>JAZKJV010010827.1:0-1350715 GCA_037367405.1 Ottelia alismoides
TACGCCAGCCCCAGGTTCCCAGTAGCCGTTTGATCTCCGCACGCGTCCATCGTTCGATCATTGGAGGAGATCTAATCTTAGCCACTCAGCGTGAAGGGGTATTGTGGCGTGCGAGCGTGACACGTGGCATAAGTGAATGTTCAACACCGTCCGATCTGCACCGTACGTGGGTATTTTGTGCTTGCACCCCCGCCAGTTTTTGTATTTATTAAATAGCACTAAAACATTCACCTATAGTTTTAATATTTTGTAATATTTACATCTAGGCCCCCAGACTTTGCTATATTACGAAGAGGTCCTCGGCCACGTCAACTCACGTGCATTTGCGCGTGAGGTGCGAGGTATTTTGTGGGGGAGCCCCAAGATCTTGGCATATTTATATTTAGTCCACAAACTTATTTATGTAGTTATAAAGTTTTGGGAATTTTGCATATTAGACCCTAGAATTTTGGGAAATTACATATAGGTCCTTGTCTGTCACGTGTCTTGTGCACGTGAGTGTGACGCTTTTACAGACGCACCCTTGCGGGATTTGGATTTATTATTTGGTCCACAAAATTTTTTATTGCAGTATATAATTTCTGGAAAAATTGCACCTTGGCCCTAATATTTTCGTATATTTACAGAAATACCCCTTCTAGTAGTGTAGTTTCTCTTTGTTGACTATAACTATTTCGTGCATCTATAAAACTCTACAAATCCCTAAAAAAATAACATTATGTGTCTGTTGCATTGCCTTATCACCATATTTTTATTTTACATTTTTGTTGCATTTTATTATTTATACAAATTCAAAAACATGCATTTTCTTCACTGTTTGCATTACAAAATACATAAAAATTATAAGACGTTTTTGAAAAAAAATGTAAAAAATTATATTTTGTGTCTTTGTTTATCTTTTAAATTCAGACCAAAAATCACTAAAAAATAAAAAAGGAAACTCATAAAAAATATAAAAAATCTAAAAACCTTCATAAAACTTTATAAAAATCCATAGAAATTATAAAAATTATGTTTTATATTCCTGAACTTTATTTATTGTATTATCTTTAGTTTAAAATTAATTTGGAGAATTTTTGACACTGTTTGATATTTTTCATCTCCATTTTAGTTTCGACCATTGCTTTTATTCACTGTTTTCAGTATTTTTGACTTTAAAAATACCAAAAAATTATAAAAATTCAGAAAAATCACAAAAACATTACAAAAACATAAAAAGCCCAACATTTTATTTACTATAATTTGGATATTTTTACTTATTTATGCATCTCTCTCATATCTCTTGTATATATACTCCTTATAGTTTATATCTTTATTAAAAGAAAAAGAAAATACAAAAATATAAAATATAAAAAGAAAATACAAAATGAGTAAATTTAAAATCAAAATATAAAAATATAAAATAAATAAATTAAATAAAAAATTAAAATTAAAAACCACAAAAAGTTTCAATTTGGCTAAGTGATTCACAATACATAGGGTGTTTGACTTTTGTCAAGCATGCTTTAGTCCCTTGCTTCCTGTGTTCGACCCCTACTTGTTTGTCGTTATACATTCTTAGTAGGCTGTTTAAATTTTAACTCTTTTCTTAATTGCTTGATTATTTGTGTGGGTTAATTGTTGATCAACGCGAGGATTGGAGTAGTCGCCTCAACAGCAGTGAGCCTGTGTTGTCAGGCCATTACTTAGTGACTCCCGTCTTTTCGTGTTTCAGCTAGTTCTACTCCGGCCTTCTCAGGTCGGTTGAGCCCTCTTTTTTATCATTCCTAAGGAACTTCGTAATCTAGTCTTCGTTTTGCATCGTTAATTTGTAGTTTAAATAAAAACCCTAAAATTCATGGGGCTCAACCTCCAGGTCAAAATCATCATAATCTGACCATCAACTCACCCCTATTTTCGCGTCATCTCAATCCCCTTCGCCTTCTCCATCGATTGCCCACTTCATCCAACCCATGTCCATCGTGGATCTGAGGAATCGGAGCTCCCTCCACCGCCCTCGTCGGAGATCCCCCCTCCATTCCATATCCCCTGTTTTTTCGAGTAAATCCTGGGTTGAGGAGATAGCCCTCGCACCCGGGAACAATCACCTGGAGCTTCTCCAAGTGTCTTTACCTCACCAGAGCATCTAGCTCCTTCTCGCCTCGCCTGGACTCTGCAGCCGCACGTAGAGGAAGCCCAACGGCATTCTGGGCTCGTCGGAGAGGAGAACAACTGTCGAAGCTCGGAGGAACGACGAATCAAAGCTTGCTAGTGAGTTGTTCCTGGCAGTTCTTGCAATGCCCCTCGTTGTTGTTCAATCAAGAACATCAGTCCATATCTAATCTAGATCATTGATTATTCGTGAAGGGGTACGCAATGCGGGCTGCACGATCAGATACGTGGTGACTCCAGGACGGCTGGATACTATTGTATAAGTGGGTCAATTTCACAGAACTTGCTGGAAGAGGTTTGAGATCAGGTGGGGATTGGTTCAGTTCGTGGTGAACTCGGCTAGTTTGCAGGGCGAAGGTGTTGGGTCTTTCATCTGTGGTGTGTACGCCATTGGCATTGTAGGCTCTGAATGTAGCGTTGCATAAAATTCTTCGATGATCGAATCTTGTTCCCAAAAATCTGCAATGATGGCCTATTGCTCTGCTATGGACAGGTGGCCATGATTGTATTCATCAGGAAAATCAACAAAACTATCATCTTCAAGGATATTTGGGAACTTGACTCTGTTGTCCAGGTTTGCCTCATGGAGATGAATGTTTGGGTCTCGATATCATCCATGAATAGATTTGTATTGCGGATTTCGACCAAAAAGTCACAGCCTTCTGTTTGCTACTCTGTTGGCTCACTCTCGTCTGATGCAGATGTTGAAGGTTTAGACACTTGGATCGTCTCAATCGGCAGTTTACCACTATTTGAACAGAATGTTATCTACCCGGTGTCATAGTTCACTACTACTTTAGTTGTTCAAAGGAGCGACCATCTAAGGATTATTGAGGTATGCATAAGAGGAACTGGAGTCTCCATGTCCAGAACTATGATATCTGTAGGGAACGACATTCCTTGAATGGAGACGATGACATCTTCCAATATTCCTCGGGGCTTCTTAAAGAATGTGTCTGCAAAGTGTAGAAGTATTCTTGTGGACTTGAGCGGTCCCGACCCAAATTCTTTGAGTATTGAAGTGGGTATCAGGTTGATTGAGGATCCACTGTCAAGAAGAGTTCGGTCGAACTCATGATCAAACATATGACAATTGACTAAAGGAGCTCCCATTCAAGATAATTGAGAAGTGATCACAAAACCTGGAGAAACTTGCTGCGATCGAACAACGAACCTGGACAAAATAGGTCAAATCACCAAGCAGTTGGAGCTGTTGGTGAGTACAATAAGCTCGTGGAGCTCTGTGTCTACATCAGCCTCTACTCTAGATGAGATGAAGGAACATGCACCGCCACAACCTCCTCAGCGAAGTCAGCCCCAACCAGCGGTTCAACACATCTACTACGAGCAAGCCCCAAAGCTATCAACTCCCTAACAGGCACATCAACAATTGGTTGTCTACTAAGCAAAGCCCCAGTACATCCCAGATCAATTCTCCCATCCACTTACCCAATTATTTATTATTATAAACCAATTTTATCGCATTGATAAAGATTAGTAGACTTTTAATAGTTGTCATGGATGATGTCGCATGTAAGATCCCATAGGGGAATGATTTGAAGCAGAAGGTCAAGGGGCAAAAAAATAAAATTGAATTGTGAAAATTGTTAAATTTAGTACTCAATTAATATTTGTAAAAAAACAAGCAAAAAAAACCTTTTTTAGCATATAAGGAAAAGGGTTCTATGAGCATTAATTATAACGTGCTTGTCCTTTTCCATCTTGTCTACAAAAGCTAAACATTAGATTTTCAAGAAAAATAAGAGGCACAAAATGCTATAAAGAAAGGATATCTACACTCATAATTGTAAGTAGTTTTGTATTTATGTACATAACCCGCAGGGTTATAGGTGTGAGACGGAAAGAGGTTTCTCATAGAAGTTGTAAAGATTATGAGTATGACATGGAGTGACTATTCGAGATTTCTCGTGTAATTCGTGATGATCAAGTGTTATTTATGTAAATACGAAACTGAAGGATATGGAATTTATCCTCAAGCGCATCACAGAAGCATGATCGTCGTATCGGATAGGATGCAGAACGACTAGTCGTACTAGTTGTTCTGTGCAGCAGAATTTAAAAATTTTCATGCGATGAAACCACATGATCCAAGAATGATTCTCGGATCGTTTCATCTATAACCACGACAAGTATAAAAGAATACCTCTTGAAGCGTGGTTAATCGAGTCTCTAAAGAAAGAGACTTCCTGTCTCAAGTCTGATCGTCGGTGAGATCGCTTGCGAGCGCGGGGATGAACCGCGTTGTCCTCACAATCCAAGAAGATGATCCAAGCACGGTTGCTCCTGATCTCGTCGTACGAGATCGAATGTATCCTTCGCGAGTGTAGCACTCTAAGAAGACGGAGAACCGAAGAACGTCGAAGCGGTGGTGCGGTGGCGAGAGCGTCGACGAGAACCTTGACGAATGCGGATGACCTACCCTTGTAATGTTGTCTAATAGACGAGTTCATTGCAGTCGGATAGATCCGCGTCGATCAAAAATAACCGCACAAATCGATGAATTGTCTAATGAATTTAATATGCGGTTTTATGTTTATTTAGCCTGGGCAAGCCCCAGGGTCGACTCAAGGAGGCAAAGGAACAACTCGGGATCAAATTAGATGGATTAGATTGTGGTTTTCCAAGTGGTATTTTTTTGGTATTTTTTATGCGATATAATGTCAAATGCAAGATATGAAGTGGATTAAGTTAACAAGAAAATGACCGACTTAGCCGAATTTAATTTTAATGTGAAATTAATTCAAATCAGCCAAGTTATATTTTTCCTATAAAGCTAATCCAATGATGAATGCAAAATATATTTTTTTGAGATTTTTGGGTTTAAAATGCACATATGAAAAATGCAAAAATTTTTGGGGTTTTTATGCAATTTTTCATGCTAATGATATGCAAAAATTATGAAAACTTTACTGGAATATAAACATGATGGAATGAAGCTACATTAATATTTTTTGAATTTTCTGACACTTTTTTATTTTTTTATGAATTTTTTACTGAAAACAGAGCGATTGTGGGGATTTAATTCCTAATAAATCCACAAAGTTAAATTATCCAGAGATTAATTTATCTCAGATAGACATTTCAATAAGGAATCTAAAAGAGTTGACATTTCTCAAAAATCATATTTGTGGAATTATTTAAAATTCAATTACCTAAATCACTCTACAATTTATTTTAGGCACAAGACAACTTTGAATGGACGAAATTTGGAAAGTAATTAAAGAACACTTAGAGGCATCATTTACAATTTTTTCACAATTTTTGGAGCAATAAATTACTATGTGCGAATTTCAGAGCTTAAATGGACAAAATATCTGTGATTTTCACTCTCTGACTTTTAATAAATAAATAGATGCTCACAAAAATGTAAATAAATAGCCCAAATATAAGAAATTAATTGCTCTACAACATGTAATTTTTCATTAAAAAAATAACGCTAAATGACAGTCCAAATAAACGCTCAAAGTCAGGGGTATTTTTGCAATACAGAAATTGAAATAAACAAATTCAAAGGTGCACAAGGGCACTTCTGCAATTATAACAAACATGCTGGGGGAACTATGCAAGTTTCACAAAATATAAAATAAAATCACCTTTACTTCTCCCTCAAGCTCGGCTAGGGCAAAAGATAAGGAGGGCAGCGGGCGGCGCACGCACGGAGCACACGCGGGCGGCGCACGCACGGAGCACACGCGGGCGGCGACGCGAGCAGCGGCCTTGGAGGCGGCGGCCGCCGTGCGAGGTGCTGCGAGTGGAGGAGGAGGGTGCGGCGCCCAGCCGCGGTGGAGGCGTGGGGGCGAGGCGGCTGGAGGTCGCGCCTGGCTGCATGATGGGGTGCAGCGAGGGGGCACGGGGTGTGCGTCCAGGCGGAGAGGGCAGCGCAACTACGCGGCCGCGACGGGCGTCGGCTAGGTGAAGGAGCACCGCGGTGGCTGTCGGGCCAGAGCGGCAGAGCACGGCCACGCGGGAGTCGCTGGTGGGCCGACGGATGAAGGTGGTGCTGCGTGATGGGGTGCCGTGCGCGTGTGGCGCGCGGCCAATGTGGGGTCGGTTGGCTGCCGTGCGGGGCACGCTGCGCACGAGGGGCGGCGTGCGCAGCCGCACTGGAGGGGTGATGCGGCCTTGCGGAGGGCGAGGGGCGTTGGAGCGGGGAGGACGTGTGGGCCGCGGGGGCGGCGGCGCCTGGAAGCGCGGGGGTGGCGCGCCGCGGCGTGGGGGCGCGGTGGAGAGAGCAAGTCAGCGGCTGCGATCGCTGGAAGGAGGGCCGGGATGGTTACTGGGGCCGATGGAGACAGGGGGACGGCTGCAGTGCGGTGGCCTGGTGGTTGCCGCAGTTGTCGGTGGCCACGAGCTGGGATGGAGGGCGACCGCCCGCATGGGGAGGCAGGGGGGACGGCTGCTGCTGCTCCTCCTGCTTTCTTTTTTTAATTTTTCTTTTGTAATTTTTTGTATTTTCTTTGTGTAAACAGCGAATAAATAGTGAAATGAAATGGAAATGAAGTGTGTGTTGGTTGTGATGATTGCGATTTGATGATGGTGATGATGGTGTTGGTAATGATGATGAAAATGTAATGAAGAACAAGGAGAAAAAAATTTGTTAGATAAAAATGGAATGACAAGATGAAGATAGAGTATACTTACCTGTAGTTCACCTAGAATAAGCCGCGGTGAGCGGCTTCCGTCATGGCCTCGATTCGATCTGACGAAAAAAACCGAAGAAGCTCGGTTGTGCCCAGAAGTGATGCACAACGACACGAGGAGGAGTCCTCGTGGATCTCGCCTTGAAAACTGTCGTCCCTCGACCGAAAAATGTTGACGCTGTCACCGTCAACACACGGGGGCTGGTGGTCTCTCCTTCTCAGTTGAAGAAATGGCGGATGATGAACAATGGAGAAGATGAGGTGAATATAAAGAGGAGGGGGAAGTTAGAAAATAGGTGGAGAAAGTGGAGAAAATGAGGAGTTATTGGCTTGGAGTGGGGAGTAAGAAAAGGGAGAAGAGGTAAAAGGGGGATATAATAATAATAGAATAACAATAAAAAATAAGTAGGCTACTAAAAATAAAATAATAAAATCCGAAAATAATAAAAAAATAATTCCAAAAATCAAAAATTGGGGTGACATGTGGCGGCTCCAGGAGCTGCCACATGTCGCTCCCCGAAAATTCAAAGATTAAATATAAAGAAAATCAAAAAGAAATAACAAAAGGGATTAAATCAAAAAGTGGTCAATACAAAAGTTGCTCATCTTGATGAGATCTACAACGTTCGTGAAGGGTCGAAAATCAAAGGAAATCATCTGTACAAAAATGTATTTTTGGGTGGTACCTTATAGATATAAAATACCGCATTTTATCTTTTGTATTTTTTTTCATTTTTAAGGGAGAGAAAAATCAAAATAAAAATAGAGAAAATATGTAAAGATTATTTACAACTTAATCTAATTTTTTTGGATTTTTAATAATAAAAAGATAAAATACAGGGGTAAAACGGTCATTTTGTACAATATACAAAAGGGGCCCAAAACCCAAGTTTTGCATACGAGCTCCGATTTTAATGAAATTGGTCTTGTTTCAAAGGTCTCTGAATGTATATTACTTTAAAAGTGAGTAGACCTAATTTGGAGTCTTGTATGAGAGAGATATGCACATTTTAAGGTCTAAGGTCTTCAACTTGGATTGAGGTTTTATTGGTCAATTTTACAAGTTAGTGTTTTTTTTTGATATTTTTCTTTGATTAATGTTAGTAATATATACACTATAGAGTTGATTTTATTGGATTTGGAGTTAGTATAAAATATATACAAATAAGGTATTTTATCTAATATACAGGTGAATATTTACAAGTAAATTTGGGTGCTTATTTTATGCAAATATGAATGCTAAAATGCAGATATTATGCTTGCATGCATGAATGCTAATTATGCAATATAAGTAGAAATATGCCTCTAATTACTCGGGAACAAAGCTCTATTTTCAACTTTTAGAGTGATGAATCGCAGATTCATCAACCCCCTATACTTAAACCTTGCTCGTCCCCGAGCAACTAAAATGGAATGCAAGAGTCAAATGATTTTGGGTTCCATACCAAGGTCATGAACAAAAGTTGAAAATGGAGCTTGACTCGACCTTTGGATTAATGGTGTGGTGGAACCTTATTGGGATCTGAATTTAAGACCTAACAGACTTCAAGTTCCACAAGTCTTCTATTCAAGACGCCTCAATAGTCAGGTCAGAACAAATCCTCAAACGCAAATTTCTGATGACTATGATTCTTACTTGTACTGTGTAAGTGAAATGTAACTCTCCACATCAGAAATGGCTCAGAACCAACCTCCTCTAACAAGGTAACTCAATAACCCGATCCAGTAACTCTTTCCTCGAGGAGCGGGGTATTCCCTTCTAAGTTCAAGTGCGACCAGCTCAAGAGGAGGGGGTGGAGAAAGAATGGACGGTAGCCAGTGTAGCTACCTATCCCGGGATGCCTGACCAGTGTAGCCAAGTCATCCAGCTGCAAACTTCTTGCTAATATATATTCTCCGATAGGCAATTTCTTTTTGGCCTGTCTATATTTTTTTTGGAGTTCTTGCATTTTTCTCTTTTTTTCTTCTTTTTTTTTGGAACTATATACAAGGTGCAGCATATACATCAGGAGTTTTTCCTCTTGAGCCAGTAGACTATCCCTCTTTTGAAGCATTATTGCAACCCACAACATCATGTCCTTAGACTTCAACACCACCAGACTAGGTTGAGATGCACTACCCTCCCTAGAGGAGGACGGATGTTTCCACCCGTGTGCTACTCCAAGCTAAAGGATTCTACTTCCTCACCACCTCATCAATGAAGAGCTATGTGCTTTGTGCTTGTCCAAGTTAGGTCACTGTCTAAAAGAACCATGCGTATGCACGAGTTATTCTACTTAGACTAATCAAGATGACATGTGAACATAGACTTGCGGAATCAAAGAATTAAGTCACTTGACCTGAAAAAAATCTTAACTCCAGTTCCTATAAGGTTCCTCTGAAATTAGGTGGATTAAGGTCAAATCAAGTCCACCCTCAATATCTACTCATAACTCGGTTAAGAACCCACTAGCTTTTCACCTTGCATATGCAAGATATGCAGATGAGGTGTAGATGACATGCTATGAATGAAATGCAAGACTCTTCTTTTTCTTTTTTTTGAAATGCAAGGATGATATGCAAGAGTAAATAAGAAGCCTTATTTTCAACATATATTTTTTTTGGTATACAACAAATTTTATTATTTACAACAAGTTTTTAATTTACACATAATACACATAGTATACAACACAAATTTTTTTTGATATACATCCTATTTTACAAAAAATCTTACAAGAGTATTGTTTACATTTTATACATATTATACAAGTATACAAAAATTTTTTTCAATTTTTACCCACCCCGTACTTATTGCATAATATATACAAAAATACGCGAAAATACGCGAAAGTACGAGCTATGGGTAAAGTATATATGTAATATATACACGCCCCCTATACTTAGCGTGTGGTATGTCCTCAGAGCACGAAAAGCGACGAAAAAGACATAGCTCGTGCGTGTAGGAGAGCTAAAATTACAAAAATCGTATAGAAGTCGCACTGCCCCCCTATACTTAGGCTCTTGACAGCCTAAGTGTGGAAGAAGGTCAAAAAATGGGGCGGATGAGGGCAAGAGGAAAAAATGGTTGAGTATATACAAGGCAGGCATCGGTCCCGACCGATGTGATCTGGAGGATGTACAATGAATGGATGCGGGTCACTCTCCCCCCTATACTTAGGATCTGGTTATCCTATGTATAGTTATAAAATGAAATGAGATGAGCCGAGGCGAGTGATTCGGATCACTGGGGAGGGAGGGAGAGAAAGTATATACAAGAAAGAGTGAGAATATACAAGAATTAAGAAGGTTTGTGACGAACCTTCTTGCGGACGCAAGGAGGTGGATAATATACATATGTGTCGCTGTCGGAATCGTCCTCAGATGAATAATAGTGAGGTGTAGGGATCGTCCAACGAGGGTCGAGACACGGCTGCTTGCTTAGATAAGGCTTGAGAACAGCCGAACTGAGCTCACTCATGTAAATTACTTTGTCCGGGCCAGATGAGGACTCCTCAGAAAATTCTTTCTCCGGTGTGTTGATGGAAACTTTCTTAGTCGGTTTTCTAGAACCTGAATTATTGAGAGGGGGATGAGAGAGACGTGCCTTGAGAGGTTCGGGGGAACTTCTCGAGGAATCAATTCTCGACTTCCTCTCAATAAATATCCGACTAGAAGAGGGAGCAACTGTGTTTTTATGTGGAGTCAATTTAGTCTTGGTTATCTCCTTTGAAGGTCCGGGACATGGTGTGGTGCTGACCATGGGTTCCTCATCAGACGAGTCAACATATAGATTGTAATATTCCTGAAGGGTCAGCACACGGCTCGGGAAGGTGCTAGTGGTCTCAGTCAGCTTGGCATTATTGGGCTCTTGTGTCGGACCATCAAAATGGTCAAGGCAATCAACAAAGGTCGTGTCCGACTTAATGATAGCTTCTGGTCGTGAGTCCACCTTAGAAGTTGTCATGGTGGTGGTGCAAGCAGTTGATGAAGTGGAGGTATGGGGAGTCTCAGAACCAACAGTCGTCCGGGCAGTCTATCTCTCAGGTGTAGTAGAGAGGTGGGACTCATCTACCTCTCGATGGTCATGACTGTCAGCGGATGTACGGGTTACCTTAGAGTAAAGTGTATCAAAGAATGAGTGAGGTCGGAGTGCTCCCAATGCTGAGAAATCGATCTCCCGAGTCTCGCAATCTATAGACGCTTTAGCTAAGGCTAAGAACGGCTTCCCGAGAATAATCGGAGACTGAGTAAACTCTCCTCGGTGCTCGATGTCAATGATCGTGAAGTCGACCTGGAGTAGAGCACCTTGGAAAGTAACAATGACTGAAATATTACCTTTAGACCGTTTGATTGATCGATCAGCCAGCTGAACGATCTCTCTCGACTTTCTGATTGGCCTGAGTTTGAGCTTGTCAAACACAGAGGTCGGGAGGATATTTATTGGTGAGTCATCATCGATTCTCGCATGGGTGAAGATGGTGTCTTTGATTTCACATTCAACCCTAGGCAACCGCTTTACTCTGTGGCTTTTGGTCTTTCTCCCCATCACCAAGGATGTGGCCATAGACACTATGTGTCTTTCAGTCCTTGTTCTCTTCTTACCCGACCTCTTGGGCATCAATTTACTCTTTACAAATCTCTTGAGGTCGGGGAAGTGATCTATGGCCTTTATTAAGGGAAGTTTAAAGATCAATTCCTCATCAAGTGCTTCCCTTAGGGTGGAATCCAATTTTTTTAAATCATTTTCATTTTCAATTTTTATGTGAATTTTTGATTTTTCAATTTTTTTGGTGTTTTTGATGGATGAATGGTCAGACTCTGGATTGGAGGGCAAGTAGTTAGTAGAAGAGGGAGATAGAATGGGCTCCAGCTGTACAGACGGTGTGGGTTCCCTGATGTTTGCTTTGTTTTCAACCTCAAAAATACTCATGTCTTTTCTCACTTTTATACCCAGGCTGGCAGAAATTGAGTGTAATATTTCCATGACATCTCTCAACTCATTACCAAATGATTCATTTTTCTTAATAAGTCTAGAGATGTCATCCTCCACAAAATTCTCATGACAAGTCATAGGAGAGTTCTGCTCAAGTGGAGGGTACTGCTGAGACTTTGGGTGCTCATACTCAACATACCTAGAATCTGGCATGTAATGCCGGGTCGAGTATGGACCATCTAGATGGTAAATATTGGTCGAAGCCTCATATGATGAAACGGGGACTGATAAGTCTAGCTCATGAGTCCAATCTTGTGAATGCATAGGCTCTCCAAATGAAGGCTGGTTAATGGAAGCTTGATCACTAAAGTCAATCAAGTCTGGGAAATCATGATGTACATGCCTCTCTATTCGGGTTGTTCGATCGACCATATTATGCCCTAAGTTCAAGTCGGGATGTGTATATGTGAGTTTTGGTATGGTCCCTACTTGGGGTAAAGTATGTGAGGGCATATAATTTTGCCAATCATTTGTCTCAGCAGTGGCTTGCTCTTCATTTGAGTCTTTGATTCCTGCAAGCTCTCGAGAGTAAGGACAGTTAGCCCAAGGTGGAAGTGGATCCGGAGTGTTAGAATATGGAGTAGGTGAGAAATGCGAAGAAGTGGAGAAGTCAGTCGAAGTTCTGACTTCATATTTGGGTTGAGGTGGAACCGACCACGGGTACGGGTCTCCCGTGGATGGCAGAGGATACATGGATGAAAGAGAAGGCGAAGATGAGCGGTATATGGTAGAGGAGGAATGATCAGAGGTCACGGTGTATGGGAACCAATATTCTGACATCTTGAGGAGGAAATGTAAGTAGAATGAGGAAGAAAATACGCAGTTACGCAGGATAACACACACAGACAGACACAAAGACAAACGCAAGAGCAAACCCTGAATTCACACTCAACACGGTGAAGGACTCGAAACCGAGTCCAATTAATCTTGTCAATTTTAAGTGTGATTTTTCAAGCAAGATAGCAAGGAGTTACGCAGCCTATATGGAAGTCAGCTCAGAGCCGGATGCGTCTTCCCTGTTTAACCTGTCGCCTAAGATACCGCCGGTCCTCCCTTTCTTCGCACCTATCTGGAGTTGGGGACTCAAAGACTGTGCCCCTATCTACCTGCGAGCAGGCGGAGGCTGACAAAGCTAGGCCTTGTCGCGAAGTACCGCTGGTTCGCCCCTGACTACCCGCGAACAGGCGGAGGCTACTTGGTACTGGTCAGTGAATCTAAAAATATCCAACTCGTGATATTTGCTAGGATCAGTTGGCCCGTGATATGGAAGGCGGGGATTTGGGCTCTGCCTTAAGGTGTTCACACACACTCAAGTACCCTCACTCAGCCTGAAAATAAGTTCGGGGTTAATCTCCCGCAAACAAGGGTTAACATTAGTCAATTTGTTTTGATCCAATTCAATTAGCAGTCCTGATTTTTAGAGATTAGTTATCACTGATATAAATCCTTACAAGCAATCACGTCTACCGTCCAGTCTCAATTCCTTTATCCTAGGTTAGAAAACCGAGAGAGAGAGAATCGGAAAAAGTCGATGCAATCGAGAAAACGATGATGAATGCTTGAGTAAGAAGACTTACAGTGCCTCCAGCTCTCTACAATGCGGGATGCAGTACTGAATTGAAATTTTATACTAAATGAATGCAGACGATGAAAAGCCGCTCCTAGACAAGCATTTCTATTAGCGAGTGAAGAACAAGTTTAATTTGACTAGATCTGCGGTCTAAGTGCATCTTTTAAATGATGTGAGGTCCTAGAAAATTACGAGCACAAGCAAATCCTAGAGTGGCTCGAGGAGCCGCTAGTGCAAGCCTACTTTACAATTCAAACCACACAGCAGACGAGACATGGTTCCTCTATATTTACCCACGCGAGAACCCAAACGGGAACCGCTGTAAATGATGCAGACACTTTTTTTTTAAATTAGAAAAATCTTTTTGACGTCCAACAACTGACTTGATCAAAGAATCGTCGGCCTCCGATGCACTTCGAGTTGCGTCAACTTCAAGAAAGCCGCTCCAAGTCCACCGGGCTCTCGCACAAAAAGATGGAATTATGTTAGAGAGAGATATATACAGAAATGATCAGAAAAATAATTAAAGAAAAATAAATAATTATGATGCAGCTCGAGGGTCAGGTTACCCGAGTGAATGGAAAACGTAAATCTAATTTTTCTAAAATGATCCTAAGTCGTTTGCCTCCCCAGCAACGGAGCCATTTGACGGACGCAGATGACCTACCCTTGTAATGTTGTCTAATAGACGAGTTCGTTGCAGTCGGATAGATCCGCGTCGATCAAAAATAACCGCACAAATCAATGAATCGTCTAATGAATTTAATATGCGGTTTTATGTTTATTTAGCCTGGGCAAGCCCCAGGGTCGACTCAAGGATGCAAAGGAACAACTCGGGATCAAATTAGATGATTAGATTGCGATTTTCCAAGTGGTATTTTTTTGGTATTTTTTATGCGATATAATGTCTAATGCAAGATATGAAGTCGATTAAATTAAGAAGAAAATGACCGACTTAGCCGAATTTAATTTTAATGTAAAATTAATTCAAATCAGCCAAGTTATATTTTTCCTATAAAGCTAATCCAATGATGAAAGCGAAATGTACTTTTTTGAGATTTTTGGGTTTAAAATGCACATATGAAAAATGCAAACTTTTTTGAGGTTTTTATGCAATTTTTCATGCAAATGATATGCAAAAATTATGAAAAATTTACTAGAATATAAACATGATGGAATGAAGCTACATTAATATTTTTGGAATTTTCTGACACTTTTTTATTTTTTTATGAATTTTTTACTGAAAACAGAGCGATTGTAGGTATTTAATTCCTAATAAATCCACGAAGTTAAATTATCCAGAGATTGATTTATCTCAGATAGATATTTCAATAAGGAATCTAAAAGAGTTGACATTTCTCAAAAATCATATTTTGGAATTAATTAAAATTCAATTACCTAAATCACTCTACAATTTATTTTAGGCACAAGACAACTGCGAATTCGACGAAATTTGGATAGTAATTAAAGAACACTTAGAGGCATCATTTACAATTTTTTCACAAATTTTGGAGCAATAAATTACTATGTGCGAATTTCAGAGCTTAAATGGACAAAATATCTGTGATTTTCACTCTCTGACTTTAAATAAATAAATATATGCTCACAAAAAAGTAAATAAATAGCTCAAATATGAGAAATTAAATGCTCTACAACATGTAATTTTTCATTAAAAAATAACGCTAAATGACAGTCCAAATAAACGCTCAAAGTCAGGGGTCTTTTTGCAATACAGAAATTGAAATAAACAAATTCAAAGGTGCACAAGGGCACTTCTGCAATTATAACAAACGTGCTGGGGAAACTATGCAAGTTTTACAAAATATAAAATAAAATCACCTTTACTTCTCCCTCAAGCTCGGCTAGGGCAAAAGATAAAGAGTGCAGGGGGCGGCGCACGCACGGAGCACACGCGCGCGGCGGCGCGAGCAGCGGCCTTGGAGGCGGCGGCCGCCGCACGAGGGGCTGCGAGTGGAGGAGGAGGGTGCGGCGCCCAGCCGCGGTGGAGGCGTGGGGGCGAGGCGGCTGGAGGTCGTGCCTGGCTGCACGATGGGGTGCAGCGAGGGGGCACGGGGCGTGCGTCCAGGCGGAGAGGGCGACGCGGCTACTCGGTCGCGGCGGGCGTCGGCTAGGTGAAGGAGCACCACGGTGGCTGCGGGGCCAAAGCGGCAAAGCACGGCCGCGCGGGAGTCGCTGGTGGGCCGGCGGCTGAAGGCGATGCTGCGCGATGGGGTGCCGTGCGCGTGTGGCGCGCGGCCAATGTGGGGTCGGTTGGCTGCTGTGTGGGGGCACGCAGCGTACTAGGGGCGGCGTGCGCAGCCGCACTGGAGGGGTGCTGCGGCCTTGCGGAGGGAGAGGGGCATTGGAGCGGGGAGGACGTGTGGGCTGCGGGGGCGGCGACGCCTGGAAGCGCGGGGGTGGCGCGCCACGGCGTGTGGGCGCGGTGGAGGGAGCAAGTCAGCGGCTGCGGCCGCTGGAAGGAGGGCCGGGGCGGCTACTGGGGCCGTTGGAGACAGGGGGACGGCTGCAGTGCGGTGGCCTGGTGGTTGCCGCAGTTGTCGGCGGCCACGAGCTGGGATGGAGGGCGACCGCCCGCACGGGGAGGTAGGGGGGATGGCTGCTGCTGCTCCTCCTGCTTTCTTTTTTTTAATTTTTCTTTTGTAATTTTTTGTATTTTCTTTGTGTAAACATCGAATAAATAGTGAAATGAAATGGAAATGAAGTGTGTGTTGGTTGTGATGATTGCGATTTGATGATGGTGATGATGGTGGTGGTAATGATGATGAAAATGTAATGAAGAACAAGGAGAAAAAAATATGTTAGATAAAAATGGAATGACAAGATAAAGATAGAATATACTTACCTGTAGTTCGCCTAGAATAAGCCGCGGTGAGCATCTTCCGTCATGGCCTCGATTCGATCCGACGAAAAAACCGAAGAAGCTCGGTTGTGCCCAGAAGTGATGCACAACGACACGAGGAGGATTCCTCGTGGATCTCGCCTTGAAAACCGTCGTCGCTCGACCGAAAAATATTGACGCTGTCACCGACAACACTCGGGGGCTGGTGGTCTCTCCTTCTCAGTTGAAGAAATGGCGGATGATGAACAATGGAGAAGATGAGGTGAATATAAAGAGGAGGGAGAAGTTAGAAAATAGGTGGAGAAAGTGGAGAAGATGGGGAGTTATTGGCTTGGAGTGGGGAGTAAGAAAAGGGAGAAGAGGTAAAAGGGGGATATAATAATAATAGAATAATAATATAAAATAAGTAGGCTACTAAAAATAAAATAATAAAATCCGAAAATAATAAAAAAATAAATCCGAAAATCAAAAATTGGGGTGACATGTGGCGGCTCCAGGAGCTGCCACATGTCGCTCCCAGAAAATTCTAAGATTAAATATAAAGAAAATCAAAAAGAAATAACAAAAAGGATTAAATCAAAAAGTGGTCAACACGAAAGTTCCTCGTCTCGACGAGATCTACAACTTTCGTGAAGAGCCAAAAATCAAAGGAAATCATCTGTACAAAAATGTATTTTTGGGTGGTACCTTATAGATATAAAATACTGCATTTTATCTTTTATATGTTTTTTCATTTTTAGGAGAGAGAAAAATCAAAATAAAAATAGAGAAAATATGAAAAGATTATTTACAACTTAATCTAATATTTTTAGATTTTTAATAATAAAAAGATAAAATACATGGGTAAAACGGTCATTATGTACAATATACAAAAGGGGCCCAAAACCCAAGTTTTGCATACGAGCTCCGATTTTAATGAAATTGGTCTTGTTTCGAAGGTCTCTGAATGTATATTACTTTAAAAGTGAGTAGACCTAATTCGGAGGTTGTACGAGAGAGATATGTACATTTTAAGGTCTAAGGTCTTCAACTTGGATTGGGGTTTTATTGGTCAATTTTACAAGTTAGTGTTTTTTGATATTTTTCTTTGATTAATGATAGTAATATATACACTATAGAGTTGATTTTATTGGATTTGGAGTTAGTATAAAATATATACAAATAAGGTATTTTATTTAATATACAGGTGAATATTTACAAGTGAATTTGGCTGCTTATTTTATGCAAATATGAATGCTAAAATGCAGATATTATGCTTGCATGCATGAATGCTAATTATGCAATATAAGTAGAAATATACCTCTAATTACTCGGAAACAAAGCTCTATTTTCAACTTTTAGTGTGATGAATCGCAGATTCATCAACCCCCTATACTTGAACCTTGCTCGTCCCCGAGCAACTAAAATGGAATGTAAGAGTGAAATGATTTTGGGTTCCATACCAAGGTCATGAACAAAAGTTGGAAATGGAGCTTGACTTGACCTTTGGATTAATTCTGTGGCGGAACCTTATTGGGATCTGAATTTAAGACCTAACAGACTTCAAGTTCCACAAGTCTTCTATTCAAGACGCCTCAACAGTCAGGTCAGAACAAATCCTCAAACGCAAATTTCTGATGACTATGATTCTTACTTGTACTGTGTAAGTGAAATGTAACTCTCCACATCAGAAATGGCTCAGAACCAGCCTCCTTTAGCAAGGTAACTCAATAACCCGATCCAGTAACTCTTTCCTCGAGGAGCGGGGTATTCCCTTCTAAGTTCAAGTGCGACCAGCTCAAGAGGAGGGGGTGGAGAAAGAATGTACGGTAGCCAGTGTAGCTACCTATCCCGGGATGCCTGACCAGTGTAGCCAAGTCATCCAGCTGCAAACTTCTTGCTAATATACGTTCTCCAACAGGCAATTTCTTTTTGGCATGTCTATATTTTTGTGGAGTTCTTGCATTTTTATCCTTTTTTTCTTCTTTTTTTGGAACTATATACAAGGTGCAGCATATACATCAGGAGTTTTTCCTCTTGAGCCAGTAGACTATACCTCTTTTGAAGCATTATTGCAACCCACAGCATCCTGTCCTTAGAATTCAACACCACCAGACTATGTTGAGATGCACTACCCTCCCTAGAGGAGGACGGATGTTTCCACCCGTGTGCTACTCCAAGCTAAAGGATTCTACTTCCTCACCACCTCATCAATGAAGAGCTACGTGCTTTGTGCTTCTTCAAGTTAGGTCACTGTCTAAATGAACCATGTGTGTGCACGAGTTATTATACTTAAACTAATCAAGATGACATGTGAACATAGACTTGCGGAATCAAAGAATTAAGTCACTTGACCTGAAAAAAATCTTAACTCCAGTTCCTATAAGGTTCCTCTGAAATTAGGTGGATTAAGGTCAAATCAAGCCCACCCTCAATATCTACTCATAACTCGGTTCAGAACCCACTAGCTTTTCACCTTGCATATGCAAGATATGCAGATGAGGTGTAGATGACATGCTATGAATGAAATGCAAGACTCTTCCTTTTCTTTTTTTTCAAATGCAAGGATGATATGCAAGAGTAAATAAGAAGCCTTATTTTCAACATATATTTTTTTGGTATACAACAAATTTTATTATTTACAATAAGTTTTTAATTTACACATAATATACATAGTATACAACACAAATTTTTTTGGTATACATCCTATTTTACAACAAATATTACAAGTATACAAAAAAATACAATTTTTACCCACCCCGTACTTATTGCATAATATATACAAAAATACGCGAAAATACGCGAAAGTACGAGCTATGGGTAAAGTATATATGTAATATATACACGCCCCCCTATACTTAGCGTGTGCTATGTCCTCAGAGCACGAAAAGCGATGAAAAAGACATAGCTTGTGCTAAGCGTAGGAGAGCTAAAATTACAAAAATCATATAGAAGTCGCACCGCCCCCTATACTTAGGCTCTTGACAGCCTAAGTGTAGAAGAAGATCAAAAAATGGGGCGGACGAGGGCAAGAGAAAAAAATGGTTGAGTATATACAAGGTGGGCATCGGTCCCCCCTATACTTAGGCTCTGGTCAGCCTAAGTATAGGACCGATGTGATCTGGAGGATGTACAATGAATGGATGCGGGTCACTCTCCCCCCTATACTTAGGATCTGGTTATCCTAAGTATAGTCATAAAATGAAATGAGATGAGCCAGGGCGAGTGATTCGGATCACTGGGGAGGGAGGGAGAGAAAGTATATACAAGAAAGAGTGAGAATATACAAGAATTAAGAAGGTTTGTGACGAACCTTCTTGCGGACGCGAGGAGGTGGATAATATACATATGTGTCGCTGTCAGAATCGTCCTCAGATGAATAATAGTGAGGTGTAGGGATTGTCCAATGAGGGTCGACACACGGCTGCTTGCTTAGATAAGGCTTGAGAACGGCCGAACTGAGCTCACTCATATAAATTACCTTGTCCGGGCCAGATGAGGACTCCTCAGAAAATTCCTTCTCCGGTATGTTGAAGGAAACTTTCTTAGTCGGTTTTCTAGAACCTGAGTCATTGAGAGGGGGATGAGAGAGATGCGCCTTGAGAGGTTCGGGGGAACTCCTCGAGGAATCAATTCTCGACTTCATCTCACTAAATAGCCGACTCGAAGAGGGAGCAACTGTCTTTTTATGTGGAGTCAATTTAGTCTTGGTTGTCTCCTTCGAAGGTCCGGGACATGGTGTGGTGCTGACCATGGGTTCCTCATCAGACGAGTCACCATATAGATTGTAATATTCCTGAAGGGTCAGCACATGGCTCGGGAAGGTGCTAGTGGTCTCAGTCAGCTTGGCATTATTGGGCTCTTGTGCCGGATCATCAAAATGGTCAAGGCAATCAACAAAGGTCGTGTCCGACTTAATGATAGCTTCAGGTCGTGAGTCCTCCTTAGAAGCTGTCATGGTGGTGGTGCAAGCAGTTGATTAAGTGGAGGTATGGGGAGTCTCAGAACGAACGGTCGTCCGGGCAGTCGGTCTCTCAGGTGTAGTAGAGAGGTGGGACTCATCTACCTCTCGATGGTCATGACTGTCAGCGGATGTACGGGTTACCTTAGAATAAAGTGTATCAAAGAATGGGTGAGGTCGGAGTGCTCCCAATGCTGAGAAATCGATCTCCCGAGTCTCGCAATCTATAGACGCTTTAGCTGAGGCTAAGAACGGGTTCCCGAGAATAATCGGAGACTGGGTAAACTCTCCTCGGTGCTCGATGTCAATGATCGTGAAGTCGACCTGGAGTAGATCACCTTGGAAAGTAACAATGACTGAAATATTTCCTCTAGACCGTTTGATGGATCGATCAGCCAGCTGAACGATCTCTCTCGACTTTCTGATTGGCCTGAGTTTGAGCTTGTAAAACACAGAGGTCGGGAGGATTTTTATTGGTGAGTCATCATCGATTCTCGCATGGGTGAAGATGGTGTCTTTGATTTCACATTCAACCCTAGGCAACCGCTTCACACTGTGGCTTTTGGTCTTTCTCCCCATCACCAAGGATGTGGCCATAGACACTATGTGTCTTTCAGTCCTTGTTCTCTTCTTACCTGACCTCTTGGGCATCAATTTACTCTTTACAAATCTCTTGAGGTCGGGGAAGTGATCTATGGCCTTTATTAAGGGAAGTTTAAAGATCAATTCCTCATCAAGTACTTCCCATAGGGTGGAATCCAATTTTTTAAATCATTTTCATTTTCAATTTTTATGTGAATTTTTTATTTTTCAATTTTTTTGGTGTTTTTGATGGATGAATGATCAGACTCTAGATTGGAGGGCAAGTGGTTAGTAGAAGAGGGAGATAGAATGGGCTCCAGCTGTACAGACGGTGTGGGTTCCCTGATGTTTGCTTTGTTTTCAACCTCAAAAATACTCATGTCTTTTCTCACTTTTATACCCAGGCTGGCAGAAATTGAGTGTAATATTTCCATGACATCTCTCAACTCATTACTGAATGATTCATTTTTCTTAATAAGTCTAGAGATGTCATCCTCCACAAAATTCTCATGACAAGTCATGGGAGAGTTCTGCTCAATTGGAGGGTACTGCTGAGACTTTGGGTGCTCATACTCAACATACCTAGAATCTGGCATGTAATGCTGGGTCGAGTATGGACCATCTAGATGGCAAATATTGGTCGAAGCCTCATATGATGAAACAAGGACTGATAAGTCTAGCTCATGAGTCCAATCTTGTGAATGCATAGGCTCTCCAAATGAAAGCTGGTTAATGGAAGCTTGATCACTAAAGTCAATCAAGTCTGGGAAATCATGATGTACAGGCCTCTCTATTCGGGTTGTTCGATCGACCATATTATGCCCTAAGTTCAAGTTGGGATGTGTATATGTGAGTTGTGGTATGGTCCCTACTTTGGGTAAAGTATGTGAGGGCATATAATTTTGCCAATCATCTATCTCAGTAGTGTCTTGCTCTTCATTTGAGTTTTTGATTCCTGCATGCTCTCGAGAGTAAGGACAGTCAGCCCAAGGTGGAAGTGGATCCGGAGTGTTAGAATATGGAGTAGGTGAGACATGCGAAGAAGTGGAGAAGTCAGTCGAAGTTCTGACTTCATATTCGGGTTGAGGTGGAACCGACCACGGGTACGGGGCTCCCGTAGATGGCAGAGGATACATAGAAGAAAGAGAAGGCCAAGATGAGCGGTATATGGTAGAGGAGGAATGACCAGAGGTCACAGTGTATGGGGACCAATATCCTGACATCTTGAGGAGGAAATGTAAGTAGAGAGAGGTAGAAAATACGCAGTTACGCAGGATAACACGCACTGACAGACACAAAGACAAACGCAAGAGCTAACCCTAAATTCACACTCAACACGGTGAAGGACCCGAAACCGAGTCCAATTAATCTTGTCAATTTTAAGTGTGATTTTTCAAGCAAGATAGCAAGGAGTTACGCAGCCTATAGGGAAGTCAGCTCAGAGCCGGATGCGTCTTCCCTGTTTAACCTGTCGCCTAAGATACCGTCGGTCCTCCCTTTCTTCGCTCCTATCCGAAGTTGGGGACTCAAAGACCTTACCCCTATCTACTGCGAGCAGGAAGAGGCTGACAAAGCTAGGCCTTGTCGCGAAGTACCGCTGGTTCGCCCCTGACTACCCGTGAACAGGCGGAGGCTACTTGGTACTGGTCAGTGAATCTAAAAATATCCAACTCGTGATATTTGCTAGGATCAGTTGGCCTGTGATATGGAAGGCGGGGATTTGGGCTCTAGCTTAAGGTGTTCACACACACTCAAGTACCCTCACTCAGCCTGAAAACAAGTTCGGGGTTAATCTCCCGCAAATAAGGGTTAATTTTAGTCAATTTGTTTTGGTCCAATTCAATTAGCAGTCCCGATTTTTAGAGATTAGTTATCACTGATATTAATCCACACAAGCAATCACGTCTACCCTCCAGTCCCAATTCCTTTATCCTAGGTTAGAAAACCGAGAGAGAGAGAGAGAGAATCAGAAAAAGCCGATGCAATCGAGAAAACGATGATGAATGCTTGAGTAAGAAGACTTACAGTGCCTCCAGCTCTCTACAATGCGGGATGCAGTACTGAATTGAAATTTTATACTAAATGAATGCAGACGATGAAAAGCCGCTCTTAGACAAGCAGTTCTATTAGCGAGTAAAGAACAAGTTCAATTTGACTAGATCTGCGGTCTAAGTGCGTCTTTTAAATGATGTGTGGTCCTAGAAAATTACAAGCACAAGCAAATCCTAGAGTGGCTCGAGGAGCCGCTAGTGCAAGCTTACTTTACAATTCAAATCACATAGCAGACGGGACACGGTTCCACTATATTTACACACGCGAGAACCCAAACGGGAACCGCTGTAAATGATGCAGACACTTTTTTTTTAAAATTACAAAAATCTTTTGATGTCCAACAGCCGACTTGATCCAAGAATCGTCAGCCTCCGATGCACTTCGAGTTGCGTCGACTTCAAGAAAGCCGCGCCAAGTCCACCGGGCTCTCGCATAAAAAGATGGAATTATGTTAGAGAGAGATATATACAGAAATGGTCAGAAAAATAATTAAAGAAAAAATAAATAATTACAATGGAGCTTGGGGGTCAGACTACCCGAGTGAATGAGAAACGTAGATCTTATGGAATTATTCTCGAATCCTTCAAGAATAATGTGATCTCGCCACAGATACTTGGAGATAAGGATAGGGCGATTGTATTGTTCCACGTATAGTGACTTGGATGTTGAGATCATATCTCAAATCCAGACCCATGGACCTCCCACTGATGCTTAATGAAATCAAGACCGAAGACCTAATCTTCTCATTGTATCTGAATCTCATTCAGATCAATGTCCAGTACATGGACTAAGATTAGGTCACTTCTCTAATGAGAGGAGTCACTAAAATCCAAACATTTTTCATCACTCCCTCGGACTGGAAGCGTCACGGTTATACAATCGTTTATGATCACATCACCCTCAGGTATTCCCAATACATGTACATCATGCATACTGGAAGACACATGATCATTCTGAAGATAAAAATCACTTTTACACTACCATCTTCAGGGTTTGATCATTAAGTTTCTCAATCTTGGTCACTGGGAATTGGTATAGATCATATGCTTTCCCAAAGCATATATCTTACCTTCAAATTCATGTCATGCTTCCTAAATATGACGACCATGCATGGAATTTGATCAGTCCCAACACCTCATGAGTGAGCTCATGTCTCCCGATTCACAAGTGAACCTGTATGATCCCTTTGAGAGATCGTATTACTCATAAGTCCTTACATGCACACCATCTCGCCGATGTATGGATCTTGGTTAGATCATAAACCTATTGATCTGCCAAATGTACATACTCGGACATATAGCAACACATCTGTCTCCGGTCCGAGGATGCATGCCTGTGCTGTGACAGTATTCAACATAGGTCTTTGGTTATCTCGATCCCGTTAAGTCAACCCATTGACTCAACTAACCTGACACCTCCGAATCACTATTCCCATGCAGAGGACCTGCATCAATAGGTCAGTCAGATATCAGCCATTTGAGAAAAGTATTGACATCTCCTACTCAGGCTGGAGATCATCACTTAATAATCATTTTGATGATGCTTAATGAGTCCTCTATCTAACTCCTTAGATATTCATCCAAGTATCAGCCTCTATGATTCATCCAATGAATCAACAACTGCATGATCATCAAGTTGGCCATGGTACATAACCCTTATTGTACAGAGGGATCCTATAGTGCATTCATTCATTTAATCTCAGAAAAGGGAGTGAAAAATAATAAATAACTTTCATTGATAATTTACAATAACATTTCTTGTAGAAATGGTTCACCCCGGGCTCACATTGCTAAAAATCTCCCACGAGCCTTCAGAACCATTCTGGTACAATCCTTAAACCCATACTCATTACATGCTGGTCGAAAATCTTCTGCGTCAGAGGTTTGGTAAGAGGATCAGCAACGTTATCGGCAGAGGCCACCTTGGTGATGATGATGTCACCACGCTTTTGTATCTCCTGAATGATGTGGTATTTCCTTTCCATGTGCTTGCTCTCTGATGCCATCTGGGTTCCTTTGCCTAGGCAATGGCTCCCGTGTTATTGCAGAGTAACGGGATGGGAGTATCAGAGGAAACTATGCCAAGTTCCAGGACGAACTTGCGCAACCACACCGCCTCCTTTGCAGCATCCGATGCGGCAATGTATTCGGCTTCTGTTGTTGAATCTGCAGTAGTGTCCTGCTTCTTGCTTCTCCAGCTCACAGCACCACCATTCAACAAGAACACAAACCCTGATGTCGACTTTCGATCATCTACATCTGATTGGAAGTCAGAATATGTATTTCCCAAGACTTGGAGATCACCATCTCCATAGACCAAGATGTAATCTCGTGTCCGTCTTAGATATTTGAATATGTTCTTTACTGCATTCTAATGTTGCTTTCCATAGCAGGATTGGTAACGACTTACCACTCCCACTGCATAGCAGATATCTGGCTTAGTACACATCATAGCTTACATTAAGCTTCCTACAACTGATGCATAAGGACATCCAGCCATGGCCTTCTTTTCCTCAACAGTTTGAGGATTCATTCCTTTAGACAGGTGGATACCATGTCTTAAGGGTAGGAATCCTTTCTTGGAACTATCCATATGGAAATCGTTCAAGAATCTTCTTAATGTATCCATGTTGTGACAATCCCAAAATCCTCTTTTCTCGGTTTCTGAACAACTTCAGGCCTAAGATGTAAGAGGCTTCTCCAAGATCTTTCATCTCAAAGGTATGGTATAGCCAAATCTTTACATTGGTCATCATCCCTGTATCATTCCCAATGATAAGGATGTCATCTACGTAAAGCACGATGAACACAATGGTGCTCCCACTAGTCTTCTTGTATACACAAGGTTCATCAGGATTTTTCACAAAATCATAACTCTTTATGGTTTCGTCAAATCTGATGTTCCAGCTACGAGAAGCTTGCTTGAGCCCATAGATGGATTTCTTCAGCTTGCATACTTTGCCATCCTCAGTCATGAAGCCCTGGGGATGCTCCATGTAGATATCCTCCTCGAGGTATCCATTGAGGAAAGCCGTCTTGACATCCATCTGCCAGATGTCGTAGTCAAGATATGCAGCTATAGCTAGCAGTGTCCTGATGGATTTAAGCATAGCCACATGAGAGAATGTCTCATCATAATCGATGCCTTCTTTCTGTGTGTAGCCCTTGGCCACTAGCCATGCCTTGAAAGTCTCTACTTTCCCATCAGGTCCCCTCTTTCTCTTGAAGATCCATTTACACCCAATGGGTTTTACCCCTTTAGGTGGATCCTCTAGGGTCCATACACCATTCTTATTCATGGAGTCAATCTCTGGCTTCATTGCTAGCTTCCATCTATCCATGTATTGATATGCGAGAGCTTCATCAAATGAAGTAGGATCAATGTCAGTCTCACTTGACACATGGAATCCATACCTTTCAGGTGGTGCAACCACCCTCGAACTCCTTCAAAGAGGTATGTGTGTTTCATCTTTATTTATCTCTTCAGTTTCTGGTCTAGGAAGCTCAGAATCCTCAGAGGTTTCAATGAGTTCCTCTACTTCATTATTGTCTTGACCTTTAAGGAAATCATTCTCCAGAAACTTCACATCTCTAGAAACAAAAACCTTTTGGGTCTCAGGGTCATAAAGATGATATCCAATACCATCTTTAACATACCTAATGAAGTAACACTCACGAGAGCGAGATTCTAGCTTACTTACGTCCACATTCTTTGCATGGACCAAGCAACCCCAAACCATCAAGTGATTAACACTAGGTTTGGTTCCATACCAGAGCTCATGAGGAGTCTTAGGTACAGATTTGCTAGGAATCTTATTCAGGATATAGATTGCAGTCTCTACTGCATATCCCTATAAACTAATAGGTAAATGTGCTTTGCTCATCATTGAACGGACCATGTCCATGATGGTCATGTTGCGTCTTTCAGCAACACCATTAAGTTGGGGAGTTCCAGGAGGAGTGAGATTGGAAACAATTCCATTCTCCTTAAGGTATTCCTTGAATTCATCTGATAGGTACTCGCCACCTCGATCAGATCAAATTTGCTTAATCTTCCTATCGGTTTGGTTCTCAACCAAAGCCTTGAACTCTTTGAACTTTTCAAAGGTTTCAGACTTATGACGTAATAGGAAGACAAACCCGTACCGCGAATGGTCAAATAATATCGATATCCATTTCGAGTCGCGGTATTGAAGGGACCACATACACCAGTATGTATTAGGTCAATAATACCTTCGCATCTCGTAACCTTGTTACGGAAAGGCGTCCTAGTCATTTTACCCTGAATGCAATGTTTGCAAGTGGGCAAAGGTTGAACATGTAGAAAATCTGGAGGTCCATCCTTTATCAATCTATTGATCCTATCAACAGATAAATGACCAAGCCTTTGATGCCAAATCTCATTTGAGATGTTTTTATCCTCCCTGTATCTTTTAGGATTTTTATTAGTGGTTGTAGCATTCATGATACATTTATCAATGCACAACTCATAGAGTCCACCAGAAGTCAAAACACCATCCGCAATATATTTATCATAACGATTTATGACTAATTTATTACAGAAAAGGAATGAATATCCGCTTCTAACAAGCTTAGATACAGATATCAAGTTCCTTCTGACTTCGGGTACATAAAGACACTCTTTAAGTATAAGGACTCTACCACTAGATAATGATAGTCGACAAGTACCAACGGCCACTGCTGCAACACTTGCATCAGATCCCATATGGATTACTATCTCCCCTTCTTCAAGACTTCTAGTTTCCTGAAACAAATGCAACAAATTGCATACATGAACAGAAGCACCAGAGTCTACAACCCAACTTCCTTCTCGTCCAACGAGAAAGCTAGTTTCAATGATGAAAGTAGATTTCGTACCTGCTGGGGCTTTACCTTTGTCTGACGACTTCAGGTATTCCGAGCAGTTACGCCTCCAGTGCCCCGGCTTTTTGCAGAGGTGACATACGTCAGTTTTCTTCGACGCCATTAGAGTGGATGCATTGGAAGAAGAGCCAACATCTTGTCCCCTCTTCTTTCTCTTCTGGGCCGGGGCCTTCCGAGAACCTTGCTTCCGACCGCGCTTCCCTCTGACCTGTGCAACCATTGCACTGCCAGCGGGACCATCCTTCTTCATTACGTCTTCTGCAGACTTTAATGCAGCAAGAAGACCAACGCTTGTCAATTCCAGCTTGTTCATGTGGAATGACAATACAAAGTTATTGAAAGACTTGGGCAACGACAGCAGAATGAAGTCATCTTGCATGTCTGCATCCATGGTTGCCCCAAGAGTCTCCAGCTCCGACAAGTACCCAAACATTTTGAGTACATGTTCACGGACCGAAGTCCCTTCCTGCATCTTGCAGTGAATGAGATCTTTCATAACATTGTACCGCTGGGTGCGGTTAATGTCACCAAACATATCTTTAAGATTCTACATTATCTCCTGGCAAGTGCTCATCTCCACATGTTGCTTCTGCAGAACATTGGAGAGAGAACACAGGATATAGCATCTAGCCAAGACATGATCTTCATCATACTTGTCATTATATGCTTTTTCTTCCTTGGATTTAGGGCTCTCATGCTTGTCCTCGGAGAGAACATAACTTATGCGCTCTGCAGAGAGAACAAGCTCCAAATTACGGATCCAATTCCAATAATTTGGGTCGGTCAATTGGTTGAGCTCAAGAAGCCTACTAAGTGGGTTCAAGGACTTCATTTTCTGAAATTAAGAATGCACTATATTAGAATAAATAAACATATATTCAAATTTATGATATTTGATTAAGGCATTTTAAATCAAATTACTCTTGCATTGTCGACTTTGAAAGTTCATTCCCCTAATCACTTTCAAAGTAGGAGATATACTTACTGCTATATCTCTAGCAATATTTGGGATCTCCTCTTTATCTTTGTCACATCCCAATAATATGAGAATCTGCGACTCCAACAAAGAGAAGCGGGAACACATTCCGCCTTGCAAGTCCAACTTGCATTTCCCAATTCGGTCTTTAACACCCGGGCCCACCATCCCTAAGGCGGTGTTGACCCGTTGTTAATTGAACCAACCGTCAACAGGAATAGTACTCGCTATGTGCAATCCAATATCGCCCCAATAATATGAGGATCTGATATGGGGGTCACGACGCATACGGCCTTACTCTTTCGAGAAGCAAAGAGCCCGATCCAGATGCGCTTGCATACAGGAGCTGTCACTTCGGACATGCGTCTCCCACATGCAATCCCTGGCGACGGAACCCTTCGCCTTGATGGGAGACCATGGATGTCACTTATGTGATCCTCCATCTCATATTAAAATTTTAATTAATTATCATGAATTACATTCATATAATTAATTCTTCCAAGGAAATAATAACTCTATTCATAATAGAGTGTCTCAATTGGACATAATCAATTTAATCATATTAAATTCATTATCAATACAATTCAATCAACAAACTTGATTATTTTTACTTGAATATAAATATGGTAATATCTCAAAGTACGTGTTAATTCGAATTTTAATAATTAGAAAATACACCTTGATTTTCTCTGGTATTATCGAGTCCCTACCCGATGTCATGGCCACTACCGATGAGAGTGGGACGGACCACATATGTTGCAACCCGCAACCCCAATGCTCTCCGACTAGACACCATATCCATCTCAGGAAAGGATAATGCCAAATATATCAATTTGTACTTGAGATGATCATCGGTTTTTCAACCGAAATTATACCATATAGTAATAATCAAAACATTTTTAATTATAAGGAAATTTGCTACACAAATTCCCAATCATATTCAAGCATCAAGTTTGATGATTGTGTTTCCAATTAAGATTTAGATCAAATTTAATCAATTAATTGGTTGAGGCCAAGTCAATTAAGTAAATAATCATATTCCAATATTTCACAAATATTTTCCATAATTATTTCATGAAATTAACAATTAATTTCATTAATTGACAATCACATGATTCTTGATTAGGACTGCAATTTTAGTAGTGACCCCTACTTACTAAAATTAACATATCTCAATCAATTTAAATACAAATTAGACAAACTCAATTTTCAAAGATTACTAACTTGATTTAGGACAAAAGTCATGTTTCATGCATTTCGAGGCAGATCAAAACAGTAATTAACTCTTTAATCATGTTAAGATCTACAGTTCCCGCAACAGTGCATGCATGTTCATTAAAACAACCATATCTCGAGCATACGGAATCCGATTTACGCAAACTCAGATCCTATGGTTTCCTTATTTAATGGGGAACAAAATCCAAGTAAATGATTCGTACTTAAACATTTTAAACATGGTCGAAATTATTTACTAAACAGATCTGCGAAATCAAATGCGACAAAAACTTTCGCAACCTTAACGAACCCAAGTCGTCCTCGATTTGCGAATCATATTCGAAACCGTCAACCTGTCTCTGATACCACTTGAAGGACAGGAAATTTATCCTCAAGTGCATCACGGAAGCGTGATCGTCGTATCGAATACGACGCAGAAGGACTAGTCGTACTAGTTGTTCTGTGCAGCGGAATTTAAAAATTTTTATGCGATGAAACCACATGATCCAAGAACGATTCTCGGATCGTTTCATCTATAACCGCAACAAGTATAAAAGAATACCTCTTGAAGCGTGGTTGATCGAGTCTCTAAAGAAAGATACCTCCTGTCTCAAGTCCGATCGTCGGTGAGATCGCTTGCGAGCGCGGGGATGAACCGTGTTGTCCTCGCAATCCAAGAAGATGATCCAAGCACGGTTGCTCCTGATCTCGTCGTATGAGATCGAACGTCTCCTTCGCGAGTGTAGCACTCCAAGAAGATGGAGAATCGAAGAACGTCAAAGCGGTGGCGCAGTGGCGAGAGCGTCGACGAGAACCTCTCCTCTAGGATTTGATGGTCGGCCACCAAATAGAGAGAGAGAGAGGGTTGACGTGTATGAAGAGAGAGAGAGAGCTTCAATATTGCATGTATTTAGAGAGCATGGTATGCCTCTCTATTTATAGGATTTTGGGATCCATGGATCTCAATCCATGTGACATATAAAATCAATGGATGAGATTGATTTATGTCAATCCAATGGTCAAGATTTTTGTTGGTGAAACCAAAAAATTATGATCTAATTTAAATTAAAATATACTTGACAAAATCAAATATAAATCAATCCTAAATTACACCAACAAATAAGGAGAGAATATACGTGGAGATTACATCTCCATGTACATTCCATGTGGACGGGCACCCATTCCAATTAGGAATTGGGTGCCGCCCACCCCTTCCATTCGGAGGGCAATCTCATGATATTTCATGAGATTGCATATCTCCATGGAAATATCTTTATTTATTTCCAACAACTTTTGTTGGGTTTTATTCTTCAAAACTAATTCACAATTATATTTGAGAATATTGTAATCTTGCCATTGAAAAATTGTGAATCATATTAACAACCCAAAATAACATATAATTTACATTATCAATTAATTACACAATGTTTATCCAATAAACATAATAATTAATCAACAAGTATAAATTATAATTAGCTCTCTCTAATACATTATAAATCACATTTATAATATATTATGAATAATTGGATATTTCTATCAATATTATTCTTATCCATAATAATTAAATCATATTTAATTATATTGGATAATTTTTTCACACATCAAAATGATTAAATCACATTTAATCATTAATTTCTTCATTGCTTAGATCTTATGGAATTATTCTCGAACCCTTCAAGAATAATGCGATCTCTCCGCAGATACTTGGAGATAAGGACAGGGTGATTGTATTGTTCCACGTATAGTGACTTAGATGTTGAGATCATATCTCAAATCCAGATCCCATGGACCTCCCACTGATGCTTGATCAAATCAAGACCGTAGACCTAATCTTCTCATTGTATCTGAATCTCATTCAGATCTATGTCCAGTACATGGACTAAGATTAGGTCACTTCTCTAATGAGAGGAGTCACTAAAATCCAAACCTGTTTCATCACTCCCTCGGAATGGAAGCGTCACGGTTATATAATCGTTTATGATCACATCACCCTCAGGTATTCCCAATACCTGTACATCCTGCATACTGGAAGATCCATGATCATTCTGAAGATAAAGATCACTTTTACATTGTCATCTTCAGGGTTTGATCATTAAGTTTCTCAATCTTGGTCACTGGGAATTGGTATAGATCATATGCTTTCCCAAAGCATATATCTTACCTTCAAATTCATGTCATGCTTCCAAAGCATGACGGCCATGCATGGAATTTGATCAGTCCCAACACCTTATGAGTGAGCTCATGTCTCCCGGTTCACAAGTGAACCTGTATAATCCCTTTGAGAGATCGTATTACTCATATGTCCTTACATGCACACCAGCTCGTCGGTGTATAGACCTTGGTTAGGTCATCAACCTATTGGTCTGCCCAAACTCAGACATATAGCAACACATCTGTCTCCGATCAGAGGATACATGCCTATGCTGTGACAGTATTCAACATAGGTCTTTGGTTATCTCTATCTCGTTAAGTCAACCCATTGACTCAACTAACCTGACACCTCCGAATCACTATTCCCGTGCAGAGGACCTGCATCAAGAGGTCAGTCAGATATCAACCATTTGAGAAAAGGATTGCCATCTCCTACTCAGGTTGGAGATCATCACTTAATAATCATTTTGACGATGCTTGATGAGTCCTCTATCTAACTCCTTAGATATTCATCCAAGCATCAGCCTCTATGATTCATCCAATAAATCAACAGTTGTATGATCAATAACTTTCATTGATAATTTATTTATTACAATAACATTTATTATAGAAATGGTTCGCTCGGGGCTCACATTGCTAACAGAAACTACTCAGAATTATGGGTGTAAATATACCTAAAAAAGAGTGTGAAATTTCACCATTAAGTATCGCAATAACGTAAACGTTTGATAGCTGCAAGGTTAAAGGTGTTGAGCAAAAATTTATTTATGACAAAAATATAAATAGTACATTAAAGTATAACGATTTTTACATCATGACCTCTACAATCTTGTTGATTACACATAATTTCTATGATCTTTGTAATTCTAATGTGATCCTGGTAAATTACACCGCAATCCATGTAATTTTACTAATTCTCACACCACAACCCTTGGACATGGACATATATGTTACATAAAATAAAATCTTTATGACTTTTGTGTAATTACGAACTCAGATTATAGGGTTCTTCTGGTACAAGATTTTAGGGGCCTTGGCGTAAAAATCCCTGACATATAACAACCATAATTTATGTATTTTTTAAGAGAAAGGTGAGATTTGTACTCTATATACTAATACTTGAGAGCCACATTCTCAACTACTACAGTGAACCGCATTCAAGAGGGTATTATCAAAATAGTTTGATTCACACGATAAGTGTTGCTTCTCAATTGCAATCATTTATGTTTGTTTGTACATTTCTTTAGCATTTATTGTGATTAACAATTATTTGAGACCACTTCTCCATAATTGTACCGAATTGTGTCAATATCACGTTAAGTTCAACAGAAGGCATCTTTTCTGTTTGTGGATTGCGAGAGATTCGAGTTCTCTGACATTGCCCTTTAATTTGTCATTTAGTTGTTTCGGAGTAATTTTAATTATTTTTATTTAATTGGATTCGGAACGGACCATTATGCAAATTTGAGTAGTTGTGGGTCTACATTACCATTTGTGCCCCCTCCGAGTTTCTGCAGATGCACTTATGCCACTGCCCTTTATGCAACATCGCTTATTTCCACGTGTTCTTACAAAAATTTCAATACTGCCCTTAGTGTAATATAGGGGCATAAGTGTAATAAGGGAAAGACAGTATTGTATTTTTGTAAGAATACAGGGATACGGGTGTTATTGCAAAAAAAGTTAGGGATATAAGTGTATACATAAAAACTTAGAGGGTTACAAGTGTAAATATCCTCCCTTTTTGGATTTTTTAAAGTGAACAATTTTTGAGCGCTAAATGTAACTATATTATATCTGCACAAAAAAAGCCTCCATGGAGTTGCATGTTTATGTGTACGAGAAAATGTATTATGTAACTATATTAGATCGGCTCTTGATATGAAAAAATAAATACAATGTACATTTTATATTTTTTTATGGCTCTTGTTTATGTCAATGATTTTTTTACGGTTTTTCAACAAATAATTTTTGGTTACTATAAATAAACTAATTATAATTCATGACCTGTTGTACTCGAATTGGCAATGAAAGTATATTATAAATAAGGTTAAATGAGTATATTCGTGGGAGCATATAAGAATGTGCTCTCATTTTTCTTTTCACAAATTTTTATTTTTTAAATGAAACATGGGGGTTATACATAGAATAATAAGTAGAATATGTGTTTCAAATTTCGATAAAAAATGATCTTAACATTTTTAAATATTTTTCATCAAAGATTAAGATTTTCCAAATAAAGATACTTTGATTTCCTTATGTTTGAGTTAAATTACGAACACACTAATTTATTTAGATTTTCTTACGGTTATGCCCCTCTTAGAGTTTGCAATAATATTTATGCCTTTGCTACAATATCAATTGTGTTCCCATAATAAGAAATTCGGAGTTCTGTCTTTTTTTAATTTCACTTATGCCCCTACTTCACCTCAAGCGGAAGGATAGAACTGTGAATTTTGTAAGAATATAGGATACAGTTGATATTGCAAAAATTGAGAGACATAACTGAAGTTGCATAATCTAAGAGGGGTTTAATCTTAAAAAACCAATTTATTTTGCATTACTTTTCTATTCAACATCTATCATATAAAATTCAATCATTTGAAATCAATTCCCTTTTACAACTAACTGTAAGGTACACAACACCCAATTCGGTTGTCATTGAATACAAAGTTTTGCCTTCAAGATATTGCTACTATTCCAATATCATTATGAATAGCTAAGAATAGTAGTCAAAAATTCCTCTCACATTAACTAATCCTCCTAAGTAATAATACAATAAATTGTCTATTAAATGGACAACCTATCAAATCTAAAAAGTCCTAGAGGAGCAACTTGGTTATAAAGAAAGCAAATGTCAATTTAACCAACTAGGGGTTAGGTTTTGGTGCACGACATCTGCATAGATAGGGATAGCTATAATTTGTGTATCTTGTAACTTTCAAAAGATACAATAATGGCCATATTCCCTTCATTTAAATGCCTACATATGTCGACAGCCCTAAAGTTTCGATATAGACTAAAACATTTATGCTTTGTATATCTCGAGCTCCATTTGGATGATGGATAAGAAATAAGGCCGTAAAGTTGTAAAATCTTTTTCTTCCGACATATTAGATTTACCTTAGCTAGGTAACTAGGTAACAAGGACATCACGATGACGTGAAATTTGGAAATCGTTATCATACAATGCCAAACATATAGCACCAATTATTGTTTTCAGAAATTCATTTGATTTATTGAAGTTTACAATGAATGGCTTATTCATTTCTCTACTGTAAATAAACTATAGACTATAGATAAATCCACGATTCATTGGTAATATGGTATAAAAATATGTCATTCATTTCGAAATTAAAAGTATAACATGTAGTTTTGAAATGAATAATATTCAAGTTTGTCTTTAACATCTGATGATAAATTTAATATCTTCCACTCATTCCTAGTTATAGACCCATTTATAATTTTGTAAAAAGATATGTTAGAATATTATTTTTCCAATTATATTAATGAAAAACTCATACATAAATGGTGTAGGATTGTGTAATAGATTACACAATGTTCTCACCTTTACAAATAGACCACATGAGTTGGCAGTCTATGTGAAAATTTACTATGACATTATAATATAACTTTGATTTCTTTTCCACTTCTCTCATCTCTCCTTTTTATAGAAACAAAGTCATATTAGTCTTCACATCTAAAGGATAGCGTTCGCATCTATTGAAGATCCTAAAGTAAATTCAATGTAGGTCTAGGTTGAAAATATTGATATGTTATAATGTAAATAAATCATTCGATAAATTGTTATTGTTTTTATGAAAAGTAGTTTTAAATTTGTTCGAAGTATACATGATGTGAAGGATAGGAAGGTCTCATAGATAGAGAAAACATTAAATAAACCATCCTAAAGAAAGTACGAGAAAGAGAAGTCGAGATCATATGGTCCCGAAACTTTGTCTTGATTCCAATTAGGAGTGTCATTTTCCAAAAGTAACAAAGAGGAGTATGAATACAAAATTTCAAGGTTAACAAAGGGCTGCAAAAGTTTATAGAAACCTACATTTGATATAATTTAAAATGAAATATTTACACCTATAACCCTGAGTAAATTCATAATTGCATACATAACCCTACGTAATCATGAATTACATGAGGAACTCTGAATAGTTACTCCGTCTCACAACCCTAATCCTCCATTAGTTTTCCCGTTAACCCGACCATATCATTATGTTAATATAACCCATGGTCTATCCAACGGCTATTAAAAAAATTCAAAAAAAAAACCCTAACCCCCTCCCCTTCTTTCTCCAATGCTCGACCCCTCCCTTCCGCCACTCTGCCTCCGTCACTTACCCTCTTACTCCAAGCATTCTTGTCGCCTTCGCCTCCTCCCCAATGCCCTCCCCTCCCTCATGCCCCTCGGCCTCTTCCCTCCTCCTCCATGCCCTCATGTTTCCCTTCACCGTCCATCTCTCCTCTGACACCCTCCCCTCCCTACCTCCCAACCCTCCCGCCTTTGCCCAATCCTCAAGGCCCACCTGCTGCCTTTCGCCCTCCTCCTCCTCCCCAACACCCTCCCCCTCCCTCTTGCCCCTCCGCCTCCGCCCTCTTCCTCCAGGCTATTGCCCTTTGCCCTTTGCCTCCTCCCCAACACCCTCCCACTACCTCCCACCCCCTCCACTCCCACCCTCCTCCTCTAGGCAGCTGCCCTCCACTCTCCGCCTCCTCCCCGACACCCTTCCACTCCCTCATGCCCTTCCACCCTCCTCCCTCATCCTTCAGTCCCTCAAGCTACCCTCTGCCTCCTCCCTGACACCCTCCCCTCCCCCTCCCTCCTACCCCTCTGCCTCCGCCTCCTTCCTCCAGGCCCTCTTGCTCCCCTCTGCCCTCGACCTCCTCCCTGACACCCTCCTCTCTCTCGCCCCTCCTCCTCCGCCCTCCACCTCCTCCTAGTCACTCTCCCTCTCACCCCTCCTCCTCAGGCTGCTGCCCTTTGCCCTCAGCCTCCTCTTGATGAATCTCTATTCCATCACCTTTATTTTATCATTTTGTCCATAAAACTCCTAATAAATGCACGTAAATACCCTAAAATTGCATAAATTAACATTCATGCATTTGTTGTACAACTATTGTATAAAATATTATTTTCAATGCCAAAATTATAGAACCCTAAGGTGCTGTTCGGGTAGGGGTTAACCCCCTAACCCACTCCTCTCTCCAATGTGGGCCCCACGTTTTCTCCTTTTTATTTTATTAAATAAATTTATTATCTTTCACCCACTCCATAAAAAATATATTATAGTATCGTATCATATAAAAGTTATAAACTACTCAACTTCTATTCAATTTTCCAAACTTCAATACAATCACATCACAATAACTACTCACTTTTCTAAACTTCAATACAATCATATCACAACAAACCCACCCCCAGTTTAACCTTTTATCCAAAAGCAAAATACAAAAATGAGTTACCCTCTACCAGTTTAATCCACCCTTACCCTCGTAGCAAACAGACCCTAATAATTTGAGGAGGAAAACATATTGCTCAGCCACTAGACAATTTAAATAGATTCACATTCCATATCATTAGCTAATGATAAAAGAATTATTTGTTTTTTTGGAAATCCCCAATTAACGAAATACATTGTTTTTCTTTTTAAAAAATAAAACAAAATTATTCCTTAGAACATCTGAAAGGGGAAAAGGCTTCTCTAAGTCTCAATTAATGTGTTTTTACTTTGCCACTTGTAAACTTTAGGTTGTAAAAGAAAAAGGAAAGACATAAAGTTATATATAAGAGCATTAAATTGCACTAGAAGAATTACTTTAGCAGCAATTTAAATAACAAATTATGTCAATGAATTTTTTACGGTTTTTTAACATACTAGGATGCTACATGCACTTCGCTGCAGTATAGATTTAGGATTTTTATGTATAAATAAATGTTTATATGTTAGAATCATCAGAAATACATATTCGTGAATGATTTAAAATAAGAATAAGATAGCTCTAAAATAAGGGTAAAATGTGGATGCCCCCTTGAGTTAGCTCCCCTGCCTCATTTTCTCTATTTCTTTTATTTTTTTGAAAGTTTCTTCCGTGAATGTTTATCACTATATCCATGTATTATGATATTCAAATTTAATGCGAAACAAAGATTTCTATAGCCTCCATCAAGACGGGGACGTTTTTAAGAATTCTGTTACTATTAAAAATCACTGTCTGGATGGAGGTCGTAGGAGTCTCTGTTTCGCTCGAAATTTGAATAGCGTAATATAGAGATATACTGATAAATATTCATGAAAAAAATTCAAAAAAAAATAAAAATGGGAAAAATAAAGCTCGGGGAGCCAAATTATCTTTATAAGGGCAGCTCCATTAAACACGTAAAATAAATATGAAATTGCAACACCTCCAATGAAGAAATTTTGATGGAATAGGATGTATAAATAACGTCATTTTTTTGAAGTAGAGGGGAGAAACACGTCTGAGAAGTAAGAGAGAGGGAGTGGCATGAAGTGTTAGTAGGGATGCAAACGGTCAGATATGAATACGGATATAGGTATTACCGTATCCTTATCTATTTTTTAATACAAATACAAATGCTGATACGGATATTGACGGATATTAAAACTATCTTACCATATCCTTAAAAACGGATACAGATGTAACACATATATTGATCACACACGAGTAATATTAGAAATACTCTATAGAATCAACTTAATATATAATAATTGGATGGAAAACATATGATATCAATTTACTAAATGTGTTTGTATCATGAAAATTATATAAATATTGTAAAAAGAGGTAGAGAGTTATGTTATATAAGGTTAAAAATAAATCTATGACTATATTTATATACAATAAATGAATATATGGATACGGATACAAATCTTTGCGGATATCAAAACGATATCCATATCCGTATCCCTTTTAAAACGGATACGGATATAGATATCAAAATCTGTATAAAATGGATATAGTGACGAATCGGATACGGATATATCCATATCCATTTGCATCCCTAAGTGTGTGAGATAGGGGGGAGAGAGAGATGGAGATCATCTCCTAATTATACAAAGCTAATTTTAGAAAGATAGGAAAGAGTACCACGTGTTGAATTTTTAAAGATGGGAAAGAACCCAGCAGTTGGCAAGAAGTGAAGAAGACTATGGAGCTCTCCACGTGTCTTGTAGTGGGTGAAAATCTCACTTTTAAAGAAGGTATATAGATAATTTTTGGTTGCTATAAATAAGCTCATTATAATTCATGATCTGTTATACTCGAACTCGCAATGAAATTAATTTATTTCAAAGTTTCTCTTTATTTTTATTTTTAATGAAAAACTTCATCAAAGATTAGTATTTTTAATAAAGATATTTTGATTTCATTATTTTTCGATTAAAGCAGGAATAAACTAATTTATTTTGAATTTTCACAGTTATATCCCTCTTAGTTTTGCAATAACAATTATGCCTCTGTTACAATATCAGTTGTGCCCCCATATTGTAAAATTCTGAGTTATGTTATAATTTCAATTTTGTCCCCACTTCACCTCTGGTGGAAGGATAGAACTTAATTTCGTAAGAATGTAGGGGTACAATTGATATTGTAAAAAAAGAGAGACGTAATTGATGTTGCATAATCTATAAGGGGCATAATAGGAAAATCCCATTTATTTTGCATTACTTTTCTATTCAACCTCAGTCATAAAAAACAAATTCCCTTTTACAATTAATTATAAGGTACACAACAACCAATTCGGTTGTCATTGAATATAAAGTTTTATCCTCAAGATATTGCTACTATTCGAATACCATTATGTAGGGGGTCTAAACAAGCTGAACTTGAACCCAGGCTCGGTTCGGCTCGTTTAGCATATTTTCATGTTCGGAATCGATTCGGCTCGATAAAATGAAAACTGTAATCAGGTTCGGTTCGACTCAAGTACGGTTCGTAAATGTATGGTTCAGCTCGTTAAAGGTTCGTTTAAGAATAAATGGTGTGCATGTGTTTCTGTTCAAAGGAATTAACCGCAGTTGCATGGGTGGGTTTTGTGGGGTTTCATGAATAGGGAATAGAGACTTAGGGAGTGGATGACTGGATGGATTTGGAAAAATAAGTGAATGCCCTTATGTTAATATAGAATGTATTTTTTCCTTGTATATATACAATATGTATGTATATATACTTTTATATATGTATGTGTGTATATAATCAAACTTTTAACGAACCGAACCTGAGCGAACCTATATTTTTGAGGTTAGGTTCATTTATTTAAACGAGCCCAAAGTCATGTTCAGGTTCGGTTCGTTTATTTTCGAATCGAATCTGAATCGAACTTTTAGTGAGCCGGATCTGAGCGAATGTCGAACCAAAGAAATTTCTGACAACCCTACCATTATGAATAGTAAAGAATAGTAGTCAATTTTTTTCTCACATTAAATAATCCCCCTCATAATAATACAATAAATTGTCTATTAAATGTACAACATATCAAATCTAAAAGTCCTAGAGGAGCAACTTGGTTACAAAGAAAGCAAATGTCAATTTAGCCAACTAGGGCTTAGTTTTTGGTGCATGACATCTGCATAGATAGGGATAGTAATACTTTGTGTAACTTGTAAGTTTCAAAAGATACAATACAATAATGGAAATATTCCCTTCATTTAATGCCTACATATGTCGACACTCCTCAACTTTCTATAAATACCAAAACATTTTTGTTTTGTATATCTGGAGCTCCGTTTGGATGACGGATAAGAAATAAGGCCGTAAAGTTGTAAAATCTTTTTCTTCCGACATAATAGATTTACCATAGCTAGGTAACTTGTTAACAAGGACATCATGATGACGTGAATTTGGAAATCGTTATCATACAATGCCAAACATATAGCACCAATTATTATTTTCAGAAATTCATTCGATTTATTTTAAATTTGCAATGAATGGCTTATTCATTTCTCTGCTGTAAATAAACTATAGATACATCAACGATTCATTGGTAATATGATATAAAAATATGTCATTCATTTTGAAATTGAAAGTATAACATGTAGTTTCGCAATGAATAATATTCACTTTTGTATTTAACATCTGATGATAAATTTAATATCTCCCACTCATTCGTCGTTATAGAGCCATTTATAATTTTGTAAAAAAATATGTTAGAATATTTTTTTGCCAATTATATTTATGAAGATCACATACATAAATGGTGTAGGATCGTGTAATAGATTACACAATTTTCTCACCTTTACAAATTGACCACATGAGTTGGCATTCTATGTGAAAATGTACTATGACATTATAATACAATTTTGATTTCTTTTCCACTTCTCTCATCTCTTCTTTTTATAGAAACAAAGTCAAACAAGTCTTCACATCTAAAGGATAGCCTTCACATCCATTTAAGATCCTAAAGTAAATTCAATGTAGGTCTAGGTTGAAAATATTGATCTGTAATAATGTAAACAAATCATTCGAAATATTTTTGTAGTTTTTTTTATAAAAGTAGTTTTAAATTTGTTCGAAGTCATACATGATGTGAAGGATAGGAATGTCTCATAAATAGAGAAAACATTAAATAAACCATCCTAAAGAAAGTAAGAGAAAGAGAAGTCTAAGTCATATGGTCCCCAAATTTTCTCTTGATTCCAATTAGGAGTGTCATTTTCCAAAGGTAACAAAGAGGAGTATGAACATAAAGTTTTAAGGTTTAACGTCGATATAAAAGGGTTGCAAAAGTTTATAGAAGCATACATGTGATATAATTCAAAATGAAATATTTACACCTATAATCTTGAGTAATTTCTTAATAACATACATAACCTTACATAATCATGAATTGCATAAGGAACCATGAATAGTCTCTCCGTCTCACACCCCTAACCCTCCATTAGTTTTCCCGTTAATATGACCATATCATTATGTTAATATAACCCATGGTCTATTCAACGACTATTAAAAAATTGAAAAAAAACCCCTAACCCCCTCCCCTTCCTTCTCCAACGCTCGATCCCTCCCTTCCGCCCCTCTGCCTCTATCACCTACCCTCTTCCTCCAAGCATTCTTTCCACCCTTGCCTCCTCCCCAATGAAGGATATGGAGAAATCCTCAAGCGCATCACGGAAGCGTGATCGTCGTATCGAATACGACGAAGAACGACTAGTCGTACTAGTTGTTCGGTGCAGCGGAATTTAAAAAAAAATTTAAACCGATGAAACCACATGATCCGAGAACCATTCTCAAATCGTTTCATCTATAACCACAGCAAGTATAATGCAATACCTCTTGGAGCGTGGTTGATCAAGTCTCTACGAAAAAGAGACCTCCTGTCTCAAGTCCGATCGTCGGAGTAACGGCTTGCGAGCGCGGAGATGAGTCGCGGTGTCCTCGCAATCCAAGTTGATCCAAGCGCGGTTGCTCCTGATCTCGTCGCACGAGATCAAACGTCTCCTTCGTGAGTGAAGCACTCCAAGAAGACAAAGAAACCGCAAAGAGTCGAAGCGGCAACACGATGGCGCGGGCGTCGACGAATCTCTCCACCAAGGTGGACGGCCACCAAGAAGAGAGGGAGAGAGAGGGCTGTCATGTATGAGAGAGAGAGAGTTTGTACTACAATAGCATGTGTAAAGAGAGAGCCAAGCATGCCTCTCTATTTATAGGGTTTTGGGATCCATGGATCTCAATCCATGGGACACATAGAATTAATGGATGAGATTGATTTATGTTCATCCAATGGCTAAGATTGTTGTTGTCAAAAGCAACAAATTTAGGTTAAAATATATTTGACAAAATCAAATATAATTCATTCCTAAATCAACCCAACAAATAAGGAGAGAAGACACATGGAGATTTCATCTCCATGTGCCTTCCAAGTGGGCGCACACCCATTCCATATAGGAATGGTGTGCCGTCCATGAGATTGCATGGAGATTGCAATCTCATGGAAATCCATGAGATTGCATATCTCCATGAAATCTCTCTTATTTATTTGCACCAAATTTATTTGGGTTTTATTCTTCAAAAATAATTCACAATTATCTTTGAGAATATTGCAATCTTGCCATGGAAAAATTGTGAATCATATTCACAACCCAAAACAACATGTAATTCATATTGTTAATTAATTACACAATGTGTATCCAATACACATCATAATTAATCAACACATATAAATTATAATTAACTCTCTCTAATACATTATAAATCGCATTTATAATATATTATGAATAATTGGATATCTTTATCCACATTATTCTTATCCAAACTAATTAAATCACATTTAATCACATTGGATAATTTCTCATACATCATGATAATTAAAACACTTTTAATTATCAAATTCTCTTTGCTTAGATCTTATGGAATTGTTCTTAAACCATTTAAGAACAATGCTATTTCTCCTCAGATACTTGGAGATAAGGACAGGGCGATTGTATTGTTCCACGTATAGTGACTTGGATGTTGAGATCATATCTCAAATCCAGATCCTATGGACCTCCCACTGATGCTTGATCAAATCAAGACCGTAGACTTAATCTTCTCATTGCATCTGAATCTCATTCAGATCAATGTCCAGTTCATGGACTAAGATTAGGTCACTTCTCTAATGAGAGGAGTCACTAAAATCCAAACCTGTTTCATCACTCCCTCGGAATGGAAGCGTCATGGTTATACAATCGTATATGATCAAATCACCCTTCAGGTATTCCCAATAACTGCACATCCTACATACTGGAAGACTCATGATTATCCTGAAGATAAAGATCACTTTTACACTGTCATCTTCAGGGTTAGATCATTAAGTTTCTCAATCTTGGTCATCGGGATTTGGTATAGATCATATGCTTTCACAAAGCATATATCTTACCTTCAAATTCATGTCATGCTTCCAAAGCACGACGACCATGCATGGAATTTGTTCAGTCCCAATACCTCATGAGTGAGCTCATGTCTCCCGGTTCACTGGTGAACCTGTATGATCCCTTTGAGAGATCGCATTACTCATATGTCCTTACATGCACACCAGCTCGCCGGTATATAGACCTTGATTAGGTCATCAACCTATTGGTCTGCCAAATGTACATACTCAGACATATAGCAATACATCTGTCTCTAGTCAGAGGATGCATGCCTATGTTGTGACAGTATTCAACGTAGGTCTTTGGTTATCTCGATCTCGTCAAGTCAACCCATTGACTTAACTAACCTGACACCTCTGAATCACTATTCCCATGCAGAGGACCTGCATCAAGAGGTCAGTCAGATATCAGTCATATGAGATAGGATTGCCATCTCCTACTCATACTGGAGATCATCACTTAATGATCATTTGATGATGCTTGATGAGTCCTCTATCTAACTCCTTAGATATTCATCCAAGCATCAGCCTCTATGATCCATCCAATGAATCAACAGCTGTATGATCATCAAGTTGGCCATGGTACATAACCCTTATTGTACAGAGGGACCCTATAGTGCATTCATTCATTAATCTCAGAAAGGGGAGTGAAAAATAATCAATAATTTTCATTGATAATTTATTCATTACAATAACATTTATTGTAGAAATGGTTCGCCCGGGGCTCACATTGCTAACAATCTCCCACTAGCCCTCAGAACCATTCAGGTACAATCTTTAAACCCATACTCATTACATGCTGGTCGAAAACCTTCTGTGTCAGAGGTTTGGTAAGAGGATCAGCAACGTTGTCGGCAGAGGCCACCTTGGTGATGATGATATCACCACGCTTTTGTATCTCCCGAATGATGTGGTATTTCCTTTCCACGTGCTTGCTCTTTTGATGCCATCTGGGTTCCTTTGCCTGGGTAATGGCTCCCGTGTTATCGCAGAGTAACAGGATGGGAGTATCAGAGGAAACTACGCCAAGCTCCAGCACGAACTTGCGCAACCACACCGCCTCCTTTGCAGCATCCGATGCGGCAATGTATTCGGCTTCCGTTGTTGAATCTGCAGTAGTGTCCTGCTTCTTGCTTCTCCAGCTCACAGCACCACCATTCAACAAGAACACGAACCCCGATGCCGACTTTCGATCATCTACATCCGATTGGAAGTCAGAATCTGTATATCCCAAGACTTGGAGATCACCATCTCCATAGACCAAGATGTAATCTTGCGTCCGTCTTAGATATTTGAATATGTTCTTTACTGCATTCCAGTGTTGTTCTCCATAGCAGGATTGGTAACGACTTACCACTCCCACTGCATGGCAGATATCTAGCCTAGTGCACATCATGGCATACATTAAGCTTCCTACGGCTGATGCATAAGGACATCCAGCCATGGCCTTCTTTTCCTCAACAGTTTGAGGAGCCATTCCTTTAGACAGGTGGATACCATGTCTTAAGCGTAGGAATCCTTTCTTAGAACTATCCATACGGAATCGTTCAAGAATCTTCTTAATGTATCTATGTTGTGACAATCCCAAAATCCTCTTTTCTCGGTTTCTGAACAGCTTCAGGCCTAAGATATAAGAGGCTTATCCAAGATCTTTCATCTCAAAGGTATGGGACAGCCAAATCTTTACACTGGTCATCATCCCTGTATCATTCCCAATGATAAGGATGTCATCTACATAAAGCACGATGAACACAACGACGCTCCCACTAAGCTTCTTGTATACACAAGGTTCATCAGGATTCTGCACCAAATCATAACTCTTTATGGTTTCGTCAAATCTGATGTTCCAACTACGAGAAGCTTGTTTGAGCCCATAGATGGATTTCTTCAACTTGCATACTTTACCATCCTCAGTCATGAAGCCCCGGGGCTGCTCCATGTAGATATCCTCCTCGAGGTATCCATTGAGGAAAGCCGTCTTGACGTCCATCTGCCAGATGTCGTAGTCAAGATATGCAGCTATAGCTAGCAATGTCCGGATGGATTTAAGCATAGCCACAGGAGAGAATGTCTCATCGTAGTCGATGCCTTCTCTCTGTGTGTAGCCCTTGGCTACGAGCCGTGCCTTGAAAGTCTCTACTTTCCCATCAGGTCCCCTCTTTCTCTTGAAGATCCATTTACACCCAATGGGCTTTACCCCTTTAGGTGGATCCTCTAGGGTCCATACACCATTTTTATGCATGGAGTCAATTTCTGACTTCATTGCTAGCATCCATCTATCCATGTCTTGATCCGCGAGTGCTTCATCAAATGAAGTAGGATCAATGTCAGTTTCTCCTGACACATGGAATCCATACCTTTCAGGTGGTGCAACCACCCTCGAACTCCTTCGAAGAGGTATGGGTGTTTCATCTTTATTTACTTCTTCAGTTTCTGGTCTGGGGAGCTCAGAATCCTCTTGGGATTCAATGAGTTCCTCTACTTCACTTTTATCTTGACTTTTAAGGAAATCATCCTCCAGAAACTTCACATCTCAAGAGACAAAAACCTTTTGGGTCTCAGGGTCATAAAGCTGGTATCCAATACCATCTTTAACATACCCAATGAAGTAACACTCACGAGTGCGAGATTCCAGTTTACTTGCGTCCACGTTCTTCGCATGGACCAAGCAACCCCAAACCCTTAAGTGATTGACACTAGGTTTGGTTCCATACCATAGCTCATGAGGAGTCTTAGGTACAGATTTGCTAGGAATCTTATTCAGGATATATATTGCAGTCTCTACTGCATATCCCCAGAAACTAAGAGGTAAATGTGCTTTGCTCATCATTGAACGGACCATGTCCATGATGGTCCTGTTGCGTCTTTCAGCAACATCATTAAGTTGGGGAGTTCCCAGGAGGAGTGAGATTTGAAACAATTCCATTCTCCTTAAGGTATTCCTTGAATTCATCTGATAGGTACTCGCCACCTCGATCAGATCGAATCCGTTTAATCTTCCTATCGGTTTGGTTCTCAACCAAAGCCTTGAATTCTTTGAACTTTTCAAAGGTTTCAGACTTGTGACGTAATAGGAAGATTAACCCGTATCGCGAATGGTCATCGATAAATGTCAAATAATATCGGTATCCATTTCGAGTCGCGGTACTGAAGGGACCACATACATCGGTATGTATTAGGTCAATAATACCTTCGCATCTTGTAACCTTGTTACGGAAAGGCATCCTAGTCATTTTACCTCGAATACAATGTTCGCAGGTAGGCAAAGATTGAACCTATAGGAAATCTAAAGGTCCATCCTTTATCAATCTGTTGATCCTATCAACAGACAAATGACCAAGCCTTTGATGCCAAATCATATTTGAATGATTTTTATTCTCCCTGGATCTCTTAGGGTTTTTATTAGTGGTTGTAACATTCATGACATTCTCATTAATGCACAATTCATAGAATCCTCCAGAAGTTAAAACACCTTCTGCAATATATTTATCATAATGATTTATGACTAATTTATTACAGAACAGGAACGAATATCCACTTCTAACTAGCTTAGATACAGATATCAGATTCCCTTTAACTTCAGGTACATAAAGACACTCTTTAAGTACTAGGACTCTTTCACTAGATAATGATAGTCTGCATGTCCCGACGGCGACTGCTGCAACACTTGCATCAGATCCCATCTGGATGACTATCTCCCCTTCCTCAAGACTTCTAGTTTCCTGAAACAAATGCAACAAATTGCATACATGAACAGAAGCACCAGAATCTACAACCCAACTTCCTTCTCGTCCGACGAGAAAGCTAGTTTCAATGATGAAAGTAGATTTTATACCTGCTGGAGCTTTACCTTTGTCTGAGGACTTCAGGTAATCTGGGCAGTTACGCTTCCAGTGCCCCGGCTTCTTGCAGTGGTGACAGACGTCGGTTTTCTTCGACGCCATGAGAGTGGATGCATTGGAAGAAGAGGCAACACTTTGTCCCTTCTTCTTTCTCTTCTGGGCTGGGCCCTTCCGAGAACCATGCTTCCGACCGCGTTTCCCTTTGACCTGTGCAACCATTGCACTGCCACTTGGACCATCCTTCTTCATCACGTCCTCTGCGGACTTTAATGCAGCAAGGAGAGCAACACTTGTCAATTCCAATGTATTCATATGGAATGACACCACAAAGTTATTGAAAGACTTGGGCAATGACAGCAGAATGAAGTCAGCTTGCATGTCTGCATCTATCGTTGCCCCAAGAGTCTCCAGCTCCGACAAGTACCCAAACATTTTGAGTACATGTTCACGGACCGAAGTCCCTTCCTGCATTCTACAGCGAATGAGGTCTTTCATAACATTGTACCGCTGAGTGCGGTTAATGTCACCAAACATATCCTTAAGATTCTGCATTATTTCCTGACAGGTATTCATCTCCACATGTTGCTTCTGCAGAACATTGGAGAGAGAACCTAGGATATAGCACCTAGCCAAGACATGATCTTCATCATACTTGTCATTAAATGCTTTTTCTTCCTTGGACTTAGGGTTCTCATGCTTGTCCTCGGATAGCACATAACTTATGCGCTCAGCAGAGAGAACAAGCTCCAAATTTCGGATCCAATCCGAGTAATTTGGTCCGGTCAATTGGTTGACCTCTAGAAGCCTACTAAGTGGGTTCAAAGACTTCATTTTCTGAAATTAAGAATGCACTATATTAGAATATAAAAATTATATATTCAAATTATAATATTTGATTAAGGCATTTTAAATCAAATTGTTCTTGCTATGTCAACCTTGAAAGTTTATTCCCTTATTTACTTTCAAAGTAAGAGATATACTTACCAATATATCTCAAGCAAGAACTGGGATCTCCTCCTTATCTTTGTCATATCCCAATAATATGAGAACCTATGACTCCAATAAAGAGAAGCGGGAACACATTCCGCATTGCAAGTCCAACTTGCATTTCCCAATTCGGTCTTTAATACCCGGGCCCACCACCCCTAAGGCGATGTTGACCCGTTATTAATTGAACCAACCGTCAACAGGAATACAACTCGCTATGCGCAATCCAATATCGCCCCAATAATATGAGGACCCGATATTGGGGTCACTACGCATACGTCCTTACTCTTTCGAGAAGCGATGAGCCCGATCCAAACGGATCGTATGCAGGAGCTGTCACTTCGTACAGGCGTCTCCTTCATACGATGTCTGGCGACGGAACTCTTCGCCTTGACGGGAGACCATGGATGTCACTTATGTGATCCTCCATATCATATTCAAATTTTAATTAATTATTATGAATCACATTCACATAATTAATTCTTCCAAGGGAATTAATAACTCTAATCATATTAGAGTATTTCAATTGGACATAATCAATTTAATCATATTAAATTAATTATCAATCCAATTCAATCAATCAAACTTGATTATTTTACTTGAATACATATATGGTAATATCTCAAAATACGTATTAATTCGAATTTTAATAAATAGAAAAATACATCTTAATCCCTCGGACATTATCCCGGCCCTACCCGCTGTCATGGCCAGTACCGACGAGAGTGGGACGGACCACATACGTTGCAACCCGCAACCCCAATGCTCTCCGACTAGGCACCACATCCGCCTCGGGAAAGGATAATGCCAAATTGATTAATTTGTACTTGAGATGATCATCGGTTTTTCAACCGAAATTGTACCATATAGTAATAATCAAAACATTTTTGATTATAAGGAAATTTGCTAGACAAATTCCCAAATCCTATTCAAGCATCAAGTTTGAAAGATTGTTGTTTCCAATTTATGATTTAGATCACATCTTAATCAATTAATTGGTTGGGGCCATGTCAATTAGGCAAATAATCATGTCTCAATATTTCACAAATATTATTCAAGATTATTTCACGAAATTAACAATTAATTTCACTAATTGACAATCACTTGGTTCTAAATTAGGAATGCAATTTCAGTAAAGACCCCTATTCACTAAAATCGGCATATCTCAATCAATTTAAATCCAAATTAAGCAAACTCAATTTTCATATATTGCTAACTTGATTTACAACAGAACCTAAGTGGATTTGCACGCATTTCGAGGCAGATGATAACAGTAATTAACTTTTTAATCATGTTAAAATCTACTGTTCCCGCAACAGTGCATACATGTCCATTAAAACAACCATAACTAGAGCATACGAAATCCGATTTACGCAAACTCAATTTCTATGGTTTCCTTATTTAATGGGGAACAAAATCCAAGTATTAAATTCGTGTTTAAACAATTTAACCGAATTTATTTACTAAACAGATCTGCGAAATCAAATGCAATGAAAACTTTCGCGACCTAAACGAACCCAAGTCGTCCTCGGTTTTTCGAATCATATTCGAAACCGTCGACCTAAGGCTCTGATACCACTTGAAGGATATGGAGAAATCCTCAAGCGCATCACGGAAGCGTGATCGTCGTATCGAATACGACGAAGAACGACTAGTCGTACTAGTTGTTCGGTGCAGCGGAATTTAAAAAATTTTTAAACCGATGAAACCACATGATCCGAGAACCATTCTCAAATCGTTTCATCTATAACCACAGCAAGTATAATGCAATACGTCTTGGAGCGTGGTTGATCAAGTCTCTACGAAAAAGAGACCTCCTGTCTCAAGTCCGATCGTCGGAGTAACGGCTTGCGAGCGCGGAGATGAGTCGCGGTGTCCTCGCAATCCAAGTTGATCCAAGCGCGGTTGCTCCTGATCTCGTCGCACGAGATCAAACGTCTCCTTCGTGAGTGAAGCACTCCAAGAAGACAAAGAAACCGCAAAGAGTCGAAGCGACAGCACGATGGCGCGGGCGTCGACGAATCTCTCCACCAAGGTGGACGGCCACCAAGAAGAGAGGGAGAGAGAGGGCTGTCGTGTATGAGAGAGAGAGAGAGTTTGTGCTACAATAGCATGTGTAAAGAGAGAGCCAAGCATGCCTCTCTATTTATAGGGTTTTGGGATCCATGGATCTCAATCCGTGGGACACATAGAATCAATGGATGAAATTGATTTATGTTCATCCAATGGCTAAGATTGTTGTTGTCAAAAGCAACAAATTTAGGTTAAAATATATTTGACAAAATCAAATATAATTCATTCCTAAATCAACCCAACAAATAAGGAGAGAAGACACATGGAGATTTCATCTCCATGTGCCTTCCAAGTGGGCGCACACCCATTCCATATAGGAATGGTGTGCCGTCCATGAGATTGCATGGAGATTGCAATCTCATGGAAATCCATGAGATTGCATATCTCCATGAAATCTCTCTTATTTATTTGCACCAAATTTATTTGGGTTTTATTCTTCAAAAATAATTCACAATTATCTTTGAGAATATTGCAATCTTGCCATGGAAAAATTGTGAATCATATTCACAACCCAAAACAACATGTAATTCATATTGTTAATTAATTACACAATGTGTATCCAATACACATCATAATTAATCAACACATATAAATTATAATTAACTCTCTCTAATACATTATAAATCGCATTTATAATATATTATGAATAATTGGATATCTTTATCCACATTATTCTTATCCAAACTAATTAAATCACATTTAATCACATTGGATAATTTCTCATACATCATGATAATTAAAACACTTTTAATTATCAAATTCTCTTTGCTTAGATCTTATGGAATTGTTCTTAAACTATTTAAGAACAATGCTATTTCTCCTCAGATACTTGGAGATAAGGACAGGGCGATTGTATTGTTCCACGTATAGTGACTTGGATGTTGAGATCATATCTCAAATCCAGATCCTATGGACCTCCCACTGATGCTTGATCAAATCAAGACCGTAGACTTAATCTTCTCATTGCATCTGAATCTCATTCAGATCAATGTCCAGTTCATGGACTAAGATTAGGTCACTTCTCTAATGAGAGGAGTCACTAAAATCCAAACCTGTTTCATCACTCCCTCGGAATGGAAGCGTCATGGTTATACAATCGTATATGATCAAATCACCCTTCAGGTATTCCCAATAACTGCAAATCCTACATACTGGAAGACTCATGATTATCCTGAAGATAAAGATCACTTTTACACTGTCATCTTCAGGGTTAGATCATTAAGTTTCTCAATCTTGGTCATCGGGATTTGGTATAGATCATATGCTTTCACAAAGCATATATCTTACCTTCAAATTCATGTCATGCTTCCAAAGCACGACGACCATGCATGGAATTTGTTCAGTCCCAATACCTCATGAGTGAGCTCATGTCTCCTGGTTCACTGGTGAACCTGTATGATCCCTTTGAGAGATCGCATTACTCATATGTCCTTACATGCACACCAGCTCGCCGGTATATAGACCTTGATTAGGTCATCAACCTATTGGTCTACCAAATGTACATACTCAGACATATAGCAATACATCTGTCTCTAGTCAGAGGATGCATGCCTATGTTGTGACAGTATTCAACGTAGGTCTTTGGTTATCTCGATCTCGTCAAGTCAACCCATTGACTTAACTAACCTGACACCTCTGAATCACTATTCCCATGCAGAGGACCTGCATCAAGAGGTCAGTCAGATATCAGTCATATGAGATAGGATTGCCATCTCCTACTCATACTGGAGATCATCACTTAATGATCATTTGATGATGCTTGATGAGTCCTCTATCTAACTCCTTAGATATTCATCCAAGCATCAGCCTCTATGATCCATCCAATGAATCAACAGCTGTATGATCATCAAGTTGGCCATGGTACATAACCCTTATTGTACAGAGGGACCCTATAGTGCATTCATTCATTAATCTCAGAAAGGGGAGTGAAAAATAATCAATAATTTTCATTGATAATTTATTCATTACAATAACATTTATTGTAGAAATGGTTTGCCCGGGGCTCACATTGCTAACAACCAATGCCCTCCCATCCTTCCTGCCCCTCCGCCTCTTCCATCCTCCTTCATGCCCTCCTGTTGCGCTTCACCATCCACCTCCTCCCTGACACCCTCCCCTCCCTCCCGCCCCTCCGCCTCCGCCCTCCTCCTCAAGGTCCTTCTGCTGCCTTTTGCCCTCCTCCTCCTCCCCAACACCCTCCCCCTTCCTCTTACCCCTCTGCCTCTACTCTCTTCCTTCAAGTTGTTGCCCTTCAGCCTTCGCCTCCTCCCCGACACCCTCCCACTACCTCCCACCCCTCCACCTCTACCCTCCTCCTCTAGGTTGCTGCCCTCCACCCTCCACCTCCTCCCTGACACCCATCCACTCCCTCACGCCCTTCCACCCTCCTCCCTCCTCCTTCAGTCCCTCAAGCTACGCTCCGCCTCCTCCCTGACACCCTCCCCCTCCTTCCTACTCCTCTACCTCCGCCCTTCTCCTCCATGCCCTTTTACTCCCCTCCACCATCGGCCTCCTCCCTGACACCCTCCTCTCTCTCTCTCTTGCCCCTTCTACTCCGCCCTCCACCTCCTCCCAGACACTCTCCCTCTCACCCCTCCTCCTCCACCCTCCTCCTCAGGATGCTGCCCTTTGCCCTCTGCCTCCTCCTGATGAATCTCCATTTCATAACCTTTATGCTATCATTTTGTCTATAAAAATCCTAGTAAATGCATGTAAATATCCTAAAATTGCATAAATTAACATTCATGCATTGTTGTACAAATGTTGTATAAATTATTATTTTTAATGTAAAAATTATAGAATAAAGGAAAGAAAAAATAAAATAAAATATCAAAGATATTTTATGACCCTTAACACCGAGACCTAGGCATCTTGATGACTAGAACGATGAGGAATAAAGTAGGGGGAGATAAGGGTCCAAAATATAATAAAAATCCCTTTTATTAATTCATTCTTTATTTATTTTGGGACCTATTTTATTTTTTTACATTTTATACATCAAATAAAGAAACTTTGTACATGAAAGTTGTAGGTACTAAAAATGTAGAAAAATATAAAACTCATTTCATGCAAAAATAATACATTTTATAAGTTATACACAGAATAAAACTCTAAAATCCCAACTTCTCAAACCTATATCTCTCAGATAAAAATTCAACTCATTCTTTATTTATTTTTGGGACCTATTTTATTTTCTACTTTTTATATCTCAAATGAAGAAACTTTGTACATGAAAGTTGTAGATAATAAAAAATATAGAAAAGTATAAAATTTATTTTATGCAAAAAAATACATTTTTGTAAGTTATACTCAAAATAAAACTCCAAAATCCCAACTTCTCAAACATGTATCTATCAAAAAAAGTTAAAATATATCCAAATCACCTTTAATTGCACATAACTTCTAATAAGCTATTTAATTAAGGGGTTTCATATTTTTTGCAATTAAGGTTTGAAAGTTAGGTTTTGGTAATTTACCTGATTGAAATAATCATTTTATTTATTCTTTATTATTTTTATAATTTTTTATTTTTTAATTTTGTAAATATTATCTATAATATAATTACATATTAAAACTAAAATAAAAATACAAAGAAAACATTAAAATAGAATAAAATATAAAAAATACGTAGATGAAATACATATACTTATACCTATGTAATAAGTATATTTATTTATTTAAGTATAATTATTATATCAAAAATATAATAAAAAAATAATTAAGTATATAAAAATCAGTTATAATTTTTTAAAATGATAAACTAAAATAATAAAATCAGAAATACAAAATAAAAATAAAATGCTTAAAAACATAAATGAATATACCTATATAGTAATCCTAAAAAGTAACTTATAATTATAAATGTCTAAAAATAAAAAAACATAATAAAAAAATTAGCAAATAATAAACATTTTTATTTTATAACTTAAAATTAATAAAATCACTATTATTTTATGTCGATTTTATAATTTTTTAGGTCTATTTTTCTGGTTGGTCCACATGGACCAACCAGCTTTCACCTCCAATTGATCTCGGTCAGCTCTCTATCCGAGGTCATAAGGGTGTCAGACCTATATTCTGACCGAATTCTTGATTTTTTCCCCGATGATGCATTCCTCATCTCGGTCTACTTCCTTCTGTAATTTTTCTCCTCGTGCATTGGTGATTCACGCCTGAGAATTTCCTTGGGTTGTGGATCATTGAGGCACCTATTTCACCTCTATCTTCCCCCTCATCCCACCACGATGTACAAAACCCCCACCCGAACTTCTTTTCCATTTTGAATCCCTTTTGGTCTTGCTTTGACCCTCTCTTCGTGCGTCTAGGATCAAGGTTAGTGACAGGGATCTCTCCGGCCATTTGGAGCGAAGTCAGTCAGATTTCTAGATGCATTCCAACCATCTCCGGTGATCCTTCACCGTCGTGAGGTGCATCTCATGGTCTAGTGCCACTCGAGGTTCTTTCTTCCCAATTCTGTATCTCATTTACGCCCGTCTTTCAATTTTTGTATTATCTTAAGTTTTAATTACGTGTTTGAGCCATATTAGGTGCCTTGGTAGTTTTCTAGAGCTAGCCTCCTGCGAACCTCTTCATTGTGAAACTCGTCATCCTCCGCCCCGCTATCACCTCATCATCCTACCTCTCCGCTTCCTCGCTGCATTCCACCACTCATCCACCCAGATCAACCATTGATCTGGCACAACGGAGCTCCAACTCTTCCGCTTCGTCAGAGCTGTCGTCGCTCCACCTCTCCTGCTTCCACTCCCCCGCTACAGGGTCGAAGCAATTTGCCCTCGACCCTCTAATAACTTTTGCGTAGGTATTCAGAGCATCACACGTACCTGGGGCCATTTTCACCTTCGCTACAGGTACCTGGAGCGCTGCATCTTCCCTGATGTTGTGGAAGAGCTCCAGTGCACCTCGCGGCCTTTTGTCACCCCCAACAGATAAAGGACCCCCTACAGGAGCGTGTAGAGCCTATTTGGAGCCATAAAGAGCATCAAAGGATGTGGAAATCGCTGAGAGAAGCTCGTCATTGTGGTGCTTCATCCCAGTTCTTGCAGGGCATCCCTCCACCGTCCGATTGCGTCATATTCTTGGTGGCCTACAACATCCATTCGTTGTGATTCGCCCCAGCTGCTAGATCAAGCGCTAGGATTCGTTGCGAACCGTCGTCGCCAACCAAGGAAGCGACACGTGTCAAGAGGTTATCATCCAACCATCTGCTTCTATTTAGGTTTGGGCATTTTATGATTTTTACCTGCTAGTTTTTGTGTTTTTGTGAATGTTGGCTGGAGATGTTGATGCCACCTCCTTATAATCGTGATTTTTGGTGACAACGGAGGTTTCCTAAGTCGGTTCCTTGTATGGTTCAAGTATTTCACGAATTACTTCTGACTCAAAAATTGGACCACTCAAATAATCGTGACGATCCTCAATAATATGGTCCAATTCTTCATAAGCTCCCAAATATTGTTTTCTTCTTGGAGCAATCGCAGGGTGAGAGGTGTGGTGAGAATCAGATGTCTGTCCAACAGTCGGTCTCTGGTAACTCTCCTAGGGTTTGTGTATGTGTTTCTTGAGGATAGGTATGATTATGTAACATGGCTTTCTCCTGATCACAACTGTTGATTTCAAGTTGGGTTTCCTCAGAGTAGGTAGTATAATTGAGTGTTTGTTCATTGTGGTCCGAGTTCGGGAAGTTGATTTCCTGAGTCTCACAATCCACAATTGCCTTGGCGGAGTCTAAGAACGACCTTCCTAAAATGATAGGAGACTCATAGAATCCTCTATGGTGCTCGATATCAAGGACAATAAAGTCCACTTTGTATTTGTCACCTCGGAAGTTTACGACGAGCGAAACAATCCCATGTGGTCTTTTGGTGGATCGATTAGGAAATTCAATGATCACCCTAGTCTTTTTGAGTTGTCTGAGTTTGAGTTGGTCAAAAACGAACTTGGGAAGGATGTTTGATGTAGAATCGTCATCTAATCAAACATGAGTAAATAATGTATCCTCAATTTCACATGTGATCCAAGTTAACCACTTGACTTTGCGGCTTTTGTTCTTCCGATTCATCACAAAGAACTGGTCATAGATATGACATAATATTCAGTCCTGGATCGTTTCTTGCCCATCTTTTTAGGATTAAGTCGACTCTTCACAAATTAGTTATGATCGGGTAGATATTCTATGGCCTTGATCAATGGAAGCTCTGAGATCAGACTCTTGTAAAATGCTTCTATTTCAGAATTGTCCAATTTTTTTTGAAATTTTTATTTTTTTTATTTTTGGTACTTTTTATGATATGGTTAGTAGGGAGGTCAGAGGTCAGTGGTGGTGAAGACTCCAGCTGTATAAGAGATGTTGGTGCCTTAGTATCATTTCTTTCCTCGAGATCAACTCCACTTGAATAAACTTCTATACCAAATTTAGCGCATTCTATTTTTTCTGCTTCCAATGCCTTTTTGAATTCATTCCTCAATTCTTCCACATTTCTTTTGATTTGTGAGTATTCATCCTTTAGTGATTGGTTGGGAAGATTACTAGTCTAATTGGAATGATTTTGTTGAGAGATGTAGGTTCCATAGCATGCTTAGACATAGGATCGTATTTCTAAGTTGAGTATGTGTTTCTTGCTAAGATAGTTGATGAGTCCCTGATTCTCACTCATTAGTCTTTTATTTTAGCTATTTATCTTGGTAAATCATCATGTAAATAAGTGTAAATATAATAAATTAGCATTCAACATGCATGTGTTAACTTTGTATAATTACCATGTATTTGTACAAAAATAAAAGAAAAAAGGAAAAGAAAAATGAAGAAGGTATTTAGACTAAATACAGAGTGACCCAAACCCTCAGAGAAGGTCAAGGCTTGACCTGTTCGCCAAAGAATAAGTAGAGAGAATAGGGCTTACTCTATGTTGTACATATCACCTATATATGTAAATAATTATTTTTGATAAAATAAAAATAAGATATTCTTTCTACCTCCTTGTATATAGTCCTAGGAATAAAACAAAAATAAAATAAAAATCAGAAAAATAAAAATAATTTTTTTCTCACTTTTACAAAGTACATGTATATATTTCTCTCCCTATTTATTATATACTTGTAAATAGAACATAAAAACCAAATAAAAATTATTTTGTACTCCTAAAAATATGTTGAAAATAAATAAAATACAAAATTAGGGTATTTAAGTAAAAATAATAAAATAAACATAATTATACAAAAGATATAGGTATATTATACCTATATAGAACACTATATATTGTATATAGACTAATTTATTTTTCATAAAAATAATTAAAATCACAGAAAAATAGTTTGAATTAATAAACATTTTTCATTTTATAAACTATTTATTTTGAATTCATTTACTATTTTATTGATTTTGTAAATATTTTGTAAGACCGAATTTTTCCTTATTGGTCCAGATTGGTTGTTGACCTCTGATCAATGCTTGCCCCTTCTCAGGTTAGACCAGGATAACGTTCACCGGAGCTTCTTCTCGATTTTCTCCAGCCCAGCTTCGAGCTCCGTTTGCCTCGAAATTTGGAGTCGATAATCTTCGTTCACCCGATATCCTCACGGTTTCCTCGACCGATCTGAATCGCTCTAGGGTTCCGTGCATTCCGTCGATATTTCTAGATCGTGGAGCGACCTATAGAATCTCTTCTTTCTCCTCTTGGCACGGCAGCTCATGCCTTGCCCCTTCTTTTACCCCTAATGACCTCCAGTTGAGTGACAGCTAGGAGACCACCTTTAAATTGGAGTTTGGTGGCGTGATTCTTGTAGCTCATTTACGTGGTCGGACCTCCACCATGTTCATCCTCCTTTGCCAACCATAGTCCGGTTGAGGTCATAACCCCGATAACCATCATCGCCTGGAGCTCAAGAATTCATTCAGATCTTCAGGTATCCATCCCATCATCCACACTTTCACTTTTGATTCAATTTATCCATCAAGCTCTGCCATACGTGCACTTGCTCCGACTAGATGGTCGGAGCCCCGATATCCGCACCCATCCGTTCCGATCGAACCCACGTGTTGCGCTCCATCTCGCACTGCATCCTAATCATCCTTAGGCTCAACCATCCGGTCGAAGTTAAGGCCTAGATCTCCTCTTATCATCTTCGTCGGAGATTGATCTCCATCTCCCTTCGCTTCTCCTATCCTTATCAAGCAATAACCAGACCAAAGCAAAGCCCCCGAGTCGCTCTACCATTTACAAGTTCCCTCGCATGCAAAAGACCCATTTCGAGTACTAGTAGCACAAGCGGATCAACTCCAGGTGGTTGGGCTTCGGCACAACCATCCGACCGTTGCCATCTCCATCAGACCTCCCAGCGCAACGCTCCACGACTTCATGAAACTGTTGCAACTCTCGCTCTTCAATCGGGACGGTGGATCTCCTCCCTTGCTCGATCGAACTCCGGCGGTGAGGTGTTCTTCCAGCATCCTTCTCAGTCGTTGGATGGTCCCCCTCGTTCTAGACATCAACCCAGTCGCCGACCATCACTGCTTTTTAGCCCTCAAATATGACGCCCCTGGTGCATCTGACTGCACGTAGCGGGCATTCTCTAGGCCGTCAGATCTGAGGACGCTAGTGATCAGAGTTGTATGCCTGCGCCACCTCCAAAGAATGCCACGCATCCTCACATGCCCTACAAGGGTATTCTACAAATTTTATCCAGTGTTTACATGCTTTACTATTTAGTCCAGTGAATAAATATTATAACGTCGATATTTTGCATTTTGGACCCTATATTTTTAGTATTTGTGCTTTAGTCCTCCCGAACCTGAGACACGTGCATGTACACGTGAGTTGTGGGTTATTTGCATGTCTTATACCTGAGCTTTATAGATGTTATGTTTTGAGTGGAAACTTTCTGATTATTGCATATATACCCCTATGCGTGTGTTTATAAGCATGTGTATGAATTTATTGGATAAATTGCAATATTAGCCCTATGATTTTTACGTATGTTATCTTTTGGCCTGGAAACTTTCATATAGTTGTGTTTTGGGTCCCTTCTTATTGTGTGTGTTGTTTTTAATTAAATAATTACTAAATTAACTCCAAAAAATCCATAAAAATTATAGTTAGCTCCTGCTAACACGTAATATTTATGGTAATTTTTGTGAATTGATTTAGTTTTATTTGATATTTTGTAAAAATTAAAAACACCTAAAAATTGGTCTTTTGTTTTATAAAATACATAGAAATTCAAAAAAATATCGGAAAAATATTATAAAAACTTATATATATGTGTTTCTCTATGCTTTGTCTTTTATAGCTTTTTTTTAAAAAAAACCCCTCATAAAGTCACTAAAAAGTACAAAAGGCTAAAAAACTTATACAGATCATTAAAATTTTAGAAAATACAAAGATATAATTCCAGTTCTTATTGTTAGATATTTTTATTTACTTTCTCATAAAATTGTTATCTAGGGCATTAGGACACTTTAAATATTTCTTAACTAGTAATTTTGTCCAAGGCGTGCACTCTTTAATTATTTAGATCTTGTTTGATTTTTATAAAATCATATAGAAATTGGAAAAATCCCATAAAATCACCAAAAACATCTAAATAGTTGAAAAACATAAAAATATTTTTGTTTTCTGTTTTTGAGCATTTTTTACTCTTAATAAAAATTGTGGAATCTTGTGTATCCTTTCTTATTTGAAAAAATATAAAAAAACTAAAAACCACATAATCTTCTTTCTATTTTCTTATTGGAACTACTTCGTACATTTATGTGCTCCTTGTATTCGACCCTGGTCGCTATACCAGGTTAAATAAACAATGGAGATCACTAATATCGATTTTTGTGCTTGATTGCTTGATTTGTGTGGTTCTCTTATTTTCTTGTTGAGCTCCAGTCTATTGATTGGGGTCACAATGACCCGTGATTATTTTCAGACTTAACCTTAGTTGGTAGGTCGCTCAACGGAATGGCGCCGTTGTCGGGGGAGCACGACTTAGTAGTCTTTTCAGCATTTTTGCATATTTGATATCTATTTGTTTCAATTGTTTATGACCCATTTCTATTTCGTTTTTTGTGCAAGGAACCTCTCGAGGACAACTTGGAGGAGACTTGTACCTGAGGAGGAGCAGGAGTATAGCAGGAGTAGTTATAGTAGATAGATTATCATAGAGTAGATTTATTTTCCAGCACATTATTGTTATTGTAATAAACATGACACTCAGACTTTCTTGGACTTGTCTTATCAGGGTCTGTTTCGCCGAGCACCGGTGTGCTTGAGGGACCTCATCGCGGTTTTCACCGATTTTGTTTTCTTCCTACTTTTATTTCCTTTGATTCTCGATGAATTTGGCCCTTAGATTTAGGAATTTTTTGACTACAATGTAATTACTTAAGGCCCAATCCCTAATATCTTGCTTGTACCTATATATTCATAATTAGACCTTATTAATAATTCATAATAAAATGTTAGATTAATTAAATTCGAGTCTATGTGCCGTGAGGAACCATATACAGCGCTAGTGGGACCCGTTGTGATGGGCACCGAGAGGTTCCCAAGATCAGACTCTGGACTTGATCTAGTTAGCTAACTCTGGTTCTTCATTATTATTAGAAGTTACTCATCAAAGGTCATTTTCTTCTTACATCATTTAGATTAGTTTACATTCATGTCTTTAAGTTTATGCGCGGATCACCCTGCATGTAGAGTTCTAGCGATAGGTACACGTATCTTACTTTTCTTACATCATAGTATTTGATCGTGCATCGGCTTTTTTGACTTCTCCCCCTCATTTTTGGACTTAAATAATCATGAGATCAGAAAATTCGTTAGGCATTTGCATGTTATTGAAAAATACCATAAAAAGAGAACACCATAAAATTGGAACTGCTAAACAAACTTGATCCTAAAAGACACCTCACTTAAAATTTTATCTTGGGAGAGTCATCCCCTCATTTTTTGGTTTTCTTGCACGAGAGAGTGACCCGCACACTAGACTAGAGACACACCTGAACTCTCATTAGACTACTAGTATTGGGGTTAGTTGTTCTCCAGTGAGGATCTCTCCGATATTCGGTAACGCGGACCGCGACATCCTTAGCAGAGCGAGTTGATCGGGTAGCCGGTAAACAGCCCGCAACTTGTACTGGCTGGGAAAGATCTAGCTTTGGTATTGGGTCAGTCTCTTAGAATCATCGGGTACCTAATAGCTTGCTTTATCACCCTGCTAGACTAAGTTATCACCTAAATAAAATTGGCAAGATAAACGACTAAATCTTTACGGTCATCAGCTCAACATTGCGTAGGTGAATTGGGGGTTTTATTGCAGATCTTGTTTGTTTCCATATCCCATCAACACTTCTTCCAGATCACGATGATGGGCCATAGGTCTCTTAAGCTGCCGCTAGCAGCACTGCTCTCAAGCACTCCGACTCACTCAGCTAGGCAGGTTCTGAGAGCTTGGACCAGCTCTATGAATCCGAGTCTGATTCTGCCATGTTCCCCCTCGACCACCCTTATTACAGTCCCGAGGTGCCTGAACAGAGACCAACACAAATATTTGTCCATTTGACGACACCTGAGTTGGGGTCTTTTGCCGTTGCAGAGTCCCAAGAGATGGCCAGTAGCGATGGATGCACCGATGGACAGCCCTAGAGTACATATGTTCTAGACCAGGGCGCCATCAACAACACCTTGTTAGCCTCCCTAGAGATGAGGCAACGTCAAATCAGAGATCAAGGAGCTTTTATGGTTGAAGTCCGTCAAGAGTTAGAGCAGATGCGAGCTAACAGAGAAGAGCAGCAGCAAGCAGCCGGTGGAGACATCCCCGTGGGTAGAGGAGGAGCGGGAAGCCAACCAAAAGAGCCAGATGATAACCCGGAGCCAGGCAAACAACCACGACCGATGAGACAGTGGCACAACCCTAGTGCAACTCTCACACACTACTGGATCCAGTTGCCAGGAATTTAGGGAGATTTCAAGCTTCCTCCTCAGACCATTCAGCTCTTGCCCAAGTTCCATGGGCTTGCCACCGAGGAGCTGCACCTGCATCTACAAGAGTTCGAGATGATATGCAACATTGTCCACGACAGATTCGTGGATGAGGACACCATCAAGATGATGGACTTCCATTTCTCCCTCGTAGACAGAGCATCCTATTGGCTGAAGCATTTGGGGAGATACATCACTTCATGGGAGCATCTCCGGACTGAGTACTTGAACAAGTACTATCCATTCAGCCAGACAAACGTAGCATGAGCTCTGATCAACAATTTTTCCATGGTCCCCAACGAGAAATTCCATGAGGCATGGGATCGTTTCCATGAGCTCATTGATTGGTGTCCACATCACGACATATCCAATCCCAACCTAGTGCAGAGCTTCTTTTATGGGATGTCACCGGAGCTGCAGTGGCTAGTAAATGCTTCTTGTGAGGGCTCCTACTTCTCCAAGGATGAAGACCAGGTCTGGGCCATTTATGAGGAGATGACCGAGAATTACACAGTGATGTCCCAGACCCGGCTCTACACTTAAGGGAAGCCCTCACCCCATGTTGTGTCCTATCATAGGATAACACGAGTTGATCTAGGTCCATCCACTTCTTCAGCAGTCACAGCACAAGCAGAGTCGTCGACCGCTGACATGGACATTATCAACAAGAAGCTGGACCGCATCAAGATTATTGAGAAGAAGCAATGCCAGGGCATGATTCAAATCGATCAATTGGCACAAACTTTGAGTGAATTAAAGACCCAGATCATGTGTCTCCAGGAAGCACAGACGGCTTCTCAACCCCATCTCAGGTTACGGGCTGATCCTAGCACCAGTATCTCATCCCAACACTCCTCCTCATTTCGCCAGGTCCACCACATCTAGGCGGAGCCGTTCCAGCAGCTGTGGCACCAGTACTCTTAGCCACCATCATTTCTGGACACTCAGATGGTGGTGTATCAGCATGATCAGTCACTGGTAGTTCTCCCTCCACCCCTACGAGCAGGAGCCATAGTTGGAAGTCAACGGGATTTGGTATAACCAACAACAGCCTGGGATCCACCAAGATCATCCGGATTCAGGTGGTAGACTGGAGGTACCTCATCCCAGCAACAGCCTCCAACTCATGGTGGATAGATCGGCCATCATCAGCAACAACCCTAGTTCTCCCACCATTCACAGCAACATCACTATCAATCGGGTCCTCATCCCTACCAGTAGGGACAACAGTGGAGGCAGCACCAGCAGCAGCCTCAATAGTATTATCAGCCTCCACCCACCAGTTCCAGCAGCAGCCTCACTTTTAGCGAGGCAACCCATCTGGTTCTCATGGGCCAGCCTATGACAACCCAACCCTTGATGATCTAGCATGCTTACTCGCAGACCAGCGGGCATCCTTTAGGCGGGAAATGAACGAGTTTTGCTAGGAGATGAGGTAGATCATCAAAGGAAAGACCTCCATACCCGCTCAGATCGAGTCCAACTCAAATAACCTAAAAAGAAAATATGAGCAGGTACAGTTTATAGAGACCACCACTCCTAATGATTTATTGTGTTACATTGCTTCATACAAATTTGATGCTAGTTTTGTGTCACTTAGGAGCAGTTGGATTCTAATCGGCGGTGCCTCATCTGAGAGACTACACCACGAGGATTCAGGAGAGCCAATGAGGAAGATAGAGGTGTTGATGCCGCTAAGGATGATGATGATGATGGTGGTGCTGATGTAACCAAGGAAATTGATCCAGTCGACGGTACTGAGACCGTCGTTTCTCCAGATGCAGCAAGTGGTACTGATGCCACCATTCCAGATGATGATGAGATAAAGCACGGTGTTGATGCCGTGAAAAAAGATGCCGTAGGTGGTATTGAGACCACCCCTTCCATTCTAGTTGTGTTTTCTCTAGCTCTTGTACCCTGGCCCTATTCGAAAAATACCAAAAAATTAATAAAGCAAAGGGTTCTTCATCTTCGAGTCCATATGTGATGATTGATGATACTTATATGGATTTCATGCCTTCTTAGTCGCAGGAATCTCATCCTAGACCTCTATATGAGGAGGGCCCAGCCATCCCTTTCCTCAAGAACTCCCCTTGGCAAAGGGGAATAAAAAAGAAAATCCAAAAAAATCAACAGTTAGAGTTCATCCATCAGATGATTGATAGATTCCATATCTAGCTGACTCTACAGGAGGCACTTGAGCACATTCCTCTCTTCCAGAAGAACTCGAGAGAGAAGACCAATATCTGCAGGAAGAAGAGGAAGTACCAAGCGTAGATCCATGTGCTGATCTGTTGATGAACCTCCATTTCATCATCTTTATTCTATCATTTTTGCCTCAAAAACCCTAGTAAATACATGTATATTCCCCTAATTCCTGCATTTTAACATTCACGCATGTGTGTGTAAATATTGTATAAAATATTATTTTAATGCCAAAATTATAGAATAAAGAAAAGAAAATAAAAAGAATAAAATATTGTAAATATTTTATGACCCGAAATCCAGAGACCTAGGCATCTAGATGAATAGGTCGACAAGGAATAAAGTAGGGGGAGATAAGGGCCAGAATCCAATAAAATTCCTTTTTATTCAATTCATTCTTTAACCGTTTTGGGACCTATTTTGGTTCCACTTTTTATACTTCAAATAAAGAAACTTTGTACATTAAAGTTGTAGATATCTAAATACAGAAAAATACAAAATTGATTTCACACAAAAATAATGTACAGATAAAAAGTTATGATCTGGATAAGTTTCTAAAGTCCCAACTTCCCAAACATATATCTCTCAAATAATAATTCAAAATTTATCAAAATCACTTTAATTGTGTATAATTCCTAATAAGTTATTTAATGAATGTGGTTTCATATTTTTCGGAGCGATGGTTTGAAAGTTGTGTTTGGGACCCCTATTGTATACTTATACTGATTAAAATATTCATTTTATATATTATTCATTATTTTTTGTAATTTTATATTTTATAATTTTTTGAATATTATCTATAATACATATTTACATTAAAATAGGAATAAAAACATCACTAAAATACAAAAATAAAATACTTGTATACAGTACATAGGTATAATACATGTAAATGTACCTACATAGATAATACAACTATTTATTTAATTGTATAAAATACATCATAAAAATAAAATAAAAATATATTTAACTCCATAAAAATAAGTTATAAATTTTTTAAATAATAAACAAAATAAATAAAATTAAATATATAAAATAAAAATAAACATTAAAATATATAGATAAATATACCTATATAGTCCATAAAAGGTAACTTATAATTTTATACCTCTAAAAAATAAATAAAAATCATACTAAATAATTTGTAAAATAATAAACATTTTTTATTTAATAACTTAAAATTAATAAAATCAATTATTATTTTTAAATGATTTTTGAAATCTTTTTCAGGAGCACTTTCCTAGTTGGTCCACGTGGACCAACCAGGTGGGTCGCACCGTTGACTGCGGGTCAACTGTCTGACCCCGCCCCTGTATGTGTCAGAACCTTATTTTTGTCCGTTTTCGCAGATTTTTCAAGGTTAAATCTTTCACTATTTTGTGACAATCTCCACAACTTTTGCTCCTCGTCTAATGTTCCTTCACGCCGAGATCTCTCCTTGGGGAGTGGATTGTTGCGTCGCTCCTGCAATCTCGATCTTGGGAGCCGCTCGACCATCCTATTCAAAAGCCACCTGATTTTCCCATTCTCTTTTGAACACTCTTTGACCAATTTCCTCTCCTCCTATTGTGCTCAAAAGTAAGAAGGAGGTGACAGCTCCTTCTTCTGGCCTTCAGGTTGATCGAGAGGAGGTTTTTAGTGGTTCCACACACCTCCAGCGAGTCATCGCCATAGAGATTCTTCACTTCTGATTACTGACCATTGAGGTACGTTTCCCCCTATTTCCATTGCATTTTCTTTGCTAGGGTTTGTTTTAGCAAACAGTTTTAGTTTCAATCAAACTTTTGGTCAACTAATCTACATTTTCGTAGTTCGTCGGACTTGGTCTCTGGCGAACCGCCGCCAAACCTCCATAGTGTTTTTCTTGTCGACCGACCCATCTACCTCTACCACTTTCTTCCCCCTCGCGTATTCTACGCTCCACCTCCTCTCATTCAACCAGATCCACCGTGGATCTGGACCACGGTGCTCATTCTCCCCCTCCACCAGAGCATCGCCGCTCCCCTTCACCCGCACACCCAACTACGCCATTAAGAGCTCCAGGCCCCTCTTTTGTTGTTGCTACTAACACCTGTAGGATTTGGAGACAACAAGGATGCCTGGAGGGGATTGTGAGGCCTGGACGAGGCTCTTGGAGCTTCACGACTCCGCCAACCTCGTGCGTCCACTCCGAGGTTCGCTAGAGTATTTGGGCACCTCCAGAAGAAAGAAGGAGCTTGTAGGAGACATCCCAGCCATTTTGATGCCTTATAAGACCACATAGGAGGAGGATCGGGTGCGGGGAAGCTCAGCGTGACTGATTTCTTCCTCGTTCTTCCATCGTCGCTTTCCGTCGTTGGATCTAGGCTGAGTATCAAACGTCACAGCAACCGTTCGATCAACCCAGCCGCAGTCGTTCGATCAACCCAACTGCAATCGTACAATCAAGGGGCCATGATCTAATCTTGTCCATTTATCTGTGAAGGGGTATCACGCAAGGTGGGCGCGACGTGTGGCACGACATCGCACATCAGTTGTTGGATCGCATCTTGGCGTGGGTATTTTGCATCCTTGTCCACACTATTTTGTGTATTTATTTAGTAGTTCATAAACTTTCATTTATAGTTAAAATGTTTTGTATATTTTGCAAATGCAACCCTGACTTTAAATATTTGCATCGAGGCCCCTGTCCACATTACCGCGCGTGACTTGCGCATGTGGGGTTGGGGTATTTTGTGCAGGGGCCCTCTCTTTTTATGTTATTTAAATTAGGACCAGAAACTTTTATATGCAGTTGTAATATTATTGGACAAATTGCCAATTAGCTCCCCAGGTTTTGTTATTTACGTATAGGTCCTCGTTAAGCACGTGGCAGTCATGTGCGAGTTTTGGTCTTTTTGCAGTGATAACCTTGGATTTTCATTATTTCTAATAGGTCCTAAAATAATTTTGTTTAGTTATAATTTTCTGGAATAATTGCACTTTGTCCCTCGCACTTTTCACTATTTACAAATATGCCCTTACCAGTAGTGTAGTTTCTCTTTGTTATTTGCATTTATTTCAGTCATCTATAGATCCCTAAAAATCCTAAAAACATATCATTGTGTTCCTGTTTCATTGCATAATCATGCCATATTTTTTGCATTTTTATTGCATTTTATTATTTATAAAAATTAAGCATTTTCTCCAATGTTTGCATTAGAAAATACATAAAAATTATAAAATGTCTCTAAACAATTTTAAAAAAAAAATTTTATGTGTTTTTGTGTCTTTTAACTTCATACCAAAAATCACTAAAAATACAAAAGAAAACTCATAAAAATCATAAAACTCTAAAAACCTTCACAAAAATCATAAAATCCTTAAAAATCTAAAAATTATGCTTTATGTTCCTAAATTTTCTTTATTGTATTATCTGTAGTTTAAAATTACGTTGGAGAATTTTTGACACTTTTAATACTGTTTATCTCCATTTTAATTTCGATCATTAATTTTATTTACTGTTTTCAGTTTTTTTTTAATTTAAAAATACTAAAAAAATAGCAAATAATATCGAAAAATCATAAAAAATAATAGAAAAATATAAAAAGCATAAAACTATTTTATTTTCTGAATTTTGCTTATTTTTACATATTTTTATAAATGCATTATCTCTCTTTTCTTATATTGCATATATACTTTATTTTATATGTCAAAAGAAAAAGAAGAAATTAAAAAAAGAAAATATAAAAAGAAAATACAAAATCAGAAAATCAAGAATCAAAATATAAAAATATAAAACAAAAATCAAATAAAAAAAGATAAAATTATAAACCCACAAAAATAGCACTTATATAGACAAATACATCACATTCATTCTTGAGCATTGATTTTGCCCGATCTACCTGCTTGCATCCTGTGTTCGACCTCTAAATACTTGCTCCTATACACATTTTTTATGTAGATTTATAATAAATTTACATCTTGATTTTCATTATTTGATCGTTGTTATGGGTTAATTGTTGATTGACCGGGGTTTCGTGAGTGTTCGCCGCAGCGACTTTGTCTCCGCTTTGTGTGAGACATATTTTGACCCTCGCAAGACCCGCGTTATCAAATGGCACCATTGTCGGGGAGCAACAACGTATAGATCGGATTTCTTTGTGATTGATTGTGATTACTTGTCTATATTTTGTATCTCATTCATTCTCTCATTTATTGATATATCTTGTTGAGCTATCTATCCTCCTCTCTTTGTTGACTTTGTGCGAGGTACCGCGGATCGAGAGTGACGCTTTACTCTAGGCTCATATGCACCCACATGAAGCCAGCTTCAGCTTACTACCCTTGCCCTAAGGACACTCAGAGATTTTTGTAAATTTAGCTCTATTTATTTTATAGCAATTATTTGTGTAATTTGAAGTGAGAGGGAGTGACTCTATTATTTGTAATAACTTGGACTTTGACATTTCGACACTTCACGAGGTCCATTGCCCGAGGGATTTTTCCCTTGGGTGCCTCATCGGTTTTGCGTGGCTTTTCGTCGTTTTCACGATTTTGCTATCTCTTTGATTCACGCGGATTTAGACCCTAGATGTAGGAGTTTTTATTGATTGGGACATAAATAGCTAAGGCCTAACACTTAATAGATTATCTGTTCCTATATAACATAATTGGATCTTACTAAAATTAATTGAAAAAGTTAGTTTAATTGAATCTGAGATCATGTGTTGTGAGGAGTCACATACAGCGCTGGCAGGACCTGTTGTGGTGGGCACCGAGTGACTCCCAAGATTGGACTCCGGACTCGATTCGATTAGCTAACTATTGTTCTTCAGGATCAATAGAAGCCGCTTGTCTAAGGCTGATTTCCATGTGCATCATATATCTAGTTTACTTTCAGTATTTAATTTTATGCGCGGATCATATTGCACGTAGAGTGTTGGAGCAAGGAACGTATTTTTTATCTCTACAGGCATCATTGTGTTTGACCGTGCATTGGCCTTTTCGAATTCCTCCCCCTATTTTTGGATTCAAATTAATCAAAGAGGAAATCAGAAAGCTCAGTAGGTGTTATCTTTGAAAAAAATCCAAAAAAAATAGAAAATCAAAAAGTTAAAAAATGGTACTGCTAATTGAACTTGACCTCTAAAATTAAACGTAATTGATTCACCGTTGTATTGGGAGAGCAAACCCTCATTGTTTGCGCTTTTAATTGTTCATGTACACACACTAAGGAGTAGTGCCCAAATCCCATTCAAGCCTCCTAAGTGTTTGTACAACTTTTTATTTGATCACATAACTCTAAAATTGAAAAGATAAAAGACTAGATCTCACGGTCTTCACATTGTGTAGAGTTGGTAAATCGGGGGTTTGCTTTGTGTTTGAATGTCTTTGGTGTGAGATTGGTTATGTTTATCCTCTATCATTAGCAGTCACCTTCTCTTTCTTTCACGCTCTTCTATCCCACCCTCCCTCCCTTCATCATTCTCATTTCCCTCTCTTCATGATGGGTCACACTTCATTTCAGCCGAATTTTGCGGTATCTTCGTTTCATGCCTACCATTCCCTCCCACTCTCTTGAGAGGTCGGAACTCCGTCCAACTTTCCATCCTCTCCCTACCCATCTTTTTTCTCAGGACATGCTGTGAGTGACGCTCGAAGAGTTCAAATTGACCAGATACAAAACATAGACGATTACCTTGCTGAAATGAGAGTGCATTCCATAGGAGATCAAATGGAACAGTTGCAAGCTTTAGATGACTTTAACCCTGAGATGATGGATGAGTACACTGATCAAGAAGCACACTCTGCTTCTACATTAAGCCCCTTTATTTTGTATTTAGAGTTCATTAATCTACTGCCAAAATTTTCAGGAGGAGTGCAGGAGGAACTATATATTCATATATATGAGTTTGAGGATTTTTGTGAATCACGATTATACCTTGATATCACTTCTGAGAATCTGATATTGATGACCTTCCCTTTCCCACTTCATACTAGAGATTTGAGAAGGCATAGAGAGTTGGGAAGGAAGATTGCTACGCGGGGAGATTTATGATCATTGTTTTTGCAGAGATTTTACCTTCAGCGTAGAGCTGATATGATGAGGTCTTGCATTCTTGATTTTTTAGTTGACCCCAGGAGCCATTGAGAGATTCTTGATTGAGGTTACTTGATCTTTTGAGGTGAGTTCCGGATCATGGATTTTTTATGACTGACTTAGTCTAGATCGCAATGAGGGGGGTAACCGCAGAATAGATTGCATATGTTATTACCTCGTGTGGTGGTTCACACCACAGTCCCGACCTGGATTTATTTGAGACCATCTTGGGAACACATTCAGACATTTCATATACACGAGATGGTTTATTCGGGACAACACATGAGGGAGAGATGACACATGTTGAGTATGTGACACATCATGCAGATTCAGACAGCACACACTGGTCAGAGTATATGGATGCTACTACTTTTCATATGATGGATGTGTTGAATACTACTGTGAGTTCCCATAGCCGGACATTTGAGGACCCATTGGATTTACAGTCATATTTTGAGCCAGTTCCACTCTTTCACATAGAAGATTCTTAGATTCTAGATTTGTTAGGAATTCAAGAACTATATGCAGAACCCATATCTCAACCATCCTTTGAATCATTTCAGTGTCCATGCACAGTTAATTCAGTGTCTTTTCTTCATAAGATTTTCTCGGATTCAGATATACAATTTGATCCATCTCAGAAGAGAGAGCTTGAGGAGGGACTGATTTTTGATTTGAAAGACTTAGATAGTCCTGTAATTGAGCCTTGTGTCCTCCCAGTTGATGAGGTCTATATATTTTTGGAGAACTTGATATTTGGCAGCACCGATCCTCAGTATCCTGATGATTCGACATTACACCCCGAGGGTTATCTGCAGGAGGATGCTAAGTTTCCTGATGATTCGACATTACACCCCGAGGTTTATCTGCAGGATGATGCAGCGGACCCTGTGTACTCGATTTCACTTTCTGAGAGTGCATCCGATGTGTCGGATCACAAGACCAAGTCTTCTGATATTTCTTATCATGAGTTTGATGTTTCTCTCCTTGACGACCCTCGCGAGGATGACCCGATCATTGAGGTATTCGATGATTTCACTGATTTATATACATTATATGCATCGGATATCTCTCTTTTTAGTGTGTCTCGTGATCTTGATTTTCCTTATCTACTCGAGACAGTGATTGACATGGAGGATTCACTGACAGGTCCTTCCTTCTCCATGTTCGACTTCTTCGGCTCTTTCATTTCACTCCATTCAGATCTTGAGACGACGATTTCTTTTGTGCTACTGGAGCCTGATTTCATCTTCCTATTTTTACCTGGTAGCAGACACCCGCTTGATTGTTTATCTGGGTGTCATCATTTTCTCTGTTGAGTCATTGTGGTTCTCTCACTGAGACTGCAATGACAGTACGATATTCGCCTCATAAATACCGTCTTGAACCTCAATACGGCATCCTAGACTTTGCGCCCATCTAGGGGCGTAAACTCTAGAGCTTGTTGAGAGGCACCTCAACATTAATCACCTCTGTATAGATCCACATGTCAGTATCATTCATTGTTTCTTTCTTTATGTCTGCCACCCCATCGTCATCTTATGATTTTGCTATACTTAAGATACACCTTGTCCTAAGTATAGGGTGTACACACACTGAGTTATTCTATTCTATGATCCCCTCTTCTGTCTCTTCTTCTTGTCTATACTCAGGGTATTTTACCCTAAGTTTATGGGGATACGGACTGAGCTGTGATCTAATTATTTTCTTTTCTTATTTTCTTATTTTCTTCTTTTCCTTATCTTATTCTCTATTCTTTCAACAGGTGTAGCCCTTTTTGTTAGTCTTCAACACTTAGGACGTACTTTGTCCTAAGTGTCGGGGGGCGTGCACCTTCAATCTATTCATTCCCACCCTCGACCCTCCCGGCCTTGAGTACAGTCTGTTATACTTAGGATTATTTGATCCTAAGTATAGTAGGGACGGTCGACTTCTCATTAGCTTATTCATTCTTTTCTTATTCTTTAGACTTTTCTATACTCAGTACGAGTTATGTCTTCTCTTTTCTCTCTGATCTATAAGGACATAGGTCAAGCTAAGTATAGGGGGGTCGTATATACTGTGTATATACTTTAGCCATAGCTCGTACTTTCATATTTTTACTAATAACTATGGCTAATTATACTATTATAATTCATTGAAAACCTTAATAAAAAGATGTGATTATTCCTCAATTATTTTTGTATTTACTGATCAATAAATCAGATGAAAATATTTTTTGCAAAATGTTTGAAAAATAGTTTGAAAATCTGTGAAAAATCTTTTGAAAACTATTTGGAAAATGTTTTGTTACATGTTTTCAACCTTTGTAAAAGATTTTGTTTGAAAAATTATTTTCTTTGTGTGAATAAAAAGTTTGAAAAACTATTTGCAAATGTTTGAAAAATGGTTGCAAAAATATTTGAAAAAACTATATGTATTGTTTGAAAAACCTTTGCAAAATGATTTTCAAATGTGTGTGCATGTTTGTAAAAATGTTTGTAAGAATTATTTTGGACTACAGATTTCAAATGGTTTGCAGAACCTTTTTCAAATAAGTTTGAGGAATATATACATCTCAAAAAAAATTCTTTATGTATGTATATATAAAATTGACCATGTGCCTTTTTGTTAATCCTTAAAATCCACTTCTTGTAAATATAAGATACATCCATGTGTAAATAATTGTACCTAGTTTTTGGCCAAAACCTTTTGTTTTCAAAATTTCCAAAAACATTTGCAAAATAAAATACAAAAAACATTTTAAAATTCTTTTTGAAAAACCCAAAAAATGCATGTGCATCATCTTTTTCAAAAATCCATTAAAAGTTCAAAATATTTTGAAAATTGCATCACAAAAATATTTTCTGCATAGCATTTGCATAGCATTCACATTTTCTGGATTGAGTTTGATAATTGAACAAGTATAGATAAAATCCGGAGATTGGCGCTTGGTTGGACCTTAAAATCTACCTATTAACAGGAACCTTATAGGAACTGGAATTGAGGTACTTCAGGTCTAGTTGACTTAATTCTTTGAGGATCACGAGACTTGGCTCAATGGATTCTTGACTGCCTAATTAGCGTATTTCGGAGAAGACGCACGACTCTTGTTGATAATGACCTAACTTGGACACATGAACCATCCACATGTCTGAACTCAGCTAGAGTGGTGAGTGGGTTGGATTTGCCGGTATGAGACGCACACAAGTGGAAACATTTGTCCTCCTCTAGGGAGGCAAGTGTATCCCAACCCGTCCGGTGATGATGAATTTTGAAGACAGGAGAGTGTGGGATGCAATAAAGCTTCAAAAGAGGGATAGTCTACTGGCTCAAGAGGAAAAACTCCTTATGTATATGCTGTTGTGATTAGTATTTCAGAAAAAAGAGAGAGCAAAAAGCAAAAACTCCAAAAAAAGTGGACAAGCCTGTACAAAAATAAAAATGCATGCCGAAGTGTATATATTTGTATAGTCAATAAGCAAGCTTGAACATGAAAGTCAAATCATGTGAGCCTGCAGCTGGATAACTTGACTACACTGGTCTTGCATCCTAGGATAGGTTGCTACACTGGCTACCGTCCATTCTTCTCTTCACCCCCTCCTCTTGAGTTGGTTGTCACTTTAACTTAGAAGGGAATACCCCTCTCCTCGAGGAATGATTTATTAGATTGGGGAATCATTGGATTGTCATATTGGAGAAGTCAGTCTCTTTGTTATTTCAGTCGGGGAGAGCCACTATCACTTATATTGTACAAGTCAGATTCATAGTCGTAAGGGTTTGCATATGAGTTGAAATATTTCTGACCTGGCTATTGAGGAGACTTGAGAAAAGTTTTGGGATTCTCGAAGGCTGTTTAATTTCAAATCTGATTCCCATTAAGGTTCCGCTCACACTAAAATTCCAAAGGTCCGACATAAGCCCCAAACTTTGATTTTGTGAAGACAAGTTTGATCATTAAATTTAATTCATCTTTCTTCTTTTTCTTTTCTTTGTTTTTCTTTTCTGCACTTATTGCATAAGTGTTTGATAAGGAATAGCAAAGGCAAGTATAGGGGGATGATGAACTTCCATTTCATCATCTTTATTCTATCATTTTTGCCTCAAAAACCCTAGTAAATACATGTAAATACCACTAATTCCTGCATTTTAGCATTCATGCAAGTGTGTGTAAATATTGTATAAAATATTATTTTAATGCCAAAATTACAGAATAAAGAAAAGAAAATAAAAATAATAAAATATTATAAATATTTTATGATCTGAAACTCCGAGACCTAGGCAACTAGATGAATAGGTCGACAAGGAGTAAAGTAGGGGGAGATAAGGGCCAGAATCTAATAAAAATTCCTTTTATTCAATTCATTCTTTATTCATTTTGGGACCTATTTTTTGTTCCACTTTTTATACTTCAAATAAAGAAACTTTGTACATGAAAGTTGTAGATAATTAAATATAGAAAAATAAAAAATAGATTTCACACTAAAATAATGTACAAATAAAATGTTATGATCTGAATAAGTTTCCAAAGTCCCAACTTCCCAAACATGTATCTCTCAAATAAAAACTTGAAATGTATCAAAATCACCATTAATTGTATATAATTTTTAATAAGCTATTTAATGAAGGTAGTTTCATATTTTTTGGAGCTACGGTTTGAAAGTTAGGTTTTGGACCCCTATTGTATACTTATACTAATTAAAATATTCATTTTATTTATTATTCATTTTTTTGTAATTTTATATTTTTGTAATTTTGTAAATATTATCTATAATATATGTGTACATTAAAATAGGAATAAAAATATCATTAAAATTAAAAAATAAAATACTTGTATACCATACATAGGTATAATACATGTAAATATACCTACATAGATAATACAACTATTTATTTAATTGTATAAAATACATCAAAAAAATAAAATAAAAATATAATTAAGTCCATAAAAATAAGTTATAAATTTATTAAATAATAAATAAAATGAATAAAATTAAATATAAAAAATAAAACTTTAAAATATATACATAAATATACTTATACATGCCATAAAAGGTAACTTATAATTTTATACCTCTAAAAAATAAATAAATATCATAATAAAATAATTTGTAAAATAATAAACATTTATCTGATAATGTAAAATTAATAAAATAAATTATTATTTTTAAATGATTTAGAAATATTTTTCAGGAGGATTTTCCTGGTTGGTCCACGTGGACCAACCAGGTGGGTCGGACCATTGACCGCGGGTCAAATGTCTGACCCCGCGCCTATGTGTGTCAGAACCTTATTTTTTGTCTGTTTTTGCATATTTTTCAAGGTCAAATCTTTCACTATTTCGTGACAATCTCTTCACGTCTTTTGCTCCTCGTATAATGCTCTTTCACGCCGAGATCTCTCTTTGTGGAGTGGATCGATGCGTCGCTCCTGCCATCTCGATCTTGGGAGCCGCTCGACCATCCTATTCAAAAGCCACCCGATTTTCCCATTCTCTTTTGAGCACTCTTTGACCAATTTCCTCTCCTCCTATTGCGGTCAAAAGTAAGAAGGAGGTGACAGCTCCTTCTTCTGGCCTTTAGGTTGATCGAGGAGGAGATTTTTTAGTGGTTCCACCTACCTCCGGCGAGTCATCACCGTATACATTCTTCACCTCTGGATACTAACCATTGAGGTACGTTTCCCCTTATTTCCATTGCATTTTCTTAGCTAGGGTTCATTTTAACAAAGATTTTTAGTTTCAATCACACTTTTGTTCAACTAATCTCCATTTTCGTAGTTCGCCAGACTTGGTCTCCGGCGAACCACCGTCGAACATCCGCCATGTGTTTTTCTTGTCGACCGACCCATCCACCACTACCACTTTATTCCCTCTCGCTTATTCTTCGCTCCACCTCCTCTCATTCAACCAGATTCATCGTGGATCTGGACCACGGTGCTCATTCTCCCCCTCCGCTGGAGCATCACCGCTCCACTTCACACGCACACCCAGCTATGCCATTAGGAGCTCCAGGCCCCTCTTTTGTTGCCGCTACTAACACCTGCAGGATTTGGAGACAACAAGGATGCCTGGAGGGGATTCTGAGGGCCGGACGAGGCTCTTGGAGCTTCACGGCTCCGCCAACCTTGTGCTGCCACTCCGGGGTTTGTTGGAGTATTTGGGCCCCTCCAAACGAAAGAAGGAGCTTGCAGGAGATATCCCAGCCATTTTGATGCCTTAGCAGACCATGGAGGAGGAGGATCAAGTGTAGGGAAGCTCGGCTCGCCTGAGTTCTTCCCCGTTCTTCCATCATCGCTTTCCTCCATCGGATCTAGGTCGAGTACCAGATGTCACAGCAGTCGTTCGATCAATCCAGCTGCAGTCGTATGATCAAGGGGCCAGGATCTAATCGTGGAAGGGGTATCGCGCAAGGAGGGTGCGACACGTGGCACGACATCGTACATCAGCCGTTGGATCGTGTCCTGGTGTTGGTATTTTGCACCCTTACCCTCGCCATTTTGTGTATTTATTTAGTAGTTCATAAACTCTAATTTGTAGTTAAAATATTTTGTATATTTTGCAAAAGCAACCCTGCCTTTACTATTTCCATCGAGGCCCCTATCCACGTCACCTTACGTGACTTGCGCACGTAGGGTCAGGGAATTTTGCACAGGGGCCCTCTCTTTTTATCTTATTTCGATAAGGTCCAGAAACTTTTATATGTAGTTGTAATATTTTTAGGTAAATTGCAAGTTAGCTCCCAATTTTTTGTTATTTGTGTATACGTCCTTGCTAGGCACATGACAGTCACGTGCAGGCTTGGTCTTTTCACAGTGATAACCTTCGATTTTTGGATATTTCTAATTGGTCTGAATAAATTTTGATTACTTATAATTTTTTGGATAAATTGCACTTTAGTCCTCGTACTTTTTACTATTTGCAAATATGCCCTTGCAAGTAGTGTAGTTTCTCTTTGTTTGCATTTATTTCATGCATCTATAAATCCCTAAAAAGTCCTAAAAAATATCATTATGTTCCTGTTTCATAGCACAATCATGTCATATTTTTATTTTACATTTTCATTGCATTTTATTAATTGTAAAAATTCAAAAAATATATTTTCTCCACAGTTTGCATTATAAAATACATAAAAATTATAAAACATTTTTGAAAATTTCCAAAAAATTTATATTTTGTGTGTTTTTGCATATTTTAACTTCAGACAAAAAATCAATAAAAAATACAAAAGAAAACTCATAAAAATCATAAAACTCTAAAAACTTTCATAAAATTTTATAAAATCAATAAAAAAATCTAAAAAATATGTTTTATGTTCTTAAATTTTCTTTATTGTATTATATGTAGTTTAAAATTAATTTGGAGAATTTTTGATACTGATTAATACTTTTCATCTCCATTTTAATTTCGCCATTAATTTTCTTCAATGTTTTCAGTATTTTTGTTTTTAAAAATACCAAAAAAATTAGCGAAAAGATAGGAAATCACAAAAATAGTAGAAAAATATAAAAAGCATAAAAATATTTTAATTCCTGAATTTTGGTTATTTTTACATATTTTTATAAATGCATTATCTCTCTTTTCTTATATTGCATATATACTTTATTTTATAAATCAAAAGAAAAAAAGAAATTAAAAAATATAAAATACAAAAAAATACAAAATCAGAAAATCAAAAATCAAAATATAAAAATATATAACAAAAATAAAATAAAAAAAGATAAAATTAAAACCCCACAAAAAATATCACTTATATAGATAAATACATCACATTCATTCGTGAGCATTGATTTTGCTCGATCTACCTGCTTGCTTCATGTGTTCGACCTCTACATACTTGCTCATATACACATCTTTTATGTAGAGTTATAATAAATTTTAACTCCACATCTTGCTTTTCATTATTTGATCGTTGTTGTGGATTAATTGTTGATTGACCTGGGTTTCGTGAGTGGTCGCCACAACGTCTTTGTCTCTGCCTTGTGTGAGATAAATTTTGACCCTCGCAAGACCCGCGTTATCACCTGTGCCACCTGCTTCACTATTTAGAATCATCTTCCAGCCAAGAGGCCAGATGCAGGAGCTCCCTATGTCAGATGCCACATTCATGAGTAGAGGTTCGATGGTACTCTATTAGACAATGACTCTTCTATCAACCTACTCCCGGCAACCTTACTCGACTGATTCGAGTTCAGACCTCTTAGACAGAGTAAGACAGTCCTTCCGTTTACTGATAGATCTATCAAGAGGCCAAAGGGGTTGTTGAAGAATGTAGTAGTCACAATTCAGAGCATGATATTCCCTGTGGACTTCGTTATGCTGGACATGGAGATCCCAGAATCTGTGATCCATACCTCCATCAATCTACGACACCCATTCTTGGCCACAACCAAGGTGGTGTCCAACCATGATAGTGGGAAGGTATGCTTTCTCGTCGAGGGTGAGAGTATACAAATAGAGATGATTGACGAGACTAGAGCATGAAATTCAACTTGCATAGAGAAGTTCAGCGATGCAGAGCAGACGACAAAGGTAGAGCGAGAAGTCCACCAGGATTGTGACTTTCTGACCACTAATGATGAAGCCACTTGGTTCGAAACTGTTTCACGAGCCCTTCTCTCACCTTCGATGCTGAAGATTCACAGCTTCTAGCAAAGGAGAGTTTGAAGAGCACACTCCTGGCTGAGGACACTTTTGAGGATGACGGTCGTGTTCAGGACAACGAAATAGATTTTATGTCATGTGATTCTTATTTTGATCCCTCGGATTCAGACATGGACTGGACAGAGTCAGATGATTTATTACCTTATCTTATTTCCATAGAGCCAATAGCTAGGGTGGAGATTGTGCCAGCACCGAGTACAGACAAACCAGCAGAGCCGTCTTCGCCAGTTTTGCATGGTCAACGAGAGTTCTCACATTTAGATCTAGTTGCCTTCACTCAGATCTTTTAGAGGCCAGATTTTCCAGCTCCCAGTTGTCTGGAACTGAAGACTTTACCGTATTCACTGAAGTATAGAGTCCTTGCAGGTGAGCATGAGATGTACCCAGTCATTATCTCTACAGATTTAACTGGAGAGCAAGAATCTTGTCTGATGGAGGTTCTTGAAAGAAACCACAAGGCAATAGGATGGAGTGTAGCAGATCTCCAAGTGATAAGCCTGACCATGTGCTCCCACCATATCTATCTCGAAGAGGACACTAGGCCATTGTGTGAGTTCCAGCGACGGCTGAATCCGAAATTTCAAGAGGTGGTCATGAAGGAAATATCAAAATGGTGGAGCATTGATTTTATCTACTCCATCTCCGAATCCAAGTGGGTTACTCCATTACATGTGGTGCCCAAGAAGACGGGCATCACTATACTTGTGAGTGAGTCTAAAGTGGAGATAGCCACCCGGGTGCCCACTTCTTGGGGGATTTGTGTGGACTATAGACGATTGAATCAGGCCACCAAGAAGGATCATTTCTCGTTGCCTTTTATTGATCAAATTATAGAGAGGCTAGCAGAGAATAGTCACTACTGCTTTCTTGATGGGTACTCTGGTTACAATCAGGTGGTCATTGCGCCCGAGGGCCAAGATAAAACGACATTCACCTGTCCGTTTGGGACTTATACTTTCAGACTCTATGCAACGCCATTGCGACATTCCAAAGGTGCGTGTTGTCCATTTTCTTGGACATGGTGGGTGACTATTTAGAGGTCTTCATGGATGATGTTTCGGTATACGCCAATGGATTTGATGCTTGTCTTGACTGCCTAGACTGAGTGCTTCAGCGCTGCATAGAGGTCCATCTTGTTTTATCTTGGGAGAAGAGTCACTTCATGGTAACTCAAGGGATGGTTCTTGTCCAACAAGTGTATGGAGGTTGATCCGGCCAATGTGGATATCATCAGGAAACTCAATCCACCATCCAATTTGCGGCAGTTACGATATTTTCTGGGGCATGTCAGTTTCTACCAACGTTTTATTCATGACTTCAGCAGGATTGCCCGACTGTTGATTGATCTACTAACGAAAGACAATGAGTTCATTTTAGATGATAAGTGTCTTACCTCATTTGAGACTCTCAAGAGCTTAGTTGTTGAGGATCCCATCCATCAGCCGCCCGATTGGTCTCTCCCATTCGAAATCATGACAGATGCCTCTGATTTTCCCGTAGGGGCCGTGTTGGGACAGAGGAGGGATGAAGTACCATTTGCCATCTACTATGCTAGCCGTACATTAGATGCCACTCAGCAGAACTATATTGTCACAGAGAAAGAGATGCTAGCTATAGTTTTTGCCTTGGACAAATTCAGATCATATATTCTTGGATCCAAAGTGACTATCTATGCAGATCACACCGCCATCAGGTACCTCATCGCAAAGAAGTATGCCAAAGCAGGATTGACTAGATGGATCCTTCTACTCCAGAAGTTTAATATTGAGATTAAGGATAAACTTGGAGTCAAGAATGTGGTGGCAGATCATCTCTTCCATTTGGAAAATCTTGAGGAATCTGAGTAAAATGATCCCATTACAAAGACCTTCCCAGATGAGGCGATCCTTGCTATGGCTCTCTCCCATGGTACGCTGACATTTTGAACTATCTTGTTGCCAAGAAAGTTCCACAAGGTTGGCCCAAACGACTTGAGACTTTCCTTGCAAAGGACAAGTCCTACCATTGGGAGGATCCCATCCTTTATCACGAAGGAGGGGACAACATCTAGCATCGGTGCATTCCTCAGGAGGAGCACCACGACATCCTCACTTACTGCTACAAGCTTGAGGCAGGAGGACATCATTCTACGAGGAGAACAACACATAAAGTGCTCCAATATGGCCTATGGTGGCCTACCATATTCAAGGATTCTGATGAATTCATGAAGAGGTGTACTGATTATCAGAGGATGGGCACTTGTGGACAGTGTGACATGATGCTCATGCAACCCATTTACTTCTGTGAGGTTTTGACGCATGGGGCATTGATTTCATGGGTCCATTCCCTAAGAGCCAGTGATTTGAGTACATTCTGTTGGTGGTTGATTATGTGAATCGTTGGGTTGAGGCCATTCCCGCCCGGATCGTAGATACTAAGAATGTTTACAATTTTTTGAGGAAGAATATCATTTCACAGTTCGGGGTGCCTAGAGTATTGACATATAACGGGGTGTCTCACTTTATCAACGACAAGGTAAAGGCCCTTGCTAACGAGTTCGGCATAGACCATCAAGTTGCCACTCCATGCCATCCTCAAACCAATGGTCTTGCTGAAGTATTGAATATGGAGATCAAGACGATACTACAGAAGCTAGTCCGCCCAGATCGAAAGGATTGGTCACATCTTTTAGACCTGGTTTTGTGGGCATATCGGACTTCCTTCAAGACTCCTTTGGGTACATCTCCCTTGTGTCTCGTTTATGGCAACCATGCCATTTACCTATTGAGATTAAGCATAACTCACTGTGGGTTGTCATTGAGATATTATTGAATTCAGAGAGTATAGGAGATCAAAGAAAGGCAGAATTGGCAGCCCTGGAGGAGCTTAGAGATACAACCTTTTCAAACAGCCTACAGTATAAGGAGCAAGTAAGGAATGACATGATTCTCATATCAGCCATAAGCAGTTTGAGCCAGAGCAGAGAGTATAGTTGTTTGGTGCTAGGCTTAGATTATTTCCAGTAAAATTACAGAGTAAGTGGAAAGGACCATACCTGGTCTGAAAGGTACATGACAATGGTAGTATCGACATATCTGAGATGTCATCTGAGTCCACCTTTCACATCAAGGGTCAGCACCTCAAGCCATATCTAGATCATGATCTGCTGATTGTTGATGTCGCTCTATTCATTTTGCATGAGATGTGGTCATTGACTCACATCAGTTGCATCTCGTGACTGATTATCATTGTCTTCCACTTTGTCTAAATCCATATGTCCATATCATCTCATTCTTTGGTCTAATACCCCATCTGCATCTTATGATGATGTTATACTTAGGGTGTACTTTACCCTAAGTATAGGGGGTGTAAAATTTTTTATTATTCTTTTGATTCATTTTACCTTTGTTTTGTTGCCTATACTTAGGGATATTTTTCTAAGTAAGGGGAGGCAGACCCTATACATTCTTTCACTTGGTTTTCCCTTTGTGTACAGTTTGCTATACTTAGGATTACTCGATCCTAAGTATAGGGGGGTCACCGACTTCTATTCATTCCATTCTTTGATTCATCGTTGTAGTATAGCCTTTCTTTTCACTTCCTTATACTAAGCACGAGTTATGTCTTCTTCATCGCTCTTTGATCAATCTGAGGATGTTGTTCGAGCTAAGTATATAGGGATGTCATATATATTATATATATACACTTTAGCCATAACTCATACTTTGTGTGAGTGTGTTAATAAATAAAAGGGCTAAAAACTACAACCTAAAAATCACAAAATTTTAAAAAATTTTCTTGTACATAAAATTCTTTCTTGCACATACATAGCTATTTATAAAAACTCTTTTTTGTAAAAATGCTTTGCTTGTAAAGTGTTTGCAAATATTTTTGTATCAAAATTATGTATATAGTACAAAATTTTTGTAAAATTTTGAAAAATAAAAGTTTGCAAAAATCCTTGTGTAAATGTTTGTAAATAGTTTGTAAAACTTCTGCATTCATGCATGCATTCAAACATTTTCAAAAATTTTGCACATTTACAAAAACTTTGCATTAAAATGGTTTTCGCATATAGTTATATATTCTTATGAATCATAGTTTACATTTAAACTAGTGTAGAATTAAATTGGAAAATGGAGCTTGGTTAAGACATTAATCCACCTAATTTTCAAAGGAACCTTATAATATTTGGGGTTAAGACTTTTCACGTTCATTGGTGACTTAATTCTTTGAGTCCACTAGGCTACGTTCACATGTCATCTTGATGAGCCTAAGTAGAACACTTAATAATGCACACATGACTCTCACAGACAATGGCTTTACATGCACCAACACCATACACAAAGCTCTCTACGGATGAGGTGATGAGGGGCAGTTTCCTTTGGCTTGGGTAGCATACGAGGGTAGTACTTCTAAGCAGAACCTCTCGTCTTTCTTTAGGGAAGGAATTGTGCCTCAACTTGGCCTGGCGGTGTTGAGGTCTAAAGATAGGAGTTGTGGGTAGCAATAATGCTTCAAAAGAGGGATAGTTTACTGGCTCAAGAAGAAAAAATCCTTATGTATATACATTGCACCATGTAGATATGTTGTACATATACACAATCATCAAAAAAATGTGCAAAGGAAAACTCCAAAAAAGTGGGCAGGCATGATTGAAAAATAAAATGCTTGTCAGAGTGTATATAGTCAAATAAAGCAAAGCTTATGTTACACCTTCTCATCTCATGAAGCTTGCAGCGGGAGACTTAGCTACACTGGTTGGTCTCCCAAGGATACATGGCTACACCGGTCATGGTCCATTCTCTTCTTTCACCTCTTCTTGAGTCGGTTGAACTTGAACTTAGAAGGGAATACCCCGCTCCTCGAGGAAAGAGCTGCTAGACTAGGGCAATAGAGTTACCTTGTTGAGGGGGGTTGTTTCTTTGTCATTTCTGAGGTGGGGTGGTATATATCACTTACATTGTACAAGGAAAGATTCATGGTCATCAGAGTTTGTGTATGTAGACTTGTTCTGATCTGGATTATTGAGGAGTCTTGACCATAGAATGGTGGAACTTAGAGTTTGTTGAGTCTTAAACCTAGGTCTCAATAAGGTTCCGACAAACTAATAATCCAAAGGTCTGACTAAACTTCTTACTTCAATTTAATGAAGAAAAGTGTAATAATCAACCGTGATTCTCCTTCCTTTTCTTTTCTTTTCTTTCTTTTTCACTTCTTTTTCAAATAAGTGTTTGACAAGGGACTAGCAAAGGTAAAGTATAGGGAGTGATGAATCCCTGATTCTCACTCTTTATTCTTTTATTTTAGGTATTTATCTTGGCAAAGCATCATGTAAATATGTGTAAATATAATAAGATAGCATTCAACATGCATGTCTTAACTTTGCATAATTAGCATGTATTTGTGCAAAAATAAAAGAATAAAGGAAAGAAAAAAGAAGGAGGCATTTAGATTAAATACAGAGTGATCTGAACCCTAAGAGAAGGTCAAGCCTTGACCTGATCACCAAAGAAAATAAGTAGAGAGAGATAAGGCTTACTCTATGTTATGCATATCACCTATATATGTAAATAATTATTTTTGATAAAATAAAAATAAAGTATTCTTTCTACCTTCTTGTATATAGTCATTATAATTAAACAAAAATAAAATAAAAATCAGAAAAATAAAAATAAAATCCTTTCTCACTTGTACAAAATACATGTATATATATATATCTCCCTCCCTATTTATTCTATACCTATAAATAGATCATAAAAATAAAATAAAAATAATTTTGCACTCCTAAAATATGTTTAAAATAAATAAAATACAAAGTTGGAGTATTTGTGTAAAAATAACAAAATAAAAATAATTGTACAAAAGATATAGGTATATTATATATGTATAGAATATAATGTATTGTAGATAGACTAATTTATTTTTCATAAGAATAATTAAAAATTACAGAAAATAGTTTAAAATTATTAAACATTTTTCATTTTATACACTTTTTATTTTGAATTCATTTACTATTTTTTATTTATTTTGTAAATATTTTGTAAAATCAAATTTTCCGATTGGTCCAGATCGGTTGTTGACCTTCGATCAATGCCTCCTCCTTCCCGGGTCAGACCTGGATAACGTTCGCTGGAGCTTCTTCTTGATTTTCTCCATCCCACCTTCGAGCTTCGTTTGCCTCGAAATTTGGACTCGATAATCTTCGTTCACCCAACATCCTCGCGGGTCCCTCGATCGATCTCGATCGCTCTAGGGTTCAGTGCATTTCGCCGATCTTTCTAGCCCTGGAGCGACCTATAAAATCTCTTCTTCCCCCTTTTTGGCACGGAAGCTCATGCCTCTCCCCTTCTTCCACCCTAGTGACATCCAATTGAGTGACAGCTACATGAGACCACCTTCAGATCGGAGTTTGGCGGCGTGATTCTCGCAGCTCACTTATGTGGTCAGACCTCCGCTACGTTCAACCTCCTTGGCCAGCCATAGCCGAGCTGAGGCTATAACCTCGACGACCATCATCGCATAGAGATCAGGAGTTCATCCAGATCTTCTGGTATCCATACCAACGTCTACACTTTCGCTTTTGATTCAATCTATCTATCTAGCTCAGATGCATGTGCACTTGCTCCGACTAGCTGGTCGAAGCCCTGATATATGCACCCATACGTTCCGATCGAACCTACGCGTCGCCCTCCGTCTCACACCATAGCCTGATCATCCTTATCGACCATCTGGTCGAGGTTAAGGCCCAAATCTCCTCCTACCATCTTCGCCAGAGATCGACCTCCATCTCCCTTTGCTTATTCTATCCTTATCAAGCAATAACGAGATACGAGCAAAGACCACTAGTCGCTTTACCATCTGCAGGTTCTCTCGCGTGCAAGATACCCATTTCGAGTTCCAGTAGCTCAGGCGGATCTCCCCAGGTGGTCAGGCCTCACCACAACCATCCGACCGTTGCCATCTCCATCAGACCCCCCAGTCTGACGCGTCGCGACTCCACAAAGCTGGTGGACCACCTTGCTCTTCAATCGGGTCGGTGGATTTCCTCCCTTGCTCGATCGAAGTCCGGCAGGGAGGTGTTCTTCCAGCATCCTTCTCAGTCGTCGGATGGTCCCCCTCACTCCAGACATCACCCCAACCGTCGACCATTGCAACTTTTTAGCCTTCAGATCTGGCGCCCCCTAGCACATCTGACCGCACATAGCGGACATTCTCTAGACCATCGAATATGAGTACGCTAACGATCAGAGTCATATGCCGGCATCACCTCCAGAGACCGCCACATGTCCTCGCGTGATCCGCACGCACCTGCAAAGGTATTTTGCAACTTTTATCCCGTGTTTACATGCTTCACTATTTAGTCCAGTGAATAAATATTGTAGCATAGACATTTTGCAGTTCGGACCATATGTTTTCAGTATTTGCATTTTAGTCCTCCCAAATCTGAGACACATGCATGTAGATGTGAGTTGTGGGTTATTTGCAAGACATATCCAAGAGCTTTATAGATGTTATGTTTTGAGTGGAGACTTTTTGATTACTACATATATACTCATGTGCGTGTGATTTTAAGCATGTGTGTGAATATATTGGATGAATTGCAAGTTTAGCCCTGTGCTTTTTACGTATGTTATCTTTTGTCCTGGAAACTTTCATATAATTACGTTAGGTCCCTACTTGTTGTGTGTGTTGTTTTTAATCAAATAATTACTAAATTAACTCAAAATTTTCCAAAAAAATTACAGTTATCCCTTACTAATACATAATACTTATGGTAATTTTTGTGAATTGATTTACTTTTTTTATATTTTCTAAAAATCAAAAACACCTAAAAACTATTCTGTCTATTTTATAAAAAAACATAAAAATTCAAAAAGTTATCTGAACAATTCCACAAAAATTTGTATGTTTGTATATGCTTTATCTCAGTAGTTTTTTTATTTGAAAACTCCTAATAAAGTCCCTAAAAAGTACAACAGACTCAAAAATTTATAAAAATCATTAACAATTCTGGAAATTCTGAAATATATAATTCCAGACCCTATTGTTAAATATTTTTCTTTACTTTCTCATAAAATTATTATCCATGGCATTAGGATAATTTAAATATTTTTAATTTGTAATTTTGTCCGAACTGTGCACTATTTCATTATTTAGCTCTTGTTTGATTTTTATAAAATCATATAAAAATTTTAAAATACCATAAATTACCAAAAACATCAAAATATTTGAAAAAAATAAAAATAATTTTTGTTTCCTGTTTTTTAGAAATTTTTACTCTTAATAAAAATTGTGGAAGCTTGTTTATCCATTATTGTTCGTCTTATTTGAAAAGTATAAAAAAATGCAAAACTAAAAACCACAAAAATATGCTTTCTGTTTTATGATTAGGACTACTACGTACATTTCTATGCTCCTTCTGTTCGATCTTGATTGCTATACCTGGTTAAATAAATAGCGGAGACCACTGACATCAATTTTTGTGCTTGATTGGTTGATTTGTGTGGTTCTCTTATTTTCTTATTGAGCTTCGGTCTATTGATTGGGGCCTCAATGAACCATGATTATTCTTTAGACTTAACCCTAGTTGGTAGGCCAGTCAACAATAGTCTGAGCCTCAAAATCAGGTAACCACCAATAGCGGGAAAGTGGAGTTGGATCCTGAATCCCATTCTCTATGTATGAGGGCTCATTGAGTGCAGAGAAAGAGGGTCTATGAGATTCGATCCAGTTAGGGTGAATGTAAGGTGTAGGCCTCTCTATTTGGTCGTCAGCAGAAAGTCATTGGGTCAAAGGTGTATAGATATAATCTTGACCTCTGCAGGTCGACCGATCATCATTCTCAGCAATAGTTCACTCAAGATATATGTCATATTGGCTAGCAAACTTTTGTGTGGATGGTGTGATAGACTAGTATGGGAGGGTATTGGGTAGGTAAGAACGTGTAGGAGGTGAAAAGTACGAAGAGTTGGTGAAGTCATACGAGGTCATGAAGTCGATCGAAGATATGACTTCAGGATTCGTATAGAGGTGGATCGAGAGTACATGGTGGAATGGAAGAAGGAGAAGATGATCCAAACAAGGAGCGAAACAGACACAAGACAAAACAAACTAGTTGATTCACCCACTCAACATTGGTGAAGGCACATTAGGGTTCGGTCGCTAATCTTTTCAATTTTAATTTAGTGATAAAACAATCTTGAAAATTAAGCTGAGTTGTTAGGTGTCGAAATATTTCACAAAGACTGTCCCGAGTTCATACAACTAGTTGCACCTACGTTTAGCCAGTATGGATGTAAGTACGAACCGTTAGACGGCTAACCGTGTTACTTGAGGACGGAGCCTTTCGCAGAGTCATCTAAATAACCCACTCTACTAAGGAAAGTCGGACCGTAAAATGGCTATCCGAAACCCTCACTGAGAAGTAGTTAATTATTTTTAAAAACAGTAGTCTGAATGAAAATTTTCAGTTTTTAGTTCTGTCCTAAGTGTGCGGTCTAGTCCTTACAAACAATGAATGGGTTATTCTCAACCATACAAAAGGGATAATTTTATGTCAATTTTATTTATAGTCACCTTGATTAGCGTCCTAATTTTAGATTAGGGTTATCACTGAAGTTTTATCTGAGCACAAAAATACACGCCTAACGAGCAATCCCAATTCCTTTAATTCCTAAGTTGTAAAACTGAGGAGGGAGAATTGAAAAGGCCAATAAAAGCATGAATCAATGATGCATGCTTAAGAAGAAGACTTACAGTGATTCCTCGTGTTCTTCATGTGGGATGCAATAAAAGGAACTGAAATTACACTAAATGATATGCATAGATGAGATCATCCTAAGTAGATAGTTCTATTAGCGGAAAGAATTGATTTAAAGATTTGGCTAAGTTGAATGATCTACTAATGTGTATAGATACTGAAGAAAAGTGGCCTACAAATTACGAGCATAATTAAGAGTAAATAAATAAGCATTAATGTGCCTAATTCCTACGCTACTCAAGTTGGGTCCCAACCACACATAAGGGGTTGAAACAGATCCAACACATCATAAAGAAGTTCAGTCGAAATTATTACAAGGGTTCAGAGAGAGGGACCCTGTGAATGATGCGGAAAATTAAATCTAGACTAAGCTCTCTCTCACAAAAAAATAAAATTCAATCTTCCTTGCAGATTTTTGAATAATATCCAAAAATTGCTCCAAGCTATCTGCAAAGAGAACGATGCAATTAGTATCTTTAACGAGAGAAAAGATGCAAAATGAAATGCAGAAGAAAAAATTAAAACAAAAATTTGTTCACAAAAATCAATTACATAAAATAATTTAAAACCCTAAAAATTCGTCGTTCCCCAGCAACGACGCCATTTGATGAACACAAAATTTGCCTCTTTAAGAATCGATAATTGTAGTATAGGAGGCGAAAAACGATTCAGCAAAAATCACAATCTTTGAATGTTGTAGAGTATTTTTACTTGGCAAGTCTACCAAGGTCGAACACAAGGATAAATGATTTTTAGTTGTGTGGTTTTAAATTAGTTTAAATAATTAATCAAATGTTCGATTAATTTCTATGTTGGAAGATTATAATACAATGCAATGAAGATGCGAAGAAATAAATAGAGACAATGATGCTCATGATCTGTGATTTTATACGTATTAAATGCTCGATGATATGATCAATGAATCCTCAAAATTAATCACATATAAAAGAGGTTAAATCCAAAAATATTTATCAGTAAGAGCACAAGTTTTCATGTAACCATAATGAATCAATTTAGATCTCAAGTTTTTATTTCCTGCAATATTATTCCACAAATAAATGATTCTTAAACCATAAGTTAGGAAATACACTATTCAAACCTCCTCTACATAGCTTCTTCAAAGAGATCAAAATTTCGTAAACTATAAAATAATTCAATAATCCTACAAACAATTCAAGAATCCCCAAAAAGATTTGACAATCTATACATCATCATAATAAAGATAACTCTCCATTTCAATTCAAGAACCGAAATTCACAATATCATTGGTGCTCAATTTTCTACCAATCATTCTATAGATATTCAATTAAATCATGCTTTAAATATCTTCACACAAATCCCTATAGATAAAGTCAGAAATTTCTCGTTATAAAATAGCACAAATATGTCAAGAAGTAGTCTACATAAATCAAATCACTCTTCGAATAATAAACAACAATAGTGATCGTAAGATTATTTGACAAAGCATATAATATGATAGAGCACAAAATAGCTTAAATCGACATATTATGTGCTAGAAACGGAGTTCGTATGAGAAACTATGCCAAAATAAAGCTCTAGGGACTAAAATGCAATAAAAAGTTATTTTTTCTTCTCAATTAGGTCCCTTAAGGACTTATTAGTAATTTGCGAAACCCATAGGGGGATCGATGTAATTTCACTAGTGTGTCATGTGCCCAGCACGTGATGCTGACTTCAACGACGGACAGGGGCCTTCTTGAAATTATATGGAATTTTAGGGGGTGCTCTGCAATTTCCTCAAAAGTTACATGCCTAGCACGTGATACATGGCTGCATGCGTAATATTCTGAAGGTCGGGGGTATGGTCGTAGTTTACCCCGTAAACACGTGCTATGCACGTGCGTAGGAGGCTCGGCGGTTGAGGCTGCAGGCTCGAAAACTGAGCCTCCACGCAGTTGCTTCAAGGAGGCTCGGGCAGATGGCAGATTCAGGCACAGCCTTGATCGACCCGAGCCTCGTGGCTTGGGATGAGGCTCGGGCAGGCGGCGTGGAAAAACGAGGGCAGTAGGATAAATGGTTGGCCCTTGATCCTATAGCTGATGGAGGTCGAGGGCGAGATGATGGAGGAGGATGTGGGGCACAGATGAGGAGCGTGGGGCACTGCGCATGGAGGTCGTCGATGCTCAGTCGAGGGCCAAGGGGGGGAGGTAGGCCAACCTCAGTCAACACATGCCTGCGTTGTGCTGTTGGAGAGGCGGGGCTTGGCCGGTCGATACACGACTAGGACAACTCGATGGTGAAGGCGAGCTACGTGCGAAGGTGCTCGAGGTTGGTTGGGGCAGCTGATATTAGGTGGCAAGCGATGCGATGGTGGTGCATGGTGAAGGCCAGGGCATGGATGGGAGGTGTGCGGTAGTGACAGGTGATCGGTTGTTGTGCAGGGGTGGGGTAAATGAACAGGAAGAAGAATTGCAGGGATGCTACGTCAGAAATTGCAAGAGTTAGAAGCTTGCTTCGATTGTCGCTCGATCGTCGTGGCAGAGGCAGCAAGAGATTTGCTGGAACTTGGGGAAGAACACAACTTCATGGAGCGATGCTCCGTGGATCATGCCATAGAAAAGGATTGGTCGTAAGGCGTTGTCACTGCCGATCAACATGGAAACTGCTTGTATTGGCAGATGAGCTATACGGATGGCGGCAATGGGTATTTGTAGGGAGGAGGAGATGAGTGGGAGTTACACGAGAGGGTGGCGCTGGCGTATAACAATAGTGTAATGGCAGTGGAGGAGGCGAGAGAGAGGCAACCGTAACGGCCGAAGGAGGGAAGGCGCGAGGCAGAACCGTTGCAGGAGGGGCAACGTTGGGAGGCAGGGGAAGAGGTTACGTGTTAGGAACGTGATCAGAGAAGGAGAGATGAGATGAGGCAAGTCACGTTCCGAGCACATGACTGGGGGATTGGGTGGCAGGAAAGAGAAGTGGGGTGCCATGTGGCACGTCCAAGGGCTGCCACGTGTCACTCCAAAAAATTAAAAAATAAAAGAGAGAAGAAAAATACAAAAGAAATAGAAGGAAACCTCATATCAAAATTTCTCCTTCATAAAAGTTGTTCATCTCAACGAGATCTAAAACTTTTACGAAGAATCCAATAGCAAACGAGGTCAACTGTGGGAAGTGCTATTTTTGGTGGCCATCATGTGTATAGAAAACCGATTTTTTACAGGTTCACAATTTTTTTGGTGGTCCTTAAAGCGGATAAAAATCTATAAAAAAATACGATAAAATACAAGAAAATTACTTACACACTAATATAATTTTTTTGTATTTTAAATAAATAATAAAATAGGAAATTATTAGAGGTACGAAACACAAGACTTTTGTACAGACTCACGAAGGACACTCGAACTCAGTCAGTTTCTTTGATTTCAGTCTTGATCTAGATTCAGATTTTTATGCCTTTTAATAAAACTTTCATCAAAGAATACAAATGAAGAAGAAATAAAATTAAAAAGGTTAATTATGTACATAAAAACTCAAGTCAAAAATCGCAAAAAGCTAAAATGCACAAAAGAGGCCAAAACCCATCTTTCACATATGAGCTCCGAATTTTACAAATTGGTCTGCTTCGAAGGTATTTTAAAATGAAGTACTTTAAAAGTTAGTAGACTAAAATTGGACATTGTATGAGGAAGATATATGTATTTTAGTCCGTCAGACGTGAAATTAGACTTTGGGATTATTTGACACTTATTTGAGTTAGGAATTTTTTGTATTTTTTATTTATATTTTAGTAATATCTACACAGTGGAGGTGAATTGGGCTCAATTGTAATTAGGATGAATTAATTTAAAATAATGTAAGTTAGTAGATTTTTAGGCCAATTTACACTTGGGATTTTTAATGCAATTATGCATAATGAAATGCAAATATTATTTACACATGTATGTATGCTAATGATGCTTTATTAATGATTAAATGCACATGAAATTTGGAGAGCATAGCTTAATTAACCAATTTTAGCATAATGAATATTAGATTCATCAGCCACGCATCCTTTACTCTCAGTCGTCTGATCACGTGTGGAGCTTCAATTAGGGCCGTTGGATCCCACTCCATATTCAACCATCCGATACACCTCTGGTGTTATCATCTTAGCCATTTGTTTCCTCCCATTTCCCCTCACGTGTTGCCCTCCAGCACCGCCTGATCTTTCAACGCACCTCAATCTCCACCGTTCGTCCTGCTTCAATCCTCCAACCTCTGATCGCATCTCCAGATTCCATCCCGCCCCTTCACGCCCGCTCATCCCTCATATCATCATATCCAACAATACCACGTGCACAACCCCTAATCATCGATTGCATTCTGAGTCGATAAGGTCAGGACTATTATCCAGCACCCTCATCTCAACCATTGGATTTCCGACAATTGTTCACCGTTAGCCCCTTCCAGTCAATCCGACATTTGTCTTGAGCTTCGACGTCGGCCTCCAACCGTTCAGGAGCAGTCCCCGAACGGAGGAAGAAGCTGCCCTAGAGCATACCGATGCCATTGGATGGCTAATGAATCCATGTTTCATCATCTTTATTCTATCATTTTGGCCTTAAAAATCCTAGTAAATGCGTGTAAATAGGCTTAACTTAGGCATTTTAGCATTCATGCATCATTGTGTAAATATTGTATAAAATGCGATTTTTAAAGCCAAAATTATAGAATAAAGAAAAGAAAAGAAAAAGACTAAAATATTGTAAATATTTTATGACCTGAAACCCCGAGACCTAGGCATCTCGATGACTAGGTCGACAAGGAATAAAGTAGGGGGAGATAAGGGCCAAAATACAATAAAAATTCCTTTTATTTAAGTCATTCTTTATCATTTTGGTACCTATTTTTGGTTCCACTTTTTATAGTTCAAATAAATAAACTTTGAACATGAAAGTTGTAGATAAATAAATATAGAAAAGTATAAAACTGATTTCACACGAAAATATTGTACAGATAAAAAGTTATGATCTGAATAAGATTCAAGAATCCCAATGTCCCAGACCTGTATCTCTCAAATAAAAACTCAAAATGCATCAAACACACCTTTAATTGTATATAATTTCAAATAATCTATTTAATGGAGGTGGTTTTGCATTTTGCGGAGCTACGGTTTGAAAGTTGAGTTTTGGACCCCTAATGTATACTTGTACATATTAAAATATACATTTTATTTATTATTCATTATTTTTATAATTTTATATTTTTATAATTTTCTAAATATTATTTATAATATATTTTTACATTAAAACCATAATAAAAACCTAAATAAAAGATAAAAATAAAATACCTGAATATAATACCTAGGTATAATACCTATAAATATACCAATATAATTGATTCTTCTATTTTATTAAGTATACAAAACACTTCAGAAAAATAAAATAAAAATATATTTAAGTGTATAAAAATACTTTATAAATATATAAAATAATAAATTAAAATAAATAAATTAAATATACAAAATAAAAATAAAATAATAAAAGACATAGATATATATACCTATATGTAGACCTAGAAAGGTAACTTGTATTTTTATACCTCATAAAAATAATTAAAAATCATAATAAAATAGTTTATAAAATAACAAGTATTTTTTATTTAATAATCAAAAATTAATAAATTCATTTACTAATTTAAATTGAATTAATAAAACATTTTTTGCGGGGGTTTCCTGGTTGGTCCACATGGACCAACCAGGTGGCTCTGACAGTTGACCGAAGGTCAACTGTCTTACCCTCTCCTGTTCTCGTCAGAAACCTTGGTTTTCCCCCGTCTTTGCGGACTTTTCGAGGATCCATCTTTCACTATTTCATGGTGATCTCTTGAAGACCTTTGTTCCCCAGTCATCGAGGAAGCACGCCCTAGGTTTTATTGGGCCGGGCGTCATCGATTCACAAAGATTTACCTCGTCCTTTGGAGCCCCCTCGCCACTTTTTCAAACATTCAAATACACCCCCCCGACTTTCCTTCCTCTTTTTATCACTCTTACACTGCCTAAACCCTAACCCTAGCCCTCGACGACGTCCCTAGTGACGGCAGGAACACGTTGGGCTCTTCGGGGGACCAAGGAGGTGTCGAATCGAGGTGAATCCCCTCGCCGGAGTATCTTACAGCGCTTCCTTGGTGACGCTTTCTTCTTCCTTATTTTGTCGTTCTTTAGCCCTTAGGTAGTTGGACACCCTCCCCTTCATTTCGCCATCCACTTTATCCCGTTTGATCATCCCCACATCACTCGGATCTCGCGTTGGCCGGCTTCGAGTTTCGCCGGCCGACATCGAGTTATTCCTTCGCTGCCGCTCATGTTTTTCCACCCTCCGCAGGGTCGAGGCAACTTGCCCTCAACCCCTTCACATCTCTTCTGCAAGTTTTGAAGCAAGGACTTGAGCCTGGGGCTCATTTTGCTTTCTCCTGGAGGTCCCCGGAGTTCATCAGCTATGCCGCCTCCTAACGAGAGCCTCGTCCGTCATCGAGGTCTCTTGGAGCTGCCAGCAGCAAGAGGCGGCCCGCAGGACCACATCTAGGCCATTTTGAAGCTTCCAGCACGTCGGAGACCTGAGATCAAGCTCGAGGGAGCTCACCCTTGATGAATCCCGAATTCATCACTCTAAATCTCATTTATTAAGCGCAAATCCCTTAAAATCAACATCATTTCGACATCTATTCTGCATAATTAGCATTCATGCATGTTTTCATAAGAATGGCATTTTAGCACAAATTTCTGCATAAAATAAGAAGCCAAAAATCCAAGACAAAAGTGGCCTGTAAATAGCCTAACTTCTCATATTTTTAACTCATTCATGCTAACTCCGAATGACCCAAAACCACCTCCATTTTGTACATATCACTAAAAAGAATAAATGAAAATTACAAAAAAAATAACGAACCTAGATAAGTGGACCAAAAACCCAAACTCTAGTTTCAGGATTTTTGGACTAAAAACCTCATATATTCCTCATCTAGTGTCCGATTGAATACTATTAACTTTTGAACTAATATACATTCAATTACCTTCAAAACAAGACCAAGTTCAAGTGAATCGGAGCTCATATGTGAAAGTTGGGTTTTGGGCCTCTTTTGTATACTGTATATTTTAGCGGTTTTTGACCAAATATTTTATGTCCATATTTTATTAATTATTAAAAATACAAAAAAATAGATTAAGGTGTTTTCCGTATTTTTATCTGATCTAAAAATGACATAAAAGTTACAAAACTCCTAAATCAAGGTGTTCTATGTACATGGGTACCCCAAAAATACCACTTTGTGCAAATGATCGATTTTAGTTTTAATGTCTTCATGAAAGTTGTAGATCTCATCGAGACGAGCAATTTTCATAAAGAAACTTTTTTGATCCGAGGTCATTTACTATTTTTTATCGATTTTACAAAGTATTTTAAATTTCTAATTTTCAGGTGCTGACACGTGGCAGCACCTGGTGCCGCCATGTGTCAGCCATTTTCGGCCTTTTAATATATCATTTTATAAAAAAAATAAAAAGAAACGCACATGCGCACGTGCCTCCCCAGGCACATGCGCAAGTACCTCCCCAGGCACGTGCTACGACCCCTCAACCCCTTAGCCACGTGGCCCTATACGGGTCGTCCGTTCGCGCCTGATCGGATGGCCCGCCCTTGTCTTCTCATCTCAGCCCCTTTTCCCAATCGAGCGCCGCCGCACCGCCCCCGTGATTTCCTTCGCAAATCGTGGCCCTCTCCGATCATCTCCGATCCGATTCCATCCAATCGAATCCCCGCGACCTCCTTGCTCTTCCGACACACCCCCTTCCCCTATTTAACACCCTCGCCGACCCTTGATCGCCTTCATCCACCGATACTTCAACTGCTACGAGAGCCGGTGGTGACATCACCGTTCTTCTCCCTTCACCAGCGAGATCCAAGGTCTTTGACATTGCTGCATCAAGGCGCACAGTCTGCCATTAGTGCTTCAGCTCCGATCTTCATCGACTGTCGAGCCCCCAACGACCAACATCTCCAGTTACCATCTTCATCCTCCGCTCCTTCACCAAGTTCGCCGACGACCGCCTTCGCCTCCGAGCCACACCGACGACGTTCGCCTTTACCCTCCTCCGCCTCTAGCCGCACCGAAGCCCCTCACGCTTTGCCGCCTCCGACTCCACCCACCGCGATGCCTCCGCGACACCTCTCCGTTAACACCTTTCTCCTCCGCCCGCAAGCTTCAACCACCATGCTAGGAGGCATCCAGAAACCCTTCGCCGCCTTTACCGTTCACGCTCTCGCCACCGGAGCCCCACACCGCCGCCTCGCCACCAGGCGTAAGGCCCGAGGCCCCCACGCGCGTGCGAGGCACGTGCGTAGGGAAAACGTCCTCCTTCATCAGCCCCAGGTCATGTGCTCCGCACGTGACCGTGGGTCAAATTGCAGAGACGCCCTCCGGGTTCCTCCCTATTGCGATTCGGTCCAGATATCCAAGGAGCACATGCGCTGCATGTGCTTCCTTGGGAATTTTGCACTTCTGCCCCCAGGGCTATTGGTAATTGCTCTTAGGTCCCCCCTGCAGTTTTATATTTTTTATTTTATTTATTATATTTGCATAAATACCCCTGTGTTTCTCCTCTGTTTTGAACCTTCAATCTATATTATTTTATTAATCCAAAAATAGCATGTTGTTTGTTAGTTAATTCTCTACACTTTGACATATTGTGGGCATTTTTGTGATTGATGGTTAATTAATAAATAATTATTTGGCAAAAAAATTTCATATTTTGTCCATTTCTTGCTCTGAAATTCATATTTGATTAACCGTTGCTCTAAAAATTCCTGAAAAAAACATATTGTAGAGTTAATTATTCTTAACATTGTGCCCAAAAAGAATTACATTTTGCATACGTAGTTTGCCCTGTAAAAATCATTTTGCACATTTCAGTGTTTGATTTTTTAGATATTAGATCTCACATTTTTGAGGTTTAGGATTTTTCTGAGATCAATCACTAAGTGATAGATCTTAGATAATTTTATTCCTTGAAAATAATTAGGTTTAATATTTATTATAATTAAATATTGAAATTCATTTTGTTTGCATTTAAAAATTCATAAAAAAAATCATATTGCATCCAAAAATTCTAAAAAATTACAGTGCATTCATTTCGTCATATTTTACATTGTGGACAAATTTCGTATTTTTCGGATATCGTTTGAACGTAATTGATATTTTAGTCCCTAAAATGGGCCAAAATTGCATGTAACGCCCTTTATTGCATTAAAAATTCCAAAAAAACACTACTTTGAAAACCGTGCACGAACTTTGATAGATATTACTCTAGGTTGTTCCTTTTCCTCCTTGTGATTGACCTTGGGACTTGCCCAAATAAAATAAACATAAAATCACTTGATTGAAAATTGATTAAATTTTGTGTGGTTATTCTCTTGACCGTTTCCGATTGCCGCCTACAACGCACGACTCATTATTTTACGCACGAACAATAAAAACACCCTCTTAACTCGGCATTTTCGGATACGTCAGATAGTGCCGTTGCCGGGGAGGCAAACGGCTTAGATTTTGTCTTGAAAATTTTCGTTCGATTTTCCGCATTTGTGTAGTCTGACCCCCGAATTTTTCATTATAAATCCCATATTTTTTTTTCAGCATTTATTTTCTTGTTTTATCATTTTTTGAGTCACTCTCTTACATTATCTCTCTTATTTTTCTTGCGAGGTACCCGGCATACGTGGAGCGGTTTTTCAAGAACCGATGCAACTTCACCAACTTCCGCAAAAGCTGCAATTAAAAATAAGATCGAGTCGAGTCGTGAGAGAGCGTAGAGTCTAGGTTTTATTTTTCTGAACTTTAATTTTTGTAATTAATTGTACATTTACAACGGTGTCCGTTTGAACTCTCGCGGTTGTAAAAAGACCTCTAACTTTTTCTGTGTTGTGTCGTGGCCTGTTTCACTCTCCGGTGAGGGTAGGACCCGACTTGAGTGGCGATTAGGTTAGACCTGCACATACGACTCTCAGAGCATTTTTAATTCTTGATTGTGCTCGTAGGACCTAAGGCCACACTTCACATTAATTGAGACGCACATAGATCATTCAATTTAGCCAACATTTAACTCAAGGCTTCCCGCTAATAGAACTTTCTGATTAGGTGTGGTTTTTCATCGGCTTGCATCTCATCTAGAATAAATTTTTAATTTATGTCTAGCATCCCACATGGAGATTGCGAGGATTCACTGTAGGTCTTCTAACTGAGCATACATCATCGATTTTCACATGCATCGGCTTCTCTCGAATTTTTGCCTCTTGTTTTGTCACATAGTTTTAAAAGGAAATTGGGACTGAACGGTAGACATACATTTCTGCTCACTTAATTTTTTCAGTGATCACCTAATTAAAATTGGGACTGCTAAATATAGCCGATTTTTAAATAAACCATAAAATCAAGAATTTTTGCGGGAGAGCAACCCCGACCTTGGATTCTTTTATTTTTCTGAGCGAGAGACGACACTTAAGGTTAGAACCAAGATCTGATAATTTCATCCAGACTACAGATTTTAAAAACGATTAGCTACTTCTCAGTGAGGAATACGGGTAGCCGATTATCGGTCCGGACTTCCTTAGCATAGTGGGTGGTTTAAAGGACACTGCGCAAGGCTCCGTCCTTAAGTAACACGGGTAGCCATTTTATGGTCCGTACTTACTCCTATACTGGCTGAAAGTGGATGCAACTAGTCGTACGAACTCGGGACAGTCTATAAGAAGATTTCGGCACCTAACAGCTCGTTAAATTTTTGCCAAGATTGATTTATCACCAACTAAAATTGACAAGATAATAGTCGAACTCTTATGGCTTCATTGTATGAGTTGGTGAACCCGCAGCTTGATTTGTGTTTGCATTGGTGTGTGTGAACCGCTTTCGAATATCAAAAGCCGTACATTTGATAAAAATTCTTTTGACTATCCCGTGCAACCATATCTCATCTCTTGATTTAACTCTCATCATGGAACTTCTTACAAATTGCAGATCCAACCCAGCATTTCTTTCAAATCATTCAAAATTGACCGAGCATCTATTAGAACTATACTACAAAAATAAATCTATCTCGGTTAGGCCCAAATCAACTACATCCTCTTCTTTCAATAATCCTCCAACATTTGCGGAAAACTTTCACTCTCAAATGAATTCAGCTACCTCATTGAATCCTTTCTCAAATCATCCAACCACACATGACCACCTATCATCTTGGACTGAACCGCCTCATTCTCAGTTTCTCGCCAATGAAACATTTCAAGATCAAAATCCCTTTGAGTCTCATGACTGGCAGAGAAACCAAACCCAGATGGAAAGACATGCACTGAATGATCATCGGCATTGGATTGACCATGACAGACCCCTCTTCAGACATGATACTCATACAGAGGACTGGACAGATCTCCTAGAAACACATAAACCCTATATGCTGACTCCACAATATCAAGGTCTAACCAATCATGATCAAAGGATTGATATCTACTCAGATCAAATACACATGCCTGCACCATATGAGTAGCCTCCTCCTATAATTTTTGAGGATAAATTTTCAGAAAATAATGATCATATGATGGATATTCCAAGAAACTCTCCTCCTACCACTTACAGGAAAATGGAAGACGAAATTATTGAAAACATAGCGACTGCTCCCATGATTGATCATGAACAGAATTTTGAGGATAATGTTTCGAGGATAAAAACAAGATTTGAATTGATGGAGGATAGATTTCAAAAATTTGTCGACCGAGTAATTTCATTCTACGGTGGCTCGGATATAAAAATGAATGAGGAAAGGATTGGATCTCATGAAGAAAATTTTGAGGATATTCAAAAACCTAGGGACGATTCTAACATCAACACTTCTACTTATTATTCTCCTAGGAATGATTATGTTGCTGACCCATACTCTGAATATCAAGGTCCTTCTCATCTAGGGAAGACACTGTTGGAAATGCGAGCCCACGGCGAGCCATTATGCAATAAATGTTATTGCACATATCATTCCCTGATCTGAAATGAAGAATGAATAATTTGTATAATAGGTCCCTTAGTACAATTAGGGTTATGTACCATGGCCATCTTAAATAATCATACAGCTGTTGATTCAACTATTGAATCATAGAGGCTGGTGCTTGGATGAATATCTAAAGAGTTAGATTGAGGACTCATCAAGCACCGTCAAATGATTGTTAAGAGATGATCTCCAGCCTGAGTAGGAGATGGCAATCCTTATCTCTGAAGGCTGATATCTGACCGACCTCTTGATGCAGGTCCTCTGCATAGGAAAAGAGATTCGGAGGTGTCAGATTAGTTAGGTCAAAGAGTTGACTTAACGAGATCGAGATAACCAAAGTCCTATATCATATGCTGTCATGATATAGGCACGCATCCTCTGACCGGAGACAGATGTGTTGCTATATGTCCAAGTATGTACATTTGGCAGACCAATAGGTTGATGACCTAATCAAGGTCTATACACCGGCGCGCTGGTGTGCATATAAGGGCATATGAGTAATACGATCTCTCAAAGGGATCATACAGGTTCAGTTACTGAACCGGAAGACATGAGCTCACTCATGAGATATTGGGAAGAATCAAATTCCATGCGCATGGTCGTCTCGCTTTGGAAGCTTGACTGAATTTGTAGGTTTGATATATACTTTTAGTATATGATCAAGACCTAGGTATGATGTACACTTTTGGAAAGTGTATGATCGATACCAACTCCCAATGATCGAATGAGAAACTTACTGATAAAACCATGAAGTAGACAGTATAAAGTTGATCCGATACTTCGGGTTTAGTCTAAGTCTTCCAGTATGCAGGATGTACAGGTATTGGGAATACCTGAGGGTGATTTGATCATAAACGATTGTATAACCATGACGCTTCCATTCCTAGGGAGTGATGAAACGGGTATGGATTTTAGTGACTCCTCTCAGTAGAGAAGTGATCTGATCTTGGTCCAAGTGTTGGACATTGATCTGAATGTGATTCAGATACAATGAGAAGATTAGATTTACGGTCTTGATTTAATCAAGCATCTATGGGAGGCCCGCGATCTGGATTTGAGATATGATCTCAATATCCATGTCACTATACGTGGAACAATACAATCGCCCTGTCCTTATCTCCAAGTATCTGCGGAGAGATTGCATTATTCTTGAAGGGTTCAAGAATAATTCCATACGATCTAAGCAATGAAGAAATAATGATTAAATGTGATTTAGTCATCTTGAATGTGTGAAGAAATTATCCAATTTAATTAAATGTGATTTAATTAATGTGGATAAGAATAATGTGGATAGAAATATCCAATTATTCATAATATATTATAAATGTGATTTATAATGTATTAGAGAGAGCTAATTATAATTTATATGTGTTGATTAATTATTATGTGTATTGGATACACATTGTGTAATTAATTAACAATATGAATTATGTGTTGTTTTGGGTTGTGAATATGATTCACAATTTTTTCCATGGCAAGAATGCTATATTCTCAAAGATAATTGTGAATTAATTTTTGGAGAATAAAACCCAATAAATTTGTTGCAAATAAATAAGAGAGAATATCAAGGAGATATGCAATCTCATGGGAATCCATGAGATTGCCTCCATGGACTCCCATAGTGCGCGGCACACCACTCCTATATGGAATGGGTGGCCGTCCAACATGGAAGGTGCATGGAGATGAAATCTCCATGCACATTCTCTCCTTATTTGTTGGGTTTATTTAGGACTAAATTATATTTGATTTTTTTCAAATATATTTTAACCTAAATTTGTTGCTTTTGACAACAACAATCTTGGCCATTGGATTGACACAAATCAATCTCACCCATTGATTTTATGTGTCCCATGGATTGAGATCCATGGATCCCAAAACCCTATAAATAGAGAGGCATACTATGCTCTCTAAGGACTTGCAATATTTGAGCTCTCTCTCTCTCTTTCTTCTCTACACACGTCAGCCCTCTCTCCCTCTAATTGGTGGCCGACCACCAAACCCTAGAGGAGAGAACCGTCGTCGCCTTCGCCACCGCGCCGCCGCTTCGACGTTCTTCGGTTCTCCGTCTTCTTGGAGAGTTCCTCTCACGAAGGAGACGTTTGATCTCGTGCGACGAGATCAGGAGCAACCATGCTTGGATCATCTTCTTGGATTGCGAGGACAACGCGGTTCATCCCCGCGCTCGCAAGCGGTCTCGCCGACGATCGGACTTGAGACAGGAGGTCTCTTTCCTTAGAGACTTGATCAACCACGCTTCAAGAGGTATTGCATTATACTTGTTGTGGTTATAGATGAAACGATCTGAGAATGGTTCTCGGATCATGTGGTTTCATCGAATAAAAATTTTAAATTCCGCTGCACCGAACAACTAGTACGACTAGTCGTTCTTCGTCGTATCCGATACGACGATCACGCTTCCGTGATGCGCTTGAGGATAATTCCATATCCTTCAAGTGGTATCAGAGCCAGGTTGACGGTTTCGAATATGATTCGAAAAACCGAGGACGACTTGGGTTCGTTAAGGTCGCGAAAGTTTTTATCGCATTTGATTTCGCAGATCTGTTTAGTAAATAAATTCGGCACTGTTTAAATAGTTTAAACACGAATTTAATACTTGGATTTTGTTCCCTATTAAATAAGGAAACCATAGGATCTGAGTTTACGTAAATCGGATTTCGTATGCTCTAGATATGGTTGTTTTAATGAACATGTATGCACTGTTGCGGGAACTGTAGATCTGAACGTGATTAAAATGTTAATTACTGTTTAGACTTGCCTCGAAATGCGTGTAACATCACTTGGATTCTGTCCTAAATCAAATTAGCAATCTAAGAAAATTGATTTTGTCTAATTTGGTTTTAATATGATTGAGATATGCTAATTTTAGTAAGAAGGGGTCACTGCTGAAATTACAGTCCTAATCTAGAACCAAGTGATTGTCAATTAGTAAAATTAATTGTTAATTTCGTGAAATAATCATGAAAAATATTTGTGAAATATTTGAAGATGATTATTTACATAATTGACTTGGCCTCAACCAATTAATTAATTAGATTTGATCTAAATCTTAATTGGAAACACATTCTTCAAACTTAATGTTTGATTGGTGATTGTCATTTAATCATTTAGTGAAATTAAATTGTTTAATTTCCTAGAATAATTGTGCATAAATATTTGTGAAATATTTGATGATAATTATTCCCTTAAATGACATTGCCTTAACCAATAATTGATTAAGATGTGATCTAAATCATAATTGGAAACCACAATCTTTCAAACTTGATGCTTGAATAGGATTTGGGAATTTGTCTAGCAAATTTCCTTATAATCAAAAATGTTTTGATTATTAATATATGGTACAATTTCGGTTGAAGAACCGATGATCATCTCAAGTACAAATTAATCAATTTGGCATTATCCTTTCCCGAGGCGGATATGGTGCCTAGTCGGAGAGCATTGGGGTTGCGGGTTGCAACGTATGTGGTCCGTCCCACTCTCGTCGGTACTGGCCATGACAGCGGGTAGGGCCGGGATAATGTCCGAGAGATTAAGATGTATTTTTCTAATTATTAAAATTCGAATTAATACGTATTTTGAGATATTACCATATATATTCAAGTAAAATAATCAAGTTTGATTGATTGAATTGGATTGATAATTAATTTAATATGATTAAATTGATTATGTCCAATTGAAATACTCTAATATTATTAGAGTTAATAATTCCCTTGGAAGAATTAATTATGTGAATGTGATTCACAATAATTAATTAAAATTTGAATATGATATGGAGGATCACATAAGTGACATCCATGGTCTCCCGTCAAGGCGGAGGGTTCCGTCGCCAGGGATTGCATGTGGGAGACGCCTGTCCGAAGTGACAGCTCCTGTATGCAAGTGCATCTAGATCGGGCTCGTCGCTTCTCGAAAGAGTAAGGACGTATGCGTAGTGACCCCAATATCGGGTCCTCATATTATTGGGGCGATATTGGATTGCGCATAGCGAGTTGTATTCCTGTTGACGGTTGGTTCAATTAATGACGGGTCAACATCACCTTAGGGGTGGTGGGCCCGGGTGTTAAAGACCGAATTGGGAGATGCAAGTTGGACTTGCAAGGCGGAATGTGTTCCCGCTTCTTTTTATCCGAGTTGTAGGTTCTCATATTATTGGGATGCAACAAAGATAAGGAAGGAGATCCCAGATCTTGCTTGAGATATAATGGTAAGTATATCTCTTACATTGAAAGTGATTAAGGGAATGAACTTTCAATGTTGACATGGCAAGACAACTTTGATATAAAAATTCCTAAATCAAAGTAAAATATAAATTTATATATTTATGCAAATTTCTTATTTCAGATAATCCTTCATTAAAACCCACTCAATGATATACTCAATAATAACCAGTAAAATATCATGGATTGGACTCATGATCCAGATATTGTACTTGCAATTGGACACATAATGTATGTGGTTGCAATGTGCAAGTTTCCTCATAATATTGAGGAATAACAATTAAATAGATGATAGGACTACAACCCTAGGGTTTGTATGTCTCTATAGTCTTGGTATCATCAAATGTACTTTGGTAGTGACATGTTGATGATGATCATAATTGTCATATAATCCTTATAAAATCTAAGAAGATATTATGGCATACATATGTGCTCTTGACATTTATCATGAATGACATGGTTCACTGCATCATGCAGAATGGTGGCTCTGTAAAGGGATGATGTATTCAAATTATTTGAGTACCTACCTGAACCTTTGTTTTTAAGAGTTTAAATGGATGTAGATGATGAGTGTCATCATTCTACTGTTTATACTCTAGTTATCCATGAAGCTTCATAATATTCATATTGTATGAATTTAATGAAGCATGTATAAATGTTGAACAACTCTTACTTTGAATTCTTTTGAATTTAAAATAAGAGATCCTCTGTCTTGAGCAATGATTGCTTATAGATAAAGGGAGCGCAGTGGAAGCATGGGTTGGACCCAAGAAAGAAGGAAAGTCAAAGAGTTGACTGGACTTCTATGACTTCCATATGACATCCAAAGAGTTGGATGAATGCCAATACTGCAATAAGTTGATGTGTTGATAGTATGACTATCAAGTCTGTTTAGAATCCTTAGAAAAGGACTCGGATGGAGCATCAGAGTAATCTACATAAATCATTGATATTGACTTACTTATTGAATAAGATAAAGTCAAATAATTGTATCTCAATCTTCTGATGACATTTGCAATGGGTTGCATATGTTTTAGAAGACTGGAAAATTTGATCTTAAAAGTTTATAGTTATCCACGTGAGTATTGATGCAACTGTTGCAACAATCTCTGTTGGATTAATAGACTTGTTAATTTCAGTGGGAGAGCCCTTAGTCTTAGAGAATGTCTCTGTGACCTAGATATTAGAATACACTCATTGTTTATTTCTAAATGTTGGAAATAAACATGAATTCTGAGATAGAACTATCATAAAGAGTTATGATGGATATATTTCAGATAGTAATCTAAAATCTGGTGGACTCCACTAAATTAGAAAAATTAATGAATGGTTCATTAATATTTCTAAATACTGAATTAAAACCTCTGTAAGATCAATAGGAGGATGAAGATTGTTTGACAATGATCTAGCATCGAGCCTTGGACATTTGTTTATTGATTTGATCAATAGACTAGTAAGAGATGAAACTTTAGAATGTCTAAAATTTCAAAAGTTACATACTTATGAATATTGTATTCAAAGTAAAAATGTCCAATACACCCTTCTTCGGGAATGGTGTAAGATGCCAAGGTATTCATGATCTCATACATATTGATGTATGCGGATCATCTATATCATAGTAAACATTGTGGATATGTGATATCTATTGATGATTATGTATGATATGAGATTTCTTCACTTCATCTAAGAAACCTTTGAAATGTTCAAAGATTTCATTAATCTTGGTTTAGAACCAAAGTTTGAAGGAAGATAAAATGAATTTGATCTAATCTAGGTAGCAAGTACCTACTAGATAAATTCGAAGAATACCTTATGGAGATATGAATATCATTTCTATCTCAATCCTCCTAACACACCTTAACTCAAAAGAGTTATAGGTAGATACAATTGGATCATGTGTGACATGATCTTATCAATGTTGAATTTTAGCATAATTATCCCTTAGTTTCCAGGTATATATGTGTAGTAGAGACTACAATGTATATCCTTAATAAGGTTCCATGTATGTTGGAATCTAGCACTTGAGAGTGTTGCTTCATTAGGAAAATAAAGGATGGTATTGGATACCTACTTTATGACCTTGAGATTCTTAAAATATCTCATCTCCGAGAATGTGATTCTTAGAGGTTGAGACTCTTGAGAATCAAGATGAAAATGAAGTGTAGGAACTCATTTATAATGAGACTCCTGAAATTGGAAACTAAAAGGACAATTAAAGATGAAACATTAATACCTCTTCAAATGAGTTTGAGGATGGATTCCATGTGTTAGAGAAATCTGACAATGATCGAACTTCATGTGATGAAGTTTCTGAAGATCATAGCATGGATAGATGGATAGCAATAAAAGTCTAATGTAGACTTCATATACAAGTATGGACCCTCGAGGATCCACCTATATGGATAAGACCTGTAAAGGTGTAAATGGATCTTCAAGAGACAGGGAACCTGATGAGAAGGTAGAGATCTTCAAAGCACGGTTCGTATCCATAAGCTACACACTGGAAGAGAAGACATTGCTTGCAACGAGACTTGCTCTTCGGTGACCATGCTTAAAACCGTCAGAATATTGCTAACCTTAGCTACACAACTTGACTATTGCATCTTCAAGATGTAAGTCAATATTGCATTCCTCTACAAATACCTCTTTGAGGATATTCACATGAAGTAGCCCCAGGGCTTTATGGTTAAGGAAAGCAAGGTGTACAAGCTAAGGAATCCATCTATGGACTCAGATAAGCTTCTTAAAGTTGGATCATAAGATTTGATGAAATTATAAATGATTTCAGATAGAATCTTGATGAACCATATGAAGCTTAGTGGGAGTGCTTTTGTGTTCATCATGCTAAATGTAGATGATATCCTAATCATTTGAAAATGATATAAGGATAATAATTAGTGTTTTATAATCTGGTTGTTCCATAACTTGAAATATGATTTCAAAGATGCCTCTCAGATCTTAGTTCTGAAGTAGTTCAGAAGCAAAGAGAAGAGGATAATGGGACTGTCACATTTATAGTACATCTTGGACATATTCCATTTTATGGAAAATTCCAGTAATGGCTTCCATCCCTTAAGATATGGTACTGACCTATCTAAAGGGATAGCACCTCAAAGAGTTGAGGAAGTGAGTGCTAGAACTACTTGCCTTTGGGCATCAGTTCTGAGAAGTCGGGTGTATGCTAGATGTGTACAAAAGCCAGATGGCTGCCATGCAGTGGGAGTAGTAAACTGTTACTAATCCTACTATGGAAATAAAACACTTGGTTGCAGTAACAACAAAATCTTCATAGATGACAAGATTTTTGAGATAGTGATCTCAGAATCTTATCTTCAAAAACTTAAGACTTTATAGATAGAGATCTAAAAGGTCTTAACTGTGGATACCTTAAGAGATAGTGATCTCCAGGAATAAGGATATTCTGATAAGGATTATGGAAATACTGGTTATGATAATTGTTAAGCTGTAGTGTTAAAGACACTGTAACTAACTAGATTGAGTATTGGTTGCATAAGATGCAACATTCGTATTGGATGCGAGCACTGTTACTGGGGATATGCATGTACCGTAAAAGGACTTGGCGTAGTCTCGCGGGAACAGAGTGACTGATCAGCTTACCTAGCTATTTTCCAAATAGTCTATGATTGTCACATGAGTGCGGGTTTAAATGATTAGCCCATTAATGGCTCTTTGGGCTAGTGGGAGATTGTTGGAAATGCGAGCCCACGGCGAGCCATTATGCAATAAATGTTATTGCACATATCATTCCCTGATCTGAAATGAAGAATGAATAATTTGTATAATAGGTCCCTTAGTACAATTAGGGTTATGTACCATGGCCATCTTAAATAATCATACAGCTGTTGATTCAACTATTGAATCATAGAGGCTGGTGCTTGGATGAATATCTAAAGAGTTAGATTGAGGACTCATCAAGCACCGTCAAATGATTGTTAAGAGATGATCTCCAGCCTGAGTAGGAGATGGCAATCCTTATCTCTGAAGGCTGATATCTGACCGACCTCTTGATGCAGGTCCTCTGCATAGGAATAGAGATTCGGAGGTGTCAGATTAGTTAGGTCAAAGAGTTGACTTAACGAGATCGAGATAACCAAAGTCCTATATCATATGCTGTCATGATATAGGCACGCATCCTCTGACCGGAGACAGATGTGTTGCTATATGTCCAAGTATGTACATTTGGTAGACCAATAGGTTGATGACCTAATCAAGGTCTATACACCGGCGCGCTGGTGTGCATATAAGGGCATATGAGTAATACGATCTCTCAAAGGGATCATACAGGTTCAGTTACTGAACCGGAAGACATGAGCACACTCATGAGATATTGGGAAGAATCAAATTCCATGCGCATGGTCGTCTCGCTTTGGAAGCTTGACTGAATTTGTAGGTTTGATATATACTTTTAGTATATGATCAAGACCTAGGTATGATGTACACTTTTGGAAAGTGTATGATCGATACCAACTCCCAATGATCGAATGAGAAACTTACTGATAAAACCATGAAGTAGACAGTATAAAGTTGATCCGATACTTCGGGTTTAGTCTAAGTCTTCCAGTATGCAGGATGTACAGGTATTGGGAATACCTGAGGGTGATTTGATCATAAACGATTGTATAACCATGACGCTTCCATTCCTAGGGAGTGATGAAACGGGTATGGATTTTAGTGACTCCTCTCAGTAGAGAAGTGATCTGATCTTGGTCCAAGTGTTGGACATTGATCTGAATGTGATTCAGATACAATGAGAAGATTAGATTTACGGTCTTGATTTAATCAAGCATCTATGGGAGGCCCGCGATCTGGATTTGAGATATGATCTCAATATCCATGTCACTATACGTGGAACAATACAATCGCCCTGTCCTTATCTCCAAGTATCTGCGGAGAGATTGCATTATTCTTGAAGGGTTCAAGAATAATTCCATACGATCTAAGCAATGAATAAATAATGATTAAATGTGATTTAATCATCTTGAATGTGTGAAGAAATTATCCAATTTAATTAAATGTGATTTAATTAATGTGGATAAGAATAATGTGGATAGAAATATCCAATTATTCATAATATATTATAAATGTGATTTATAATGTATTAGAGAGAGCTAATTATAATTTATATGTGTTGATTAATTATTATGTGTATTGGATACACATTGTGTAATTAATTAACAATATGAATTATGTGTTGTTTTGGGTTGTGAATATGATTCACAATTTTTTCCATGGCAAGAATGCAATATTCTCAAAGATAATTGTGAATTAATTTTTGGAGAATAAAACCCAATAAATTTGTTGCAAATAAATAATAGAGAATATCAAGGAGATATGCAATCTCATGGGAATCCATGAGATTGCCTCCATGGACTCCCATAGTGGGCGGCACACCACTCCTATATGGAATGGGTGGCCGTCCAACATAGAAGGAGCATGGAGATGAAATATCCATGCACATTCTCTCCTTATTTGTTGGGTTTATTTAGGACTAAATTATATTTGATTTTTTCAAATATATTTTAACCTAAATTTGTTGCTTTTGACAACAACAATCTTGGCCATTGGATTGACACAAATCAATCTCACCCATTGATTTTATGTGTCCCATGGATTGAGATCCATGGATCCCAAAACCCTATAAATAGAGAGGCATACTATGCTCTCTAAGGACTTGCAATATTTGAGCTCTCTCTCTCTCTTTCTTCTCTACACACGTCAGCCCTCTCTCCCTCTAATTGGTGGCCGACCACCAAACCCTAGAGGAGAGAACCGTCGTCGCCTTCGCCACCGCGCCGCCGCTTCGACGTTCTTCGGTTCTCCGTCTTCTTGGAGAGTTCCTCTCACGAAGGAGATGTTTGATCTCGTGCGACGAGATCAGGAGCAACCATGCTTGGATCATCTTCTTGGATTGCGAGGACAACACGGTTCATCCCCGCGCTCGCAAGCGGTCTCGCCGACGATCGGACTTGAGACAGGAGGTCTCTTTCCTTAGAGACTTGATCAACCACGCTTCAAGAGGTATTGCATTATACTTGTTGTGGTTATAGATGAAACGATCTGAGAATGGTTCTCGGATCATGTGGTTTCATCGAATAAAAATTTTAAATTCCGCTGCACCGAACAACTAGTACGACTAGTCGTTCTTCGTCGTATCCGATACGACGATCACGCTTCCGTGATGCGCTTGAGGATAATTCCATATCCTTCAGACACCACATCACCACACCACACAGAAACAACAACAAGAACAACAACAAAGCCTTTTCCCACAACTAAGTAGGGCCGGCTACGTGGATTCTTCGCCTTTATTCAGATCTATCTTGGGTCAATCTCGGACTTATATCCAAAAAACTCACCACCACATAGAAAATACCAAAAAAATTGAAAACTTTGAAAACTACAAAAAATCGAAAATCCAGAAAAATTTATAAAAACTGAGACCGAAGATGATCTAAAGAATTTGGATCCTACTGTACAGGAAGCACCGGAAGAACACTTGATTTTTGAACTTCCCTTCATAAAGGCCGTTGAACACTTCCCCGACCTTAAAAAAAATTTAATGGATAAATTAATGAACAAAAAGCCGGGAAGGATTAGAACAAAAACTGAAAGACATATCTTGTCAATGGCCTCCTCCTTGGTGTTGAGGAGAAAAACCAAAAGCCGCATAGTGAAGCGATTGCCCAGATTTGACTGTGAAATCAAAGAACACTTTTCACCCATGCTCGAATTGATGACGATTCACCGATCAATATCCTTCCGACCTCTGTGTTTCACGAACTTAAACTCGGACCGATCAGGAAAATACGAGAGATTGTTCAATTGGCGGACCGATCAATAAAGAGGTCGAGAGGAATCATTTTTGTCATCATGATATTCCAAGGTGCTCCGCTCAAAATGAAATTCACGATCATTGATATTGAGCATCAAGGAGAATTCACCCTGTCTCCAATTATTCTCGGAAAGCCATTCTTAGCATTGTCTAAGGCAATTATAGATTGTGAGACTCGGCAAATAAATTTCACAGCATTGGAATCACTTAGATGAGACCATGTCTGTGAGGAACCACGATCATCTGAGGCAACCCACGAAGTCCTGAACAACCATAACTATGAAACGGTAGAGGAGCCCTACCCCGCTACGACACCTGAGATAGCGGTTATTGATGAGACTATTGGTTTAGAGAATCTCCCCCCTACTCCATTCCCAGCTGCTCTCACCATGGAAAATCGAGCATATGAATCATATGATTCGGAGACTTATGCACGGTCACACCCTGGGTCAACCTATGCTGACTACATGGATTACATCAACTTGACACAGGAATGTTCCAATGTCAAATCAATTAAGAATGAACATGCAGAGACTCTCCCCAGTATTTAAATTCCTGCAGATCTCAAAATAGAAAAATCCTTCTACTATGATCCTGAGACATATGCATGGTCGCACCCTGGAGCAATCTACTCTGATTATCTTAACCAAATCCTCCCGAATCAAGAGTGCACCAATGTTCAGGAGACTAAGAACAATTACGCAGGCCGAACACCGATCAAGGAGAAGAATTCCAAAGGCTATTCATCTGGATACTCAAGTGAACCGACAACTTCACGAAACAAGAAAAAGAGAGTCAAATTTGACCTTTCGGAAGAGGAATCAATTGATGATCCCTCATCAGGTCCGGAAAAGGTAGTCTATATGAGTGAAGTCTGTTCGGCAGCTCTAAAGCCATATCTTCGCAAGGATCCAAAATTTGATTCTCATTGGACAACTCCCGTTCCTAATTATTACTCATCCAATGTTGATGCTCCTACCTTCCATAAATACACTAGAATTATTTCTTATAAGCTGACTGAGACCGGAGCATCTGAATATTCATTTGAGGACAAACTGATTGATCTTAAAAAGGAACGAATTTTGAGGAAATAATTAAAGAAACAAAAAGACATGAATATCTGGAGTGTGTCCACTTTTAAATATTATTCCTCTGAGGATAACTCTGATGATGGCTACCTTTCGTCCGACTCAAATGTTTCTTCTACTATCCATCATAATTTTTCTTAGGATGAAACTGATAATAGTTGGGAATCACATGTTTCATCTCCGTCTCATCTTTACGATCTACCACCACAGGCTCACAAAAAGATCAGTCATAAACCACCTTAATCATCGGCTACCCACCCTCCCTCCCGACCACATCGGTCTTCTTGTACAACTTCTTCCTCTACTTAGGCCAAGGCCTAAGTATAGGGGGGACCCATGCCATCTGTATATACCATTTTCCCACATCACACTCCTTCTCCTGATCACTCCATTTCCACCCTTCTCTTATACTTAGGTTGACCAGAGCCTAAGTGTAGGGGGAACCGACACCCACTTGTATATACTCTCCTCATTCACATATCCTAACCGCCTATTTTTACGCTCTTCTTCTATATTTAGACTATTCACAGTCTAAGTATAGGGGGGCGGGCCATTGTATATTAAAATTTTACTCTCTTACGCTTAGCCTGAGCTATGTCTTCTTTACGCTTCTTGTGCTCTGAGGACACAGCACTCGCAAAGTATAGGGGGGTCTGTATATATACTGTGTATATATTTTAGCCATACCTCGTACTTGCGCATAAGTCTATATGTATTTACGAGGTGGGTAATAATTCAAAAAAAAACTACAAAATAAAAGAAAAAGAAAGAAGAAGTTTTGCTACTAACATTGACTATGCCCAAAATTTTTGAAAAAAATGGCTTATTATTCATTTTTGCATAAAAAAATGTCTATCTGCATTCCACACACCTGCACTTCATCCAGCATCGCATTCATTTGCATCTGTGAAAAGTCATCAGGTTCTGAACCGAATTATGAGCCAAAATCGAGAGTGGTCTAGACTTGACCTTAATCCACCTAATTTTCAGAGGAACTTCACCGAGAAATAGGATTTTAGAAGCTTCAGGTCTTTAACTTAATTCTTTAAGTTCCATATGACAATGTACAGAGTTTGACTCTTAGTGTCTAACCTGGTCTCTTCATTCTAGGTACAACTCTGGAATAAGGAATTAATTTGTACTATCGCACTATGCACTTAGCTCAACTCAGACGGGATGTTGGAGGACTGTGTGAGTTTCTTTTCTGGTAGCGTGGAAATCTAAAGACCGGAGTACGGGTTGAAATAAAGCTTCAGAAAAGGGATGGACGGCTGGGCACAATTTTTTCTAAGACCCCAAAAAAAATGTACAGAAATAAAAGATTCTATATCCGTAGGGGCACAACAAGATCCAAGCAGAACCACCAAAAATTCCAAATACAAAGAAGCATTCTACCAAATAAATATCTGACCAAAAGGTCCAAGCTTCAAGAAACCTGCAGATCTTGGTGGAGACTCAGCTACACTGGCCATCTTCACAAGGAGAGGTGACTACACTGGCCATCCTCTAGTTCTTTTCTCATTCTTCTAACTTCTCCCCCAATTCGATTGTGAACACAGCGTGACAGACCCTAGAAGGAAATACGTGACTCCCCGAGGACGAGTTACTAGAAAGGAGGTTTGCGCGGTAGTCCGGCATTCTAGGTGGGAAGAGCTAAAACCTTTCACACACAAGAGTCGATTGTTCAATGTTTATAGAATATGCTTTGGGAAGAGGATCGATCTAACATGACTTCTGAGCTGAAACTGTAGCAATGATGTGTAGAACTTGAGGGTTGTTGATTTTAAAATTCTAAGTCTCACAGAAGTTCTGCCACACTAATAATCCAAAGGTTGAGTCTGGATTCATTTTCACCTTCAGCTCATGATCTTGGTATGGAACCCAATCTCATTTCACTTCATGGCATTTCCTTTTAATGCTCAGGGACGAGCATGCTTTAAGTATAGGGGGATGATGAATCCCGAATTCATCACTCTAAATCTCATTTATTAAGCTCAAATCCCTTAAAATCAACAGCATTTTGGCATCTATTTTGCATAATTAGCATTCATGCATGTTTTCATAAGAATGGCATTTTACCACAAATTTCTGCATAAAATAAGAAGCCAAAAATCCAAGCCAAAAGTGGCCTGTAAATAGCCTAATTCTCAGATTTTTAACTCATTCATGCTAACTCCGAATGACCCAAAACCACACACTGTGTACATATCACTAAAAAGAATAAATAAAAAATACAAAAAAATAACTAACCCAGATAAGCGGACCAAAAACCCAAACCCTAGTATCAGGATTTCCGGACTAAAAATCTCATATCTTCCTCATCCAGTGTCTGATTGAATCCTACTTACTTTTGAACTAATGTACAATCAACTACCTTCAAAACAAGACCAAGTTCAAGTGAATCGGAGCTCATATGTGAAAGTTGGAATTTGGGCCTCTTTTGTATATGTATATTTTAGCGGTTTTTGACCGAATATTTTATGTCCATATTTTATTAATTATTAAAAATAAAAAAAAATAGATTAAGGTGTAATTATTTATCTTTAATTTTACCATATTTTTTCCAGATTTTTATCTGATATAAAAATGACATAAAAATTAAAACCCCAAAATCAAGGTGTTCTATGTACATGGGATACCCCAAAAATACCACGTTGTGCAAATGATCGATTTTGATTTTAATGTCTTCATGAAAGTTGTAGATCTCATCGAGACGAGCAATTTCGTAAAGAAACTTTTTTGATCCGAGTCATTTACTATTTTTTATCGATTTTACAAAGTATTTCAAATTTCGAATTTTCCGGTGCTGACATGTGGCAGCACCTGGTGCCGCCACGTGTCAACCATTTTCGGCCTTTTAATATATCGTTTCATAAAAAAAATAAAAAGGAACGCACGTGCGGCGCACATGCCTCCCCAAACACGTGCTCTGCACGTGCTGCGCCCCCTCAACCCCTGCGCCACGTGGCCCTCAACGGGCCGTCCGTTCGCGCCTGATCGGATGGCCCGCCCTTGTCTTCTCCGCTCAGCCCCTTTCCTAATCGAGCACAATCGCGCCGCCCTCGTCATTTCCACCGCAAATCGCGGCCCTCTCCGATCATCTCCGATCCGATTCCCTCCAATCAAATCCCTGTGACCTCCTTCCTCTTCCGACGCACCCCTTTCCCCTATTTAACACCATTGCCGACCCTTGATCGCCTTCATCCGCAGATACTTCTACTGCTATGAGAGCCGGTGGTGACAGCACCGTTCTTCTCCCTTCGCCGGCGAGATCCAAGGTCTTCGACCTTGCTGGATCAAGGCGCACAATCTGCCATTAGTGCTTCAGCTTCGGTCTTCATCGACTGTCGAGCCCCCAACGACCAACATCTCTAGTTACCATCTTCAACCTCCGCTCCTTAACCAAGTTCGCCGACGACCGCCTTCGCCTCCGAGCCACACCGACGACTTTCGCCTTCACCCTCCTCTACCTCTAGCCGCATCGGAGCCTCTCACGCTTCGCCACCTCCGACTCCACCCACCGCGACGCCTCCGCGACACCTCTCCATCAACACCTTTCTCCTCCACCCGCAAGCTTCAACCACCGTGCCAGGAGGCATCCAGAAACCCTTCGTCGCCTTCGCCGTTCACGCTCTCGCCACTGGAGCCCCACACCACTGCCTCGCCACCAGGCGTGAGGCCCGAGGACCCCACGCGCGTGCGAGGCACGTTTGTAGGGGGAACGTCCTCCTTCATCAGCCCCAGGTCACGTGCTCCGCACGTGACCGTGGGTCAAATTGCAGAGACGCCCTCCAAGTTCCTCCCTATTGCGATTCGGTCCAGATATCCAAGGAGCATGTGCGTCGCACGTGCTTCCTTGGGAATTTTGTACTTCTACCCCCAGAGCTATTGGTAATTGCTCTTAGGTCCCCCGTTGTTGTTTTATATTTATTTTATTTATTATATTTGCAGAAATACCCATGTGTTTCTCCTCTGTTTTGAACCTCTTTTCTACATTATTTTATTAATCCAAAAATAGCATGTTGTTTGTTAATTAATTCTCTACACTTTGACATATTGTGGGCATTTTGTGATTAGTGATTAATTAATAAATAATTATTTGGCGAAAATTTGCATATTTTTCCCATTTCTTGCTCTGAAATTCATATTTGATTAACCGTTGCTCTAAAAATTCCAGAAAAATCACTTATTGTAGAGTTAATTGTTTTTAACATTGTATTCAAAAAGAATTGCATTTGCATACGTAGTTTACCCTGTAAAATCATTTTGCATATTTCAATGTTTGATTTTTAATAGATATTAGATCTCACATTTTCAAGGTTTAGGATTTTTCTGAGATCAATCACTAAGTGATAGATCTTACATAATTTTATTCCTTGAAAATAATTAGGTTGAATATTTATTATAATTAAATATTGAAATTCATTTTGTTTGCATGTAAAAATTCATAAAAAATTCACATTGTATCCAAAAATTTCAAAAACATTATAGTGCATTCATTTCATCATATTTTACATTGCGGCCAAATTTCATATTTTTCGAACATCGTTTGAACATAATTGATATTTTATCCCTAAAATCGGCCAAAATTGCATGTAACACCCTTTATTGCATTAAAAATTCCAAAAAAAGACCGCCTTGAAAACCGTGCACGAACTTTGATAGACATAACTCGAGGTTGTTCCTTTGCCTCCTTGTTATCGACCTTGGGACTTGCCCAAGTAAATTAAATATAAAACCACTTGATTAAAAAATGATTAAATTTTGTGTGGTTATTCTCTTGACCATTTCCAATTGCCGCCTACAACACACGACTCATTATTTTATGCACGAACGATAAAAACACCCTCTTAACTCGGCATTTTTGGATACGTCAACCCTCGCCGGTGTCCTTCCCTGTTCCTCCTCTCTACCTCTCTATCGTTTGATCAGGGCCGCACTCCAGTTCCTCTTCTGGCCATTGGATCATGCCCGCTAGCAGCCGTCGACCTTCGTCAGCAGATCTAATCGCCACCGTTGGAGCGAAGCGCCATCAAGCGACCAGGAGCCGCCGCACGTCGAGTGGATACTCCTCAGCCGTTGGATCGCGCGCGAGTGGGTAATTTTGCCGGATACCCCCCGCCTTTTTGTATTTAATATCTAATTTATAAACATTCCTCTGTAAATTTATATGTTTTGTAATAATTAGGATAAAACCCCAGAACTTGCCTTTATTGCACCCTAGTCCCTCGCCACGTCACCTCATGTGCCTGTGCGTGTATGGGGACGGGCATTATGCAAGGACCCCCCTAGGGTTCTGATATTTCATTTCAGTCCGCGAACATTTTATTGCAGTGTAATATTTTTGGATGGTTTGCATAATTGCCCCTGGTGGTTTGTGATTTTGCACATATACCTTTGCCCGGTCACGTGCACAGTATGCGTGCCGTTGGCAATTTTGCAAGGAACCCCTCCCGGATTTGGGTATTTGTAGTAGGGCCTAGAACTTGTTTAATGCATTATATACTTTCTGGGATAATTGCATCTTAGCCCTGCCACTTTTCGCATCTTACATTAATACCCATGTCGGTATGTATTTTCTTGATGCTGCTAGTATTTATTTCATGCGCCTATAAAACTCCAAAAATTACCAAAAAATACTATAAGTTCTTGTTGCATTGTACTTCTACGCTATATTATTTTGCATTTTATTGCATTTTCATAATTATAAAAATTCAAAAACATGTATTTTCAGTACTGTCTACGTAAGAAAATACCTAAAATTTATAAAACATTTTTGAAAAATTCCAAAAAAAATATTTTTAGTGTGTCATAGTGTATTTTAACTTTAGTACAAAAATCACTAAAATTTACAAAAGAAAACTCTTAAAAATTATAAAACCCCAAAATCCTTCAAAAAAAATATTACAAATTCCAAACAAATCCTAAAAATATAATCTCCATTTCCTAATTTCCTATGTTTTATTATCTTTGATTTAAAATTAATTTGAGGAATTTTAGAAACTATTTGACATTTTTCATCCTCATTTTAATTTCGTCCAGTAATTTGTTTCACTATTTGCTAGTATTTTTGACTTTAAAAATACCAAAAAAAATTAGGAAAAAATCTGGAAAAATAAAAAAACATTAAAAAATAAAATAATTACAAAAACAATTTATTTGCTGTATTTTGAGTCTTTTTTTCCTATTTTCATCTCGGTCTTATCTCTCTTGTATTATATACTTTATATAGCTTTATATCTTATTTCAAAAAGAAAATATAAAAATATAAAATATAAAAATAAAATACAAAAATAAGTAATTAAAATACAAAAATATAAAATCAAAAATTGTTTATTGGCGCCTCAGCGACAGTGAGTCTGATCTATCAGACCATTACTTAGCGGCTCTCACTTTTCTCATTTTTCAAATGGCGCCTTTACCGGGGAGCATCGGCTTGTAGAGTAGACTTGTGTTTTTTTATCTGCTCAGCCATTTCTGATTATCTGATTCTATTGTATAATTGTTTTTGAACTGTCTGACACCCCTTTCTTGTTTTCTTGCGAGGGACCACTGACCGAGGAGGATCGCCTAGGGGATCTTGTGCAGCCTTGGGAGGAGGAGCCGGCTATTCTACCCTAGCCGATAGGAGAGAGCAGGAGGACTTGAGAGAGAGAGGATAGTTAGATTTTCATTCTTTTTGATGAGAGAGATACATTTGATTAATTTGTAATAATACAGGTACTCTGGACTTTGGATACTCGGACCCAAATTCCAAGTGTTTGTTCACTTGGGGGCTCACCGTAGTTTTGACGCGTTTTCACCGCTTGCTTATTTTTTGGTTTTGTTTTCTTTATATTTGTGGAATGAGCCCTTAGTCTTTAGGATTGCTTGATCGTGTAATATAAGGCCAAACACCTAACAATCATTGCATGCACCTATAGTCTTATCGTTTGGACTTAGATATAATTAATTGTTGAGCACATAATTCAGAACCACCGCCCCGCGAGAATCTCCGTACAGCGCTGGCAGGACCCATTGTGGTGGGCACCGAGGAGATTCCAAGGCCGGACTACTAGGTCTCGCTTTATGTGTTTAGCATTTGGTTCTTCACGCTAGCAGTTGCCTACTTAGGATGATTTCCGTGTGCATATCTACATATAGTATAGGTTTATAAATTCATGTTTTGCATCCCGCAAGGAGAGAGCTGGGAAGCACTATAAGTCTTCTATCTGAGCATTCATCATTCATGCACTAAGGTGAGATTTCCATCTTAGTGTCACCGTGCATTGCTTTGCCGACCTTCTCCCTCTGTTTTTGGATCAATAGGAATCAAAGAAAAGACAAAAATGTTAGGCGCTTGTATTGAATTGACTCAAAACAAGTGATAACACAAAAAAATTAAAAAAGGGATTGCTAAAAATACTTGACCTAAATAAAACTGATTAATTAGACTCATTGCCTTGGGATGAGAAAAGCCCTCATTTGTTTTCAGGTTACATAGGAAGGTTTCCTTACCAGTGAGGTGAGCAACGTCGTAAGGATTAGAGCCAAAAACCCTGTTTGTGGTTGCCTTGTGTCTCGCCTGGATTTTCGAAGTATTTGCGCTTCTATCGTACGCAGACGAGTAGGCTTGGTCGACACTAATGACTCTCTATTGTGTAGAGCATTGACCTTATCTGAAGTATCGAGCATAGGACACGCCTTCACGGGGGTGTCTGTCTCATCGTCTTGCGTCCGAGTAGGTTCTTGCACTCTCACGGGTGATTCCGTTGCGAGCGAGTTCTGAAGTATCGGTTTCGCCTATTGGCTTCCTCCCTCTATTTCTTTGGCTGAGTAGGGATCCAGGAAGGGTTACAAGGACCTTAAAAAGTACAAACTACAGGTTACATAGGAGGAGGACAAGTACGGGATACTTTTCTGGCAGTACTCTCTCTCCTATAGGCGTAGCGCTCTAAGGACTCGTTAAAAGATAATTGCCTGAAAATCAAATCTAAAACTCACAAAGATAATTGCCGAACCTTCACGGCTTCATGGGTCGAGTTGGTGAATCCATTGTTTTGAGGTTTGATTGATTAGTTGAATTAAGGTCAAGATCAAAAACATTGCGCCTTTGTGCCATTTTTGCTCTCCTTCCAGTTGACCCTTGCTCAGTGTGAGCCTTCTATTGTTTTACACTCCATTTGTTTCTTGTTGACCCCGTATCTTTCATCCACATCTATCTTCCGCTTGACCATCGAGATGGTGACGAATGGACAGTTTAGTCGAGACTCCATCGACACCCACATCAGTTCCATTCGCTCGCCTTCTCTAATAATTCGGAGTGATTCCTGAGAACCCGGTTCGAACTCCGTGAATCGATCTTCAGACTCCCGTCTTCTTCAATAAATCGAGATCACTCTTGTCCCGAACTCTGTCTGTTTTGGATGACCATTGATTTCACTCCTTACACATCGCCATCCTTAACAAAGTTCTGTGTTGAACTTAACACAGAATTTTTGTCTACATCTGGTGCTGCAATTCAGACTAATCGGGGCATTCTTTCATGTGCAGACCTAGAGACCGATCCGGAGCCAACAAGTCAAGCAGAATCTGAGATGGCCGGTGGAAGAGGAAAGGGACCGCAACCCCAACCTGAAGCTGAAGCCAGTCCGGGAGAAGGGCAGTATACCATGCAGAATGACGTTAACAGTTAATTGCCGACTTCCATCCAAGCCATTCAGCAGCAGTTGACTAATCAAGCCCTGGCCCAGACCGCCTTCCAAGATATGCCGAATGACCTGAAGAGGAGGGTCGATGCAAGAGATGATCGACGAGAGGATGAGCCAGACCAGGAGTTACACCCGAAAGAAGATGAGTTTTCAGTGCGAGGACCCAAGTTTGATAGAGTGGACGCAGACCCATTGCAGCCAAAGCCAACACTGAAGGAGACATACAATCCCGGAGGAGGCTGCATTACAGAGTGGATTCAAATCCCACGAATCCATGCCCACTTCGAGCTGAAGCTGCAGTTTCTGTCCGTGCTTCCCTTATTCCATGGGAACACCACTGAGGAGCCTTACATCCATCTCAAGAAGTTTGGCTGCATATGTGCTACCGCTCACTACCCTGGAATTCATTTGGGGGTACTCAAAATGACCGCCTTTCTCTTCAGCGTACAAGATAAGGCCCTATATTGGGTAGACCACCTTGGGAAGGTAGTCACGACCTGGGAGGCATTAAAGTCTACATTTCTCCACAAGTTCTACCCTCTCGGTCATCTGAATCAGATGCGTGCCCGTATCTCCAGTTTTTGCCAACAGTCCCACGAGACTATCCATGAAACGTGGGAAAGATTCAAGGATCTACAGGAGAAATGTCCCCACCATGAGATTCCGAGGACTAGACTCGTACAACACTTTTTTAGGAGGCTCACACTTAAGAGACAAAGACTTGTTGATGCTGCTTGCGGCAGTTGGCATTTTAACAAGGACGAGGACGTGGTGTGGAACGTCTTCGAGGAAATGGTTGTAGGAGAGGTCGCTCAATCCTTGTCCCGAGCATACATGAAGGTGCCAACTGCCATCATCAAGCCAGTAAACATGGCTTCTCACATCGAAGACAGAGATGAGAGCTCCAACTTGAGTATCATTGGGAGCCATTTGTCTAAGGTGGATATCATTGAGAAGAGGTCGCAGGACATCGAGAAATTATCAGTCATTGATAAAAGGACCCAGGGCTTGGAAAAGCTCAACTTGATTTCCCAGCAGCTGGAGCAGCTCGTTCGTGCATTGAACGCCAATATGTGCAACGTTTGTGTCTACCACTGTCGAGCCAACCGTTGAGAAGAAGGAGCCTACACCGCATCAAATCCCTCAGCCGGCTTCACCGCAGCCCCAGCCTGTCCAGCATGTGTATTACGTGCAGGTTCCGGAGCAGCCACCGCAGCCAGAGACACAGATGGTTGTGTATCAGCCAGAGTCCCAACCTGCTTACTCTGAGCAGTTCTCTCCAACCCCGCCGCTGATACAAGAGATCAATGGCTTATGGAACAATGAAGCGCAACTGACCCATCCTCAGGGTCAGAACATGGGCAACAGGCCCTATCACCAGCAGCAGCAGGGTGGGAGACCCTTCCAGCCCTCATACCAATACCAACCTCCATCTCAGGGAAACACCTGGAGGCAGAATTATCAGCACGATCCTCAGCAATTCGGATACCGCAGACAAGTATATCATCAGCAACCGGCTGCCCAATACCACCAACAGAACTCACAGTATTCCTCCAACCCTCCTCCTCATCAATTTTCTCACGGTTACCAGCCACAGCCTCAGCCTTCACACCAGTAATCTAGGCCCCAGCAGGGGGATTCTTCTGAGATTGTGCCGATTAATCCTGTCCTGACCTGCCTTGAACATTTGATGAAAAATGTGGCTAAGATGAACCAAAAGATCGACGACTTGATGGCTGCGAAAACAACCATCCCTGCTCGAGTCGAGTCGAATCCGAACAATTTCCAACGCAAGGAGCAAGTAGCCGGTAGTGTCCAACCAAAATCAGGTAAATTAAATTGCTTTTTATCTAATGTTATTATTCTCAGGAGCGGTAGGACACTCGAGCCATCAGCGACGGCAAAGGGAAAACATCATGCATCTGACGGGGAATCGTCAGACATGCCAGCGCCAGGTCCGGGAAGCATTTTTGAAGCAGCACCGCCAACCAGAAAAATACAAAAAATGAAGAAAACAACAAATCACAAAAAGATAGCAGCAACCTCGGTGAAGATAGGCCAGCATTGGAGACGTCTGCACCTACCTCAAAACCAGCTCCTGATGAGAGGAACCTTGCACCTGCAGTGAGTCCAACGCTAGCATCGGATTCCGAGCCCGCCATTTTTGGTCCATAGATTGTAGATGATTCCATTCCTTTTTTCCATCTACCTGTATAAAACAACAAGGACACTATTTTGAACGATATTGGTGAAGATTTTGTAAATATTCCATTCCCAGAAGCAATGAAAAAACATAAATAAATGAAAATTTTGAAAAATGCTTTGTCTGATCCTGCCATCATAGAAATCATTCAAAATTTCCTATTGAACATGCCCTTGATGAAAGCTCTTGAGTACATGCCATCTGTAAAGAAAGGATTAAAAGATGCATGCACAACCAAGCGTAGGCCTCACCCTCATAATTCCAGGAATAAAGGTGGCAAGCTCGAAAAGCATATTTTCACAATGGCCACAGTTACTGCCATCAGCAATCTCCCGGATAAAAAGCCAGATATGGGAGCACCTCTTGTACGTTGTCAGATGTTTAATCAGGAATTTGAACAAACTCTACTCGACAGTGGGTCTTCTATCAACCTGATGTCGGCCTCACTGCTTACGGAATTCAAGCTGAGACCGCTCAAACCTACAAAGATGATTCTGCAATTCATGGACAAATCAGTTAAGCGTCCTAGGGGCATGTTGGAGAACATAATATTCACGGTATAGGGGAAATAGTTCCCGACCGATTTTGTGGTACTCGATATGGACGTCCCCGCTCCATTGCTCCTGACCCTGATAATACTTGGCCGACCATTCCTGTGAACTTCGAACGCAGTGGTGAATTATGGGACTGGAGAAATCACTTTTGGTGCTGGAAACGAAAAAATCAAAGTAGAGACCCAGCCCGAGGGAGCACCAGCAGAACGAACATCTGCATCTTACGCAAATGTGATTGAATCTTCTGATGACTGTGACTTTTTGGTAGAAATTCAAGATACCAACTTATTCTTGGATGAGAATGAAATTCACGAACCCCTCTGCCCTGAGGAGGGATTGGAGACCGTAGTCGAATTTCCCCTTATCAATCAGGATGAGGTGTTTGCTGACACGTGCATGAAATTTCTGTGGGAGTGATGTGCCTTCATGAGAAAATTGTTGAAGAGTCTTGTGATGAAGAAGAGATCATTGAAACATTCTGTCAAGATTTGAATGAAGAGGAAGAGCAGAGCATGGTAGACACCAAACAGATGAAAGAATCGCCACCTGCAGTAATAGCTGAAGTTACTTCTGAAGCAGCTTCGATCCCACCAGAGTTAAAACCCTTGCCCTCTAACATGAAATATGCCTTTCTTGCGGGAGAACCTATCATGCGCCCAGTCATTATCAATGCCCACCTGACCGGAGACCAAGAATCTCGTCTGATGGAGGTTCTTGAATGCAACCGCAAGGCGATAGGCTGGCGAACTACGGATCTCCATGGGATCAATCCATCATTGTGCTTATATCGCATTTTTCTAAAAGAAGATTGCAAGCCCTCTCGAAAACTTCAGAGACGATTAAATCCTAATCTACGGGAGGTTGTTATGAAAGAGATTCAGAAATGGTGTGATGTGGGATTCATCTATCCCATCTCCGACAGCAAATGGGTGAGCCCTTTGTATGTTGTGACCAAGAAATCCGGGATCACCATTGTGAAGAATGATAGAGGAGAGGAGATCACAACCAGAGTACCCACCTCTTGGTGAGTGTGCGTAGACTACAGAAGACTTAACCTTGCCACCAAGAAGGACCACTTTCCTTTACCCTTCATCGACCAGATCTTGGAGAGATTGGCCGCGAAGGAATACTGTTGCTTCTTGGATGGATACTCTGGGTATAATCAAGTTGCTATAGCTCCTGAAGACCAAGAGAAGACTGCGTTCACCTGTCCTTTTGGTACATATGCCTTCAGACGGATGTTGTTTGGGCTTTGCAACACCCCAGCCACATTTCAGAGGTGTATGCTTGCAGTTTTTGCAGATATGGTGGGCAACTTTCTTGAGGTATTTATGGACGATTTTTCGATCTACGGGGATTCATTAGATCAATGTCTGGATTATTTAGACCGAGTCTTACGAAGGTGCTGCGAAGTAAATCTTGTGCTCTCATGGGAGAAGAGCAACTTCATGGTGACCGAAGGAATCGTGTTGGGTCATGTTGTTTCTAAACGTGGCATGGAGGTTGACCCAGCCAAGGTGGAGGAAATTTCCAAACTAGAGCCACCTACAACAATCAAACAAGTCAGGTCATTCCTGGGCCATGTCGGTTTTTACCGACGATGCATCAAAGATTTCAGCAAACTGGCCAGACCATTGACTGAGCTGCTCGGCAAGGAGAATGAATTCATTGTGGATGACCGTGTGCTCCTTGCCTTTAATCAGTTAAAAGAACTCATCACACAGGCCCCTGTATTGCAGCCACCAATCTGGACTCAGCCTTTTGAGATAATGATCAATGCGTCAGATTACGCAATTGGTGTTGTACTTGGACAGCGGAAAGATAATGTACCATTTGCGATTCACCACGCTAGTCGAACGCTCGACAAGGCCCAGCGAAACTACACTGTCACTGAAAAGGAGCTGCTAGCGGTAGTCTTCGCATTGGAAAAGTTTAGATCCTACCTCCTTGGATCCAAAGTGATCGTTTACGCTGATCATTCGGCCATTTGGTACTTACAGCAAAAGAAGGACACCAAACCACGTCTTATTCGGTGGATCCTTATCCTCCAAGAATTTGACTTGGAAATTAGAGATAAACATGGGGTAAAGAATGTGGTGGCTGATCATCTATCAAGTCTTCCTGAGCCGGAGTCTCCTGAGCCAAACCTGAAGCCTATCACATAGACCTTCCCTGATGAGGCAATTCTTTCAGTCACCTCGCTTCCATGGTATGCAGAAATCATGAATTATCTAGTGACCAAGAAAATCCCACTGGATTGGCCGAAGTTGAAAAGACAGATTCTTGTCTAAAATCCATTTCTACCAGTGGGAGGATCCATACTTGTTTCGTGAGGGGGCAGACTATATCTGGAGAAGGTGTATACCTCAGGAGGAGGTTCCAAGTGTCCTCGCCTTATGCCATGACCAAGATTCTGGAGGACATCATTCAGGCAGACGAACGGCAGCAAAAGTTCTTCAGAGCGGCCTCTGGCGGCCTACACTATTCAAGGATGCAGAAGATTATGTCAAATGTTGCACTGGCTGTCAGAAGATGGGCAGAACCATAGGAATGAGAGATACGATGCCTCTGAAATTCATTCAGATATCAGACATCTTCGACGCATGGGGCATTGACATTATGGGCCCATTTCCCAACAGCCAGGGCTATGAATATATTCTGCTTTCTGTCGACTATGTAAGTCACTGGGTGGAGGCTATCCCCGCCCGAACCGCTGACAGTCGGACTGTCTGTCGATTCTTGAGAGATCACATCATAGCACGGTTCGGGACTCCCAAGATTCTCATATCTAACGGGGGTAGTCATTTCATAAATAGAGAGGTGAAGAAGCTGACTCAGGAATTCTGTATTGAACATCGTGTTGCTTCACCCTACCACCCGCAGTCTAATGGCTTAGCTGAATGTTCAAATAGGGAAATCAAGACAATTCTACAGAAGCTTGTGCGTCCGAATCGCAAGAATTGGTCTCAGCTACTTGATTCTGTTCTTTGGGCTTACAGAACCGCGTACAAGTCACCCATGGGAATGTCTCCCTACCGCCTTGTGTATGGCAAGCCATGTCATCTGCCCGTTGAATTAATTCACAAATCTTTATGGGCCATCAACACGTGTAATTTGCACTCTGAGAAAGCGGTAAAGAACATGAAATTGGATCTGAACAGGTTATTGGAATTCAGAGATTATTCATACGACAACAGCTCGATGTACAAGGAGAAGGTCAAAACGTGGCATGATAAGCACATCCGCCGCAAGTCCTTCGAGCTAGGTCAGAAGGTGTGGTTGTTTGATGCAAAATTAAAAATCTTTCCAGGCAAATTGAAGAGCAAATGGACTGGGCTATTTATGGTTAAGCATGTGCGTGACAATGGAAGTGTATTGATATCTAATTTGTCAATTGACGCACAACCATTTGTAGTCAATGGACAGCTTCTGAAGCCTTACCTTGAACATGATACATTCATGTTTATCATTGACTCTATTCAAGTAATCTACAGGGATGAGCTGAATGTTTCCAAAACATCAGAAGAAGGCAAAGCAGAGAAAAACATTTTTGAATAACTTTTCTTCTTTTTCTTCTTTTCTTCTTTTCCTTCTCTTCTATCTTGTTCTACCGACATGATGGCATTCCCTTCATCACTGCTACACTTAGAATGTACTTTATCCTAAGTGTAGGGTGGATGCGCATCGTGAGTTGTTCATACCCAGCTTCTGATCTCTTTTCTTCTTTTCCTCTTCTATCTTCTTTATCTACCGAAAAGGTATCGCCCCTTTTTGGCAGTTTCCTATACTTAGGACGTACTTTGTCCTAAGTATAGGGGGTGGGCACCCTGAGTTTTCCTATTCTTTGATTCTCTCCATTGTCTCCTCTTCTTGTCTATACTTAGGGATATTTTACCCTATGTATAGAGGGAGACAGTCTGAGTACGATCTATTCATTCCAACCCTTGACCCTCCCTGCTTTGTGTACAGTCTACTATACTTAGAATTATTTGATCCTAAGTATAGGGGGACGGTCAACTTCTCATTCATTCATTCCTTCATCCCTTATTCATTTATTCTTTAGAATTTTCTCTACCCAGTACGAGTTATGTCTTCTATTTTCTCTCTAATCTATGAGGACATAGCTCAAGCTAAGTATAAGGGGGTCGTATATACTGCATATATACTTTAGCCATAACTCGTACATTCGTATTTTAACTAATAACTATGGCTAATTATACTTATAAAATTCATTAAAAACCTTAATAAAGTGATGTGATTATTCCTCAAATTCTTTTTGTATTTACTGATTAATAAATCAGGTGAAAATATTTTTTTGCAAAATATTTGAAAAGTAGGTTGAAAATTCTTTTGAAATTTTATTGAAAACTATTTGGAAAATGTTTTGTTACATATTTTCAACGTTTGTAAAAATATTTTGATTGTAAAATCAAGTTCTTTTTGTGAAATAAAAAGGTTTGAAAAATGATTTGCAAATGGTTTGAAAAATGGTTGCAAAAATATGTGAAAAATCTATATATACTGCTTGGAAAACCTTTGCAAAATGATGTTCAAATGTGTGTACATGCATGTAAAAACTATTTGTAACAATTATTTTGGACTATAGTTTTCAAAAATTGTTTGAAAAACCTTTGTCAAATAAGTTGGAGGAATGCATACATCTTACCAGAATTCACTATATATATATATATATATTTATAAAATTAACCACGTACCCGTGTAAATTCTTAAAACCCACTTCTTGCAAATACAAGATGCATCCTCGTGTAAATATTTGTACCTAATTTTGAGACAAAACCTTTTGTTTTCAAAAATCCCAAAAAATATTTGCAAAAATTAAAATCCAAAAACATTTGAAAAACCTTTTTGAAAAATCTAAAATGCACATGCATCACCTTTTCAAAAACCCATAAAAAGTTAAAAATCTTTGAAAATTGCATCACAAATATATTTTCTGCATAGTATTTGCATGAGCATTTTTCGGATTGAGTTTGATAATTGAACGAGTCTGAGTAAAATCCGAAGTTTGGAGCTTGGTTGGACCTTAAAAATCTACCTAATTAATAGGAACCTTATAGGAGCTGGAATTGAGGTACTTCAGGTCTAGTTGACTTAATTCTTTGAGGATCAAGAGACTTGGTTCAATGGATTCTTGACTGCCTAAGTAGGGTATTTCTGAGCACACGCACGACTCTTGTTGATAATGACCTAACTTGGACACGTGCACCTTTCACTTGGCTCAACTCAGTTGGAGTGGTGAGGAGGTTGGATTTACCGGTATGAGACGCACATAGGTGGAAACACTTGTCCTCCTCTAGGGAGGGAAGTGCATCCCAACATATCCGGTGATGATGAGTTTCGAGGACAGGAGATTGTGGGTTGCGATAAAGCTTCAAAAGAGGGATAGTCTACTAGCTCAAGAGAAAAAACTCCATATGTAAATGTTGTTGTATATAGTATTCAAAAAATGCAAAAAGAAAAAACTCCAAAAAAGTGGACAGGCCTGTACAAAAATAAAAAAGCTTGTCGGAGTGTACATATGTATATAGTCAATAAGCAAGCTTGAGCTTCAAAGTCAAATCATGTGAGTCTGCAGCTGGATGACTTGACTACACTGGTCTTGTATCCTAGGATAGGTAGCTACACTGGCTACCATCCATTCTTCTCTTCACCCCCTCCTCTTGAGCTGGTTTCCACTTGAACTTAGAAGGGAATACCCCGTTACTTGAGGAATGAATTGTTGGATTGGGGAATCATTGGGTTGTCATACTAGAGAAGTCAGTCTCTTTGTCATTTCAGTTGGGGAGAGCCACCATCACTTACATTGTACGAGTCAGATTCATAGTCATAAGGGTTTGCATATGTGTTGAAATATTTCTGACATGGCTATTGAGGAGACTTGAGCAGAGTTTTGAGATTCTCAGAGACTGTTGGATTTCAAATCCGGTTGTCATTAAGTTTTCGCCCGCACTAAAATTCTGAAGGTTCAACTTAAGCTCCAAACTTTGATTTTGTGAAGACAAGTTTGATAATTACACTTAATCCAATTTTCTTCTTTTTCTTTTTTTTATTTTTCTTTTCTGCACTTATTGCATAAGTGTTTGCTAGGGACTAGCAAAGGCAAGTATAGGGGGATGATGAATCCATGTTTCATCATCTTTATTCTATCATTTTGGCCTTAAATCCTAGTAAATGCGTGTAAATAGGCTTAACTTTGGCATTTTAGCATACATGCATCATTGTGTAAATATTGTATAAAATGTGGTTTTTAAAGCCAAAATAATAGAATAAAGAAAAGAAAAGAAAAAGAATAAAATATTGTAAATATTTTATGACCTGAAACCTAGAGACCTAGGCATCTCGATGACTAGGTCGACAAGGAATAAAGTAGGGGGAGATAAGGGGCAAAATACAATAAAAATTCCTTTATTTAAGTCATTCTTTATTCATTTTGGGACCTATTTTCGGTTCCACTTTTTATACTTCAAATAAATAAACTTTGAACATGAATTTTGTAGATAAATATATATATAAAAATACAAAATTGATTTCACACGAAAATATTGTATAGATAAAAAGTTATGATCTGAATAAGATTCCAGAATCCTAACGTCCTAGACCTGTATCTCTCAAATAAAAACGTGAAATGCATCAAACTCACCTTTAATTGTATATAATTTCAAATAAGCTATTTAATGGAGGTGGTTTTGAAGGATATTGTTAGATCCTCAAGCGCATCACGGAAGCGTGATCGTCGTATTGGATACGACGAAGAACGACTAGTCGCACTAGTTGTTCTATGCAGCGGAAGTTAAAAATTTTCATGCGACGAAACCACATGATCCAAGAACACTTATCAGATCGTTTCGTCTAAACCACAAACAAGTATTAAGGTTACCTCATGAAGCGTGGTTGCGATCGAGTCTCTAAACAAAGAGACCTCTTGTCTCAAGTCCGATCCGACGGAGGAGACGCTTGCGAGCGCGGGGATGAACCGTGTGCTTCTCGCAATCCATGTTGATGATCCAAGCGATACGATCTCCTGATCTCGACACACGAGATCTGACGTCTTCTTCATGAGCGAGACGCACCGATGGAAACGGAGATCCTCGAGCAAACAATCGGGCAGCATAACGACTATGCCGCGACGATGGAGAGCCTCTCTAGGGCATCCATGGCGGACGGCCATGAGAGGGAGAGAGAGAGAGAGAGAGAGAGAGAGATGCTTCTCAAGCATTGTGTGTGTAAAGAAGAGCAATGGGGTGCCTCTCCTTTTATAGGGTTTTGGGATCCATGGATCTCAATCCATGGGACAGCACAAATCCAATGGCTCTCATTGATTGTGTTTCTTTTAATAGTCAAGATTTGTGTTGGTAAAACCAACAATAATTGGTTTAATTTAGATTAAATATATGCTGATAAATCAACATAATTTAATTACCAAATTAAATCAAGATCTCTTGGAGATCATAGGAGAGAGTGCCTCCTTCCATGTTGGATGGAGGGGACGGCCACACATTCCTAATAGGAGTGGTGGCCGTCCACTCCATATACATGGAAGGTGGCTCTCATCTCTTTAATGTAATCTCCAAGATTAGGCAACAACTTTTGTTGCAAATTATTCTACAAAAATAATTCACAATTATTTTGTAGACATTGCAATCTTGCCATTAAAAATTTGTGAATCACATTCACAACCCAAAATAAAATGTAAATTACATTTTCAATTTAATGTCCAATGTGAATCCATTTCACATTAACATTTAATTAATAAATGTGAATTACAAACATCTCTCTCTTATATATTATAAATCACATTTATAATATATATGACTAATATGGATATTGCTATCCACATTATTCATATCCATGATAATTATATCACAGTTAATCATCTTGGATCTCTATTCTCTTGTGTTCAGATAATATGAATCATATTCACATTATTTACATCTTTGATAATCAAATCACATTTAATGATATCAATGTAATCTCTTTATAATATGAATCAAATTCATATTAATCATGATAATTAAATCGCATTTAATTATCCATTTTATCAATGCTCGGATACATATAACAACAATAGAATTATCCCTGAACTCTTTCAAGGATAATGTGCTTTCTCCGCAGATACTTGGAGATAAGGACAGGGCAATTGTATTGTTCCACGTATAGTGACTTGGATATTGAGATCGTATCTCAAATCCAGATCGTGGGCCTCCCATAGATGCTTGATTAAATCAAGACTGTAAATCTACTTCTCATTGAATCTGAATCACATTCAGATCAATGTCCAACATTTGGACTAAGATCAGATTACTTTTCTACTGAGAGGAGTCACTAAAATCCAGACCAGTTTCATCACTCCCTATGAATGGAAGCGTCATGGTTATACAATCGTTTATGATCACATCTCCCTCAGGCATTCCTAATACCTGTACATCCTGCATACTTGAAGACTCAGATTAAACCTGAAGTATTTGATCTACTTTATACTGTCTACTTCATGGTTTTATCAGTAAATTTCTCATTCGATCATTGGGGGTCAGTATTGATCATATACTTTCTAAAAGTATATATCATACCTAGGTCTTGATCATATACTTTCCAAAAGTATATATCAAACCTACAAATTCAGTCAAGCTTCCAAAGCGAGACGACCGTGCGCACGGAATTTGATTCTTCCCAGTATCTTATGAGTGAGCTCATGTCTTCTGGTTCAGTAAATGAACCTGTATGATCCCTTTGAGAGATCGTATTACTCATATGCCCTTACATGCACACTAGCGCGTTGGTGTATAGACCTTGATTAGGTCATCAACCTATTGGTCTGCCAAATGTACATACTCAGACATATAGTAACACATCTGTCTCCGGTTAGAGGATGCGTGCCTATATCATGACAGCATACGATATAGGACTTTGGTTATCTTGATCTCGTTAAGTCAACTCTTTGACCTAACTAATCTGACACCTCCGAATCTCTATTCCTATGCAGAGGACCTGCATCAAGAGGTCGGTCAGATATCAGCCTTTAAAGATAAGGATTGTCATCTCCTACTCAGGCTAGAGATCATCTCTTAACGATCATTTGACGATGCTCGATGAGTCCTCAATCTAACTCTTTAGATATTCATCCAAGCACTAGCCTCTTGATTCAACAGTTGAATCAACGGCTGTATGATCATCAAGATGGCCATGGTACATAACCCTAATTGTACTAAGGGACCTATTATGCAAATTATTCATTCTTCATTTCAGATTAGGGAATGACATTTGCAATAACATTTATTGCTTAATGGCTCGTCGTGGGCTCGCATTTCCAACAATCTCCCACTAGCCCAAAGAGCCATTGATGGGCTAATCATTTAAACCCACACTCATGTGACAATCATAGACTATTTAGAAAATAGCTAGGTAAGCTGATCAGTCACTCTTTTCCTGCGAGACTATGCTAAGTCCTTTACGGCACTTGCATATCCCCAGTAACAGTGCTCGCATTTAATGCGAATGTTGCATCTCATACAACCAATACTCAATTTTGTTAGTCATAGTGTCCTTGACACTACAGCTTAACAATTATCATAACCAATATTTCCATAATCCTTATTAGAATACCCTTGTTCCTGGAGATCACTATCTCCAAAGGTATCTAGGGTTAAGACCCTCATAGATCACTTTCTACAAGGTCTTAAACTTTTGAAGATAAGACTTTGAGATCACTATTTCAAAAATCTCATCATCTATGAAGATTTTGTTATTACTGTAATCAAGTGTTTTATCTTTATAGTAGAATCAGTAACACTTTACTACTCCCACTGTATGGCAGATTTCTAACTTCTGTACACATTTAGCATATACTCAGCTTCTCGCAACTAATGCACAAGTGCAAGTAGTTCTAGCATTCACTTCCTCAACTCTTTGAGGTGTTATCTCTTTAGACAGGTCAAAAACATATCTTAAGGGATGGAAGATTTTCTTGAAATTTTTCAAAAAATAGAATATGTTCAGGGTGTACTACTATTGTGACAATCCCAATACCCCCTTCTCTTTGCTTCTGAACACCTTCAGAACTAAGATCCAAGAGGTATCCTTGAGATCATATCTCAACTTGTGGAACAACCAGATAACAAAACACTTATTATTATCCTTATATCATTTTTAAATGATTAGGATATTATCTACATTTAGCATGATGAACACAAAGGAACTCCCACTAAGCTTCACATGGCTCATCAAGATTCCATCTAAAATCATAACATTTATAATTTCATCAAATCTTATGGTCCAACATCAAGAAGCTTATTTGAGTCCATAGATGGATTCCTTAGCTTGCACACCTTGCTTCCCTCAATCATGAAGCCCTGGGGCTACTTCATGTGAATATCCTCGGAGAGGTATTCGCAGAGGAATGCAATATTGGCTTACATCTTGAAGATGCAATAGTCAAGTTGTGTAGCTAAGGTTAGCAATATTCTGATGATTTTAAGCATGGTCACCGAAGAGCAAGTCTCATCGCAAGCAATGTCTTCTCTTCCGGTGTGTAGCTCATGGCTACGAACCGTGCTTTGAAGGTCTCTACATTCTCATCAGGTTCCCTTTCTCTTGAAGATCCATTTACACCTTTACAGGTCTTACCCATATAGGTGGATCCTCGAGGGTCCATATACAACACTTGTATATGAAGTCTACATTAGACTTTTATTGCTAACATCCATCTATCCATGCTATGATCTTCAGAAGCTTCATCACATGAAGTTCGATCATTGTCAGATTTCTCTGACACATGGAATCCTTCCTCAAACTCATTTGAAAAGGTTTTAGTGTTTCATCTTAAATTGTCCTTTTAGTTTCCAATTTTCAGGAGCCTCATTATCTTTTCAAGATTAAATGAGTTCCTACACTTCATTTTCATCTTGATTCTTAAGAGTCTCTATCTCTAAGAATCACATTCTCAGAGATGAGATATTTTAAGAATCTCAAGGTCATAAAGTAGGTATCCAATACCATCCTTTATTTTCCTAATGAAGCAGCACTCTTAAGTGCTAGATTCCAGCTTACATGCATGGAGTCTTATTAAGCATATACATTGTAGTCTATACTACACATATATACTTAGAAACTAAGAGACAATTATGCTAAAATTCATCATTGATAAGATCATGTCACACATGATCCAATTGTATCTCCCTATAACTCTATTGAGTTAAGGTGTGTTAGGAGGATTGAGATAGAAATGATATTCATATCTCCATAAGGCATTCTTTGAATTCATCTAACAGGTACAAGCTACCTAGATTAGATCAAATTCATTTTATCTTCCTTCAAACTTTGGTTGTGGACCAAAATTATGTGAAATCTTTGAACATTTCAAAGGTTTTTAAGTGAAGAGAAGAAATCTCATATCATACATAATCATCAATAGATATCACATATCCATAATGTTTACTATGATATAGATGATCCGCATACGTCAATATGTATGAGATCCTGAATACCTTGACATCTTACACCATTCCCAAAGAAGGGTGTATTGGACATTTTACTTTGAATACAATATTCATAAGTATGTAAGTTTTGAAATTTTAGACATTCTAAAGTTTCATCTCTTACTTAGTCAATTGCTCAAATCAATAGATAAATGTCCAAGGCTTGATGCTAGATCATTGTCAAATGATCTTCATCCTCCTAATGATCTTAAGGTTTAATTTCAGTATTTAGAAATGTTAATGAACCATTCATTAATTTTCTAATTTAGTGGAGTCCACTAGATTTTAGATTACTATCTGAAATATCTCCATCATAACTCTTTATGATAGATTCATTACAGAATTCATGTTTATTTCCAACATCTAGAAATAAATAATGAATGTATTCTAATGTCTAGGTCATAGAGATATTCTCTAAGATTGAGGGCTCTCCCACTGAAATTATGAAGCCTTTCAATCCAATAGAGATTGTTGCAACAATTTCATCAATATCCATGTGGATGACTATAAGCCTTAAGATCAAATTTTCTAATCTTCTAAAACATATGCAACCCATTGCAAGTGTTGTAGAAGATTGAGATACATTTACAAGACTTTATCTTATTCTATAAGAAAGTCAATATCAATGATTTATGTAGATTATTCTGATGCTCTATTCGAGTCCTTCTCTAAGGATTCTAGACAGACTTGATAGTCATACTATCAACACATCAACTTATTGCAGTATTGGCATTCATCCAACTCTTTGGACGTCATATGGAAGTCACAGAATTAGGTCAACTCTTTGACTTTCCTTCTTACTTGGGTTCGACCCATGCTTCCACTGCGCTCCCTTTATCTTATAAACAACCATTGTTTAAGACCAAGGATCTCTTATGTTAAATGCGAAATAATTCAATGTAAGAGTATTTCAACATTTATACATACTTCATTAAATTCATACAATATGAATATTATGAAGCTTCATGAATGACTAGAGTATAGATAGTAGAATGATGACACTCATCAGGTCTACATCCATCTAGACCCTTAAAATATTGGTTTAGGTAGGTATTCAAACATTTTGAATACATCATCTCTTATGGAGCCACCATTCTGCGTGATGCAGAGAACCATGTCGTTCATGATTAAATGTCAAGAGGCACATATGTATGCCAGAACATCTTCTTAGATTTTATAAGGATTAATTGACAATTATGATCATCATCGGCATGTCACTTCCAAATTACATCCGATGAGATCAAGGCTATAGAGACATACAAACCCTAGGGTTGTAGTCCTATTATTTATTTAATTGTCATTCCTCAATATTATGAGGAAACTTGCACATTGCAACTACATACATTATGTGTCCAAATGCAAGTACAATATCTGGATCATGAGTCCAATCCATGATATTTTACTGGTTATCATTGAGTATTTATTGAGTAGGTTTTAATGAAGGATTATCTGAAATAAGAAATTTGCATAAGTGTACATATTTATATATAAATATATATATATATATATATATATTTTACTTTGACTTAGGAATTTTTATATCAAAGTTGTCTTGCCTTATCAACACTGAAAGTTCATTCCCTTATTTACTTTCAATCTAAGAGATATACTTACCAATATATCTCAAGCAAGATATGGGATCTCCTTCCTTATCTTTGTTACATCCCAATAATATGAGAATCTGCAACTCCGATAAAAAGAAGCGGGAACACATTCCGCTTGCAAGTCCAACTTGCATTTCCCAATTCAGTCTTTAATACTCGGGCCCACCACCCCTAAGGCGATGTTGACCCGTTGATGAATCCACATTTCATCATCTTTATTCTATCATTTTGGCACCAAAAACCCTAGCAAATGCCTGTAAATACCCTTTATTTCATCATCTTAGCATTCATGCATGTGCATCCAAATAGTGTATAAAATACTGTAATTAAAGCCAAAATTATAGATAAATAAAAGAAAAGAAAAAGAATAAAATATTGTGAATATTTTATGACCCGAAACCCCGAGACCTAGGCATCTTGATGAATAGGTCAACAAGGAATAAAGTAGGGGGAGATAAGAGCCAAAAATACCAATAAAATCCCTTTTTATTTTAGTCATTCTTTATTCATTTTCGGACCTATTTTTGGTTTCACTTTTTATACATCAAATAAAGAAACTTTGTACATGAAAGTTGTAGATATTTTTATAGAAGAATACAAAATTGATCTCACTGAAAAATAATACACAGATAAAAAGTTATGGTCTGAATAAAAATCCAGAATCCCAACTTCCCAGACCCGTATCTCACAAATGAAAACTCCAAATGCAGCAAACTCACATTTAATTGTATATAGAATAAAATAAGCTATTTAATGGTGGTGGTTTCGCATTTGGCGGAGCTACGATTTGAAAGTTGAGTTTTGGACCCTCATTGTATAATTGTACAGATTAAAATATTCAGTTTATTATTTATTCATTATTTTTGTATTGTTATATTTTTATAATGTTGTCAATATTACTTATAATAATTATGTGCATTAAAATAAGAATAAAAATGCAAAGAAAATACAAAATAAAAATACTTGTATATAAAAAAAACCTAGGTGTAATACTTATACACATACTTGTCTAATTACTATTCCTATTTTATTAATTATACAAAACATATCAGAAAAATAAAACAAAAATATATTTATAAAAGTATTTTATAATATTAGAAAATAATAAATAAAAATAATAAAATTAAAATACATAAAATAAAAATAAAGTAATAAAGTATATAGATAATATACCTATATAGGGGTATAAAAGCAACTTGTAAAAATATACCTCATAAAAATAATTAAAAATCCATATAAAATACTTTATAAAAATAATAAACATTTTTCATTTAATAACCTAAAATTAATTAAATCATTTATTATTTTTAATTCAATTTACAAGGCGTTTATTTATTTTTTTGTCTTTTTGCAGATGACGTGGCCCAATCAGGCCACGCCATCCGTTGACCGGGGGTCAACTCCTTGACCCCAGGTCTGTGACCTCTGGATCTGAGCGAGCACCCACTTTCTTGGGTTTTTCGCGGGCTACCCTTTCACCCTTTGGTGTCGCACCCTTCCGCAAACCTGCTCCCCAATGATCCATCTACCCCGCCCACTGATTATCTCGGGCAACGGATCACGGTGCAGCCCGTTCTTCCTTGGTTCTCGAGCCGCTTCCATCACCTTTCAAAACCGAGTCTCACTCTTCCTCTTCTTTTCGAACCGCCTTGTGGACTTAGCTGAGACATCCGAGTGTTGGTCTGGGATCCCCGGTGACAGGGGTGATCCCAGCATCTCGTTGAGGTGCAACACGAGTGCCTTGGCCGTGTTCCAGCCATCTCCGGCGGTTGCGCCGCCGTGAGGTCCTATCTCATGGCTCCGGCCACTGAGGTCCATTCTCTTTTCATTGTTAGCTCGCTGTTAGTTTTAGGATTAGTTTCTAGCGTTTAGTTGGTTAAATGATTACCAGAAACCGCCCCATCTCGCCATCAAACACCTCGCCGGAGTTAGCTCCGGCGAGCTCCTCCCCCATCGCTTTTCATCTTCTTTTGCTTCTAGGTGAGGCGAGGCATTTCCTCAGCCTCCCTTAACATATTGTGTAGGTCCCAGGAGTTCGAGGTTCGCCTGGAGGGTGATTTTTGGAGGTACTGGAACCACCTGGAGGTTTCCTCCTCGACCTCTTCGTCGGGGGTGGGCTCCGGTGGACATCGGTCCATTTTGTCGCTGCCAGCCATTAGACGACCGCCGCAGGAGGCCCAGGGGGGCATTTTGGAGCTGCTACGGACGCCGGGGAGGTGCGACAAGGCCGAAGGAACTTCGCCCCAGCGAAGTTCTTCCTTGTTCATCGTCAGCTCCTCTCCACCGTCGGATCGTGAGGGCTCCCCAGATCTCCTTAGATCCGTCCGATCTGAAGAGGCCGCAGCCGTAGATCTCCATCCGCAGCATCTAATCGGGGTCATTCAAGCTCGAAGGGGTATCGGTCGTTCAGTTGTTGACACGTGGATTAGTGGCTGAGGCCACACCGTCGGATCGAGCCCTTGCTTGGGTAATTTTGCTAGATACCCAGATGATTTTGTGTATTATTAATTACGACAGAAACTTTCATTTGCCGTTATTTATTTTTGTAATTTTTGCTAAAGACCCCCTGCACTTGTTTCGTAATTATCTTTCTACCCTTGCCAGCCAAGCGCAAGTGCGTGGCACATGCGCGTGGGTATTTTGCGGCAAGGTTCTCGCAGTTTTGGTATTTATTATTTAGTGCGGGAACCATTTTATTAAGTTTAAATTGTGAGGAAAATTGCGTGTATGCCCTTAGACTTTTGGATATTTGCACTTACACCCCTGCCAGGCTGTGATATTTTTGTGTGCTTGTATTAATTAATTAGGGCATCACTTTAATCCCAAAAATTCCCAAATATTGAACTTAAGCTACTGTGTGCTTGTACTTTAACGCCATATTTTCAGTTTTTGATTTTATTGCATTTTCATATTTATTAAAAATCAAAAACTCCCCATTTCAACACTGTCTAGCTTAGAAAATGCCAAAAAAATATTATAATACCTCGAAAAATTCCAAAAAAATTCCCTACTGTCTATTTTACCTTATTTTAGTGCCAGTCCAAAAATCACTAAAAATCTCAAAAGAAAAACCTTAAAAATTCAAAAATACTTAAAAACTTCAAAAAATTTCTCAAAAACTGTAGAAAACTCCAAAAATTGCAGACTCTGGTCCTGGTGTTATTTATTTATTCATCTTTATTTTAAAATTAATTTGGAAAAAATTTGACAATATTTGCTATTTTTCTTTCCCATTTTAAACTCGGCCAGAAATTTTGTGCACTGTTTGCTTTATTTTAGTTTTTAAAAATACCAAAAACATTTTGAAAAATACCCAAAAATCACAAAAACAGTAAAAAATTATAAAATATAAAAAAGATTTTATTTCTGAATTTTTGGTCATTTTTGCTTAATATTCTATCTTCTCTTTTATTACATTTTCTTTATATTCCAATATTAAAAAAATATAAAATATAAATTGTAAAAATCAGAAAATTAAAAATCAAAATACAAAATTTAAAATTAAATACAAATTAAAAAATAAAAACCCACAAAAATCTTTGTTTGCTTGCATAGTGTAGGCCACTCACATTCACTCACACACATCTATTTGATCTACCATGTTTGCTCCCTGTGTTCGAACTCTCTGCATACTTGCTTGCTATACATTTTGTGCAGAGTTAAAAATAAATTTTAACTCCACATTTATTTCTAATTGTTGATCTATAGTGTGGGTTAATTGTTGATTAAACCTAGGATTTTATAGTGGTCACAACACCGACTGTTCACTCGCCTTGTGAGTCAATATGACTGCTCTCAATTCTGCGTTTACCAAATGGCGCCGTTGCCGGGGAGCAACAACGCGTAGATCATTTTTGCCTTGTGTTGTGATTATTTGTCTACTTTTGCGGCTTTTATTTTTGCTTGTTATATTTTCCTTATTTTTGATATACCTTGTTGAATTGTCTAACCACTCTGCTTGTTTGGATTTTGTGCGAGATACGCGGATCGAGGGAGGAGTCCCTCTTGGAGCACCTTCGCACCCACGTGAGGCGGCTTTTACCTAGCACAAAGAAGGACTTGGAGTGTCTGAAGACAAGTTTTGAGCCTTCTAGTTTCTTGTATTTATTAGTGTAATTTTAGCGAGAGAGAGAGAGAGCCTCCAAATTTTGTAATAATATAGGTACCCCCGGACATTTGACTTTCGAGCCTAATTTCCAAGTGTTTGTACACTTGGGGGCTCACCGCGGATTTTTACGGTTTTCACCGCCTTTTTCATTTTGTTTTCTGGTTTTGTTTTCCTTACTTTGTGTGATTGAGCCCCTAGTTTTAGGATTGCTTGCGATAGACTAAGGCCAAACACCTAATATATTTGCCTGTACATATAGACTCGTTTGAACTTAGTCAAATTTAAACAGTCGCATCATCATCTTCGAGCCTACGTACCGCGAGCCCACCCTATCAAACGCTACTCCTGAACTCGATGTGTCGAGAAGAGGAGGGGTGAGTCTAGACCAGACTTTTTGGATTGAAGATCGGTGATCGACTTGTGGTTCTTCCCGATAATAGCAATTTCTGAAACTTAGGGCGATTTCATCGGCTTTTGCATTTGCATATAGATAGGTTTCAATTCTGCTGAGCATCCTTGCAGGTAGAGTGCTGGAGGCAAGGTGAGCATTTACGCTTTAGCATCCATCATTATTTGCCGCTTGCATTGCTTTTCCGACTCTCCCTCTGATTTTGCCAACCTAGGTGCTCAAAGGAATTGACTCGCTGATAGGATCGTGCATTTCATTAAAAATCCAAAAAAAAGTGATAATCAATAAAACTGGGACTGCTAATATTACTTGACCCTAAAAAAATATCAAAAAGAAAAATATTGTCTTAGGGCGAGTAATCCCCTCATTGTCTTCGTTTTACATTGCTCGCGCACACACTAAGGTTAGTGCCCAAATCCCATTTTCAGCCCCCTAAGTGTTTGTGCAACTTCTTGACTTTTTCACCTAACTCTAAAACAGACAAGATAAAAAGACCGCATTCGTGGTCTTCACCGAGTTGAGTAGCTGAATTGAGGGTTTGGTTGTTTCATTTTTGCTTGTGATTGTTTTGTGTGTGTCCTAGATCGCTTCCGCGCATTTGCGCCTTTCTTATTCACTCTCTTGACTTGACCATCGTGCTATCCCGATCATTTCCTTTTGATTTCGAGATGGACCCCTGGAGCGCATTTTATCTGGACTGTGCGGATCCCTCACTCGCTCCAGCCGATCCACCTCTCTTTTATCAGGAGGACCCACCTCCCTATTTTTTCTGATTTTTGTACATACCCGCCTCAGCCACAGTATCACGACTCGGACTTCTACCCACGACCACCCCCACCTGTGTATTATCCATCTTCACCTTCACATCCACCCGAGTCTGACCTGATGGAGTCACCTCCCTCGATCTCTATGAGTGATATCTTGAATCGGATGACAAAGCGCATTGATTTGATGAATGATGATATTGCTTTCTTGAGGAAGAATCAGATTAATGCTCCTTTCGTCGGGGATACCGCTTCACTTGTAGGAAATCATGGGAGCTTGCAATCGCCAAAAATACAAAAAATGAGAAAAATGTAAAAATCCAAAAAGAGTTCGGGAGACACTTGGTTGATCAATATTTTGAGGAGAGAGTCCACTTGCCAGAACCCTTGACCACACATACTTTCAAACCTAGTCCCACCTTTGACCCCGAGGATGCCGCTGTACAGACTGCTCTTGGCATGCCTCGTGTATATGTTGATTCCGACTTCCTCCCTTGTATGGAGAAAGTTCAAAAATTCAAAAAAATGCTATCTGACCCCGAAGTGGTGGCAACTATTCATGAAATTATCCGTGCCCCACTTCAGCAGGCCCATGACCCAATTATCTGCTCCTCTTCCCAAAAAAGAGAAAGCGGAGGAGCAGATCTGAGCATCACATTTTGACCATGGCCACTGCCCTCGCCATCACACACCGTCCCATTCCCAAGAGGAAGAGCACAGCTACACCTTTCATCACTTGCACCATCTCTGACTGCACTTGTGATCGCACTCTCCTGGACGGCGGTGCATCTATTAGCATACTACCCTTCTCACTGGTACAGTCTCTACACTTAGGGCCTCTCAAGAAAACCAGGATGATCGTTCAGTTTGATGATGGATCTATCAAGAGGCCGAAGGGTATCCTTGAAAACGCCGTCATTACTATTCAGGGCACGATCCACCATGTTGATTTTGTCGTGTTGCCCATGGAGAACTCTACAGGGGAGTCACCTCCAATCATCTTGGGACGACCATTCCTCGCATCTACGAGGGTCGTTATTGATTACAGATCAGGAGAGGTTCGCTTCCGTCCTGTTGACGAGAGCGAAGTGGCGATCACCGCACCCACAGTTGATCAGAGACCTGCACCTGATGCTCCTTCACCGATCATAGCTGACTCCAAGGCCTATGACCAATCTGATGATACTAAAGATGCTTCCTTAGCGACCATTGATGAGACCCGACGGATCCCCCAAAAGGGGAGGAAGTCGGAAAGCATAGACCTCGCAGTTCCTCCTCCTGGTGTGTGGCGATGTGTTGATGAAATCCAAAGCATTTATGTGATTGATCCATTTGAGCGGGGGGCAGATACCAAGACTATTGAGGACGTTTATGAAGTTGCCCATTATTTTGAGAGACCTCATAAGGAAACAAATGACCAAGGTAAGACTAGACGGGACGGACCTGGTTTGATACTTCCACTGATATGTCCGTGCCTGGTCCTTCACAAGTAAAGATGATTGGGGTCGGTTATGATGCTGCCATTTATTTTGATAAATTCAGGCCTCTTGTTGAAGACAAGTATTCAAGTGAGAGTCTTGAGGACGAACAGAGTTTGTATACTTCCACTGATGATTTCGTTCCTTTTGACTTTGACCTGGACGAGCCCTCGCAGGACGACTCCGATTACACTTCTTCCGAGGATGATGAGTTTGTCCCATTCCACTTTGACATCTGGGAGACTTCCAAGGCCGGACCTAGCCGTACTTCTTCCACTCACCAGTCTGTGCCTCCACACCATAGGACCACCAAGGGAGAACCTAGCCATACTGCTTCCATTGATCAGTTCGTCCCTTTCCGTTTTGATTCCACTGAGGGCCTTCACCGTGTCGACCCTGATCGGTTTTTGTCCACTGTAGACCCCGATGTCGACATACACCACACCATATCTATCCCTCAGCGGTCTCGCAAGAAGGTTAGCTTTCGGCCTTCTTGATCATATGTACATCCACCTCTGTTGTACATTCTCCTTTGTTCACTTCTGTCTCTCCCGTATTGCTCGTCCATCCATTCTCGTATTTGCCTTGCTTAGGACGCACTTTGTCCCACGTTTAGGAGGGGTGGACGAGCCGAGTGCTCTTTTGTCGTTCAGTGTCATCACTCCTGGTGTTGCCTATACTTAGGGCTTCGTTTACCCTAAGTATAGGGGGAGTGGTGTGTACATCCTCACGATCTCTTCTTCCATCTGATCTCTTTTCTTCTTTTCTTCTTTTCCTTTTCGATCATCTTTTTCTATCAGAAAGGTGCTGCCCCTTGTAGATAGTCTTCTATATTTAGGACGTACTTTTTCCTAAGTATAGGGGGTTTGCACCCGAGTTCTTTTATTTTCATTTCGATCCTCTCCATTATCTCCTCTTCTTGTCTATACTCAGGGATATCTTACCCTAAGTATAGGGGGAGACAATCTGAGTACGATCTGTTCATTCCCACCCTTGACCCTCCCTGCTTTGTGTACAGTCTACTATACTTAGGATTATTTGATCCTAAGTATAGGGGGGACGGTCAACTTATCATTGATTCATTCGTTCAATCGTTTATTCTTTAGATTTTCCTATACTCAGTATGAGTTATGTCTTCTCTTTTCTCTCCGATCTATGAGGACATAGCTCAAGCTAAGTATAGGGGGGTCGTATATACTGTGTATATACTTTAGCCATAACTTGTACTTTCGTATTTTTCTAATAAATATGGCTAATAATTCATTAAAATTCATTAAAAATCTTTAATAAAAAGGTGTTTTGTTCCTCAAATTCTTTTTGTATTTACTGATTAATAAATCAGGTGAAAATGTTTTTTGCAAAATGTTTGAAAAATAGTTTGAAAATCTTTGTGAACATTTATTGAAAACTATTTTGAAAATATTTTGTTACATGTTTTCAACCTGTGAAAAATGTGTGTTTTGTAAAATTTCTTTTCTTTGTGTGAAATAAAATGTTTGAAAAATGATTTGCAAATGGTTTGAAAAATGGTTGCAATAATATTTTGAAAATCTATATATACTGTTTTGAAAACCTTTGCAAAATGATTTTCAAATGTGTGTACATGTTTGTAAAATGTTTGTAAAAATTATTTTGGACTATAGTTTTCAAAATTTGTGTGAATAGCTTGTGTCAAATAAGTTTGAGGAATACATACATCACACCAAAATCCACTATATATATGTACTTATAAAATTGACCACTTACCCTTGTAAATCCAAAATTATAAGAAGCACTCCCGTGTACATATTTTTAACCTAGTTTTCAGCCAAAATCTTTTGTTTTCAAAAATCCCAAAAACATTTGCAAAACTAAAATCCAAAAACATTTGAAAAAACTTTTTGAAAAATAAAAAAATGCATCTGCATGTGCATCATCATCATCTTTTCAAAAATCCATAAAAAGTTCAAAATCCTTGAAAATTGCATCACAAAAATATTTCCTGCATTTTGCATTGCATGGCATGAGCATTTTTTGGATTGAGTTTGATAGTTGAACAAGTCTAAGTAAAATCCGGAGATTGGAGCTTGATTGGACCTTAAAATCTACCTAATAACAGGAACCTTATAGGAACTGAGTTTAAGGTACTTCAGGTCTAGTTGACTTAATTCTTTGAGGATCACGAGGCTTAGTTCAATGGATTCTTAATTGCTTAAGTAGAGTATTTCGGAGCACACACACGACTCTTGTTGATAATGACCTAACTTGGACACTTGCACCTTTGACATGGCTCAACTCAGTTGGAGTGGTGAGGAGGTTGGATTTGCCAGTATGAGACCCACACAGGTGGAAACATTTGTCCTCCTCTAGGGAGGGAAGTGCGCCCCAACCCGTCCAGTAATGATGAATTTCGAGGATAGGAGACCGTGGGTTGCAATAAAGCTTCAAAAGAGGGATAGTCTACTGGCTCAAGAGGAAAAACTCCCTATGTAAATGATGTTGTATATAGTATTCAAAAAAATGCAAAAGCAAAAACTCCAAAAAAGTGGACAGGCCTGTACAAAAATAAAAATGCCTGCCGGAGTGTACATATGTTGTAAAGTCAAATAAGCAAGCTTGAGCTTCAAAGTCAAATTATGTGAGCATGCAGATGGATGACTTGACTACACTGGTCTTGCATCCTAGGATAGGTAGCTACACTGGCTACCGTTCATTCTTCTCTTCACCCCCTCCTCTTGAGCCGGTTGCCACTTGAACTTAGAAGGGAATACCCTGCTCCTTGAGGGATGAGTTGTTGGATTGGGGAATCATTGGGTTGTCATATCGGAGAAGTCAGACTCTTTGTCATTTTAGTTGAGGAGAGCCACCATCGCTTACACTGTACGAGTCAGATTCATAGTCGTAAGGGTTTGCGTATGAGTTGAAGTATTTCTGACCTGGCTATTGAGGAGACTTGGGCAGGGTTTTAGGATTCTCAGGGGCTGTTGGATTTCAAGTCCAGCTCTCATTAAGGTTCCTCCCACACTAAAATTCTGAAGGTCCGATTAAGCTCTAAACTTTGATTTTGTGAAGACAAGTTTGATGATTGACCTAAATCCAAGTTCTTCTTTTTCTTTTCTTTCTTTTTCTTTTGCACTTATTGCATAAGTGTTTGCTAGGGACTAGCAAAGGTAAAGTATAGGGGGATGATGAATCCACATTTCATCATCTTTATTCTATCATTTTGGCACCAAAAACCCTAGCAAATGCCTGTAAATACCCTTTATTTCATCATCTTAGCATTCATGCATATGCATCCAAATAGTGTATAAAATACTGTAATGAAAGCCAAAATTATAGAATAAATAAAAGAAAAGAAAAAGAATAAAATATTGTGAATATTTTATGACCCGAAATCCCGAGACCTAGGCATCTTGATGAATAGGTCGACAAGGAATAAAGTAGGGGGAGATAAGAGCCAAAAATACCAATAAAATCCCTTTTATTTTAGTCATTCCTTATTCAGTTTGGGACCTATTTTTGGTTTCACTTTTTATACATCAAATAAAGAAACTTTGTACATGAAAGTTGTAGATATTTTTATAGAAGAATACAAAATTGATCTCACTGAAAAATAATACACAGATAAAAAGTTATGGTCTGAATAAAAATCCAGAATCCCAACTTCCCAGACCTGTATCTCACAAATGAAAACTCCAAATGCAACAAACTCACCTTTAATTTTATATAGAATAAAATAAGCTATTTAATGGTGGTGGTTTCGCATTTGGCGGAGCTACAGTTTGAAAGTTGAATTTTGGACCCTCATTGTATAATTGTAAAGATTAAAATATTCATTCTATTATTTATTCATTAAAAATGCAAAGAAAATACAAAATAAAAATACTTGTATATACAAAACCTAGGTGTAATACTTATGCACATACCTGTCTAATTACATTTTCTATTTTATTAATTACACAAAACATATCAGAAAAATAAAACAAAAATATATTTATAAAAGTATTTTATAATTTTAGAAAATAATAAATAAAAATAATAAAATTAAAATACACAAAATAAAAATAAAGTAATAAAGTATATAGATAATATACCTATATAGGGGTATAAAAGCAACTTGTAAAAATATACCTCATAAAAATAATTAAAAATCGAAATAAAATACTTTATAAAATAATAAACATTTTTCATTAAATAACCTAAAAGTAATTAAATCATTTATTATTTTTAATTCAATTTACAAGGCGTTTATTTATTTTTTGTCTTTTTGCGGATGACGTGGCCCAATCAGGCCACGCCATCCGTTGACCGGGGGTCAACTCCTTGACCCCAGGTCTGTGACCTCTGGATCTGAGCGAGCACCCACTTTCTTGGGTTTTTCGCGGGCTACCCTTTCACCCTTTGGGGTCGCACCCTGATAAGCGACCTGAAGGCTAGGGTATAGGTGCTAAATTGGTCGTTGCGACCCAAGCGATCAAGTCAACTTAATCAAGAAAAATATCAGACCACTAAATAAATCAAAGATCAATCAAAACAAAGTGAGCGGTCCTGCTATGAGATTTACCTGGTATAGCACCCAGGGTCGAACTCAAGGAGCACGGATTGGCTAAAAAGCCTACGAAGTAGTCAAAAAAATCAGAGAAAAAGGGAAAACATTTTTAGTGGTTTTTAATTGTTTTTAAATTTTTTTGGAATTTTTAATATGTGAAGAAAATGAGAAAAGCAAAAGCAAGCACACTTCAACAAATTATTTAATGCATCAAGAAGTAAGCAAAAATTCAGACAAAAATATTTTTATGTGTTTTATGTTTTTTAATGTTTTTGGTGAATTTTTGGGATTTTTCTGATGTGTATTTTATTTTCTAAAAATCAAACAGTAGCAAGAATGCAAGGTACTGTCCAGCCAGGACCAAAATCCCTAGATAAAATATCTAAGGACCTCAAGAGGACCTGGAGGTATTTTTCCTGTAAACTAGGTAAAACAAGGAAAATTTGAGTACCAAAATTATTGTTTTTGGGTTTTTAACGTATTTATTAGAATTTTTATGAGTTTTTGAGAGTTTTTAAGTTTTTATGGGGTTTCAGTGATGAAAATTAGCCAAAATTGTCTAGAAAATCAAAGAACACAAAATCAACAGTACCTAATTTTTATAGAAATTTTAGGGGGGTTTTTATATTTTTTTTTTGTGATTTTTAAAACTGAACAGTGCCAAAAATAGATGTTTTTGAATTTTTAAAAATAGCAAATAAACTCAGAAATGTCCTAAAAAATTCTCGAAAATCCTACACCATGGCAAGAACCATGGGTCAAATTTTCATCGAATTTGGAGGTGATTTGATATTTTATTCAAAAATAACAAGAGGGAACTGTGCACAGGGACCAAAGTGCAAATACCCAAAGTTCTGGGGGTCCTGGTGCAATTAACCCAAGAAGTCACGCGCTCGGCGCGTGTCTGGAGCACTCAGGGACCTTTTGGTAAGAAAAACAAGTCCCTAGGACCTTCTGGTAACTCGTACCAAAAAGTCCAGGGGCTGTCTTGCAAATAACCCACTAATAAGCGCACATGCGGAATTAAAACACTCACAGGGGCAGATATGCAAATACTAAAATGTTTTCATTCATTAACGAACAACCAGAACTACATGACTAAAGTTGCAATTACACCAAACATACACGTGACGAAGCACGTGGCTCACACAAACAGGGGCATAAGTGCAAATAAACTAAAGTACGAGGTCCAGTATGCAAATAACCCTAAACAACTTGCTAAAATATTTACAGGACTAAAACTCAATAAAAACAAAGGCTGGGCCTAAGGGTAATTTACCCCTTATTAAGCGGGCCGTCGGATGCGCTCCACGTGGATGATCTGACGGGTACGCTGGTGGGCGCTCCAGATCTCCTCTCCAAGGATCGGACGGTGGCTGCTCCTCCTGGAATGGACGGACGAGATGACAACTGGAGGTCGAGGCTGATCGGACGGCTGGCAAGGATGGTGGAAGAACACTCAGCCGGCGAGCTTCGCCGGCCTCGTGCGAGCGCTGTGGTCCTCGTCTGCTGCTTCCGGATATCGGAGAAGATGCGCGATGGAGCTCCGCAGCTAATGGTCGACTCCGATGGCCCAGCCGAGCCCTGGAGGGGCTCCGGCAAGGTCGGCGGAGGAAAGCTCCTGGCCGAATGTCGGGAGGCCTCAGATAGCCCTCCTCTGGTCCTGCAAAATAGGTCAGAAGCTTCGCGGGTCAAGGGCAAAGTGCCTCGACCCGGTTAAGCGGTGTGGATGTGGTCTATGCGTCGGGATGAGCGAGCTCCGGCGAAGCGACGGACGGTAGAGCTCGAACCCCAGCTCCTGTGCGAGCTAGGTTGGATGGGTGTATGGAGAAGGTGCGCGGAGGGACGGCGGAGGTGATGACGGGTTCCGATGATCGAAAGGATGCTCGAGATGGTCGGAATCGACGGAACACGGCTGCGGTACGATTTGGGGCTAACCATAAATTAGACTAAATAGAGACACTAAGGGGTTACCTGGGCGGATGGTGAGACTATGCTGGAGCTGAGGTAGCTCCTGGTCATGGCCTCAAGGGTTGTCTCAGCCCGAGGCTCGAGCTCCTGCTCTGGGCGGAGCACGGCGGTGCGCAGTCGCCGGATCAATGGAAACCGGCTCCTCTCCTCGCTGCGACGGCACCTGGAGCGAGCTGTCACTCACGCTCGGGTGCCCAACTCGATCAGCGAACTGAAGGACTGTCCTGCTCTGTCGAAGAGTGCCCAACTCGAAGCGGTCGAGAAGGGCTGCCGGAAGAAGGTTGATCGACGATCCGCTATCTAGAAGAGTACGGTCGAACCTCTGCTCACTGATCTGGCATCTGACATACGGTGCCCCTGAATCTGGCCTCTTGGCTGGCAGTCGGCTCTGGATCGCAAAACACGTGGCTTTCGTCAGCACATGGATCTCGGAAGTGTAGTTCCTCCTCCTCCTCCTGACTGTAGTCCTGTCTCTCAAAGATCGCTGGAGAAGGGGGATGTGCTGCAAAGCCTCCTGGAGGGTCAGCTGGATGTGGAATCGATCAATCATGCTCTGGCTGAACTCCTCAAGCTCTCTTTTTTTCGGATTTTCTTTTTTCTTCCCCTTCCCCATCTGAAGGGCTCTAGGGAAGGGGATCACAGGGTCCTTCTCAGATGAAGGACTAGGAAAGGGTCTAGACGGTTCAAGGACCGGATCCACACATACATCATGCACCACAGTGGGACCAGAAGAAAGTAAACCTTTTCCTTTATTCATAACAGAGTTCTGAGATACAGGAATGCGAGGAAAGACAACATCTCTATCTGTACAAACACCGGTGGCCTCAGTACCACCTCTGGCTGGCTCTGCTGCTGCTGCTGCTGGTAGACGTCTCGCGGCATCAGTACCGCGGGCTGGCTCAGCTCTACTGGTGGCGTCAGTACCACCTCCTCGAACTGGTGAAGCGGCGGCCTCAGTACCGCCGGTAGGATCAGCATCCTTGGTGGCATCAGTGCCACCATCAACATCTGGAGCGGCCTCAGTACCGCTCTCCTCCTCCTCATGTGGCGCCTCTGAAGTATCCTCGTGGTGAAGCTCAGATGAGGCGCCGCCGCCTGCTGGGGTCCTACCGCTCCTAAGTGTGACAAAATCAGCATCAAATAGATCCGAAGATGTATCATCAAATGGGTCACTAGGAGTGGCTAACTCAGTATGTACTACCTGCTCAGATTTCCTCTTGAGATTGTTCGGGTTCGGCTCAATCTGGGCTGGAATGGCGGCCTTCCCTCTCACCAAGTCCCTCAGCTCCAGGCGGAACTCGTCCATCTCCCGTCTGAATGTGGCCTGCTGGTCCGTGAGGAGGCGGGCGATGTCATCCAAAGCGGGGCTCTCGTGGGAGCCCGACGGGTAGCCTCTCTGTGGGTGAGGCTGCTGGATCTGCTGCTGATGGTGCTGGTAAGAGGGATATGAGGAAGGGTGTTGCTGCTGAACTGGGTGAGCCTGCTGCTCACGCCTCCACGACTGTCCCTGCTGCTGATAGGGACGAGGACCGAAGGATGATTGCTGGTGCTGCTGGTGTGCTGGGTGCTGCTGCGACTGCTGGTGCTCTCTCTGCTGGGAGTACTGCCCTCCCTGTCCTGACGGCTGCTGCTGGGGCTGGGCACCACCACTCCCCAACCGGAATCCGGGATGGTCTCGTCGGATCCCAGGCTGGGGGCGCTCATACCAAATCCCGTTGACATCCATCAACGGCTCTGCATCGAAGGGGTCTGGCGGGAGTACTGCCAGAGGCTGATCCGGCTGGTAGACCACCATCTGCGTGTCTGGAGATAGTGGGGACTGGTAGGTAGGCTGCGGCTGCTGGTACGGCTCCGCCTGTACAAGGTGAACCTGTCTAGGCTGCTGTGAGGAGCTGGAGCGCTGGGACGAGCTGCTGCTGCCGCCGGTATCGCCTCGCGACAGAAGACGGGGCTGTGAAGCCGTCTGTGTCTCCTGGAGACACATGAGCTGGGTCTTCATGTCGCTCAGAACCTGTGCCATCTGTTCCATCTGAGTGATGCTCTGGCACTGCTTCTTCTCGATCAGCTCCATGCGGTCCAGCTTCTCGCTGATGATACCCATGTCCGCAGCGGATGACTCTGCCTGTGCTGCTGCGACTGCGGACGAACTGAATGGACCTGCATCTACATGTGCTATCCGCTGGTATTGCACGGGTCCTGGCTGCTGTAGCTGGGGTCTCTGAGAATACAACCTGGTCTGGGACATCACCATGTAGTTCTCGGACATCTCCTCGTAGATGGCCCAGACCTGGTTGTGGTCCTTGGCAAAGTAGGACCCGCCGCAAGAAGCGTTCACCAGACCCCGAAGCTTTGGCGTCAACCCGCTGAAAAAGCTCTGAACTAGGTTCGGCTTGGATATGTCGTAGTGCGGGCATCTGTCTATGAGCTCTCGGAACCTCTCCCAAGCCTCGTGAAACTGCTCGTTGGGGAACATGGAGAAGTTGCTGATCAGGGCCCTCGCTGCATTCGTCCGCCCGAGTGGATAGTACTTTTTCAAGTACTCGGTGCGGAGCTGCTCCCAGGTGTAGACAAACTTCCCTAAATGCTTCAGCCAGGTGGCTGCTCTATCTGCCAGTGAAAAAGGGAAGGCTATCATCCGGATCGTGTCCTGGTCCACGTGGCGATCGTGGACAGTGCTGCAGATCATCAGAAACTCCTGGAGGTGGAGGTGGGGCTCCTCAGTGGCTAGTCCGTGGAAACGGGGCAGTAACTGCAAGGTGTTCGGGGGGAACTTGAAGTCCCCCACGATCGCTGGCACTACCACCCAGTGATGCATCAGAGTAGAGCCGGGGTTGTGTAACGCCCGCATCGGCTGTGGTGGTCCTCCTGCCGCGGCAGCTGCCGCTGCCGCTGCGGCGGCTGCTGCTGCTGCTGCGGCTGCTACGGCTGCGGCCTCTGCATCAGGTATCTCCTCAAGCTCGCTCTGCTGGTCTCGCTCTGCTCGGAGCCTCTCCAACTCTCGCCTCATCTCGATCATGAATGCCCCCTGATCGCGTAGCTGCTGCTGAACTGTCTCGAGTGATGCGATCAGGGTGGAGTTGATCGCCCCCTGGTCTAGTACAAAATGCTCGGGCTGACGGGGGTGATCATCTGAACTGCCGGCCATGGCGATGTCTGCAAAATCAAATGAGCCCAACTCAGGTGCTGTCAAATCTGCTAATCTCTCCTCGGGCTCATGTCTCTCAATACCAAAAGAAAGGGGGTCGAGGGGGAACAGGGCGGAGTCGTACTCGGGCTCGGAGAGCTGGTCTCGGCTCTCGCGGGCCAACCTAGATGATCGGGTAGACGTGCCCGAGAGCGGTGCAGCCAGAGGCTGCCTAAGAGACCGTCTACCCATCATCTTGATCTGGCGAGTAGTGCGGATGAGATCTGGAGAAACTATGATCACAAAACAAACCCCCGGTTCACCAACGCAACGCGAGCTGAAGACCGTGAAAGTTCGGTCAAATTATCTTGTCTATTTTATTTTGGTGAACACACGAAATATCAGAGCGCTTTACGTGACCTGTTAGGATATCCGATGCTATCCCAACCGACTGGCCCGCACGGAAGAGTTGGTAATCAGTCGGGACTAACACCGGGAGGCTCTACCTAGGGTGCGGGTCACTCTCTCGCGCATCCAAACCAGACAATGAGGGGGTTGCTCTCCCCAAGACAAAATTTTTAGGGTGAGCGGTTTTTAAGATCAATAATCTTAGCCAGTCCCAATTTTATGGTTTTTCTTTTTAATATTTTTCAAATCAAATAAAAGGCCTAACGAATTTTTCGGTTCTCCTGATTATTTAGTCCGAAAACAGGGGGGAGAAGACGAAAAAGCCGATGCGCGATAAATCAATGATGCATGCTGAGATAGAAATGCGTACCTTGTCTCCAGCACTCTACATGCAAGTGATCCGCGCAGAATTTAAAGACAGAAAGAAATCTACCTAAATGATGCAACAGGAAAAACCGAGTCCTAGACGAGCAATTTCTAGCGCAGAACCGTATAACTCAGTCACTCGCCCTCGATCCAAAGAGTCTGGTCTAGACCCACCCCTCCTCTTCTCGACAGGTCGAGTTCAGGAGTAGCGCTTGACGGGGCAGGCTCGCGGCGCGTAGGCTCTCAGGAAAGTGACTAAGTTATTTTTATTATTTATTATTATTAGGTCCAATTACGTTCTATAGGAACAGATAAGCAATTAGGTGTGTGGATCCTACTAATTACGTCACAAGCACCAGAAAATCCTAAGTCTAGGGGCTCGAGCAAAAACCGCGTAAACACCGGAAAAGGCAGAAAAAAGTAGAAGAAAATCGCGTCAAAAACCGCGAAAATCTCCTAAGGGTCCCCCGAGCACACCGGTGCTCGGCGAAACAGACCCGCTAAATGTTCAAGCACAGTACAAGTCTGAGTCCCTGTATTATTACAATAATAGTCAAATGTGCTGGAAGTAAATCCTAATCTAAACTACGCTAATCCGCGGTTATCCCGCGACTCCCGCACTCCTGCTTGCTCTCCTGCACTCTCCTGCGGCTCTATGAAGAAGAGAGCCGCCTCCGGTTCTCGCGGTTGTGTCGGCTTCCGAAGAAGCCGCCTCGATCCTCGGGCCCTCGCAAGAAAACAAAAATAAGAGTGTCAAACCAGATTATTGTAAGAAAATGTCAGAAAAATAATATCTACACAATTCTATACAAAAAGCCGCGAAACTCAAAAAGCCGCGGAAAAAGCTAAAAGTGGCTACTAAGCCGTGCTCCCCGGCAACGGCGCCATTCTGATAAGCGACCTGAAGGCTAGGGTATAGGTGCTAAATTGGTCGTTGCGACCCAAGCGATCAAGTCAACTTAATCAAGAAAAATATCAGACCACTAAATAAATCAAAGATCAATCAAAACAAAGTGAGCGGTCCTGCTATGAGATTTACCTGGTATAGCACCCAGGGTCGAACTCAAGGAGCACGGATTGGCTAAAAAGCCTACGAAGTAGTCAAAAAAATCAGAGAAAAAGGGAAAACATTTTTTAGTGGTTTTTAATTATTTTTAAATTTTTTTGGAATTTTTAATATGTGAAGAAAATGAGAAAAGCAAAAGCAAGCACACTTCAACAAATTATTTAATGCATCAAGAAGTAAGCAAAAATTCAGACAAAAATATTTTTATGTTTTTTATGTTTTTTAATGTTTTTGGTGAATTTTTGGGATTTTTCTGATGTGTATTTTATTTTCTAAAAATCAAACAGTAGCAAGAATGCAAGGTATTGTCCAGCCAGGCCCAAAATCCCTAGATAAAATATCTAAGACCTCAAGAGGACCTGGAGGTATTTTTCCTGTAAACTAGGTAAAACAAGGAAAATTTGAGTACCAAAATTATTGTTTTTGGGTTTTTAACGTATTTATTAGAATTTTTATGAGTTTTTGAGGGTTTTTAAGTTTTTATGGGTTTTCAGTGATGAAAATTAGCCAAAATTGGCTAGAAAATCAAAGAAACACAAAATCAACAGTACCTAATTTTTATAGAATTTTTAGGGGGGTTTTATATTTTTTGTGATTTTTAAAACTGAACAGTGCCAAAAATAGATGTTTTTGAATTTTTAAAAATAGCAAATAAACTCAGAAATGTCCTCAAAAATTCTCGAAAATCCTACACCATGGCAGGAGCCATGTGTCAAATTTTCATCGAATTTGGAGGTGATTTGATATTTTATTCAAAAATAACAAGAGGGCACTGTGCACAGGGACCAAAGTGCAAATACCCAAAGTTCTGGGGGTCCTGGTGCAATTAACCCAAGAAGTCACGCGCTTGGCGCGTGCTTGGGGCACTCAGGGACCTTTTGGTAAGAAAAACAAGTCCCGAGGACCTTCTGGTAACTCGTACCAAAAAGTCCAGGGGCTGTCTTGCAAATAACCCACTAATAGGCGCACATGCGGAATTAAAACACTCACAGGGGCATATATGCAAATACTAAAATGTTTTCATTCATTAACGAACAACCAGAACTACAGGACTAAAGTTGCAATTACACCAAACATACACGTGACGAAGCACGTGGCTCACACAAACAGGGGCATAAGTGCAAATAAACTAAAGTACGAGGTCCAGTGTGCAAATAACCCTAAACTAAACAACTTGCTAAAATATTTACAGGACTAAAACTCAATAAAAACAAAGGCTGGGCCTAAGGGTAATTTACCCCTTATTAAGCGGGCCGTCGGATGCGCTCCACGTGGATGATCTGACGGGTACGCTGGTGGGCGCTCCAGATCTCCTCTCCAAGGATCGGACGGTGGCTGCTCCTCCTGGAATGGACGGACGAGATGACAACTGGAGGTCGAGGCTGATCGGACGGCTGGCGAGGATGGTGGAAGAACACTCAGCCGGCGAGCTTCGCCGGCCTCGTGCGAGCGCTGTGGTCCTCGTCTGCTGCTTCCGGATATCGGAGAAGATGCGCGATGGAGCTCCGCAGCTAATGGTCGACTCCGATGGCCCAGCCGAGCCCTGGAGGGGCTCCGGCAAGGTCGGCGGAGGAAAGCTCCTGGCCGAATGTCGGGAGGCCTCAGATAGCCCTCCTCTGGTCCTGCAAAATAGGTCAGAAGCTTCGCGGGTCGAGGGCAAAGTGCCTCGACCCGGTTAGGCGGTGTGGATGTGGTCTATGCGTCGGGATGAGCGAGCTCCGGCGAAGCGACGGACGGTAGAGCTCGAACCCCAGCTCCTGTGCGAGCTAGGTTGGATGGGTGTATGGAGAAGGTGCGCGGAGGGACGGCGGAGGTGATGACGGGTTCCGATGATCGAAAGGATGCTTGAGATGGTCGGAATCGACGGAACACGGCGGCGGTACGATTTGGGGCTAACCAGAAATTAGACTAAATAGAGACACTAAGGGGTTACCTGGGCGGATGGTGAGACTATGCTGGAGCTGAGGTAGCTCCTGGTCGTGGCCTCAAGGGTTGTCTTGGCCCGAGGCTCGAGCTCCTGCTCTGGGCGGAGCACGGCGGCGCGCAGTCGCCGGATCAATGGAAATCGGCCCCTCTCCTCGCTGCGACGGCACCTGGAGCGAGCTGTTACTCACGCTCGGGTGCTGGAGCTCACTGGGGTGGAGTGGATTAGCCAAAAGATGTCGATTGAAGGTGGCGGAGCTCGAGATTTATATGGGTGCCGACCCGACTAGGGCTGGTCGGGTAGGGCAGCATGAAGCGCGGACCCCGAGGCAAGGGCTCCGGCGAGCAAGTCGGATGCAAGGAGAAGAAGTTGGACCCGGGGTTTGCGGAAGTGGCGAGCGGATCGAGCGCGGAAAAAGAGAAGAAATCGGGTCGGGCGCGAGATCCGCTGGAGAAGACGGTCCGCAGAGGGAGTTGACCGGAGGTCAACATCTCCGTGGACCAATGAGGAGCTGCCACGTATTCTGTTTTTGTTTATTTATTTTAGGCTCGAAAATGATGGAATTAGCAAAAACTTAAAACACAAAATATATTTATTTTATTTTTCTCTATTTTTTTGGTGATTTTTAATTAATTTTTGGAAATAAAAATAAGGTATTTACATAATATGTACCATATAGGTATATGTACATAATTAGGGTTTTTAATTTATGATTTTTAAATTATTATTTTTGTGCAATTTTATCCCTATTTTATATTTTATTTATTTATAGAATAAAATGAGGGATAAAAGGGTATTTTTATTTTGTTTTTATTATTTATATACATAGGTGAAATAAGTAGTTATGTACAACTATATACATGGCATTTGTACAATATATTTTTGTAATTTTAATTTTGTTATTTTTATTTGATTTTGGTTTGATTCTTTTTGTTTTATTTACTTCCAATATATAGCATAGAATATTTACAAAGAGTTTAGAAAATGATTTTATTTATTTACAAGGTTAAATAAATAAAGAAGCATGGTCTATGTACATGGTGAAAGGGGGTTTTTGATCTTTTTAATTTTCAAATTTTTATTTTGTTTTTAATATTGTCTAAATATATACAAATATGTACAAGCATATTTTTGGGTGGGGAAAATATAATTTTATTTATTTATATAGATATTTACACTAGAGCCCCTATCTCCCTCTACTTTAGCTTTTATGCGGTCAGGCCCATGCTGAGCCCTCCCTTGGGTTAGGATGCTCAATATTTATTCTAAATATTTCCCTCTTTTTCTTTTTAATCTTTATTCTTTTATTTTTGCACAAAAACATGCTAATTATAGGTTTTTACATAATGCATGCTTTTGGTAATTATTTATATTGACATATATCTACATGCATTTGCAAAGGTTTTTGTAGCTAAAATATAAGAATAAAGAGTGATGAATGGGTATTCATCACACCCTTCTGCAAACCTGCTCCCCTATGATCCATCTACCCCGCCCACTGATTATCTCGGGCAACGGATCACGGTGCAGCCCGTTCTTCCTTGGTTCTCGAGCCGCTTCCATCACCTTTCAAAACCGAGTCTCCCTCTTCCTCTTCTTTTTCGAACCGCCTTGTGTCCTTAGTTGAGACATCCGAGTGTCGGTCTGGGATCCCCGGTGACAGGGGGTGATCCCAGCATCTCGTTGAGGTGCAACACGAGTGCCTAGGCCGTGTTCCAGCCATCTCTGGCGGCTGCGCTGCCGTGAGGTCCTATCTCGTGGCTCCGGCCACTGAGGTCCATTCTCTTTTCATTATTAGCTCGTTGTTAGTTTTAGGACTAGTTTCTAGCGTTTAGTTGGTTAAATGATCACCTGAAACCGCCCGATCTCGCCATCAAACACCTCGCCGGAGTTAGCTCCAGCGAGCTCCTCCCCCGTCGCTTTTCATCTTCTTTTGCAGCTAGGTGAGGCAAGGCATTTTGCCCTCGCCTCCCTTAACATATTGTGCAGGTCCCAGGAGTTCGAGGTTCGCGTGGAGGGCGATTTTTAGAGGTACCGGAACCACCTGGAGGTTCCTCCTCGACCTCTTCGTCGGGGTTGGGCTCCGATGGACATCGGTCCATTTTGCCACCGCCAGCCATTAGACGACCGCCGCAAGAGGCCCGGGGGGGCCATTTTGGAGCAGCTACGGATGCCGGGGAGGTACGACAAGGCCAGAGGAACTTCGCCCCGACGAAGTTCTTCCTTGTTCGTCGTCAGCTCCTCTCCACCGTCGGATCGTGAGGGCTCCCCAGATCTCCTTAGATCCGTCCGATCTGAAGAGGCCGAAGCCGTAGATCTCCATCCTCAGCATCTAATCGGGGTCGTTCAAGCTCGAAGGGGTATCGGTCGTTCAGTTGTTGACACGTGGATTAGTGGCTGAGGCCACACCGTCGGATCGAGCCCCTTGCTTGGGTAATTTTGCTAGATACCCAAACGATTTTGTGTATTATTAATTACGACAGAAACTTTCATTTGCCGTTATTTATTTTTGTAATTTTTGCTAAAGACCCCCTGCACTTGTTCGTAATTATCTTTCTACCCTTGCCAGCCAAGCGCACGTGCGTGGCACGTGCGCGTGGGTATTTTGCGGCAAGGTCCTCGCGGTTTTGTTATTTATTATTTAGTGTGGGAACCATTTTATTAAGTTTAAATTGTGAGGAAAATTGCATGTATGCCCCTGGACTTTTGGATATTTGCACTTATACCCCTGCTAGGCTGTGATACTTTTGTGTGCTTGTATAAATTAATTAGGACATCACTTTAATCCCAAAAATTCCCAAAAATTGAACTTAAGCTACTGTGTGCTTGTACTTTAACGCCATATTTTCATTTTTTTGATTTTCTTGCTTTTCCATATTTATTAAAAATCAAAAACTCCCCATTTCAGTTGTCTAGCTTAGACTATGATAAAAAAATATTAAAATACCTCAAAAAATTCCAAAAAAAATCCCTACTGTTTATTTTACCTTATTTTAGTGTCAGTCCAAAAAACACTAAAAATCTCAAAAGAAAAACCTTAAAAATTCAAAAATACTTAAAACTTCAAAAAATTCTCAAAAACTGTAGAAAACTCTAAAAATTACAAACTCTAGTCCTGTGTGTTCTTTATTTAATCATCTTTATTTTAAAATTAATTTGGGAAAATTTTGACATTATTTGCTATTTTTCTTTCCCATTTTAAACTCGGCCAGAAATTTTGTGCACTGTTTGCTTTATTTTAGTTTTTAAAAATACCAAAAACATTTTAAAAAATATCCAAAAATCACAAAGACAGTAAATAATTATAAAAATATCAAAAAGATTTTATTTCTGAATTTTTGGTCATTTTTGCTTAATATTCTATCTTCACTTTTATTACATTTTCTTTATATTACAATATTAAAAAATATATATATAATATAAATTATAAAAATCGGAAAATTAAAAATCAAAATACAAAATTGAAAATTAAATAAAAAAATTAAAAAATTAAAAACCCACAAAAATCTTTGTTTGCTTGCATAGAGTAGACCACTCACATTCACTCACACACATCTATTTGATCTACCTTGTTTGCTCCCTGTGTTCGAACTCTCTGCATACTTGCTTGCTATACATTTTGTGCCGAGTTAAAAATAAATTTTAACTCCACATTTATTTCTAATTGTTGATCTGTAGTGTGGGTTAATTGTTGATTAAACCTAGGATTTTGTAGTGGTCACAACACCGACTGTTGACTCGCCTTGTGAGTTAATACGACCGCTCTCAATTCTGTGTTTATCACCCATTATTAATTGAACCAACCGTCAACAGGAATAGTACTCGCTATACGCAATCCAATATCGTCCCAATAATATGAGGATCCGACATTGGGGTCACTACGTATACGGCCTTACTCTTTCGAGAAGCAAAGAGCCCGATCCAGATGCGCTTGCATACAGGAGTTGTCACTTCGGACAGGCGTCTCCCACATGCAATCCCTGGCGACGGAACTCTTCGCCTTGACGGGAGACCATGGATGTCATTTATGTGATCCCCCATCTCATACTCAAATTTTAATTAATTATCATGAATCACTTTCACATAATTAATCTTCCAAGGGAATTATTAACTCTAATCATATTAGAGTATTCTAATTGGACATAATCAATTTAATCATATTAATCCAATTCAATCAACAAACTTGAATATCTTACTTGAATATATATGGTATTATTCTCAAAGTACGTATTAATTCATATTTTAATAATTAGAAAAATACATCATAATCCCTCGGACATTATCCCGGCTCTACCCGCTGTCATGGCCAGTACCGACGGGAGTGGGACAAGCCGCATACGTTGCAACCCGCTACCCCAGCGATCCCCGACTAGACACCATATCCACCTCGGGAAAGGATAATGCCAAATTAATTAATTTGTACTTGAGATAATCATCGGTTCTTCAACCGAAAATTATACCATATAGTAATCAAAACAATTTTGATTATAAGGAAATTTGCTAGACAAATTCCCAATCCTATTCAAGCAAGGAGTTTGATGATTGTGATTCCAATTAAGATTTAGATCAAATCTAAATAATTAATTGGTTGGGTCCAAGTCAATTATGCAAATAATCATGGTCCATTATTTCACAAATATTTTTCAAGATTATTTCACGAAATTAACAATTAATTTCACTAATTGACAATCACTTGGTTCTAGATTAGGACTGCAATTTCAACAGTGATCCCTACTCACTAAAATTAACATATCTCAATCAATTTAAATCCAAATTAAGCAAACTCAATTTTCATAGATTGCTAAATTGATTTAGGACAGAATCCAAATGGAGTTACACGCATTTCGAGGCAGATGATAAGAGTAATTAACTCTTCAATCATGTTAAAATCTACTGGTCCCGCAACAGTGCATACATGTTCATTAAAACAACCATATCTAGAGCATACGAAATCCGATTTACGCAAACTCAGATCTATGGTTTCCTTATTTAATGGGGAACAAAATCCAAGTATTAAATTCTTGTTTAAATAATTTAAACAATGCTGAATTTATTTACTAAACAGATCTGCGAAATCAAATGCGATAAAAACTTTCGCGACCTTAACAAACCCAAGTCGTCCTCAGTTTTTCGAATCATATTCGAAACCGTCGACCTAAGGCTCTGATACCACTTGAAGGATATTGTTAGATCCTCAAGCGCATCACGGAAGCATGATCGTCGTATCGGATACGACGAAGAACGACTAGTCGCACTAGTTGTTCTATGCAGCGGAAATTAAAAATGTTCATGCGATGAAACCACATGATCCAAGAACACTTCTCGGATCGTTTTGTCTAATCTACAAACAAGTATTAAGGTTACCTCTTGAAGCGTGGTTGCGATCGAGTCTCTAAACAAAGAGACCTCATGTCTCAAGTTCGATTCGACGGAGGAGACGCTTGCGAGCACGGGGATGAACTGTGTGCTTCTCGCAATCCATGTTGATGATCCAAGCGATAGGATCTCCTGATCTCGACACATGAGATCCGACGTCTTCTTCACGAGCGAGACGCACCGAAGGAGACGGAGATCCTCGAGCAAACAATCGGGCAGCATAATGACTATGTCGCGGCGATGGAGAGCCTCTCTAGGGCATCCATGGTGGACGGCCATGAGAGGGAGAGAAGAGAGAGAGAGAGAGAGAGAGAGAGAGAGAGAGAGAGAGATATGCTTCTCAAGCATTGTGTGTGTAAAGAAGAGCAATGGGGTGCCTCTCCTTTTATAGGGTTTTGGGATCCATGGATCTCAATCCATGGGACAGCACAAATCCAATGGCTCTCATTGATTGTGTTTCTTTTAATGGTCAAGATTTGTGTTGGTAAAACCAACAACAATTGGTTTAATTTAGATTAAATATATGTTGATAAATCAACATAATTTAATTACCAAATTAAATCAAGATCTCTTGGAGATCATAGGAGAGAGAGTGCCTCCTTCCATGTTGGAAGGAGGGGACGGCCACACATTCCTAATAGGAGTGGTGGCCGTCCACTCCATATACATGGAAGGTGGCTCTCATCTCTTTAATGTAATCTCCAAGATTATGCAACAACTTTTGTTGCAAATTATTCTACAAAAATAATTCACAATTATTTTGTAGACATTGCAATCTTGCCATTAAAAATTTGTGAATCACATTCACAACCCAAAATAAAATGTAAATTACATTTTCAATTTAATGTCCAATGTGAATCCAATTCACATTAACATTTAATTAATAACTGTAAATTACAAACATCTCTCTCTTATATATTATAAATCACATTTATAATATATATGACTAATATGGATATTGCTATCCACATTATTCATATCCATGATAATTAAATCACAGTTAATCATCTTGGATCTCTATTCTCTTGTGTTCAAATAATATGAATCATATTCACATTATTTACATCTTTGATAATCAAATCACATTTAATTATCTAAGATAGCTCTCTTTATAATATGAATCAAATTCATATTAATCATGATAATTAAATCGCATTTAATTATCCATTTTCTCAATGCTCAGATACATATAACAACAATAGAATTATCCCTGAACTCTTTCAAGGATAATGCGCTTTCTCTGCAGATACTTGGAGATAAGGATAGGGCGATTGTATTGTTCCATGTATAGTGACTTGGATATTGAGATCGTATCTCAAATCCAGATCACGGGCCTCCCATAGATGCTTGATTAAATCAAGACTGTAAATCTAATCTTCTCATTGAATCTGAATCACATTCAGATCAATGTCCAACATTTGGACTAAGATCAGATTACTTTTATACTGAGAGGAGTCACTAAAATCCAGACCAGTTTCATCACTCCCTAGCAATGGAAGCATCATGGTTATACAATCGTTTATGATCACATCACCCTTAGGCATTCCTAATACATGTACATCCTGCATACTTGAAGACTCAGATTAAACCTGAAGTATTTGATCTACTTTATATTGTCTACTTCATGGTTTTATCAGTAAGTTTCTCATTCGATCATTGGGAGTCAGTATTTATCATATACTTTCCAAAAGCATATATCATACCTAGGTCTTGATCATATACTTTCCAAAAGTATATATCAAACCTACAAATTCAGTCAAGCTTCCAAAGCGAGACGACCGTGCGCACGGAATTTGATTCTTCCCAATATCTTATGAGTGAGCTCATGTCTTCTGGTTCAGTAAATGAACCTGTATGATCCCTTTGAGAGATCGTATTACTCATATGCCCTTACATGCACACCAGCGCGCCGGTGTATAGACCTTGATTAGGTCATCAACCTATTGGTATGCCAAATGTACGTACTCAGACATATAGTAACACATCGCCTGGCCGTTACATGTACTCTAGTTCCTCGCCTGGCCGTTGGATCGTGCCCGCTAGCATCCGTCGATCTTCGTCAGCAGATCTAATCGCCACCGTGTGAGCAAAGCGCCATCAAGCAACCAGGAGTTGCCGCACGTCGAGTGGATACACCTCAGCTGTTTGATCGCGCATGAGGGGGTAATTTTGCCTAATACCCCCGCCTTTTTGTATTTAATATCCAATTTATAAACATTCCTCTACAGCTTTATATGTTTTGTAATAATTAGGATAAAACCCCTCAACTTGCCTTTATTGCACCCTGGTCCCTCGCCACGTTACCTTGCGTGCCTGTGGGCGTGAGGGGACGGGCATTTTGCAAGGACCCCCTAGGGTTCAGTTATTTCATTTCAGTCCGCGAACGTTTTATAGCAATGTAATATTTTTGGATGGTTTACATAATAGCCCTGGTTATTTGTGATTTTGCACATATACCCTTGCCTGGTCACGTGCACAGTGTGTGTGCCTTTGGCAATTTTGCAAGGAACCCCTTCCGGGTTTGGGTATTTGTAACAGGGCCTGGAACTTGTTTAATGCATTGTATACTTTCTAAGATAATTGCATCTTAGCCCTGCCACTTTTTGCAACGTTAATACCCCTGCCGCTATGTATTTTCTTGATGTAGCTAGTATTTATTTCGTGCACCTATAAAACTCTAAAAATTACCAAAAAATACCATAAGTTCCTGTTGCATTGTACTTCCAGCTATATTTTTGTTTCGCATTTTATTGCATTTTCATAAGTATAAAAAATCAAAAACACGCATTTTTCAATACTGTCTGCATTTGAAAATACCTAAAAATTAAAAAAACATTTTTGAAAAATTCCAAAAAAATATATTTCATGTGTCTTAGTGTGTTTTAACTTCAGCTCAAAAATCACTAAAAATTAAAAAGAAAATTCTTAAAAATTATAAAACCCCAAAATCCTTCAAAAAAATATTACAAATTCCAAAAAAAAATCCTAAAAATATAACCTCTTTTTTCTAACTTCCTCTGTTTAATTATCTTTGATTTAAAATTAATTTGTGGAATTTTGGACACTGTTTGATATTTTTCATCTTCATTTTAATTTCGGCCAGCAATTTGTTTCACTGTTTGCTAGTATTTTTACTTTGAAAATACCAAAAAAATTAGGAAAAACCTAGAAAAATCACAAAACATTAGAAAAATATAAAAATCACAAAAACATTTTATTTACTGTATTTTGAGTCTTTTTTATTTTCATCTCGCTCTTATCTCTCTTGTATTATATACTTTATACAGCTTTATATCTTATTTCAAAAAGAAAATATAAAATATAAAAAGAAAATACAAAAATTAGTAATTTAAAAATCAAAATACAAAATATAAAAATCAAAAATTAAATAAAAATATGGAATCAAAAACCCACAAAAAAAATTCCCCATTGGCTAAGTAGCTTACAAGACATAAGGCATTCGACTATTATTTAGTCTAATTTACTCCCTTGCTTCCTGTGTTCGACCCCTACTTGCTTGCCATTATACATTCTTAGTAGCGTATAATAAATTTTAATCCTTGCTCTCGATTGCTTGATTGATTGTGTGGGTTAATTGTTGATCAACAAGAAGGCCTGAGTAGTCGCCTCAGCGACAGTGAGTCTGATCTGTCAGACCATTACTTAGCGGCTCTCGCTTTTCTCGTTTTTCAATGGCACCCTACCGGTGCTCATCCAACGGCGCACATTCAGCCACATCGCCTCCCTCGTGCACTTATACCCATCGTCCGATCTCCAAGATCGGATGGTCCATAGAAGGCTACCTCATACGCCCGAGACTCCATTCTGAGTCTCTAGACTCAGAGCTTTCGAGTCAAGACAGAGCCTCATCAGTTGACACATGGCCCAAACCTCGCACCCGAGCCTCATCCAAACCTTCCGAGCTTCGCCTCGAGTCTGAACCAGTGTCCGAGCCTTGATCCAGGCCTCCGTCGACCACCGAACCTAACCCCACATGCTCGATCACGTGAGCGTTGTGCAATTTGCAAGGAGGCCCCACCATCTTCTCTAATTTACAAACAGGTCCAATATCACATGAATACCACGCGTGCTTGGGATTAATTGCAATGATCCCCTCTAAGTTTCAATAATTGCGATTTAGTCCCCGTACATGTTGGAAAATTTCAGAGTAGGCTTCGTGATTTATTTTATTTACATTTTAGGTCCTTCCAGGGACCTGGTTGTACTATTTTATCTAGTTAATTCCATATTTTCTTTGCATTATACCCCTAGACTCTTTTGTGAATATCTTGAGCGTCCGAGCTCCGTTTTTAGTCGATTTCAGTCTCGTTTTGAAGCTTGTTTCATTATCTTTCTAATAGTGTGATTTGATATATGGTTTAACACATAGACTCCAGACAATTAAATCTAATTATGTGGTATCACATACCTAATGATTTTTTATGCCATTAATGCACTTATCAATGAAAATTGCTTTGGAAATTGTTTCTGAAATTGATCGTAAATTAATTGCCCAATGATTCGATCTGATTAGACATATTTTCATCATTATCAAGTTACATCTCTTTGCATGATAAAAAATCAAATAAAAATTGTATGTGTATATCTGCATCATATATCTTTTTGTGCATCTTGATCTATAAACTATTAATTCACCACTTAATCTGCGTAATGAGAGTCTAGATAATCACCTAAGAGGCTCATGTCCCTGAATTCGACCTTGGGCTTGCCCAAGTAAAATAAATTCGACCACTTTGATTTTATTGACAATTTCGTTAGCAGTTTTTGATCGATCTGAATTTATCTAACTACAATGCATTAAAACGATAAAGTTAAGAGGCTAAATCTCGGGTTTGTTAAATAGCGCCGTTACCAGGGATACGACTCATCTTTTGTGTTATTTGGATTTTTATTATTTTTATTAAGAGGTGATATTCTAACTTATAAGTCTGGTTGTTGTTTTCCTTGTATTATTGATAATTCTCAAATATATATCTAATAATTGATTTTTGTGGCAGGGTCCCTTGGTGATCAAGGAGGCAAGGAGAAGGAGCTCCCGCTACGCGAAGCCGTAGAAGCACCATTGGAGAAGTAGATGAGAATTATGGTCACACATTTTATTTCATTCATGCATGTAATAATCATCTTTACAGTGGTCTTCGTTTGAAGACTCGTGATTGTAAAAGAACGATGGTTTGTGCCGGGCTTGCCCCACTTAAGTATCGACCTAGGATCAGGCACATGGATCTCCGAGCTATTTTCACATTTTTATTCTATGTGTTCAATCGTAGGTAGGACATACTTTAATTTAAGACGTACATAGACATCACTTCACTTGGCAAAAAAAAATAAATCAGTTCTTCCTCGCTAATAGAAGCATGTTAGGTGTGGTTTTCATCAACTTGCATACATTCAGTATTCGATTTTTAATTCTTGTTTTTCACGAGTGTAGCTAAAGGCACCGCACATTTTCCTCTTTAGTATAGATCATGATTTTATCGTTGCATTGGCTTTTTCTCGACATCCCTTCCTGGCTTCATCACCTAGGATTAATGGAAATTGGGAATGAGCAGTAGACATTATTTGATTGGTTTGTGCTCGTATTAAAACAGTGATAACATTAAAGCTAATAATTGGGACTGTTATTGCAAGTTGACAAAATAAAATGGAGGAAAAATCATGTTTTGGGAGAGCATCACCTTTTTACGTAGGGTATTTTGATTCGACATATCCTTTAGCCTTGCGTAAATTAGAACTTGTATTTGTCACCAATAAAAATGACAAGATAAAAAACCAACACTTGTTTATTTCACATGTGAGTTGGTGAATCAAGGGTATTGTGTGATTGATTGAGCCATGTCTACTTCGACACCCTCCCATAGACCCCTATGTGCTCCATTAATCTCCATAGATTCATTCGTTCATTTGTACATACATCCTACCTCTTCGTTCCCCTCAGGTCTCGCCAACATCAATTATCCATATCTTTACTTAGGCTATTCTCTGCCTAAGTATAGGGGGTCCTGAGTCCCCGGAAATTTCTTGATTCATTTATCCTTCTCTCCGATACTTAGGTTATTTTCTAACCTAAGTATAGGGGGCGTCCTCCTCAGTTCATGTATCATTTCCTATACTTAAACTTGAGCAATGACTTTGTCTCACTTAGTGCTATGAGCACATAGCAAATAAGTATAGGGGATATACCATATATACAGTATATATGTACTTTTAGCAATAGCTCTATTTTGAAAATTTTTGAAAAATTTAAAAATTTTTTGGGCTAGAGTATAATCTTATGAACTAAGTTGGACAAAAAGTTTTCAAATGTTGAAAATTTTTCTCTACTATGTTACATAAAAGTATTTTGAAAATGGTTTGAAAAATGAGTTTTACTTGTTTTGAAAAATTGTTTGAAAAATGTTTGAAAATCTTTTTATGTGACAATGTTGGAAACCTTTTCAAAATTCTTTTCCAAAATAAGATTTAAATGAGTTTAACTTGATATTATAAATATTGTCTTTAAAAAATGAACAAAATAATGAAAAATCAAAAAATGAAAAAAATGGATGAAGGAGTTGGTTTGAATCTCTGACATTTACACTTTCACACAGGATAAGTAATGTTCAAGAACACTTGGGTTTGAGAAGTCTTGAGATTTTAAGTTAACTAGCCTTAGTCATCAGGGTTTCTGACTTAATTATCCACATTTTCCTAGTTTGTTAGATTTGTGTGTTATATTGCATGCTTAGTCTCCAACCTTAAGAATATGATCAATACTTCACATACACGACTGCGGTTATGATGAGAGGAGTTGGAATTTCACTTAAGGGACTGGGATGAGGGATTCAAGTTTGAGCTCGATTTAATGATGCTCAAGGATGGGATAAAATCAATGAAGGCTTCATGAAACCTGAGGGTCTGCATTTTTAGTCAGTATGAGAACATGGTTCTTATGCTAATCTCTTGACATTTACCTAAGTGTCATGGTGTGAATAAAATAAAAAATTATTGATCAGTATGCGCCAACTCTTGGTAAAAGAAGTGGGGCTAGTTAAAAACAATGCAAAGAAATCCCAATGTTGAAAAAACTCTTCTCTTACAAAGTCAAAATCAAAGAGCTTCCATCAAAGGCGAGCGCTCCCAACCATTTCGAAGTGTCCACTTGGATCACCGCTATTAGGACCAGGAGTTGGGCTTGTACCAAAAAAGGGCTCTCCATCGTAAATCCTACAAGTTTCGGTGTAGAAGGTATGATAGATAGTCAAAAAAGGCACACCCCAGTGTATTCCCAGGAAAACAAGTGCAGATGACTCCAACTTCTCTTGGCGGACGCACTGATTAACAACAAAAAAGTGTAGAGTTAATAAGTCACTCGAGCAGATCCTTGTTCCAATGAGAGGGAGAGAAGAAATGACACAATCTTACACCCTCCATCAACTGGCCTACCACCTACATTTCTGAGTTTCACAAAGTAAAGAGATGGCGGATTGATTGCAATATTTGATTTATTCTCTAATGTTAAGGATTGGATCCTTAGGAGAATTTCTTGGAATAGGACCTTGGGTAAAGTTGTGACTCTGATCTTGTGATCGTGGTCAACACTTAATTTCATATCCTTAGTTCATATGTATACAAGGGAGAGTTTGGAAAATTAGAGAAATTGGATACCTATTGATTAAGGTTAGGTTCAGCTTAGAAATTTTCAATCTCTAAAATCGGGAGTTCTTGAATAAATCAGATCATGTATTCACATGCACAATCAGGGGTTAATCCAACTCATTCCTGGTCGAGATGCTCGGGGACGAGCATACTTTAAGTATATGGGGATGATCAACCTTGGTTTCATCATGATTATTTGTCCATGTTAATCCCCTAGCTTAAATTAGTGTCAATAAAAATTAGATAAATCTATGTATATATCTAAGTCTTGGAATAAATTAAAATACAAAAAAAATAACAAAACCAAAAATCGTAGTGTTTTTATAACCTTAAAAATGCTCACAAAATTATTTCTCACTTCGTTTGACCTCATTTGCTTTTTTGTCAACATGAAACTTGTAGATCTCATCAAGATCTACAACTTATATGTTTTGAGTTTTTCCAAATTCGACCTTTTTCTTCTTCTTTTTCGAGGTTTTCTCTAAATAAATCTGGTTGGGACACGTGGCTCTTCTAGTTGAGCCACGTAGCCCGCCTCTTCGCGTGCCACGCATATTTTGCTCTCAGTCGTCCGATCACGTCTGGAGCTTCAATCAGGGCCACTGGTTCCCGCTCCATTTTCCACCATCTGATCCGCCTATGGTGCTTCCATCTTAGCCATTCGTTTCCTCCCATTTCCACTCTCGCCACGTGTTTCCCTCCAGTGCTGCCAGATCTTTCTACGTGACTCAATCTTCATTGTTCATCCCGCTTCAATCCTCTAGCCTTTGATTGCAGCTCCAGATTCCATCTTGCTTGTTCATGCCCGCTCATCCCTCAACCATTGGATCATCAGATCCAATGGTCTCACGTGCATAGCCCTTAACCATTGATCGCGTTCTGAGTTGATTAGATCAGGACTGTTATCTAACACCCTCATCTCAGTCATTGGATCGCGATATCCAATGGTTGAGACTCTGTCTCTTACCTCCGGCCTCCCCTTCTCTCCCATGTCGTCCACCTCACCAAACCACCACGCCCTTTCCATCTCCACCATCTCCTCATCACCTCCTACTACTCTCTAACCGTGCTCCGTCAAAGACCGTTCATCCTTCTTCCTCGCGGACCACATATCCCCTATGGCCCCTCTCCATCGTGCTCCATAGCACGCCTGCAAACCATGTCAACCACTAGGAGCACGCCATTTCTCTCCACTACAAATCAGCCACCACCGGCCAAAATCAACCTCGTCCACCTTTATGCAGGATTAGGCCTAGCATCTCTCGATCTCCCTGTGACAGGGGGAGGTTGGATCGACGGCGCAAAGATGGCTTAGTCTCTGGTGTTGACCTATAGCCATGGTAGGCTATGCCTCTGGCTTCCACGTGCCAGCGAGCGGCTCCTCATGGGTGAGGGAGTTTAGTGATGACCCGAGCTTCTTCTAAAAGCTCAAACCTAAGCTCTCAACCCGCCAAAGCTCCATGTAAGCACCTCTCGTAATTTATTAGTCGTCTACTCGCACTGTCACCTTCCATTGATCATCCCTCGAGCTTCACCTCGCTTCCACCATCCTCGCGTACACTTCCACCCACTCTCTCAGTCCTCCAAAACCTCCTGCCACCTCACCCCATTTCTTCTCCAGGATCGTAGGAGAAGAACATCAGGTCGCCTCCATCTTCTCCCCCTCACGGCCTTCCATTCCACTCCACTATGCACACACAAGGCACTTGTACGCTTCAGCTATCGCCACTAACCCTTTTGTATGTACTAGTCTTCAATGGCCGGACCTGGGTCAGAACCTATTTCTCAAGCTTCGTCTCAAATGATGGTTCACCACTAGCCTCTTCTAGGCGGTCCAGTGGCTACCCTAAGCTTCGACGTTGGCGTCCAACCATTCAGGAGCTGCTAGAGATCTTCACCACGCTCAAGGGACGGTGGCGGAGCTCTGGTAGCGTCGTTGGAGACCTGATCATGCCACCACCCCTGCGGTGGAGGAAAGAGCCCCAGAGCGTACAGGTGTCATTGGATGGCACCCTCCCGGTGCTCATCCAATGATGCACATTTAGCCACATCGCCTCCCCCATGCACTTACAGCCAACGTCCGATCTCCAAGATTGGATGGTCCACATAAGGCCACGTCACACGCCCGAGCCTCCATTCCGAGCCTCTAGGCTCGGAGCTGCCGAGCCAAGACAAAGCCTAATCAGTTGACACGTGGCCCGAACCTCGCACCCGAGCCTTAACCGAGCCTTCAGAGCCTCGCCCCGAGTCTAAACCAGAATCTGAGCCTCTATCTAAGCCTCCGTCGACCACCGAACCTAGCCTCACGTGCCCGGTCACATAAGCACTGGGCAATTTACAGGGAGGCCATGCCATATTCTCCAATTTATAAACAGGTCCAATATCACGTGAATATCATGCGCCTAGGATTAATTGCAACTGGCCCCCTCCAGGTTTCAATAATTACGATTTAATCCCCGTACATGTGGGGAAATTTCAGGGAAGGTCTCGTGGTTTATTTTATTTACATTTAGGTCCTTCCAGGGACCTAGTTGTACTATTTTATCTAGTTACTTCCATGTTTTCTTTGCATTTATGCCTCTGAACTCTTTTGTGAATATTTTGAGCATCTGAGTTCTGTTTTAGTCGATTCCAGTCTCGTTTTGAAGCTTGTTTCATTTTCTTTCTAATGATGTGATTTGATTTCCGATTCAACATTTAGACTCCAGATGATTAGATCTAATTATGTGGTGTCACATACCTAATGATTTTTTATGCCATTAATGCACTTGTCAATGAAAATTGCTTTGCAACTTGTTTCTTAAATTGATCATAAATTAATTGCTCAGTGATTCAATCTGATTAGGGTATATTTGCATCATTGTCAAATTGCATCTCTTTGCATGATAAAAAAATCAAATAAAAATTGCCTGCATGTGTCTGCATCATCTATCTTTTTGTGCATCTTGATCTATGAACTATTAATTCACCACTTAATTTGAGTAACGAGAGTCTAGATAATCACCTAAGAGGCTTGTATCCCTGAGTTCGACCGTGGACATGCTCAAGTAAAATAAATGTGACCACTTTGATTTATTAACAAATTCATTAGCAGTTTTTGATCAATCTGAATTTAGTCGACTACAACGCATTAAAATGACATAATTAAGAGGCTAAATCTCGGGTTTGTCAAAGCTAAAATTTTAAAAAAATCCATAAGTTCATAAAGTTGGGAAGCTTTTCTTAAATCAAGCAAGTCAAAGTAACATATGTGACCTAGATCCTAAAGCAAAAGGAATTCCATCCTTTTATGAAAAAAAAACATGATGCCCAAACAACAATAAAGATGTAATACATAAAAGGGAGCTTAAAAAAACACACTACTTTCCTTGAAAGTTCTCCTTTGATGCCCTTGATGACTTTATTCAACAAACCCACTAAAAAGGTGAATACCCTTTTTCACTCTAGTAATGAAAGATATGCTTTCCATATAAAAGTGAGGCCCCCCATCTTTTGCACATTGATAAGGGAGTTGCTTCACTTTGTTGGAATGTTTTAAGGAATCCAATGCTTCCAAAGTTTTTAAGTTGGGTGTAGGGATGGTGAGGGGAGCATTCATTTTTCTCATTCTTAGCCAGAGCTCTTCTTTAAATCGAATCGATTTCCTCCTTTATGTCACCTTCTTCTCGCGCCTACCTCTCATCGATATGGCTCGCATCTCCAATGTCGAGAGGGTGTTGGCTCCTTGGTACGAGAGTATTTCATAGATCATGCTACTTCAGTAAAGGGATATTTCATTGTATACATCTACAACATCGATTCCCATCATTATGAGGATGATACCAGGCCACCCTAGCTTGCTAGTTGACTGCAAGATTATAGATCAACATGACACAATCATGCTGTAGGTCACATTATTATTTTTTGGAGTTTTACTCCATGACCTCTAGGTAATAACATAACCTCTATACTCTTTTTAATTATACCATGGTCGTCATCATCTTACTATATTTAATATATGCACCCATGTCCAAGGGTCCATGGTCACAAAGATTATAGAGGTTATGTTGTAATTGGACAATATTTTACAGCTCAAAATATAAAAATATTTCTATTATTTTAGGAATTCTTACACGTATATCCTTCCAACTTTTCAATAATGCTTATAATGCTTATACCCATAATTTCTTTGCAATTACTCTCATGTCGTCACAAAAATCACCGTATTACCCGTTCATTAGTGTAATATATGAGCACAAGTGTAATAATTGAAGGGCACTACTATAACTATTGTAAAAACACAGGAAAACACACATAATTACAAAAGTTAGAAATATATGTATTATTGGAAAAACTCGTAGGAGCACAAGTGCGGAAATCCGAATTAGTCCCCATTTTTATGCTTCTCAGATCAACTTTTAAGGATTTTTTATGACCCACAACACCTATAATTTATGTAATTATATTAGGACCCCTGTAGCTTTACCAATTAACAACTGACGTCCAAGGATCATAAGGTGAGAGTTAGTAAGATTACATGAGCAGTAGTGTAGTTACAAAGATAACATGAATTGCGTTGTAATTAGACAACAGTTTCAGGGGCCTTGATAAAAAGGACGTAATTAACATTTAATGTATCCAAAGGGGCGAGGAAGTTGGGTATGGAGCTTGATGATGGGTCATGATGTCACACATGTTATTATACCATATGATATCTAAGATATGGGTATGATGGGGACACGCAAGGGAGATAAGGGCAAACTAACCCAAACCCTAAATCGAAAGAAAGCATCAATGACACCCATAAAGGTGAAAGGGGTGCATTAGATGGATCCAAAATAAGTGATGTTGCCCTACCCAACCTCCCGTATATATGACATTTAATTCATATGCCCCATAACTTTGAATTCGTTGAACATGATTGTGTAGATGGAACAACCAACATATATCCTTTATATATTATATCGAGAGAGAAAAGGGAAGCTACTTCATGATGTAGCTAACATTAGCTACTTATGGGTATTTTTCATTTTTTAATTTTTTGAAAATATCATCATGAATTTTTATAACTATATCCCTCTAATATGTCATTCAAATTTCGTCAGAAACAAAGAATCATATGCCCTCCATCCAAAACAGGTCGATTACAACTAATCTAAGACCGTTAAAATTACATGTTCTTGATGTAGGGTATATGAGTCTCTGTGTTCTAACAGAATTTGAATGACATATTAGAGAGATATAATATGAAAATCCATGATTGTATTTTCAAAAAAAATAAAAGAAAGGTAAAAAAATCCATGGAGTAGCTAAGATTGGCTACTTCATGAAGTAGCTTCCCTTTCTTCATATATATATATATATATATATATATATATATATATATATATGAGAACGGGGAAGCTGCTCCGCAGAGCAGCCAAGCTGGCTGCTGCGTGGGGCAGTTCCCCCCCCCTTTTATTTTTTTTTTGAATTTTTTTTATGTTTATTCATATATATATATATATATCTCCTACATGTCATTCAAATTTCGTGAGAAACAGAGACTCCTATGCCCCATATCTAGAACAGGTGCTTTACAGCAAAATTCAGGCCGTTAAATTTTACCTGTTCTAGATGGAGGGTATAGGAGTCTCCATTTCTCACGAAATTTGAATGACATGTAGGAGGGATATATATATGAATAAACATAAAAATTTCAAAAAAAAATAAAAGGGGGGGGGGGGGGGGAACTGCCCCACGCAGCAGCCGGAGCAGCTTCCCTTTTCACTATATTATATATATATATATATATATATATATGGGGGCCTTTCAAATAGGACTTGGTTCTTACATCCTTAAGGAAGGCCAACGATCTTAGCCATCATCAATTTATTTGCTCACAAGGACATTTCGGTCGTCTTTTTTGCATTAATTATGCACGTCAATTAATATTTCGAAATACTAAATTTAACTAGTTCTATTTTTGGTATTTTCACAATATCATATTTAAATAATATTCAGTTTTGTTCTGGGAGACAATACGCGGGGCATATGTTTGTATCCTAACACGTTTTCTTTGTATAATATGTGGTTTCTTTTGTAATGGTTATTTGTTCTTTTGTATAATCCGTGGTTCATTCAAAAAGTCGTCAGTGTTTTGTAAATTTTGCATTATTCTTTGTATAATATAATTTATATTCTCAATTAATGTGTGTTTCTTTGTAACGATTGTATGGTTTTTGTATAATAAAATTTGTATGGTTCTATGTAAAAATGTGGAAGTCATTCACGCTTATTTGATGATTAAATACAAATCAGATATGTATAATACATATCTAAAATGTATAATGTACATCCAAAATGTATAATGCACATCAAATATACAAGATATGTAAAAAATATATATTTTTCATTCGCAACCAATTGAAATGTAAAAATACATAACAAATATATATATAATAGATATCATAATTATGTAATACACATAAATATTGTATAGTATATATCAATATTGTATCAAACTGCAAATTGTTCTTCATCCAAGACTAGGTGCAAGACTTTTTTATCGTCATCTCTTATGTGTAGAAATTCTGTGATAGTCACCACCACTCCAGCGTAGTCTTTGGATAGATCCCCTGTCATCCAGGTCAGACCGACACGTTGTCGTTGGCATCTACGTGAAGAACTTGCCAATGAGTCCGCACATGACATCGTCAACTCCACACCACGATCAGACAATCCATACGCGATCAACAATGTAGGGGGTACAATGCTCACTAATATATATAAATCCTACTGCATATCCTTATCCGCGTTTGTCTAAGCATGCTGCAGCAGCCAGAGATCCCTATCAATCTTGAATCATATAACATTGAAAAATCAGCGTAATTCGAAATCTGAATTCAAACGAACACCAAAATGACGTCACCTCGTTCTGATAGCAATACTCGACATTTATCCAGTATTCCTCCCCCTTGACGATGGCATAGACGGTGTAGTTGTGGGAGATGAGGAGGTGGATGAGGACGAAGCTGATGAAGCCACTATCGTCGGTCAGACACACCTCTCCATCTCTCTCTATTTTTGGTGACGTGAATGGCAAATTAGGAGAGATAGAGGCAACATTAATGACAAATTAGGATAGAGTAATTTGAGGAGATATTTTAGGTGGTGGCATACTATATTAGAATGAATAATGACCAAAATGAGTTTGTCGTTAATTAAATAATAATATTATTAACATACCTTTTTTAATAACCATCTAATTAATTACGAATGGACAGGATCGTTGGCCTTCCTTACAGATGGAAGGACCATGTCCCATTTGAAAGTTATCCTATATACATATGAGGGTTGATCCTATAAAAGACAAAAACTGTGAGAGCATGAGAGCAGTGATTCTGGACCACTAGATTCTCTCTCTCTCTCTCCTAATTGATTGCAATGGGAGAAAGAAGAGCATGATCTAGTGGTTCAGAATCATTGCTTACATGCTCTTACAGTTTTTAGCTCTCACAGGATCATCCCCCCCCCCTCTCTCTCTCTCTCTCTATATATATATATATAGAGAGAGAGAGAGAGAGAAGAGATTTTTCTCGATGGAGAAGGTGACTTACCTATTCCATTCTCATTTTTTTCTAATTCTTTTTGAAATTGCTTCCATGAACTTTTATATCTATATCCCTCCTCCATGGAATAGGATCCCTTTCCTCATAACTAAAAAGAAGTAGAAAAAAACGAGAATGGAGTAGATAAGTTACCTACTTCAAGGTACCCTTTCCTTATATATAGAGGGATAAATGAGGCTACACCCTGGGTGTAGCCAATTGGCTACTTCCACCCTCATTTTCCCCTTAAATTTTTATTTTTTGGAAAATAAAAATATGTATATTCATTATTATATCCCCTAACATGTCATTCCAATTTCGTCAGAAACAGAGACTCTTGTGCACTCCAACTGAAGGGTGTCAATTTCAGCAATTCTGAAACCGTTAAAATTTGATAGTCTTGATGGAGGGGGTAGAAGTCTTGAATTAAGTCGAATTTTTAGTGGCACCATGGTGACATGATGTGATCTAAATTTCAATAGGTTTCATTTCAAAAAAATAAAAAAATATAGGGGGAAATGGGTGGGATCATGTAAGTTAGCTACACCCGAGGAGCATGCTCCTTTTTTCCATGTGTGTATGTATGTATGTACGTATGTACGTACGTATGTATGTATGTATGTATGTATGTATGTATGTATGTATGTATGTAGGTACGTACGTATGTATGTATAATGCGCGTGTATGTGATCCTGTGAGATGGGGCATATATGAGATAGTGAGAGAGATAATCTCAACCACGCATTTCACCATCATTAATAAAATGAAACTTGAAGGATTTAAGTCACAATGTATCACCATATTATCATTCCAATTCAACTTAATTGAGATTTATATCACATTAATCAAGACTATCAAATTTTAACGGTCTCAAATTGATTGAAATGACACAATCAAGTAGGCATGTTAAGAATGTTTTTTACACGAAATTTGAAAATACACTTTCTCTAATTATTTTCTCTCTGAAGGTTTCATATCGCTAATGATGGTAAAATGAGTGATTGAGAATATCAATCTCACAATCTCATATGTGCCCAATCTCACAGGATTGATCCTCATGCACACATACACACACCACTAACAACAACAGCAACAAAACTAGGCTAAGTGACGCCTTTTTCAAACTTTGTTACTAAAGCAATCGTTGATAAATATATAACAATGATATTACTCAGTTCGGATTTATTTTTTATACTTGATGAAAAAAATGACAAACATAATATCTTTCACTGTTCATTAGAGACTATTCATGTAGCGAAGCTTAATTGTTCTATTTTTGAAAATTTCAACTAATCATCACTAAATTTTTACTTCAAAATTTAGCGATCACTAGTAAAATTTCGAAAATAACAGTGTATAAGAGTCGCTATATGGACCATCTCTAATGATATAAGACGGATTTTATATTCGTCTCTAATTCCTAAGTATATAAAATGATATTTGTTGTTATAAAAATAATATTTATTGTTATAAAATAATATCTGTTGTTAGAAAATAATATTATAAGAATAAAATATGATTTTACTGTTAATAATATTTGTTGATATCTGAAGATATATAACGATGAGGTATTCTTTGCGTCAATGTACAAGGATCCCCAAATGACAAAGCCGACTTGGGAGTAAGTTTGTCATATAGAAAACATGTAGACGTACTTGTGTTAATTAAATGGAAAAGAAAGGGACATGTGTGTAATATGGAATGTTTAAAACCCTAATTTTGAATCATTCCATAAAGCAAGCCTTTTTGGAATGAGATGTTTGCATAAGACGATATGGACACATGCTCTTGATGACTATTATATTCCCATTTGGACTTTAATAAAAAGGACACATTAATCTAATCTAAGAGGATATGAGCAAACTTTGATGTGACCACATAAACAATTCTCCTGAACGAGAATGTGATGACTTCACTTTTTCCTCGTTTATTTTTTTCCTTTCAAGGGGAAAAAAGGACACGAAAAAGGTATGGTTTGATGTTGTTATCGTGATAAATTGCATTTGTAGTGAAGTAATTTTAAAGAAAGGTCCAAGAAATTTTTTATTTTATAAACGGAACCAAAGTGCTTCGCTACTTCCTCTTTTTTCGGAGGTTGTAAAAAATAGAGGTAATTGCAGATAGGACAAAATTAAGGGTAAATTAAAAAAAAGACTCCAAATATGTCCTAATTCTAACTTTCATCCGATTTTTAAAATATAACAAATAAAATTTAAAATTTCAAATGTAACGCCGATATAAAAGGATCACATAATTTTACTTAAGTATATTTGAGACAAAAAATAAGATCGGACTTCTGAAGTTTCAAAAATTATACCCTAAGATCCTGATGAATAGTTGGATGTTCTTGTAATTACCCCAATATTACTGATAGATCCCATTATTATTACGATTGGAATAGTTTGGTTTAAGTGAATTTTCTTCAATTAACAAATTAAACAATAGGTTGGATTTGATTAAAGCCCTCAAACAATCCATCGCTCGCGATAAAGATATTTTTTATGTTATTAGTTGTATTTTGTTACCAATCTGCATGTTATTATATTTTACTCATCAAATTTCGCTAAAAGGAATTTTAACATTTGACAATATTCCTTCCTTAGAATCATTAGTTTATTTTAAATCAAATCTTCGAAAGTGAGTCATCTACAAACTTGCAATGGTCAATAATTACCGAGATTAATTTGAGTTGATTCTCCTTGGTCGGAGCCGGAGCCTGAAGCCGAGTCACGCATGTGCATTCTGACTCATATATAAACATTCCGATCCATATATAAACCCACAGAAAGATCAGAGCGAATCAATATGACACTATCTATATTCTCTCTCACTCTCTCATGCTTCAAATTGAAACTTCTAATCTAGCAGTTACCCCATAATTAATAACTATAATAGCTAGTATTCATTGGAGCAAAATGAGTCCATATATAAGTTTTTATTAAGCCTGTCATTATATAATGTTATATATAATGACGATATTATTAGTTGCGAAATATTTTTTATATTTCAAATAGCAACAAATGTCATATATGTGGCTATATTATTAGCAACGATACTAGCAAGGCTTATCGATTGCCGTATTTTAACTAAAATCGTTAAATTTTAAACATAAAAATTAGTGGCAATTAATTAAAATTTTGAAAAATAACAATTAAGATCGATGTTATATGCATTGTCCTCAAATGATACAGTAAATGAAAAATTACTTCTCTAGAAAGAACATCATCATTATATATTTAAAACGGCTTTCTTCTTCGGCTTCCACAACTATCAAAAACTTACAATGGCATAATAAATTGGTAGAAAAGGGGGAATGATTAATGGGAGGACAGCAGTAGAGGCTAGAGTGAGAAAGTGAAGCACATGTAGTCAGGAACACAATCATATGACATGAGCCTCCCTCTCTATCTTTCTTTCTCTCTCCATCTTTGAGTGGTTTATAGTACACTCGAGAATCGCGTAAAAGGGGAGCGAGCGTGCGAGTTGCAGAGATGGAAAAAAGGGAGCAGAAAGGGGATGGATATGATATCATGGTGTTGGTTATGTGAGCAATATGGGAACCCATCCACGTAAAAGCTCAGAGAACACTCTCGTTCGCCTTTCATGGGAATGCGAATATAGGATTCGTCGTCGGAGGAGGAGTTTGGGCCGACGCCACGAGGACCTCTCAGGACCGGGTTCGATTGGTATATACCCGACTAGGGCGTTTTATTCGAGCGGGTTCCTCGATCAGCTCGAGCCGATCACTCTCATTGTTGATGAGGAAATCACTGCAACAAAATTGGGTTGCATTAACACTATTTGTCTTCAAAATCCATCGCTAAATTAATTGTTGTTGCATACGTCGGTAGTTATATGTTGTCTCTGTCATCAAAATTTGTAGTAGTTGTTATTATATGAATTATCATTTATCATTGGTGATATAACAACATATTTTTAATTTGTTGCATTGAAAGGGAAAGAAAGCAATTGAATCCCGAGTAAAAGAAAGATTGTATGTGTAGATGAAATTTTAAGTTATTTATTCATGAATGCAAACCATTTATTTACAAGATTCTTGTAGCCATCGGATAATCTTAGATTATATTATCTTAGATTATATATATGGGTAAAATAGGGTTGTCCTATCGGGAAGTTAACTTTGCTTCTCCACTCCATTTTCCTATTTTTATTTTTTTGAAAAATACTTGTATGAATTTCCATAGCTATATCCATATATTATGTCATTCAAATTACGTACGAAACAAGGTCTTCAACAGCCTCCATCCAAACAGGGTCGATTTCAACAATTCTACGATCATTAAACAATGATTGCCTGGATGAAGGTCATAAGAGTCTCTATTTTACATGAAACTTGAATGACTTAATGTAAGGATATAGCGATGAATTTTCACGGATTCATTTAAAAAAAATAAGAAATTGAAAAAATAGGACGGAGGAAGTTAGCTCTCCTTAGAGACAACCCCATTTTACCCTATATATTAATTTATATTTAGGAAAACGTCAAGCATGACTCGTTGTAAAACGCTCCCTTCATTATAATTGCATCATCTACTATTTCTCTAAACAAGAAGGGCAATCACAAAAAGAGATCATCTTATTTATTAGTAAAAAATATTTAGTGAGACTACTTTTTTAAGTAAAAAAGAAAAAAGAGCCCTCACCGTATAAACGAGCGCCCAAAAACTTCGCCATTAATCACCAAAAGAAATACACGCATGTATACAGGTTAGATACATAAACAAAATTACAATTCCAATGCTCCGCTAATGCTCGAGCATGTGTGACAATGTTCTACCCATGACATCGCTCCTAACTGAAAATCACACCATTCCTACCTAACCACATCACCCAAATCAAAGCTAAAGCGCTCGATCTTTCTCTCTCCGTACTAATCCAGTTCTCTCCAATGGATTCCTTGAAATTAAAAACACCATCTACACAAATCGTGTGGTTCCCGAATAACTCTCATGCCTTCTTTGAGCTTTCACACCCGAAAAAAAGGTGCTCTACATCTTCCACCTCACCCAAACACGTCGAGCAAGCGGGGCTAGCTGACAGTACAAATTACGTAAGTCTGTCCCCTATAAAAAGCCTACCCCGTCTGAAAAGCCATAAGAAGACCTTCACGCGTATTGGAACCAGCCATTTCTATATCCCTCTACAATCTGTCATACATCCTCCCGGGTCAAACACCACCAACCCCTTCAACATCTTGTATGCCTTGCCAACATAGAGCACCCCATCGAACCAGTTCCAGTAGTCTTTTCCTTCATAGGGTCCTACAACATTATCCAGTTACACCTGCATCACTAGTAACTCCTATAATCTCTTATCTAAGAACTCATATCGAAATCTAGGGAAAATTGTCCATCCCACACACTCCCCACAGAATAATTCGGATCCACAGTCAATGCCATCAGACGCGGAAATCTCATGCTCAACAACTCATTCTCACTCCAGTCGTCCTTCCAAAACTTAAAACCAGTTTCATTTCCAAGGACATGTCTTAGAAAGGGACGAATGTCCTGCACCACACCACATATCACTTGCCAAAAATACGAGGGGACGTGCCCCAGGACCTCATCCTCAGGCAGCAATGAGCTGTCACCATAAATCTTCCTTCTCAGAATGCATGCCAAGCTGTTGATATCACCCCAAATCTGCGTAATCCACTTGCTGATGAGAACTTTCTCCATCTCCTCCAAGCTACGCACGCCCAAGCCACCATCATCCTTCGAGCATGAAACTATTTTCCAATCCACTAAAGGTAATATGCTTGATCGTCCTGACGATGTACAGAAGAAGCGTCCCATGATGCTTTCAAGTCTCTTTTTAACTCCAACAGGCAAAACTCTGGAAGATAGGAAAAAGATAGGAATCGTTGAAAGGACTAGGTACAACAGAACTAACCTACTGCCTCTGGACAAACAAACAAACTTCCAACCAGCCAGCTTCTACTTTAACTTCTCATTCACTGGTATCCAATCTACTAAAAGCATCTTCCCACTTATCAACGATACCCCAAGGTACCGTAATGGCAAGTTCCTACGAGAGGAACGCAACCAACCAGCATAAATCTCAATCTCTGCATCCTCTAAGATGAAAGGGACAAACTTTGATTTGACTCTATTGAGTCTTAATCCATACACAACACCGAAGATGTCGAGAACCACTGACATGCCTCTACATCTCTCTGTTCCTCCCTCCGTAAAAGAATCGTGTCATCCACATACTGAAGCAAAGGTATCGAAAGCTCTTCCTTTATGAAATTCTTGCAAAATCCTCCTCTCACCGCTTGATCAATTATAATAGGTCAGGCATCTATTGTAAGAACAAATAGTATTAAAGCCAGAGGGCAACTTGACGGACTCCACGTTGCAGCTGAAAATATCCTCCATTCTATTGACTATTGACAAGGAAAACGCAAGAAGCAGTCGTTACACACCTCTTCATCCATGAGATCCATCTATCTGGGAAATCCCATCTGAACAATACTGCCCATATGAAATGTCAATCCACACAATTGTAGGTCTTTGAGAAATCCACCTTCCACATGACTCCCTTTGTTTTCCTTTTACGTCAATCGACAATAATCCCTGATGCCAAGATAACATTGTCCATAAGTTGTCTACCCGACAAAAATGTACTCTGAGGACGAGAGATGATCCTTCCTAGAACTCCCATCAACCGGTTATCTAAGACATTTGCCACAATCAAGTAAATTGCATTGGACAATGCAATTGGACAAAAAATCTCAATCATTGTCACCACCTCCTTCTTTGGTAATAAGAAGATAAAAGATCTGTTAAGTCGATCAAAGCTAGAGTTTCCATCTGCAAACTCCACTATCATCACCAGCACCTCTTTAGAAACCAGCTCCCAAAATTCTATGAAGAACAACATCGGGAACCCATCCAGTCATGGACAAGCATCAGGGTTTAGAGCAAAGACAGACTCACGGATCTCCAATAGTCTGAAAGGCCTCGTCAAGAAACCCACCTCATCGTTACATAAATGCTCCACACCAATGCCCACCCATCTCGAACCACAATGGGATAAGTGTCTGCTTATGTTTTTAAAGTAGCTTGTAACCTCTTGATGAATCACTATTTCATCACCTTTATTCTATCATTTTGGCCTTAAAAACCCTCGTAAATGCATGTAAATACCCTTAATTTGCATAATTTAACATCCATGCATTATTGTATAAAGTGTGTATAATATAATGTTTTTAATGCTAAAATTATAGAATAAAGAAAAGAAAAAGGAAAAGAAAAAAATCGAAAATATTTTATGAATCTAAACCTCGAGAGCTAGGCATCTTGATACTAGGTTGACAAGGAATAAAGTAGGGGAAGATAAGGGTCCAAAATACAATAAAATTTCTTTTATAATTATTTATTCATTTTTGGGATCAATTTTATTTTCTACTTTTTTATACCTCAAATAAAGAAACTTTATACATAAAAGTTGTAGAAAATTAAATATAGAAAAATGTAAAATTGATTTTTCACAAAAATAGTAAACAGAATAAAAGTTGCAGTCTAAATAAGATTCCAAAATCCCAACTTCTTAAACCCATATCTCTCAAATAAAAACTCAAAATATATTAAAATCAGTTGTATATAACTTTTAATAAGCTATTTAATAAAGGTGGTTTCATATTTTTTGGAGTTAAGGTATGAAAATAGGTTTTGGACCCTTATTGTATAGTTTACCCGAATAAAATATTCATTATATTTATTATTCATTATTTTTATAATTTTATATTTTTATAATTTGTAAATCTTATTTATAATATATTTATATATTAAAGATAAATAAAAAAACCAATATAATACTAAAATAAAATATGCATATAAAACATATAGATAAAATATCTATACCTATATAAATAATACATCTATTTAATTAAGTATATATATTGTATCAAAAAAATATAATAAAAATATATTTATGTATATAAAAACAATTTATAATTTTATAGAATAATAAACTAAATTAATAAAATTAAAAATACAAAATAAAAATAAAAATCACACAAAAACATAGATAAATATACCCATAATGGAACCCTAAAAACCAACTTGTAATTATATACCTCTAAAAAATAAAAATATATCATAAAAAATACTTTACAAAATAATAAATATTTTGATTTTATGATTTAAAATTAATAAATTCATTTATTATTTGTTAATGATTTTTTAAATAATTTTGGGTTGGGTTTTTTCTGATTGGTTTACATGGACCAATCAGGTTCACCCGATTGTTGACCTCGGTCAACTCTCTGACCAAGGCCCTAGGTCTGTCAGACTTGTTTTTTCGCTTTGTTTCTCGGATTTTTGGGGCTCGTTCCTTGCACTATTTCACGACGAGTCCTTTGTGACTTTTCTCCTCGATGGACCCTCTAACACGCATGGTGTTTGTTTTAGAGATCGAATCGCTGCATAACTTCATTCACTTCGATCTTTGAAGCGCCTTGTCAACATTGTACATATACCCTTTCCGATCTTCCTCTCTTGTTTGAACCATTTTTCCCTTGCCTTGGCCTCCTCTTGTTTGCTTAAGATAGACGTGGGCGATAGGCGCATCCCCAGCGACTCGTAGCGAGTCCAGGCAAAGGAAGAAGAGCTTCCACCCACCTCTAGCAGAGCGCCGCCGTTGAGGTACACTTCCCGGGTCTGCCAATGAGGTACCCATTTTTCCCCTACATTCCTTAGCTTAGTTTAGCCTTTAGCTCAATTATTGCTTTTATTTTACGATTTAGTAACACTCATCAGACACACTATCCATCCTTGTAGTTTGCCAGAGCTTAGCTCGGGCAAACTCCATTCCATGTACCCCACGTATACCCCAATTCGCCAACCACCCTCACATCTCCCCCTTTTGCTTCTATTACAATCCCCTCCATCCTATTCACCCCGCTCCCCTCTGGATCGAGATACGACTGCTCCACCTCCACCATCTACGGAGCACCACTGCCTCCAATCCATTCTACAACAGTCACCTTGATAGAGCCCCTGATACCTTTGTTTTATTTGATGCCTCCCTGTCGGTATTGTGGACCAAAGGACCTTTACGTACAAGACTGAGGTATCTGGAGCTCCCCATCTTCCACGAGCTCAACAGCCATCACTGGAGCTCCAGAACACCTTCTGAAACCACTGCATATATAGGAACGAGCCGTCTCCATTTTGTGACCCTTGGAGCAGATTCTAACCACCGGAGCAGCACAACACCGTTGATTGAAGGTCCTCCTCCACCGTGTTCTTCCCTGTTCTTACATGGAGGTTCAAGGTCGTTGGAATCGGCTTCGATCCCAAATTGTCTCCCAACCGTTGGATCCAGCCTCGGCTCGTCGTTCGATTACAGGAGGCAATTTAATCCCAGTCGTTCCAGACGAAGAGGCATCGTCATAGGAGAGAGCGCTATGTGTCAAGTGAACGGCCTCCTCTCGTTCGATCTACGCCTTTAGCTGGGTATTTTGCACTTCTACCCCATCCATTTTGTATATTTAATATTTAATGACTAAACTTTCATTGGTGGTTTAAATAATTCCATAATATTTGCAATTAAGACCCTAGACTCTTATTATTTGCAGTTTAATCCTTATCAGCTCACCTCACGTGGCCACCCACATGAAGTGGGCATTTTGTGGCCATGCCCTCGTGGGTCTTTGTATTTCACTTTAGTCGTAGAACTTTTAATTTCAGTTGTAACTTTTTGGTGAAATTGCTTACCGACCCCTATACTTTATTTTATTTGCATAAAAGCCCTGCTAGTAGAGTAGTTTTTCTTTGTTTCTTCTATTTATTTTGAATATCTATTTTGCTCATAAAAATCTCAAAAAATAGATGTCTAATCCTGATTGCACGTTCTTCTATGCTATAAATTTATTTTGCAATTTTAGGATCATCTAATATTTATTAAAAATAAAACACAGCCTTATTTGTCCATGTCTACATTATAAAATCCATAAAAAATATAAAATCTTTTTGAAAAATTTAAAAAAATTGTATTTTGTACTCATTTAATTATTTTAGAACTCTAGACCAAAAATCACTAAAAATTAAAAAGAAAATCTTAAAATTGAAAAACCCTAAAAACACTTATAAAAATGTATAAAATTTCCAAAAATTGTGTTTTCTATTTTATATTTTTATCTATATTATTAATAAGGGGTTGATGGGGCTGCCCTCTGGGGCAGCCAACATGGCTGCCCCGCCCCATTTTTGAGCAAATTTTTTATTTTTTTGAAAAATATCGTCATGTATATTCACCCCTATATCCCTCCTATATGTCAGAAACAGAGACTCCTATGACCTCCATCCAGACAGGTTCGATTTAAAAATTGCTACGACCGTTAAAAAAATGACGTCTGGATAGAGGTCGTAGGAGTCTCTGTTTCTGACGAAATTCGAATGACATATAAGAGGAGGGATATAGGGATGAATATACATGGTGATATTTTCCCAAAAAAAAATAAAAAAATTTTGCGAAAAATGGGGTGGGGCAGCCATGTTGGCTACTTCTAGGGGGCAGCCCCATTTTCCCTATTAATAATATATTAAAATTAATTTGGAGAAATTTTGATTCTATTTTCTATTTTTTATCTCCATTTTAATTCAGTATATTTAATTAAACCATATTTTGGGTGTTTTGACTTCAAAAATATTTATAAAAATTAGCAGACCTAAAAATAACAAAAATAGTAAAAAAATATTTGAAAACCTAAAAATATTTTATTTGTTGTATTTTGACTCTTATTATTAATATTATTTATATCTATACTAATATATATTGTACATATAGCCATATACATATTATATCTCTTTTATAAATTAAAAAGGAAATATAAAAATATAAAAAAGAAAATATAAACTAAAAAATAAAAATATAAACATAAAAATAAAAATAAAAGAAATAAAAATATATAAAATAAAAAACCCACAAAAAAAGCCCTAGGTCTTGTCTTTTGTTTGGCTAAGCAATGCAGTAAGCCAGTCAAAACTCACCTCCCACAATATAAGATCCATCATTCCCATACCTGGCAAGCTATCGAAGTTGAATCCCAATCTCATATTAAGCAGTAAAGGTGAGGAGCAATGTGCGGCGAGATGGTAGAGTGATTGATTTCTACTATATTAATAGGACAAGTGGTCTTTCTGAGAAGCCATCACCCCCCCCCCCAGGAGCTAGGTCCCCCCGCTTTGCTCGGTTCGACAGGACAAACCCCCACCCACTTCTCCAACCTCTCTCCTCCCTCTGTCGGAGCGGTGATCCCTTTCTCTCATGTTTGAGTGTTTGCTCCTCGTTTAGGCCGATGGAGCTGGGGGAAATCGTCTCATTGCAGTCACCTCCGGGCTTATTCTCACATGGATAGTACCAGGACCCTTGTGCCTGGACTGCACTACGAGCCCTATGAACCGACAACTCAAATGAGCCTAGGTTTAAAACCAAGCCTCCTTCGACACCTTGCGACGAGACGCGGACATTCCTCATGATATCGTTCCCTCCGGGAACTTCCCGGGTTGGGTTAGGGAAACATCTGATGCATGCCCTCGCAGATCCAAACGTGCTCACAAGGCACACGATAAGAATAAGACCGATAGAGACCTCATAAGGGACCATTTGAGTTGCAGATCGTAATGCTCCTAGAAAGGCATATTTCAAATAGAGGGGAGTGAGTGAAAGGTCCCAACCAATCACATCTCATATCCCACCCATGAATCGTACATGCATGTGCTCGGCCCTACCGCGCTTACGGCTCCACAGCCCAATCCACTCTAGGCCCCGATCCTCCCATCTCGGTAAGCACCTTATTATAGAAAGTCTAGTTGCGGCTTATTTTATTTGCTATATTTTGACTCTTTTTATTATTAGTTATATCAATAATAGCATATATTGCATACATAGCCTTATACATATTATATCTCTTTTATAAAAGAAAAAGAAAATATAAAAATATAAAAAAGAAAATATAAAAACTGAAAAAATTTAAAAAAATCTAAATATAAAAAATATAAAATATATAAAATAAAAACCTAACATATAGACAAAGTCATCTCACAATCACATTTTTGTGCATTTATTTGCTCGATCTATCCTTTGTGTTCCATGTGTTTGACCTCTACATGCTTGTACACTATATACTTCTATTGTAGAGTTATAATAAATTTTAATTCCACATTTACATTTCATTGCTTGATTTATTTTGTTGTGGGTTAATTGTTGTTTTAATCCGAATTTCTTGTCGGTCACCTCGACGACTGTGTTCCCGCCTTGTCTGGAGCATACGATCGCTTGATTTTTCGGTTAAACACCTCTTTCGAAACCACCCTCCTCCTCATAAAACTCCTCACTCCAACTTCAATCGAATGGATCAAGTTCCTCCTCCTTCTCCCATTTGCCACCGCATGAAAGAATTTTCTATTCGCATTACCCTCCTTCAACCATATCTACCGAGATCTCTGCCTCCACTCAAGCTCACGCTTCATGTCCTCCTCCTCAAGGATTTTCTCTACCAACCCCTGTTGGCTAGCTCCTCCTTATCCAGACTTCTGTTGTCCTACAACAAGTCTAATTTCATCACTTCCTCTTGTGTCTGAGTACATCTTCGCTCGCGTTCAACACGAGAATCTCTTCTGAAAGCCACTAACTTTTTCTGTAATGCTGCAAGCTTCAACGCAACACGGACATTCGTTGATCCATCCACATCAAGATCAGACCAAAAAGTGGTCACCAACTCACGGAAGCCCTCCTTCAGCAACCAGTATCGCTCGAATCTGAAGTGAGACGAGTAACTCCTCTCGATACAAGAGTCGAAACAAAGTGGTGTGTGATCCGTTCTTGACCTTGGAAAGGATGCAACAGTTGCCAAATGAAATCCTCTTACGCTTCAACAGAAATTAGGAACCTATCAATTCAAGAATGAGAAGAAGCGTTCCTCCAAGTGTATTTGCAGTTTGTCTCATCAAGCACCTCCAAAGCTAGTTGCTCCACCATATCAGCAAATAAATAGGATCCAGGATCTTACGCTTCTCTCCCACTAGGCCTATCCTATGCATAAATTGCTACATTGAAATCGCTGCCCACAATCCATGCCATTGTTGGAAATCTCAATCTAATGGCCCGCAAATTCATTCCAGAGAGCCTCATTGGTTGAGGATCTCGTAATGTCGTAAACCGACGATATCACAAACCTTGATTGGTACCTCCTGCTAAGCAAAGTGGTTTCACTGAATGAGTCAAGCTAACCTCATCCATCATATCAAAAAGGTCTACATTCCAAGGCACAACAATACCCCCAAGCTATCGTTCGCCATCATTGCTTTAAACTCATTGCGATGAGGTCCAGAAGTGGAGCCCCATCTCACTGAGTCCCATGAATCAATCTTATTCTCTTGCAGGCATGCTACATCAATCTTCCATGTCACCAAAAGGGTGCCAATCTCCAACATTTTATCTGGTTGACCCATCCCCCTCACATTCCAAGTTAAATTTTTCATTGAGAAACAATAGGGTTCACCTCTGTCATCTGAACACCCACCGTCCGTGCTACCGCCAGCTCGAAGAGCCTCCCTTCCTCGCCTCTCGTTACCTCTGTAAGCGCATCAATCTTTGACTTCCTAATTATGGCCCTTTCACTAGATTCCAAGTCAAATGCTGACATCTCATGGATGCTGAGCAAACCTTCATCATGCAATTGAAAATTTGTTGTAACTACGTCCACAGCCTCAGCTTCACCTTCTCATTATAACTTCCTCGTTTCCCACCCTTGTGAATCTGCTCGCAGGTGCTTACGAGGGAAGAAATGTAAGTGTCGCATCCCCGAGAATCCTCTTCTTCTTCATCACGCGGTCTAAAGTCTTAAAATCTTGTGACCCCTTCATACTTGTGCGTCAAGACACCATTGCTCCCTTCGTCACGAGCAGTCCTCCCCTACACGGCTCGGGCATCCTCGACACTCCAACACCTCCCACATCAATGAACCCCTTCTCTACCGTTGGTAATTCCCCCAACATATTTGACTCTACCCGTTGAAATTCGCAACCATCCAAAGAGATAGTGGCAACTTGGTGAGGTTCTGATGTCAGAGAAGAAAATGACAAAGAAAACTTTGTTGTGCGCCACCAACCGCTTCTAGATTTATGCAGTAACCCCTCCACTGATGGAGCTAAAGAGGAATCCACGTTAGTGGATTGCAAGTTCTAAAAACCAACATAGCCCTCCCCCATCTGTTGAAATAATAGGGTGCCTGACCACCTCCGAAAATCTCTGTGGTGGATCTGTTGATGCTTGAGGATCGAGATCGTGTAGCCCGATGGACTCGAACCCGATGCAACATTTGACTACTTCGGTAACGCTGCCTTCATGCATGCATTGTTTGAAATACCATCTATTACACCTCAATTTTTGGCTTCCGCAATCTTCGGCAGTATTGCTTCCATGCATGCATCGTTTGCAATCCAAGCCATTACACCTTCTGTTTTGCCTTCCGCACCCGTAACATATGGCGTCACCTCGAAACCCGCTGCAGAATCTGGCATCTGATTTTCTCCGACGGCCATCGTAGTACTGCCACCAACATGGTGGCCACCATCCGCAGACTGCTCCTCCAACACCTCCAGCCACACCGCCACCAACCTTTTCCTATATTCATCATCGCATGTTGTAGTGAGGAGGGATTGTTTCCCTGGACAAGAACCACCGGCTGCAACTCTTCCTCGGTTTGCAATCCAGAGCACGCTATCTCTAGTACTTCACCAATGTGTTCTAGTGCTTTCCAAATAATCTCCAACTTTCAGCATCTCAAAGGGATGCATGTGACCTTCATGCGCCACTTTGTCCTGTCGCTTACTGTGCTACTGTCTAGGAATGGCGGTCTTGACCACGTGATGCTTCCCCTCACCTCTTGCGTTAAGCCACCCTCCAACACTCCTCCGATCACCTTTTTCACTCCTTCAAAAGACAAGCCTCTCAAGCAAAGAAGCCACCCTGGCAACCAAATAGCATCGACTACAGCTCTTGAGTCCTTCGCCAGAACCGACTTTTCTCTTATGCTTCGCAACGCCTCCTCTGGCCCTTCTCCCACAAGGATCCCTTCCAGCATCTCATCCAAATTCGCATCCTTTGAGAGATGTTGCAGTAGACAACCCATCTCAACCTCTGAAAAAAAAGCTCGAGGAGTTTTGTGCATCTTAGCCACATGTGCATCTTCAGTCCAACAAGCCTTCTCAGTGTTATTAGAGCCTTTCTTCAATGACCACGAACCTCTTACCGTGCGCTCCCTCCGTCGATGTATGGGTTCTCCATACCGAAAACAAAGCGGGACATGGGCCATGCACTTCGGAGATGGGCGATCCTTTTCTCCACATCAATAGCACCACGATCCGTTCACGATAGGTCTCGGTAGTCGGCTCCGCCGCTTCGGAACGCTCCAGGATCCCTCCCCCGCCAACTCCTCCATCTCCGCATCATCCTGCATCTCCCCTTCTTCTTGCTTGATCATCACCTTCTCCAAACACTTTGTCGGTGGCCCTCCGTTCCCAACCGTTGACCTTCTTCCCCACGTCGCTCTCCATCTCCATCTTCCAAGGAATTCTTCCAAAACACCTCAACTTTAGGGCCAGTTTGGTTGCTGGTGTACACCGATGTATCCCTCGTTCCAACCCTCCCAACTCTCCACACAGTTTACTATTCACAAGGGCACCCCAACCCAACCTAACCCAACCCAATTACCAAACTGGCCCAGTTAGGGTTCGTTCCAGTTTAGTGAGACTATTGTACTTGCCGAAGGTGGGTGTTTTTGCTTTAGAGAGAAGTGGTATATTTTTTTCGATAATTTTACAAGCTTTAGGGGGTATTTATGTAAAAAAACCCACGTATTTTTTTAAGATGAGAAGTACATTCAAGCTTTTTATATGAACGAGACAAAGCATCCAACTTTAGTCCAGTCTTAATTCGGTGGCAGATCTTAGTCCCCATTTTCCCGTATGTATCATATAAAAAATCAGAAACAAATTTCAGTGTCGTCAGTGCAAGTCAGGAGACTGCAGTTTATCTCTCTACTTTCTCTCTCTCTCTATAAGTCATCCACTTTCCCTCACGCCTCTCTCTCTCTCTACACAGAAAGACAAAAGGCGATGTTCCCCAATGACAACTAACGGAGTTATCTACGCACTCAAATAACAAAAAAGGGTTTTCATAGTTTTACCCCTGCCTTGTTTGCAACAACACTTTTGTATAGGGATATTTACCCAGCGAACCCTGAAATCTTTCAAAATTACCTCTACGACCTTTGAAACATCGATATTCCTCCCTCGACCCCGTAATCTTGCTAACCCTTATCCCATAGACCCTGTGGTTAACTCCCATCCATTTGCCCCGTTAAAAGTGACCAGATTCCGTTATCTTCTTTACATGATACCCATTTTATTTATCAAATTTACGGCAAGTGCCATTCCCTCCCACCCTCCACGTCCAGGACCCCCCCTCCCAGCCGCCTGCTCGAAGACCCGAACCCCCCGGCCGTCGTTCCCGATCGTCGTTCCCAGATCACCGCGCGATGAGATGTTGACAGATGAGTTTCCGGGACGGGTCAAGCGCGGCGAGAGGAGGCTCCTCCAGATGCCGGTGTCCAGCATGAAAGTGGACTTCGTGGTCTCGAAGGATGGGAACGGGACGCACACCACCAGCGATCTTTAATGTCTGTGTCCGTGAGCTCCTGTAGATATGATGGGAACATACAGATTGGGAGATCTAAAACCAATCTGATGTTCGTTGGGGATGGAAAGAGCTCCACCATCATCGCCGGTAGCAGAAGTGTGTACGATGGCACCTCGAAACTAGACCTCCAGTCCGTCTCCTCTGCCATCTCCCCTTCGTGCGGCGCGCTTTCGCCTCGGCGCGCCCCGATGCCCTCCTCCAGTTCCTCCGCAAGGTCTCCCGCGACAAGGAGCTGGAGATCGAGGACGTCTGCCGCGCCCACTACCAGGACTTCATCCGCGCCGTCGATGACCTCCGCTCCCTCCTCTCTGACGTCGACTCCCTTAAGTCCTCCCTCTCCGACGTCAACTCCCGCCTCCAGTCCGCCGCGGGTCCCCTCCTCTCCACCCTCGACTCCTATCTCGAAGCCCTCGCCCAGTCCCGCAACCTCTCCCTCGCCCTCAACTCCTCCCTCCTCTGTGCCCCCGCGCCCCTGGTGCGACCCCTGGAGCCCCGCCCGCCGTGCCCACCCGCGGAGCCCTGCTCCCTCCCCGGCGATGGAGACCCCCCCCTCCCCGCGCGCGGATGCTCCTCCCGTCCACTTCCCCACCCCGATCAAGGAAACCAACCCCCCCCCCCCCCCCCCCCCCGTGCCCAACCCTTACTTCGTCCAGCAAGAATGAAGAAGGAGAGAGTGTGGAAGAAGAAGGAGGGGGAGAGAAGAAGAAAGGAGGGCCCTTGGATTTGCTAGGGTTAGATTAACTCAACTTAAACCCAAACAAGTTAACTTAAAAAATATCAAATTTAACGGTAGGGTCTATAGGGTAAGACGGAGCAAGATTACGGGGTCTAGGGAGGAATATCGATGTTTCAAAGGTCGTAGAGGTAATTTTGAAAGATTTCAGGGTTCGCTGGGTAAATATCCCTTTTGTATAACACTTTTGTATTATTTCAAAATACACAGTTCTACGCTTTTGAAATTACACTTGTACCCTTATTTTACTTTGACAGAAGGGTAAAACTGTAAATTTCGTAAGACTACCGGACGCAAGTGCTACTGTAAAAAAGGTTAGGGGTATAATTGTAATTAAAAATATTAGAGGGACACAATTGTAAGAAGCATGCGAAAAAGTAAAACTATAATGTTTTCTTCTAGAATACAGAAGGAAAAAAAAGGCCTTCAACCAGGAACCTAACCAATTTATATTTTTCCGTAATTTTTCCATGATTATGCATTTTAGCATTCGAAGATGGGGTTTTATACCACCACCCTTAAAAAATGTATCAATTATTAACGACCTCCTTTACTCGTCATATTTAACCCCAGAATCCCGATAAGCTTACTATGTTAGACCGCAACCCCAACAAGAGTTAAACCATGGGAGTCGTAATGTAAGAGTTTGTAAGTTTGCAGAAGGCGTGGGATATGTACAAAGAGTATAAGAGGTATTAATCTGTCGTGTTACTGGAAATGTTTACAGAGTTTGTGGTGTAAAAATTCCTTTGAAGGTCTTTAACAACATGAAGGTCAAGAAGTTTCTACGAGAAGAATTCAAGGATCGTGTAGAACTGTGTATGCTGAGGTAGCCATCTACACCATAAGATGGACAAATGCGTGTACCGAGGGGGTCACAATCGGACCCCTTGACACCAACTCGATGCTAGTTGTTTCTCTCTAAGCATGGTGACATATATGCATGTCTCTCTCTAGCCTCTGGCTCAATTCAATCTCAGAAGGTGATGCTCCCTTCCTTCCTGTTCAGAATAGGAACAAGAAACACATTTAGACCCTTCCCTTGAAAACTCCCAAACATATATTCTAACCTTCTTATTAAATATACGAGTTTAATGAGTCTGCCCCCGCGTTGTTTTCGACGTTTTTTTTATTTTTTTGAAAAAATATCGCTATGTATATTCATCCCTGTATCCTTCTTATATGTCATTCGAATTTTGTCAGGAAAAGAGACTCATACGACCTCAATCAAGACAATCATTTTTAACGGTAAAATATTTTTTAAATCAACACAATCTCGATGGATGCCGTAGGAGTTTCTGTTCTGACGAAATTCGAATAACATATAGGAATGATATAAGGATGAATATATATGACGATATTTTTCAAAAATAAAAACAACGTCAAAAACGATAATGAGGCATCCATTTGGGACAGCTCTTAAACTCTAATTATATACACATAAAGTCCAAAAAGATATTTTCCCCGCTTTCCTTCCACTCAACCCCATCCCCCAACTCTCTCTCTCTCTCCTAACCCACCTCCCTCGTCCTTTCTGTCTTCTCTCTCTTATGCCTACCCAATATCTTTACACGGCTACGTTGGCATTAAAATGATCTGAACCATCCGATTATCAATTGACACTTTTAACTCCAATAAGTCCAAATATCCTTTCCATGGGTTTGGATTCCTTCTTGGGACTGGAAACGCATAGGGATCCGTCCGTTTCCTTAAGTTACAGCACATGTTGTATAAATGAGAGGACCCGTCCTCATATGACTGAACCATTGATGTGATTATCTCAATCGTTCTTCAAAGATCCTCCAAATAGATACGGATATATCAATCTGATCTGTTATCGTATCCGTTTTATATATATATTGACATTCGTATCTATATCTATTTTAAAATGGATATGGATATCGTTTTGATATCCACAAACATCTGTATCCGTATATCCGTTTTCGTATATAAACATAGTCATAGATTTATTTCTAATCCTATATAACATATTTCTCTGCCTTTCTTATACCATATTTATATAATTTTAATGATACAAACACATTTAGCAAATTAATATCATGTGTTTTCCATCTAATTCTTATATATTTAAGTCGATTCCATAAAGTATTTCTAACATTAGTCGTGTGCAATCAATATCTGTTTTACATCTGTATCCGTTTTTAAGGATATAAAAAGATAATTTTAATATCCATCAATATATGTACTCGCATCCGTATTCGTATTAAAAAACAGACAAAGATACGTTAATACTTATATTCGTATCCATAATACTTATATTCGTATCCATATCTGACCGTTTGCATCCCTACTAACTTGACATTGAGTTTGGTTGGTGACGAGCGAAGTTTTTTTAGCACTTGTGTTACCAGCAAAAATAGATGCACATTCCTACTCAGCAAAACTCGTTCTTAAGAGAGTCATTTATTGTTCAAGCAACTTCCTCCCTTCAATCTTAGACAGACAGTTGAGATGCTCACATCAGCATAGTAGAGGATCCCTTTTATTCAGATATATATCCATTTTAAAATGGATACATATATAAATACGTTGATATCTTCAAATATTCATGCATCCATTTTAATACATTATTACAATAGTATATTTAGTTATCATTGTATTCGGCGTATCTTATGCTTTGATATTTTTGATATAATCGCTATTTTATAAATTATATTAAATATATTTGTTCACATGAAAGCGCCTATAAGTTATACCTAGCGTATTCTGGATTTTTTCACTCGTGTACCATTGAGTTTTTCGAATAATACTTAATACATTGGAATTACACTTGTGCACCTACATTCTTGAAGTTCTCACAACAATAGCCTCTCGCTATTACACTTGTGCCATAAATTACATTGACGAAAGGGCGATAACATGAATTTGTAAGAATATTAGAGGTATAAATGTTATTGGAAAAACTAGCAAGGGTATAAGCTTGAAAATCCCTATATATTTTAGCCGATTCAAGCTCTTATGCTATTCTTTGTATCCAAAAATACGTGTATGTTTTGAAACAAACAAGAGTATTGGTAAATTTAAAAAACCTAACTTTGCATCGATATGCAATTACACGTATCACTTCTGAAATATGACTATAAAAAATGGGATTAAACTTTTAACTTTATTGCACCTTCAGTCTTCAGTTCAGGAATAAACATAAACAAGGACGTAGAATAAGGTAAATAAGAGTATGTTCTATGTTCAGTTGGAAAGATAAAAATACGGCTAATGAGATAGAATAAAGGTAAGTGAAGTAAAGTAAAGATAAGAATAAAGATATAATGTGATCAGTAAGGGAATAATAATACTCTTGAAAATCGCATCAGAATTGACTCCTTATTCGGATACTTATTCTCCAAACAAACGTGAACTTAGGATGTAATCATTGAGGTGCGTAATTGAAAATTGAAGCATAAGTGGGGCCTTATTTCTAATTAACCCAATATATAACACATACATAATAATATAAGCAGTTTCTCTAAGCCATACCTCTTGTCCTTTCTCTCTCTATCTTCTGCACCCAAAAGTCGCCCCTTCCCTTCTTATTGGACCACAAAACTAAAACGCGAAGGCGGTGCTCCTTTCTTCCTCCTCCTCCCACCGAACCCAATTCCCCATCCCACGCGAACCCAATTGCTCAGATCTCTGGCAATTCCAGACCCGAAACACCATGCGGAGCGGGCTGAGCACCATCCACCAGACCCTCACGGCCGAGGCCTCGGCCGTGCTCTCGCAGTCCATCTCCGCCGCCTCGCTCCGCCGCCACCCGCAGACCACCCCCCTCCACGTCGCCTCCTCCCTCCTCTCCTCCACCTCCTCCCCCCTCCGCCTCGCCTGCCTCCGCTCCCACCCCTCCCACCCCCTCCACTTCCGCGCGCTCGAGCTCTGCTTTTCCGTGGCGCTCGACCGCCTCTCCCCCTCGCCCTCGCCCTCACCCTCACCTCCCCTCTCCAACGCGCTCGTCGCCGCCCTCAAGCGTGCGCAGGCCCACCAGCGCCGCTCCTCCCCCGACCACCCCCACCAGCCGCTCCTCTCCGTCAAGGTCGACCTCCTCCACCTCATCGTCTCCATCCTCGACGACCCCTCCGTCAGCCGCGTCATGCGCGAGGCCAGCTTCTCCAGCCCTGCCGTCAAATCCGCCCTCACCTCCGCCGCCCACGACGACCCACCTCGTCAAGAACCCTCAAAACCACATACCACCTTCGACCCACCTCGGCAAGAATCCGCAAAACCCCTCTCCACCTTCGACCCATCTCGCCCACCTCAAATCCAAATCCACAGCGGACCCATCAGGGAGGACGAGGTGAAGAAGATCCTCGACGTGCTCGACCGCAGCAACAAGCGAAATCCAGTCTTAGTCGGCGACTCAGACCCCGGCGCCCTGCTCCGGGAAGTGCTCCGGCGGGTCCGGGATCGCCCAGGCATCGAGATAGTATCACCGGCGAGAGAATTCGAGGAGAATAGATCAGATGCCGGAAGGAGGATCAAGGAATTGGGTGACTCAATCGAATCCCGTGCATCAGATGGAGATGTTGTCATCGATCTCGGTGATTTGAAGTGGCTCGTGGAAGCTCCCGGTGGTGCCCAGCAGCTTGTGTCGGAGGCTGGGAAGACGGCAGTGGCGGAGATGGGGAGATTGGTGAAGAGGTTCCACGGTGGCGGGAGGAAAGTTTGGGTCGTGGGCACTGCGTCGTGCGCGACATACCTCAGGTGCCAGGTCTACCACCCGGCGATGGAGGCCGAGTGGGACCTCCAGGCCGTGCCCATCGCACCGCGGGCTGCACCCTTGTCCGGTTTATTGCCAAGGTGAGATCGTGGTTTTTCCCTGTTAACGTTTGGGTTGACTGTATGTTTTGATTAGTTTTGAGATTACAAGATTTTGCCTTGACTTGACTGCTGACGGATTGATTATCGACCAATTGAGTCCAGCTGACAGATTGATATATCTCGCAATTGAGTTCATTGGAGTTGAAGAGAGATTAAACTTCTCTGGATCTCTGTTCTCGATGTGGTTGTTCTGAGTCGGGAAGTTGAGCAGTGGAAGCACTGTTCTTGTTCCTGTTCTTAGATTTGTATTTTTATTCTCTTGGTTTTATTGGATTTGGTATTTTGTGGGTCAATATATTTACCAAAAAACGATTCTATGTGTTTATTCTTTCAGTAATAGATCATTTTTTAGGAATTATTAGGAGTGAAAATCGGCATTAATATTCTACTGTGAATACACACCCATTTCACTTTTTGGCATTTTTTATTTTACATATAAAAAATCTGTAATTTTCTTGAGAGAAACATCAAGTCAATGTACTGCACTGTTGAAGTTCCTGTTGCATGATCTAATCGTTGTTTAAGATAGCAATAATTTTCATGTTATTTTCCTTTCTAGTCTCTTTTTCATCTTTTTCGATGATTCCTTAATTTCTTTGAATTATTTGTTATATTTACGCCAAAACGGTAAATCTGTGCTCCTTCCCGCCATTTTTATCTCTTTTGTGATCTTCTAATATTATGGAAAATTAAATCCAAATTTGACATATAATTTTTTTCCTATCGGAAATCGATTTCAGCACAACAAAAAGTACGGGAATTCTCAGCAGCTCCATGGAATTGCTCACGCCATCGAGATCTTTTCCTCCGCTGATCCCCGCGACAGCTGCGTCACTGATTCCAAAGCGGCAGCCTCCAGATCGCAAGAACATGTGCCACATCTGCGCCTCCAGCTACGAGAAGGAGCTTTCTAAGCTCGTCACAGAGCGATCCTCCAACTCGAACTCATTGCCCCAATGGCTCCAGGCTGCGAAAGCCGATGCGCCCGACCGAAATCAGGTGCGTGTTTTGCCGGTCATCACCATTGCTCTGAAGATATTGGATTCGTGGAATCTAACGGTAGATTTTTGGATCTGTTTTTATTTTCAGAGCAAAGAACAGGAGATCCAATGGAACCAGAGGGCAGAGGAGCTGCTGGTGAGATGGCGGGAGGCGTGTTCCCGCCTCCATCCCAATGCGAACCTCGCCACGCCACCACCGGTAAGAGTTCTCTGCCAGATGCCGCGTACACGGGTGGCTACGGAGCTTGCCCTCGGGCCATCGGTGCAGCAGAACCCGATGATCAGGGCAGTCGATCCTGGTGGATGCACTCTAGACTTGCTCTCCAGTCAGGAAAATGTTGATCGCTGCATTGTCGGTGATAAGGGCAACGACGAATTCAAGCGGCTGTACAAAGGATTGATGGAGCGAGTGGCATGGCAGGCGGATGCCGCCGCCACAGTAGCTTCCACTGTGGTGGCATGTAGGTCTGGCGAAGGAGCGAAGCGGCGAACTGGGGGGACGAGGAACGATACATGGTTGTTGTTCGCGGGACCGGATAAGGTGGGGAAGAGGAGGATGGCGACGGCGTTGTCGGAACTCATGTTTGGTGGTGCCAATGGGGACCATGTGGTTCGTGTTTTCCTCGCTGGTGGGGAGGATGGGGAGTCGGATGCGAGGTATTGGGGTAAGGTAGCAATTGACCGGATTGCGGATGCGGTGAGACGGAACCCGTTCGGGGTTTTCATGTTGGAAGATGTCGACCGTGCCGACTCGATGGTGCAAGGGAGTATTCGACGTGCAGCGGAGAGAGGACGGCTCCTCGACTCGAATGGCCGAGAGGTGTCGCTCGGGAGCGCAATCTTGATCTTGACCTCGATGAAAACCGTGGTTGAGGAACCCGTGATTGACGACGAGAGACGACTCGAGATGATTGTTAGGAACATGTGGCAATTGGAGCTTCTAGTGGAAGCGAGGGCGACAAAAAGGCGGTCGGAATGGTTGCAGGCCAAGGAAGAGCGACATACAAGACAAAAGCGAGACACCGAAGATGGCGGGCTTTCACTAGATTTGAATTTGGCCGTGGGCGCGCTCGAGGACGAAGCAGGGGACAATTCGCGCAACTCAAGCGATGTCACGGTCGAGCTCGATCGTGTCCACGACCACGGGCGGCTCGCCATCGCGTCACGGGCACGTACGCTCTTGCCCGAGCTCATCAGCGTGTTGGATGATACCATCACATTCAAGCCCGTCGACTTCTCTCCGCTTAGGCGGAAGGTTGTGGATGTTGTGCGGGGGAAGTTTGAGTCGATTTTGGGACGTGAGCGTGCGATCGAGGTGGAAGATGAAGCTCTAGACTGGATAGTAGCGAGAGTATGGTTCGACGATGATGCAGCGGGATGCAGGCGATTTGAGGATTGGGTTGAGAGTGTGGTGGTACAGAGCTTTTGGCAGCTGAAGAACAGAGGATTGGTCGACGACGGTGCGTCGGCGGTTAAGTTAGTTGCGGTTAAAGATGGTTGCAAGGTTACGGAAGCCGGATTGGGCGGGTTGCCAGACCGGATCTCCATAGTGAACAAATGCTGAGGGCACGCTTGCAATTGTTGTAATTGATTGGAGGTAGGATGTAAATATACCACGTCTCACAGTGTTCAAAATCAGTTAAATTAGTTGATAATAAGATATATGAAATTTTGTTTTAAATTTACTATTATTTTTATTTCCAATATAGCCTGCCAATAACTTCTTTATGGGTAATTTGCATCCTTACCCTGTGTGATAAAAAGCAACTTTCTGGGGGTCTACATTTGTGGCATTGTTTAGGAGATTATTCTACGATTTCTTTTTTTTTGCGAATTGGTTGCGAGGTTACTTCTCTCGCTGTCTTAGCATTTATAAGGAATATATGGAAAATGATAGAAATGATTTTTGCACCATGACTCCCAAATTCTCGACTAATTACACAGCAACCCCTACAATCTTTGTAGTTACATCCGGACCTCTATAATCCAATTTTATTTAACACAGATGCCCCTGCATGAGGTTGATGTAAGAGCTAGCAGAATTGCATGGGTCGTAGTGCAATTATAGGGACTGTTATTGAACTGGATAAGATTTTAAGGATCATTATATGAGAAAAATACCATAATAGTACTTGTAAAATATATACTATATCTTTTCTCCCTTTTACGTGGAGAAGGCCGGAGGTCGTAAAATCTTCTCGTGAAGTGTGAGCACGTCCATCAGGATCTTGTTGTATGTGTCTCCATCCCTCTAGTCCTTCACCTACCAAACATCTTATTTTCAATCATTTTATCATTCGTCGAGTATCATAAAGTTGTCCAAGTCGATAAGACTTCACATAATGTATTCTCAATCAAATGCGATCCAAACAAATGAGCAAGCACGGGGTTCAACCTTCTTAATAGGCTACATCTTGGATGAGGATGGTGGATCTTCGTTCCAGTAGAAAAAAGGGCGATGTAGAGGGTACGATTACAAAACTCACGTAACCGACGGACCCCTACGAAGAGATGAGGAAGAAGAACATGCATGTTGCGTAAGGTTTTGTTAGAAGAAACATGGAGATGGAGAAGGAGAAAGAGACACAAAAGAAGAAATCTCTGTTCCTAACTTTGATTCAACCAACTAATACAACGACACGTAACCCTTTATATAAGAGGGATGAGATTGCGAAATAAAAATAAGAAGGAAACGAATCCTAATTACGACTGAGCAGTCACCGAGATCCATACAATCGATGACTCAATGTTGCATTCGACAAGCATGCCTAGAGAAAACATGAGTGGGTGACACACATAGCAGCAACAACACGACTTCGCCTTCTTCTTCTTCTTCCATGTCAATAACATGTGAAAGCTAATAATAGAGGGTGAGAAGCAATGGGAAAATGTGAGGATGAGGGAGGTGAGGGTCATCTCATCCATTTGAGACTTCATGTTGTTGGGTCCAATTGTGGCAGCAAAGACTGCAACTCAACACCACCACTCCAAAGATAAAGACAAAAAGGTGTGACTTTCGCGGGATCTCTTCACCATGAAAAGGACACTTTTGTCTTTGAGAGTCTGAGACCTCCAATGCAGAGAAATCATTGATGGGAGAAGGATCTTCTGTTGTGGCATGGGCTACAGCATACTCTGTGTTGTTTTCGCAATGGTTAGGGAAAATTTTGATTACAAAGATAATGATTCGCGTAAATTTTGATGCCAAAGGCGCATGTAATCTGTGTTGTATTAACCATCGCTAGCATATAATATAGCAAACGATATATTTTTTATCGCTGATTTGTAATATATCATGTGATGTGAAAATACAGCAAACGATATATTTTTTATCGCTGATTTGTAATATATCATGTGATTTCGCATCAAGGTAAGTTCGCCGTCACTGCAACACATTTGACCTAAAGCAATCAATAGTTTAATATCTATCCACATATCTTTTGTTATAAAATTTATAGTAATGAATATTATTCGTTGCTTTATTATATAAAATTCACAATACAAAGAATCATATATGATAGTATACGTTAAAATTTTCTTATAATCATTGCTAAGGTAGATTTCTACCGATTTAACGAAAAAAATGAACGAATAAATGTATACTTTTTTAAGAACATTATTGAATTAATTGTGAATTAATGTAACGTTAGAGAATATATATATATATATATATATATATATATATATATATATATATGATAACGTATATTCAAATATTCAAATTATTTGTTACCATAATTAGAGTGAACGGTAGATAAACTAATCAAACAATTAATGTTTGGGGGCACGAAGTCATTAAATCCCACAACTTGTATTTATTCCAACAGCGTAAAGTCCTTTTCACATAAAAATTTAAAAAAAACATAATTGAACAGATAATACGATTTGATATAATAAAGTCCACATCGTCTAATTCCAATAGGGGATATACGTGTCGAAATCTTACAAAAGCTACATTATATACCCCCCAAGTCAGAGAAGATGGAACTATCTCAAACAATAACACGATGATTTAAGGAGAATAAGCAGTGTTTGATAATTAAAAAAGTCTGCAATGGCGTCTTTGGTATTAAACAATTAATATGGTTAAATTGCAACAAAAATACCGAAGTTTTTGAATAAAATCAAAAAATAGCCCTTGTCGAGTTTCAGTACTAGACTTTAGCAAGGACAACTTTTTTCATGAAAATGACAGAATAAGATTTCAATTTCTATATTGTGTTTAGCTAAAGGCAAAGGAATTACTACAGTTCACTCGTTCTTTCCTCTCTTTGCTCCACAGTATATCCTTGTTAGAAAATGAGATCACCATGTTCGATATATAGAAAAAAAATATAGCACATAAATAACAGATCGATCGACAACCAATGGCTAGTCAAGTACATGGATCAAACCTGATAGGATAACTTATAAGACAATCAATTCATAGGATGAGCAGCCATTAGGGATGAAAACGAATACAAATATATTTGTATCCGTTTGTATCCGCATTCGTCAAATAGAGGATATGGATGCCATTTTCTTGTATCTGGCGAATACGAATAGGAATACGAATGCAAATGTCCAACATTCGTCGAATAGGAATACGAATACGAATATAATATCCTCAACTTTGATGAATACGAATGTTGAAAATTTTGAGGACACGAATACGAATATTCTTTTTTTGAAGGATACAAATACGAATACGAATATGAATACGAATGTTCAAATTCTGGATGATACCAATACTTACAATGTATACAAATAAGTAAGTTTGGTAAGCTTGCTTTTATTATTTATTTATATCTTTACATTTTCTTTTATTACTTAGTTAATTTTTATGTACATGTTCATTATTAGAAAATTTAATATACGTTTTATATAATTACGAACCTAAAGTGTTTATAACTTTTAAGTAAATTTGGACAAGTGTAGTATTCGTATATTAATTCGTATTCGTTTGTCAAATATTCGTATCCGAATTACCAATATTCGTTTTGCATTTGTATTCGTATTTTGAGTATATGATTTTACATTTTACATATTCGTGTGATATTCGTATTCGTATTCATATCTGAATTTTAAAAAGGATGATGATATGGTAACATCTATATTCGTATCCGTATCTGACAATTTTCATCAGCTATGGTCGAACCCTAACCTCAGGAACCCTCTGACACACTTGAAAATTTTCAAAAAAATATATAGTGACTAAAGTGAAAAGGAGATTTTTACATCGTGACCCATAAGATATTATCCAATCATACGACAGTTCTATAGTCTTCGTAGTTAGGAGGCATCGAAGGTTACGGTGTAAGAGTCAATAAGATTACATAAAATACAATGTAATTACAAAGATTATAAGGGTCATTGTGCAAAATCCAAGATGGGAATCATACTATAGTAACATGCTACTTTTCTAGTTTAGGACATGGGAGGTGGACCAACTTGGTCTCCAATCTACATGGAGAGAAAATTAATGTATGGTCCTCCAAAATTTAATAGAAAATTAATTGATGAGGGGAGAAGCATCACATTAGGGCATATTTGTATCCATTTCAATCCAAAGGGAAAAAGATAAGATCAAGTTGGGTTATGGGATAGAGCACAACCCAAATCCAAGTTGTTGTGCGTCCCAATCACTGCCACGTGTCTCTGTTTGCTTGGGGATCTACATCCAAAAAGATCCTTGAAAGCTATGCCCATCTGGCTCCATCTTAAATTATAAATATATGTGGGGTATTTTAACAAAGACCCCTAAAATCTAGTCCAATTACACTTGATCCTTGTCATCTTGATAACTCTTAGGGTGCAATTGGTTGGCGAGTTAAGGCGGGTTAAACTGGTAGAGGGTAACCTGTTTTTTTATTTTGGTGTTTGGATAGAGGGTTAAACTGGGGGTGGGTTAAAGTGGGTTTGGGGTGATATGATTGTATTGAAGTTTGAAAAAGTGAGTAGTTGTCGAGATGTGATTGTATTGAAGTTTGGAAAAGTAAGCAGAAGTGGAGTAGTTTATAATTTTTATATGATATGATGGTATAATATATTATTTTTTAATAGGATTGATGATGTAAAATTGATTTATTTAATTTTTTAAAAAAAGAATAAAGTATGGCCCATGGGGAAAGATGGGGATGTGGGTTAAGGGGGGTAAACTCCCCTAACCCGCAGGTAACCCGTCATCCAAACGGTACCTTAGGGTGTGTTTGGATAGTGGGTTTAGGTGGGTTAAACAGGTAGCAGGTAACCCATTTTCTGGTTTTAGTGTTTGGATAGAGGGTTAAAGTGGGGGTGGGTTAGAAGTGTGTTTATTATGATATGATTGTATTGAAGTTTGAAAAAGTGAGTAGCTATTGTGATGTGATTGTAGTGGAGTTTGAAAAAGTGAGTAGAAGTGGAGTAGTTTATAATTTTTATATGATATGATGGTATAATATTTATTTTTTTGATAGGATTGATGATGTAAAATTAATTTATTTAATTTTTAAAAAAATGAATAAAGTGGGACTTACGGGGAGAGAGAAGGATGTGGGCTAAGGGGGGTAAACTCCCCTTTCAACTCCCAAAAGCGCAGTTTACTCCGGTAGCCGAACGCTACCTTACACCACAACTCTTGTAGACGGGGATATTATGTGATAAGGAAAATTACAACGATTGTACGCATTCTGATGTGATTGATCAAGATTTTAGGTGTCATGATGAAAAAAATCCCAAGGCATTATGGTGTTTTTGTTTTGATGCACCTTAGTATATTGCTATATAAGAAGGCTGGAGGTACTTGGGTGATATTACATTTTTAAGGGGTTGTATGTAAAAGTTCTTTCATATTTTATTTAATATCACGGTAACTTAGAAAAAAATCACTTTTATGGAGCATTCGTCAACATCATCTTAGGTTCGATTCATTAAACGCATAACCAATGAGGTTTGAGTTCAAAGATCCGCTTATTTGATAGTGTTTTTCCAAATCTTTCAAAATTAAAATATGTTCCTAACGTATACGATGCGATTTTTTTACTTTGTCTGGATGCAAATATCTAATATTTTATCATTTTAGATACATTTTCACACTCGTTGCTTACAATTAATACAGGTATAAAAATTTTACATTTTTTTTCATGATAGTATGCATGGATCGGATTTATCATGATTGTTCTCAGTAAAATCGTGGACAATTCTTCTGCAATGGAATCTTATAAGCGAGATTTCAACCTACCCTGATATGTTTGTGACACTTGATCTCATTGTAATGGGTTGGCAACAATTCTATGGTTTAAGTCAAGAGCTAATGACAAAAGGTTCAACTTTACACCAACTCCACAATGAGCGTCAACCACTTCACCCATTTGAGGGATAAAAATAAAAGGCTTCTTTTCCTATTCCCCCAAATTCTTTTTTAATTGATGGTTAAGAACTCAAGAACTCCACATTTTTGTGTTTATAAAATAAAATATGACTATAATATAAATAAGGGTGAAAAAACTTATATCAGAATAAAAGGGTTAATTTTGATATAACATTATGTGTAATCGGGTTAATTTCGACATAACCATATGTGTAACCTCAAGCTAGCTCAAGGACATCGTAACCCGTACAAGAACACAAAGAGGGCGGTTTCACCGCTAGTTGTCTGCATCATGCAATACCATCTTCCTCCGCACCTCATCGGTTATGTGGATCTCCTTCCATCCTAAAGATCAAGGTTCAAATTCATCATCTTAAGGAGCATGGTTCAAATTCAAAGAGGAGAAAATGTCAACCTATTATTAAATTTATTATTATTATTATTTAGCATTTAATATGATTGTTCTCACATGCTTGATGAGATATTTTTTTGTCCTTATGCATCAAGCTTTAAAAGTCATCCCTTTGGCTCCATCCTCCCAAACCCAAAGGCTTGTCCTATTGTGCACATTGCGTGCTTCCTAAAGCCTTATCTACCCCCACACAATGCCACTATCCATCCTCCTTTATTAATTTTGTTCCTTCTCCCTTGGACTCGTTCCTTCCCTTTAAGCATGAAATGTACTTGACAATTTTATAGGCATTATTATTTTGTTGTTTAATAGCCATAATTTAAAATGTAATTTATACCACCTCCAACTCGAAAATATTTATTCTTTTATCTTTCTTCCACAGCTTCTTTGCTTATCCCCTTCTCTCTCTCTCTCTCTCTCTGCTTCTTTCTATGGGTCTGTTTGGTTGCTAGGTTGAGGTAACCTGATGTGAATAGTAGTTGTTTGAGATGGTTACGAGGGTTGGAGAGGGTTGGAATAAAGAATGTGATGTAATTTCACTATGATTTGTGATGGAATTCCAACTCAAGAATAGAAAAGGGTAAACATGGTTAGCCCAAGGTAACCCGGTTACCAAACGGATCCTATGTCTCTCTTTATTAATAAGGCACCTTCGTCATCTTCCAAAAGGCTTCGATGAGAGAGAGAGAGAATGGATAGAAGGTGGGTGAAGAAGCATAAGGATCAAAACATAAATATCTAAAATTATTGGATTATTTTGTAAAATTTTATATTAGATTTTAGACCTTTGACCATTATATCACAACCAAGTGGAAATACATATATTTCCAGCAAATATGTAAGGGTACAAGTGTTATTAGCAAAATTTATAAGGATACAAGTATAAAATAAGGACTTTGTTATCCCTTGCTTATCCCACTTGAGTTCCCATTATCCCCAAGGCTGTTTAGGAAGGACGACGCATGCCTCTCAAACTAATGGAAAAAAACACATGGCTTTTTGCTTTAGTTGATAGCAATGGGTCATTGATCATGAAAAAGGAACAAGTCAAATTTATTTAGAAGCATTCCTTTGTATTCAAGACTTGTTGATCTACATATACATGGCATTATATTACACAAGTCTATCAGAGGAGTGAACACCATCTTTTATCTTATAAGCGACTATTTTTGCCTAAAATGATCGCATTGCGAATCCGATTAGGAGTGAACATCGTCCGCCTAAGTGTTGTTTTGCTTTCTTGTTAGTTGTTTGTGAACTTGTGGATATTTGTTTTAAGAGATGAGTAATGAAACATATATTTAGCTAGTAATTTGATTAGCATTTAGAAGCTCTTATTGAAGGAAGAAAGTGGAGAACATTCAACTTTTGTGCAACTAGGCAAAAAGGGCCAACAAAAGGTGAAGAAGACAAAGGGGAACATTACCAAAGATATGTGCACATACACAAAACTTGGGAAGGGAATGTGCAAGGGGGTTGGTCAGCTTTATCTTTTGCCACCATATGCTCATTCTTCACAAAGGCATCACCTTTTTTCGCCCTTTTTCAGAGAGTAAAGGTGAGGGATATTTGGCACCTTTGTTTTTAATGTTCTAGTGGTAGAGCAGTTCGCTTAGCATCCAAAATATGGAGATGCAAATCTTATATTTTTTTCAAAGAAAATGACTTCAACTAAAAATAAGCAAATATCGAGATAAGGAGATCATATCGACCAATATCTCTATTTATATATTATACTTTTTCATTCTTTATCTCTCAAACTAATCGAAAAAAGAAGACGGATAAATCATTCTTATCGTCTCCACAAGTTATACTCCACAAAATAGAACAGATGTGATTATTCAATTTCTTTCTCATTCAATCCAAATTGGAAAAAAAAAGATTCAGTTACGTACTAAACCCGACCCCTATAGTGATGTACTCAAAGTTTCTCTCGCAAAATCTCGACTTTCTCCTTCAAGATCAAATTCTCAAAGTAGCTACTGATGAATCCAGAGGACAGACGCTAAGAAGACCAGGGCCGAGAGACAAGGAAATGGCCCGAAAAGCACTACAGAGAAAATGTGAAATCACATCTGCTTAGATATATCGACTAAAATTATTCGAGTAAAGTTAAGAGGTCCGGTGCCTTGAGGAATTCTTTTTCCCAAGTCAATTCCCATGTCTCGGAGTATGGAAAACCCTAGACCCCATATCTGAGGGAGAGGTAGGTCGAAAAAGCTACTCTTCAAATAACGAAAAGATCTAAAGACAGAAGAATCCTAGCTTATGTTCTTCGGATTAACAATCAAAATAGATCTATATCGATAGTTATTCTAGGTGATCGACATTGTTGTGATCCATCGTGAATTCTTTAGGGGTCGTTCGGTAGAGGAATAAAGGAAAGGGATAAGGAGGGAGAAGACATCGTTTATGTTCTGTTGGAGGAAGAGGATAAGGAGGAATAAAGACGGATAAATGGTAGTTATTTTGTTATTCTCTGTTCAGTAGGATAGAGGGGATAAGGAGGGATACGAGGATTATATTAGATAAGATTGTTAGATAAGTTATAGTTATTTGTATTCTTTTGACAGAAAAACTTATAATGGAAGAATAATGAGGGAAATCTTATTTCTCATTTTGACTCCAGGACCACAACGTTAACCTTCTATGGAACGAGAGGAATAATGAGAGATATCTCTCCTTACTCATCAAATGAACAGCTCCTTAGATGGTTAATTTTGCAATCAGCCATTGTAGCTATGGACTCAATTTGTTGTGTACGGCCCAACGTCGGAAATTCCAACTTATGATAAAGACAGTAAATAAATAAATAAGGGTAATAAAAGTGGCAAACTCTCTTATGTGTGCACCTTCCCCTCCGTATCATTCAAACCCACCTAATCCACTTCTGGTGGAAACACCTTGAAAAAACCAAGGACATGACAATGGGGATCCCACGTCTCTCTCTCTCTCTCTCTCTCTCTCTCTCTCTCTCTCTCTCTCTCTCTCTCTCTCTCTCTCTCTCTCTCTCTCTCTCTCTCTCTAGCAATTTCCCCGACAGGGCATGCTCTCCGAGCAAATGCCCCGTCAGGGCATGGCTTTTTAATTTTTCCCGAGTTGGGCACCGATCGGCGTCCCATTACCCGATCGGCGAACGGTTCGCCGATCGGCAAACCGTTCGCCGATCGGCGCCCAGCGTGGGGAAGGAGTTATTCATTTAGTTATTAATTTTTAGTTAAGGGGTTATTTATTTAGTTATTAATTTTTTGTATTTTTCGTATTTAGTCCTACTTAATATTTATTTACTATTTAGTGATTACATTATTAAATATGATAGAAAAGTGTGATTTTTTTATGTTTAGCGAAACTTATAAAAGAGATAGAGCATCCAACATATTTTGCAAAGAAGTAAGTACTATTTATGAAAAACATAGAACATCCATTCATCATTTTTCATTACAACTAAAAATGCAGTACTATTACATCAGAATACTTCCATTCACTGCCGACGAACACGCTCCCTGTGTAATACGTTCAGACGAGCATATTTTAGTGCAATCGTGTAATGTAAATCCGCTAAGTCGGCGTACAGATCCTCCTCCTCGTCATATATATCATTTTGCGGAGAAGTCTCGCTCTGCGAACTATCGACCATAGCAGGGGGCATGGTCTGAGGCGAGTAGTCAGTGAATGGAGACTCCGCCGACTGAGCTTCTCGATCCAGCAAACGCTGCTCCTCCGAAGGGTACTCTGTAGGGGCCTCAGATGGCCCGTCTGAAGGTGGAGAGGGCTGCACAAAGTCTGGTACTGGTGGAGTCGCGGAAAGCGATAGTTGCGGTGACCCTAATGGAATGGGTGGTGTCCCACGAGATCCATGTGGAGTGTGTGGATGACGTACTGCCAAAAATTTGATTGTGCGGGGGCGGACGCACCGACTTACGTGCAGCGAAACGAGTTTTTGCCATAACCTGCACGGGTACAAAACAATTGCATGAGATATTTTATATATTGAAAATGTTTAGTGCTCATTAAAGAAAATATCAATTGCATTATATGAGACAATTACTGAAAAGTTCATCACGAAACATTTAATAACAGAAAAACAGAGTAAAACTTCTCATTAATATTAAGAACTTCATTACAGTGATTAGGAAAATGTCACCGAGTATACATTTCTACTCTAGTCGAACATATGTCGCGTCCTACGTAATATTCCTGATAATCTAGCCCTACGACCTCTACTACCTCCACCAGAGGTACTTCCACTCTCCACACTTGACTCCCGTGTTTGTTCTCTAATTGAAGTTGTTCTGTCAAGCTGAGGAGATTGTTGGCGATGCTGCAATGGATATTGTGGAGGATCATCTTCCTGCTGGGGTGGGTACATCAAATCTGATCGCGGCTGAGGTATATTACGGAACGGAGGAGGTCGCTCTTGGCTCGCATAGGATGAAAAGCCAAGAAAAGGCTGAGGAGGAGTAATATGGGTGGGTTGGGACTCAAAGACTGTCTGCGTAGGGGGGGTTAGACCCCAAAAGTCATCAGCCTGTGATGGTTGCGTCAGCTGAGTCTGTGTTGCATGCCTTGGCTGAGATGGGCCTGCCTCGGCATCATGAGTACCGACAGCAAAGGTAGTTCCAGCAGCATCACAACTTGTGGGGAAGAAAGTGAATGTTGATGGCTCATTGGAATAAGAGTACCGCGGTTGGTATTGTGTCAATTGATCCGCCAATCCAAAGGTATGCAAGGCGGAGTCCAGCAAACCGATAACATTCTGCAATTCTGAGCTGCGTTCGTAATGCTCAAGAATCCCACGTGCCTCATATACGCTTTGTACCTGTGATAGTAAAATCATCACATACTACTCTTACAGGAGATCAGTTTAAGTAACCAACGAGATAAATTGAAACTCGTACCCCAGGCCTGTATCTAGGAGCGTGAGGCTCATATGCGAGTCGTGGTGCAGGGATGGATGTCTGAATCCAACGTCAGGTAGTTTGCCAATACCATTGCATGTATCTGGTTACCCGTTGTTCAAAAGTTTACAGCGATGCTCTCTCCACCACAATTGTTTGTCGTCTCTGATTCCATTGAAGTACCTGCTCACGGAGACGGTCGGCCCAATCGATCGGATCGTTATCCCTCTGTCTAGTCCGATGCTCAGGGAAAAATATCCTTGGCATCGGCTCAGGGATATGGGGGCCCAGATCAAATTGTCGCATGACTCGATCAGGCATGTGCATCACCACCACGTTAAAACAAATCAGCACTGTTTGTGACATCCAGACCTCCACTCCTTCTCGGCAAATTGCGGGTAGGTTATTTACAACGTCCATGTCAAATGGAGACCACCTCATCTGTTGAATATTTCCAATTAGTAGTATGTAGGTTTCCGGTGCTCATCGTAATGCACAAACAACATACCTGATGTTCCTGCTGAGTATCTAACTCATTGCGGTAGAATGGTAGATTCGTAGTCTGTACATTTTCTATGAAGGACCTCCTCCCTGATGTCCATCTGTACTCAATTACATATCAGTTTCATGTTATAGGTCGAAAGTAAAATACTATAATATGTTGTTCCTTTACCTGCATGCGTAGGGTCCCCGATGCAGAACATCTTGCTCCAGACGATATGGACGAGGAACGCCAATGTGTATATGCTCCCACGACCAAGTCTGCAGTAAGGTCAGGAAGGCATAACATCTTTTGGATTTACCCAAGGAGCACTCGTCCAATTGTTGGTACAACTGTGCGAGTACTGCAGCCCCCCAAGCCATCTGTCCACACTCTTCTAAGTTCTCCAACAAACGAAGGTACCGCAGCGGTACCTTATCTCCCGTCGAGTCTGGGAGGAAGGACTCTTCAATTTGATATAAAATAAAGGCACGAACAATTCTCATCAGACGATTTGCATCTTGTTCTAAGAGATTAGTGTCTGTGAGAATGTTTTCACGGATCCAAGACAGCTTAAGTCGTCCGCTTGATACGTTCTCCCCTCTTCCAGCGCTTGGATTCACGCCAAGCATTTGTTCACAATACTGAGACCACTCAAAACGAGATGGGTGCTCTAGGCCGGTAACAGGGGCACCATCAACACGAAGGCCCGTCAAAATGGAGACATCCTTTAATGTTACGGTAACTTCACCGTATCGAAGATGAAAGGTGTGTGTCTCGGGCCTCCAACGTTCCAATAAGGCCATGAGAAGTGACTGATCTAGGTTGACTCTTTTTAGGTTGCTGACACATCGCATGCCTGCCACCTCTAGCATTTGATTGAAAGCCTCGCTACGGTGTTTATGCAGAATCTTGTTAACTCCACGGCCATGCTCCACAAATCTGTAATGCTGTTGCGGGGATATATTGTTAAAGTACATAGACTGCAGTTTAAACGAATGAAATATTTGAAGAGCTTACCGAGGTATCATCATTGAGTGGAAGGGCAGAGATGTGGCTGCTCTGCTGGACCAATACAGAGGTATCAACTGGTCCCGGTAATGAATCCATTCCTATTTCGGCATAAGTTATGTAACATTTGTAATTTAAAAAGAATATAGTGTTAAAATTAAGAAGTCATGTATATAAAAAATTACAAGATACATTTAGCATCGTTTAGCGTCCAGGACACGTCGTTCGGGTATGACCGACCTGTCTACATAATCCACATCTAACATTGACTTGACCCATTTCGTCCATACTATTTCGTATCCTTACAGATTGAGGGCGTCCAGGTCTTACTTCTACATTCGGAGGCATTAAAATAGACCTTGGTACGTTCGCCGGCCAAAAGCGACGATCAGGAATTGGTGAGAATTCGGCAGTGTAAGTCGCACGAAATGCATCCGGTGTGTAAAACCAGGAGCAGTTTTGTACATGCTCGATGCCTACATTTACAGAACCACAAACAGCAATTACATGTGAGCAGGTGATATGCATGCATTGCATGAACCCGCATGTGCACTCGGACTCTGTTCCGTTGAGGATGACTCTGTAATTTCCTTCTCTACACCTCACCTCGAAAACAGTCTGGGAAAATTGCTCAACGTCGTGGGTTCGAGCTGCAGAAACATTCTCTGTTAAAATTTGATTGTATCTCGGCATTAATTCCGAAGTTGTCATATGTCCTTGTCTGCGGCGCGTCACGAAATAAGTATTCATTCGATAGAATATGGCAAGAATCATCGTCAATATGGGAAGTCCCCGCATGCCTTTCAAAACACTGTTGAAACATTCAGATAAATTAGTTGTGGTATTCCCATACCGACGACCTTCATCGTGACTTATTGCCCAGTAATCTACTTAGTTAGAATTAGTTGATTAGTTAATTACGTTTATTAGTAATAAATAATTAATTAACTTAATCAAATTCCAATTAATATAACTAATTACATCCATTACTTATCTTCATACCATTTAATTACAATACAATAACGTATTAAATACACTTAATAACTAAATAAATTAATTTCAATACCATTTAAAATTGCATTCATTAATTACTTCTTAATTACAAGATACTATACATAGTTAATTGGATTCAAAATTCCTAATAATCAACTAACCTAAATTATTAATAAATAATTTATCATCATTAAATGAAATGATTTTTCCCTTAATTGTTAAGTTAAATAGCCTAAATAACCCTAACTATAACCACATGATGTCTCCTTTAACATGGGCATACAAGGACAATCAAAGGCTATTAATTCTCCTATACAATAAATACGCTAACTTGCAAAGGATTAATTAGTTTGCAAGCAATATAGAGATTATTTTATTTAAACTGAGAGAATCACATTTGTGGAACTACATTTGTTAATAAAATGTTAATCACAACAATGATCTAAATCTTTAATTAAAAAAGAACTACATTTGTTAATAAAAATGTTAATCACAACAATAATCTAAATTTCTAATTTAAAAAAATTAATGCTTTAAGGGAAATAAAGAAAATAATCTGACATACCTCGATGGGAAAGGGAGGGCGAGAGGAACAATACAAGGGAGGAGGGTTGAGGGCAAGAGAGCTCACGATTGTTTGTGAGTGGGGTGAGGAGAACTGAGGGGATGGGGCCCCTTTTATAGGCGGGCGAGGGGGCTAATTCGGCGAACCATTCGCCGATCGGCGAATGGTTTGTCGATTGGACCCTCAAAGACCGCGCCTCACTCTTGGGCACCGCGTTGCACGCGCACGTGCGCGTTGAGGACCGCGCCCGCGTGCCCCGACGCTCGCCTCGCGTGCCCCTCGCGTTGAAGACCGCGCGCACGCGCGTCGACCCTCGCCTCGCGTGCCCTCGCGTTGAAGACCGCGCGCACGCGCATTGAATGCACCTTTGATCAGCGAACCGTTCGCCGATCGGCGAATGGGACGCCGATCGGTGCCCAACTCGGGAAAAAATAAAATCCCATGCCCTGACGGGGCATTTGCTCGGAGAGCATGCCCTGTCGAGGAAATTGCTCCTCTCTCTCTCTCTCTCTCTCTATATATATATATATATATCAAATAAAAACCAAGTATGCAGCTGGGCGAGCTATTTCCCAGAATGGAGAGAGACAAAACTATCTCCCATTCTGGGCATCAGTTGAAAATATTTCCCGGACTGGGTATATATCGGCAAATGGTTTGCCGCTCGCCTATGTGGCGCGGCAAACCATTTGCCGTGCTTACGTGGAGGGAGCGGCAAATGGTTTGCCGCCTACGGCAAACCATTTGCTGCGAATGGCCATTCCCGCCCAAACTTGTACAATGCTTTAACTTAAGAGTTTACATGTTTATATTGTATTTATTTATGAATAAATTTAAGATATTAATAATAAATATTATGTAACAATAAAAAATACATTTATGTAAATGTGATTTTTTATTAAATAATGATTATTTAAATTAAAAATTTAATTCGTATAGTTTTAGCAATTAATATGTTATGATATAACTTAGTAAGAGTTTAGTAGTGTAATTGCTATTTATTTATGAATAAATTTAAATTATTAATAATAAATATTATCTAACAATTAAAATTACATTTATATAAACGTGATGTTTTAATAAGTAATATTTATCTAATTTTAAAATATAATTCGTATAGTTTTACCAATTATTATGTTATGATATAACTTAAGTAAGACTTTAGCAGTGTATTTGGTATTTATTTATGAGTAACTTTAAAACATTAATAATAAATATTATTTAACAATTAAAAATACATTTCTATATTAGATATTTGTATACTATTATCATAAATATCTTTATATGTAGATGAATGTTTGATCTTTTAACTTGGAGTTAACAATAAAGTTCTTTAATTTATATTACAATTAAGTGAACATTTTTAACATGGGAACTGAAATATATTTAACATGTAACTGGGACGCACATACATTCATCATTTCTCCAAGTAGTAGAAGCTGAAATATTTCATTTACTTGAAAAAGATACATGCAGAATACATACGCAAGAGACCATTAAAGTAGACATGAACATCACTAGATTTCAAACATAACAACAAAATGTACTAACTCTACTGACGACCTGACCTCACTCGCTCTCCACGCAGTGCACTCAAACATGCATACTTCAATGCGATAGTGTAATGTAGATCAGCTAAGTCAGCGTATAAAGTTTCTTCCTCATCGACAGGTTCTTCAAGCGGTGATGTCTCGCTATAGGATGAACTAGGGATCGGACTGCCTTGCGGGGAATAAGGGGTGAACTGTGACTCTATCTCTGTCGTGTGGAGATGAGGTACCATCTCCACTGGCTCCGGTTCTGATGCGGTTGGTGCCCTGCTTGGGGCCGTAGATGGCGGTGGATGCGCTGACGGAGGTGAGTGGGATGGTACACGGCTGGAGGCCCGACTGGGTGGAGCACGTACTGCTAACAAACGATCGTCGGGCAGGCGTACTGGGTGGAGCATCAATACTCAGTACTGGCCGACAGTTAGCAAAACCTTGTATTGACGGAGCGAACGCCCAGAACAAACGAAAGAAGGCATTTCTGCCTTCTATAGGAGCCCCGGTTTTGGGATCAACAGCCGGCTGATGTTCGAACTATAAATTAATTGTGGTATACATTAATTTACTGACAGTTTATAAGTAATATTATGATTTATTAATTACTTATGACCTTCATTAATTTAGGATATTTAAATCTTAATTAATTTATGGTATTTGTAATTAATTAATAAATAAATACTTTAACATTTGCCGATATATACCCAGTCCGGAAATTATTTTCGTTCCGTACCCAGAATGGGAGATATTTTGGTTTCTCTCTCCATTCTGGGAAAATCCAGTTGGGCAGCTTTCTCTGGAAAGCATTGAATGAGAAAAGGTCACACACAACAAAGGGCCATTCTCTCTCTCACTCTCTCTCTCTCTCTCTAGATATTCGATGCTGATGATGATAATGGTGATGATGAGCATGTGAAGTGTGAACAAGAGAAATTTTTGAGGGCACAGAGTCTCTCAGGGGTCCCCTCTGCTGAGGTGAGAGGGTGCAGTTGTTGCCACCCTGTGGCTGTGGCTCTCTCTCCTCCTCTTTGTGCTCTTTACCCAACCACCCAATCATCTTTGTCCAATCCAACCTCTATAATATTCATGTTTACCTCCAAAGGCATGTACTTAGCTCATCCTAACTTGACCTCGATTGTGTCCAGTGCAGGAGGTCTAATCCCGCCACAATGGATCCCACAGCAGGAGGCCAACATCGAAGATCCTCGGACAACAAACAACTTCGAGCAAGATAATGGATTCGCGAGTGGATCTGGAGATCGATAACCAAGAAGGATCCCGGGGCGAGGGAGGCCGGACATCCACGCAGCACATGTGATGTTTTTGATTGGACAAGACTGCAAGGGTTTGAGGGGTAAATGATTCACACGAAGAAAATAATGAGGTGAAGAATACTTGAGGGCCAATTTGTTGATGGATAAAGTGAAATAAGGAATAAGCATGATTTACTAGACAGGAGGAAAAGTAATTGAACAGAGGACACCAAACTGTCATGCAATGATGTATTATGAGTAAAGAGGACGAACTTGCACGAACCACAAAGTTGTGGAATTGGTGGTTCGCTCGAAATAAGCAACAGATGTAGATGGTGGACGTTGAAGAAAAACGCATCGACATCCTGCTTTCTCATGTGAACGAGGAAAAATATCCTAACCCTTTCATAAGTCTGAGACGCATCACAACGCCGGTGACACTATACACGGGAAGGAGACGTAGACAACGGGGAAGAAAACATCTGAAATCACCTTAACAAACAAGACACCTTGACAAACAAGGGACGACCAAATCCGCAACCAGGCAGAAGAAAGCTACCCCACCATCAGGATACACCACAGTGATGAGTCCATCAGGATATAAAACATAGATAGGGAAACGAAGAAGTAGACACAGAATGCTTTACCATGGAACTCACAGCACTCGTAAAATTCAGACTGGTATCACGAATCCGCCATCGATCACTAATCCAACGATGTCGGACCAACCTGTGAGAGATCATGCAGCAAGTTTCGATCGTGTTGTTACAACAGACCACCAAAGAATAATGACACTGGTGTGGCAGATGTAGACAATGGTTCTCGACAGAAGGCAAAGGTTTCGAGATGAGATGCCCGAGCCATATTATATACAGCTGGCACTCAGCTCGCAAACTCCTAGCGAACATCTCAGCTTCTCAAATCGAGAGTCCATCCCCGGGAAAGTCCGAGGATTCAGCAGAATTGACCGGCAGGAGGGTGAGAAGGTAGGCATACTAGACAGATTCATCCACCGGGCAAATATAATAAGTGCAAAGGGGAGGATAGGCTGACCAAAGGCTGGTCGGTCGACTGCCTCCAGAGAATGAAAAGCATGGCCGAAGTGCCTCGTGCAGGAAGGCCCTGGGTGCAAGGGAAGTCTCTACAAGCTCGGGCCCCTCACACAATCCCACGAAGGGACAATGATAAAGACTTGACAGCAGACAGAGATGGCATACCTCGACAGAAGGGAAACCGCACAATCTTACCAAGGGACATTGACAGAGACTACCAACGCCAAAGATGTAGGCGGTGGACCTCGATAGAAGACCCGCACAATCCCCCACCTTCTGCAGGTAGTATTACCCAATATAAAAGCCCACTTCATCGACGAAAAAGAAAACCTCAACAAACCAGGAACAGCACATCCTCCTCAGTCCAAGTAAACTCAAAGAAGAGTCTTCAAGAGCACCGGGAGGGTGGCACGTCAGCATCAACTCCTGTCAAGGATCCCGTGGCTTTGACTTCTACCAATCACAAACAAAATTCCAACAAGGACATAACTAAAACCACGAGATCCATGATCCATGTAGCCAGTTAACAAGACAACTAAATAGTAAAACTCGAATAGAGAGAAGCCTATGTCGTACAACAAAGAGGTGGGAAAGAGACACGATAAAACAGGAGATGGAAATGCACAGCAGATACGAGTGGAGGAGGTCGAAATTCGATCCTCAGGAGATGGAACAGGAAAGGAAAGGGCAGTGCAGCTACAACAGAGGGAATTGATTGGTCCTAACTTGGTACAAGGGACATGAAATGTATATAAAGTTCTTGCAAAAACTTCTCTGATAATAACATGTGGACATACAAATGATATCAGTAAATATTGCCTTTGTCGCAATGTGTGCAGAAAATACAGATGTCTGCCTGACAAACTACAAGATGATCCAATATAAATGGAGAAGCGGGCATATAAGGGACCCAACACTTCCATGTCAGATTCATTAAACGCTGGTCTTTATGCATCTAAATTGCTATGAAGTTTCTGTTCTTTTTACATGTCAACCGATGGTTTTAACCCTATCGGTAAACGAGTCAGGCTATAGTAAACACACTTGTAAGTTTAGATGGTGAGGGATGTTTTAATGGGGGTAATGTAATGTCTTCCTCTTGTGCCTTGCAACATCAACATCACAGGTCTTTAATACATTGTGTGCATCTCGACTATTCCCTACTACCCATACCAGGAAGAGAATTATGGGGAGCAGAAAGCAACGAGAACACAGGAAAATACAATATAGGTGAATAGACACTGATAACAAGAAGCTCTGCATTTCATGCTTTTCAATGTTTTTTTTTGCCATAAGCATTTTATTTTCTAAAAGTTGTCCAAAAGACATGAATTTAGGGTTATGGTAGTGTAACGGAATGAAGATGTCTAGATGGCACAAACCTAATCAAATTTGGATTAATACCAAGATATTTAATGGTCAATGCCAGCCACAACGGACAATGAAACAACTATAATTATGATTTAAAAAAAAGGAAATGATCTAAGGGAATGCTAAAAACTAACCTTGTAATTTCTTATTAACTTTTCTTAACCCAGAAGAATGGTTAACATGGTTAAATTCTAATAATGAGTTATGCAGACAAGTTCTCACAGCAAAACACAACTCCGTGCACCTTAACAACCTTCGATCTCTTAATATGACACGACTTCAATTGAGATGAGAGAAACCTTGATGTCGGGTAAAGTAACTAAGATCTCATGGACACACAACCCACATCCTTATTCCTCTCATGGGACGCCCTGGGTATATTTTCAAAGCAGATCGGGACCGTTCTTTATCGATTTTGTGGTAGAGATGTCGAAAAAATTTGCAGCCAGTCTGCTGTTCTCACCGCATCAGCAACAATTCCTCAATTACGAAAAAGTAAGATCATTCCTCACAGACCTTCCGACATTAATCTATACTTCCTTCTTCACACACCTTCAGACATTTCATCGTGAGACTGGAGAGGTATTGAATGAGATGTTCCATTGTAGCTTGTTATACTAGCAAAGCCATTTTCAAGACTTTCACCAAGCTTATTTACACTCTGCTGCTGCTCTATCGGTCTGTCAAGAGAGAACTGAGGCAAAGGTGGCCTAGTACCAGCATTCAAAGATGATTCAGTTTCCATGTGTCCATAGCAACTGCTATTTCCTTCGTCAAAAAGGTGAACTTCACCATCCGCAGTGTTATCTTTGGACTCCCCGTTAAGGATTATGTTTTTGATACCGTGGTCAGATGACTGAGTAGATGATTGCAATTCTGACTTTTCTTTTCCATTACCAAAAATCTTTGGCTCGCGAAATCCATTACTGCTGCCATTTGCCCCAGTTGCGCTAACTTCCATGGATGCTTCTTTTGCCAGTGGCAGTGGCTTCTTTTTCCGCGGCTTGTCATAGAAACCCCTAGAAAATAGAGGCCTTGATTCTTTAGAGGAAGAACTGCCCCTTGAAGATGCTGAGGGAGTTGTGCTCTTTCCATCAGATAAGGTGTTTACCCTGGGTGAATTCGTGCAAATCCCAGTGTTTTCCAACTCTGGACCATTAGAGCGGGTAAGATGCGGCTCTGGTGCCATATCCATATGAAAATCAACATTGACTTTAAAGGGAGCAACCAGTCCAGACCCAGCACCAATACCTGACTCTCTTCTAGGAGATTCACTAACTGACTCCCTTTCAGGTGATTCAATAACAAATTTCCCTTTCGAAGGCATCAACTCATCAAATCCAAAGGCAGAATCTAGACTCTCGCTAATGCTAGTTCCGTCGTTTAATAAAATTTCTCTTGGTGAATTACCTTGTTCTTTGAGATCCACAGACTGCGAAACAGGGGAATTCTCACTAGGGCAAAGAGATCTCACAGTACCAGAGGCCTGAGGCATGTCCATGTCCATGTCCGTTTTCTCCTCAGACCCAATAGATGTGGTTCGGATTGATAAGATTTCCATCTGCATATTAGGGTCTCACCAGGTTAGACACGCCAAGCTTGCACATCAAAATAGCAGAAATGACACTTACCGAGTTTGATTCCTTGGTGTTATCTGCTGAAGCAGAAAGAGAAGAGACAGCAGCTGCAGGATTGCTCCCTTTAGCAGGCTCCAAAGCCATAGGCAGCCGTACTTCCAACCTGCAAAACAATAGAGGCATGCAGCTTATTTTGCCAAAGCTAATACAGGACTAAGTAAATCAGCGTTATCAATAGTCCTCGGTGTGATATCCGTATCACCCTGTCTGTCTACAGGTTTGGAAGTGTAACACAGTATATCTTTGGTGAAGCGGATGCTTTCCCTCAATGTAGAAAGCTCGGTTGAATTAATTATTTCCCAATATAATATAAAAACACATGCCTTCTTCCATAGTAGACGTTAAGAAACATTTGTATATGTTGGGAAAAGAAAGAGACCTGATTATTCCAATGAACCCTAGACTCTCTTATATAGAGGAGAAGCTTATGGGTAAATTAAATAATACTGAAAAAGAAATGATAATAGATAAAGGAGTACGAAAGAATGAAATATATCTCTACACTCCCACCCCCTCAAGATGAAGCATAGATATCTATCATGCTCACCCCCTCAAGATGAAGCATAGATATCCATAGTAGACGTTAAGAAACATTTGTATATGTTGGGAAAAGAAAGAGACTTGATTATTCCAATGAACCCTAGGCTCTCTTATATAGAGGAGAAGCTTATGGGTAAATTAAATAATACTGAAAAAGAAATGATAATAGATAAAGGAGTACGAAAGAATGAAATATATCTCTATACTCCCACCCCCTCAAGATGAAGCATAGATATCTATCATGCTCAACTTGGATGAACATTTTTGGAATGGTCCTCTGAGTAGAGCTTTGGTGAAGATATCTGCAGTCTGATCTCCTGAGCTGACGTGGAAAGTAGAAATGAAGCCCTTCTGAACCATGTCACGTTCACGTATATAGTGGTAATCAACCCCGATGTGTTTCATCATTTCGTGAAATGCAGGGTTATTTGTGACGAATAGAGTGGTCTGATTGTCACATTTCACCGACATGGGAAGAGAAACATCTAGGTGTAGACCTGCTACTATTGCTTGAACCCACATCATTTCTGTGCTTGCATGTGTCATAACCCTATACTTCAGATTCAGCACTAGACTTGACCACTACAATACGTTTCTTGCTTTTCCACGAGACAAGAGAAGCTCCAAGAAATATAGCAAACCTTGTTATGGACTTCCTGTCCTTAATACACCCTGCATAATCTGCATCTACGCTCGTTGAGATAGTGATGGCTCCACTTGTTCTAAATAGCAGCCATGCTCCTGAAGGTGATTTAAGATACCTCAGTATCATATGTATAGCTTCCATATGTACCTGACGAGGTTGCTCCATGAACGGGCTAACCCGAATGACAGCAAATGAGATGTCGGGTTTAGTAATGGTAACATAGAAGCTTTCCCACCAGTTCTATGTATCTTCTCATGTCTACCTCATATGTACCATCATCATACAACTTCATGCTTGGATCCATAGACGTGGTAGCGGGTCAACATCCAAGCATGCCCATTTCACTTAGCAGATCAATGACATTTTCTTTGGGTCAGCACAAGCCCTTGTTGATTTCTGGCAAACTCTAATCTCAAAAAATATCTAAGGATAAGAAAATCCTTGATAACAAATTCACGACCCAGAAATTCTTTCCTCTTTATTCCTTGTATATCATCTCTTGCAATGAAAATATCATTAACATATATCATAGTAGCAATTGTACCTATAGAGGTTCTTTGTATGAAGAGAATGATCTACATTCGACCTTTTGAACCCCTACTTTTATATCAAATCTGCGAGCTTCTGGAACCAAGCTCTTGGGTTCTACTTAAGGACATATATTGCCCCATAAGTCTATACACACCTGCAAACACCCTCCGAAAAATCTTGATGGTTGTTGCATGTAGACTTCCTCCTGAAGATCACCATACATGAAAGCATTTTTAAAATCAAGGTGAAACAGAGGCCAATCTCGAACCACTGCAACTAATAAAAAAATCTGTAGGGTAGAGTGACGAGCAACCAGAGAGAAGTTGTTGAGATAATCCATGACATATATCTAAGTAAAGCCTTGTGCCATTCGTCTGGCCATGTATTGATGAATGCTCCCATCTGCATTTTGTTTCATTGTAAACACTCATCTGCAACTGACTATAGACATACCATAGGGGACAGGAACCAAGCTCCAAGTACATCTCAACTGTAGAGTCGTCATCTCCTCCTACATAGATAAACGCCACCGATTGTCCTTCAATACCTCCTAATAATTTCGTGGTATGTCTACGACAAATAACGCAACAACAAAACCTCCTAAAGTTACTTGTCATGCGATCGAAGGTGATATGAGAAGCAACTGGATATGAAGCGCATGTACGCTTCTGCTGCCTAATAGCAATAGGCCCATCAAGGTCATCATCAATCTTACAAGTAACATGAACATCAGTCTCCTGAAAGGATACCTGTTGAGAAACATCTTCAATCCCATCATTTGAAATAATGTACTTAGAACAAACCTGAGGCGTGTTGGATGAAGGACCATGAGCAGGAGTAGGCTATCATCTTTAGTGTTGTGATAGTGGTGGAACAAGAACAATGGGTGATGGTAGGGCTAACGGGGGTGATGGAGGAGGTGATAGAGGAGACTGAGATGGTGATAAAGGTGGTTGACTGATAGGTGGAGGATGCATGCAAACTTCATCATCTGAATCTGAAGATGTCAACTTGTCGCCAGTAGGATAGAAATCCATGATTGACTCAAAAAATGTGATATCTGCATTGACATAATACTTCATGTGCAATGGATCATAACATCTATGTCCCTTCTTCGTCCAGGAGTACCTGACAAGGACATTTGATAGCCCTAGGAGAGACTTGCCAATCCTTGGAGACAACCAATGGACAAACGTAACAGACCCAAACACACAAGGGGTAAGAGAAAACTCCGTGTCTGGAAGAACAAGAGACAAATGTATCTTCTCCCTCAACACTGATGGCATACGATTCACAAGATAGCAAGCCGTAAGAACTGCATCACCCCAGAACAAATGTAGGGCATGACTCTGAATAAGGAGTACGAGTAACGTCTAGTAAGTGATGGTGCTTTCTTTCGTCAATACCATTATGCTGAGAAGTGTATCCACATTATGTTTGATGAAAAATACCATGAGAAGAAAAGAACTGTGAGAGCACACGAGTACAAAATTCCAGCGCATTATCAGTTTTCATAATTTTGACAGATGTAGAAAAATATTCTGCACTTCTTAAATGAAAATTATAATGGTATTTTCAACTTCTAATTTATTTCTCAATAAGAAAATCCAAAACATACGACTAAAATCATCCACTGTGACTAAATAAAACATGTACCCCTGATGAACGGGAACACGACTTGGACCCCAAATGTTCACATGGAAAAACTCAAAAGAGGAGCTACTGCTCCGACTCTGATGATTAGGGAAAACAACTGATGATGCTTTCCCAACTGACATGCCTCGCAATTAAATGATGAGCGAGGTGAAATTTGGGGAAGGACTGTTGACGCATTTTCTAAAGTGGAAGATGACCAAAGCGCAAATGCCATAGATAGGGAGAGTCCGATCCAGTGAAATGAGAGGATAGTCCAACATAAGAGGTTTGGACTAGTCGATAGAGGTCATCTTGCTCACGATCACAACCAATCACCATGCCCATATGAGTAACCTAAAACATAAGAGTAGGGTTGTCTATTGAGTCACGGCTCGATGAGTCAGGCTCGGGCTCGGCTCGATAAGGGCCGTGAGCCCGACTCATTATGATATTAAGCCGAGCCCGAGTTAAAATTTTGGGCTCGATAGCTTAACGAGCCGAGCCCGAGCCGAGCCGAGCAGAGCCGAGCCTCGCTCGGCTTGATAACTCAACAAGGGGCTTGATAAGGAATATATATATACATATATTATTTATATAATTATACAAATAAAATAAAAGTAGCCCTTGCTAATTTTCCCTCCACTAATTTTGACCCTCGCACGAGTCATGACCCAATTCTCAAATCTCATTTCCGCCCACACATCTGCCCCCACCCCACATTAGAATATTAGTATTTTTCCTTTTTTTAAAAGCAAATATAATGTTACAATATATATTATAAATAAGAATTTGTACACAACTTGGATTGTAGCCTATAGGTAAGGAACACATACTTAGATAGAGTAGGTCTCGAGTTCGAACCCGCACAAAACACTTTTCCACCAAAAAGTACCCATTTTTCTCAACGAGCTCGACTTGGGCTCGAGCCCAAACCAAGCTCGATACGGGGCTCGGCTCGAGCCTTATCGATCCCGAGCCAGCTCGATAAGGGGCTCAAGCTCATCAAGCCCGAGCCAGCTCGGCTGGGCTGGAACGAGCTCGAGCCCGAGCCCAGCTGGGCTTATCGAGCCCGAGCCTGAGCCAGGGGCTGGCTCGACTCGTTGGGCTCGATAGCCAACCCTACTTAAGAGGCCCTACTTAAGAGAGATGGGTCAAATATGGCTCGACAATGTAAATCCTTAAGAGAGGTGGGTCAAATGGATAATAAGTTCATAGAGAAATAAGGCACATGTAGCACATTTCGCAACCACATAAATGGTGTCAAGCTAATCTCCCACTGTCATGTGACCGGGATTAATCTCATCTACTATAACCACAATCCTCCCTGGAGGAACTTGCCTGTATGTGGTGAGCTAATCTTTATATCCACACAAATGATGTGTTGCACCAGAATCCATGATCCACTCTGTAATATCTGAACCATGATAAGAATTAAAGGCATGAACGCTACCCGAGGTATTGGCTTCGGTAGTAGCAGCAACATCCGAACTGTTCTCTGAAACGGGTGAAGAGGTGCTAGCTGGAAGCATGATATCTCTCAGTCGAGACACAAGCTCATCATATCTCTGATCTGATGAGGATGGAGCTGCATCAGAGGTGACCTGTTTTGCTAAACGAGTTGATGCTGGGAAGACATGATTGGAGTAGCATGTATCCTCTGGATGACCAGATTGGTAACAATAGGTACAGGGTAGTCCACGACCACGACCACTACTACCACGTGGTCCACGCCCACAAAACAGGGAGGTACCCACTCTTCCACGAAAGGCTGCTATGACAAAAGAATTCGGCACTGGAGCAAGGGACGAAATATTGATCCAGCTCAATCTATGAAAGGCTTCCTCCAAGGGAGGAATAGTAGCATATGCCAATATATGGGAGGAAGATGCCAAGAAGACACCAACCATCGTGGCATTCCGATTCATCTTCAGATGCTTTGGAGTAGCCGTAAGAGGAATGAAGCTATAAAGCTTCTCAAACATCCCGCGCAAGGCAGTAAAGTGAGCATGAAGGTGCTGTCCATTCTACTTTTTAGTAAAGATATCATGTTGCAGCTGCAAAATCTATATCTCTTTCTTTACTTGGGAATACGTGGGCAAGTATATCTCACATTGCTTTGGCAATGGGTTGATGCAAGGAATCATTAGCAATCTTTGGTATCAAGGTACCAAACAACCAGACTTGAGCATATGTGTCATCAGCCTCCCATGAGGCATTAAACCATGTCTTCTTCATTGGCTCTTCCTCGGTAAGAATATGCTTCTTACCCATCGACATCATTAGGCACATGAACCGCATGGGCCACAACTCATAATTCGACCCATCCATTTTGACTATAGACGCGGGTCCTCTGAAGGCGTCTTATGGTGAGGATATCTACCTTGCTCTTTGACATGTTACCGGATGAAGACTAGGGTAGCAGACTAGAGAAAGGATCGTCTACACTGACATAGGGGGATTTGGTTGCATGTGTATACTCAAGATGCAACCAATCCCAGGATGCTGATGACAATTACAACAATTGGCAGCTGAAATGGTGGCACGCGTAGTGGCATGTATGGGGGCACGTACGTGAGATGCGGTAGCAATGCGCGGTGGCACACAACACGTGAGGCGTGGTGGCACACAGCGCGCGACAGTGTGTAAGGTACGGTGGCGGGCGGGGTCGAGAGGAGAGGTCGAGGCGGCGGTGGCACGTGCACGGCTTGTTGGTGGAGGACTAGGGTTAGGGCTGGGTATGAGAGCTCTAGCATAGGACCGCCGCTGATACCATTTTGGGAAAAGAAAGAGACTTGTTACTCCATTGAACCCTAGGCTCTCGTATATATAGTAGATGCCTATGAGTAAATTACATAAAAATGACAAAAGAATTAAAATAGATAAAAGAGTACGAAAACATGAAATATAATAGTATAGTAAATATTCTTACTAACATATAAAAAAACAATCATTACATTCTACATGGATTACAAATATTGGGAAGGTCAATTATACTAATGATCCTTTTATAAATAAAAATTTTGAGTCACATGTCCGCCCTAAAATATATCAGAAGGTAAAATGTAATGAGAAAACCTACAACAACCAGGCCGTGAGAAGAGATCTCGTGAGATATATTACAACATAAAACGTGTCATTACGAAAGATAATCCCATTGCGTGACAACCAAATCGCTCAGACTTTGGGAACCGGGCACAATAGCTCTGTCGTGGACTTGAATTGATTAGCAGCCAGAGAACTCCAAAAACAAGAAATATGAGGAGAGATTCATCCACTGAATATCCTCTCCTGCAAGATCTACCTGACGTATATCACAACAACAACAAAGCCTTTTCCCATAATTAAGTAGGGTTGGCTACATGGATTTGTTTGCCTCCATTCAGATCTATTTTAGGTTATTCTCGAACTTAAATCCAAATAACTACGATCCCTTCAAATAGTCTCATTCCAACACTTCATGGACCTTCCTCGTCCCCTCTTATTCGGCTCAACATACTAAATGTCGCATCTTTCAATCGATGCATCAGCGGACCTTCTTTGCAAATGTCCAAACCATCTCTTAAACGATTTTCTCTCATTTTATTCTCGATCAGAACCAAACCAACTTTCCTTATGACAGCAACATTCTGAATCTGATCTTTTCATGTATACCACATAACCATCTTAGCTTTTTCATGTCAAGTATTGTCATTCTCTACATATGTCTATGATTCACATGCCAACATTTTGATCCATATAGCATATCAAGTTTCACGGTTGCTTTGTGATACTTTCCTTTAACACTCGAAGGAATTTTCTTATCACAAAGAATAGTAGAGGCTCCTCTACACTTCAACCAACCCGTATTTATTCTATGAGTAGCATCTCCGCCAAATTCTCCATCCTATTGCAAAATTGATCCCAAGTATATAAAAAAATCTTTGTTCTGAATGTTATCATCTCCAATATTTACCTCGAGTCCTTCGCCATTGTTCCCATCAAATGTGCACTCAATATACTCAATCTTAGACTTATACGAAATCCTTTATTTTTTAAGGCATGTATCCAAACCTCCACCTTCTCATTTACTACATCTCTTGTCTCATCAATCAACACAATATCACTGGTGAACAAAATAAACCAAGGTATTCCATCCTAAATGTAACTAGTCAACTCGTTAGTAATCAAACTAAAAAAGAATAGACTCAAAATTGAACTTTAATACAAATCGGTTCTAATGTTAAAATAGGCAGTCTTCCCATACTGGATCCTTACACAAGATGAAGCCCTTTCATACATATCATTTATAAGATTAATGTATAGGACATGTACTTGTCTCTTCTCCAAAACTCTCCGCAATGTCTCTTGCGGGACTTAATTGTAAGCCTTTTCAAAATCATTAAAAAACATATGGAGGTTCTTCCTTTTAGTTCTACAAATCTCCATTGTTCTCCTCAATAAATGAAGCTTCAACCGTCTCCATAATAGTTGAGTGACCTGGCATGAATCCGAATTGATTTTCAGTTACTTTAGAAAATTGACTTGACCTTCTTTCGATCATATGTTCCGAAATTTTCATATATGAATCATCAGTTTGATAAATTTTGTAATTCAAACCATTTTGAATAACTATAGTATTCTTACAAAAAAAACCGCAATGCTTCTCATCCGTTCTTCATGCATTTTCTTGCTTCGCCAAATAACATTGCATAAATTTGTGAGCCAAGTCAAAACCCGTTCACCTAGGACTCTACGAACTTCTATAGGAATGTCATCAGGTCCTACCCCTTTCTCAGGTTTCGTAACTTTAAACCCTCTTCTACTTCCTTTGAACCGGTTCATAACATGCACGATTTATGTAACATTCACTACCAGCAAGATCTTTCAAGGTAATCTCTTCAATCCCTTCCCAATGAAAAGCTTATGGAAATAATGTTTTCGTCTAGTCTCTATATCATTCCGACATGTCCTTCCTCATCCTTGATGCATCTCATTCGAGAAAGATATTTGATATTTCTTTCTCTTGCTTTGGCCAATCTGAATATATCATTCTAGCCATCCTTCGAGTAAAGCTTTTTGTACAAAACTTCATACGTTTTGGACTTAGCTTTACATAAAACATTCTTTTCTTCCTTTGCTATTTTGTAGTTTGAGACAGTGTCCTACGTTCTATCTTTATACATAGCTTTAAAGCAAGCTCTTTTAATTTTAAGATTCTCATGCACCCCTTCACTCTACCACAAAGCCTCCTTTTGGCCCGAAACTCCTCCTTTATGCTCGCTTAGCATCTCTTTGGCTACCCTTCGAATACAAGAGTCCCACATCTCATTTGCACTTTCATCACAATCCCAACATAAGTCTTCTAAAACCTTCTCTTGAAGCTTGATTGCTTCAATTGAAAATTCCACCATTTATTTCTAATTATCTTGGAAACCATCCCTTTCTTTGCCAACCCTTTTATTTGCACAACCATGACTAGCAATCGATGTTGAGATGTTAAGCTCTCTTGGGATAACTTTGCAGTCTTTGCAACATACCCCATCTCTTCACATCATCGAAAAGCAATGCTGTAAAAGTCGGCCGACTATTCGAGTCGGAGGTAGCCGACTCAGCTAGGCCTAGTCGACCGAGCCGATTAATTGATCTGACCAATCGACTAATTTTTGCATAAAGGTTCTTTTTTGCTATATTTAAAATCATACTTAATAAATTAGGATTAGTATTTTATTAGAATTTACATAATTTATTTCATTATGATAGTATAAAATTGTACAAATCTATGTAAATATATAACAATATATGTATAAAAATTGAATAATAATAATAATTAAAATTTTAAAAATTCAAAGTCAATTAAACAAAAACAACAAAGCCTTTTCCCACAGTTAAATAAGGTCGGCTACATAGATTCTTCGCCTCCATTCATATCTATCTTGGGTCAATCTCAGGCTTGTATCCAAAAAAACTAAGATCTCTTCATATAGTCTCTTTCCAGCACTTCTTGGGCCATCCTTGCCCTCTCTTAGCTGGCTCAACATCCCAACATCTGCATCTCCTAACAGGTGCATCAGCTGATCTTCTTTGCGAATGACCAAACCATCTTAAGCGGTTTTCTCGCATCTTATTCTCGATCGGAGCTACACCAACTTTCTTTCTGATTGCAGCATTTCGAATCCGATCTTTACGTATGTGTCCACACATCCACCTTAGCATTTTCATTTCTGCTACAGCATTCTCTGCACATGTCTATGGTTCACAGGCCAACCTTCAGATCCATAGAGCATAACAGGTCTCAGGACTGCTTTGTAAAACTTTCCTTTAATTTTTAAAGGAATTTTCTTATCACATAGAACAACAGAGGCTCCTCTCCACTTTAGCCAGCATGCATTTATTCTATTAGTCCCTAAATTCAATTAGTCATTCAACTGTTAATTAATCCTTAGTCAATGGCCCACCCGACCGAATACTGACTATTGATCTCTACATCCTTGTCGCAAAGTAATATATTTGTGTTTTAATCGGCCATTCTTATAAGTAATTAAAAGCTCCTCCATCTTCTTGAAGAGAGTGTTTGTTATGAAATTGATAATCCACCTCCATCCATCGAATGTGGGACATGAGTAAAATAGATAGTCCAAGTTCTAGACTACGACGTTACACATGGAGCAAGAGGTGTCATCCCCGGGAAAAAGATGGATCTTCAAGTCTTCATAAGTAACTGCTCAAGCCTGTAAAGCCAAAGGAAAATCTTAATCTTCATAGATGCTTTTAGAGTCCAAATCAGGTTACACTCCCTCTCCCTATCACTCGGATCAAAGCCACTACTAGCCATGAGTGCCATGCATGCATACTTCATGGAGAAGAAGGCGTCACATCATACCCAGTGCCATGCATGCTCGCAATCTCCTCTATTATCTGCATAAACTCCATGAAGCATTGATAGGATAAAGAGAAGAGAAACACATCATTCACTGACCATCCACAAAAGTTGCCTTAACAATCATCTAATGGTCCTCAGCACATATGGAGTGGTTGCCCATTCTCGATCCAATTTTCCTTCTAGAAATAGGACTTCCCATTGCCAAACACCAGCCACATTTACTCAGAAATTTCCTGCAACATCAAACAAATCCCCTTCCAGAAAGCAAGCAGAGGAAAGATGTTATGAGGAACATCCACGAGAGGTTGTGCTCAGATAGCATAAATATCACAAAGAAGTCAATAGGTGAGGTCCTCCTTTCCCCATAGTCTTTCCACTTGCTTCAGAAGAAGGCTTTATTCATCTCTTCCAATTTGAGGACCCCAGGGTCCTTAGCCGAAATGACCAAATCCCAGTTCATTAGATGAACACCTCTAGAATGCCCACTACAAGGGCTCCAGAAGAAAAGGCGCATACAAGCCTCCAAACAGTTATGTAACCTCACAAGGAGGATCCGCGGCGAGATGAAGAAAATTGGTATCGCCACCGACACTACCTTAGACAACAAGAGTCTCCCCCCACGATAAAGACTTGCCCTCCATCCTGTATACTTCTACTCCATCTTCTTAATCACTGGCATCTAGTCTGATTGTCTCAATCATCCGCAAGTTAAAGGCAAACCAAGGTAGCAGATCAAGGAGCAAGGCCTTAAATTTTGATTTAGGTCACAATTTCGGTGAGTGGTCGAAACGAAATTTCGACCGAAATTCGGTCGAAATTTGATCGAAATTCGGCCGAAATTTCGATCAGTTTGTGTACTAGAGCCCCCAAGTTTCGACCGATATAGGCCATTTCGGCCGAATTTCGGTCACCCACCGAAACCAAAATTTAATCGAAATTCGCCGAAATTTGATGCCATGACAAGGATAACTCCATAGTGTTAATGATTCATGTGTACTCCTCAATCTCAGACTCGGTAAAATCAAAGTTACAAAACATGATATAGCCCTATTCACCACCAAACTGGAAAGCTCCCTAAAGATGTCAAGCATAGCCCTTCACCTCGCCACATCCGCCTCAAGGAAAAAAATGGTATCATCGACGTACTACATGAGGGTAGAGATATCCCCCTTGGAGTAGCCAGTCATCCACTCGCAAAGAATCACATGGTTGGTCATAATAGCTAGGACATCAACATCAATAACAAGAGTAACGAAGTAGGTGGGGCATCCATGACGAACACTCCTCTGGGGTTGGAAGAAACCACCTTTAGATCAGCCATTGATCAAGATCGAGAAGGAATATGTCGTCACACATCTCTTCATCGAAGTAATCCATGTAGCTTAGGGAAGCCACGTTTTGCCAGAGCAAATCAAGGAAAGACTAGTCTATGCAATCGTAGGCCTTGGAGAAGTCAACATTCCACAACAAGCCCTTCACTTCTCTGTTCTTCTATCACCAACCATTTCAGAGGTCATAACCACAATATCTCAACCATCCGTATGTCATAGGCAGACTAAGGTAGTTGATCGAGGAGAATAGTATCAATGATTCCTACGTACTCCTCTATCTCAAACTCAGTAAAATCAAAAGTTACAAAAGTTGATGTGGCTATATTCACCGCCAAACCGGAAAGCTCCCTAAAGATGTCAAGCATGGCACACAAGGCCTCCACTTCGTCGCATATGTCCTCAATGAAGAAAATGGTATCGTCTGCGTACCACATGAGGGTAGAGTTCTCCCCCATGGAGTAGCCAGTCATCCTCTCACAAAGAATCACATCGTTGGTCATAACAGCTAGGACATCAGCAGCAATGACAAGAGTAACGGAGCGAGGGGGCATCCATGACGAACACTCCTCTAGGATTGGAAGAAACCCCCCTTAGATTGGCCATTGATCAGGACCGAGAAGGAAGATGTCATCACACATCTCTTCATCCAAGTAATCCATGGCTTAGGGAAGCCATGTATTGCTAGAGTGAACCAGAGGAAAGACTAATCTATGCATGCGTAGGCCTTGAAGAAGTCAGCGTTCTACAACAAGCCCTTCACATCTCGGTTCTTCCAGTCACCGACCATTTCAAAGGTCATACCCACACTCTCAACCATCCGCAATTCATAGGAAAACCAAGATAGCTAATCGAGAACCCCATGGAGTATCAATGATTCCCGTGTAGTCCTCAATCTTGAATCGGGAAAAATCAAAAGCTACAAAAGTTGATTTGGCTTTATTCACCACCAAATAGGAAAGCTCCCAAAGATGTCAAGCATGGCACTCAAGGCCATTACCTTGTCACATCCGCCCTAGATGAATAAAATGGTATTGTCTATGTACTATATGATGGTAGAGATCTCCCCCCCTAGAGTAGGTGCATGATGAACACTCCTCTAGGATTGGAAGAAAACCCCCCTATATTGGCCATTGATCAGGATCAAGAACGATGATGTCGTCACACATCTCTTCATCCAAGTAATCCATGGCTTAGGGAAGCCACGTTTTGCCAAAGCGAACCAGAGGAAAAACTAATATGTGCAATTGTAGGTCTTGGAAAAGTCAACATTATACAACAAGCCCTTCACATCTCTATTCTTCCGATCACCCAACCATTTCAGAGGTCGTGCCCACACTATCTGCCATCAAAAACTCGAGGATGAAGGCAGTCGGACCAAAGCAACCAGATCATCAAGAAGAACCATACTCAAAACTATCGCAAGTACCTTTGTCACGATCAGGTAAATTGCATTAAAGACAACAATAGGGAGGAAAGCCTCAAAGTCGTGATTTGCCATTACAAATTCACCCAAAAACTAAGACAAGACAGTATGGCATGTATCCCAAGACTCTTTAAAAGTACATGTAAATCGGTTGAGACCTGGTCTGGTGCCTCGTTAGTGTTCAGCTCCCGAATCGTCGTCCTAAGCTCATCAATACAAAGGTCTCTAATGAGCTCAATCTGTTGGTTGTGGGAAAGGGAGGAAGCCCCTCTTCCGAGCCAACGCCAGTCTCTGTTGGTGGAACAATGGAACATAAGACAGAAGTAGCCAACAACTGCCATGTCAACATCACGCCCCCCCAGCTCGAACCCCATCGACGGAGATGGCTTGACTGAAGTTGTGATAGCACCTCCCACTAGCCACTGCATGGAAAACCTTTATATTTGAATCCCCTCCTTGATCCATCGTTGTCTGGATCTCTATTTCCATTCCACCTACTGCTTTCTATCCTTCTCCACAAGAATCTATTGGCTAGTCTCCCTTACTACTAGCTCCCTCGGGGACATATCACGACTATTCTCAACGTGATCCAGATCAAACACCATGGTATGACCCATAAGGCTCTCCCTCACCACCTTCTGGTAAATGCAGAACCTCTTATGTATGGACTTAAGCATGCGAAATAACTGTACCATAGCAGTGCCCTCTACCTCAATAGTAGACCACAACCCTTGCACCATCTCCTTAAAACCCTCCTCAAGTAACCAGAATTTCTCGAATACGAAGAATGGCCGAGATGGAGATATCCCAAGAGGACCATAGTATAGACGTGCGATCTAACATTCACCGTGGTAAGGTCGAAACCCAGGTCACGAGGAAACTGGACTATAACTCCAACGAGCCAAAGAATCAGTCCATTCTGGAACTGGCAAGAGCGTTATGCCACGTGAAACGACAATCCAACGCAACCAACACCTCTAACTGGAGGTCGTTCACTAACCTTAGCAAACTCAATAAAACCCAAATCCAACCCTCCACGAAGTTGAGGATGATTTGGAGGAGAAGATAGTGACATTGAAGTCACCCCCATACAAGCCGAGCCTCATAGGGGTAAAACAACCTAGTCACTCTCAAATATGCCAACAGCTCTCAACTGACAACGTGATCATAGGATAATCCATATGCATAGTAATATATAGGAGATGTTTTACATATAAAAAAAATTTTAAAAAAAATGTACCTACACTTAATGGCTGACCCACAATACAGACTAGATGGGGAAATACTATATAATTTCTATGTGCACCATAAAACAAAAAATAAATCACATCCTGGAGTAAGTCCTTTTGCTTTCAAATTGTAATGTGGTAAAGTTATTACTCAACTAGAAATTATGATTTATATTGAATCGATCCTCTACTAGATTTCAAATACACTGAATCACTTTCATCTAAAAGAATGATGAACAAAAACATAATGTGATGATCAAGGACTATAATTATAGAGAAAAGAACTTCCTACGCTATGATCTTGATAACATATCCCTATCTAAAATTATATACATAATAACATATGTCATATAACGCACCTAAATACAAATATGGGATTGCATGTATTTCCTACATTCTTAAATAATTTCTATATCATACATTAAATTTTAAAAAAATCTGATGTATTACATGAAACTAATATATAAAGTATTAATGAAGTCTAGGATCTAACTACATACCGATCTAGAATCAACAATATAAAAAATCCATAGTAACAAACATAATGTATTCTATGATACTAATATCTAAAATCAGGCATACCTACTGCAACCAGTGCAGCGGGTCCAGGAGGAAACGCGGTGAGCACAACATTTCCGAGAGAGAGAGAGAGGTCAGGTCGTGAGGGAGTTGGGAATGTTGGGAGTGGGACGTGCTCCTATCCCTTGTCATGGCACATCCGAGACTTGAGAGAGAGGCGGGGTATGGGGAGAAGTGCCACCGTGTGGAATGGGACTCCAGGGATGCACAACAACCTAGAGGTGCAGGAGCCGAACCGAGAGTGACGGAGGGGACAGACGTGATGAAGGCAGTGGTTTCGACTTTCAACTCTCGGTATATGGGGGCACAATGGCACAGATGGGATTTTTATTAATTTTTGATGAGGTAAAATAAGAGGAAGTTGAAAAATTGGGGGAGGGGGGGGCACGTGCCCCCATACCTAACATATATGTCCGCCACTGACTACAGCTTTCCAGAGTAAAAATGGGACTGGATGGCTCCTTTTGAAATGGTGAAAGAGGGAAATTTCGAATTTATTTAAAATCAACCTTCTCGTAAATGAAAAGAATGATATAAAAAATCCGGATTCATATGGGAAAAAAATCATCTTCATTTGTTTCTTTGACCTTGCAAGCTTGAGTTCTCCCACCCATTTCAATTATTGCCTAAAGAACACCCCCTCCCCCAATTGCTATCTTAATAACAAAACTAAGTGGCAAAGAAACATCTAATAGAGTTGCTAAAATATTAAAAAAAATCTGTGAGACATAAATATGAAAGAGAACATAGTCCAATTACCTGCTATACAATAGCATGTAAGCACCTTGGGATAATACCTCCTCAATGTCGACTTTCGCTACCTGAAATCACTACTTCTGATGAAAGCTGGACAAATGGAAAAAAGACAACTGACAAGCCGAAGAATCAGAAATGGCAAACCTTGCAATCATCAATCCGAAACCACTGTCCATAAAAATCCTTTGTATAACAGATGTAGTGGCCAAAGAAGGAAGCATTCAGCATGTCTAAATGCACAACAATTGCATAAAGAGAATAGAGGTTCCCATTTCCTCCAGCATTGCTCATATATGGACCAAGATCCAACGTCTCGGGAAAAATGACTCGCTTGTTCAGTTTTCCGAATCTTCCACTCTACAGAATGTCAAGAGTTATGTTTAAGCAAGTAGTTTAATGATACAACATCAAATCTAGAATCCTGAGGTTCAAGTTGTACCACAGAAGCCAAAAAAAAATTATGATCGTTCACTCCTATGTTTAACTTAGAAGGCACTTATCAAATCAAATACCCACGCAATGTTTCTAGCAGAATGAGCCAGCTCTATATATTTTTTTTGTTTTAAAAAAGATAAATCTGGATGTCATGTCAAACACATGATTTCAACTTTTCCCAAAAAAGACCTGTTAGAGTGCATCAGCTTATGCACCATTGCAAAAGAGTTCTCCAAGAAGTTGAAGTCCCCATAAAATTATTTGTAAAAGAAGCCTATGCTGGAAAGATAGAATACTTGACACGAAAACTAAGACATCTTAGTGAAGGGAGGATGAAGAGGTCTGAGGATCCTATAAATAGCCTTTCTTTTTATAAAAATTCCTAAAAATGACCTGCATTAACATTTTTCTTGCCATTTCCATTGACAAGTTCTAGAGTATGTGTCACTCATATGTATAGATGGGTAAATGGATCCTTCAAGGTCCATTTGCCACATCCAGAGTTTAGTCCCACATCTACCAGTGGTAGGACTTGGAGAGTCCATAGAGGCTATACAAGAAGCCCCAAACCCATCTATACATATAAGAAGACCCAGACTCTCCAAGCCCCACCACTGGTAGATGTGGGACTAAACTCTGGATGTGGTAAATGGATCTTGAAGGATGCATTTACCCATCTATACATATGAGTGACACATACTCTTAACAATAAGAAATAGAGAAGTGTATGCAAAGAGTTGGTAAGACTAACCTGAAATCTTTTGAGGGCAATTGTCAGAATATTAGGTGCACGGTGAATGGTTAGCCGTTTCCAAGCCTTGACATAGCCATTGCATCTGCAAATGAGAAGTAATAAGCTCGTAATAATGAAAAGAGTGTGCAAAATGCAGATTGGCGGGTATGTTTGCAGATAAACCATATATGGAAATGGTAGATATCTGTGTGCACCATTAGTTCATCATCAAAGGACCAACCAGAGTTGCATTCAAGTATAAATATAGGTCGTTCAAGATAGCAATGAGTTTTCTCTGGTATTAGTAAAAATACTGACAGTGGTGTTAAGTGGTTATAGACAGGGGAGATCATAGAATGAAGCAAAAAATTGGGATGGCACAAAGTCCAGCAAGGAACAGAATCAATATCTTGATCACGTTTTGGAGTGATGTACATCATGGTGGGATTTAGCTCCCCATCGGCTGACCAAGGGTGGAACAACCCTAACACCCACAATCCCCTTAACACTATTGAATTTGAGAGCGTAGGAGTGTGGCCTCTCTCTATTACAGGAGTCGGCCAATGGTTTGAGAATGCAATTAAAATACTCATGAATGCCTTCTATTACAGGAGTCAGTTTGTGTGACGGTGTTTGGTTGTTCACCATTTTGTGTTGCACATGCAACCACCCAACAAGAAGCTGCCATGTGGACATCTTTCATGCAAGGAAAGGACACACTGTGGGAATGCCCAGAGCCAATATCAAACCGTACATTATCGACCTTGAGCAAGAAAGATCACCCGTACATTGTTGACCTTGACACTGGAAATCCAACGGTTTGCATTGGTTTGAGGAATGCATGTGAAGCAACAGCTCAAATGTTAATTGTTCAGAAGCAGCAAGCCAGTGTCCCCCTCAGGGTCTAGTATTCACCCAGGAATCCCCTTCTGGGAGTGGATATGGACTGCTTCTAAGTTCTAACGCACCTCAATATCAGACATATAACTGGTTTATCAGGGTTGACCTCGACAAAGAGGATACTGGATCCTCCACAAAGTCTCTTGGCACCTCAGAGTTATGAGGAGCATATAAATTTAAGGTTGAAAATCTCAGTGGAGAGCTCCCAGAATCTTAGCGGGTCTTAGAAAGGACGGCTAAGTCCTCAGAAATTCAGAATAGATTATCTAACCTCTCAAAGCCTTACATGATTGATACAAATCCAACTTGTGCCGATGAGGAGGTAGAAAATGTGCCGGCATGCAGGATTTTCGGGGAAGAAACATGGAGATGTGTGATAAAGGGAGAGAGCAGGAAGAAGAAAAGAGAAGTGGAGAAACTCCAATTTTAAAATAATCAGAAGTTCTTAGCACCCGCCCATTAATCTATTTATTCATGAGAGAACGGGGATTGCAAAATATATAAATAAAATATGCAACCCTAACAAATCCTAGCCAATCCCCCAAATTACTCGCCCTAAAGAACTAGTTAGAGATCACATCCAATCTCTGCTTATTTAAATAAAATAAATTTAATTAAGGATGCGCTACACTCAGACAACAACCTAATTTTACATCTAATTTTGCCCTAGTTCAATTTAGTGGTACATCTAGTTCGTTTTCGCTTCCAAATGAGCTGTTGATAAGTCGCTTGATCTTCAGGTGCAATGCATGACAAATTGACTCAAATATGTGATCAATGATGTTTCTAATAGTTTCACTAATGATTTAGTAAAGTCACTATTGAACTTTTGACCTAGACAACGGATGTCCCCTTTTCCTATGGTCCGTACGAGTGAACTTCTTCTTTTGGTACTTCTTAAACGTAGTTCTTTTGACTCTCAATTACATCGATCCCGTCCGCTCGCTACCCCTTCACCGCAAGCAACTGCTATTCCCGCTCTGAATATCATCCCCCGGAGATGCCATCATGAGGGGAAGGATCTTCCAACTAACCCTGCTCAAACTCTTCGAGATCCTTCTTGCTCCAGGTCAATCCGGGGAACGAAAGCCACATTAACTAGTTAGAAGGCAGCGATACAATTATATCCGTTTGTCTGTCCTTTGACCTCCTTTTCATTAGCCTCGTTGTTTCTAATACTTGTTGACATCTTTCAATGTTTCTTTATAATTTGAAGGGGCTTGGTTGCGAATTCTTTAGCCCCTTCAATAGAATATGCCCTTCCCTTTACTCTTCTGCCCATTTTACCCTTTTAATGAAGTACTTATGGGTGAAGTAAGTCCAAATCTACTAGGACAACCATTTGTACATGTGCCTTTGTTGTGGGATGTGGAACCCTTAGAATAGATAAAGAAAAACCGTTGATAGGGTTCGTTCTTTCAAGCACCCATAGTGAAGACTGATTCTACGAAGAGAAATTGCGGCTCACATGGAGAGCTCGGCAAAGTGCTTCCTTCAATCATCAAGGAGAAGCAACGTAGTGTAAGCCATGTGAGCCCAAGGTGAACCATTCTTACAATAATGTTATTGTAATATTTGATTTATCAATAAAAGTTATTGATTCTTTTCACTCCTTTTCTGAGATTGAATAAACGAATGCACTATAAGGTCCCTCTTACAATTAGGGTTATGTGTCATGGCCGTCTTAATAATCATACAGTTGTTGATTCATTAATTGGATCATAGAGGTTGGTACTTGGATGAATATCTAAGGAGTTAGGATTCATCAAGCATCGTCAAATGATTGTTAAGAGATGATCTCCAGCCTGAGTAGGAGATGGCAATCTTTTCTCAATAGGTTGATATCTGACCGACCTTTTGATGAATGTCCTCTGCGTGGGAATAGTGATTCGGAGGTGTCAGATTAGTTGTGTCCAAGGGTTGACTTAACGAGATTAAGATAACCAAAGTCCATATCGGATACTGTCACAATATAGGCACACATCCTCTGACCAGAAACAAATGTGTTGCTATATGTCTGAATGTGTACATTTGGCAGACCAATAGGTTGATGACCTAACCAAGGTCTATACCGGCGAGCTGGTGTGCATGTAAGGGCATATGAGTAATACGATCTCTCAAAGGGATCATACAGGTTCACTTGTGAACCAGAAGACATGAGCTCACTCATGAGATATCGGGAACGATCAAATTCCATGCATGATCATCGTACTTTGGAAGCATGACAAGAATTTGAAGGTATGATATATGCTTTGGGAGAGCATATGATCGATACCGACTCCTGATGACCAAGATTGAGAAACTTGATGATGAAACCCTAAAGATGACAGTGTAAAATTGATCTATATTTTCAGGTTTTATCATAAGTCTTCCAGTATGTAGGATGTACAGGTATTAGTAATACCTGAGGGTGATATTATCATAAACGATTGTATAACTATGACGCTTCCATTCCGAGAGAGTGATGAAACAGGTTGGGTTTTAGTGCCTCCTCTCAATAGAGAAGTAATATGATCTTGGTCCAAGTGTTGGACATTGATCTGAAAAAGAATTAGATGCAATGAGAAGATTAGATTTACGGTCTTGATTTAATCAACAATATATTAGAGGTTCGTGAGATCTGGATTTGAGATAAGATCTCAATATCCAAGTCACTATAAGTAGAACATACAATCGACATGTCCTTATCTACAAGTATCTGCGGAGAAGAAGCATTATTCTTGAAAGGGTTCAAGAATAATTCCATAGTTGAATTATATCTAAGCATTGAGAAATGGATAATTGAAGGTGATTTAATTATCATTAAAAATGTAAATTTGATTCATATTATTTGAATGCATGAGAATGTTTATCCAATATGATTAAATGTGATTTAATCATTTTCGATATGAATAATGTGGATGGTAATATCCAATTATTCATAATATATTATAAATGTGATTTATGATGTATTAGAGAGAGCTAATTATGATTTATACTTGTTGATTAATTATTTATGTGAATTGGATTCACATTGAAAATCTAAACTGAAAATGTAAATCACATTTTATTTTGGGTAGTGAATGTGATTCACAAATTTCCAATGGCAAGATTGTAATATTCACAAAATAATTATGAATTGTTTTTGTGGAATAATTTACAATAATTATTGTTGTAAATATTGGAGATACATGGAATAACGTCATCTTGGGGATTACAAGCCACCAATTTCTATAAGGAAAGGGTGATCGTCCACTCCTCCTATATGGAAGGAGGTTATCTCCTTTCCATTGTCTCCAAGTTTAATTGATTTAATTTTAGGACTAAATTGTGTTGATTTATCAATATATATTTAATCTAAATTAAATGAATTGTTGTTGCGTTTTTCCAACAAAATCTTGGCCATTGAAAGAAGCACAAATCAATCTCATTCATTGATTTTTGTGTAGTCTATGGATTGTGATCTATGGACTCCCAAAACACTATATAAGAAGAGGTGCCCCTTGCTCTTCTCAAGTTTACAACATCATCAAGCTCTCTCCTTTTTCTCTCATTCTCACGCCCTCTCTTCCTCTCTCTTCTTGGGTGGTCGTCCACCCTAGCCCTAGAGGGAAGAAGCCGTCGCCATCGCTTCGACGTTGTGTTGTTGCCTCGACTACCCTTGGTTCTCTATCTTCTTTGGTGCATCTCGCTCGCGAAGAAGACGTACGATCTCATGCGACGAGATCAGGAGTTCTCTAGCTTGGATCAACATCTTGAATTGCGAGGAACACGTGACTCATCCCCACGCTCGCAAGCATCTCCTCCAAAGATCGGACTTGAGACAGGAGGTCTCTTTTCTTATATGCTTGATCGCAACCACGCTACGAGAGGTACTCCTTTATCTATTATGTGGTTTAGATGAAACGATTCAAGAAGTATTCCTGAAGCATGCGATTTCATCGCATGAAATTTTTTTAAATTCTGTTGCATCGAACAACTAATGTGACTAGTCCTTCTCAATCGTATTCGATACGATCCTCACGCTTGTGTGATGCACTTAAGGATTATTCCATATCCTTCAAGTGGTATCAGAGCTTAGGTCGAAGGTTTTGGATACGATCTATAAATCTAGCAAGACTTGAGTTCATTAGGGTTTGCGAAAGTTTTATCGCATTTCATTTTTCACATCTCTATTTAGTGAATAACTTCGGACATGTTTAAAATGTTTAAACACGAAATAATCACTTGGATTATGTTCCCCATTAAATAAGGAAACTGTGGGATTTGAGTTTGCGTGATTTGGATTTCTCTTGCTCAAGTTATGATCATTTTAATGAACATGTACCCATTGTTTCGGGGATGACGAATCTTGACATAATTAATGAATTGATTACTATTTTGAAATGCCTAGAAATGTGTGTTAATCACTTAAATTCTGTTGTAAATCAAATCAACAAACTTTCGAAACTTATTTTGCATATTTTAGATTTAAATTGATTGAGATATGTTAATTTTAATAAGTAGGGATCACTACTGGAAATTACATTCCTAATTAAGAATCATGTAATTGTCAATTAGTGAAATTAATGGTTAATTTCGTAGAATAATTATGAAAAAATATTAGATAAATATTAGATGATAATTATTTACTTAATTGACATTGCATTTGATTAGATATGATCTACATCATAATTGGTTACACAATCATCTTCCAACATACAAATTTGCTTGAATAGAATTGGGAATTTGTTTAGCAAATTTTCTTATAATCAAAATGATTTTGATTATTACTATATGGTATAAATTCGGTTGATAAACCGATTATCATCTCAAGTACAAAGTAATCTATTCGGTACTATGTTTTCCCGAGATGGATATGGTGTCTACTCGGGAGCGTTGGAGTAGCAGGTTGCACCGCTTGCGGTCTATCCCACTTCCGTTGGTACTGGCCATGACAACTGGTAGGGGATTGGATAATGTTGGAGAAATTATGATGTATTTTCTAATTATTAAAAATCGAATAATAAGTATTTTGAGATTAAATCATCCATTCAACTAACAATCAAGTTCGTTGATTGAATTGGATTGATAATTGATTTAATGTGATTAAATGAATTATATCCAATTAAGACGCACTATTATGAATAAATGTGTATTTCCCTTGGAAGAATTGATTATATGAATGTGATTTATGATAAATAAAATTGGAATATGAGGTGAAGGATCACATAAGTGACATCCATGGACTCTCGTCAAGGCGAAGGGTTCCGTCGTCAGGGATTGTATGTGGGAGACGTCTGTCCGAAATAACAGCTTCTGTATACAAGTGCATCTGGATCGGGCTCTTTGCTTCTCGAAAGAGTAAGGCCGTATGCGTAGTGACCCCAATATCGGGTCCTCATATTATTGAGGTGATATTGGATTGCGCATAGTAGTACTAATTTTGTTGACGGTTGATTCAATTAATGACGGGTGAACATCACCTTAGGGGTCGTGAACCCGAGTGTTAAAGATCGAATTGAGAAATGCAAGTTGGACTTACAAGGCAAAATGTATCCCCATTTATATATATCCGAGTCACAAGTTATCGTATTATTGGGATGTGACAAAGGTAAAGAGATCCCAGATCTTGCTAGAGATATAACGGTAAGTATATCTCTTGCTTTGAAAGTGACTAAGGCAATGAACTTTCAAAGTAAAAAAGGCAAGACTAATTTGATTAAAAATTCCTTAATCAAAGATTTAGATTAAATATATAATTATTTATATGTTCCAATATAGTGCATTCTTAATTTCAGAAAATGAAGTCCATAAACCCTCTTAGCAGGCTCTTGGATGTCAATCAACTGACCGAACTAAATTATTCGGATTGGATCCAAAAATAGGATCTTGTCCCTTCTGTTGAGCGCATCTCTTATGTGTTGTCAAAGGATAAGTACGCAGACCCAAAGACTCTGAAAGATTTCAAATATAATGAAAAACATGATGAAGATCATAATCAGACAAGGTGTTATATTCTCGGTTCATTGTCCAATGTGCTGCAGAAGGCTAGAAGCAACTTGTAGAGATGGACACTTGCCAAGCCATTATGTTGATTCTGAGAGAAATGATCGGTGACGTAAACCACACACAGCTTTACAATATAATGAGAGAACTTATTCATTGCAAGATGCAGGAGGGAACCTCTGTCAGGGAACATGTACTCAAAATGTTTGGGTACCACTTTGAGTTGGAAACCCTAGGAGTTGACATGTATGTAGACATGCATACTGACTTCATTCTTTTGTCGTTCCCTAAATCTTTCTACAACTTTGTTGTCACGTTCCACATGAGCAAAGTTGATTATACTAACGCTTAGCCGCATTAAAGTCTGCATAAGACGTAATGAGGAAGGATGGCCCCTTTGCTAGTGCAATGGTTACACAAGTCAGAGGAAAGCACGGTCAGAAGCAAGGTTCAGAAGGGCATGGCCTAGAAGAGAAAGAAGAAGAGTCAAGGTGTTGACTTATCTTCTGGTGCATCCACCTTAATAGCGTCAAAGAAAACCAACGTTTGTCACCACTGCAAGAAGCCAGGGCACTGGAAGCATAACTGCCCATAATACCTTAAGTCTGCCAACAAAGGTAAAGCCCCTTCAGGTATGAAATCTACTTTCATCATCGAGACTAACTTTCTCGTTGGACAAGAAGGAAGTTGGGTTGTTGATTCTGGTGTTGTTCATGTATGCAATTTGTTGCATCTATTTCAGGAAACTAAGAATCTGGAAGAAGGGGAGATAGCTATCCAGATGGGATCTAATGCAAGTGTTGCAGCAATCACCGTCGGTACTTGTTGACTATCATTATCTAGTAGAAGAGTCTTTTTACTTAAAGAGTATCTTTATGTACCTTAAGTCAGAAGGAATTTAATATCTTTATCTAAACTTGTTAGAACTGGATATTCATTCCTATTCTGTAATAAATTAGTCATAAATCGTTATGATAAATATATTACCGATGGTGTTTTGACTTCTGGTAGACTCTATGAATTGTACATTGATGAACCTGTCACAAAGGCTTGGTCATTTATATGTTGATATGATCAATAGATTGATAAAGGATGGACCTTTAGATTTTCTACATGTTCAATCTTTGCCTACCTACGAAATTGCTTTCGAGGTAAAATGATTAGGACGCCTTTCCGTAACAAAGTTCCAAGATGTGAAGGTATTCTTGACCTAATACATACCAATGTATGTGATCCCTTCATTACCGCGACTCGAAATGGATACTGATATTATTTGACATTTACTGACAACCATTCGCGATATGGGTTTATCTTCCTACTACGTCATAAATCTGAAACATTTGAAAAGTTTAAAGAGTTCAAGGCTTTGATTGAGAACCAAGCCGATAGGAAGATCAAACGGATTCGATCTGATCGAGGTGGCGAATACCTCTCAGATAAATTTAAGGAATACCTTAAAGAGAATGGAATTGTCTTCAACCTCACTCCTCCAGGAACCCCCAACTTAATGGTGTTGCTAAAAGACGTAACAGAACCATCATGGACATGGTCCGTTCAATGATGACCAAAGCACATTTACCTCTTAGTTTCTGAGATATGCAGTAGAGACCGCAATATATATCATGAATAAGATTCCTAGCAAGTCTATACCTAAGACTCCTCATGATCTCTGGTATGGAACCAAACCTAGTGTTAATTACTTGAAGGTTTGGGGTTGCTTGGTCAATGTGAAGAACGTGGATGCAAGTAAGCTAGAATCTCGCTCTCGTGAGTGCTACTTCATTGGGTATGTTAAAATGGTATTGGATACCAGCTTTATGACCCTAAGACTCAGAAGGTTTTCGTCTCGAGAGATGTGAGATTTCTGGAAGATGACTTCCTTAAAGGTCAAGACAAAAATGAAGTAGAGGAATTCATTGAATATCCTGAGGATTCTGATCTTCGTGAACCAGAAACTGAAAAGATAAATAAAGATGAAACAAACGTACATCTTCGAAGGAGTTCGAGGGTGGTTACACCACCTGCAAGGTATGGATTCTATGTGTCAAGTGAGCCTGACAATGATCATGTTTCATTTGACGAAGCATTCGCGAATCATGACACGGATAGATGGATGCTTGCAATGAAGTCAGATATTAACTCCATGCATAAGAATGGTGTATGGATCGTAGACGATCCACCTAAAGAGGTAAAACCTATTAGGTGTAAATGGATCTTCAAGAGAAAGAAGGAAACTAATGGGAAAGTAGAGACTTTCAAGGCACGACTCGTGGCTAAAGGATACACTCAGAGAGAAGGCATCAACTACGATGAGACGTTATTTCTTGTGGCTATGCTTAAGTCCATCAGGACACTGCTAGCTATAGTTGCATCTCTTGACTACAACATCTGACAGATGGACGTCAAAACCTCAATGGACACCTCGAGGAGGATATCTATATGGAGCAACCCCAGAGTTTCATAACCGATGATGGTAAAATATGCAAGCTAAAGAAATCCATCTATGAACTCAAATAAGCTTCTTAGAGTTGCAACATCAGATTTGACGAAATCATAACGAGATGATTTTGCGCAGAATCCTGATAAACCATGTGTATACAAGAAGCTTAGTTGGAACGTCATTGTGCTCATCGTGCTTTACGTATGACATCCTTATCATTAGGAATGATACAGGAATGATGACCAGTGTGAAGATTTGGTTGTCTCATACCTTCAAGATGAAAGATCTTGGAGAAGCCTCTTACATCTTTTAGATCTGAAGCTGTTCAGAAATCGAGAAAAGAAGATATTGGGATTATCACAACATGGGTACATTAAGAAGATTCTTGAACGTTTCTGCATGTATAGTTCCAAGAAAGGTTTTCTCCCCTTAAGACATGGGATCCACCTATCTAAAGGGATGGCTCCTCAAAGTGGAGGAAAAGAAAGCCATGAATGGATGCCCCTATGCATCAGTTGTAGGAAGCTTAATGTATGCCATAATGTGTACTAGGCCAGATATCTGTCATGCAGTGGGAGTGGTAAGTCATTACGAATCCTGCTATAGAGAGCAACACTGGAATGCAGTGAAGAACATTTTCAGATATCTAAGACGGACGCAAGATTATATCTTGGTCTATGGAGATGGTGATCTCCAAGTCTTGAAATATACAGATTCTGACTTCCAGTCGGATATAGATGATCGAAAGTCGACATCAAGATTTGTGTTCCTATTGAACAGTGGTGTTGTGAGCTGGAGAAGCAAGAAACGGGACATTACAACAGATTCAACAACATAAGCTAAATGCATTGACGCGCCGGATGCTGCAAAGGAGGCGATGTGGTTACGTAAGTTCATCGTGGACTTGGCAAAGTTTTCACTGATACTTACATCCAAGGTTTAAAAAAGCGTGAGGCAGTTCGAGGCGTTTCTCGGAAATGTGAGGCGAGGCGTAAGCCTCGAGGCGGTCGAGGTGTAAGCCTCAATTTATTAAAAGAAAAATTAAAATTAAGCAAACTACATTAAAATATATAACAATATTATTAAATTTTACCAAAAACATATTCAAAAACAATTTCACACTAGTAAAAGGTACAACACATAAGCGATGAAAGCATAGAAGTTCAGAAAATTAATATTAGACATGTGATTGTTTCCGCTATTCACAACAAAGCATAATAATTATTCTACTCCATGTGTTTCTTTTCAACTGTGCTTCTTCATATATGTGATAACTATTTTAATAACAAACAAATAGCAACATCAAGTTGCAAACTTACCAGTAATATAATAATTTTATTATAATTCAAACACAATCGTGCATGTTGTGTACAATAGAACTAGTATGTGTGGATGCAATATGATAAATTGAACATAATGTATAAAGGATCATCGAGCTTCACTTGTTTCAAGAAATCTCTTCTCTTTTTATGGACATGTTTATAGAAATATGCAAGGTTTAGCATAGAAACAACAATACTAGCAAAAAATTGTATAACGTTTATGGTAAAACAAGGTCATATGCAAAGCACATAACTTAAAAATTAAAAAAAGACATGTACTTGAGGCTTACGCCTCCGCCTCGCCTCGACCACATCACCACCTCATACTCCTCACAGTACCCTGAGGCTTACGCCTCAGAACTTCTGGGTGAGGCTTAAGCCTTGAGGCGCTTTTTTGTCTAAAAACGCCTTGAGGCTTAAGCCTCACCGCCTCGAGGTACGCTTTTTAAAACAAGGCTCACATCCCGCTACTCTGCGATAATACGGGAGTCATTGCCCAAGAGAAGGAACCTATATGCCATCAAAAGAGCAAGCACGTGGAAAGGAAATACCACATCATTCGGGAGATTCCAAAGCGTAGTGATCCCAAAAATTGTAAAGAGCGCTAGAGTGTGACACTACATTCTCAGAATATAATCTCTGGTTTCTAAAAATCAGCTCATTCCGCCCATTCCAAATGGCCCAAAGCACCGCAAATGGCTTAGCACAGTCATCCGTCGAACCTGAGCCCATTGCGCGGACCAAACTCCAAAAAGCATCTAAGCCGCTAGCTTCCCCCCAAGGAATCCCTGCATCCTGCCAAATCTGAGACGACGCCGCACACCCGAAGAAAATGTGGTCTGCATCCTCTACAACACCCACACACCTGTCACAAGACGTATCTGCCCATCTGAACAGCCTTCCCTTCCTCGCTTTATCACACAAACGGTTTCTTCTCAAGCAATAAAGGAAGATCTTCACCCTGCACGAGATCCTGACTGTCCAGATGATCTTCAAGTCCGCACACATCACCTCGTCACGCGCCACTGTCGCCCCACTCATAGCTTCATAAGCCTTCTTAACCAAGAATCTCGTCCCCTCCCATGCAAAATGGTTAGCCTCGTCAGACCACTCTTCCGACTTGGGAACCTCCGCCAGTAACCTCAAAATGTCCTCCAAGCGGTGTTCCGATATATCCGAGACGAACCTCAGGGTCCACGAGCCAGAATCTGCCACCTCAACCAGATGCGCACCTCTATCAGTTGCCAGAGCCAACAATCTAGGGAAACGGCGCCCAAGAGCACCCTCCCATGTCCAGTCATTGAGCCAAAAATGAAAAGCATGATTGTTCCGGATCCTCGGACGCAAATTAGGAACAACACATGGCAAAATGGCCCGAATCCGAACCTAAAGCGGAGATTTGGACCTTCTAATCGCAATCAACTCACCCTTTACCCCGTAAATAGACCTCAAAACTCTGGCCGCCAACGAGGATGAAGGTCCCCAAACCATAATCATCCACTTTTCCAACAAAGCTTTATTCCTGATATCCACATCACGGAGCCCAAGGCCCCCATCACAAATCCTCTTTGTAACATCCTCCCAGCCCACTAGATGTAGGTCGCACCTCTGTTGTCTCCCATCCGACCACAAGAAGGATCTCATCAGAGATTCAACCTTCGTCCTGACCCCAACCGGCATTAGCAGAGTAGAATAGAAGAAAATCGGGATGGCAACAAGAACGTTCTTGAGGAGGGTCAACTTCCCTCCCCTAGACAAAGAGACCGCCTTCCAAAATGCCAACCTCTCCTCCATTCTGCACAGAACGATGTCCCAATCTAACTTCCTATGTCTGCCATCCACCAACGGTAGCCACAAGTAAGAGATAGGGAGGCCCCCCAGGGAGCATCCCACCCATCCAGTGACCCTGCCACTCTCAGAATCGTCCAACCAACAGGTAATCACCACCGACTTCTGCATGTTGATCTGAAGCCCAGATAGGCTGCCAAAGATGTCCACTAGCATAGTTGTGTTGTGATTCTGTTCCTCCGACCCCCCAAGAAAAATGAGTGTATCATCAGCATACTGAAGCAAGGGGACAGAGATATCATCCAGACGAAAGCCCACCACTCGGCCTCCACTACACGTTTAAACAGAACCGCCAAATAGTCCGTCACAAGGACAAATAGCGTAGGAGCTAGCGGGTATCCCTGACGGACACCCCAATTGCTTACAACTGACCCAATTGCTTACTACTTGAGGGGAAAGATTTTTTTTCGATTTGGGTATAGACGATGGGCTAGAAAACAAACTTGCATATGATACGTAAGTTGGTGCGATCTTTTCCCTTCCACCAGCGTAATAATTTGCATTGCTCTTCCTCCGTACATATGGTAGCTTTTGTGAGATGTTAATCCCTTCACCCTAATAATTTATGGGATCTTCCTTTATAAAAAAAATGCATGCACTATAAGATGGCCGAGATAAGATGGAAAACGGGATGATTTGCATGGACCATTGACCAACACAGTCGAAACCATTATTGAAATTAATTAAATAGGCAAAAATAAGATCTTTTTTGTTAGAACATCCTTACCCATCGCACTTATATTTGTTGTCACCATCAAGCCATTCCTTAGCAGTGAATTGATCTAAACAATTTTCCAAAGACTCGGCATCCCCCTGTATTTCAACTGTCAAATCCATCATGTTCTCATATCTATTTGAGACCATGTCGCAGTTCGTACATTTCACCTGAAAATTAAAAGAGGTGTTTTCAATTACATTATCACAATTCACAACTGGTTAGATTAGCATAAAAATAAACAAAAAACGCCCTATTTTTAGCAGATCAATCAGAAATACGTAAAATAGATACAAATACCATATAACCTAATAAGAATCACGTCAGTTTCACATTGCTTATCTTCCATTCAAATTTGCTTATCTTCCAGACCAAATTCCGGCCTGTGATAATGGAAAAGTGTAGGCACCATTTTCTATTTATCCTAGTGGGGGATGTTCCATATGATTACTAGGCAAGCTGTGCCAAATCAAGCAATTTATATACATTGAACATGCTATTTTCTAAAAAAGCTGAAGAATTGGAATGCTAGAAAGATATGCTATATAATCAATGTGTAAACTCAGATCAGCAGAACTTGCGACAGGTAGTCCATTTTACGCATACAAGTGTGAAAACGTTTTATATACGACTTAACGATTCTACTTGGAATAATATAACCCTCAGACTTTTCGAATTTGTTTATGTAAAATTAAATTTGGCTAACTCCAAGAGACTGACACACTTTGATAAAGTTCAGCAGATTTTCCTGCCACATATAAAGTCCCACGTTTTCCATCAAACATATAAAAGACATAACATTAAATAGTGTGGCTGTTAGCAACCCGCAAATCGAACGGGAAAGCACACACAACCTGCTTCAACACAAGCTCATGGTCATCCACCATAAAGGTGGGATCTGAAAATGAATCAGCATCTTGGATAAATTGCAACAACTCTCAACAAAAGCATCATTTTCTGTACAATAAATAACATACTTAAATTTAGAAGTTTCACAGGAATAACAAACAGATTCAAGGACCCTGACATCAGAACTCAAACTTGAGGAAGCATCTGACAAATAAACATCTTAAATATCAAAACTAACAAAACCCATTGATTTGATGTGGAAAATGTTCTTGATATATTATCCCATTAGATTATAGCATAACAAAGATAATTCTGACAGCATAGCATGTTTCCCCCTTTTGGCCTAAAATAACCAAGATAAGTCTGGAGATAAGATCTAACCTGAGATTGGAGATGACCTCCAAATATGTGTTGCACAAGTGTGGTCTCTTGAGTGCTGACATCCAAAGCCTTTTCACCCCCATATTCATCTAGACAGACCGACTGCATGGTATCTATTGCAAACCTGTTCAGTAACATGCAAATTCACGAGGCTCAAAATCCATGTATATGAAGTACATGATGTAAAGTGATGCCAAAAAATACCTCATAAATTCATGAGCATCTTCCTGTCTGCCATAACCAAGATTGCTGCTAATGCTCGGTAAGCGCGATAGAATGCTCATAGGAGAAAAAGGCTGTGATTTGCTGCTTACCCTCTGGACATGAAACTGGAGCTCACACAGAAAACACCAATCATCGCGTCTACCTAATAATTAAGGGTAAGAGAAGCTGAGAAAGTGTCAAAAGCACTCTTGACTAAGAAAAACAAATTGAAGAAATGAGTGCAGTTACATTCTCTTGAATGGGAACCCTCCAACAGGTAAGCTACAAGAGGTCTGGTGCATGACAGGCACTGAAGGACAACATTGGCGAAGCAGCTGGAAATAAATAAAATTAATTAAAAACAAAATTTGTTAAAGGCTTAAAGCAAAGCTGAATGACGACCTTATTCTACAGAGCATGAAAAAGTGGCAAACATTTAATCCTTGCCTCAGACCTGTTTCCACAATTCAAAAGTCCACATGGTGCGAAAGCTTGTTTGTCCCAGTAAAATAGTTTCACAAATTCATCATATGGGAAAAGGATCTGAACATTTCAAATAAACATGTTCTTAAAATAAAAGGTTAAGATACTGGATCACTAGACAACTCTTAATTTGCAACATCCATAAGATATTTAGATTTAGCTTACCTTCCGGGGTTTCCTCAGCACCTTATGTGCTCCACGATTAGGTGATACATGGCCAGGTATCAGAGCAATTGCAGATCCTGAGACTTTCTTCTTACATTTCAATTTGTGCTCTTTCCAGTGCTTTCTTTGACAATCAGGAGAGCTGAAAGGAATAAAAATAACAATATTATATGAGCTCAAGCTGCCTAAAATATCTTGTCAGATATGTCATGTTAGTATCTAAAATGTATCATAAACAGGCATGCTGAAAATAAAAAAAAGACTGTACATGAACTTCCAATTACAATTTAAGAGGCACGAAGTACTCTCCAACTATAGTTAGAATCTCTAAATTTCGCAACAATAACAATAACAGAGAAGGTCGCCATGGAAAACAAAGATTTTTCCATATTACATGGGCTGGGTTATATGATTGCATCCCCGAGTCATAACCAGGCTTAGATCCATTATGAAACAATCATTGACTATCAAATATCATAGCAGGTTCGGGTATAGCAGGGATATGCCATATTTACTTTAAGCAGACAGCATATTTTAAAAAATCCAGAAGATATGTTAATAAAAATATCAAAACATAATAGATCAGATTAACTAGATTCGTACAGACATGATTGCCTAAGTAGCACATTTAAAAAAACTCTAGAGCATATGTTACATCAAAAATAATAGAAAAAATTAACTACATTCATAAAAACACCATTGTATCGTACTCTCGGTTAATAAAATACAGTAAAATACAGATAATATGTCTAACCTGTTGCTAAACTCACGAGTCATGCTTGTGATTCCATAAGCTAGATGACATGCAAAGTGAGTTGCAGCAGGACACAAATGAAATGGTTTTGCTAAAAGGTTGTATATCAATGTTCAGTATCCCGATGAAGGTGGAGAAGATTCTAGACAAAACCGATAAGAAGGTTTCCCTGAAAGGATCCAGGGGGACGGGGTAAACAAGATACCATCAGTGCCAGAGATGAAGTCAGAAGACCAGTTGAAGTGAAAGATTTAGGTATCCTAAATCTAAGGATTAACAACTCACCTTTAGTCCAAGTAGTAGTGAGGTTATCGTTGAATGCAGAGGGCTTCTTTTGTTCGATCTTCTGTTCGTGATATAACAAGATAACATATAAAAAGGTGTTAAGTTACCTCCAAAAATTCCATTATTTCAGGGAGGGTCTGTAAGTCCCTGAGGCGGCTCATCTGATAAAAGACAGCTAGAGATCAGGTGGTATTTCTGTTTTTGTTCAATAAGAAGTCAGGACGCAAAACGTTGGGTGATATGTTTCTGATGGGACTTGGTTACCATCCCCTGGATAACAGTTGCCAATTACTGCTATAAGGGGGTGAAGGGGCTTATTTTAGAAGCCAAAGTTTGACTTATTTGATCTATAATGTTTTTACAAAAAAAACACAAAATAGGTTATTTTATACTTAAAACGATAAAAAAATAAATAAATTGAATTGTCCAATTAACCTGTCTCATTTAGTACTTCTTCAGTGAACTATCCAAGTAAAAACTTAATATGTACTCTTCAACATCGTGATATATCGCCGATATATCAGGTATCAATGAGAATGGGATATCGATAATACCTCCACTTTTGATTTCCCGGATTTCAACAATACAGTATCCGATAAATCGGCGATATATCGGGCGACATATGGAATTTGGCTACGGTGCTTTCCACTCATATTGCCAATATGATCGGAATTGAGGCGATTTCACCCCCATTTCGCCCAAACTCTGTTGCTCACTCCTCTCCACGGTTCTCCAACACCCCTTCCTTGATTCTTTGAGGTAAACACTAGATACTCCATTTTTTTGCTGAATGAGTAACATTTGTTAAGGGTTTTGCTTATTGGTTAGGTATTGCATATTCTTGAGTTTTTTAATAAGATTTAATGTATTTGGTGAGATACAGGGGAAATTAATTTAGAGTTTTGAGTTTTGTTGTGAAATTTAGTTATTAAAGGAGAAACTCGGATCTACGTTCTAGAGATAAAAGTAATTTATTAATTCTGTGAATCAAATAGATCTATAATTTATTTTTGCGCGGTGTGTCTCATGCATAGTTTGTCATAAAATTGCTCGTCTTAATCCTAGATCTAGGATGTTTTTCTTAGAAATCGAAACATATGGATATAAATAGTATCTTAAACATTAATATCCAAGACTTTATGCATATTAAGCATGTTAAAAATAATATATATAATAAATTCGAAAAGTAAAATAAAAAATAATCCACAAATAATTGATTGAATGTTCTCATCGTATGTCTCATGAATATTTCTTGTGTAATTTTTTCACAGGTTTCAGATATCAACATCATGAGTTCACACTCCGGTTTAGGATTAGATGTATCTAATAATCAGAATGACAATGGAGAGATTGGTTGGAGGTTTGCCACCGCTCCAGATGGCAACAACTCAAAATCACAATGCAACTTCTATGGAAAGAGGTTGGGAGGGGGACTACAAGGATGAAGCACCATCTTGTTGGCAACAACAAGAATGTTGTCAAGTGCATGCGTTGTCCCAAAGACGTGAGGGACTTTGTGAGGCTAACTTGAACGGGAAGAAGGATGAAGATGTAGAGAGGTCCAGAAGGGGTGAAAAATTCAAGGAATTCATGCTCAAGAAAGAGTCCAATGTCTTCTAATTCAGATGATGATGACTTCGTCTACCCCACCGATATTCAGACTGCAGATGAAAGGAGGGCATATAAAAGGGCAACAAAGGAATCTATGAAGAGCGAGTTCAAGCGGAGAGAACTCAGTGGTACACAAGACGGCTTCTATGGTGCTGGTGGCAGTAGGAGTGGTTACAAAGGTGCACCGGTACCACCACCGACCAAAAAATATAAGGGAAAGGGAGTTGGACCCTTCTTAACAAGGAGCAGATCCATGCAATACAAGCCAAGCAAAGATGCGAGACAAAAGATCATGAAGGGCATGTTCACAAATGCTAGAGAGAGAGTGGATAAGGCCATCAGCAAGCTCTTTTTTTAGGAGAACATTCCAGCAAATGTTGCTAGTGGACCATTTTTGCAGCATGCCATCAATGAGACCGTCGCTGCGGGAACGGGAGTGAAGACTCCCACATCCAAGGAGATAATGAACAAGTATCTCGAAATGAAAAATAAGGAAATGAACGAGTACATCACAGAGATGAGTAGGAGATGACCAGAGTATGGGGTGATGCTGATGTACGATGGTGGACGAACTACACGAGGAAGCAAATCATCAATTCCCTCGTTTATTGCAATGGGAAGATGATGCAAATAGGATTTTGCAACGGTAGAGAAAATAATTTTGGTGGAAGAAATTTAGAGAAGAGAGGGAGAAAGAGGATAACGTGCCGGTTGCGCGGGATTTGGAGATAGAATCATGAAGACCACGTTGAGAGAGAGAATAACGAGAGAGAGATAAAAGAGATAAATCTCCAATTTTCATTTAATCTAAACTGTTTAAAACAATAGACTATCATGCCTTTATATAGGAGGGATGAGATTACAAAAATAGAAACCAAAATCAAAATTCCAATCCCAACTTATCCTAATTTGACTCTAATTGATTTGAATAGAAATTCAAATCTACCTTTATCATAATTTGATTCTAACTAATTAAATTTGAAATTCAAACTGAAACCAACTAACTAATTAGAGATCACATGCGATCTCTTTTATTTAAATAAAATTTCCATGACTCAAATAAACGTAAATAAAATTAACAGATAAAAACAACAAGCCCTATATGTTAATTTTGTGTTGCATCAGAAGACCATTTTTTAAGTCCGTTGATGCATCCGATCATGTGAAGGACCACAAGTACCTATTAAAGTTGATGAAGAACATCATCAAGGATATTGGAAAGGATAACATTATCCACATCATCACGGACAATGACAGCAACTTCAAGAAAGCATATGAAACAATAATGAATTCTAGTAGCTACAGCATTTTTAGACATCGTGTGTTGCACATTATATCGATTTAAAATTGAAGGACTTCAGCAAAAGGAAGCTTGTCTGAAAGGTGGTGGACTAAGTGTGGACGATCACCACATTCATTTACAATCATTCCAAAGTACTGACTTCGATGAGGCGGATGTACGATGGTGAACGGGTAAGGCCTAGCATCACATACTTTGCAACCAATTTTATAACATTGCAAAGCATTAAACAACACAAGACAGATTTGAAAATCATGTGTTGCCAAGAGAAATGGTTCAAGATACCCAAACCTCGAATTGAAGGAAGGAGGAAAGCAAAGACATTGATCAATGATTTTCATTTCTGGGATGACATGACATAGGTCACAAAGATTATGGATCTGATTGTGCCTGCATTGCGGATCATAAATGGTGATAAAAAGCCAACCATGGGAGTGATCTACAAGACAATGTGTTGCATGAGAGGGAAAGTCTGAGAAGCAGTTGGGAAGAAAGGATACAAAGGCGGATTGGACATCATTGACGAACGTTGGACCAAGATGCTTTCGCATCATCTTCACAAGATTGGTATATATACATGTAATAAATGAATCTACTCATTAATTTTTAATATCGCTTATTACTTCAATCCCCAGTACCTGTACAAGCACAGTCTTGGTACAAATGCTGACCTTCTAGCAGTTGTCCAAATTGTGGTAGAGAAACTCGTCAAAGATGAGAAACACAAACCATGTGCATGAATAATGTAATCTGGAATCTAAAGTGGACTTACATTTTCATGTAGTCTAACAAAGTATTCACTGGAATTTGGAAGTATTATGTGGCAATTTATGACTTCAAACAATGTGCATGTCAAGTACTTTATGGATACTTTGGGGCCTTTTGGTAGAATTACCGCGGTCAATGGACGGGGCAATGCTCTTCTTAGTGAGGACGAATACACACATTGATTGTGTTGCAACGTATTACTAGTATTGTTATTATTGATTTATCTCTTTTGGATTTTCCGCAGTGGAATGGTGGTTACTGTATGGGATTGAGGCTCCCAACCTACGAAAGGTGGCACACTGGCAGTGAAAGTATTGTCGCAAAATGCATCAACGAGTAGTTGTGTGAGGAACTGGAGTACGATCAACCTGAGTCATTCGAAGAGACAGAACAAGTTGGGGGAACAGAAGCTCCATGATCTTGTTTATGTGCACAATAACTTGAGGCTAAAGATGAAACAAGCAAGGGAGAGCATGACAAAGGTGACTATACAGAACCCATCGATCTTGCATACATTTTCAAAATGCACGATGACGTGCAGATGAAGATGGTCTCCATAGTTGGTTGGATTCCAATGGTGCTCCAGTGTTTGATCAATAGGGAGGCAGACCGAATAGAAACATAAGCCAGCAAATGGGAGCAGATATTGGTGATTACATGGCCAGATTTGGGCTAATCACGGACCCTCTTGGAGGGTTTGAAGTTGATGCAATTATTGATGACATTCTCTCCGCTGGTTCCAAATCCAAATCAAAGGATGACAGCAGAAGTGGTGGTGATGATGATGATGATGATGATGTCAACGGTCACGTGGATGTGGTGATGAGGAAACATATTCAGAGGGTATTTGGGTCAAGGTCAACAAGGGGTGATCGTGGATCACATGATACAAGATTCGAAGGACTCCACACAAGGTGTGAATACATGGAGCAGCATGAAAATGCACATGTACAATTTGTCCCAAATCCGAGTCCATGACATATGGATTACAGAGTATACGGAAATGGTCATTGTTCTACGATCAGCTACATGGATGATTTGGTATCATATGTAGGTTCCTTGAGTTGCATGGACATTGACAGCCCTTATCGCAGAGCAACATTAAGTCTCATGTGTGGATATGGATCATCACACGATGAGAGATCATTTGACGTATTTCCAGAATACTTTCACGCTCCTCCTTCAGGACATCCTCCTCATCCTCAGCGCATATACCTCCATTATATAGGTACAACGGTGTGGATGCAATAGCTATAGTGGTGAAAACTATCAAGGTAGCCAGCTCGAGCAAAGCCAACGCAACTATTTGGAGGTAACAGTTATGGTATATTCCCCGACTTCTACACGGGTGTGCCTCCTCCTCCGCAAAGATCGTCTCCTACTCCAGTCATCATCATCCCGAGGATATCAAGCCAGTACTTTACAGTCTCACCGTGCTCCTCGTTATACCGGATCTAGTGATGCTTATCCTCGTCTCAAGATACTTATAGGACATCGATTACCATCAGTACATATAGTATGTGATGGATTAAAAGGCCATGTACATGTACATGACAAGTGGAAAATATTACGAGTTCATTGAGTTCGTGGTGCGCTATGAGAGACAACATGGCAGGGGGCATACAGATCCACTACAGAACTCTTGGTTCTAAACCCCCCATGACCAGGTAATGTCTTTTATAATATTGCATTAATTTACTTTTTTTCATTTATTTTTGTGAATAGATAAATTTTTAGTTGTTATAAGTCTATAATTAATTCGTTACTTCATTAAAACGGTATATGAAATAAACATTGTCTCATTAATCATTATCTACAATTTTAAATCAAATGACTCATCTCAATGCCATTCATTGTCTTTCACGATCAAAAAATGTGTTCAAGTGTGGTTACCTTAGCTACTTTGACTCCAATTCCAATTTTTACTAACCACCAATAAACATTAACAATATGTTCGATATAACCGATATGTGCAATATAAGGGTTATAGATTACCGATATGTGTGATCTAAGTATATATTTGTAAGTTATTTAGTGTTAAAGAACTTTGATGAACTCCATTTCCAATATCTATAAGACAGCAATCAGCATTAACAGTGATATGTTCGATATAATCGACATGTGCAATATATGGAATATAAATGATAAATATGCATGATATAAGTGTATATTTGTAAGTTATTTGTTGTTTTAATAACTTGGACGATCTTAATTTATGAAAAATGGCAAAAAGGAAGTTTTTAAGCCATTTCTAACATTTCCACTAATATTGTCGATATATCCCCGATATATCCTTTTCTGAGCGGAACAATACGATATCGATATTTTGCACCTTACTTTGCAGCACTATCTACTTAACGAGAAATTTACTGATTTCATACTCTTTTTCCCTATATAGGTTGAGTGATGCATTGATTTAATAACTTAATCCCTGGTTTAATTAAGGGTTACATTTGTACCCTTACAAACTATGCCATTTCCATGTGTACCCTTCTTTATTTTGTAATTACACGTTGAACCCTATTAAATATCTTCAACAACAATTATGTTTATGCCGATAACCTGAGTGGGTAAAACCATCAAAGATGACAGTCGAATAACTGTAATAAAGAAAAAACAAAACAATCCACAAACTATACTAAGATTTTTTTAAGCAAAACAATGTATATTCCTCCCCTCATGTAGTAGGTCAATTGAGGGAGGAAGCGACCTCGTTGGAGGGTGAGGTGGTGGAGAACAAAAGAGTTGGGGCACAAGTCAGGGTGAGGGATCTTAGGTCATGGGCGGGCCAACGGTAGCGAGGGAACATTTTAAGGGAAACTACACAACAATGACGGCATGGAATTCCTCATGACTCATATGCACCACTGGAAAGGACACCATGCATCTCAATCGTTCAATGTTGATCAAACTAAGGAAATCTTATAGTGCATGACTGCTTGTGTCAGACCCCAAACCAACTCCTTCCCCACCCCATCCCCTTTCTCTTCCCTAACCACCCCACTGTCTCTCCATCTTTCCCCACCCTATGAACACCCTATCATCCCAAAACCTCCACAGCCTCCCCGACATCGAACATCCGACACCTTTCCCATTGCAAAAAGCCCTAACATCTGTCATAGTCAGCCAATGCCAGCTCCGCCATTGCTGCTACCATCCACCCTAACTATGGAGAGCCGCGGCCTCCGGGGTGCCCTTTTCTTTCCCATCCACAGCCCTGTGCCAAAGTCTGGAGAGTTATTTTTTTGTTTCAATTCTCTGATTATGAGTTGTCTGATCCAGTCTTAGAGAGACCTGGTATTTTTCAGTTCAGTCTACGAGCTCTTTCACCTTGGCTTATTCATAATCTCAGTTTTCCCATCTATTGTGATGATTGTCGCAAGTATCCTGATAATAATTTGATTAGAGCGCCGTTTGGTATTGCTGGGGCTTGGGGTTTGATAAACGGTGGTGCCTATTTTTGCATAATCCTTGCAGTTAGACTAAATGATTAGTTGATTAAAACCCACCGGGCAGCTTATTTGTGTTCCCATCTCTTGTGATGATTGCAGCAAGTATCCTGATGATAATTTGATTAGAGCTCCCATTTGGTATTGCTGGGGCTTGGGGTTTGATAAGCGGTGGTGCCTATTTTTGCATAATCCTTGCATTTAGACTAAATGATCAGTTGATTAAAACCCGCCGGGCATCTTATTTGTATTCACATTCATTTTAGTTAGTTATCTGCTGGCCTTTGGATTGCATCACTATAAAATTCTCTGATGGCACTTTATCCGAATAGCCCTAAAAAATCAGCATTTTTAGGCCCCTAGAAGGCTTTGATAGAGTATTGTGCGAGGAGATCATTTGTCATGATTGTAAATGGGCAGGTAGCAAAGAATTGGATTCAACCAGGGAGTGGGGTTCAGCATAGCCGTCCTTTAGCTCCCATGTTCTTCATTATAACAGGCTAATGCATTGTCGATGGGAACTATGGGCATATACCAAGCATGTTTGCTAGCATGTTTCAGAGAAAGGCAAGTCAATGATACTATTTTCTGACTATTGTAGCATAACAATAGTATCCTTTTCGTAGAGACGCTGGAACTAGGAAAATTCCTTGATATGCTTGAGAAAGGCATTGAGGCTTAGATTTTTTTTGACCAAAAAACAAAGGGAGAGCCCTCCCAAGGCGGGAGTCACTACACAAACTCTTTTATTAATAACAAAGAGGTACATCAGTTGGATATCCAGAAATTGTACAAAGCATTATAGTGTGCAATCACATTCTCATAGTAAAACCGCTGACCCTAGAATATGCTATCATTCCTGTCAGCCCAGATAGCCCAAAGAACGGCAAATGGCCTTGAGATGTCGTTCGTGGACCTAAGACCCACCGACCGAAAAGATCTCCATAAATGTTCCAAACCGGATGCCTGAACCCAAGTCAGCCCCAATGATTCTCAAACCTACATCGAAGACCTGCAGCCAAAGAAGATGTGCTCCGCGTCTTCCAAAGACCCCTCGCATCTATCACAGTTCAAGTCTGCCACACCAAACAATCTTCCCCTCACTTTGTCACACAGACGGTTTCTCCTTAGACACCATACGAACACCTTAACCCTAGTAAGAATCTTGGCCGCCTAAATCATTTTCATGCCCACACAGAGGTCTTCATCACGCCCCACGCCCCAACCACACAGCTTCATATAGGCGTTCTTCACAGAAAATCTCCCATCCGCCCACTCAAAATGATCCGGCTCACCAGACATCTCCCCCGGAGAGGGAACCTCCGACTGCAACCGCAAGAAATCATCCAGCCGCTAATCCGACATAACCGAAAGAAACAAAGGGGCCCAAGCCCCTGAGTCCGCCACCTCCGCCAGTCGCGCCCCCTGTTAGCTGCTAAGGCCATCAGCCTTGGGCAGTGGTGCCCCAACACCCCCTCCCCTGTCCAGTCATCCAGTCAAAACCTGAAGAGCTGACCATTCCCCATCCTCGGTCGTAGGAAAGACCTGATCTCCGAAAGCACAGCACGGATCCCCATCCACAACGGAGACTCAAAAGACCTCCTCCCAGCCACCAACTCCCCAGTGACCCCGTAAATCCTCCTCAGAAGCCTGGAAATCAGAGAGTCGGATGAACCCAAATCTGCACCACCCACTTGGCAAGCAAGGCTTTGTTCATCATCTCCACGTCCCGGACCCCAAGGCCCCCCCAGCAACTGGCCTAGCAAGATCCTCCCACGCAACCAGATGCAGGCTCCTCTTCATATGTCTCCCATCCGACCAAAAGAAATACCTCATCAAAGCCTCCACCTTCCTTCTAACCCCAACAGGCATCAAACACGTCGAGAAGAAAAAAATCGGAATGGCAGATAGAACGTGCTTCAGCAGGGTAAGTTTCCCACCCTTGGACAAAGTAGTTGCCTTCCAGCAGCTCCTCTAATCTCTGAATAACATTGTCCCAGTTCGACCTCCTCAACCTACTGTCAACAAGAGGCAGTCCCATATAAGAGATCGGCAACCACCCCGGGGGCATCCCGTCCATCCAGCGATCCCGTCGCTTTCCTCGTCGTCCATCCCCAACGGAACCACCACCGACTTCAGCCTGTTAATCTGTAAAACCGAGAGGCACCCGAACATATCCACCATAACAGCAGCATTGTGGTTTTGTTCCTCCATCCCCCCCCAGAAAGATCAGTATGTCGTCCGCATACTGCAACACAGGTACCGAGATGTCCTCCAGCCAGAAGTCCACGCACCAAACCTCCCCCACCGCTCACTGAAACAAGACCGCAAGGCAGTCAGCCACCAACACGAATAGCAAAGGAGCCAACGGGTAGCCCTGACAAACTCCCCTCTGTGGCTGAAACCACCCCCCCCCCTCCGGCTTGCCGTTGACCAGGACGGATCTCGAGCAAGTAGTGACGCATCTCTTGATCCATCGAATCCACTCCTCCGGGAATCCCCTCCTCTGCAGCAAGACCCACAGGAACTTCCAGCTGACACAGTCGTAGGCCTTGGCGTGGTCAATCATCCAAACGGTCCCCCTCTTTCCGGACCTCTTCCACTCAAGACAAATTTCCGAAGCCGTCATGAACCCATCCGCCATACAGCGCCCCGGAATGAAGGCCGACTGCGCAGGTAACACCACAGAACTCAAAACAACCTTAAGCATGCTAGCCAGCACCTTCGCAACAATGAGATAGGTGCCATTAGAGATACAAATAGGCCTGAAATCCCCCACCCAGACGGGGGACTCTTTCTTCGGCAGCAGAAAAATCAGAGCCTTGTTAACTTTCTCAAAACCCCTGTTGCCTCTCCGGAATTCATCCAAAACCTCCAAAATGTCGCCCTTCAGCAATTCCCAGAACTCCCAATAAAAGGATATCGAAAAGCCATCAGGTCCAGGAGCCACGTCCATATTCAAGCTCCAAACAGCCATGCGCACCTCCTCCTCCGAGAAAACCGCCACCAACGAGTCAGTCTGGGGCCCGCTCAAAGATCCTACGCTCAGACCCGTCCACCCCCACCCATCTTCCTCCTGCACCTTCCGCGAAGCCCTCACGAAGTGCTCCCGCAAGGCACCACCAATACTCCTCTCACCGAAGACCCTTACCCATCCCACCTCTACCTCATGCAGAAAATTTCTTCTCCTTCGCCCGGACGCCAAGGAATGGAAATAGCGCGTGTTCGCATCTCCATCCTTCAACCACTTCTGCCTCGATCTCTGCCTCCAATGAACCTCCTCTTTCATGTCCTCAAGCAAGGCCGCCTCCAAAAACGTTACTCTCTCATCCACCTCCTCTAGAGTCATCCCCCGCTCATCTTCCACCCCATCTAACCTGACGACCCCCGCCTCTACCTCCGCCCTGACAGCCTTCCGTCGCAAGGCGACCTCCCTCCCATACGACAACAGTCGTCGCCGTAGCGAAGACATCTTAGCCACGAACTGCGACACCGCAGGGCCCATCACAACACAACCCCTCCAATGATCGACCACCAACTCCCGAAAGCCCTCCTCCAACAACCAAGCCTTCTCAAAACGAAAGGAGAACCTCCCCAGTCGTTCCTCCCCGGAGAACCACAGAATGGGAGTGTGATCTGAAAGAGTCCTAGGGAGAGCCCAGGCCCTCGCCAATGGGAACGCCTCAGTCGCCTCCACGGACATCACGAACCTGTCACGCCTGGATCTCGACTTCGCATTCCTCCAAGTGAATTTGCACCCAGCCGGATCGACAACAGATAGGCCCAAGGAGCTGGACGTCGTCCTGAAATCCTCATACCCAAAATCTCTACCTCCCCCCCCCCCGGCTTGTCATTAGGGTACAACGTGACGTTCAAGTCCCCGTCGATAAACCAAACACCAGTCCCCACCTCCGCAGCAACAACCGCCAAGTCCGCAGCCAGCGAACCATCCTCCGATCGGCACGGGTCATAGGCATTGGTAACCCATACGAGTACTCCATCCGCCTTCCGTAGCAGCTTCACCGTCAAAGAAAACGACGACGAAGAAGTCCCCAACCAATCAAAGGAATCCGACCGTTATCCAGATAAAAGCCCCCCAGAAGTGCCCACAGACCCTTCTCCACCAACGAGAAAAAATCCCCCCTGGCCATCTCCCGCCGCAACCGGTCATCCACGGACTGCAACTTCGTCTCCTGCACCAAGAAAATATCAGCGCCAGCTTCTCTCACCAGATTCCGCACCCCAAGTTGTTTATCGGAGTGGCCCAAACCCCTCGCATTCAATGACAATATCTTCATTTAGAAACCTGAAGCACCATCTTCTTCAAGGGAATGACCCCCAGTCGTCGCACGAGATCCCTATCCACCACGGCAAAACGGTTGCGAATCAGCACCAGACTGTCGCAACCCCAAGCGAAGACTTTGCAGCGGACTCTGCCGCCAAGGAAGCCCTCAACACTGCCCTCTTCACCTTCCCCGAGTCCCCGACCTCTTACGGGCACCCCCCTTCACATAAGCTAAGCCAAAACGTCGTGGACCTAGACCCGCCCCCTCCTGGCCCATCGCCTCAGGCCCACGCCCACCAACCACTCCTCCACCTTCCATCACAACAGGACGAGACAGCCCTCCGACGGCAACCTTAGAGACGACGCCGCACCCCACAGCTGAGCCCACCTCCACCACCCCGGAAGCATACAACCTCACCTCCCTCCGCGGCAAGGCGACCCCGCCCCCTCCCACCACAAGCCCCCACCCCTTCTGAATTCCTCGGACCCGGTGTAGGTTGAGCCCCCATCAGCCCCTGAACATGCAGCTACCCGAACCCCGAACCCCCTCCAGAGGCTTCCCCGCCAACCGCCTCCACCCCCAAGTCCGCACAACATCCATATCAGAGCCCGCCCGAAAAGCCACCCGATGAAATACCCGAACAGACCCCCACAACAGTCCCCAACTCGCGATCCAGATCCGAAGCGTCATTCCCGACCCGAACACCCGAGAGGCCGCCACTACCCCAGATCCGCTCCGAGCCCACCCCAGCAACCCGCATCATCACATGGTGATGAGCAGGGAGGGCCACTCCAGCTCCCGAAGCTATACCACCTTTAACCGCAACACGCCACAGGAGACAAAGTGGCGCCATGTCGGCGATGCGGTGGTGCCTCGTGGAGCGTCAGCGACAGCGAAGTCGGGCTGGGCCGCCTCGGAGAGGGCAGCCGCTGGCAAAGCCCCTTCGGGGGTGGCTATTACAAATGTGGCGGCTTGGACCACTGGGCACAGGCGTGTCGGGAGCCGCGGCGATGCTTCTCGTGCAGGCGGTTTGGGCATTCTCAGAGGAATTTCCCGACGGTTGTTTCCAAGGAATGCTTGCTTATCGGCGAAGGTGGGGGGCAGGGGGCGCTTTTCTTAGCATCCTCGGACGTGAGGCTTGTTTCCAACGCGAGTTTCATCGACGATGTTGCTCAGCTCTCCCCTTGGCGAGCTATGGCGTGGGGTCTTCGTAAATCTAAGGTACAGGCCTTGTTGCATGGTTCGAAGGTTGGACCCCTGCAGCTGAAATGGCGTAGACCAGGGTCGGGGGACGGGGCTGTGGTGCCGGGGAAGGTGGAGAAGGTCAGGGTTAGGGGTCTTCCTCTGCAGGCTCGGATGCTTCGGTGCGTAGCTGAGTTGTTGCGGGGCGTGGTCGAGGTGGATCGCGTCAACAGTGATGGATGTCTATCAGGGCAGTCATTGGATGTCCTTCGGGTGCAGCGGGTGGGCGTGGTCTTCGAAGGCAAGCGCGTGCCAGTGTAGTTGTTGGCGGTGGTCGATGGGCCGCTTGAGCAAGTAGTTGCTTGTCGGCGAAGGGAAGTCTCGGTGGCGGAGGCAAAGTTGGGAAGTGGGGATGCCTTGGCGGACCAACCGCAGGCGGCGTTGCCTCGGTTTTCGGAGCAGGCGCTGGGTTCGGGAGGGGGTCGGTGTCCGAGGATGGCTCGGTTTTCGACAGAGAAGATTTGCTTCGGCGTTGTATCTGCGGTGAGCGCTTAGATTTAACCATCAAAAGCCATGTCTAATCCCTTTTAACTTAGAAGATTCTACTTTTCAGGGCACGTTTGGTTGAACTCTCTGCCCTGATTGGAAACCTCCCCATTACATATTCCATGTTACCCCTCTCGAGTATGATTGAAGCAGTTGTTGATTGTAGCCATGTTCTTGAGAAGATGAAGAGGCCATTAACACCATCCAACTTTCCAAGTACATCACACACTTGTTTTCGACCCAAGATGGTTTCCTCTAGAACATTATGTTTCCCATTTACTATCAGTCTCTCGACTAAGTAATACGGCAAATGTCATGCAAGGTCATATTTATTAAAGAAGTTGTAAAGGTATCATAAGGAACAAGAATAGCTTAAGACAGAGACTAATGATGATTCAAACTTCTCCTTTTGGTGTGCCACGATAGGTCAAGATCGAGATGAATAGTGGAGATATTTCTGTGTTTAAGGAGTTTGTGGTCAACTATCATGCTAGAGTGGTAGATTATTGTCATCCTCTACCAGTGATCTATGCACTCAAACCCTTTTATCAAACTTCTCTCATGCTCAATTAAAGGGGTACATATGGTGCTCACTTAGCTTCAGAGGCTTAGGTCTGAATCAAACATGGAAGACGGTTGGTTTTGGGGTGATGAGAAGTTATCAACGTCTATCGGTTACATTTTATATATTTTCATCCTATAATTGAAGTCTTATAATAGTCTTATAATTTCATCGTATGTGATTATAGGTGCAATTCGAAGGTTAAAGATCCATTAGTGTCAGGTTCTATTCAGGCGCTTTAAAAGAAATTGATGGGGGTGACAGTTGACAAGGGGCATTAGGTCCCAATGTGTGATATTATGTACTCCCTTTGTGGTAATGGAGGAAGATTTTAACCGCATATTTTATGTGTCCTTTTACAAGAGAAATTTGGGTACAATTTGAAATTCCCTTGCTTCACACATCTACACGACTCCTTTCTATACCGCTTCAAAGAAGATGAAAAAGACGAGCATTGTCACCTATATGAGAGAAAAGTTCACAAGCATCTTGGTATGACTTGTCCCAATGAATACAATGTAATGAACCGGTTTTTTGGTCAAACATATCATACCATGAGAGCAAGATACAATCGACATTATATTATTGACGAATACACGAAGGGGGTTAATAATCTCTATTTTTTTATTTGAAACTCTGGAATAAAATATGGATATTTACTAATCTCTAGAGATCTTCATTTGACTTTCCAAAATTAAAAAGACAAAGAGCCCATCTAGAGAAGCTTTCAATTATAATGTGAGAATTCGCATTAACTTTAGTTGATCATGTTAACATATAATAAGAGATTTTTTTAAGGAGGAAAAACATCACAACCTATTTGAGTCGTGACACGGTTACACCACGGTTGATGTATGTTCCAAAGAAAAACAAACAAGCATTGATTGTTAGTTACATTGAGGCTGGATGGATAAATGCATGGCAGAGATCCTTTTTTAAAAGCCAAAGGATGGTTGCTAAAGTTGCATCTTTTTTGCAGTTAAAGACATCGTTTTTCAATGTTCATAAACCATGCAGATTCCGTATCTATATTGTATTCACTGTGTTTTATCATTAGAAACATGTCTTGGCATTTTGCACCTTTATCTTATAACTTAAAAGCCTTTTCAAGAGCTTCCACAATCAAAATGCAAAGTTCATGCTAACAAACGAAGCCAACGGACAAAAATGCAAGAAGTCACGACAAATGAGAAGAACAGGGACCGAGAAGCATGATTTTAAATTTCACGAAATTTCGCCGAAATTTCGGTTTCGACAGGGAGGGTCTTTCGAAACACCTATATATATCGATTTCCCGGATTTCGACCGAAATGGGTCGAAATATCGGTGATATTTCGACATTTCGACCCATATCGGTCGAAATTCACGTTTTCAGTTAAAAATTTCTCGGATTTCGACCGATATGGGCGAAATTTCGCCGATACCTATGTAAATTAACGATATTAATCATGTGATCTTAATTTTAATCATTTTACTAATACTAACTATTTAGTATTTACCAATTCTATATATCAAAACACATCATGATTTAGAAAAAAATTTGGGATGGGGGCGCTGCGAGACCCCCGTTCTGGTAGGGTATGGTGCAGCAAGGGGGATGCATAGAATGTTCCTTCAACGTAGGGAGCTTCACCTCCCTTTGCAAAAAAGAGATGAACGCAACTCTATAGATTCTAGAGATCTGCTATAGCTTCTTTGCTTCATTCCTTTTGTCTTTTATCTTTCTAAAAAATATCATCTTTGCTGTAAAAAGTCTATAATTATATATGTAATTCACTAGAACTGCGTCTATGACCGTTATTTCTATGAACTAAACATTGTCTTATTAATAAATATCTATATTTTAGAATAAAAATACTCATCTATTTTTCTGAACAAAAAGATATTTTATAAGTATTTTTAACTTAGTTATTTTAATTTCGATTCTATCTATCAGTCAGCTCAATGATATGCCCCGATATGTGCGACATAAGGCATATGGATGAGAGATATGTGTGATATAAGTGTGCATTTATTAGCTATTATTGTTTTAAGAACTTGAATTTAATGATATCCATTTCCAACATGTATCAATCAATAATCAGCCTTAACAATGAAATGACCGATATGACCGATATGTGTGATATAAGGCATATGGATGAGAGATATGTGTGATATAAGTACGCATTTGTTAGCTATTGTTGTTTTAAGAACTTGGATTTAATGAATCCATTTCCAATATGTATCATCAATAATCAGCCTTAACAGCGAAATGATCGATATGACCGATATGAGCGATATGTGTGATATAAGGGGCATGTATGAGCAATATGTATGATAAAATTATGTATATGTGAGCTATTTATTGTTGTAAATAACTTGAAAGATCTTAATTTGCAAAAAAATGGTCGAAAAATGATTTTTGAACCATTTCCGAAATTTCCACCGAAATCGTCGAAATTTCCCGAAATATCGGCGAAATTTCGGTATTGGGGGTGACCGAAACGAAATCGAAATCGAGATTTCGAACCTTGCCGAGAAGTGGAACAGGACAAAAATGAAGAAATCTGAGAACCATAGCACAAAAAAGCATGCACGAAAAAAATTAGGGACAATAATATAATTCACAACATCCAACAAATTTTTGAGTCAAAAATGCCAAAACGAATTCAAAATATAAAGACTTTATCTCAAATTTACATAGATTTAATTGTGTAAAACTGACCCACACATGTTAGAGAAATCATTTCCGAGATCATGTGATTTACTATATTTTTGGGATTTTTCAAATTCAAGCACTAGAGCTCTAAAAGGGGAATCATTTCCGAGATCATGTGATTTACTATATTTTTGGGATTTTTCAAATTCAAGCACTAGAGCTCTAAAAAGGGGACCGAACCATTCCCTTAGAAAAAAGGCAGAAGGCCTCATGATAACCCCACATCCCCCACACCACATTTTTTTAAGCCAAACAAGGGGGAAACACTCAGAGGTGTCCACCCCACAAAAGTATTATTAATGAAAAAGTATCAGTTACATAGCGCGTATCTAAAAAACCACAAGTCTAACAACCCCGCCACCTAGATACAAACATTCTCCCTATAAAACCTTTGGCCGCCGAAGAACAACAGAGCATTCCTAGCCAGCCAGATGGCCCAGACAATGGCGACAGGGTGCAGCAGTTCCCTCCTCGGACGACGAGCCTGGCCGTCACCAAGCTATCACAGAAAGAAGAAAGGCTCTCCGTACTGACCCAGCCCAATAAGATCCATCCCAAATAGGCGTTGAACCCAGACACAAGAAGAAGAGATGCTCTACCGACTCAATCCCCCACACATAAGGCATATGTCTGAGACCAACCCAAGTAGCCTAGCACATGGTCGCGCGTCATCAGTCTTCTTTCCCCGGAACAGCCACAAAAAAAGCCAATCCTCTCGTGGAGGCCAAGCCCCCACACCATATATTCCCTCTCCACAGAATCATTCCCTTAGAAAAAGGGGCATAAGGCTTCATGATAATCCCCATCCCCCGCACCACATGTTCCCTCTCCACGAATGCATATTCTATTGCAGACAGCTACATTCCACCTGCATCATCATAGCTATGTGCCTCCCTCCTGCCAAATACGGTGCATTGGGTTGTGCAACCGTCTGTCAAAGTGACTATCGTGGTCGTTGATCACATCCAATTCTATCAATCTTTGCCATCAATTCCCGTATGACATCATTAAATATTGTACCCTTAATGCATAAAAATGCATGCACTTTTTACATTTTACTTTAGCTTTTAGTTTGTTTTACCTGTAAGATGATGTGATTTCTTTCTTTTGCAATCGAGTCCTACCAAGTTCTTTAAAATCTGATTCACGCATTCAAATCATACTTTCCTTCTAGGACTTTATTTAAAAAATGGGAGGGCACACAAATTGGTGTATGCACAAACAAACTTGGCATGGGGTAGAACATTCTCCACCAAAAAAATCTAACATGATGAAAAGCCGGCCCATTTAGCACCAAATGAAGAGCCCAAATGATTGCTAGTGAACTAATTTTATCGTTGTAAGCACCAACATTAGGGACTCTGAAAGGGAATCCAAAAAGCTCGTAGCACATGGTTGTCCACCCAATCAATTGCAATCTCAAGTCTTTCCTCTCTAAATAGTTTGCGAATAATGTTCTAGGACTAATTTTTACAATACTTTTTGTGGCGTTTTTCCAACGAAAATATTGAAGGTGTGCCTTCTGGACATAAATATTTTGTCTTTTTTCATTGTAGTCCCTCTAAGTAATGAAATGCACAGATTAGTCTTTACATTTACTTCAAAATTTCCTCGAGGAATGCATCGTATAACTGTTTCAAATCACGAATTCTGCAAACACAATGCTGCTAGAGATTAATGACCTAGACTCTCATATTCTGCATTTTTGCACGGTTTGATTAATAAAATTAAAGGTCTTCAAGCACATAACATATATAATCAAATGGTCACTAGAGATTAATGATCATCCACATATTTTAATCCAAAAGCAACTATTGGTATAATTGGAATTATAAAGCACACAGACATAACCTCCAAAAATGACGATTATCACATTCTCAGCATAAATCTAGCAAACATAAATATCACATCAATCCTTTGTAACCAAAGGGTGCAAATCGCAGTCCTTCCCTTTTGTACTCTCGAAAATCACGTCAGAAGAAATCAAAAGAGAAAACATATAGCCAAAAAATTCCATATCACCTCAATATCTCCCTTGTAAAAGAGCAAAAGAGGAAGAGATGGTCAACATCTTCCTCTCTAATGCCATAAAGGGGCAACAATTGTTGCCCTCAGGAATCCAATACCTCTACTGCATCTATTTTACCAAGTGTTTTACATAAAAAGCCAAATAAGGATCTCAACATCGATAGGATTTTTTAACCTTCCATATACGCTTGACCCATCTTCAAGCAATTTATCAACATCTGACAATGACAGAGGATCAATGAATCGCATGTAAGCAATAATCAGGGGGAATTCCTCCCCAGACAAATCACAAGAGTCGCACACAATGGACCTAGATGTATGTGCATGTAGGCTGCAGGAGTAAAGAAGCTATAAAAAATCATATCCAGCATCCAAAAGATTTGAACCAGAAGCGGTTGTCCCAACACTGAGATCACCATCTGCCTCTGAGAATAATTAATAGCCAACAACTATTGCATTGGATTTTAATGCAAGACCCGTCAATCAGGGAGTGATTCCCCGATCTGCATGGTTCTCCTCCGACCATGTAGTCAAAAAAGAAATAGAATACATATCCCAATTGTTGTATGAGTAATGTTGGAAATCGATAATCAAGAACAAAAACATAACAATATAAACGTAGAACACTCAGGATTTTACATGAAACCCTACTTCGTGAAGAACGTGATGAAATCACATGATAAGATCTCAAAGAACCGGAACTTCTATTTTAAATCCCTCGATGGATACAGGGAAAGTGGGGCATATTATATAACCCCACAGACAAATCGGAGTCCCACTTATAGACAATGTAGGACTAAACAGTAGATACTCTAAAACTCCACCACAAGCAAGTGCTGAGAAAGTTGTAACTTGCAGCAGCAACAACAACAACAACAAAGCCTTTTCCCACATTAAGTAGGGTCAGCTACATGGATTCTTTGCCTCCATTCAGATCTATCATGGGTCAATCTTGGACTTGGATCGAAAACATTAATATCCCTTCGTATAGTCTCATTCCAACACTTCTTGGGCCTTCCTCACCTGCGCTTAGTCGGCTCAACATCTCAAAACTCGCATCTTCTAAAATGAGAGGATATCCAACGCACGAAGGTTTGGGGGGGACTGGGAGTTAGATCTTTGGAGCAAATGAATGAGGCGCTTTTGCTCAAATGGGCTAGCAGGGTGTGGGGCCCGGGAAATGATCTTGTTTGTTTGACGATCCGCGAGATTTATGGTGTGAAGGGGTTGTCGCGATCACAACAAATCTGTAGCGCGGCGATTACACCTTTCTGGAGGGGCGTAATGAAGTCATTCTTGAAGAATTTAATGTTGTTTAAGCCGGTTCTGAGGGGAGGAAACGACTTTGCTTTTTGGGAGGACGATTGGTCGGGGACGGGAGCCTTGTGCTCTCACTTTCCTCGTTTATTTGCCTTGGCGAATGATAGGCTGTGCTCGGTGGCGAATTGCTGGGTTGATGGTTCTTGGTGCCCTACTTTCTCCGCCAATTTTTCGGATAGAAGATTTGATGATTTCCTTGAGCTTCTTAAGGCCGTGAGGAATGTGGAGGCTCCAAGAGGGGGCAGAGACCATTGGTGCTGGAGAGATGGGCCATTCTCGGTGAAGGGGGCTTACGGTGCAATCTTTAGACCCACCACCGACAAACTCGGAGTCCTTGAACAGAGATTGTGTTGCCATTTGGGCCCTTGGTCTTCCGGAAAGAGTGGGGATATTCCTATGGCTCCTTAGGCGGAAGAGACTCATGACGCGCGACCGGTGCATCAAGCTTCTTGGGATCATTGCGGACAAATGCGTAATCTGTGACAATGCCATTGAAACTGTGGATCACCTTTTCTTTGCTTGCCCTATGGTTTCTCAGACATGGTTGGATACGGGGATTACTTGGTGCCGCTTTGAGGGGTTCCAGACGTTCTGGAATTCGATCTACATGAATAGGGGAAGATCGAGGAGGGATGATTGCTGCCCATGGCCTTCCTCTGGGCGATATGGCGTGGCAGAAATGATTTGCTATTCTCCGGACAAAGATTTTATAAGGAGAACGTGATTATCTTCACAAATAGGCTGGTTGAGGACTGGGCGCTGTAATGCTTTTGTGAGGGAGGGTTAGATGTTATATTTTTTGTAAAACTCTGGCTTTTGGTTTTTGTTTGGAATAAATTTTGATGGGGAGGGTACCGTTGAGTACTACCCCCTAACCTGCAGACTTTCAAAAAAAATGCGCATCTTCTAACTGGTGTATCAGCCGGCCTCCTTAGCAAATGATCAAACCACCTTAAGCGATTTTCTCACACCTTATCTTCAATCAGAGCTACACCAACTTTCCTTCTGATTGAATCATTCCAAATCCGATCTTTGTGTGTGCCCACACACACATCTTAGCATTTTCATTTATGCTACTGTCATTTTCTGCAGATACACATATCAACATTCAGATCCATAGAGCATAGCAAGTCTCATTGCTGCTTTGTGAAAGTTTCCTTCGATTTTCAAAGGAATTTTCTTATCACAAAGAACAGTCGTGGCTCCCCTCCACTTTAGCCAACATGTATTTATACTATTAGTAACATCTCTCAATGCCCCCATCACGTTCTAAAATAGATCCCAAGTATCTAAAAGAATCTTTCTTCTGAATGTAATTGTCACCAATCTTCACATCGATTTTTTCATCATTGCTTCCATCAAAAGTACACTATATACATTCAGTCTTAGCCATACTTATACGAATTCCTTTGGTCTCCAATGCATGTTTCCAAACCTCAAGCTTCTCATTTACTACATCTCTAGTCTCATCAGTCAACACAATATCATCAGCAAATAAAATACACTAAGGATCTCATCCAGAATGTGACTTGTCAACTCGTCCATACAAAGTGAGAAGGAATACACTCAAAGTTGAACCTTGATGCAGATCAATGTTGATGACAAAATAATCAATCTTCCCTAATTACATCCTTACACGAGATGAAGCCCTATCATGCATATCCTTAATGAGGTTAATGTATAGGACGGGTACTTATCTCTTCTCCAAAACTCTCTACAATATCATCCTAAGGACAGAATCATAAGCCTTCTCTAAATCAATAAAAAATCATCTGAAGATTCTCCCTTTTAACTCTATAAATCCCCATCATTCTCCTCAAGAAGTGAATGGCTTCAATAGTTGGGCAACAACCTGACATTAATCCGAATTGATTTTCTTTTTATTTGGAAACTTGCCTCTTTCTTTTTTCCATCACACATTTTCAAATTTTCGTAGTGTGACTCGTCAACTTGATACCTCTTGATACCTCTGTAATTTAAACAATTTTGAATGTCTCCTTTGTTCTTATAAAGAGGCACCATGATGCTTCTCCTACAATCTTCATGCATTATCTTGCTTCGTCAAATAACATTGAATAAATTAGTAAGCCAAGTCAAACCACGTTCACTTAAAACTCTCCACACTTATATAGGAATGTCATCCGATCCTACACCTTTCCCAAGACTCATAACCTTCAAAGCCTCCTCTACTTCCTTCCCTTGTATTCATCTTAGCTTGCACGATTCAAGTAACTTTCATTGCTAGCTAAATGTCCCAATGTAGCCGCTATATTTCCTTCCTCAATGAAAAGTTTATGAAAATACCGCTTCCATCTAATCTCTATATCTTTCTGAGTAACAAGCACGTGACCTTCCTCCTCCTTAATGCATCTCACTTGAGAAAGGACTTTGGTCTTTCTTTCTCTTGCTTTGGCCAGCCTGAATATATCCTTCTAGCCCTCCTTAGAATTGAGATTTTTGTACAAAACTTCATAAGCTTTTGACTTAGCATCACTTACAGTCTTCTTTGCTTCATTCTTCGTTCTTTTGTAGTTTATGACGATTCCATCCATTATATCCTTAGACATATCTTTAAAGCATGCTCTTTTAATTTTGAGCTTCTCTTGCACACCACCATTCCACCATCAAGCCTCCTTTTGGCCTAAAGCTCCTCCCCTTGACTCGTCTAACATCTCTTGGCTACCATTGAATACAAGATGCCACCGCCTCCCACATCTCATTTGCACTATCATTACAATCCCAAGATAAGTTTTCTAAAACATTCTCCTTGAAGCTTGATTGCTTCAATTAAAGATTCCACCATCTAGTTCTAGTGATCTTAGAAACACTCCTTTTCTTTAATAGCCCTTTTATTTGCACATCCATGACTAACAAGCAGTGTTGGGCTGTCGAATTCTCTCTTGGGATTACTTTGCAGTCTTTACAACCGAGGTTCAGAAAGTCGGCATGCGGTATTTGTTCGGTCAGGTAATCTGAAGCAAGTAAGCGGGCAGGTAGAAGTATATGCGAAAGTATATGTGGATTATGTCATTTCTTCTATTATTTTAATAAAAATAAATAAAAATATAATAATAAATTCATATATTAGATATTATGTTTCCAAAAAAACATGACATGTAAGTAATATGAAGTGAATATTCTTTGTACAATTTGATTTCAAACAAAGGTCTCGAAAAATCTATAGTACTCTTTTGCTGAAAATTCTCACAAAAACCACTAACATGTCAACATTTTTAAAAGTAAAACTAGCAATAACTATAATACAAGTTTATATGAATACAGTAGATTTGAAACTCAATAATGAAGAAAAAAGGTGGTTGCAAAGAATTGGAGAGTACTCGATAGTTGTTGGAGGCAGAGATTCGGTGAAGGAGGAGGAGCACACACTGCTTAAGGAAGGCAAAGGTCTTGGACAAGGTTTAATAAAGGTGATGCGTCTCGAGAGGAGGAGGATCGCTTTCTCAAGGGAAGGCGGAGGTGCAGGCTCGTATGCCGCCCATGAAAGGCGAGGAGCAGCAACTCAAGCCTCGAGAGAAGGCGGAGGAGTAGGTCGTCACCCAAGGAAGGAGAAAGAGCAACTATGTCGCCCAAGGAAGGTGGAGGAGTAGTCGTGTCGCCCTATTAAGGAGGAGTGTGTCGCCTAAGGCTTGGAGGAGAAAAATCGAGAGACGGGGGATTGCGAGCGGGTTTGTGAGTTGGAGGAGAAAAGTCGAGGCGGAGGATCGTGAGGGTGTAGTTTATTTAGGGTTTTACTTGAAATAAAATTGGAGGGTCTCTAATACAAAGGTGGCTGCATATGCAGTTGCATATGCAGCATACTCGAGCCGCATATGCCATTTGAGCGCATATTGAATATTCGGTGTGTTAGGAGGCCCAAGTACGCATATGCAGTCGCATATGCGTCCGCCTGTGTCGTCTTTCTAAACATTGTTTACAACACAACTGATCTCTTCCCCTCAATGCAAAATAATCTATCCATGTTCTAGTTGGGTCACTCTTATAAGTAATTAAATGCTCCTCCCTCTTCTTGAATAGAGTGTTTGCTAATGAAAAGATCATAAGTTGTTACAAAATTCAAAATGGTTTTTCCATTTTTATTCCAGAAACCATGACCACCATGAATACTTGCATACCTGAAGCATCATTTCCCACGTGTCCATTAAGATCTCCACCTCGGCAAATCATCTCTTTGTGGGATTCCTTGCATAATCATATCCAAATCCTCTTAAAAATTGTTTAATCCTTTCATCTAAACCAAATTGTGGTGCATCAACTGAGATGATATTCAAAATTTCTTCTTCGAGCACCAATTTTAGCAAATCAATCCGATCCCCAAATTTTTACACCTTAACCACACAATCCTTCAAATCCTTATGAACAACCACTCCACCATTTCTGTCTTATCTTTACCTGAATGCTAAAGTTTAAAGCATGTCTTCTCGATCTCCCCTTGCTTTCTCTCCAACCAATTTAGTCTCTTGGAGATATAGTATCTGAATCTTCCTTCTTTCCATCGTATCTACAATCTCCACTGGTTTGCCAGTCGAAGTGCCAAAAGGGCATGCACCGTATAGGTGTATGCCCAAAACAAATAAAAGAAAATATACCACAATACATCTTCACTCGACACATCGGAGAGAGACGAAAGAAGTCCTACTCAAAGTAGTAACAATAATAATCTCTCAGAAATAAGTCTCCCAGACCGAGATTTGTCGAATTTAGAAATTCGTCAAATTTAAAATCGGCACTCAAGATAGATAGTACAAACTACGAGTTGTAGGCAATGCATTTCATGAATCTCTTGTAGAGCCATGGTAAGAAGTATATTCTGACGCACGATGAGCCGGTCATGCTTACGCAAAAGTTTGGTTAACTAGTACTATTGCTGTGAAAATAACCAATGATATCTCGAGTCAGCCAACATCGAAGGTAATGTGGGTCATCTTCGCATGAACGTACTCTCAAGCGAGGAATGAGTCAAAGATCTTGCAATTTCAGCATGACATTTTTATGACCAAACAAGGTGATCGTCCTCTTCATGCCTTATACGCATCTCTTAGGGGTATGTTTGGGAGACTCGATAGCTACATACCTTTGATGGCCTCATCAGAGCAGCACAAGACCTATCACGATTCTGTTATGACTGAGATCATGATGGCAACCCTTATCCTGGGTATAACTTAGCCCACTCTCAGTTACTCAAGGATGCTATTATACTGCCTATGCAGGAAGAATACCACAATCTGAGCAGACTGAGCATCCCCTCCGTTGCATCGTCTTAAATGCCATTGGCTATGGCAACTTCTCGAGGTAAAGGCACTTTAACACAATTCAAAGGACAGGACAGACACGGCAGAGGAGGCTTGCACCCACGTCAATCATGTTCACATTGTCATTGATCAGGTCATTCGAAGGATACATGTTATTCCAAGAACAGCTTTCCACCATTAACTCGTGCTACTGAACAGGCCCAGACTGTTCATGATTCTATTGATCATCATTTTGATGACTTTGTTGCTCCACTAAGAGAGAACATGCCCCAGCTGATGAATCTTCTAGTGTTTCTACTGGCTCATCAGATGTTGATACTTCTGCCTCTACCAGTACTTCAAGTATTACTCATGCATCTACTAGTTGCATTCAACAAGATCCTTCAAAATAGATCATGGACTCTGGAGCTTCTCATCATCTATTTGGAGATTGCTAATAGTTCAGTTCTTATGGACTTGTACAGCCTCGTAAATCAGTGGTCGTTGTTTACGAGACACATTCTACCATTACCGAACATGGGAGGTCCATTTGACTCCCTCCATGTGCCTATCGAATGTTCTTCATGCACCAGAATTCTTAATATGTGTTATCTATCAATCGGATTACAAAAGATTTACAATGGCAATGTCATATTTGACCTTGCTTCCCTTGTTTTTCAGGATATACTCAGAGACAGGGTGATTGGATGTGGTCATGAGCATGGAAAGCTTTACAAGTTGATTCAATCTCCTTATAGTGGTGCTAGCTCTCTTTCTGCTGGAAAGATTTCTCCACACACTTGACATCTCCATTTTGGTCATTTTCGGTTGCAAAAGATATGTTGTCTCATTCATGGCATTTCTATCAAGTCCATATTTTTGTGTGAACCATGTCAACTTGGAAAGCATCACCAGACTAGCTTTCCAAGTCGTCAAGGTCACAGTAGTCAAAGTTCTTTGAGCTTTTTCATTTTGACATGTGGGCCCGAGTCGTATCTATGATCATCAAGGGCACGTGTATTATTTAGTTGACGTGGATGAGTTTTACGGACTGTCATGGATATTTTTTGTTAAAGAATTAGTCTGATGCTTCTATTATAATTCAGAATTTTATGATTGAAATGAAGAATCTTTTCTCAACATCTATTAAATACGTTCATTATGCACTGGAGTTCTAAACTATTCAACTATCCCAATTCTTTAGCTCACAATTATCTATCAGACATCGTGTCCTTATACTTCTCAACAGAACAGTATAGTTGAATACAAACACCATCACTTTCTGGACATCACCATGACTTTTCCCATACATAGTCGAGCTCCATATTCCTTCTGGGGTGATGATGTGATGACAACATGTTACATAACCAATCGGATGCCATCTACCATTCTAGGTGAAAATGCATCATTCTCTCTTGATTTTCCTGAGAATGACCTTTTCTATCTTACGTCAAGGGTCTTCGTATGTGTGGCATTTGTTCATCTTCTACATGCATGTTATGACAAGCTCGCTCTTAGAGCTGTTAAATGCATGTTTGTTGGTTACTTTCTACCTAAAAGGAACATAGGTGGTTTGGTTCTATCCACGAAAAATACTATTTCAATGTCGATATTACTTACTTTGAGTCCATCATGTACTATACTATTACATGTTACAGGTTGAGTCCCGTTGAGTTTGGAGATGATGTTGTTCTTCCACCACCACCTACACATATACCTCAGTATGTTCTCCATACTCCAATGTTTTCCCCAACATCGAGCACATCTCAGGTAAAATCTAAAAATTTTGTTTCAACCGATGGTACTAGTGGTGTGAATGGTAAAGGGAAACATTTACATGATGAGCATTATGATATACCGGAAGCGTAGGGACCACCATAGGAGGAGGATCGGGGATGGTATAATGCCTTACGTAAAGGCAAATGTAGTACGAAATATCCTCTCGCAGAGCATATGTCTCTGACACAACTTTTGATAGATTTCAGGAAGTTTTTTGTGGGATTATCTACCATTGAAATCCTATGCACATATCACAAGGCTCTTAAGGTAGGCAAATCGCAATTTGTCATGGAGGATATGGTCGTGTTACAATCGCTTGACACGTGGAACATTGTTACAACTCCTACATGAGTGTTTGTTGTGGGATACTAGTGGGTGTTCATAATGAAGCACCGAGCAGATGGTAGTATAGATCATTACAAGGCAAGAGTTGTAGCTCGTGAGTTCACCCGGACATATAGGGCAAACTATCATGATATTTTCTTTCTAGTGGCTCGACATTTTACACATGGATTCTTCTCTCAGTGACAATAACACGAGATTGTCCCTATATCAGCTTGATGTAATGAATGTGTCTCTCTATGGTGACCTAAAAAAGGAAGTCTACATGCAGCAGCCACATGGGTTTGTTGCAAGGGGAGTGTTAGAAGGTGTACCAACTTCATAAGGCTATCTACGACCTTAAGCGGAGTCCAAGAGCATGGTTTCAGAAGCACTCGGACTTGATAGAGCAACAAGGATTAGTGAGATCGATTATAGGTCATTCATTGTTTGTTCAAAATTCTCAGAGAGGTATTGATGTTATACTTATTTATGTTAATGATATCATTATTATAGAGGATGATGTGCAGGGCATTCAAGCAGCTAAGGTTTTCCTTCATAGGCAATTTGTAAGCAAGAACATTAGGAGTCTATGTTACTTTATTGGACTAGAGTTTGAGAACCAATGATGCGATCGTGTCCAAATTGACTGGGCAAATCATTGAAGAAAATTGTTGATTTGGGTTTTTTTCCAATTAGGGAAGTCCGTCCTTAGTTAGTTATTTTAAATTAATTGCACATTTTATTTAAATAAATTGAGATTGTAATCTCAACTTTTTTGGTAGATAAAATTAGTTAATAGTCAATTAGAGTCGGTAAGAGTCAATTAGGATCGGTTGGGATTTTATTTGAATTCGAATTTGATTCACTTTTTATTTTTGTAATTCATCTCCTCCTATATAAAGGGGATGGTAGTCTATTGTAAAAGACAATTCAGAATATATTTAACTTGAGATTTATCTCTAGTTTATCTCTCTTTCCCTTTGCGCAATCTAGCGATTCGTCTCCAAAATCCTGTGCAACTGACATGTTCTCCTCTTTCTTCCTCTCCTCTCTAAATTTCCTCCACCTAAATTAATCATTCCGCCGTTGGATTTTTTTGTCTGCATCAACCAGCAAGAAGTGTTGATGCATCAACCAGTTAGGAGATGCGAGTGTTGGGATGTTGAGCCGGCTAAGAGAGAGCGAGGACGGCCCAAGAAGTGTTGGAAAGATATCATACGAAGGGATCTTAGTTTTGTGGATATAAGCCCAGGATTGGCCCAAGATAGATCTGAATGGAGGCGAAGAATCCATGTAGCTGACCCTACTTAATTATGGGAAAAGGCTTTGTTGTTGTTGCTGCTGATCAACCAGCAAGGTCTTATGATGATCCAGAGGAAGTATGTCATAGATCTTCTCTCTAAGACGGGCATGGCAAATTACAGGCATGCCACCACTCCCAAGGACCCGAGATGAAGCTATATGATGAAAACACTGAGGTTAAGGGAGTTCAATGGAAAGCCCCTATACGTGACCATCACTAGGCCAGATTAGCAGTGAGCTAAGTGAGTCAATTTATCTTAAACAAGCATATATGGATACAGTCCATATACCTCTGAGGTATCTAAAGACCTCTCCTGGCATTGATCTTTTATTTAGCAGAGGCGCATCCCTTGCTATTACAGTTGCGCAGATGCATATTATACGAGATGTCCCAAGGACATGAAGTCTACCTCTACTTTTGTTGTGTTCATAAGGAGCTCCTTGATATCATGGAAAAGCAAGAAGCAGATGGTGGTCTCCATATCTAGTACAAAATCTGAGCACAGAGTTATGACACAGGGGAGTACAGAGATGAGTTAGGTTAGATCCGTTTTAACTGACCTAAATAGTGTAGTCTCTCTTCACATGCACCTCCAATGCGACAACCAGGTTGCTCTTTTCATAACTAACAACCCAACCTTCCATGAGAGGATCAAGCATAACGAGCTAGATTGTCACTACACTTGAAACATGATCCAGAAGGGTTTCATTTCTACCTCTTATGTTAGCGTAGGCGAACAGACAGCAAACGCATTCACCAAGGCTCTAACTAGAGAGCCATTCCAAAGATGTTCCAAAGCTGAGCTTGATTGATATCTACGCTCTATCTTGCGGGAGAGTGTTGAGATATTAGTTATATTCTATCTTTTTATATATTCTCTTTTTTTATGTCTACACTATGTAATTTGCCCAATAGGTTTCTCCTTTATATTAAGGCCTCATGAAGAAACAACTTGTTGCATTCTCTCATCTCTCTCCACAATAAGAAAAACTTGTATAACGTATTGATGATCCCTATGAAAAAGCATGCATCGCAGTGAGGCCGACGGTATTAACCATGAGGCGCGAGTATCATGCTAGAACTTTGAGGCACGCACATTGATTATATGAGGCAAACTGAGGCAAGAGGTTGCATGAGGCACAAAGTGCAACGCTGAAGGGTTTTACGCCTCAATAGGTATGGGAGGGTTTTTAATAGACATGTTCAGCATGTTTTAGGTCAAATATTCTTTAGTTGTTAGTTGTTACAAACTTATTACTAGTTAAATTGTCAAGAATTCTTCTAGGTAATCACTATGTTTGGAATTGCTAGGTAAGAAAATCAATTGTTATTTTACTTGTTAGTTGAATCACTAATTTGAGGTTGTGACTGCAAACAGGATATGGAAAAGATTCTTGACCAAAAAACATGAAAACAAATAGGCCTTGCAAATTGTTTTTTATTCAAGGCGTTGTCCCATTCTGCCTTTCTTTCTTTTGTTCAAACCTTGATTACAACTCATAACCTCAAATGCCAAAATAACCCCACGCCTATCTTTCAGACCAAAACACAAATCCCCTCCGTCACTCATTCCAACCACTTTCTGGCACTGCAAGTCTGCAACCAGGATCAAGAATTTTACAAGATCATCAAAATCCATCACCACAGTGACCCGCATTCTTTGCCCAATTCTTGCTCCAGCACCTACAATCTAACACCATCGAGGTAAATAACCCTCATAGTCAAGCCAACTCCGCACCGAAGCTTTGAGTCCATAAGCAACCCATAACCAACAATTACGAAGACGGAGAATACAGCTTCTTTTAAACTAAGGATAACTAAATCCCCACAGCAACCACCACTGATAACTATGGTCACATCTAGTCAGATAAGGAGATGGAGATTACCAAAAGAGTGTCCTTTGTAAAACATTGAATCCCCACAGCAACCATCATTGATAACTATGGTCACATATAGTCAGATAATGAGATGGAGATCACCAAAAGAGTGTCCTTTGTAAAAAGACTAGATAGATATTAAAATACACTTTCCAATATCCTTGAAATGGATACAGATATTGAACAAATGGCTTATATCTGTGTGTGTGCGGGTGAGCATGTGCGGGTGAGCGCGTGCGGGTGAGCGCGTGCGGGCGGGCGTGTGTGTGCGTGTGCGTGTGTGTTGCAACGATGTCATGTTAATTATTAGTCATTACATTCATGAGCACTGCTGTGCGAGTGTATTGAAGCATTGAACAGACACATAGATGTCATCTACAGATATAAAAGAGGCATCCAACTCGCTGGCCATTTTAAACAAAATGCAGCAGAAACAGATGCCCAGATTTGTATACAGCAGACTGATGGAATGCAGATATCCTAGATGATCCGATATCCCACAAACTTTGCAGCGGGCCTGGTCCTACAACTAAGATTTAAAATCCGCAAACAAGACCAATGCCTCGAAGATAACAACTTTCTACAAAATCAAGTATCCCAGCAAACGAAAGACAGCACTTTCATCAATATCGGAATCAAGAAACCACCACAGCACCCAGCAGAAAACAATTCCACCGAAATCAATGTAGAAAGACAATGACAGTGATCAAAACGCACCAACTTTCTTCAAAAACAATGCCAAGTAATCAACGCAGCAACAAAAGGACAGCGATTTTATATATATTCAAGATTCAACAAAAACGCACCCAAAAGAATATAACTTCCTTCTAAATCAACAGCAAGTAACTATCACGTCAACAAAAAAACTGCAACTTTCCTCCAAATCGCACTCGCATCAACTAAAAACAGCAGAAACCATCGAAATATAGTGAAAAGAAAAACTCACCAGTACCGCACGGACTTGCACCCAGTGCAAACCTTCGACCCCGCGTTCCCACACACGCGGCACGTCGTCCCCCCGTCCCCCTCCTCCTCTTCCCCGCGGCCGATCGACATCACCCCCACCTCCCCCGACCCGAAGGGCGCCTCTACGGCGAAGTATCTTGATGCGGCGCTCCGCAGGAGCAGGACGACCCCCGACACGATCGCGATCGCGGTGGCCACGTACGGCAGCAGCGCCGAGAGATCCAACGGCGGCGCGCCGCCGAGCATCTAAAGCCCTAATCGCGCGGGCGCGGGCGCGATCGCCGCTCTCATCGATGGATCGATCGGGAAATCCTTCTCGACGGACCGGTCGATCGGTTCGGATCGAATCAACTGTTCTCTCCTTGGTGTGTGGGAGCTATTTTAAGAGCAGGCGGCGCAACGGGAAGCGTAAGGGGAAAGAAGGGGAGCGGTGCAGTGCGCCGCGGGTCGGTTTTTAAAAGGGCTGTTGAGATTGGCGGTGGGGAGGGAGATGCGAGATCTTGGCCGTTTGATTGGAAGGATCTAATCTGATTCCAATAAGTGGGCACGCAGCTGCAAGTGCAGTGTAGAGTGCTTGGGTGCAAAGATTATAATTCTTAACCTCGATGATCTAGTCTTGGGAAAAGTTGTAACATGATAGCATACCTTTCATCTTGTATCCTTTATTCTAATTCTCATACAAAAATTATCATACTCAAACAAATGGATACTCACTTGAAAATTATCGTACTCGAACAAACTAATTGTTAACGTACTCATCTAGATAAAAAGCTCTATCACATGTTCCATTTAATGTTTTTATGGATTTTTACGTGGCCTTTTCATTTCAAAATAAATTATATCTACTTTTTTTTCAAACCATATATTCTTACAAAATTTACATTATTGTTCTTCCGTTGGAGTAGCATAGGGGCACATGTAACATGAGAGGAGCATTAATGTGAATTCTGTAAGAATACAAGGTTAAAAATATAACTATTATTGAAAAAACTAAATTGTAAAAAATGTCTTTTTTTATAGTCGGTACCATATACTATGTTGTCGGAAGCAATGTTGCTAATAAATACCCATCTACATCTAATTATGAGGTTGCAATGAATATTTCTAGTATAATATAACCTACAATGACATATATTGTTAGAAGTGAACATGCAAAATCCCACCGACATCGAGGGATGGGTATTTGACTGTTTTTGGTGGGGTTGGGTTAATCCAATTTGGGTTGAATTCGATTTTGGTTACGAAAATGACACTCATCACCCAACCAAATTAGATTGGGTTGAGATTTTGGGTGACTGATTTGGGTCGATTGGGTTGGATGAAAATCAAACTATCCATATGAAAAATCTTGTTAATTGAAGGTCAAGTAATGATGGGGCCTTTGCGTATGAAAAAGATGTCAGAGTAAGCATGTATTAAGCTCAATACATAAGAAGAAGGTTGGAGGAATATGCTCAACATGGAATAAAAAGTTGGGATATATTAAGTTGATATGGAGTTGTTCAATTAAGATTATGGGATTTTCAAAAAAAATGTGTCACCTAAGGCTTGTCTGGTTACTGGGTTGGACTGGATTGGGGTATCCTCCTGTGAATAGTAGTTGTTTGGAGGGTTGGGATGGTTGGAATGATAATTGTGATGTGATGTGACATTGATTATGTGTTATATTATCTTCTTTAATGATTATAATATTTTTTTTATTTTAATAAGTGTATTTGAACAAGGTTAAAAACTATTATACCAAAGAAATTGTATGGCCAATACAAGTAATCCCAACCCAGGAATGCAAGGTTGGAGCCAGGGGTATGCCAGGGTACCTTGAGGTACCCTGGCAACCAAATAGGCCCCTAAAGTGGACAAGGATTGGAGAATAGTTGCGTGGTAATAAGGCAAGCTATCAGTCATTTATAGTATGTAATGGTAATATTAAAGATGATGGAGAAAAATACATTGAGTACCACACATAATAACAACCGAAATAATGTTTAGTGAGATAAGGTTATTAACAAGTTGATAACTTGGAATGGAGAATCCGAGTTGTATATTAGAAATATATGTGAGTTTAGAATTCTTGATATTATGTACTAAGTACATATCGGTTGGGTTGGGTTGGATGGGATAACCCTTTTGTCATCTAAAGAAATAATTTAAGTTATTTGAGTGGGTTGGGTGGAAGATATTAGATCCACCAACCGACTCAATACCCATTGAAAGAATATGATTTGAGTCCAAGTCGACCCAAAACTCAAATAACTCAAATGCAAAATCCCACCCACATCCTTCCTAATTGGGAACTACAATGACTGTATTGCTGGAAGTAAACAAGCAAATAAATGCAACACATGAGTAATCCCAATCGCATCCATTTCCAAAATTATATTGTCTAAGAAATGCATTTTTCCTAAAAAATACATTTTTTACTTCCCTGATAATTTTTAGGCATGTATCCTTCCGAGTTGGTTCCATTATTATCCCTATATCCCTACTTTTTCCTTGCAAAGATATTGGTACCCTTATTTCACAACATTTATTGTATTGCCTTAGGGGGAATAAGCACAATAACTAGAGGAGAATATTGTGAAATTTGTAAAAAAAACAGGGATACACGTGCTAACATACTAAGGTCAAATGGTATCATGTGAGAGGAGGATTATATTGTTTGAGACGAGCGGTGACATCATAAGGGAGGGGGCAGTAGTGTTGTGTTTGACGAGTACAACATTGTGTTAGAGGAGGCATCATCGAATGGACTTATAGGAAACTTGGAGGAGTATTGGAGATCAATAATGAAATGAATGAGAGTGAGAGAGAGCGAGGGAGTCAGGAGTGGAATAGCTGAACAGCGATTGCAATTTTACAAGTTCTAATCTTACTTTGTTATTTTGGAGATATAACATTTGTCTTTCAAGGGAGAAGAAAGATGGAAAAATAAAATGAATGATATTTGAAAATGATTATGGCTTTACATGGAATTTGAAATAGGTAAACATAGATATTATGTATGTATGTATGTATGTATGTATGTATGTATGTATGTATGTAAGTAAGCATGCCTATGTACATGTTTGTATTAACATATTAACAGAAGATTTTAATAATTCCACCCTAATCCCCGTGCGTGGAACCCACTAGCAGTGGTCTTCTTTGACTACTAGATTTGACGCTTCTTCGCTTCCTATATGATTGTACCTGGGAATGCGCTATAGTCCTTCCTTCCTTCGGACGATCTTGATTTTTGGTTAGACCTCTAAGGGCGAGCTAAAAGATCTCGGTTCTAGCAGTACAATAGAGTAATAAAACCAACCAATTAATCTAATAGCGTCGAAGAGGATCAAATTGTATATTTTATCCAATCCTTGTGCACATGTATCACATATGATAAAACTACCGGGAGGATACAAGTGATAACAATGCAAGAAAGTTGGGAAACAACTGATATTGCAAAAAAGGCATGGTGTAACCGATATTGCGGAATCTAAGAAGGGGTAAAAGTGTAAAGAATTCATTCTAAAAATGCCATTATATTGTATGTTATTAAATATGTTGCGGAAAAAGGGATGAGTGACATTTTCCATCTGAAGGATACGAGGAATCCTCAAGCGCATCACGGAAGCGTGTTGATCGCATCTCATGCGATCGGGGCGACTAGTCGTACTAGTCGCAAGGTGCAGCGGAAATTAAAAATTTTTAATCAAGTGATGAAACCACATTATCACAGAACATTTCTTGGATCGTTTCATCAAACCACAAAGTATTAGAAATACCTCTTGAAGCGTGGTTGTGATCACGAGATCTCTAAAGCAAGAGATCCTCCTAACTCAAATCCGATCCACGAAGATGGCACTTGCGGGTGCGATGATGAGACGCGTCCTCCCGCAATCCTCGATGAAGATCCAAACCTTGAATCTCCTGATTTCGTCCAACAAAATCCGCCGATGAAGATCCACGAGCAATCGAAGCGACAGCACAAGGGCGTGGAGATGTTTTCTTGTTCTCTCAAAACACAAGGTGGACGGCCACCTTACAGAGAGAGAGAGAGAGAGAGGACGAGAATGAGAGAGAGAGAAGAGTAGGAATGTTCAACTCTTGATATTGTGTGTGTAACTAGAGAGGCTAGGGTTGCCATCTATTTATATTAGTTTGGAAGTCCATGGATCACAATCCATGGCATATACTAAATCAATGGTTAGATTGATATGTATATTAAATAAATGGTCATGATCATTGTTGTTGAAAACACAACAACATATTAATTTGTTTTAAATTAAATATATGTTGCATTATCATCGACATAATTTAATTCAATAAATAAATCAATAAACAGAAGATAATAAGATAATAAAAAAATGATAATTCACCCCAAAAAAATGGGACGTCACCCATGACTTGGTCACGGGTGACACCACCTCATTTTGGTGGTGTATTATCCACTTTTTTATTTCATCTAATTATCTCTTGATCATTTGTAACATTATCTACTAAATTAATTCCAAATTAATTAGTGTATATTTGTTGCAAAATTATCCACTAAATTAATTCTCAATTAATTAGTGAATCTTTCAATCATGCCATTGAAAAATATGTGAATCATATTCACAGCCCAAACTAAATTGTAAAATTCATTTCCAATTAATTGCTTAATGTGAATCCAATTCACGTTAACAATTAACAAATGCTATTTACAAAGGTGCTTTCTCTCTCTAATATATTATAAATCACATTTATAATATATATATATATACAGATATCATGGATAACACTATCCATAATCTACAATCCTTGGATCAAATCCCATTTAATTGTTTTGGATAATCATTCTCATAATATGAATCACATTCATATTATTCTTGATAATTAAATCTCATTTAATTATCATCATCTTGTTGCTTGGATACATAATTCATCAATGAATTACTCTTGAACCCCTTCAAGAATAATGTGCCTTCTCCGCAGATACTTGGAGATAAGGACGTAGCGATTGTATTGTTCCACATATAGTGACTTGGATGTTGATATCTCATCTCAAATCCAGATCTTACGTACCTCCCACAGATGCTTGATTAAATCAAGACTGCAAATCTAATCTTCTCATTGCATCTGAATCTCATTCACACCAATGTCCAACACTTGGACCATGATCATATTACTTCTCTACTGAGAGGAGTCACTAAAATCCAGACCTGTTTCATCACTCCCTCGTAATGGAAGCTTGATGGTTATACAATAGTTTATGATCACATCACCTTCAGGTATTTCCAATACCTGTACATCCTGCATACTGGAAGACCTATGATCAACCTGAAGATTAAGATCAATTTTGCATTGTCTTCTTCATTGGGAATCTTGATCAAAGCATATATCATACCTTCAAATTCATATCCAAAGCACGACGACCGTGCATGGAATTTGATTGGTCCCAATACCTCATTAGTGAGCTCATGTCTTCCAGTTCATGAGTGAACCTATATGATCCCTTTGAGAGATCGTATTACTCATATGCCCCTTACATGCACACCAGCACGCTGGTGTATAGACCTTGGTTAGGTCATCAACCTATTGGTCTGCCAAATGTACACACTCAGACATATAGTAACACATCTGTCTCCTGTCAGAGGATGTGTGCCTATGCTGTGACAGTATTCAACACAGGACTTTGGTTATCTCGATCTCGTTAAGTCAACCCTTTGACCTAACTAATCTGACACCTCCGAATCACTATTCCCATGCAGAGGACCTGCATCAAGAGGTCGGTCAGATACCGTCCTGTGTGAGAAAGGATTGCCATCTCCTACTCAGGTTGGAGATTATCTCTTAATAATCATTTGACGGTGCTTGATGAGTCCTCTATCTAACTCTTTAGATATTCATCCAAACACCAGCCTCTATGATTCATTTAATGAATCAACAGCTATATGATCATCAAGATGGCCACGGTACATAACCCTAATTGTATAGAGGGACCATATAGTGCATTCATTCATTTGATTTCAGAAAGGGAATAAAACATCAATAACTTTTATTAATAAACATATATATTACAGTAACATTTATTGTAATAATGGTTCGCCCAGGGCTTACATGTCTAACAATCTCGCACTAGTCCTTGGAACCATTCAGGCACAATCCGTAAACCCATACTCATTACAGGTTGGTCAAAAACCTTTTGTGTCAGAGGTTTGGTAAGAGGATTAGCAACATTATCGGCAGAGCCACCTTGGTGATGATGATATTACCACGCTTTTGAATCTCCCGAATGATGTGGTATTTCCTTTCCACGTGCTTGCTCTTTTGATGCCATATGGGTTACTTTGCCTGGGCAATGGCTCCCGTGTTATCGCAGAGTAACGGGTTGGGAGTATCAGTGGAAACTACGCCAAGCTCCAGGATGAACTCGTGCAACCACACCGCCTCCTTTGCAGCATCCGATGCGACAATGTATTCGGCTTCCGTTGTTGAATCCGCCGTAGTGTCTTGCTTCTCGTTTCTCCAGCTCACAACACCACCGTTCAACAGGAAAACAAACCCTGATGTCGACTTTCAATCATCAATATCCGTCTGGAAGTCTAAATCTATATATCCTAAGACTTGGAGATCACCATCCCCATAGACCAAGATGTAATCTTGCGTCTGTGTTAGATATTTGAATATATTCTTTACTGCATTCTGGTGTTGCTCTCCATAGCAGGATTGGTAACGACTTACCACTCCCACTGCATGGCAGATGTATGGTCTAGTACACATCATGGCATACATTAAGCTTCCTACAACTGATGCATAGGGGCATCCAGTCATGACCTTCTTTTCCTCAACACTTCGAGGAGCCATCCCTTTGGACAGATGGATACCATGTCTTAAGGAGAGGAATCCTTTCTTGGAACTATTCGTACGGAATCGTTCAAGAATCTTCTTAATGTATCCATATTATGATAATCCCAATATCTTCTTTTCTCGATTTCTGAACAACTTCAGGTCTAAGATGTAAGAGGTTTCTCCAAGATCTTTCATCTCGAAGGTATGGGATAGCCAAATCTTCACACTGGTCATCATTCCTGTATCACTTCCAATGATAAGGATATCATCTACATAAAGCACGATGAACACAATAGCGCTCCCACTAAGCTTCCTGTACACACAAGGTTCATCAGGATTCTGCACAAAATCATAACTCTTTATGGTTTTGTCAAATCTGATGTTCCAGCTACGAGAAGCTTGTTTGAACCCATAGATGGATTTCTTCAGTTTGCATACTTTTCCATCCTCAACTATGAAGCTCTGGGGTTTCTCCATATAGATATCATCCTCGAGGTATGAGGAAAGTTGTCTTGACGTCCATCTGCCAGATGTCGTAGTCAAGAGATGCAGTTATAGATTGCAGTGTCCTGATGGACTTAAGCATAGCCACAGGAGAGAATGTCTCATCGTAGTCGATGCCTTCTCTCTGTGTGTAGCCCTTGGCTACGAGCCATGTATTGAAAGTCTCTACTTTCCCATAAGGTCCCCTTTTTCTCTTGAAGATCTATTTACACCCAATGGGTTTTATCCTTTTAGGTGGATCCTCTAGGGGCCATACACCATTCTTATGCATGGAGTCAATTTTCTGACTTCACTGCTAGAATCCATCTATCCATGTTATAACCTGCGAGTGCTTCATCAAATGAAGAAGGATCATTGTCAGTCTCACCTAATACATGGAATCCATACCTTTCAGGTGGTGCAACCACCCTCGAACTCCTTCGAAGAGGTATGCGTGTTTCATCTTTATTTATCTCTTCAGTTTATGGTTCAGGAATCTCAGAATCCTCAGAGGATTCAATGAGTTCCTCTTCTTCATTTCTGTCTTGACCTTTAAGGAAATCATCCTCTACAAATTTCATATCCCTAGAGACAAAAACCTTTTGGGTCTCAGGGTCATAAAGCTGATATCCAATACCATCTTTAACATACCCAATGAAGTAGCATTCACAAGTGCGAGATTCTAGCTTACTTGCGTCCACGTTCTTTGCATGTAACAAGCAACCCCAAACCCTCAAGTGTTTAACAATAGGCTTGATACCATACCAAATCTCGTGAGGAGTCTTGGGTACAGATTTGCTAGGAATCTTATTCAGGATATATATTACAGTCTCTACTGCATATCCCCAGAAACTAAGAGGTAAACGTGCTTTGCTCGTCATTGAACGGACCATGTCCATGATGGTCTTGTTGCGTCTTTCAGCAATACCATTAAGTTGGGGAGTTCCAGGGAGAGTGAGATTGGAGACAATTCCATTCTCTTTAAGATATTCCTTGAATTCATATGAGAGGTACTTACCACCTCGGTCATATCGAATCCGTTTGATCTTCCTATCGGTTTGGTTCTCAACCAAAGCCTTAAACTCTTTGAACTTTTCAAAGGTTTCAGATTTATGACGTAGTAGGAAGATTAACCTGTATCGCGAATGGTCATCAATAAACATCAAATAATATCGATATCCATTTCTAGTCGCGGTACTGAAAGACCACATACATCAGCATGTATTAGGTCAAGAATACCTTCGCATCTCATAACCTTGTTACGGAAAGGTGTTCTAGTCATTTTACCTCGAATGCAATGTTCGCAGGTAGGTAAAGATTGAACCTGTAGAAAATCTAAAGGTCCATCCTTTATCAATCTATTGATCCTATCAACAGATAAATGACCAAGCCTTTGATGCCAAATCATATTAGAATGATTTCCATCCTCCCTGGATCTTTTGGGGTTTCCATTATTAGTGGTAGTAACATTCATGACACATTCATCAATGTACAATTCATAGAGTCCATCAGAAGTCAAAATACCATCCGCAATATATTTATCACAACGGTTTATGATTAATTTATTACATATAAGTGAAGGAATATCCATTTCTAAAAAGCTTAGATACAGATATTAGATTCCTTCTAACTTCAGGTACATAAAGACACTCTTTAAGTACCATGACTCGACCACTAGATAATGATAGTCGGCAGGTTCCGATGGCGACTACTGCAACACTTGCATCAGATCCCATCTGGATGACTATCTCTCCTTGCTCCAGATTCCTAGTTTCCTGAAACAAATGCAACGAATTGCATACATGAACAGAAGCACCAATATCTACAACCCAACTTCCTTCCCGTCCAACGAGAAATCCAGTTTCAATGATGAAAGTAGATTTCATACCTGCTGGAGCTTTACCTTTATCAGTAGACTTCAGGTATTCTGGGCAGTTATGGCACCAGTGCCCTGGCTTCTTGCAGTGGTGACAGACATCGGTCTTCTTCGATGTCATTAGTGTGGAAACACTAGAAGATGAACCAACTCCTTGATTCTTCTTCTTTCTCTTCTGGACCGGGCCCTTCCAAAAACCTTGCTTCCGACTGCGCTTTCCTCTCACTTGTGCAACCATTGCACTAGCAAAGGGGTCGTCCTTCCTCATTACATCTTCTGCAGACTTTAATTCAGATAACATCCCAACGTTAGTGAAATCACCTTTGCTCATGTGATAAGACATGACGAAGTTGTTGAAAGACTTAGGGAGCGACAGGAGAATGAAATCAGCCTGCATATCAGAATCCATGTAAGCTCCCAAGGTTTCCAATTCAGAGAGGTACCCAAACACTTTGAGTACGTGCTCTCTGACAGAGATCCCTTACTGCATCTTGCAGCAAATAAGCTCTTTCATCATATTGTAACGCTATGTGCGGTTTATGTCACCGAACATTTCCTTCATATTCAACATAATCTCTTGGCAATGATTCATTTCCACATGTTGCTTCTGAAGCACATTGGATAATGAGCTGGGGATATAACATCTTGCCTGATTATGGTCTTCATCATATTTCTCATTATATGATTTATCTTCCAGAGTTTTTGGTTCTGCTATCTTGTCCGTGGATAACACATACGAGATGCGCTTCGCAGAAAGGACAAGATCCAAATTTCGGATCCAATCCGAATAATTTGGTTCGGTCAACTGATTGACCTCCATGAGCATGCTTAGTGGGTTCATTGACGAATCCGATAATGCCGGTTTTAAGAAGTAATTTTTATCGTGTCGTGCGTTGTAGGCGGCAATCGGAAACGGTCAAGAAAATTCCACAATCAAGTTATTCAATTTTTAATCTCGTGGTTTTATGTTTATTTTACTTGGGCAAGTCCCAAGGTCGATCACAAGGAGGCAAAGGAACAACCTAGAAAGATGTCTATCAAAGTTTATGTTTGGTTTTCGAAGCGGTCTTTTTTTGGAATTTTTAATGCAATATAGGGTGCATTATGCAAATTCGGCCTATTTTAGGACTAAAATGTGAATTACGTTCAAATTATGTCCAAAAAATACGAAATTTGGCCGAGATGTAAAATATGATGAAATGTATGCACTGTAATTTTTTTGGAATTTTTGGATGCAATATGAATTCTTTATGGATTTTTAAATGCAAGTAGAATGATTTTCAATATTTAATTATGATAAATATTAAACCTACTTATTTTCAAGAAATAAAATTATCTAAGATCTATCACTAGGTGACGAATCTCAGAAAAATTCTGAACCTCAAAAATGTGGAGTTTAATACCTATTAAAATTTAAATACCAAAAGATGCAAGATGATTTTTATAGAGAAAACTATGCACGCAAATTCAATTCTTTTTGGGCATGATGTTAAGAACAATTAACTCTACCAAATATGATTTTTCGGGGATTTTTAGAGCAACAGTCGATTAACTATCAATTTCAGAGCAAGAAACGGGCAAAATATGTAAATTTCCACACAACAATTATTTATTAATTAATCATCAATCAGAAAAATACCCACAATATGTCAAAGTGTAGAGAGTCAATTAACAAACATCATGCTATTTTTAGATTAATAAAATAATATAAAGAAGATGTTCAAAACTGAGGGGGAACACAGGGGTACAGATGCAATAGGTAAATAATTAAATAAAACTAGAAATTGCAGAGCAGGGACGGAGTCGTAAATACCTATACCCCAGAGGGTATTTCTGCAAAATTACCAGAGGGCACGTGCAGAGCACGTGCCTCTGGTCGGCGGGGTGGCGCGCGTAATTTGAGGATCTTCTGGGGGGGTTTGTTGCAAATAATCCCGCGGTCACGTGCGAGGCACGTGACCCGGGGGCTGATGTCAGGTGACGTCCCCCCGCCTCACGAGCGCTGCGCGTGGCGGGGGTCTCGGGCGGGAGCCCAGTGGCTGGCGAAGGGCGATGACGGAGCTGGGCTCCTGTGGCTGCTGGAAAAGCAACCCAGGTGCGGCGGGAGTGCTGGGCCCCGGTGGAGCGTCGGCGTGGCGTCGGAAGCTCCTGGAGCGGGAGGGTCGAGGCGGAGGACGGCCGGTGCTGTAGTTGAAGAAGGCGCTGGTGGTGGCGAGACGGAGGCGTAGCGCGTCGGAGGAGATGGCTCGGCTAAGGCGGAGCCGAAGGTGAAGTTGATGTCGTGGGCGGCGATGGAGGTTGTCGATGAAGATGATGGTCGAAGGTAGAAGGAAATCCTGGAGTAAGGAGCAGCGACGGTCGGAGGGGGCACTCGCCGTGGGCTGCAACGAGCCAGAGATGACTCGGATCTCGCCGCGAGGAGGAAGCACGAGGCGCTGTCACCGCCGCGGCTTTACTCCAGGGCAGTCGGCGGATGGCTTGGGCAAGGGGCGGTGGTGCGCTTTTATAGGATGAGGGTTAGGTCAACGGAGATGGAAAGCGGCGGGTGGTGAGATCTGGGGGAGATCGGATTGAGGGCGGCGGCGAGATTCGAGGGAGATCGGGGGCGGCACGCGAAAATCGCGGAGGAGATCGGCGGGGCGGCGCACGATTTCTTTCCAAAGGGGGGAGGAAGAAGATGCACAGGCACCGTCCGATCGGTTGAGATCGGGCGGTCCTGCTCATGCCACGTGGCAGCTAGAAAGTGAGGGGGAGACGCGCGTGCGGAGCACGTGCCATGAAGGCACGTGCGACGCACGTGCGTCCATTATTTTTTTATTATATTTATTTATTTATTTTTTTTAATAAAAACGATAAAAATAAAGCCCAAAAATGGCTGACATGTGGCGGCACCAGGTGCTGCCACGTGTCAGCACTAGAAAATTCGTAATTTAAATATCTTGTAAAATCAAAAATAAATAGTAAATGACCTTGGATCGAAAAACTTTCTTCATGAAAATTGATCGTCTCGATGAGATCTACAATTTTCATGAAGACATCAAAACCAAAATAGATCATTTGCACAAAGTGGTATTTTTGGGGTATCCCATGTATATAGAACGCCTTGATTTTGGGGTTTTGTAATTTTTATGTCATTTTTGAGATCAGATAAAAATCCGGAAAAATTACGATAAAATCAAAGATAAATAAAGACACCTTAATCTATTTTTTTTATTTTTATTAATTGATAAAATAAGTATATAAAATAATAGGTCAAAAACCGCTAAAATATACAACATACAAAAGAGGCCCAAATCCCAACTTTTACATATGAGCTCCGATTCACTTGAACTTGGTCTTGTTTTGAAGGTAATTGAATGTACATTAGTTCAAAAGTGAGTAGGATTAAATTGAACACTGAATGGGGAAGATATGAGTCTTTTAGTCCGGAAATATAAAAACTAGGGTTTGGGTTTTTGGTCCACTTATTTGGGTCAGTTATTTTCTTGTATTTTTCATTTATTCTTGTTAGTGATATGTACACAGTGGAAGTAGTTTTGAGTCATTTGGAGTTAGTATGAATGAGTTAAAAATCTGGGACGTTAGGCTATTTACAAGTCATTTTGGCTTGGATTTTTGGCTTCTTATTTTGTGCAGATTTTTGTGCTAAAATGCAATTCTTATTAAATCATGCATGAATGCTAATTATGCAGAATAGATGCTAAAATACTATTTATTTTGAGGGATTTGAGCTTAATACATGAGATTTAGAGTGATGAATACGAGATTCATCATCCCCCTATACTTAAAGCATGCTTGTCCCTGAGCATTAAAAAGAAATGCCATGAGGTGAAATGAGATTGGGTTCCATACCAAGACCATGAGCTGAGGGTGAAAATGAATCTAAACTCAACCTTTGGATTATTTGTGTGTCGGAACTTCTGTGAGACTTAGAATTTTAAAATCAACAGTCCTCGAGTTCTACAAATCATTGCTTACAGTTTCGGCTCATAAGTCATCTTAGATCAATCCTCTTCCCAAAGTATACCCTATGAACATTGAATAACCGACTCTTGTGTGTGAAAGGTTTTTAGCTCTTCCCACCCAGAATGCCGGACTACTGCGCAAACCTCCTCTCCAATAACTCATCCTCGAGGAGTCAGGTATTCCCTTCTAAGGTCTGTCGCGCTGTGTTCACAATCGAATTGGGGGGAGAAGATAGAAGAATGAGAAAAGAACTGGAGAGTGATTAGTGTAGTTCACCTCTCCTTGTGAAGCTGGCCAGTGTAGCCGAGTCTCCACCAAGATCTACAGGTTTCTTGAAGCTTGGACCTTTTTGGTCAGATTTTATTTGGTAGTTGCTTCTTTGTATTTGGAATTTTTGGTGGTTCTGCTTGGATCTTGTTTCGCCCCTACGGATATAGCATCTTTTGTTTCCGTACATTTTTTGGGATCTTAGAAAAAATTGTGCCCAGCCGTCCATCCCTTTTCCAAAGCTTTATTTCAACCCGTACTCCGGTCTTTAGATTTCCACGTTACCAGAAAAGAAACTCACACAGTCTTCCAACATATGTTTGAGTTGAGCTAAGTGCATAGTGCGAGAGTACAAATTAATTCCTTATTCCAGAGTTGTACCCAGAATGAAGAGACCATGTTAGACACTAAGAGTCAAACTCTGTGCATTGTTATGTAGAACTCAAAGAATTAAGTCACAGACCTGAAGACTCTAAAATCCTATTTCTCGGTGAAGTTCCTCTGAAAATTAGGTTGATTAAGGTTAAGTCCAGATCACTCTCGGTTTCGGCTCATAACTTGGTTCAGAACCCAATGACTTTTCACATAGCAAATGAATGTAATGCTGGATGAAGTGCAGGTGTGTGGAATGCAAACACACAACAAATTTTTTTAATGCAAAAATGAAGAAGAAGCCATTATTTTTCAAAAATTTTGGGCAAAGTCAGTGTTAGTAGCAAAACTTTTTTTTAATTAATACTCATCCCGTAAATACATATAGACTTATGCGCAAGTACGAGGTATGGCAAAAATATATACATAGTATATATACAGACCCCCCTATACTTAGCGAGTGCTGTGTCCTCAGAGCACAAGAAGCGTAATGAAGACATAGCTCGGGCTAAGCGTAAGAGAGAAAAATTATTCAATGGTTCGCCCCCCTATACTTAGACTGTGAATAGTCTAAGTATAGAAGAAGAGCGCAAAAAGAGGCGGACGGGATATGTAAATGAGGAGAGTATATACAGATAGGTGGCAGTCCCCCCTATACTTAGGCTTTGGCAGCCTAAGTATAAAAGAAAGGTGGAGATGGAGCGATCGAGAGATAGGAGAGTGATGAGGGAAATGGTATATACAAATGGCATCGGTCCCCCCTATACTTAGGCCTTGGCCTGAGTAGAGGAAGAAGTTGTACAAGAAGACCGATGTGGTCGGGAGGGAGGGTGGGTAGCCGATGATTAAGGCGGTTTACGTCTGATCTTTTTGTGAGCCTGTGGTGGGAGATCGTAATAATGAGACGGAGATGAAGCATATGATTCCCCACCATTATCAGTGTCATCCTCAGAAAAATCATGATGGATAGTAGATGAAATATTTGAGTCAGATGAAAGGTAGCCATCATCAGAGTTATCGTCAGAGGAATAATATTTGAAAGTGGACATACTCCAGATCTTCATGTCTTTTTGTTCCTTCAATTGTTTCCTCAAAATTCGTTCCTTTTTAAGATCAATCGGTTTGTCCTCAAATGAATCTTCAGATGCTCCGGTCTCAGTCAGCTCATAAGATATAATTCCAGTGTACTTGTGTAAAGTAGGAGCATCGGCTTTGGATGAGTAATAATTAGGAACGGGAGTTGTCCAACGAGAATCGAATTTTGGATCCTTGCGAAGATATGGCTTTAGAGCTGCCGAACAGACTTCATTCATGTAGATTACCTTTTCCGGACCTGATGAGGGATCATCAACCGATTCCTCTTCCGAAAGATCAAAGGTGACTTTCTTTTTCTTGTTTCGTGAAGATGTCGGTTCACTTGAGTACCCTGATGAATAGCCATTAAAATTCTTCTCCTTGGTCGGTGTTCGGGCTACGTGTTCGTTCTTTGTTTTCTGAATGTTGGTGCACTCTTGATTTGGAAGGATTTGGTCAAGATAATCAGAGTATGTTGCTCCAGGGTGCAACCATGCAAATGTCTCAGGGTCGTAGTAGAAGGATTTGAGATCTGGGAGAGTTGAAATAGTGGGGAGATTTTCTAAACCAATGGTCTCAACAACGACCGCTATCTCAGGTGTCGTAGCGGGGTAGGGCTCTTCTACCATTTTATGGTTGCGGTTGTTAGGGACTTCGTGGGTTGCCTCAGAAAATCGTGTTTCCTCAAAGACTGTGTCAACTCGAAGTGCTTCCAATGCCGTGAAATTTATTTGCCGAGTCTCACAATCAATAATTGCCTTAGACAATGCTAAGAATGGTTTTCTAAGAATAATTGGAGACTAGGTGAACTCTCCTTGATGCTCAATATCAATGATTGTGAATTCCATTTTGAGCGGAGCACCTTGGAATATCATGATGACAGAAATGATTCCTCTCGGCCGTTTTATTGATCGGTCCGCCAATTGAACAATCTCTCGTATTTTCCTGATTGGTCCGAGTTTGAGTTCGTGGAATACAGAGGTCGGGAGGATATTGATCGGTGAATCATCATCAATTCGGGCATGGGTGAAAATTGTGTCTTTTATTCTACAGTCAAATCTGGGCAACCGCTTCACTATGCGGCTCTTGGTTTTTCTCCTCAACACCAAGGAGGAGGCCATTGACAAGATATGTCTTTCAGTTTTTGTTCTAATCTGTCCCGATTTTTTTACAATCACTCCGTCTGTTAAAAATTTCTTAAGGTCGGGGAAGTGTTCAATGGCCTTTATAATGGGAAGTTCAAAAATCAAATGTTTTTCCAATGCTTCCCGTAAAGCAGGATCCAAATTCCTCAGGTCTTCTTCAGATTCAATTTTTATGAGATTTTCTGGATTTTTGATTTTTTGATATTTTTGAATATTCCCATTTTTTTGGTATTTTCTGTTTGGTGTGGTGATGTTGTGTGTTCCTCAAATGTGCAGGGGCTTTGATGTTCAGAGTAAAGGTTAGGGGCATAAGCATTTCTAGGGGAATAATGATGAGCGGAAGTATTGATGTTTGAATTATCCCTAGGGCTTTGAATATCCTCAAAATTTTTATCATGGGATCCAATCCTTTCCTCATTCATTTTTATATCCGAGCCACCATAGAATGCTATTACTCGGTCAGCAAATTTTTGAAATCTATCCTCCATCAATTCAAATCTTGTTTTTATCCTTGAAACATCATCCTCACAATTCTGTTCATGATCAATCCTGGGAGCACTCGGTTTTTGTTCAATGATTTCTTCTTCCATTTTCCTGTATGTGCGGAGAGGAGAGTTTCTTGGAACATCCAAAATATGATCATTATTTTTAGAAAATATCTCCTCAATAATTATGGAAGGAGGCTGCTCATATGATCTAGGCATATGTATTTGATCTGAGTAGAGTTCAATCCTTTGATCATGATTAGTCAGACCTTGATATTGTGGAGTCAGCATACAGGGTTTATATGTGTCTAGGAGTTCAGTCCAGTCCTCTGTATGAGCATTATGTCTGACGAGGGGTCTGTTGTGGTCAATCCAACGCTCCTGATCATTAATTGCATGTCCTTCCATCTGGTTTTGGTTTCTCTGCCAGTCGTGGGACTTAAAAGGATTTTGATCCTGAAATATTTCATTGGCGAGAAACTGAGAATAAGGCGGTTTAGTCCAAGATGGTAGGTGGTCATGTGTAGTTGGATGACTTGAGTAAGGACTCAATGGTGGGGCCGAGGTCATATGCGGTTGAAAGTTTCCCGCAAATGTTGGAGGATTATTGAAAGAAGAGGATGTAGTTGATTTGGGCCAAACCGAGACAGATTTGTTTTCATAGTGATGTTCAGTCATTTTTGAAGGAGTTGAGAGAAATGATGGGTTGGATCTGAAATTTGGAAAGATTTCCGTGATGGGATTAAAATCAAGAGATGAGAGAGATGTTTGTATGGGATAGAAATTTTATCAAATGTGCGGTTGTTGATCTTCGATATCGGTTCACGCACACCAATACAAACACAAATCAAACTCCGGGTTCACCAACTCACACAGTGAGGCCGTAAGAGTTAGGCTATTATCTTTTCAATTTTAGTTAGTGATAAATCAATCTTGGCAGAAAATTAGCGAGCTGAAATTTCGGATTTGGGCTCTAGCCTTAAGTGTCGTCTCTCACTCACTCAGAAAAATAAAAACATCCAAGGTCGGGGTTACTCTCCCGTAAAAATTCTTGATTTTGTGGGTTATTTGAGATCAAATATATTTAGCAGTCCCGATTTTAATGAGGTGATCACTGAAAAATTAGATGAGCACAAATACACGTCTACCGTCCAGTCCCAATTTCCTTTAAAGTTATGTTATAAAACAAGAGAGAGGAATTCGGGAAAAACCGATGCACGCGTAAAACTATGATGAATGCTCAGTTAGAAGACTTACAGTGAATCCTCGCAATCTCCATGTGGGATGCTAGACAGAATTTTAAAAATTATTCTATATGATGTGCAAACCGATGAAAAAAACCGCACCTAAGCAGAAAGTTCTATTAGCGGGAAGAATTGATTTAAATTTGGCTAAGTTGAACGATCTATGTGCGTCTCAATTAAAGTGCAGTGTGGCCTAAGAATCTACGAGCACAAGCAAAAATATAAATGCTCTAAGAGCCGTATGTGCAAGTCTATCCTAATCGCCACTCAAGTCGGGCCCCACCCTCACCGGAGAGTGAAACATGCCACGACACACCACAGAATAAAGTCAGAGGTCTTTCTACACACGCGAGAGTCCAAACGGACACCGCTGTAAAATTACAAAAATAAAAATTGCAGGAATTAAAACCTAGACTCTACGCTCTCTCATGACTCGACTTGATCTTAAATTAATTGTGGTTTTTGCAAGAGTTGGTGAAGTTGCGTCGATTATTGAAAAACCGCTCCACGTACAAGGTACCTCGCAAGAAAAATAAGAGAGAAAATGTAAGAGAGTGACTCAAAAATATATGAAAAATAAAGGCTGAAAATAAATTGCAGGAAAATGAAATTTACAATGAAAAATTCGGGGGTCAGACTACCCGAATGCGAAAAACCGAATAAAAAATTTTAGACAAAAATCTAAGCTGTTTGCCTCCCCGACAACGGTGCCATCTGACGAATCCGATAATACCGGTTTTAAGAAGTAATTTTTATCGTGTCGTGCGTTGTAGGCGGCAATCGGAAACGGTCAAGAAAATACCACAATCAAGTTATTCAATTTTTAATCTCGTGGTTTTATGTTTATTTTACTTGGACAAGTCCCAAGGTCGACCACAAGGAGGCAAAGGAACAACCTAGAAAGATGTCTATCAAAGTTTATGTTCGGTTTTCGAAGCGGTCTTTTTTTGGAATTTTTAATGCAATATAGGGTGCATTATGCAAATCCGGCCTATTTTAGGACTAAAATGTGAATTACGTTCAAATTATGTCCAAAAAATACGAAACTTGGCCGAGATGTAAAATATGATGAAATGTATGCACTGTATTTTTTTTGGAATTTTTGGATGCAATATGAATTCTTTATGGATTTTTAAATGTAAGTAGAATGATTTTCAATATTTAATTATGATAAATATTAAACCTACTTATTTTCAAGAAATAAAATTATCTAAGATCTATCACTAGGTGACGAATCTCAGAAAAATTCTGAACCTCAAAAATGTGGAGTTTAATACCTATTAAAATTTAAATACCAAAAGATGCAAGATGATTTTTATAGAGAAAACTATGCATGCAAATTCAATTCTTTTTGGGCATGATGTTAAGAACAATTAACTCTACCAAATATGATTTTTCGGGGATTTTTAGAGCAACAGTCGATTAACTACAAATTTCAGAGCAAGAAACGGGTAAAATATGTAAATTTCCACACAACAATTATTTATTAATTAATCATCAATCAAAAAAATACCCACAATATGTCAAAGTGTAGAGAGTCAATTAACAAACATCATGCTATTTTTAGATTAATAAAATAATGTAAAGAAGATGTTCAAAACTGAGGGGGAACACAGGGGTACAGATGCAATAGGTAAATAATTAAATAAAACTAGAAATTGCAGAGCAGGGACGGAGTCGTAAATACCTATACCCCAGAGGGTATTTCTGCAAAATTACCAGAGGGCACGTGCAGAGCACGTGCCTCTGGTCGGCGGGGTGGCGCGCGTAATTTGAGGATCTTCTGAGGGGGGGGGGGGGTTGTTGCAAATAACCCCGCGGTCACGTGCGGGGCACGTGACCCGGGGATGATGTCAGGTGACGTCCCCCCGCCTCACGAGCGCTGCGCGTGGCGGGGGTCTCGGGCGGGAGCCCGGTGGCTGGCGAAGGGCGATGACGGAGCTGGGCTCCTGTGGCTGCTGGAAAAGCAACCCCAGGGTGCGGCGGGAGTGCTGGCCCCGGTGGAGCGTCGGCGTGGCATCGGAAGCTCCTGGAGCGGGAGGGTCGAGGCAGAGGACGGCCGGTGCTGTAGTTGAAGAAGGCGTTGGTGATGGCGAGACGGAGGCGTAGCGCGTCGGAGGAGATGGCTCGGTTAAGGGCGGAGCCGAAGGTGAAGTTGATGTCGTGGGCGGCGATGGAGGTTGTCGATGAAGATGACGGTCGAAGGTAGTTGGCTCGACGGGAAGGAAATCCTGGAGCAAGGAGCAGCGACGGTCGGAGGTGGCACTCGCCGTGGGCTGCAACGAGCCAGAGATGACTCGGATTTCGCCGCGAGAGGAAGCACGAGGCGTTGTCACCGCCGCGGCTTTGCTCCAAGGCAGTCGGCGGATGGCTTGGGCAAGGGGCGGTGGTGCGCTTTTATAGGACGAGGGTTAGGTCAACGGAGATGGAAAGCGGCGGGTGGGTGAGATCTGGGGGAGATCGGATTGAGGGCGGCGGCGAGATTCGAGGGAGATCGGGGGCGGCGCGCAAAAATCGCGGAGGAGATCGGCAGGGCGGCGCACGATTTCTTTCCAAAGGGGGGAGGAAGAAGATGCACAGGCACCGTCCGATCGGCTGAGATCGGGCGGTCCTGCTCATGCCACGTGGCAGCCAGAAAGTGAGGGGGAGACGCGCGTGCGGAGTACGTGCCATGAAGGCACGTGCGACGCACGTACGTCCATTATTTTTTTATTATATTTTTTTATTTAATTTTTTAATAAAAACGATAAAAATAAAGCCCAAAAATGGCTGACACGTGGCGGCACCAGGTGCTGCCACGTGTCAGCACCAGAAAATTCGTAATTTAAATATTTTGTAAAATCAAAAATAAATAGTAATTGACCTTGGATCGAAAAACTTTCTTCATGAAAATTGATCGTCTCGATGAGATCTACAATTTTTATGAAGACATCAAAACCAAAATCGATCATTTGCACAAAGTGGTATTTTTGGGGTATCCCATGTATATAGAACACCTTGATTTTGGGATTTTGTAATTTTTTATGTCATTTTTTGAGATCAGATAAAAATCCGGAAAAATTACGATAAAATCAAAGATAAATAAAGACACCTTAATCTATTTTTTTTATTTTTATTAATTGATAAAATAAGTATATAAAATAATAGGTCAAAAACCGCTAAAATATACAACATACAAAAGAGGCCCAAAACCCGACTTTTACATATGAGCTCCGATTCACTTGAACTTGGTCTTGTTTTGAAGGTAATTGAATGTACATTAGTTCAAAAGTGAGTAGGATTAAATTGGACACTGGATGGGAAGATATGAATCTTTTAGTCCGGAAATCCTAAAACTAGGGTTTGGGTTTTTGGTCCACTTATTTGGGTCAGTTATTTTCTTGTATTTTTCATTTATTCTTGTTAGTGATATGTATACAGGGGAAGTAGTTTTGAGTCATTCGGAGTTAGTATGAATGAGTTAAAAATCCGGGATGTTAGGCTATTTACAGGTCATTTTGGCTTGGATTTTTGGCTTCTTATTTTGTGCAGATTTTTGTGCTAAAATGCAATTCTTATGAAATCATGCATGAATGCTAATTATGCAGAATAGATGCTAAAATACTGTTGATTTTGAGGATTTGAGCTTAATACATGAGATTTAGAGTGATGAATACGAGATTCATCATTCATGGACTTCATTTTTTGAAATTATGAATGCACTATATTAGAATACATAATTATATATTCATTTTAAAATATATGATTAAGTCATTTATAATCAAATTTGTCTTGCTATGTCAATTTTGAAAGATTATTCCCTTATTGTCTTTCAAAGTAAGAGATATACTTACCGCTATATCTCAAGCAAGATCTGGGATCTCCTTTCCTATCTTTGTCACATCCCAATAATATGAGAACTTGTGACTCTGATAAAAAGAAGCGGGAACTCATTCCGTCTTGCAAGTCTAACTTGCATGTTCTAATTCGGTCTTTAACACCCGGCCCACCATCCCTAAGATGATGTTGACCCGTTGTTAATTGAACCAACCGTCAACCGAATTAGAACTCGCTATGCGCAATCCAATATCGCCTCAATAATATGAGGACTCGATATTGGGGTCACTAAACATACGGGCCTTACTCTTTTGAGAAGCAAAGAGCACGATCCAGATGTGCTTGTATACGTGAGCTGTCACTTCGGACAGGCGTCTCCTATATACAATCCCTAGCGACGGAACCCTTCCCCTTGACGGGAGACCATGGATGTCACTTATGTGATCTTCCACCTCATATTCAAATTTTAATAATTAATTATCGTGAATCATATTCACATAATTAATTCTTCCAAGGAAATACACATCTATTTATAATAGAGTGTTTATTGGATATAATTAATTTAATTACATTAAATTAATCATTAATCCAATCATTAATCAATAAACTTTATTATTACTTGAACAGTAGGTATTATCTCAAAGGACGTATTAGTCGAATTTTAATAATTAGAAAAAATACACTTTGACTTCTTCGGCATTATCGAGTTCCTACCCGCTGTCATGGCCAGTACCGACGAGAGTGGGACATACCACATACGTTGCAACCCGCTACCCCAATGCTCTCCGACTGGACACCATATCCACCTCAGGAAAGGATAATGCTAGATAGATCATTATGTACTTTGAGATGCTCATCGTTTTTCAACCGAAATTATACCATATAATATTCATCAAAACTATTTTGATAATATTATAAGGAGATTTGCTAAACAAATCTCCAATCCTATTCAAGCAAGAGGGTGTTGCATGTAAAAGTTTTCCTACAACTATTGTAGGATAAAATAGGGTTTTGCATGAAAACAATGTTTGTTGATGATTTCATATCAACCAATTAATGATCAGGATCAACTATCTTATCATCTTGGTTAGTGAAATGTCATTCAATGAAATAATTATCTCTTTCAATATTTCACAAATATTTATCACTAATTATTTCAGAAAATTAACAATTAATTTTCATCAACTTATTTGAATGACTATCACATGGTTCATGATCAAATTCGTCAATTTTCAGCAGTGACCCCTACTCACTAAAATCAAGATATCTTGATTAATGTAAATCCAAATTACGCAAAATCAGTTTCCTAAGATTGCTAATTTGATTTATGACAGAACTCAAGTAATATTTCATGCATTTTAAGGGGCATCAAAATAATAATTAACTCATTAATTATGTTTAGATTCGTAGTTCCCGCAACAGTGAATACATGTTTATTCAAAGGGCCATATCTTGAGCAAATAAAATCCAAATTACATAAACTCAGATCCTGTGATTTTCTTATTTAATGGGGAACATAATACAATTGAAAATTTCGTGTTTAAACAATTTAAATATTGCCGAAAAAATCAATTATTCAGAGGTGCGAAAAATGAAATGCAGTAAAAATTTTCGCAACTTTTTAAACCCAAGTCGTCCTAGGTTTACGGATCATATCCAAAATCTTTTCCGACCTAAGGCTCTGATACTACTTGAAGAATACGAGGAATCCTCAAGCCATCACGGAAGTGTGTTGATCGCATCTCATGCGATCGGGACGACTAGTCGTACTAGTCGCAAGATGCAACGAAAATTAAATTTTTTTAATCAAGTGATGAAACCACATTATCACAAGAACATTTCTTGTATCATTTCATCAAACCACAAATTATTAGAAACATCTCTTGAAGTGTGGTTGCGATCACGAGATCTCTAAAGCAAGAAATCCTCCTGACTCAAGTTCGATCCACAAGATGGCACTTGCGGGCGCGATGATGAGACACATTCCTCCCGCAATCCTCGATGAAGATCCAAGCCTTGAATCTCCTGATTTTGTCCAACAAAATCCATCGGTGGAGATCCATGAGCAATCGAAGTGACAACACAACGACGTGGAGACGATTGCTTGTTCTCTCAAAACACAAGGTGGACGACCACCTTAGATAGAGAGAGAGAGGGGACGAGAATGAGAGAGAGAGAAGAGTAGGCATGTACAACTCTTGATATTGTGTGTGTAACTAGAGAGGCTAGGGTTGCCATCTATTTATATTAGTTTGGAAGTCCATGGATCACAATCCATGGCATATACTAAATCATTGGCTAGATTGATATGTATATTAAATCAATGGCCATGATTATCGTTGTTTAAAGCACAACAACATATTAATTTAATTTAAATTAAATATATGTTGCATTATCATCAACATAATTTAATTTAATAAATAAATCAATAAACACAAGATAATAGGATAATAAAAAAATGATAATTCACCCAAAAAATGGGGAGTCACCCATGACTTGGTCATGGGTGACGCCACCTCATTTTGGTGGTGTATTATCCACTTTTTTATTTCATCTAATTATCTCTTAATTATTTACAACATTATCTACTAAATTAATTCCAAATTAATTAGTGTATATTTATTGCAAAATTATCCACTAAATCAATTCCCAATTAATTAGTGAATCTTTCAATCATGCCATTGAAAAATATGTGAATCATATTCACAGCCCAAACTAAATTGTAAATTTCATTTCTAATTAATTGCTTAATGTGAATCCAATTCACATTAAAAATTAACAAATGCTATTTACAAAGGTGCTCTCTCTCTCTAATATATTATAAATCACATTTATAATATATATACAGATATCATGGATAGCACTATCCATAATCTACAATCCTTGGTAATCAAATCCCATTTAATTGCCTCGGATAATCATTCTCATAATATGAATCCCATTCATATTATTCTTGATAATTAAATCTCATTTAATTATCATCATCTTGTTGCTTGGATACATAATTCATCAAATGAATTATTCTTGAACCCCTTCAAGAATAATGTGCTTTCTCCGCAGATACTTGGAGATAAGGGCGTGGCGATTGTATTGTTCCACATATAGTGACTTGGATGTTGATATCTCATCTCAAATCCAGATCTTACGTACCTCCCACAGATGCTTGATTAAATCAAGACCGCAAATCTAATCTTCTCATTGCATCTGAGTCTCATTCACACCAATGTCCAATACTTGGATCAAGATCAGATTGCTTCTCTATTGAGAGGAGTCACTAAAATCCAGACCTGTTTCATCACTCCCTCGAAATGGAAGCGTGATGGTTATACAATCATTTATGATCACATCACCCTCAGGTATTCCCAATGCCTATACATTTTGCGTACTGGAAAACCTATGATCAACCTGAAGATCAAGATCAATTTTACACTGTCTTCTTCAGGATTTGATCACCAAGTTTCTCAATCTTGGTCATTGGGAATCGGTATCGATCACATGCTTTCCCAAAGCATATGTCATACCTTCAAATTCTTGTCATACTTCCAAAGCACGACGACCATGCATGGAATTTGATTGGTCTCAATACCTCATGAGTGAGCTCATGTCTTCCGATTCATGAGTGAACATGTATTATCCCTTTGAGAGATCGTATTACTCATATGCCCTTACATGCACACCAACGCACCGGTGTATAGACCTTGGTTAGGTCATCAACCTATTAGTCTGCCAAATGTACACACTCAGACATATAGTAACACATCTGTCTCCGGTCAGAGGATGTGTGCCTATGCTGTGACAGTATTCAACATAGGACTTAGGTTATCTCGATCTCGTTAAGTCAACCCTTTGACATAACTAATCTGACACCTCCGAATCACTATTCCTATGCAGTGGACCTGCATCAAAAGGTCGATCAGATATCAGCCTATGTGAGAAAGGATTGCCATCTTCTACTCAGACTGGAGATCATCTCTTAGTAATCATTTGACGGTGTTTGATGAGTCCTCTATCTAACTCTTTATATATTCATCCAAACACCAGCCTCTATGATTCATTTAATGAATCGACACCTATATGATCATCAAGATGGCCATGGTACATAATCCTAATTGTACAGAGGGACCTTATAGTGCATTCATTCATTTAATTTCAGAAAGGAAGTGAAACATCAATAACTTTTATTGATAAATATATATATTACAATAACATTTATTGTAAGAATGGTTCGCCCGGGGCTCACATGTCTAACTCCATCTGTCATTATACCGCTAGTAACAATTAATGTTGGAATATTGTTGTCTTCGTCATCAAAATTTACTTGCATTTATCGTTACTAAAGGAATGACGACAATTAAGAAATATGATGAGATAAGAATTATTGTAGTACCTGATGGGCTTTTTTGTTGATTTGAAGAATAAGGAAGGTATATGTAACTTTGACAAAGAAATTATTCGGAAAATGTACTAATGCTCTTGTGACTAATTATGTCGAGGCATCTTTTCCCCTTATAAAGTCTCTCTGTCCCCTAACAAATGATATCTTGCATCCAAGTACGAAAGGTGGGAGGAGAGCTTGGGTAGCAAAGGAGTTGCACAATGTTGGTCTTGTAGTTCTCCTGCTCATGCATGTTCTTGTCAACTCCAAGGTTTGTTCATAGTCTGTCGACAACGAAAAGGAGGAGAGAGGCGTCTCGAGATATGCTATCCAATAATAAAGCAGTCGCATTTTGATTATATGTTTTTGTCTACAGTATGTATTCCTTCGTTATCTCTCAAGTTAATTGAGGAGTTTGTAGCAACTGGATGTTATAAACCTTGGTGCTAAGAAAATGTTTTATATGTATGGCTTTATCAAACACCAATATAATCTCGACTCTGAAGATAACAACAACCACTTACGAACAAGAAAGCAATGACTGGCACTAGGACTACTCTAGAGTGGGGTGCCTTCAGACCAAAGAAGGTCTCGAAATTATCTTTAACTACGATCACGAGTCGTCACAGGATGAATTCCAACAAAACGAACATCATCAACAACTCCGTCTGAAACTAACATGCAAATAGTTTCCCTTGATGATATTTCATCGTTTGACATCATGAAATAGATGCTTCTTTACTGCGATTATTGAACATATATTTTCAATATAAATAACTAAGCTATTATTTCCAATGTAACCAAGGATGTATTACGATGTAGAAAAACATCTTTATAGCGCATTGAAACATGTGAAATAAGTGCCAACTTGACGAGCTTGTAGTGTCATTCAATCATGAATAGAACATCTGCAGTCCTTGTGCAATATCTGCAATTAATGCAGCTTGAAGAACTCCTTCTTAGAAGTCATATCCGAATAATAAGGTGCGAATTGATTATTTACTACAACTTTCTCAACAAATTCATTTTTATGGGTTTTTGTTACTCAATTAGATGTCTCATCAATGATCAAGGAAAATGATCTTTAAGGATTTAAATTTGTTACACACAAAAGATATCATGTACTACCATAGGTGAGATTCTATAACAAGGGATGTCGTCCAAATCATGACCGTTCAAGGAGGATCTATTGATCGTCACTCGCTTTCAAAAACCTCTCATCAAAACAGTATTTTAAATGCCAAAGAACACAGTTGGTTCGAAGGATGGAGGAGTTCCTATACTTAACCCATCTTTTATTTAACATAATAATATTTTAATAATTCCATCCTTGTCTATGTATAATATAAATACTTATTTGTAGAATCAACATCTAGAAAAACGTGCAGCATATGCTGGAATTTACAACTTGACCTTGATATTTTTAGGGATTTTTACATCACTACCCTTGCCAGCTTTGTCAATTACGCATATTTACCCATAGCTCAACACTTCTGCAATAATCCTGGTGGGGCGCAATGGAAGATGGAGTATGTTTGCAGGGGTTGCGAAGGAAATATGAAGAATATAGGGGTTGTTCTATGATAGTGAATTTTATAGTGATGTTGATGTAAAACTTGCTCTTTTTTAATGGTAATCGTAACTCTATTATATCTGCATCTGCACAAAAGGGCTCTATTGCGCGCGCGCGTGGCCTGTGTGCGCGCACGTGCACGTGAGGGAAGGGGGGGGGGGGGATGAGGCTGTTCCCTGGGAGCAGGTGATGAATCTCCATTTCATCATCTTTCATTTTTGCTTTAAAAAAACCGAGCTAATGTATGTACATACCGCTATTTTGTACAAATTAACATTCATTATCTATTCTATTTATTGTATATAAAATATATTTTTTCATACCAAATTTATAGAATAAAGAAAAAAATACCAAAGGTATTTTATAACCCTAAACCCCGAGACCTGGACATCTTGAGGATTAGGTTGAAAAGGAATAAAGTAGGGGAGATAAGGGTCAAAAATCCAATAAATCCTCATGTTTTTATTCATTAATATTGCATTTTTAGACCTATTTTATTTTTTATACTTCAAATAAAGAAATTTTGTACATGAAAGTTGTAGATAAAAGTACAGATGAAAATACAAAATTAATTTCATATAAAAATAATATACAATGTACATTTTATACTTTGAATAAAAAGCCTAAAATCTTAACTTCATAGTCTCACATCTCATCAAAAAAATTAAAATGTATCAAAATCACATCTAATTGCATATAACTTTTAATAAGCTATTTAATGAAGGTAGTTTAATCCAATTTGGAGTTAAGGTGTGAAAGTTAGATTGGTCCCCTATTATATAGAATACCTGAATAAAATATTCATTTTATTTATTCTTTATTGTTTTTATAATGTTATATTTTTATTATTTTGAAAATATTATTTATAATATATGTGCATATGTAGAATAGAATAAAACCATGGATAGTACACAAAAATAAAATAGTGTATATAAATATATTAACGGGATTGCCCCCGTGCCATTTCGGCAATTTTTTTATTTTTTTCAAAAAATATCGCCTTTATATTCATCCTATACCTCTCCTATATGTCATTCAAATTTCGTCGGAAACAGAGACTCCTATGGCCTCCATCCAAACAGTCATTTTTTAACGGTAACATGATTTTTTAAATCGACACCATCTCGATGGAAGTCGTAGGAGTCTCTATTTTTGACGAAATTCGAATGGCATAGGGGGGATATAGGGATGAATATACATGATATTTTTAAAAAATAAAAAAAACCATCGAAATAGGGGCAGGGCAACCCCATTAAATCCATGTATAAGAAATACCTATACTTATGCATATATATTATATACTCTTATTTATTTAAGTGCACATAATGCATTAGATAAATATAATAAAAAATAATTATGTATATAAAAATAAGTTTCAATTATAAAAACTAAGAAATTTAGATAATAAAATCAACAATATAAAATAACAATAAAAACAAAACATATGTAAATATACCTATAAATAAAACCCTAAATAGTAACTTGTAATAAAATAACTCAAAAAATAATAAAAAAACATATTAAAATACTATGGAAAATAATAAATAGTTTTCATTTTATTATATATATTTAATTGAATCATTTAATATTTATTATTGAATTTTAAAAATTTTTGAGTCGCCTTTTTTCGTTGGTCCGTGTGGACCAACTAGTGAGGTCAAGAGTTGACCCTGGTCAACTCTCCTCATCAGACACGATTTTTCTCCCTTGATGCAGAGCTCGAGGGGTTGTACTCCTTTCATAGGAGTTGAACCTTGTTCACCCATGATTCACATCGAGCAAATTTTCTTCATCTTATCTTCTTCCTTCGCTGATCACAATTTTGATGTGGTGCTAAGTGAGATCTAGAACTGATATCCTTCTAAGAACTGGTCGTTAAACTGTTTTTTATGGTTATCGCTAATGCATCGTGTGGAATCATATTTTGGGTAGATTTGTTGCCATGCAGAAAATCATGTACGGTGCCGACGAAGACCTATTGCTTCGTACTCTCCTGGCATATTAAAACTCCCTGTTGCATGCCTCATTATCATGGAATCTTGAAAACAGTCGGGCAGGGATGTGAAAGTGTTTAATTTTTGGGTACCCCTTAGTGCCAATTTCTTCCCTCAGTTTGTGCCCTAAGTCTAGAGCATCGTGACAGGAAGCTCGGTCGGTCGTACTTGCGACGAGGAATGCGGTGCAGAGGTGGTTTCCCACCATCTCCGACGAGGCTCACTGTCAAAGTCTGATCTCATGGCTTCAGCCATTAGAGGTGCCTTTTCTTTCAATTTTTAGATTATTTTTAGTATTAGGTTTCATTTTATGTGTGGTGTTATGTGTTTGGTTTATATATTTTGGCTTAGATTAGATCTTAAGCCCTCATCGGAGCTCTAGCGCTCCAACTATTTTGTTCGTTGTAGTCTACACAATTCCGACACCATCACACGCCTCATCATCTCACCCCTCGGTTCTCCATCTAATTATGTTCATCAATCGCCCAAATATGGTCCTCAAAGTCCCGATTCATCACTTCTGCTGGATTTCTCTGCCCTCGCCCATATCTCGTCCATTCCACACCTAATCGAGTCAAGGCAGTTTGCGCTTGACCTTAATAACTAACATTTTCTTTATTTTCTTATTTATTAAAAGCCCCTAAAAAATTAAATTTTGTATATATTTGTTTTAGCCTAAAAAGGAAATTTAAAATACAAAAATAACAGAACCTTAAAAATCAATAGTTTTTTACCTATTAAAAATATTACCAAAAATTCACTTTTGTGCAAATGACCTCTTTTGATTTTTTTCCTCAACATGAAACTTGTAGATCTCATTGAAATCTATAACTTTCATGTTTTGACTTTTTTGTAATTGAGCTTTTAATTATTTTATTTGGATTTTTCTTTTATTTTCCTTTTTCTAATTTTCTCATTAGGCCATGTGACTCCCTTTGATTGAGCCATGTGGCTCGGATCTTTTGTTGCCATCCGTCACCCTTCTTAGTCGTTGATCCCCCATTCCCCACCTTCATCCTAGCCCTCCATTTGTGCTTTCATTACAACCATCAGATCTTCCCCTGGATTTGAACTCAACCTCTCCTGGTCACCTTCACCTCAGTCATTGGATGGATGTACCGTCCAATGGCGCTACAACCTCCTCATCACCTCTTCTGCTCTCCGCCCTTAGATTTTGCTCCATCTCCATCGTAGTCATTCGCCTCCGCTCATTTCACCATTGTTGATCAGATCTATCGATCTGATCTAACCCGTCTACTCGCTCTCCAACGGCGTAGCCTCATTGTCTTCCTCTCGCACAACCATTACCCTCGCCAAAGCCTTCCCTCCCTTCCATTTTTAGCGTCACCTTCCGATCGCCTCTCCAAAAGCTAATGCCACCTTCAAGTAGCTCTCACGTCCCTCTCCCTTTCGTAACCCCCAGCCATAGGGAATCCAATCATTCATTCAAAACCCTTACTCATCCATATGTAACTACTGTCTCCACCTTATAAAATCACCGCATCTGCCTCCATTTCACTCCGTCCACCGATTCCCAGGCATTAGCCTAGCTTCCACCGTCCCTCCAGTGACAACGGAGGGGTGGATCATTGAGGCAACAACAACCGTTCACCTCCGATGTTCACCCATGGTCATACAACCATGTTGTGGTGCCTCCGGCCTGCTGAGCACCTTGCCACGGATGTGCAAGTCGCGCGACAACCCATACTTCCTCTGAGGCCCTGCCCAAGCCAACCTCCTTCGCCCAATTTCATCTCCGATCTCCAGGTAATTCTCCATCATTCTTCTTCGATTTATTTTGCCCTTCATATGACACCTTACACCAATCAGACCTCACCATCACCTTTGCCTTGCATCGCCGACCTTCCCTCTACCTTCCCTCTTCTCTAGAACCCCTCCCCGCTCCGACCCGTCTCCTCTTCGACTCGCCAAAGAGGGAGATTCGGTCCTTTACTCCCTCTCCCCTACAGGGCCCCACCTCACTCACAACACACACGCCACTCGCTTGGACCATTCCTAACCTTGCAGGTGCTTATCTCCTTCAATGGTCGGAGATCATGCTTCCGCATCGATCTTGAGCAGCACCTCCGTCGAAGCTGCATCGCCCACCTCTTGAGTCGTCACCACATATCCGCCTTGCTTCCATCGCCTTTGCCTGCACCTCAGCAACATTCTCTGGTCTTTGAAGGATCTCGGGAAGCAAGGAGGAGCTTGAGCTAGCTCGTCGAATCACAATCCCCTAGCTTTTGCAGGAGGCGGAGCATAAAGAGCATGTACCGTCTAATCATCTCGATCGGACGACCCAGATGATGCCCGAGCCTCCATGCCTACCCTATAGGCTCGAGTAGACCAAGCCTCCCCCCGAAGCGCCTACAACCACCACGTGTTCAACTGAAGATGCGGTCAATCGAGCCTAGCCCGCCAACGTGCCCTACGCGTGAGGGGCTGGGTTATTTGCAGGGAACATCCCTGAATTTTCAAGAATTACGTCCAAGTCCTCCATGTACGTGTGTGTCTGGGGTAAATTACATCGAGGCTCGATTGACTTCTAAAATTTACAAAAGGTCCTTATGCTTCAAGAATATTTACAAAAGGGCCCCTCCAGTTTTTGCTAGTTACAAATAGGTCCCTCCATGGGCTTATTGTGATATTTATCTTTTATTTTAATATATTTTTATTACATTTATACCCCTTGCACTATTTTGATCATATCTTGAGCATATTATTTTCAAATCGAAAGATTTCAGTTTCATTTTGATTGTTTTATCCTCTACCTAATGGCCTATTTTATTCACTGATTTGACATTTTATAAATATGCTAATTTTTTGTGATTGAAAGTGTCTCCTACCCATTATTTACATTGCCATTATTTATCACTGATGCTCAATTTGTCTCTGAATTCAATGGCTATATGATTGCTCATTGATTTGATAATTTTAGGACATATTTGTAATTGTGAATAATTGTTTGCATAATCATTTGTTGCGTATAATTTACATTACATCCTATTGCATTTTTAAATCAAGCAAAATGCATGCATCATATGAACTTTTCACTGCATCATTTTATTTGCATATCATTATGTGCATCACATCTGCATGTGCATACAAAGACCTAGGTTTGAATATAATTACTCCTTACATAATCAATAATTGTCAATAAAATAGATGAAGAAGCTCATATCCCTGTGTTCAACCTTGGTATCCTTGCCAAGTAAAATAATTACCACATATTCGAAGTTTGTGATCTTTGCTGAATCGAAATATGTCTCCTTTACTACAATAACACGACATTATTAAAGAGGTTATTTTCACGATCATCACCTACCACACATGATAGGAAACAAGAAAAATGTCAGTGGAAGCCGGTACATCCTAAAAACTTATTAAATAAGCATGCATTTAAAACGATCGCAAAAGAAGCAAGTAGTTAGGCATAAACAATTAAAAAATTATAACTACTTGCTATGAAAAAAGATTTTCAAGCTACCCTAAAAGAATGTCCCAAGTTCACGCATTCACCTTATAACCATGTATATATAGACATATATATTTCATATTTTAAATGATGACCTAGGTTGTGTTGTTAACTATATTTTAAATGATGACCGGAGTGTGTGGTGTTAAGTATGAGGCCTTTTAGAGATCATGTTATTGGATATTGATAATGAGTATGATGAGGTAATGATTGATTTGACTCTTGCTTTCTTAATGATGGAATATATGAGATTCTGATTTGTTTCTCAGTTCTTTTCAACTTCTTAAGTCAAGTGGATAGTATGTGGTCTTGGTCTGTGAGTGACCTCACATTATCACTCTAAGACGTAAAGAGTGCCTTAGGATTGGGGTTTCTCCGTAGGCATACGATGGAGTGAATTGCATCCTAACTAAGTTCCCAACACGTCCTCTAACTTATCCTTAACACTCGGAATAGTGATTTTATACATGTACTTTTGTTGCAATGCATGCAGTCTTCTCTGTGACTAAAAAATTTTGCTTGGATTCTAATTATCTTCATCACAGTGTGAGTTAATGAGTACTCATAATTTGTTAAGGCAAGAGAAAAATATAAGTAATTTTAGCCACATATTCTTGTTTCCTCATATACTGGGCATATTGATTGTAATATGTCTCTCTGATTATGCCTGCACCTTAATTTTATTTATTTTTTAAATCTTTAAGCAGTAATCAAAGTAGAGCAAATTTTTTTAACATTTGGTTTTATTTTGATTTAAAACTTAAAAAGGTAATGAGAGCAAACAGATTTAAAAAAATAAATTTTATTTAAAAGCTTTAAACAGTAATCATAGCAAGTAGAGCAGAGAGTAGACTTTTTAGTTTAAGATTTTCAATCCAAACTTATTTTTCTAAAAAAATGAGAACAATAGCCTTATATATATATATATATATTCTTTTATATATATATATATATCAGGAACTAGTAATCATATCCAAGATTTTCTAAAATTCCAAGCAAACAAGAGATTTACTATATATGACACATGCATGGCAGCAAAGGGGCTGGAGATTGTACCTATGGTTGCTTCAAATTAGAGGAATTGGCAGTAGCTTGAGCTTCATTAGGTGTTGGACAACAGCAGAAGGAGAAGAACAATGACCCTTTGGGCCCGTTTGGTTCGGGAATAGGCAGGAATAAGGATTGGAAATAAGGAGAATAAGAATCTATTCTTTGTTCGGCCGGAGGATAGGAATAAGGATAATAAGGTGAAATAAAGGTAAGTAATGTGGGATAAAGATATGAATAAGAGTGAAATAAGATGAAATAATGGGGAATAATTGTACCACGGGGAACCATGTTGAGAGGAAAATGGCTCCTTATTCTCCTCTATTCCGGGGCCTTATGCTTGTACCGAACATGCACTTTGGCTATGAAATTGAGAGGAATTCGGGGAAATAACGGAGGAAATAAAGTAGAGAATTGAGGGAAACTGAAAAGGGGAAAGGGGAGAGAAGCTCTTTCGCTGGAAACTTAAAGGAAATGTGGGAAATACGAAAACAAAGAAAGAGGGAGGAAGCTTCCCATGTAATACCGAGATGTGGTAAACATAATTTCCCATCATAGTATACATTCACTTATTACATATACAACTTAGCTCTATGATTGTATAGCGAATAGATGCCAGAATTGATGTTATTATATATATAATGAATATTTGACAAATGAGGTCAATGAACGGGAAGGTCCCTCCAAACCAACAGAAACATCATATTTATATTTATAATATTTGACAAATGAGTTCTTTGAACGAGCAAGTCCCTCGAACCAACAGAAAAAATATTTATATGTAAATAATATTTAATAAGGAAGAGGTTTTTGTTATTCGAAAGGTTGTAAGCATACTGAAGATGATAATTCTTTACCGAAAGTAATTTGAAATCTTGCTACATAATTAAGCTTGAATCTTGGTTTTACCTGATCAACAGTTGTCGTAGAACATATCATAGAACAACAAGATCTAAGAGTCATCTTCATCCTGAAAGAAAATAAAAGCTAATAATATTGTAATATTGATAGATTAAGATCTAACCACACAGCAAAAAAAGCATATCTTAGTTCGTTGAATATGAATTCTGCCTCTGTTGTTGGATGCTAAGGTCTGAAACCAATCTCTCCTGTTTGGTTGCTGGGTTGGACTGGGTTGGGTTGGATTGGGATACCCCTATGAATAGTAAATTGTACCCATGTGAATAGTAAACTGTGAGGAGGATTGAGAGGGTTGGAAGGGGGTTGGAAGGAGGGGTACACCGGTGTACCCCAACCCAATCCAGTCCAACCCAGCAACCAAACATGCCCTAAGGAATCTTCATAACCATGTGTCCCATCAGAGCTCAAACTAGTTGACTTTGTGAAGATGGCAATTTTAACATCAGAATGGCGTACAGAACGAACACATCTCCTAGTTTCTACTTTATTGAGATATAATAAAATGCTAGTAATTTAGAGAGATTTTACTAACTCTTAACCTACAAGATGTATATATAAGCCCAATCCCTCACCAATCTTCGAGTAGAACACCTCCCCTAGCAAACAAGTTGTTGAATGCAAGTTTGTCCAAACTCTCGCCAAGCTTCAAGTAGATATCTTTTGGCTTAAATGCATTAGCTTTTAATAAATGAAAACATCCTTTACGTACACTATAAAAATGATCACCATTGATAAGAGTTATAAACAAGATCCTAGATATGTTAAGTTGACCACAAAAGAGATTAAGAAAGGATTGAGAAATCAATTAAGTATGACGGAGAACCAATGATGACCAATAATAGTGCCGATCATGGTAACCCTTCCACCTAACTGTACGGGGGTGCAATGACCCTCAACTGGCCAGGAGATAGGAAGTCCAGTTTGGGAAACGGTCGCCAAGTGCGTGGGTCAAGGATCCCAGTCTTTTTCACGGTTTTTACGCAAGCTCGTAGTGTTTTTACGCCTCGTTGAGATCCCTACTTTCGACCAGTTCTGTTGACCCTCTATTTAGGATTCCTAAGCTGGGGGATTCTCAATTTTAGTTTTTCGTACGAGCTCGTCAGCCCATACTAGTCAGGCCAGTTTCTAGAGTGACTTTTCCGGAGAGTCTCTCACCCGTATTAGTGGCGTAGTTTTGGAGTAGACATGTCCCTCTAATGGATTGCACTTCCAATTAGAGGGTGAGATGGAAGATTCTCTTAGGGAGGCCACTGCATGCGTTTTTGTTACTTTTCCGCCAACAGGCTAGGTGATGCTACATTTGAATCCTTAAGACTACATATAAATCATCTAGGGTTACATCTAAAGCAGATGTAGTTGAGGATTTGAGGAGTTACAATTGAGGTTGAATGGGTTATAATGGAATGTGAGTAGAGCTGAAATCAATTAGAATTGTATTGACTATAATAAAGTTGGATCAAAAATCATTTATTTACCATTAACTGTCAATCATTGACAATCGATCGCATCTTAGAGTCACTATTTCGAGTGTTGGGATAAGTTAGTGGACGTGTCGGGAACTTAGTTAGGATGCAATTCACTCCATCGCATGCATACAAAGGCACCCAACCCTAAGGCACTCTTCATGCCTTAGAGTCATAGTGTGAGTTCACTCACATACCAAGATCACATACTATCAACTTGACTTAACAAGTTATATAGAATTGAGAATCAGATCAGAATCTCATCTATTCCATCATCAAGAAATCAAGAGTCAAATCAATCATCACCTCATCATCCTCATTATCAATATTCAATAACATGATCTCTAAAAGGGCACATAGTTAACAACATACACTCAAGTCATCATTTTAATATAGTTAGCATCGCACTCGGGTCATCATTTAAAATATGAAATATATACAAGGTTATATGGAGAATGGGTGAACTTGGGGCATTCTTTTAGGGTAGATTGAAAGCCTTTTTCATAGCAAGTAGTTATAATTTTTTAGTTGCTTATGTCCTACTACTTGCTTCTTTTGCAATCACCTTAACTGCATGCTTGTTTTAATAAGTTTTCGAGATGTACCAGCACCCACTGACGTTTTTCATGTTTCCTATCATGTGTGGCAGGCAAGGCGCCATCACTACAGTAGTGGCTGATTATTCCTGGCATCCGAGCATATACCAGACGATAAAATTATTCAGTTTTTAGTTCAGGTTTTTGTACAGTACTTGTCTTTCTCTTATTTTAGGACATTGATATATTGTAGATAAATTTTGTTACATGTAATGATATATGAAAATGAATAAAATTATTTGTGGCACTTATTGTTGTTGGCTTTGTGGTTATTTACATTATCGATATATGAATGTCAAATGCAAGTATCAAGCACAGAAAATTCCCCCCATTTTAGGTCACATGCGCGATCTTTTGTGAATGTAATATCGCGAATGTGTTGTAAATGGGTACCCACGATCAGACAGGTCTCACAGCTATTTAAAACCCATCACCGCTCGAAACCCATCATCCGCCGATTGCACATGACAAGAGGGAGCGCCGATGTTGACAGACTGACTCCGCCCTTAACCACAATGTGATTCGAGGCTTGATGCCTCATTGCAGCAGGTAGCTCCGCCGTTACCATTCCGCTCCTATTTAGCCTCTCGAGCCACAATACTTCCCATGTATCCCCCTCATCTCCACCACATAGACCATCCCCATCAGGCAAACCCTATCCATCTACAACTCCATAGACCTCCTTCACATCTACCTTAACCCCGGCTCCACATCATCGAGCCCAACCTACCTCCCAGGTCCTAAACCCATTATCGGTGGTAGCACCTCCGGTGACATCAACACACCTCCTCTCCCAAGAGGATCCTTCATCCCCAAGACTGACATCAACACCACACGAGGGACAGGAGCTCCACGCCGAAAACACAAGAACTCCACCAACTTCACTATCTTCAACCGCCTTTAGGAATCCCATCGCCCTCCTTCGCTGGTGCTTCGCTCCTCCACGTACCGTCACACATCCTCCACTTCACCAATGATGGAACCATTACTAGAGGACCAACATCACCGCCTAGAACTGCTCGCTTATCTCCCCCTCCGTCGGACTTGAATCCCAAGCTCTCACATGCCTTGCACGCAAACGGGAGGGGCATATTGCAAAGAGCCCCTCGGCAATTCCGCTATATTCCAGAAAATCTCCCGCCGCTCAAGCATTCAAATGCGTGGCACGTGACCTGGAGGAAATTTTGCATCGAGGCCCTACCAAGTATTGGTATTTGCATTCAAGTCCTTGTGCACATTTTTTCTTCATTTTCTATTTTGCATTTAGACCCTTGACTTTGGTTTATGTTTTGAACATCAATTTTTCTTTATTATTTTATTCCAAACATGGCATTTTGTAGTGCAAATATTTATGTATCTTGTGGCTATTGATTCATATTTTTATGATACTTGGTTAATCAATAATAACTATTTTGTGGAATATTGCATATTTTATCCGTTGTTTATTGCTCTGAAATTCATAATTAATTAACCATGTTAAAAAATTGCAAAAAAGTCACCACTCGTAGAATTAGTGGCATTTTACATTATGCCCAAAAATCATTGCATTTCCATGCATATATTATTCTGTAAAATTCATTTTATACTTTTCAATAACTAATTTTTAATAGGTCTTAAACTTTACATTTTTAGGGTTTAAGATTGTTTTGAGATAGATTAATCGTGATAGATCTTAAATAATTTTATTCCCCCAAAAAAGTTGGTTTAATAATTATATAATTAATTATTATGATTCAAATTATCCGCACTCATTTAATCATTAAACATTCATATTGCATCATAAAATTAAAAAAAATTACAGTGCATTCATTTTAGCCTAATTCACATCTTGGCCAAATTTTGTGGTTTTTGGACATTGTTTGATTGACGTTAATTTTCTTGTTCTCAAAATTGGCCCGCATTTGCATCTGCATCAAATAATACACTAAAAATACCAAAAAATGCCTCGAAAGCCGCACATCTAATTTGATAGACTTAAATCTAGGTTGTTCCTTTACCTCCTTGAGTTCGACCTTGGAACTTTCCCATGTTAAATAAAAATCAAACCACATCCGTCTTAATTTATTAATTCATTGAATTTTGTGGCTATTTTTATCTAATATCTGATTTCCTTGCTACAACATAAAAATGACAAATTAAATAGGGTAATTTCAGATTCGTCAGCTTCCTAGATCTCTCCATGTAGGATAGAAGAAAAGAAAATTTAAACCTAATCTATATGATAGGCAAGACAGTGAAATCACCCTAAGTAGGAATTGTTTTTATCATGAAGAACAAATTGAGTTTGAGCTAGATCCAAATGTAAACTACAGGCGCATGCAAATATTATATGTTTGTCTCTAGATTACTCGATCAAGCAATCCTAAAAATCAATGTGCTCAATCACCGAAAATAAATGGAAATAAAGGCAGAAAGCACAAATCATGAGAAATCAAAGAAGATAAAGGCAAAAGTAGGGAGAACAAAAATATAAAAGGTGAAGAAAACATTGAGAAATTCCAGTGATCCCCAAGTGAACAATCACTTGGTAAAATATGCGTGAGAGTCCAAGTGCCCTTAGTATTATTATAAATTAGTAATGAGAAATAAAATGACAGTCTCTCTCTCATAAAAATAAAAGAAAAAATCTACACTAGTATTTGCTCTCCCTTTATCTTGCTCTCTCCAATTATCTCAAAGGAAGAAGAGTTAATCTCCTCATAGCTCGGGTACACCGGCTTCCTAAGAAGTCTCCTTCACTACGTAATCCCTCGTAAGATATTCAATAGAGAAAATGTATTAGCACATATAAATAATATCTAAATAAAAATAAAGCATAAAATGATGATTAGCAATGCACACAAAGTCTATCCTAAGTGTTTGAGGGCCTGTAGTATATGGGGTGTCTAACATAGGTGTCCGACAAGTCGGATTTAACAATCGTCATATCGATGCCTCTCTCAACTCTCGTCACCCAACTCAAGCATGCCAATCAACAATCACCACAAAATAATTGCACAATAAATATAAATGAGATGAAATTTATTATACTCTACAAAGAATGGGCATAGTACGCAAGTGTAGGTGTCGAACCACAAAGGAGCAAAGAGGATAGCCACAAAAGTAACAAAATATGTAGAAAATCAACTAACGTTTTGGGTATTTTAAACGGTTTTTCTAATTTTATAGGTTTTTAATATTTAATATTTTTAATTTTTAATTTTATATTTTTCCTTTTTATAATTTTATATTTTTAGCTTATTATTGCTTTTATAAGTAGTAACTATATATAGATATATATAAAATAAGGGATATAATATAATTAATGTATATTGTGTATAATAAGTACATATAAAAATTAAGAAATACAAATGATAATGGTCCTTTTTATTTTTTTAAATCTTTTTAAATTATTTATAGTATTTATAAATATTAATAATAAATATAAGTAATATATAGCATTAACATATATGTAAGCTATATATATGGCTTTATATTGATAAGTACTACTATATATAGTTAAAAATTCTTATAAGATTTTTTTTGGTTTTAATATTTTCTCTATTTTGGGAATTTTTCTTTTAATTTTTGCTAGTTTTTATGTATTTCTAATTAATTAAGACTGGAAAAATAGTACTTATAATAATAGCCCAGATTGTTTTGGAATTTCAAAATATATAAAAATCTTAAAAATTCCAAAACTATTTGTAATATATAATATATAGTATAACACAATTCATAAAAAAACTAGTTTTTTTGGATCTTTAAATAGAATTTTAATGGTTTTTATAAGGTTTTTGAGTTTTTTATTTTTAGTGTTTTCTTTTGTAAATTTAAGAGATTCTTTATCTAGAGATGCAAAATAAAATAATAAATAATATATTTTTTGAAAAATTTAAAAAGGGTTTTATATTTTTTGTATTTTTAAAAGTAAACAATGAATAAATACTATGTTTTTTATTTTTATTAAATAGGAAATAAAGAAAATGTATTAATAAAATTATATATGATAGAATAATATTCCGGGCATTTATACTATTTTTTTAGGATTGGATATATTTAAAGCATTGGATATATTTAATAAAAAAAGTAACAAAAATAGAATACGATAAAACAAGGACCTTTTTATAATTTTTATACAATTTTATGCAATATAGAACACCCTAAAGAAACCTAGGGGCATGCACGTAAAAAACCTAAAATGTTTGATATAATACGTACTGGCTGGGGTATTTTTGTGATTATGGGAAAGTTACAGGACCACAATGAAATTTTCCTAAAAATATTATATTGAATAATGAAATTAATGTACTAATTCGAAATACAAAAATCCAGTGTATTTAGGTGCAAAATATCTGGTTGCCCCACGTATATGCGCATGTGGGGTGACGTGGGCTGGACCTAAACGTAAATAAAATAAATATTGGGTTCAACTTACTAATTTTACAAAAATATTTGAACACTAGTGGCAAGTTTTATGATTAAAATGAAAATGCAAAAGTCAGGGATATGGGTTACAAAATTATCCCAACGTACGTGCGCGGATTGTTGGATGTTGCCCACTTGCCATGCATCACCTTGCAAACAGCCGATAACACTTCACGGTGGATGGGCTGGATAAGATCCAGCCGTTGTATCTGAGAGTATTGGCACTATTCCATCCAATGATGGCTATACAATCTGGACGAAGCGACTAATCCGATGACAGAGGAGATGGATGGAAGAACAAGGAAGAAGCTCTGCTTGGGCGAGCTTCCTCTAGCTAGATCTCCTCGCGCCGATGACTTCTGACATTATTGAGGTACTTAATCGACGCATGTGAATGTTCCACAGCTACTGAGGAGCTCAGAAGGAGTCTAGAGCCAAGTAATGGGGCCCTGGAGATCAGAGTAGAATCGGGGCACTTGGAGCATTTTTTGGAACAAAACGCCTAAAATGAGGTTGTTGACCTTCCTAACCTGCATGTGAAGCTTAGGCACACAAAAATGGAGGTCAAGGGGGCCTTATTATGTGGAAATGGTGCGGAATTGGGTCGAGGTGGTGCCCTCTGATGTTGGGTGATGGAGGAGAGTTGATCTCCTCACCTAGGGCAGATTAGGGGTGATGAAATGGCTCGGGGCATAGAGAAGAGGAGTTGAATGAAAGGGAGGAGGAGCGGTAGTCGGAACATGGTTGGACGATGGAGAAACAGTAGCCAGAGCTCAGAGCTCTGGTGAACTTAGATCCTAATTTTACGCTAAAACAGAAAACAAATGCAAGAAATAAATACGGAAATAAAATGCTGGAACGTAAATCTACTTAGAAATGCAAAGAAAAGGAGCTTGAACCTACCCGAAGACAATGAGATCATAAGCACCGCCAGGTGGACTTCGGCAAGGCTTGGATCGCCTTCTCTCGTGGCTACAACACACTACAAACTCAACGAGGAGGGTGTTGTTACCTCCCTCAATTCGCCTGAGCATGAATCTGAGGTGTTCAACACAGGAGAGAGGAGCTAAAAAACGAAATGGGGGTAAGGAGATGTATATGTATAGGGGATCTTTGACCGAGGGCTCCGTCTCGATGCAGTGATCCAATGATCGAGGCGACCTACGTACGTGAAAGGGCATTGATCGAGGACGAGACACATGAATCAAGCTGATTGGTGAAAAACTTGTGATGAATCTCCATTTCCTGGCCTTAAATTCCAAGTTAAATGTATGTAAATAGCATTAATTTGTACAAAATAACATTCATTATTGATACTATAAATATTGTATAAAATATTGTATTTAATGCCAAAATTAAAGAATAAAGAAAAAAATAAAATACCGAAGGTATTGAAAGACCCTAGACCCCAAGATCAAGTCAATCTTGACTTGGTCGACCATGAATAAAGTAGGGAGAGATAGGGCCAATAATTACACAAGCATACATACAAATATACTCGAACTTCAAATATATGTAGATGTTTTATATAATTTTGATGCAAATTATTTTTGCATTAATTAAATAAAAATGTGTAGAAAACATAAAAATATTACAAAAATATCACTGTGAATATATGCTTGCAATCCTGATTTTATATCTGAGGCATATGAACCCCAATTTACCCTAACTCACTTTTAAAGTTCATCATTTTAAAACTTTTATATTTTAAAAATACATTAAAAGTGGTCAGGGCTCTTTTGTGAAAAGTCGGTTCTAGAATCCATTTGTACAATAGTTTACGACCTTTTCTTTCTTTTGTATAGATTTCATTTTAACTCCTTTTCTTTTAATTTCAAATTAATTTTGTTAGTTCTATATTCTACTTTCTATTAAGCATATAAAATCAACTAAAAAAATACAAAATGAAAAAGGCACAAAATAGGTCTTTTCTATACAAGTCAACCTGACTTGTATTTTATCTTTAGTATTTTTATATCTTTTATTGCATAAAACTAAAAATTAGCAAAAAAATATTTTTTTAAGTATCTTATATTATATATTATTTTTACATGTTATAATATAGTAGTATTACTAATTAGAAAACAAGACTAACAATATAGATAGACTTTTAGTGTCTCCGATGAATAGGGCTATAATGAATAATACTTTTCATTTTTCTCATTCATATTCCATAGATATTAGGTCTAGTGTCCAAAACCTCAAAGATACTTCAAAATTTCCAAAACTACTAAAAATTGAAATAGTACCAAAAACCTAAAAACAAGGTCATGTTTTCGTATATATATTCTCATCTATTTAAAAAATATAGATAGACTTTTAGGACTTCATTTTGAGCTATTTATAACTATTTTTTGAGTGTCCTATCCGTCTTGTTTTTCTAAATGTCAGATTATCTGTTTTATTTTATTACTTGCATTTTCTTATTTTTGAAAATTCTATAAACATTTATAAACTTGATTAAACATAGAAAAAGTTATTCAATTTATTTTAAATTTATTTGACCTATTTTACAATCCAAAAATATTTTCTTTATTTATTTTATTTCTTTCTCTCTTGTTTATCTAGATAGTTGTATATATGTCATTATTATCTATATTAGTATTACTATAACTTTATTTATAAATTTTAAATCACAAAAATATTTCCATAATTAAAAACAATAAAAAAATCAAATCTTAAAAAACTACAAAAATAACACAAATAAAAAGACGAAGAAGGAAATTTTTGGATTCACTTCCCAATTTATCATGTTTTCTCCCTGAGTTCGATACTCTACATACTTGCACTATTCACACGTGTTGTACAATTATAATAAATTTTAACTACACACTTATATTTTATTTCTTTATCATTGATCGGGGGTTAATTGTTGAAATGGTACGGGTTTCGATTTGTCGCCTCAACAATTGAGTATCTGTCTTATCAGATTCCTTAGCTACCTCTATTTCCATGCTTTTCAAATGACATTGTTATCAAGGAGCAATGATGCATAGACTGATTTGGCATTCCTCTTGTCTATTTTTCATTTATTCCTTTCTCATTTTATTTAATTTATCTCGAAATGTCTAACCCTCTTCTTGTTTGTTCTTGTTGCAAGGGAAGACATATCACGGGAGGTTGTCCTAGGAGACATACACGCCCACATGAAGCAGAGTCAGCTTTTCAGCATAAGACAACATGAGAGAGCGACAAAATAATACTTTGAGATTTTTGAAGATAACGTCACTTTGTAGCTTATTATTATTATTATTATTATTTTGCTTTTATTTGTAATTTGAAGTGAGAGATGCACATGTTTATTTGTACTAATTTTGAACTCTCCAAGACACTGCTACTTCTTGAAGTCCATTGCTTGGATGTCTGTTCACCTGGGGGCCTCATCAGTTTTCTCGTTATTTTCTGCTTTCTTTTCATTTGCTTCTTGAGTTTTGAGTTTTTCTCTTTTGTTTTTATTTATTTTGTGTGATTGAGCCTTAGCATAGGATTACATGCTCGTCAGATTAAGTCCAAACCCTAATTATTTCATGCATCTATATATATTCACTTGGACTTAGTCAAAATTATTTTCTTCTTACTTAGACTTGGAATCGAGCGCTAAGAGGGACTCTACATAGCGTATCTTGTAGGATCCATTGTGGCGGGCACCGAAGAGTCCACAAGATCGGACTTTTGGGTTATATCTCCGAGTGATTAGCATTAGTTCTTCATGCTTAAATGCAATTCCAATTCTGGGAAAATTTCATTGGCTTGCATTTGCATGTATTGTAGGTTTAAATTCATGTCTTTCATCCTGCATGAAGAGAGATGGAGGCAAGGTGAGCTTCTTTACTTGAGCATACGTCATTGATTGTCACTTGCATTGCTTTTCCAACTCCATCCCTCTGATTTTGAGCCCCTAGGATTTTAATGGAATTAATACCTCGTTAGGATATGTGCATGAAAAATATTCAAAAAAGTGATAACCAAAATAAAATAGAGACTACTAATTCTATGGGACCATATAATCAAATGTAATTAGATTTCATTATTTTGGGAAGAGCAACTCCCTCCTTGTGTACGATTTGTATTCTAACTGAGTGAGGTAAGTACACTTAAGGACTAGAGCCTTTGGGCCTTGTTACTTACTGCAAGAACTTGCCTCCGACCATAGACGAAGTGTCTCGTGTTCAAGTTGGTGCGATCCACCGATTTAAGCAAGGTCATTCTAGGAGACTATACCTGTGAGCTTGTATATTTTTTTGAAAATTCACCTAACTCTTAAATTGAAAAGATAATTGACTGATCTCTTATGATATTCACTGTACCAAGTTGGTGAATTGAAGTTTGCTTGGTGTTTGAATGTAGATTGTGAATCCAAGTGCGTTCATCTTTATTTCGAGTTAACAGTCTTTGATTTCTTTTCTTCTTTTCATTTCTTGAGTCATTCATTTGCATCGTGATCATGGGCCATCCTTATCTTCATCGGTTGGATCTTGTGGCTACTATCCACCCATATCACCCTCATGTCAACATCCCCGGTCCAACTTAAGACAACTCTCTTCTTGAGCCACAATTTTGCCTCGTCTGGTTTGACCTCAACCCTCATGTGGTTGGGGCCCTATCAATAATTTCATCTCATACATCTCGTTCACCCTCGTCGTTCCCACTCGTTTCGCCTTCTCCGATCCCTAGGCATGTTGCGAGGAATCATGATGCCCGCATTGAGGTTATTGTTGATCTTATTGAGTCGGTCAAATCTGAAGCTGGAATGAATGTGCTTCCGTTGGTGGATTATGGATCTGGTTTGTGTGATGTCATCATTAAGGTTTCTTCGGTTGCAAACCTGATTGAGGATACGATCTCTGAGGCGATACTAGTTGAGGAAGATGATATTGATGTTGTGTGTTTCCATTTCTCCATATCGACCCTTGAGTCAGTTCTGCAAGTTTTTTTTCAAGAGCATGTTATACCATCTCTATCTGTACAAGAGGAAATGGAGCCGGAACCCGCATTGTATCTCCCATCCTATCAGTCGATCTACTTCCCTCCTCCTAACCTATATATCCCCATTGAGCACATAGAAGGTTTTGACCAATACCCTGAGCCCTTCCAGTTGATGTTGTTAGGAGAGGACCTACATTATCATATGCCACATCTTGTTAGACCCTTCTCTTAATATCACATCCTCCTGATGATGAGTGTGATGATTCTTCGAGGATGAGAGTTTAGATGCCAGCATGACCTCATTGTCCATTGATCAGCTTACATTACACTTGAGGGTTTTCTGCGGGTGGATGCAATATTTTCTAGGTACCTGATCTCACCCTCTGACTGTGCAATCGATCTGTCGACTGTAGAGGCGAGTTATATGATGTCTATGACTCCCTTGAGTCTGCTCTCTTCAACAACCCTTGCAAGGATGAGCCATGTCTTGAGGCATTCGATGATTTTTCATATCTTCTGACCATTTGTCCTTCGGATGCTCATATGCTTAGAGAGTCTCCTGATTTTTGCTTTTCGTATCTTTATGAGACTAAGATTGACATGGAGGATTCCATCACTGCTCCATCCTTCTCCATGTTTGATTTTGTTGGCTTCGATCACTCTCTCCATTCCTTTAAACTGATGATTTCCTCTAAACCACCGCACCCTGGCTTAGTTTTCATCTCTTTTCTCCTGGTAGTATGCACCCACTTGATCGCATATTCCGATGCCCTTTTGATTTCATCATTATTCTCACCGTGAGACGACGAGAAGAGTACACCATTCGTATGACAAATGTCGTCCTGAACCTAGATACAGATTTATACTAACTCTTGTGCCTAGCTAGGTACGTAAAGTCTAGAGCTCGTTGAGAAGCACCTCAACAAATCCTCATCTCTTGTATACATATTTCCTTTTTTTTCTCTTGTCATGTACACCCCAGATATTTTGACATATTTGTGTGTCTATACGTAGGATGTATCTTGTGCTAAGTATAGGGGGTGTACCCACTATTTTATTCTTCCCTCGCTCCGTTTAATCACTCATGTTGTTGCCTATACTTAGGTATTTCTTACCCTAAATCTTGGGGGGTTGTGTGTAAATTTTCCCAACGTTTTTTTTCCTTTTTATCAGTTTCTTTTTACTGATCCCCTCTCTTGTTAATACTTTTGTTTATACTCAGGGATCTTTTACCATAAGAATAGGGGAAGATAGTTCGAGTTGTTGATCTATTCATTCCCACCCATAACCCTCCATGCATGTTGTATACAATCATCTATGCTTTGGATTAATTGCTTGTAAGTGTAGAAGGGAGGGTAGACTTCTCATTCTTTCATGCTTCATTGTAATATAGGCTCTTCAATACTCTGTACGAGTTATGTCTTCTTCTTTTCTAATCTATGAGGACATAGCTCGAGCTAAGTATAGGGGGTCGTATATACTTCATATATATTCTAGCCATAACTCATACTTTCATAATTTCAAATAATATGGCTAAAATATAATTGATTCATTGTAAGTAATACATCTGTAAAAATATGTTTAAAATCCTTCAAAATTATTTATAGCTATTAAGTAATGGTCTAACAATGTTTTGCAAAAATGATTTGAAAAATGGTTTTGAAACTATTTGAATTTTTTTGTAGAATGTTTTCAAATCATTATACAAATATTTTTGCTTGTAAAAATTTATTTTATTTATTTGAATAAAATATTTTGAAAATCTATTTTGCAAATGGTTTGGAAAATGGTTGTAAAAATACTTTGAAAAATCTATACATATTGTTTGAAAAATCTTTGAAAAATGATATTCAAATTTTGTAAATATTTGCAAAAATCTAAGACCCATAAAATTTTGCAAAACTTTTCAAAAATCCATAAAAATTCAATTTAGAAAATTGCATCACATAAAAATTTATTACATTGTACATATCATTTGCATTTTTCGGACTGATAATAATGATTGAACTAGTAAGTAAAGTCCGAAGATTAGAGCTTGATCAGACTTTAGTCTACTTAATAACAAGAACCTTATAGGAACTAGAATTTAGGCACTTCATGTCTACTAGACTTAATTATTTGAGACCACAAGACTAGGTTCAGTGTCGTCTGACTGGCCGAGTGGAATATTTTGGAGCATGCACATGATTCTTGTTGATAATGACCTAGCTTGCACACCCGTACCTTACACTTTCTTCACCTTAGTTGAAGTGGTAGAGGGCTGGATTTCTCGGCATGAGACACGAGCCAATGGAAACATCGGATGTCACAATCTGTGGCCATTGTATCCCAACCCTATCCAATAACGACATGGTCTATAGATAGAATGTTGTGGGCTGCAATAATGCTTCAAAAGAGGGATAATCGACTGGCTCCGGAGGAAGAAGTCCTTTATGTAAATCTTGTTGTATATAGTATTAAAAAAATGCAAAAATCAATAACTCCAAAAAATATACATGCAAAACTCAAAGAAAAATTCAATTCCCATCGGAGTATGTATATATGTATATAGTCAATAAGCAAGCTTGGGCTTTTGAGTTAGACCTATGTGTGCCTGCAGCCGGATGGCTTGACTACACTGGTCAATCCTCCTAGGATAGATAGCTACACTAGCTACCATCCATTCTCTTCTGTACCTCCTCTTTTTGAGCCAGTTGCACTTAAACTTAAAAGGGAATACCCTGCTTCTCAAGGGAAGAGTTGGATTAGTGAATTAGGGTCACCATGTTGGAGAAGGCTGACTTTTACCGCTTCAGTCGAGAGGAGCTACTCATCACTTACACTATACAAGATAGACTCATAGTCATAAGGGTTTGTAGACGTCATCGACTTGTTTTGACCTGGCTTATAAGGAGACTTTGGCAAAGTTTTGTGGTCCTTAGAGGATGTTGTGTTTCAAGTCTGCTTCCCAATAAGGTTCCGACCAAACCTAAATTTCAAAGATCTGATTGAGCTCCAAGCTTTGATTTTATGAAGGCATGGTTGAAAGTTAAAATCAATTCAAGTTATTTCTTTTTCTTTTCTTTATTTTTCTTTTTCTACACTTATAGGTGTAAGTGTTTGCTAGGGACCAACAAAGGCAAGTATGAGGGGGTGATGAATCTCTATGTCATCACCTTTATTCTTTCATTTCATCTTTAAATCCCTACTTAAATGCAAGTAAATAACATTAATTTGTACAAACTAGCATTCATTAGTTATACTATAAATATTATATAGAATACTATATTTAATACCAAAATTAAAGAATAAATAAAAGAAAGAGAAAAAGAAATAAAATACCATAGGTATTGAATGACCCTAGACCCCGAGACCAAGTTAATCTTGACTTAGTCTACCATGACTAAAGTAGTGAGAGATAGAGCCAATAACTGCACAAAAATACACACAAATATCCTCAAACTACAAATATTTATAAGTATTTTTATATAACTATGATGAAAACGATTTTTTTGCATTAATTCAATAAAAATTTATAGAAAAATATAAAAAAATATTACAAAAATATCACCGTGAATAATTGACGAATGGAACAACTTCACCTTTTCCCACATGCGTGCAATCTTGATTTTTAATCTGATGCATATGAAACTCCAATTTACCCAAACTCACTTTTAAAGTTCATTATTTTAAAACTTTTAAATTTTAAAATACATTTAAAGTGGTTGGGGCTCTTTTGTCAAAAGTCGGTTCTAGGATCCCTTTGTACAATAGTTTACGACTTTTTCTTTCTTTTGTATAGGTTTTATTTTAACTCCTTTTCTTTTGATTTCAAATTTATTTTGTTAGTTTTATATTGACCTTCTATTAAAAATATAAAATCAAATAAAAATATAAAATAAAAAAGACACAGAAATATGTCTTTTCTATACAAGTCAACTTGACTTGTATTTTATCTTTAGTATTTTATATCTTTTTTATAAAACTAAAAATCAACAAAATTATTTTTTAAATATCTTATATTATATATTATTACATACTATAATATAGTAGTATTTTGAATAAGAATAATAAAACTCAAAAATAGGTATTTTATGCCTAAAAATATGTTTTTACTTGGTATCTTTTATTCGAAACATATTTTGGAAACAAACTTTCTTATAAAATATTTTAGATAAAATTATTTTGAGAAAGTTTTGTATTTTGACTTTTTTTATTTTGGAGCCCCCCACTATCTATTTCATGCATTTTTCATTAGGAGAACCTTTTTTGTCATTGGTCCACACAAACATGAGGATACCCACTAGAGTCCAAAAAAATTGAATTAGCTCGCTTTCATTGGTGGAGACCTCCTCCACTAGCCATAGTCTCTTCCATCTTCTCTACCACAAGAAAAAGAGCTTCAAGCCCCATTTTTGAATTCATCCAACATAGTTGCAAGTGTTCTCTAGCTTCCCATTTCCTTTGTAACAGAGAGGTTATGGGTGTAAGCCACGATGAGATCTTATTTCCATTGGTGCAATCCCTTGGTGTTCTTGCTTTATTGTACCATGGAGTTTGTCTCCGTCAAGCCTCTTTTCTACCGAAATCGATGCCTAGACCGGTCGAGCCTGCTAGAGCACTTGTCATCCCAGGTGACTTCATCCACTTGCTGTGTTTTCTTGTTCTAGTGCAGAAGTAATTTAGTTTTAGTTAGTTCTTACTTTTAATATTTTTAGTGTAAGACTCACAATCACTATTTGCACCATCCTCCTTCGTTGCGGCTAACCACCTCAACGCCACCTTCATCCACTTCTTTGTACTTCCTTCACGCAACCCCAACCAACTCCAATCACACACGGTGGTCGGAGACCTTCTCCTTCTTTCCATTTTTCACAGGAGAACCCATACACCCCACAGATTTCAGGTGCATAATGCAAGACAAACCACCCATGTTCAATTTTTGATTTTCATCCCAGGTCTTCATCGGAGAACGTTGCCCATCATTTTCATCACTCACCATTAGAAGTGCAGTAGCTCGTGCCACGGGTATAAGTTGCAGATTTGCCAGAAACCCTTGCATTTTTGAGAAATTTCAGGAAGTTTTCACAACACTTTTGAACTACAAATTCGTTCTTCTATTTTCATATGTACCCCTACACTTAAAGACTCATAAATCATTCATCTGAACTCCACTTTCTGAAAAAAATTCTTTTGTTAGAAAGCTAGTTGTTTCCCAATTTTCATAATATTTTGATGTACTGATTATTAATGGTTAATATTTGAATTCAGGTTACTAGTTTGGCTTATTTTATTAGTAACTATTTGAATACCTAATATCACATGGTGATTTTTGGATTTGTTAGTTAGACCGAACTTGTTTCCAAGTTTCATCAATAAAAAGTTTGATTTATGGCCTGTAAAATTTCCATAGTTTTTTTATTAGTGATTTATTTATGGAACATCTATCTTCTATTTGAAAATCTAAAAATATTTCCACGTGACTCTAATTTTGATCTATAACCAAGGATTTTTATTTTCTTTTATCTTGTTGTTTAAATAGTCAAAAAATCAAAAACATCATTTCAGCCTTCATGTTATCTTTTATTTTTACTTTATTCATCACATCTCAGAAAAATATCAAAAAAATATTGTATCATGCCCTCATCTATATCTATATAATATACAAAGAGCATTCGATGATATTGCTGATATACTTACATCTCTTTGTCTTTATTTTATATTTCTCTATTTTTTCAGTATACTTTATATAACTTTCCCGTAGAGATTTTCTCCTGGGATCGCTAGGAATGTATTGAATAATATTTTTCATTTTTCTCATTCCTATTCCACTTGGTATCGGAGCAACGATCCTAGACTGGAGCATGTGCCCTAGGATCCCTACCCCACCATTAAATGATTGGTCATCGATGTTGCCGATCTCTGCTCACATTGAGCCTCTGATCGCTGCCCAGATGTTGTTGTCGCGAACTGCCACCTAGCAGCTATTGCCGGCTGCTACTCAACCGCGACAATAGATACTACCACCGGACCAACAATATAGGTCCGAGCGACCGTTTCCGACATCTTGTCGTGAAGCCCTAATGTCGTCGTCGCCTCTCCCATGGCCTGTTAGGCCCGTTTATGGGTTTCTAGGGTGTGACTTGATCATCTAAAATATCCTAGTTACCTAAAAAGTTCTCTAACAATGGAACATGTTGTGGTATGAGTCTACACCCACAATCGTCTTCCCTTATGTCTGTGTACATACAAGTTCTTCTATGTACATACACAATCTTGGAGATTGTTGTCATCATGTCAGACAACAAAGCAGATGTTTCTTCCCTAGGTGCCTTCAAAGTTCCAGTGCCCATCATCAAGATGGATGGATGTAGTTCATGAGTTTAATGTAGTGCAATGGTAATAAGCACATCCTCACGACAATGGAGCCAAACGACAAAATTGGTGTAAAGGCATCATGGGTGCAGACGATGCATATGCACATGTGCGGATATCTAGGATTATATCAACAAAGATGGCTAATGATATACTGAGTTAACCTACTACAAAGTCTATGTGGGACATTCTCGCCGTTATGTACTCTCTAGCGAAGAATGAGTCGAAGATACTGCAACTCCAACACGATATCTTCAATTCAAAGCTGAATGGACGCCCCCTCCATATCCTATACACTTCTTTAAGGGGTGTGTTTAAGAAGCTTCATGGTTACATTCCCTTGACTGCTATGCTAGAGCAGCTCAAGACATACATGCTCTATGATGACCGAGGTCTTTCTAGCAACTCTTGATCATCAGTACGATACTGCATGAGCCCATATTCTTACTAATGCCACCATACTTACAATGGAGGAGGTATATAACATATTGAGTAGGCTCTCCATATCCTCCGATGGTTCCCTGTAGTCTCAGCCATCTTCAGTTGTGGATGCATTTCATGGTGGGGAAGTGTGGTAGGGGGATCTAACTGTGGCAGAGCTGGGGGTGGTTGACCCCGTCAACCATGCACCTACTGCCACAAGTTAGTTGATGAATCGCCTTACAACTCGGGTTAGGAAAGTAAACACTCAAGGGTTGTTGCGACCCGGATAACAAGACGAAATCAACAACAAGAAGAAAAACCACTCAAACAAGAGACAAGACAATAAAGCACATAAAATGTAAGTAGTCTCGCTATTTATTTTTACTTGGTGTAGCAACCAGGGTCAAGCACAAGGAGCACGAAAATGTATGAAGTAGTCACAACTCATAAATGAAACAACATATTCTTGGTGGCTTAATTTTGTAAATTTTTATAACTTTTAAATAAACTAACAAATAAGAAATAAGGCACACATAAATATTTTTGTATTTTTCTTTATGGATAAAAATACTAAAAAAATCAAGTAACAAATTTTGAGTTCTTAATATTTTAAAGAGTTTTTGGAAATTTTGTGGAGTTTTGCAAATATTTTTCTGATTTTATAAAAATCAAACAGAAGAAGCGACTATAAACAGTGCCCATCATGACTATATTGTAAATTAAAATTGCTTAAAATGTCCTAAAACCCTGGGGCAATTTTAGTCAAATTAGAAATAAAATGCTACAAACATGAACTAAAATGATATTTTTTATTTTTCTTGAATTTTATATAATTTTTATTGGTTTTTAGATCTCATGCAATTTTAGGGTTTTTATAATGGTTTATCAAAAAAATTACAACTGTAGATAAACACACAAAATACACAAGCAGGAATTTTAGAAGAATTTTTGGGGCAATTTTCGAATTTTTATGTATTTTCCAAAATAGACAAGACAATTTTATGGGTTTTTTTATTTTTCAAAATTAATAAAAGCAAATCAAATAATCCAGGAAAATCACAATAAACAGTACACATCAACATGAGTTAATGGTAATTTTTATATAATTTCCAAATTATTTTGCTATTTATTTGATTAGGTACAAGATGTGCAACTCAGAAGGACCTACTTGCAATTCAAATAAAGTTCTGGGCCAAGCAATAACACACTTGAAAATAACAGGGCAAAAGTTGCAAAATGTCCAGGCAAACCCATGCATAACACGTGAATCATGATAACATGGGTATAAATGCGAATCTCGCAAATTTGCCATTCAAATCGTAACACACATATAATACAGGGCATGATATGCAAATAACCCATATAGGCACGTGGGACTACACATGAGTTCACACAGGCTGGACTAAAATGCAAATACTAAAAATCACAAAGGGCCTAACTGCAAACTATCTAAGTAATTTTAAACTACGATAAATATTTACATGACTAAAAAGAAAACACAAAAGAAAGAAGATTCTAAGTAAACTTTACACCCTATTAAGGCGCTATCCAATGGCTGGGGGGGTCTCGACTAACGGATGGATGGTCAAGATCAAGGGATGCCCCTTCGATGATAAATGGTGTTCAAACGATCCTCAGATGGATCTAAAGGTCCTGGCTTCTCTTCTGGTGGATGGCTGAGATTAAAACTGAAGGACACCTGGATCTGACAGCCGGGATGACGCCTTAAAGAACTCGCCTCCGACGAGTTTCAATCAGTGAATGCACCAGGAACTGCTGTGATGGGGGAAACGTAGATGACGAAGATCCACAGCTGCTGGGATGCTCAGAAAGGTCCATGACCAAGGATAAGGTTTTGGAGCAAGGTGGGGTCCTAGAACTCCTATTTTGTGCCTATTTGGCCTTCATATGAGGCCTTCTTGTGCTCCTCCCTACAGGAAAATGGGTGTGTTCGGAGATAATGCTCTGGCGAGGGGTAAGAGAAATAACTCTATCGCAAACAGAGGGGAGAGGTGAATGGGCCAGGTCTTCGGTGAGGTGGAGGACTTCAACTTGCTGCTCAACTCCAAATCGGTGGTTGGAGTCAAGAGTGGGGTTGTGGAGCACGTGTAGAAGTGGAGGAGGGTCGTGTGAGTGTGAGCGGATGTCAGAATGAGGCACCGGTAGGGGATAGATATGGTCGACGGAGTGAAGATGTTATGCGAGTACATGATGGAATCGAACTGGAAATAGAAGGGAAAACAAAGTACCTACGGGTGAAGGAGGTCGCCTGGGGTTGCGGACGAGGTCCACGGTGGTGATTGCCTCAATGGAGCAGTACGGCCAGAGGCTGGATCTCCTCACGGCGGAGCTGAGATAAACTCGTCGGACCTGGGGGCTTCAATGCTCCAAATCATCCTCTCTCCCTCTCCCTCTCATGTTGTCACTTTGGAAAGGAAAAGTCAGGTGTAACGGAGGTGGTAGAGCAGCCGAAGGTGGTGGAAAAGGGGAGGGGTGCAAAGGTTATATAGGGTTCTAGGTCCTAAAAGGTAGGGGTGTAGCTCGCAAACCAAGGTGCAGATCGACAAGGAGAAACTTGAGTGTGGATTAGCTATATGTGCCCCTTAACTAGGGCTTGAAATCATAGGAATAGTGCCATGATCGGGTCAGGAAATTGAGCGAAAATCGAGGCAAACCCGACTCGGGCGAAAAGGAAGAGGGGGCCAGTTGATCAGAGTCAATAGAGCTGACATGGACCAATCACAAGTGGCGACGGAAAAGGACAAGATAGGCTAAAGGACAACATAGAGAAGAAAATAAAAAATAAATTAAAAATAATAGATGAATTTAAATTAAAAAAGTATAAAATAAAAAATGTTTAGTTTTTTCATATTATTTTTCTGTTATTTTAATTTTTTTATGAAAAATAAATTAGGGTATATACAATATATAATATTATATACTTGTATAATATACCCATGTATTATGTATAAGTATTTTTATTATTTTTAAAAATATAACCCCATTTTTATTTTATTTATTTACAAGGTAATTTTATGAGTACAAAATAATTTTTATTTTATTTTTATAAATTATTTAGAGGTGTATAATAAACATGGGATGCGATATTTACACATGTGTATTTTGTACATTGAATGGAGGATTTTATTTTTATTTTTATTTTTGTTTTCTTTTCTTAATTTTATATTATTTTTAGAAATATGTTCAAGGGTGTAAATATAATAATTTAATTTTTTGTTAAAGATAGATGTATAAATAATATACACAAATAGAGATACTATAGATAATACAAAGTGAGTCCTATTTCTCTCTACTTATTTTATTTTGTGATCAGGTCAAAGCTTGACCTTCTCTTGGGGTTTGAGTCACTCTGTAATTATTCTAAATACTTCATTCTTTTTCTTTTCCTTTATTCCTTTATTTTTGCACAAAGATATGCTAAATATGCAATATTAACATAGACATGTAATTCGTTAAGTTTTTGTATTTACAAAAATTTACATGGTGTTTTCCAAGAAAAAGAGTTAAAATAAAAGAATAAAGAGTGTAAATGGATTCATCACCCCCCTTTATACTTTACCTTTGCTAGTCCCTTAGAAAACACTTATTTGAAAAAGAAGCGAAAAGAAAAAGGAAAGAAAAAGAATCAAGTTTGATTATTAAACTCTTTTTCATTAAATTGAAGTATGGAGCTCAATCAGACCTTTGCATTATTAGTTTGTCGGAACATTATTGAGATATGGGTTTTAGACTAAACAGCCTCTAAGTTCCACTATTCTATGGTCAAGACTTCTGATTGATCCCGATCAGAACAAGTCTACATACGCAAACGCTAATGACTATGCATATTTCCTTGTACTGTGTAAGTGAAGTGTAGCTCTCCACCTCAGAAGTGAAAAAGAAGCATCCTCCCTCAACAAGGTAACTTTAATTCCTCAGTCCAACAACTCTTTCCTCGAGAAGCGAGGTATTCCCTTCTAAGTTCAAGTGCAACCAGCTCAAGAAGAGGGGAAAGAAGAGAGTGAACCATGGCCAGTGTAGCCACATATCCCTGGGAGCTTAATCAGTGTAGTTAAGTCTCCCGCTGCAAGCTTCATGAGATGAGAATGTGTAATACATAAGCTTTGCTTTATTTGGCTATATATACTCCGACAAGCATTTTATTTTCAATCAGGCATGTCTACTTTTTCATAGTTTTTCTTGATTTTGCACTTTTTTTATGTGCATATGTACAACATATCTACATGGTGCAACATATACATAAGGACTTTTCTTCTTTAGCCAGTAGACTATCCCTCTTTTGAAGCATTACCGCGATCCACAACTCCTGTCTTTAGACCTCAACACCGTCAGACCAAGTTGAGGTGCACATCCCTCCCTAAAAGAAGACGAGAGGTTCCTCCTAGAAGTACTACCCTTGTATTCTACCCCAAGCCAAAGGATTCTTCTTCCTCATCACCTCATCCGTGTGAAGCTATGTGTAAGGTGCTGGTCCAAGAAAAGCCATTGTCTGTGAGAGTCATGCGTGCATTGTTAAGTGTTCTACTTAGGCTCATCAAGATGACATATGAACATAGCCTAGTGGACTCAAATAATTAAGTCACTAATGAACCTGAAAAGTCTTAACCCCAAATCCTATAAGGTTCCTCTGAGAGTTCGATAGATAAAGGTCTTAACCAAGCTCCATTTTCCAATTTATTTCCAGAGTAGTTTAAATGCTAACTATGATTCAGAAGAAAATACAAATATGTGCCAAACTGTTTTTGATGCAATTTTCAGAACATGCAAAATTTTTGAAAATGTTTGAATGCAAGAAGAAGAAGAAGTTTTGCAAACTATTTACAAACTTTTACACATATATTTTTGCAAACTTTTATTTTTCAAACCTTTTTCAAAAATTTTTTACTATATACATAATTTTTATACAAAAATATTTACAAGCCTTTTACAATCAAAACATTTTTACAATGTTTGTACAAAAATTGTTTTTACAAATAGTTTACAAGCATGTATATGTAAAAAGAATTTTATGTGCAAGAATTTTTTTAAAATTTTTTGTGATTTTATTAGAAATGATTTTTAGCCATTTGATTTATTAACACACTCATACAAAATACAAGTTATGGTTAAAGTATATATACAATATATATGACACCCCCTATACTTAGCTCAAACGATGTCCTCGGAGTGATTATAGAGCGATCAAGAAGACATAACTCGTGCTGAATATTGGGAAGTGAAAAGAAGGGCTATACTACAATGACAAATAAAAGAATCTAATGAATAGAAGTTGGTGATCCCCCTATACTTAGGATCAAGTAATTCTAAGTATAGAAGACTGTACAAAAGTGGAAAAATCGAGGACTAGAATGTACAAGGTCTACCTCCCCTATACTTAGGGTAAAATATCCCTAAGTATAGGCAGCAAAACAGAGGTAAAAAGAATCAAAAGAATACTAAAAAATCTGACACCCACCTATACTCAGGGTATCGTACACTCTAAGTATAACATAATCATAAGATGAAGATGGGGTGTTAGGGACAACTGGATCTATACAACTACGTAAGAAAGTGATAATCAGGCATGAGATGCAAATGATGTGAGCCAAAGACCATGTCTGATGCAAAATGAATAGGGGCAACATCAACGATCAACGGATCATGATCTAGATATGGCTTCTGGCGCTGACCGTTAACTCGAAAGGTGGAATCAGGAGACATCTCGAATATATCAATACTACCATTGTCATGTACTTTTCGGACCAAGTATGGTCCTTCCACTTGCTTTGCAACTTCCTTGGAAATAACCTCGACCTGGTATCAAAAAAACATACTATCTGGTTCAGCTCAAACTGCTTATGGCTGATATGAGAATCATGCCATATCTTCACTCTCTCCTTATACTGTAAGCTACTAGAAAAGGTTGTATCTCTAAGCTCCTCCAAGGCTGCCAACTCTGCCTTCCTCTGATCTCCTATACTCTCTAGATCCAATAATAACTCAGTGATAAACCATAGTGACTTGTGCTTTATATCCACTAGCAAATGGCATGCTTGCCATAAACGAGATGAAAGGGAGACGTACCTAATGGTGTCTTGAAGAAAGTTCGATAGGCCTGTAAGACTGAGTCCAAAAGCTATGACCAATCCTTTCGATATAGGCAGACGACCTTCTGCATTATAGTCTTGATCTCCATGTTCGATACTTCAGCAAGACCATTGATCTGAGGGTGATATGGAGCGGCAACTCGATGATTTATGCTGAACTCGTTAGCAAGGGTCTTTACCTTGTCGTTGATAAAATGAGACTCCCCGTCAAATATCAAAACTCTAGACACCCCGAACCATGAAATGATATTTTTCCTCAATCGGCAAACTGTCTTAGCATATGCGATTCAAGCGAGAATGGCCTCAACCCAACTACTTACATAATCAACAACAAGCAGAATATACTCGAATCTTTGACTCTTAGGGAATGGACCCATGAAATCTACCCCATGCATCAAAAACCTCGCAGAAGTGAATGGGCTGCATCGGCATCATGTCACATTGTCTACAAGTACCCATCCTCTGATAGTCAGTACACCTCACGAATCCATCAGCATCCTTGAAGAGGGTAGGCCACCATAGGCCGGAGTGGAGCACTTTCTGTGATGTCCTCCTTCTAGAATGATGTCCTCAAGACTCAAGCTTGTAGTAGTATGTGAGGATGCTATGGTGCTCCTTCTGAGGAATGCACCGATGCCAGACGTTATCCCCTCCTTCATGATAAAGGATGGGATCCTCCCAATGGTACAACTTGGCATTCACAAGGAAGGTCTCAAGTCGTTGTTTGGTCCAACCTTCTGGAACTTTCTTGGTGACAAGATAGTTCACAATGTCGGCGTACCATGGAAGCGAGGCGATAGAAAGGATCTCCTCATCTGGGAAGGTCTCTGTAATAGGTGCCATCTGCTCTGATTCCTCAAGGTTCTCTAATAGGGAGAGATGATCCACCACCACATTCTTGACTCCATGCTTGTCCTTAATCTCAATATCAAACTCCTGGAGTGGAAGGATCCATCTGGTCAATCTCGCTTTGGCATCCTTCTTTGCCATAAGATACCTGATGGCGGTACGATCAGCGAAAATCATCACTCTGGATCTAAGAATATAAGATCTGAATTTATCCAAGGCAAAGACTACGGCTAGCATCTCATTCTCTATGACAGTGTAGTTTTGCTGAGCGGCATCCAAAGTACATCTAGTGTAGTGAATAGCATAAGGCAATCCATCCCTCCTTTATCCTAGAACATCCCCTATGGCAAAATCAGAAGCATATGTCATGATGTCGAATGGGAGAGACCAATCAAATGGCTGACGGACAAGATCCTCGATAACTAATCCTTTGTGAGTCTCGAAAGATGCTAGATACTTATGATCTACAATGAATTTGGTGTCTTTCATCATCAGAATAGTAAGTGGTCGGGAAATATGATTGAAATCCTGAATGAATCGTCGGTAGAAACCGACATGCCCCAGAAAAGACCACAACTGCCGCAAATTGTACAGTGGATTGAGTTTTATGATGATATCCACCTTGCATGGATCGACCTCCATGCCCTTGTTGGAGATGATATTGTAACATTTAGGTATGGTAAAAATATGTCAATTATACTAAACTTAAGGCTCTAGGATGTCAATGGTTGGATACAAGCACATGCATACCACATATTTATCATGGAATATATATATATATACACACACACACTGAATGACATTGATACATATTTGTTTAGATAAGACTTTAGAGCCAACGTATACTTGACTGATAAAGAACGGATTGGGTACTAATTTGACAAATTTCCAGATTGTTTATTTTGGGATGTAGAAAACGATAAATAAAAAATTTAGGTGTTAATATTAGGATTAGGAAGTTCTAATATTTGGAATGGGAAAGTTGACTAAATTTTTGACATACTGTGAGATGAATTAAGAAAGATATGGTTATGGCTTTCTTTATAGGCTTTTGTTGTCTCGATTAAAATATGATATGGGGGTATATGGCTATACCCACATACATCCAGACCTGGTGGCTATAATAATGCCGTAGGATATGAAAAAAAAAGATTATTATTGTGAGACAGTAGGAAGATTCGAGTAACTAAATTCTACCTTTAAAAGTATAATATATTATTTACGGTAAGATATAGCTTGCATGGTAAATATGGTATATATAGTAGACGCGTGCCTTTAGAGTACACGTGTAGTATAATTGAAAACCCTAAAAGAAAACTCGTGTAGTATATAAAGACGGTGGCTGGTGGTGAAAATGGGAGAGAAGCCATAACCATAGCAGGGATTTCGGGGGAGAGCAAGTATACTTAAGGTTCGTTTTCTCCTTGGTCATTATTTTATCATAATAACCATTAGTTTTAATTGCATGTAATACGATGAGAATTTAATTTAAAGAAAAAAACAGAAAGGATGTAAAACAATAAGTACCTCTAACGTAAGAATTTTGAATGATTTCATTTTTAGTTTTAATTTTAGTGCATGTACGTGTTGATATTATATTGTATAATAGCATAGGTTTTTTTTATAAGTACATGGAAATTATATGAAATCATATGAAGCCCAGCATGTTTTTTTTTCTTTCTTTGTGGATGTTGTTAAAATTATATCAGTTCTAGCAACTTATACTCGTAAAGTAAATTAATTCTAGTTCCATATTAAGGTATATGCATATATATTATATATGCCTACTGTTTTTCTTATAAGTGGATTTATGTTATTAATAGTATAAATAAAAGAAAATATATTTCTTGGATGTAATACTAACGTGTATTAAGGAGTGATAAGGTCAAGTATGTTTTGCACTACAGCTATTTGTTTTATAACCTAATTTTTTTTATGATCCAAATCCTTTGAATTGATGAAGCACAATACCAATGTAAATGCTTTTTTTTCATTAATATACTTGTGTAATTATATTTTTTCAGAAGTAAAATAATAGTAATTTATCATAATCTAAACTCTTGTATAAAACTTCAACATGATTGAATGAATGTAAGATCAGTACTACGTGAAATTAATAACCTATGATGCTCTTGGTTTATCTAGAAAAGAGGAGATGCTACGAAATGGTAGGGCATGTTCTGTTAGTATGGAAAAGAACATAAATCTTTAACAGTGGTAACATCTAGGTATGCCGTGCACTAACAGTGAGGTCATGTTATGCATATAAATTTTATACAACAAGGATATACTACATTATAACTAACGGACATGTGTATATATTCCAGGATAATATAATAATAGTGGTGCACGTTAAGAATGTTTAGTTCGTGTTAGTGTTATAGGGTCATCTGTGTAAAGAGAGATCTTATAGCAACTGCATTTTAAGAAGAGACCTGCATGTCTAAACAGTATGATTTAATAATATTACAGACCTTTATCCATTATTACAATATGTAGGGAAACTCGAGAGCGTAGGATAAGAGTGAGAAGTTCAAATCGCAATTGCGCCGCAAAGGTTAAATTTTGAGGTGAGTGGTCTTGAGCCTATTTTAATATATAACCCTATTTTTACAGATACTTTGAAATATTACAGTTTCGGATGCCTTTTAACTATGCTATTGTACTTGTATAGTCTAGTTTGATAATCGGATAAGTTTGTTTTTGTCCAAGATGATGGCAGCTTAGTAAAGTCGGTGTTGTATGGAAGCTTAATGTATGGTAGAAAAGCTTAGTCTTATGTTTCAGTCTTCAATTATGTTGTATTCATACTACAGAAGTTTTCAGACATTACAGATAAATTCATTGTATGATGTTATGATTTAGATATCATAAATTTCTCCGCTTTACAGTGGTTATATTGCTATGGATCAGAAAATATTTTAGAAACAGTGGCCACCACAGTAGCTCTCAGACATGATCATGAACTAGCCATCAGATATGGTGACGTCATCAGATATGACCCTGAAACTTGCCATCAGATATGGCAACCATCAGTTATGATTCAGAGGACTTTGGGTCCGCATTCTGTATACACATAGGCTTTGGGCCGTATGCAGGGTGTTCTTTCGCCTTTGGGGCTGTCTACGCGTATGACTCAGTTTGTTTCAGTGTTCATGGACGTAGTATGTTAGCCACAGTGGTGTTGTTATAACAGCTGAAAAACAGAAAATTTCATTACTACAAGATTTTAGACAGCCAGATAGTATATTAATTTCAGTTTGTCCGTTTGATATTTAAATTTCTGTTCAACATCATTATTTTGCAAAGCTTCATTTTTTTTATGAAATTGCCCTATTATAGCATTACATTTTATTTCAACTAGCCGCAAAGTTAGTTTCAAAATAGCCAATATATTTTCTTAGCAAAATGCTTGAGATCCACTCGCTGGGTCTAAGGTCATCTTGAGTTTAGACTCAACCCTCCATTATTAAATATTATTTACAGACACGTCCGGGAAGGAGCCATAGAAGACGTGAGGGAACGAACTAAGCCTTTTGCAGACAGTGGAACTTTCACTCCATCCTTGTGACATTGCAGCAAATTTTTGGTTCTTCAGGTAAAATGATCAGTAATATGAAGACTAGTTATTTTTTTGGTAAAGTGGAAGGGATTGTATATGAACTTGGACAGTAGATGATGGTTGTACATAAGGAACAATGTAAATGTATTTGGTGTTGTGAATGTGGAATATGATTTGGTTGGATGTGATGGTGAATCAAAAGTAGAATTTTATGGAAAAAGTTTTATTTGAATTATTTCAGGTACAGGTTAGCGTTTGGGAGTCCATAAAATAGAGGAATTACTGCCGAATATTTATATAAATGCTAATTATGATTAAGATGATCAGATAGTTTAATTGTCGCACTCGTCCCGGCTAGCGGGGCGGGTCGTGACATTTCTGGTGGTATCAGAGCAATGATTTATGAAATTTGATCAAACTTGATATTCGAGGTTGATATATGAATCCCTTGGTGGTTATGATTTATGTATTGGACTCCGATATGAAATGGAAATGATATTGGAATAACAATATTCTTGTTATTGAGGATTTATCTATAGTTTGCCATAAGATTTGAGGATTTATAATTTTGGAAGAGCTAATTAAGAAATTTTATTTATGTAGGGCACAATGGCGGCTGAGCAACCTTCTCAGACCTCACAAGGACTAGGACCAAGTGGTGTACATGATGGGAGTAATAATAACAATATGCAGGAGACTTTGGCATTATAGCACAGACCTTGGGAAGCATGGCTGCTCGATCTGTGAGACCGCATGAATTCGAACATCAACTGCCATTTGAGCATGTTCGGAAGTTAGGTGCTAAAGATTTTGTAGGCACAACGGATCCGAAGGTGGCAAGAGACTGGTTTGAACATATGGAGAAGATATTTGAATTGATGGAGTGTACTGAAGCCCAAAAGTTGAGATATGCAATATTTCTGTTAAAAGAAAATGCTGATGACTGGTGGAAATCGGTGAAGATGAAATACACGGACCCATCCGAGATTACATGGCAGATATTTGAAAAAGAATTCAATGAAAAATATTATCCGAGAATATATCAAGAAGATCGATGCAAAGAATTCTTATTTCTTACTCAGGGGAGTTTTTCTGTTGATGAATATGAGAAACGCTTTACGGAATTATTAAAGTTTGCAGCCTCTTTAGTGAAAACCGAAGAAGATAAATGTCGGCGTTTCGAGGATGGACTTCACATAGATATTAAGTCAATGATTTCAGCCAATGGATTTACCGAATATGGTAAATTAGTGGAAGCTGCACGTAGATCTGAACGTGTGATGCGGGAAAGACAAAGGTGTAATGATCAGAATAGGAAAAGATTTGGGGAAAGACCACCATGGAGAGGACCCGAGAACAAAGTTAGAAGAAATTTTGAAAATCCAAGGCAATACAACTTATCTGCTCAAAGACATAGGGGAAATCAAATGGGTAGATTTGCTACAGAAAATTCTAGAAATGCAGGATTTTCTTATCCTCAATGTACCATCTGTGGAAAGCGTCATTCAGGAGAATGTCGCAGTGGATCGTCAGGTTGTTATAATTGTGGTCAGACAGGCCATGTACGCCGAAATTGCCCAAATCTTATATCAAACTGGGGAAATGCAAGGACACCAATTCAACAGAATATCCATGCTAGGGCCATAACTCAAGAACCCCAACCAAAGAAAGAAGAAAGGAGAAATGATATTATAAGGAAAGGGAATAAAAAGGCACAAAATCAGGGAAAAGCTTTTGCGATGACACTCCAAGAAGCCATCTCTGCTGAGGATGTGGTCTCAGGTACCACTGTTATTTTTGGCAGAAATGCTTATACCCTTATTGATTCTGGTGCCAGTCATTCATTTATTTCTCGAAAATTTTCTGTATTTGCGGATAAAGAAATGAGTATACTTGATCATGCATTATCAATCTCCTTACCTAAAGGAGAGCCTGAGATAGTTTGGAATGTCTTTAAAGACTGTTTGATAAAGATAGGTGGAGGTCAGGTTATCGTGAATCTTATCCCTATGGAAATTAAAGAATTTGATGCCATTATAGGGATGGATTGTTTGACATCATACCATGCCTTACTAGATTGCTTTAAGAAGCAAGTTATTTTTCGAATGCCAGGCGAGACAGAGTTTGCATTCTATGGAGAAAGAAATGTATACCCAACCTGTGTCATTTCTAGTATAGTGGCACATAAATTACTCAAGAAGGGATATTCGTCTTTTGTTGCCCTTGTATACAATACAAAAGTAGAATCTATATGTTTAGAAAATATTCCTATAGTAAGGGAATTTCCTGAAGTATTTCCTGATGAACTACCGTGACTTCCGCCAGATAGAGAAATCGAATTCAATATTGATTTAATACCTGGTACTACCCCGATTGCATTGACTCCTTATCGAATGGCTCCGGCTGAACTTAGGGAACTGAAGATCCAATTGCAAGAGCTAACGGATAAGGGATTCATCCAGTCTAGTATATCTCCATGGGGGGCTCCTGTTCTTTTTGTTAAAAAGAAAGATGGTTCCTTGCGACTTTGTATTGATTATCGAAGATTGAATCGGGTGACAGTACGCAATAATTATCCTCTTCCTCGAATAGATGATTTGTTTGATCAATTGCAAGGGGCTTCTGTATTCTCTAAGATAGACTTGAGATCATGCTACCATCAGTTGAAAATTAAAGCCGAAGATGTCCCTAAAACAGCTTTCCGCACTCGTTACGGACATTATGAATTTTTGGTGATGCCTTTTGGGTTGACAAATGCCCCTGCTGCATTTATGGATTTAATGAATCGAGTATTCCATCCCTTCTTAGACAAATTTGTGATTGTGTTTATTGATGACATTTTGATATACTCAAAGTCAGAGGAAGAGCATAAAGATCAATTGCGGATAGTATTACAAACTTTAAAGGACCATCAGTTATTTGCAAAATTTGATAAATGTGAGTTCTGGTTGAAGAAGGTTTCATTTCTAGGGCATGTTATCTCGGCAGAAGGTATATCGGTTGATCCAAGTAAAATAGAAGCAGTTCTGAATTGGAGACAACCAGCAAGTGTATCCGAAATTAGAAGTTTTCTTGGTTTAGCAGGATACTATAGAAGATTTGTTGAAAATTTTTCAAGAATTGCAGCGCCATTGACAAAGTTGACTAGGAAAGAAGTGAAATTTATCTGGGATGATAAATGTGAAGAGAGTTTTCAGGAACTTAAAAATCGTCTAACCTCAGCTCCCATTCTTAGCCTTCCTTGTGGGAATGGTGGATTTATAATTTATAGCGATGCATCACGTCAAGGTTTGGGATGCGTTTTAATGCAGAATGGGAAGGTGATTGCCTATGCCTCTAGGCAACTTAAGCCGCATGAGCTAAATTATCCTACACATGATTTGGAATTAGCTGCGGTAGTATTTGCTTTAAAAATTTGGAGGCATTATTTATATGGTGAGACATGTCAGATTTTTACCGACCATAAGAGCTTGAAATATATATTTTCTCAGAAAGAATTGAATCTTAGACAGAGAAGATGGTTGGAATTGATAAAAGATTATGATTGTACTATTGAGTATCATCCTGGAAAAGCGAATGTAGTAGCAGATGCTCTTAGTCGGAAGTCAAGAGGTGAACTAGCATATGTAAAGACTGAACATCACTCATTATTGTCACAGTTAAGGGGACTACGTGCAAACCTGACAGTACATAATTCTGGAATTTTATTGGCTACCCTACAGGTTAGGCCTATATTATATGATAAAATACGAGAGGCTCAAGAATCTGATCAAGAAATGAAAAGAATACAAGGAAAAGTGGAGAATGGAGAATTGCCTGATTTCACGATAAATGAGCACGGAGTATTATTTTTCAAACAAAGATTGTGTGTCCCACAACTTGCAGAGCTTAGAAAAGAAATTCTTGAGGAAGCACATAACTCTATATACGCAATGCATCCAGGAAGCACAAAGATGTATAGAACATTGAAATCATGCTATTGGTGGTCAGGAATGAAAAGAGAGATTGCAGAATATGTATCGAGATGTTTGATTTGTCAACAAACTAAACCAGAACACATGCGACCGGCTGGTACATTGCAACCTCTCCCGATACCAGAGTGGAAATGGGAACATATTACCATGGATTTCGTTACTGGATTGCCTAGGACCCGTCGAGGCCATGATGCGATATGGGTAATTGTCGATAGATTGACCAAATCTTCTCATTTCTTAGCAGTTAATATGACATATACATTGGATCGCTTGGGTAAAATTTTCGTGGATGAAATAGTACGGTTACATGGAGCGCCAGTTTCAATTGTGTCTGATAGAGATCCTCGTTTTACCTCTAAATTTTGGCCTAGTCTACATAAAGCAATGGGTACAAAATTAGCATTCAGCACTGCTTTTCACCCACAAACGGATGGGCAGTCCGAGCGGACTATTCAAACTTTGGAAGATATGCTTAGAGCTTGCGCATTAAGTTTTAAAGACAGTTGGGATGAACATCTATCCCTTATGGAGTTTGCTTATAATAATAGTTATCAGTCGAGTATTGGGATGGCACCATATGAAGCCTTGTATGGTCGAGCATGCAGAACTCCTCTTTGTTGGATCGAAGTAGGAGAGCGTAAATTGGTCCAACCTGAATTAGTACAAATGACAGTGGAAAAAGTTGAAGAAATCAAGAGACACTTGAAGGCCGCACAAGATAGGCAGAAAAGTTATGCGGATAAGAGAAGAAGAGATTTAGAATTTCAAGTAGGTGATCAAGTATTTTTACGAGTATCTCCTTGGAAGGGTATAATCAGATTTGGAAAGAAGGGAAAACTAAGCCCACGATACATTGGTCCGTATGAAGTTATACAAAGAATTGTTAGTGTAGCGTATCGTCTTCGACTCCCACCTGAGCTAGCAAGGATACATAATGTTTTTCATGTCTCTACTCTTCGGAAATATATTCCAGACCCATCACATGTTATACAACCACAAGAAATTCAACTGAAGGAGGACCTTTCCTATAACGAGATTCCAGTACAAATTTTAGATTATAAAGTCCAAGAACTTCGGACGAAGAAGATACCACTGGTAAAAGTCCTTTGGAGGAGTCATGCAATAGAGGAAGCCACATGGGAAAGAGAAGAGGAAATGCGACGTCAATACCCACACATCTTTGCAAATTGATAGAGGTACGTAAATTTCGAGGACGAAATTTATTTTAAGTAGGGAAGAATTGTAACATTTAGGTATGGTAAAAATATGTCAATTATACTAAACTTAAGGCTCTAGGATGTCAATGGTTGGATACAAGCACATGCATACCACATATTTATCATGGAATATATATATATATATATATATATATATATATATATATATATACACACACACACACACACACACACTGAATGACATTGATACATATTTGTTTAGATAAGACTTTAGAGCCAACGTATACTTGACTGATAAAGAACGGATTGGGTACTAATTTGACAAATTTCCAGATTGTCTATTTTGGGATGTAGAAAACGATAAATAAAAAATTTAGGTGTTAATATTAGGATTAGGAAGTTCTAATATTTGGAATGGGAAAGTTGACTAAATTTTTGACATACTGTGAGATGAATTAAGAAAGATATGGTTATGGCTTTCTTTATAGGCTTTTGTTGTCTCGATTAAAATATGATATGGGGGTATATGGCTATACCCACATACATCCAGACCTGGTGGCTATAATAATGCCGTAGGATATGAAAAAAAAAAGATTATTATTGTGAGACAGTAGGAAGATTCGAGTAACTAAATTCTACCTTTAAAAGTATAATATATTATTTACGGTAAGATATAGCTTGCATGGTAAATATGGTATATGTAGTAGACGCGTGCCTTTAGAGTACACGTGTAGTATAATTGAAAACCCTAAAAGAAAACTCGTGTAGTATATAAAGACGGTGGCTGGTGGTGAAAATGGGAGAGAAGCCATAACCATAGCAGGGATTTCGGGGGAGAGCAAGTATACTTAAGGTTCGTTTTCTCCTTGGTCATTATTTTATCATAATAACCATTAGTTTTAATTGCATGTAATACGATGAGAATTTAATTTAAAGAAAAAAACAGAAAGGATGTAAAACAATAAGTACCTCTAACGTAAGAATTTTGAATGATTTCATTTTTAGTTTTAATTTTAGTGCATGTACGTGTTGATATTATATTGTATAATAGCATAGGTTTTTTTTATAAGTACATGGAAATTATATGAAATCATATGAAGCCCGGCATGTTTTTTTTTCTTTCTTTGTGGATGTTGTTAAAATTATATCAGTTCTAGCAACTTATACTCGTAAAGTAAATTAATTCTAGTTCCATATTAAGGTATATGCATATATATTATATATGCCTACTGTTTTTCTTATAAGTGGATTTATGTTATTAATAGTATAAATAAAAGAAAATATATTTCTTGGATGTAATACTAACGTGTATTAAGGAGTGATAAGGTCAAGTATGTTTTGCACTACAGCTATTTGTTTTATAACCTAATTTTTTTTATGATCCAAATCCTTTGAATTGATGAAGCACAATACCAATGTAAATGCTTTTTTTTTCATTAATATACTTGTGTAATTATATTTTTTCAGAAGTAAAATAATAGTAATTTATCATAATCTAAACTCTTGTATAAAACTTCAACATGATTGAATGAATGTAAGATCAGTACTACGTGAAATTAATAACCTATGATGCTCTTGGTTTATCTAGAAAAGAGGAGATGCTACGAAATGGTAGGGCATGTTCTGTTAGTATGGAAAAGAACATAAATCTTTAACAGTGGTAACATCTAGGTATGCCGTGCACTAACAGTGAGGTCATGTTATGCATATAAATTTTATACAACAAGGATATACTACATTATAACTAACGGACATGTGTATATATTCCAGGATAATATAATAATAGTGGTGCACGTTAAGAATGTTTAGTTCGTGTTAGTGTTATAGGGTCATCTGTGTAAAGAGAGATCTTATAGCAACTGCATTTTAAGAAGAGACCTGCATGTCTAAACAGTATGATTTAATAATATTACAGACCTTTATCCATTATTACAATATGTAGGGAAACTCGAGAGCGTAGGATAAGAGTGAGAAGTTCAAATCGCAATTGCGCCGCAAAGGTTAAATTTTGAGGTGAGTGGTCTTGAGCCTATTTTAATATATAACCCTATTTTTACAGATACTTTGAAATATTACAGTTTCGGATGCCTTTTAACTATGCTATTGTACTTGTATAGTCTAGTTTGATAATCGGATAAGTTTGTTTTTGTCCAAGATGATGGCAGCTTAGTAAAGTCGGTGTTGTATGGAAGCTTAATGTATGGTAGAAAAGCTTAGTTTTATGTTTCAGTCTTCAATTATGTTGTATTCATACTACAGAAGTTTTCAGACATTACAGATAAATTCATTGTATGATGTTATGATTTAGATATCATAAATTTCTCCGCTTTACAGTGGTTATATTGCTATGGATCAGAAAATATTTTAGAAACAGTGGCCACCACAGTAGCTCTCAGACATGATCATGAACTAGCCATCAGATATGGTAACGTCATCAGATATGACCCTGAAACTTGCCATCAGATATGGCAACCATCAGTTATGATTCAGAGGACTTTGGGTCCGCATTCTGTATACACATAGGCTTTGGGCCGTATGCAGGGTGTTCTTTCGCCTTTGGGGCTGTCTACGCGTATGACTCAGTTTGTTTCAGTGTTCATGGACGTAGTATGTTAGCCACAGTGGTGTTGTTATAACAGCTGAAAAACAGAAAATTTCATTACTACAAGATTTTAGACAGCCAGATAGTATATTAATTTCAGTTTGTCCGTTTGATATTTAAATTTCTGTTCAACATCATTATTTTGCAAAGCTTCATTTTTTTTATGAAATTGCCCTATTATAGCATTACATTTTATTTCAACTAGCCGCAAAGTTAGTTTCAAAATAGCCAATATATTTTCTTAGCAAAATGCTTGAGATCCACTCGCTGGGTCTAAGGTCATCTTGAGTTTAGACTCAACCCTCCATTATTAAATATTATTTACAGACACGTCCGGGAAGGAGCCATAGAAGACGTGAGGGAACGAACTAAGCCTTTTGCAGACAGTGGAACTTTCACTCCATCCTTGTGACATTGCAGCAAATTTTTGGTTCTTCAGGTAAAATGATCAGTAATATGAAGACTAGTTATTTTTTTGGTAAAGTGGAAGGGATTGTATATGAACTTGGACAGTAAATGATGGTTGTACATAAGGAACAATGTAAATGTATTTGGTGTTGTGAATGTGGAATATGATTTGGTTGGATGTGATGGTGAATCAAAAGTAGAATTTTATGGAAAAAGTTTTATTTGAATTATTTCAGGTACAGGTTAGCGTTTGGGAGTCCATAAAATAGAGGAATTACTGCCGAATATTTATATAAATGCTAATTATGATTAAGATGATCAGATAGTTTAATTGTCGCACTCGTCCCGGCTAGCGGGGCGGGTCGTGACAGATATGACCAAGCACCGTCCCTTGAATCATCATGAAGTGACTCTTCTCCCAAGATAAAGCAAGATGGACCTTGATACGATGCTGAAGTACGTGGTCTAGGCAATCAAGACAAGCATCAAACCCATTGTCGTAGATCGAAAAATCATCCATGAAGACCTCTAAGCAATCATCCACCATGTACAAGAAGATGTAAAACATGCACCTTTGGAATGTATCCTAGGCATTACATAGACCAAAGGGCATCTATCTGAAAGCGTAGGTTCAAACGTACAGGTGAATGTCGTTTTATCCCGGTTCGGCTGCTATGGCCACCTGGCTGTAATCGGAGTACCCGTCAAGAAAGCAGCAATGACTCTTCCCAATTAGAATCTCGATAATCTGATCAATAAATGGCAGCGGGAAATGATCCTTCTTGGCCGCATGATTCAATTGTTTGTAGTCCACACAGACCTTTCAAGAAATGGGTACCCAGATAGCTATCTCTTCTCCAAACTCGCTAACAACTGTAGTAATTCCCATCTTTTTGGGCACCACATGTAATGGACTAACCCACTTGGAGTCGGAGATGTGGTAGATAAAATCAGTGCTCCACCATTTTAATATCTCTTTCATGACCACATATCGAAGGTTCGGGTTCCACCGTCGCTAGAACTCTCGCGATGCATTAGCATCCTCTTCGAGATAAATATGGTGAGAGCACAGGGCTGACCGTATCCCCTAGAGATCATCTACGCTCGATCCAATCTACTTGTGGTTCTTTCAAGAATCTCCATTAAATGAGATTCCTGCTCTCTAGTCAAATCTGTTGAGATATGACAAGGTACATCTCTAGGTCACTCGCAAGGAATCTGTACTTCAGTGACTATGGTAAGGCTTCAACTCTGGGCAATTGGGAGCTGGCAAATCTGGCTTCTGGAATGTCTGCATGAAAGCAACCAAATCTACATGGGAGAACTCTCGTTGTGCATGAAACTCTGGTGAAGATAGCTCTGCTGGTGTGTCTGTAATCGGTGTTGTCTCAGTCTCCACCCTAGTTATCGGCTCTCTAGGAATCAGACAAGGTAAAAGTGAAGGATATGGAATTATCCTCAAGCGCATCACGGAAGCGTGATCGTCGTATCGGATACGACGAAGAACGACTAGTCGTACTAGTTGTTCGGTGCAGCGGAATTTAAAAAATTTTATTCGATGAAACCACATGATCCGAGAACCATTCTCAGATCGTTTCATCTATAACCACAACAAGTATAATGCAATACCTCTTGAAGCGTGGTTGATCAAGTCTCTAAAGAAAGAGACCTCCTGTCTCAAGTCCGATCGTCGGCGAGACCGCTTGCGAGCGCGGGGATGAACCGCATTGTCCTCGCAATCCAAGAAGATGATCCAAGCGTGGTTGCTCCTGATCTCGTCGCACGAGATCAAACGTCTCCTTCGTGGGCGTAGCACACCAAGAAGACGGAGAAACCGAAGAACGTCGAAGCGGCGGCGCGGTGGCGAAGGCGACGACGGTTCCTTCTCTAGGGTATGGTGGACGGCCACCAACAAGAGAGGGAGAGAGGGCTGGCATGTATGAAGAAATGAGGGAGAGAGCTCCAATATTTCATGTAATTAGAGAGCATAGAATGCCTCTCTATTTATAGGGTTTTGGGATCCATGGATCTCAATCCATGGGACACATAAAATCAATGGGTGAGATTGATTTGTGTCAATCCAATGGCCAAGATTGTTGTTGTCAAAAGCAACAAATTTAGGTTAAAACATATTTGAAAAAATCAAATATAATTTAGTCCTAAATCAACCCAACAAATAAGGAGAGAATGTGCATGGAGATTTCATCTCCATGCACCTTCCATGTTGGACGGCCACCCATTCCATATAGGAATGGTGTGCCGCCCACTATGGGAGTCCAAGGAGGCAATCTCATGGATTCCCATGAGATTGCATATCTCCTTGATTTTCTCTCTTATTTATTTGCAACAAATTTTGTTGGGTTTTATTCTTCAAAAATAATTCACAATTATCTTTGAGAATATTGCATTCTTGCCATGGAAAAAATTGTGAATCATATTCACAACCCAAAACAACATATAATTCATATTGTTAATTAATTACACAATGTGTATCCAATACACATAATAATTAATCAACACATATAAATTATAATTAGCTCTCTCTAATACATTATAAATCACATTTATAATATATTATGAATAATTGGATATTTCTATCCACATTATTCTTATCCACATTAATTAAATCACATTTAATTAAATTGGATAATTTCTTCACACATCAAGATGATTAAATCACATTTAATCATTATTTCTTCATTGCTTAGATCTTATGGAATTATTCTTGAACCCTTCAAGAATAATGCAATCTCTCCGCAGATACTTGGAGATAAGGACAGGGCGATTGTATTGTTCCACGTATAGTGACATGGATATTGAGATCATATCTCAAATCCAGATCGCGAGCCTCTCATAGATGCTTGATTAAATCAAGACCGTAAATCTAATCTTCTCATTGTATCTGAATCACATTCAGATCAATGTCCAACACTTGGACCAAGATCAGATCACTTCTCTATTGAGAGGAGTCACTAAAATCCAGACCCGTTTCATCACTCCCTAGGAATGGAAGCGTCATGGTTATACAATCGTTTATGATCAAATCACCCTCAGGTATTCCCAATACCTGTACATCCTGCATACTGGAAGACTCAGACTAAACCCGAAGTATCGGATCAACTTTATACTGTCTACTTCGTGGTTTTATCAGTAAGTTTCTCATTCGATCATTGGGAGTTGGTATCGATCATACACTTTCCAAAAGTGTATATCATACCTAGGTCTTGATCATATACTAAAAGTATATATCAAACCTACAAATTCAGTCAAGCTTCCAAAGCGAGACGACCATGCGCATGGAATTTGATTCTTCCCAATATTTCATGAGTGAGCTCATGTCTTCCGGTTCAGTAACTGAACCTGTATGATCCCTTTGAGAGATCGTATTACTCATATGCCCTTATATGCACACCAGCACGCCGGTGTATAGACCTTGATTAGGTCATCAACCTATTGGTCTGCCAAATGTACATACTTGGACATATAGCAACACATCTGTCTCCGGTCAGAGGATGCGCGCCTATATCATGACAGCATATGATATAGGACTTTGGTTATCTCGATCTCGTTAAGTCAACTCTTTGACCTAACTAATCTGACACCTCCGAATCTATATTCCTATGCAGAGGACCTGCATCAAGAGGTCGGTCAGATATCAGCCTTCAGAGATAAGGATTGCCATCTCCTACTCAGGCTGGAGATCATCTCTTAACAATCATTTGACGGTGCTTGATGAGTCCTCAATCTAACTCTTTAGATATTCATCTAAGCACCAGCCTCTATGATTCAATAGTTGAATCAACAGCTGTATGATTATTAAGATGGCCATGGTACATAACCCTAATTGTACTAAGGGACCTATTATACAAACTATTCATTCTTCATTTCAGATCAGGGAATGATATGTGCAATAACATTTATTGCATAATGGCTCGTCGTGGGCTCGCATTTCCAACAATCTCCCACTAGCCCAAAGAGCCATTAATGGGCTAATCATTTAAACTCACACTCATGTGACAATCATAGGCTATTTAGAAAATAGCTGGGTAAGCTGATCAGTCACTCTGTTCCCGCGAGACTACGCCAAGTCCTTTTACGGCACTTGCATATCCCCAGTAACAGTGCTCGCATCCAATGCGAATGTTGCATCTTATGCAACTAATACTCAATCTTGTTAGTTATAGTGTCCTTGACACTACAACTTAACAATTATCATAACCAGTATTTCCATAATCCTTATCAGAATATCCTTATTCCTGGAGATCACTATCTCTTAAGGTATCCACAGTTAAGACCTTTTAGATCTCTATCTATAAAGTCTCAAGTTTTTGAAGATAAGACTTTGAGATCACTATCTCAAAAATCTTGTCATCTATGAAGATTTTGTCATTACTGCAACCAAGTGTTTTATTTCCATAGTAGGATTAGCAACAGTTTACTACTCCCACTGCATGGCAGCCATCTGGCTTTTGTGCACATCTAGCGCCCACTTGGCTTCTCAGAACTGATGCCCAAAGGCAAGTAGTTCTAGCATTCACTTCCTCAACTCTTTGAGGTGCTATCCCTTTAGATAGGTCAGTACCATATCTTAAGGGATGGAAGCCATTACTGGAATTTTCCATAAAATGGAATATGTCCAAGATGTACTATAAATGTCACAGTCCCATTATCCTCTTCTCTTTGCTTCTGAACAACTTCAGAACTAAGATCTGAGAGGCATCTTTGAAATCATATTTCAAGTTATGGAACAACCAGATTATAAAACACTAATTATTATCCTTATATCATTTTTAAATGATTAGGATATCATCTACATTTAGCACGATGAACACAAAAGCACTCCCACTAAGCTTCATATGGTTCATCAAGATTCTATCTGAAATCATAACATTTATAATTTCATCAAATCTTATGATCCAACTTCAAGAAGCTTAATTGAGTCCATAGATGGATTCCTTAGCTTGCACACCTTGCTTTCCTCAACCATGAAGCCCTGGGGCTACTTCATAGGAATATCCTCAAAGAGGCATTCGTAGAGGAATGCAATATTGACTTACATCTTGAAGATGCAATAGTCAAGTTATGTAGCTAAGGTTAGCAATATTATGATGGTTTTAAGCATGGTCACCGAAGAGCAAGTCTCATTTCAAGCAATGTCTTCTCTTCCAGTGTGTAGCTTATGGCTACGAACCGTGCTTTGAAGATCTCTACCTTCTCATCAGGTTCCCTGTCTCTTGAAGATCCATTTACACCTTTACAGGTCTTACCCATATAGGTGGATCCTCGAGGGTCCATATACAACACTTGTATATGAAGTCTACATTAGACTTTTATTGCTATCCATCTATCCATGCTATGATCTTCAGAAGCTTCATCACATGAAGTTCGATCATTGTCAGATTTCTCTAACACATGGAATCCATCCTCAAACTCATCTGAAGAGGTATTAATGTTTCATCTTTAATTATCCTTTTAGTTTCCAATTTCAGGAGTCTCATTATAAATGAGTTCCTACACTTTATTTTCATCTTGATTCTCAAGAGTCTCAACCTCTAAGAATCACATTCTCGGAGATGAGATATTTTAAGAATCTCAAGGTCATAAAGTAGGTATCCAATACCATCCTTTATTTTCCTAATGAAGCAGCACTCTCAAGTGCTAGATTCCAACATACATGGAACCTTATTAAGGATATACATTGTAGTCTCTACTACACATATATACCTGGAAACTAAGGGATAATTATGCTAAAAATTCAACATTGATAAGATCATGTCACACATGATCTAATTGTATCTACCTATAACTCTTTTGAGTTAAGGTGTGTTAGGAGGTTTGAGATAGAAATGATATTCATATCTCCATAAGGTATTCTTCGAATTTATCTAGTAGGTACTTGCTACCTAGATTAGATCAAATTCATTTTATCTTCCTTCAAACTTTGGTTCTAAACCAAAATTAATGAAATCTTCGAACATTTCAAAAGTTTCTTAGATGAAGAGAAGAAATCTCATATCATACATAATCATCAATAGATATCACATATCCACGACGTTTATAATGATATAGATGATCCACATACATCAATATGTATGAGATCCTGAATACCTTGGCATCTTACACCATTCCCAAAGAAGGGTGTATTGGACATTTTACTTTGAATACAATATTCATAAGTATGTAAGTTTTGAAATTTTAGACATTCTAAAGTTTCATCTCTTACTATTCTATTGATCAAATCAACAGACAAATGTCCACGGCTTGATGCTAGATCATTGTCAAATGATCTTCATCCTCCTATTGATCTTATAAAGGTTTTAATTTCAGTATTTAGAAATATTAATGAACCATTCATTAATTTTTTCTAATTTAGTAGAGTCCACCAGATTTTAGATTACTATCTGAAGTATCTCCATCATAATTCTTTATGATAGTTCTACCTCAGAATTCATGTTTATTTCCAACATTTAGAAATAAACAATGAGTGTATTCTAATATCTAGGTCACAGAGACAATCTCTAAGACTAAGGGCTCTCCCACTGAAATTAACAAGTCTATTAATCCAACAGAGATTGTTGCAACAATTGCATCAATATTCACGTGGACAACTATAAACCTTTAAGATCAAATTTTCCAGTCTTCTAAAACATATGCAACCCATTGCGAATGTCATCAGAAGATTGAGATACAATTATTTGACTTTATCTTATTCAATAAGTAAGTCAATATCAATGATTTATGTAGATTATTCTGATGCTCCATCCGAGTCCTTTTCTAAGGATTCTAGACAGACTTGATAGTCATACTATCAACACATCAACTTATTACAGTATTGGCATTCATCCAACTCTTTGGATGTCATATGGAAGTCACAGAAGTCCAGTCAACTCTTTGACTTTCCTTCTTTCTTGGGTCCAACCCATGCTTCCACTGTGCTCCCTTTATCTATGAGCAACCATTGCTTAAGACTAAGGATCTCTTACAATAAATTCAAAAGAATTCAAAATAAGAGTATTTCAACATTTATTTATGCTTCATTAGATTCACACAATATGAATACTATGAAGCTTCATGAATGACTAGAGTATAGACAGTAGAATAATGACACTCATCATCTACATCCATCTAAACTCATAAAACATAGGTTCAGGTAGGTACTCAAACAATTTGAATACATCATCTCTTTATAGAGCTACCATTCTACATGATGCAGAGAACCATGTCACTCATGATTAAATGTCAAGAGCACATATGTATGCCAGAAAATCTTCATTGATTTTATAAGGATTATATGACAATTATGATCATCATCAACATGTCACTTCCAAAGTACATTTGATGATACCAAGACTATAGTGACATACAAACCCTAGGGTTGTAGTCCTATTATCTATTTAATTGTCATTCCTCATTAGTATGAGGAGACTTGCATATTGCAACCACATACATTATGTGTTCAATTGCAAGTACAATATCTGGATCATGAGTCCAATCCAAGATATTTCACTGGTTATTATTGAGTATATCATTGAGTGGGTTTTAATGAAGGATTATCTGAAATAAGAAATTTGCATAGATGTATGTATTTATATATATACATATTTTACTTTGATTTAGGAATTTTTATATCAAAGTTGTCTTGCCATGTCAACATTGAAAGTTCATTCCCTTAATCACTTTCAATGTAAGAGATATACTTACCATTATATCTCAAGCAAGATCTGGGATCTCCTTCCTTATCTTTGTTGCATCCCAATAATATGAGAACCTACAACTCGGATAAAAAGAAGCGGGAACACATTCCGCCTTGCAAGTCCAACTTGCATCTCCCAATTCGGTCTTTAACACCCGGGCCCACCACCCCTAAGGCGATGTTGACCCATCATTAATTGAACCAACCGTCAACAGGAATACAACTCGCTATGCGCAATCCAATATCGCCCCAATAATATGAGGACCCGATAATGGGGTCACTACGCATACGTCCTTACTCTTTCGAGAAGCGACGAGCCCGATCCAGATGCGCTTGCATACAGGAGCTGTCACTTCGGACAGGCGTCTCCCATATGCAATCCCTGGCGACGGAACCCTCCGCCTTGACGGGAGACCATGGATGTCACTTATGTGATCCTCCATATCATATTCAAATTTTAATTAATTATCGTGAATCACATTCACATAATTAATTCTTCCAAGGGAATTATTATCTCTAATCATATTAGAGTATTTCAATTGGACATAATCAATTTAATTATATTAAATTAATTATCAATCCAATTCAATCAATCAAACTCGATTATTTTACTTGAATACATATATGGTAATATCTCAAAATACGTATTAATTCAAATTTTAATAATTAGAAAAATGCATCTTAATCCCTCGGACATTATCCCGGCCCTACCCGCTGTCATGGCCAGTACCGACGAGAGTGGGACGGACCACATACGTTGCAACCCGCAACCCCAATGCTCTCCGACTAGGCACCATATCCGCCTCGGGAAAGGATAATGCCAAATTGATTAATTTGTACTTGAGATGATCATCAGTTCTTCAACCGAAATTGTACCATATAGTAATAATCAAAACATTTTTGATTATAAGGAAATTTGCTAAACAAATTCCCAAATCCTATTCAAGCATCAAGTTTGAAAGATTGCGGTTTCCAATTATGATTTAGATCACATCTTAATCAATTATTGGTTAAGGCAATGTCATTTAAGGGAATAATTATCATCAAATATTTCACAAATATTTATGCACAATTATTCTAGGAAATTAAACAATTTAATTTCACTAAATGATTAAATGACAATCACCAATCAAACATTAAGTTTGATGAATGTGTTTCCAATTAAGATTTAGATCAAATCTAATCAATTAATTGGTTGAGGCCAAGTCAATTATGTAAATAATCATTTTCAAATATTTCACAAATATTTTTCATGATTATTTCATGAAATTAACAATTAATTTCACTAATTGACAATCACTTGGTTCTTGATTAGGACTGTAATTTCAGCAGTGACCCCTTCTTACTAAAATTAGCATATCTCAATCATATTAAATCCAAATTAGACAAAATCAATTTTCATAGATTGCTAATTTGATTTAGGACAGAATACAAGTGATGTTACACGCATTTCGAGGCAAGTCTAAACAGTAATTAACATTTTAATCACGTTCAGATCTACAGTTCCCGCAACAGTGCATACATGTTCATTAAAACAACCATATCTAGAGCATACGAAATCCGATTTACGTAAACTCAGATCCTATGGTTTCCTTATTTAATGGGGAACAAAATACAAGTATTAAATTCGTGTTTAAAAAATTTAAACAGTGCCGAATTTATTTACTAAACAGATCTGCGAAATCAAATGCGATGAAAACTTTCGCGACCTAAACGAACCCAAGTCGTCCTCGGTTTTTCGAATCATATTCGAAACCGTCGACCTAAGGCTCTGATACCACTTGAAGGATATGGAATTATCCTCAAGCGCATCACGGAAGCGTGATCGTCGTATCGGATACGACGAAGAACGACTAGTCGTACTAGTTGTTCGGTGCAGCGGAATTTAAAAAATTTTATTCGATGAAACCACATGATCCGAGAACCATTCTCAGATCGTTTCATATATAACCACAACAAGTATAATGCAATACCTCTTGAAGCGTGGTTGATCAAGTCTCTAAAGAAAGAGACCTCCTGTCTCAAGTCCGATCGTCGGCGAGACCGCTTGCGAGCGCGGGGATGAACCGCGTTGTCCTCGCAATCCAAGAAGATGATCCAAGCGTGGTTGCTCCTGATCTCGTCGCACGAGATCAAACGTCTCCTTCATGGGCGTAGCACACCAAGAAGACGGAGAAACCGAAGAACATCCAAGCAGCGACGCGGTGGCGAAGGCGACGACGGTTCCCTTCTCTAGGGTATGGTGGATGGCCACCAACAAGAGAGGGAGAGAGGACTGGCGTGTATGAAGAAATGAGGGAGAGAGAGCTCCAATATTTCATGTAATTAGAGAGCATAGAATGCCTCTCTATTTATAGGGTTTTGGGATCCATGGATCTCAATCCATGGGACACATAAAATCAATGGGTGAGATTGATTTGTGTCAATCCAATGGCCAAGATTGTTGTTGTCAAAAGCAACAAATTTAGGTTAAAATATATTTGAAAAAAATCAAATATAATTTAGTCCTAAATCAACCCAACAAATAAGGAGAGAATGTGCATGGAGATTTCATCTCCATGCACCTTCCATGTTGGACGGCCACCCATTCCATATAGGAATGGTGTGCCGCCCACTATGGGAGTCCAAGGAGGCAATCTCATGGATTCCCATGAGATTGCATATCTCCTTGATTTTCTCTCTTATTTATTTGCAACAAATTTTGTTGGGTTTTATTCTTCAAAAATAATTCACAATTATCTTTGAGAATATTGCATTCTTGCCATGGAAAAAATTGTGAATCATATTCACAACCCAAAACAACATATAATTCATATTGTTAATTAATTACACAATGTGTATCCAATACACATAATAATTAATCAACACATATAAATTATAATTAGCTCTCTCTAATACATTATAAATCACATTTATAATATATTATGAATAATTGGATATTTCTATCCACATTATTCTTATCCACATTAATTAAATCACATTTAATTAAATTGGATAATTTCTTCACACATCAAGATGATTAAATCACATTTAATCATTATTTCTTCATTGCTTAGATCTTATGGAATTATTCTTGAACCCTTCAAGAATAATGCAATCTCTCCGCAGATACTTGGAGATAAGGACAGGGCGATTGTATTGTTCCACGTATAGTGACATGGATATTGAGATCATATCTCAAATCCAGATCGCGGGCCTCTCATAGATGCTTGATTAAATCAAGACCGTAAATCTAATCTTCTCATTGTATCTGAATCACATTCAGATCAATGTCCAACACTTGGACCAAGATCAGATCACTTCTTTATTGAGAGGAGTCACTAAAATCCAGACCCGTTTCATCACTCCCTAGGAATGGAAGCGTCATGGTTATACAATCGTTTATGATCAAATCACCCTCAGGTATTCCCAATACCTGTACATCCTGCATACTGGAAGACTCAGACTAAACCCGAAGTATCGGATCAACTTTATACTGTCTACTTCGTGGTTTTATCAGTAAGTTTCTCATTCGATCATTGGGAGTTGGTATCGATCATACACTTTCCAAAAGTGTATATCATACCTAGGTCTTGATCATATACTAAAAGTATATATCAAACCTACAAATTCAGTCAAGCTTCCAAAGCGAGACGACCATGCGCATGGAATTTGATTCTTCCCAATATTTCATGAGTGAGCTCATGTCTTCCGGTTCAGTAACTGAACCTGTATGATCCCTTTGAGAGATCGTATTACTCATATGCCCTTATATGCACACCAACGCGCCGGTGTATAGACCTTGATTAGGTCATCAACCTATTGGTCTGCCAAATGTACATACTTGGACATATAGCAACACATCTGTCTCCGGTCAGAGGATGCGTGCCTATATCATGACAGCATATGATATAGGACTTTGGTTATCTCGATCTCGTTAAGTCAACTCTTTGACCTAACTAATCTGACACCTCCGAATCTCTATTCCTATGCAGAGGACCTGCATCAAGAGGTCGGTCAGATATCAGCCTTCAGAGATAAGGACTGCCATCTCCTACTCAGGCTGGAGATCATCTCTTAACAATCATTTGACGGGGCTTGATGAGTCCTCAATCTAACTCTTTAGATATTCATCCAAGCACCAGCCTCTATGATTCAATAGTTGAATCAACAGCTGTATGATTATTAAGATGGCCATGGTACATAACCCTAATTTTACTAAGGGACCTATTATACAAATTATTCATTCTTCATTTCAGATCAGGGAATGATATGTGCAATAACATTTATTGCATAATGGCTTGCCGTGGGCTCGCATTTCCAACAAAAAGCTCATCAAAATCATCCCAATCTATGTCTGAATCCGAGTCATCTGAATCAAAATCACATGAAATATACTATGCTTTTCTCTCCATAGCATGATTGTCAGCCACAAATATGTCCTCTGCCAAGAGTGTGCTATCCGAACTCTCGTCAGCTGGAATGTGTAAGTTTGTAGTGTCTGAAGGTGCAACAAGAGTTCATGAAACGGGGTCAGACCAAACTGCTTCATCATTTGTGGTCGTAAAGCCGCACTCCTGGTGTATGTATCGCTCTATCATCTGCTCTGCATCGTTGAACTATTCAGAGCAAACTGAATCTCACTCTCTTGTCTCATCAATCATCTCTATTTGTACACCTTCTCCCTCGACGTGAAAGTATATATTCCCGCAATCATGATCGGACACTACCTTGGTTGTGGCCAAGAATGGATGTCCTAGTATGATGGGGGTATTTGTCACAGACTCAAGGATCTCCATGTCCAATATAACAAAGTCCACAGGGAATTTCAGGCCATGAATTGTGATGATCACGTCCTTCAACAACCCCTTCGGCCTCTTGACAGATCTAAGAGCAAACTGAAGGACTGTTCTGCTCTATCGAAGAGGGCCAAACTCGAATCGGTCGAGTAAGGCTACCGGAAGAAGGTTAATGGAAGAGTCATTGTCTAATAGAGTTTGATTGAACCACTGCTCATGAATATGACATCTAACATATGGAGCTCCAGGATATGGCCTCTTGGTTGGCAATCGATTCTGAATCGTGAAGCATGTAGCACGAGTGAGCACATGAATCTCTGCATTGTGGTTCCTTCTCTTCCTGTGGATGGTAGTCTTTTCTCTCAGGTTCTTTTGGAAGAGAGGGATATGCTCAAGTACCTCTTGGAGAGTCAACTGGATATGGAATCCGTCGATCATTTGCTAGTTGAACTCTAACTGCAGTCTCTTTTTGGGAATTTCTGTTTTATTCCCCTTCACTAAAAGGAGTGCTTGAGGGAAGGGTATAGTTGTGTCCTCCTCAGATAAAGGGCTAGGAATAGGTTCATGTGGCTAAGAAAGAGTAGAGTCCATACCAAGATCATCAAGCAACACATATGGGCTTGAAGAAGATAAAGGAACCTTTCCTTTATTCATATATTTGGTCTTTTCTATTTTTATATTTTTATGGTTTTCTCAAAACTATCCTGAGATACATCAACAGAAGGAAACACAACTGAAGTAGAAATGGTGGCATAAATACCATCCACGGCATCTGTCTTCGTGACATCAGCACCGTACTCTGGCTCAACATCAAGTAAAATGGTCACCTCAGTACCACCAACTGCATCTGGAGATACGAAGGCCTCGGTATCGTCGACTAGATTATCATCCTTGATGGCATCAGCACCACCTACATCAACATCATTAGCAGCATCAGCACCGCTATTCTCCTCGTCTTGCGCTCCTATATCCTCATTTGGTCATCGCTCAAACGAGGCATTGTCGGCTGACATCCTACCGCTCCTAAGTGTCACATAATCAGCATCAAATATGTAGGAAGAAATATCACCCAAGGAATCACTAGGAGTGGTGATCTTTGTGAACTGTACCTGCTCAGACTTCTTCTTTAGATTGTTCGGATTTGACTCAATCTGAGAAGGTATGGCGATCTTTCCCTTTTTGATATCCCCCATCTCCAGTTGGAACTCGTCCATCTCCCATTGGAAAGATGCCTGTTGGTATGAAAGTAGGTGGGCAAGATCAACAAGGGCTGGGTTCCCATAGATGGGTCCATGAGAACCGGACGAGTTGCCTTGCTAGAAATGAGGTTGGCTTTGGTACTGGTGAGGGGGAGGCTGAGAATACTGCTGAGGTTGTTGCTGCCTATATTGTTGTCCTTGATGGTAGGGATGAGGACTCTATTGATATTGGTGAGATGGTTGGGAGTACTTGGGTTGTTGTTGCTGCGGGCCGCACTGTCCATCCAGAGTTGGAGGCTGCTGCTGGGACGAGGTGCCTCCGGTAGACCACCTGAATCTGGGGTGATCCAGTCGGATCCCGGGGTGCTGCCGGTCATACTAAATCCCGTTGACTTCCATCAACGGTTCCTTCTCATGAAGGGATGGGGGAAGAACTGCCAGGGGTTGATCCGATTAATACACCACCATCTGAGTGTCCTGAGATGGTGGTGGCTGAGAGTAATGCTGAAACGGCTGAACCCGCTCTGCCTAAATGTGATGAACCTGGTAGTACTGGGTAGAGTGCTAGGAAGAGTTGTTGCTATTGTGATCAGCCTGTGACCTTAGATGGGGCTGAGGAGCCGTCTATGCTTCCTAGAGATACATGATCTGGGTCTTCAGGTCACTAAGCGTCCGTATCAACTGATCTATCTGTGTGAGTCCCTGGCACTGCTTCTTCTCTATGATCTCAATGCGGTCCAGCTTCTCACTAATAATCTCCATGTCAGTTGTTGAAGACTCTACATGTGCTGCTGCTGTTGATGAAGTAGATGGACCTGCATCGGCCCGTGCTATCCACTGATAGGAAACGACCTGTGGAAGGGGCTTCCCTTATGTGTAGACTTGGGTATGGGACATCACCTCATAGATGGCCCAGACCTGGTCTTCATCCTTTGTGAAATAGGAACCCCCACGTGAGGCATTGAAAAGACCCAGTAGCTACATTGTCAGCCCACAAAAGAAACTCTGGACTAGATTGGGCTGGGAAATCTCATGGTGTGGACACCGGTCGATGAGCTCTCTAAAATGATCCCACGCTTCATGAAACTCCTAGTTGGGAATCATAATGAAGTTGTTGATCAAAGCTCTAGCTGCAGTGGTTTGGCTGAGTGGATAATACTTGTTCAAGTACTCGATCCGGAGCTGCTCCCAAGTAGTGACATATCTCCCCAAATGTTTCAGCCAATAGGCTGCTCTGTCATCCAGGGAGAAAGGAAATGCCATCATCTTGATGGTGTCCTCGTCCACGAATCAGTCGTGGACAGTGTTGCAGGTCATCTCGAACTCCTGTAGGTGCAGATGCGGCCCTTCGGTGGCTAGCCCATAGAACTTGGGCAGAAGCTGAATCGTCTAGGAACGAAGCTCGAAGTCGCCCATGGTCTCCGGAAGCTGGATCTAGTGGCAGGTAAGGGTTGCACCAGGGTTATACAACTGCCTCCTCGTCCGAGCGAGTCTGGTTGGCTCCTGTGGATCCTCTGGCCACCCGCCTGCTTCTCGTCCAGCTGCTGGTATATCTCCATCGGCTGGTCTCAGTTGTGGCTCTCCTCTGTCGGCTCGCGTCTGCACTAACTCTCGGTGCACCTCTGCCATGAATGCTCCCCGATTTCTAATTTGTCTCTGCATCATCGCCAGGGAGGCTAGGAGTTTGTTGTCGATGGTGCCCTGATCAAGAACATATGTAGAACCTTGGGGCTTCTCATCGGTGCATCCTTCGCTGTTGGCCATCTCTCAGGTCTCTACAAAGGCAAAAGACCCTAACTCAGGTGCCGTCAAATGTATAAATAATTGTGCTAGCCTCTACTCTGGCACCTCAAGACTGGAAGAAGGGTGGTCGAAGGGGGAATAGGGTGGTGGTGAACTCAAGTTTGGAGAGCAAGTCTAGGCTCTCCGAAACCTCCCTCGATGAATGAGGCAGAGTGCTCGAAAGCGGTGCTACCAGAGGCAGCTTAAGGGGCCTCTTGTCCATCATCGTGATGTGGTGATGAGTGGGGATGAGATCTGGAATGCAACCAAGATAAGAAGTTTAACTCCCAATTCGCCTACTCAACATGAGAGCTGATGACCGTAAAGCTTCGATCATTAATGTTGTCAATTAAATTAAGTGATCAATCGGTCTATCAGAGCGACTAAGCGAGATGTTAGGAACCCGATTCTCCCAGGAGACTGGCCTAATCCAACAGTTTTTCACAGCCAGTATGAATCGCAGATCTTTTACCGGCTACCCGATTAATTCAATCTGCTAAGGAAGTCCCGGACCGCTTATCGACCACCTGGAGAAGTCCTCACTAGAGAACAACTATCCACAAGACCAGTAGTCTGAAAGGAGTAGCCTAAGGTGTCTATCACTCTCTCGCTACAAACAAACCAACCAATGAGGGGGCAACTCTCCCCAAAACAAAAATATTTAAATGAGGTGGATTTTAGGGTCAAGTTTGTATTACCAGTTCCCATTTTATTGTTTTCACTTCTTTAGGTATTTTTCAAATAAAAATAATTCCTAATGAAATTTTCAATTTCCTTTGATTATTTTGAGTCCAAAAACTGGGGGAGGAAGTCGAAAACACCAATGCACGATCAAACACAATGATGCATGCAAAGATAGAAATGCGTACCTGTCTCCAACACTCTACATGCAGGGTGATCCTCGCATATATTTAAAGATAGAAAATAAACTAACTATATGATGCACGAAGAAACCAGCCTTAGATGAGCAATTTCTAATGATCATAAAGAACAATAACTAGCTAATCGAATCAAGTCTGGATCCGATCTTGGGAGTCACTCGGTGTCCGCCACAACGGGTCCTGCTAGCACCATATGTGACTCCTCACGGCGTGTGGTCTGAAATCCAATTAAGCTAACTTTATTTAAATATTTTTAGATAGATCTAATTACGATCTCTAGGTACATGCAAGCACTTAGGGATTGGGCCTTAGCTAATTACGTCACAATCAGTCGAAATCCTAAGTCTAGGGGACAAAACTTTGTAATCAAATAGAAAGAAAGTGCGATCAAAACAAAAACTGTGAAAAATCCGGTGAGGTCCCCTGAGCACACCGGTGCTCGGTGAAACATACCCCGATATGTCCACGTCCAACAAGAGTCCAAGTGTCTAAATTATCACAATATAGTCCAAATGTTCTCTTAAAATAAAATAACCGTATTCTGCTCTGCCACGCTCCTCCTCATGTGCGGGTCCTCTAAAAAGAGTCTGTCATAGTCCGACGGTACCTCGCATAAAAAGCAAATCAGAGATAGGTCAGAAAACTATTATAATATATATAGAGATAAAAAGCTGAAAAATGACAGAAAAATGACTACTAAGTCGTGCTCCCTAGCAACGGCTTCATTCTAATGAACCGCCTTGCAACTTGGGTTAGGAAAGTAAATACTCAAGGGTCGTTGCGACCCAGATCACAAGGAGAAATCAACAACAAGAAGAAAAATCACTCAAGACAAGAGATAAGACAAAAAAACACATAAAATGTAAGCGGTCTCGCTATTTATTTTTACCTGGTATAACATTCAGGACGAACATAAGGAGCACGCAATAGTACGAAGCAGTAACAATTCAGAAATGAAACAACATATTTTTGGTGGTTTTAATTTTGAAAATTTTTGTAATTTTTAAATAAAATAACGAATATAAACAAGGAACACACAATTTGCTTTTGTATTTTTCTTTAAGGCTAAAAATACTCAGAAAAATCAAGTAAAAATATTTTTGAGTTTTTAATATTTTATAGTATTTTTGGAAATTTTGTGGAGTTTTTCAAATGTTTTTCTGATTTTATAAAAATCGAACAATAGAAGGGACTACAAACAATCTCCATCCAGGACTATATTACAAATTAAAATTGCTTAAAATGCCTTAAAGTCCCGGGGGCAATTTTATGTTAGACTAGAAATAAAATGCTACAAACAGGAACTGAAATGACAATTTTTTCTTGAATTTTTATGATTTTTATAAGTTCTTTGATCTTTTGCAATTTTTAGGGTTTTAGAGGGTTTCTCAAATGAAATTGCTACTATAGATAAAACACACAAAAATACACAAACAAGAATTTTTGGGGCAATTTTTCGAATTCTTATGTATTTTCCAAAATAGACAGGACACTTTTTAGGGTTTTTTTATTTTTCAAAAATAATAAAAGCAAAGCAAATAATCCAGTAAAATCATAATAAACGCTAGACAACAACATGAGTTAAAGGTAATTTTTATGTAATTTTTCGAATTATTTTTCTATTTATTTTATTAGGTACAAGACGTACGGCTCAAGGGGATCTACTTGCAATTTAAATAAAGTCCTAAGCCAAAAAATAACACACGTGAAAATCGTAGGGAAAAGTTAGAAAATGTCCAAGCAAACTCGTACACAACACGTGAATCAGGCTAACAGGGGTATAAATGCAAATCTCACAAACTTGCCATTCAAATGTAACACCCATCGATATGCAAATAACCCAAAAAGACATGTGGGACTACACGTGAGTTCACACAAGCTGGACTAAACGACAAAAATTAGAAATGACAAGGGCCTAACTACAAAATATCCAAGTAATTTTAAATTACGATAAATATTTACAGGACTAAATAGAAAACACAAAATAAAGAAGGTAAACTTTACCTCTTATTAAGGTGTTATCTAATGATTGAGGAGTCTCCACTAATGGATGGACGGTCGAGATCAAGGGATACCCCTTCAATGATGAATGGCGTCGAAGAGATCCTCGGATGGATCTGACGATTTTGGTTCCCCTTCTGCCAGATGGTTGACATTAGAACTAGGGGACACCTGGATCTGACGGCCGAGCTGACGCCTGGAAAACTCGCCTCCGACGAGTTTTAATTAGTGAATGTGTGTGGCCAATGCATCGCTAGGAGCTGCTGTGATGGGGGAAACGTAGTTGACGACGGTTCGCAGCTGTTGGGATGCTCACAAAGTTCAATACCAAGGAGAAAGTCCTGGAGTAGGGTGGGGTCCTGGAGCTCCTATGATGTGCCTCTTTGGCCTCCAGATGGGGCCTTCTTGTTCTCCTTTCTGCAGGAAAATGGGTGTGCTCGGAGATAATGCTCCAGCGAGGGGTGAGATCACCAATACTATCGCAAACAGAGGGGGGAGGTGAATATGACAGGTCTCCAGTGAGGTGGAGGACTTTGACCTGCTGCTCGACTCCAACCCGGTGGCTGGAGTTAAGAGGAGGGGGGGGGGTTGTGGAGCGCGTAGAAGTGGAGGGGGGTTGTGTGAGTGCGAGCGGATGTCGGAGCAAGGAGGCAACAGGAGATAGATATCGTCGATGGAGTGAAGATGCTATACGAGTAAATAATGGAATCGAACTGGAAATGGAAGGGAAAATGAAGTACCTACGGGTGAAGGAGGTCGCCAAGGGTTGCTGACTAGGTCCACGGTGGTGATTGCCTCAATAGAGCGATGCAGCCAGAGGCTGAAGCTCCTCAAGGCGGACCTGAGATAAACTCGCAGGACCTGGGGACTGCAATGCTCCAAATCCTCCTCTCTCCCTCTCCCTCTCGTGTTCTCACTCTGAAAAGGAAAAGGCAGGTGTAATGGAGGTGGTGGAGCAGTCGAAGGTGGTGGAAAAGGGGAGGGGTGCAAAGGTTATATAGGGTTCCAGGTCCGAAAAGGTAGGGGTGTAGCCCCTGAACTAAGGCGCGGATTGGTAAGGAGAAGCTGGTACGTGGATTAGGGATCTGCGTCCCTTAATTGGGGCTTGAAATCGAAGGGAATGATGCCATGATCAGGTTAGCAAAATTGGGCAAAAATTGGGGCAAACTCGATTCGGGTGAAAAAGAGGAGGGGACCATTTGATCAGAGTCAACAGAGCTGATATGGACCAATCACAAGCGGTGGGGGGAAGGACAAGATAGATTAAAGGACAAAATAGAGAAGAAAATAAAGATAATTAAATTAAAAATAATAAATGAATTTAAATTAAAAAGTATATAAAATGAAAAATGTTTATTTTTTAATATTATTTTTCTATGATTTTTAAATTATTTTTATGAAAAATAAATTTTTGTATATACAAGTATTTTTATTATTTTATTTTTATATAAATAACCCCATTTTATATTTTATTTATTTACAAGGTAATTTTAGGAGGAAAAGATAATTTTTTATTTTATTTTTTTATAAATTATTTAGAGGTGTATAATAAATATGGGATGCGATATTTACACATATGTATTTTGGACAATAAATGGAGGATTTTATTTTTGTTTTTGTTTTATTTTTCTTATTTTTATATTATTTTTAGAAATATGTTGAAGGGTGTAAAGATAGTAATTTAATTTTATTTTATTAAAGATGAATGTATAAATAATATACACAAATAGAGATACTATAGATAATACAAAGTGAGCCCTCTCTCTCTACTTATTTTATTTTGTGATCAAGTTAAGGCTTGACCTTCTCTTGGGGTCTGGGTCACTCTGCATTTATTCTAAATACGTCATTCTATTTCTTTTCCTTTATTCTTTTATTTTTGCACAAAGATACATGCTAAATATGCAATATTAACATAGACATGTAATTTTTTAAGTTGTTGTATTTACAATGATTTACATGATGTTTTGCCGAGAAAAAGAGCTAAAATAAAAGAATAAAAGAGTGAGAATCATGGATTCATCATTAGGGCATCTGAGGAAACATGCTACTCTAATCACAAGTTTGCTACTTCAGCGCGAGTTGTAGAGCAGACTCGACATCACCTGTTTCCGATAAGAGATTTGGTGAACTTGTGACACGACTCAGAGAGATTATACATACTCATGGATCAACCAACTCTCCTTCAGGATCCTCATAGGTAGCTACCTCAACATCAACGTCCACATCACTTATAGCATATGCCTTTACTAGTTGTTATAGGGCAGATTCGTCCGAATGGATTATGGATTCAGGAGCATCCCCATCATCTCTTTGGTGACAGAGGACAACTTAGTACTTACAGTCCGCCTCAGTTAGGATGTTCAGTTGTGATAGCAGATGGGACACACTCTCCCATTACTGATCTGAGGGAGTGATGAGCGACCAAGAGACTAGGGTTAAGTATCAAAATAATCAAAGATCATTGTGATCCAAATCATTTGGCACAATCAACGAGAAAAATAACCACAAAAGAAGATCGAGCAATAAAATGTAAGTGGTTTGCTATTTTATTTACCTGGTATAACGACAATGGTCAAACACAATGAACACAATTTTAAAAATAAGTAGATAAACCTCTAAGAAAATATTTTTTAGTGATTTTTAAATTATCAAATTTTTATTTTTTTGAATAAAGGAAGAGCAAGCTTAATACACACAACACTCTTTTTGTATTTTTCAAAATAGACAAAAGCTCAAAAAATTACAACAAAAATATTTTTGGATTTTATAGGTTTTAAAGTATTTTTATAAATTTTAAGAATTTTTAGATATTTTTGGCATATTCAAAAAATCAAACAATGGTAAAAATACAAACAGTGCACAACCAGGACCAATTTGCAAATTAAGAATGCTTAAAGTGTCCAATAGTCTTGAATGATATTTTATATAAAAATATAGAGAAAAACCTTTATACAAGAACTAAAAAGGCATTTTTGGATTTTTCAGTGATTTTATACAAAATTTTATAATATTTTGGGTGTTTTGTGATTTTTATGGTTTAAATGAGGATTTTTCAAACAAACTTAATAGTGGAATTAAAACCTAACAAAATACATCTACATGAATTTTTAGGGAATTTTTCAAGACTTTTTCAAATTTTTATAATTTTTATGACTGGAACATGACACTTTTTATGGGCTTTTGAATTTTTAATAATATAAAATGCAACCAAATCAAATTACAAAAATCACAATAAATACACACTAGTAGAAACCTAGGGTAATTTTTAAGCAAATTTTAAAGTTGAATTAATATTTATTGCACCACACACAAATAAGCAAGTTAAAAACAGTTCACAGGGACCCAAACACATTAACTTTAACTTTCAGGACCACGCGGATAACATATTAATAAAGCATAGGCCAATGATGCAAATAGGCCCCTTCAAGCACGCGCAACACGTGATCCAGGCTCACAGGGAATAAATGCAATTATCAAAACTAAACATTCATTCCATAACAGCATTAAAGTTCAGGATAAAAGTTACAATTAACCCAGCAAAGCACGTGGGGATACACGTAACTCTAACTCAATCAGACTGAAATGTAAATACGAAAACTATAGGGTCCAAACTGCAAATGTCTTTAACTACAAGTTTTATTTACTGGACTAAAGCTAAATACAAAAACATGCAAGATAGAAAGGGAAATATACCCTGAAGGCACGTGCAATGTGTGTGGGTGCCCTGGCAGCTCTGATGGTCTTCTACAAAGCTGATCTAACGATTCAGAGATGGTCGGGAACATGCGAACAGATCTATTGCGTCAGGCATGATTTAACAATCTGTAGGGGATGCATGTCGGGCAACTCATATGAGGGACCCGGAGAGGATCCAAGCATCAGGATAAGACATGAACGGATGGCTCGGATGAAATATGGGATGAGTCCCCAGATCGTATGACGACAAAGATGGCTGGAAGAACACACGTCTGGTAAGCTTCTCCTGAGTGTGGACAACGATCCACGGCTTCGATGAAGCTGTTGAAGAGCCCAACACAGTCGTGGAAGTACTCTGCATCGAGGGGAATGCTCTATAGGAAGATGGTCGGTCAGATGAGGCGTACGATGGTCCTCTACCTACAGCTACTCCGCCTAAGCATTTGGGGCTTCAAATGGTATTCGATGTGCATACCAGTACCTACAAAGGGTAGTAGGACTCGAGGGCGACGCTCCAGTCCAGTTAATGCATAGAGAAGTAAGAGAAGCGACGGGGAGCGGGGGTCGACCTCCGGCAAAGGCAGTGGAAAGAGGTCTCTACTTGATCTCGTTCTGATGAGAGAGATTCAAGAAGGCTAGGGTGCGTAAGAAGGGTGGAGATGAATCAGCATTTCGATCGATGCAGGTGGATGTAGAAGCAGGGCTCCAGACCCAATGGGCGGAGCAAAAGAACTATGACATAGATAAAATCGAAGATGGATCTAAACATGAAGTGAGGGTCAAATAGGTGATATCTAAAACTTCCGAGGAGCTCAGCAATGTCAGGCAAACGCGCGGCAAAGGTTGTGGACTCAACTAGGTTGCGACTGGCCAAGGAGGCTAAGTGCGGCGGAGCTCCGGCCACGTATCTTGAGCTACGTCAATCCACTACCAACCCATGCCCCGAAGGTGGCTCCAGGCAATTGTCACTCAGCTTGAGGTGGCTAGGGGGTAGAAGGGTAGAGAGGTACGAGCGCCCTTACGCAAGCGGCAGATGAGTGTTTAAATAGGATGCCAGAGGGTTTGGAAGGGTTGATGAGTGGAGTGAAACCCTAGGTAGATCGGAACCTCCCTAGGGATACACCAGAATAACGGATCCTAGGAGAGGAATCAGGCAGTGGAATCGAGGCGAAAGGGTATCGGGTTTGAATGGAAAAAAATCGAGAAGTACCTTCGGCGGACAAGAAGTTGGGTCGGGAGTCAGCATGGAGGAGACGTTGGTTGGGGTCAACGTTCCTACGTGGACCAATGAGAATCCATGATTTAAAAAAATAAAAGAAAATTGAATATAAAATAGTAAATGATTTTAAGTTAAACATGTATAAGATAAAAAATATTGATTATTTTATGAGATATTTTATGTGATTTTTTATTACGTTTATAAGTTAATTTACTATGGTATATACAATATCTAGTATTATATACATGTATCATATACCTATGTATTATGTAGAAGTATTTTTATTTTATTATTTTTACAGAAATTCTTTTTATTTCATATTTTATTTATTTACAAAATAAGTTTAGAAATATAAAATGATTTTTATTTGGTAATTATTAATTAAGTAAGGTTGTAAACTAAATAGGTATTGTATTATATACATGTGTCTTTTGTACAAGGGCTTGTTGGATTTTATATTTATTTTTAATTTATTTTTATGATTTTTACTTTTTATACTATTATTAGGACTTTATACAAGTGTAAAATAAATAATGTGATATTCACACTAAGTAAAATAAATGAAAATTATTATATTTATAAGTACATGCGATATGTACGATACATAGTGTACCCCTATATCTCTACTTGTTATTTTGTGATCAAGTCAAGACTTGACCCTCTCTTAGGGTTTGGGTAACTTTGTATCTATTCTAAATACACCCTTCTTTTTCTTTTATTTTTATTCTTTTTTTGCAAAATAAGTGTTAATTGTGAGATATTAACAGTGACATGCATATATTTAATTTTATTGTATTTACATGTATTTATAGATGATTTTGCTAAAAAAGAGCTAAAATAAAGGAATAAAGAAAAAGAATTGCATATTCATCATCCCCCTGTACTATACTGTTGGACATGCAAGCCCACGGCGAGCCATTATGCAATAAATGTTATTGCACATATCATTCCCTGATTTGAAATGAAGAATGAATAAGTTGCATAATTGGTCCCTTAGTACAATTAGGGTTATGTACCATGGCCATCTTAATGATCATACAGCTGTTGATTCAATAATTGAATCGTAGAGGCTGGTTCTTGGATGAATATCTAAAGAGTTAGATTGAGGACTCATCAAGCACCGTCAAATGATTGTTAAGTGATGATCTCCAGCCTGAGTAGGAGATGGCAATCCTTTCTCATTGAGGCTGATATCTAACCGACCTCTTGATGCAGGTCCTCTGCATAGGAATAGAGATTTAGAGGTGTTGGATAAGTTAGGTCAAAGAGTTGACTTAACGAGATCGAGATAACCAAAGTCCTATATCGTATGCTGTCACGATACATGCACGCATCCTCTGACCGGAAACAAATGTGTTACTATATGTTTGTGTATGTACATTTGGCAGACCAATAGGTTGATGACCTAATCAAGGTCTATACACCGGCGCGCTGGTGTGCATATGAGTAATACGATCTCTCAAAGGGATCATACATGTTCATTTCCTGAACCGGAAGGCATGAGCTCACTCATAAGATATTGGGAAGAATTAAATTCCGTGCACGGTCGTCTCGCTTTGGAAGCTTGACTGAATTTGTAGGTTTGATATATATTTTTGGAAAGTATATGATCAAGACCTAAGTATGATATATACTTTTGGAAAGTATATGATCGATACCAACTCCCAATGATCGAATGAGAAACTAACTGATAAAACTCTGAAGTAGACAGTGTAAAGTTGATCTAATACTTCGGGTTTATTCTGAGTCTTCCAGTATGCAGGATGTACAGGTATTGGGAATACCTGAGGGTGATGTGATCATAAATGATTGTATAACCATGACGCTTCCATTCCTAGGGAGTGATGAAACGGGTCTGGATTTTAGTGACTCCTCTCAGTAGAGAAGTAATCTGATCTTGGTCCAAATGTTGGACATTGATCTGAATGTGATTCAGATGCAATGAGAAAATTAGATTTGTGGTCTTGATTTAATCAAGCATCTAGGGAGGCCCGCGATCTGGATTTGAGATATGATCTCAATATCCAATTCACTATACGTGGAACAATACAATCGCCCTGTCCTTATCTCCAAGTATTCACAGATAAAGTACATTATCCTTGAAAGAGTTCATGGATAATTTCATTGTTGATACATGTATCCGAGCATTGAGAACATTGATAATTAAATGTGATTTAATTATCATGAATAATATGAATTTGATTCATATTGAAAAGAGAGTTATCTAAGATACTTAAATGTGATTTAATTATCAAAGATGTGAATAATGTGAATGTGATTCATGTTATAAGGGAATGGAGATCCAAGATGATTAAATGTGATTTAATTATCATGGATATGAATAATTTGGATATCAATATCCATATTAACCATATATATATTATAAATGTAATTTATAATATATAAGAGAGAGAGCAATTTGTAATTTACATTTTTTAATTAAATATTAATGTGAATTGGATTCACATTGAACAATCAATTGAAAATGTAATTCACATTTTTTTGGGTTGTGAATGTGATTCACAATTTTCCAATGACAAGATTGCAATGTTCACAAAATAATTTGGAATTATTTTGGTGAATATTTTTTTGCAATAAAAGTTGTTGCATATATGAAATATTATGTGAGATATAAGATCTAAGCATAATTGGAATTAAAAGGCATCCATTCCATACATGGAATGGATGGCCAACTTGGGCTCTCCAAGTTGGTGGCCGTCCATTCTATACATGGAAGGAGGCTTGATTCTTTTCCAAGATATTCCATTTTTGTTGCTTTGATTTATATTGAAATATGTTGATTGTTTTTCAATATATTTGATTTTATTTCAAAGAAAACAAATAATTGTTGTTGGTTTTTACCAACACAAATCTTAGCCATTAAAGAAACACAAATCAATGTGAGCCATTGGATTTGTGTTGCCCATGGATTGAGATCCATGGATCCCAAAATATTATAAAAGGAGAGGCACTCCTTTGCTCTTCTTTGCACACAAAGAGAACATAAGCCTCTCTCTCTCTCTCTTTCTCTCTACACGTAAGCCCTCTCTCTTTCTCTCTCATGGCCGTCCACCATGGATGCCCTAGAGGGAGTCTCCATCGCCGCAGCGTCGTCGTTATGCTGCCCGATTGTTTGATCGTGGATCTCTGTCTCCTTCGGTGTGCCTCACTCGTGAAGAAGATGTCGGATCTCGTGTGCCGAGATCAGGAGGTTTGCAGCTTGGATCATCAACTTGGATTGCGGGAAGCACGTGTTTTATCAACATGCTCGCAAGCGTCTCCTCCGTCGGATCGGACTTGAGACAAGAGGTCTCTTCGTTTAGAGACTCGATCGCAACCATGCTTCAAGAGGTAATCCTATTACTTGTTTGTGGTTTAGACGAAACGATCCGAGAAGTGTTCTTGGATCATGTGGTTTCGTTGCATGAAAAATTTTTAATTTCCGCTGCATAGAACAACTAGTCTGACTAGTCATTCTTCATCGTATTCGATACGATGCTCACGCTTCCGTGATGCGCTTAAGGATCTAATCATATCCTTCATATACCTTTGCCAGTTCCTTAGCAAACACAAAGTGAAAAAGAAGAGAAGAAAAGAAAAATAACCAAAGTTGATTATTAAACTTATGTTCATTAAATTGGACTATGGAACTCAGTCAGACCTTTGGATTATTAGTTTGACGGAACCTTATTGGAAAATAGGTTTAAGACTCAACATCCTTCAATTTCCACAATTCTATGGTCAAGACTCCTTAATAACCAGATCGGAACAAGTCTACATACGCAAACTCTAATGACTATGAATCTTTCCTTGTACTATGTAAGTGATATATAGCTCCCCACCTCATAAATGGCAAAGAAATAGACTCCTTCAACAAGGTAACTCTAATCCCCTAGTCAAGCAGCTCTTTCCTCAAGGAGCGAAGGAATTCCCTTCTAAGCCCAAGTAAAACCAACTCAAGAAGAGGGGGAAAGAAGAGAATGTTTCACGACCAGTGTAGCCACGTATCCCTTGGAGCTTAACCGGTGTAGCTAAGTCTCCTGCTGCAAGCTTCCATGAGATGAGAAGGTGGAATACATAAACTTTGTTTTATTCACTATATACACTCCAACAGGCGTTTTATTTTCAATCAGGCTTGTCCCCTTTTTTGGAGTTGTCTTGATTTTGCACAATTTTTTGATGTGCATATGTACAACATATCTACATGGTGTGGCATATACATAAGGAGTTTTTTTCTTGAGCTAGTAGACTATCCCTCTTTTGAAGCATTATTGCAACCTATAAAAACCTTTCTTTAGACCTCAATGCCACTAGATCGGATTGAGGTGCACATCCCTCCCTAGAGGAAGACGAGAGGTTCTGGCTAGCAGTACTACCCTCGTATGCTATCCCAAGACAAAGGATTCTACCTCCTCACCTCCTCATCCATGTTGAGCTACGTGTAAGGTGTGTGTCCAAGTCAAGTCATTGTCTCTGAGAGTCATGCGTGCGTTGTTAAGTATTCTACTTAGGCTCATCGAGATGACATGTGAACATAGCCTAGTGGACTCAAAGAATTAACTCACCATGGACCTGAAAAATCTTAACCCCAAATCTTATAAGATTCCTATGAAGTTAAGTGGATTAACGTCTTAACCAAGATCCATTTTTTAATTTAGTTCCAGACTAGTTTTGATGTCAATCATGATTCAGAAGTAAGTACAAATATGTACAAAAACTCTTTTTGTGCAAAATTTTAAGACTATGCAAATTTTTATAAAAAATTTTGAATGCAAGAAAGAGGGAAAAACTTTGCAAATTATTTTCACAAACTTTTACAAACATTTTTTTACAAATTTTTATTTTCAAATATTTTTCAAAATTTGTGTACTATACATAATTTGGTACAAAAATATTTACATAAAATTTACAATCAAAACATTTTTACAAAGGTTTATACAAAAAAATAATTTTTCAAAGGGTTTTACAAAACTTTTTACAAAAGAGTTTACAAACTGTATACAAAATTCTAAAATTTTCTTGATTTTTATCCATATTATTAACACACACAAAGTACGAGTTATGGATAAAGTATATATACAATATATACAACACCCTCCTCTACTTAGCTCGAACGATGTCCTTAGAGTGATCGCAGAGCAATGAAAGAAGACATAACTTGTGTTGAGTATGGGTAAGTGAAAATAATGTTATACTACAACGATGAATGGAAGAATGAAATGAATAGAAATCGATGATCCCCTAAACTTTGGATTAAGTAATCCTAAGTATATAAGAATGTACACAAGGGGAACACCGAAGAATAGGATGTACAGGACTTACCTCCCCTATACTTAGGGTAAACTATCCCTAAGTATAGGCTGCAAAACGGGGGTAACTAGAATCAAATGGATAATTACAGGTCTAGTACTCCCCCTATACTTAGGATAAAGGCACACTGATAACTAGGGAAAACGAGGGTCGTACGGTTTCACAAGGCGAATCGCAGTTGGTGTGTTGTCCGCTCAGTAATCCCTAATTAATCAACAATGAACCCACAATCAAATATCAAACAATGACAAACAAATGTGGAGTCAAATTTATTTTTAACTCTACATAAAAGACGTATAGATGCAAGTACGTAGAGAGTTCGAACACAAGGAGCAAGGCAGGATAGATCAACAAATGTGCAAAAAGTGATGTGATCAAGTGTCTACAATTATGCAAATTTTTGTGGGTTTTTAGTTTTATATTTTTTTATTTTTGTTTTTAATTTTTAATTTTGTATTTTGATTTTTAATTTTCTGATTTTATATTTTATTTTTTATATTTTATATTTTTGTATTTTCTTTTTTTAATATTGGAAGATATACATAATATAAGAAAAGAGGAAATAGGATATTTATAAAAATAGTGAAAAATGCTCAAAAATTAGGAAATAAAATCTTTTTGGTCTTTTTATGTTTTTATACTGTTTTTGTGATTTTTGAGAATTTTCTAAATGTTTTTGGTAATTTTAAAGGTCAAAACAAGAGAAAACAATGAGTTAACTACGGCCGAAATTAAAATGGGAATGAAAAATAGAAAACAGTGACAAAATTTTCCCAAATTAATTTTAAAATGAAGACAATAAAATAGGGAACCTACATGACCTGAGTTTATATTTTTAAGAATTTTCTATGATTTTTTAGATTTTTATGAATTTTTTAGGTGTTTTTTAATTTTTAAGGTTTTGTTTTGAAATTTTAATGATTTTTGGACTGACACTAAAATATGATAAGACAAGCAACATATAATTTTTTTTGTAATTTTTCAAAACGTTTTTATAATTTTTATGGATTTTCTAATGCAAACAGTGTTGAAAATGCATGTTTTTTATTTTTAATAAATATGAAAATGCAATAAAAATGCAATGCAAAAATAAGGCGTGAACAAGCAAGTTAACAGGAGCCTATGCTATTTTTTCGAGAATTTTTCGAGTTGAAAAGATGCATGAAATAAATAGAGCAAGCAAGCAAAAATATATGGCCTAGCAGGGGTATTTTGGTAATATTCAAAAAATCCAGGAGCACAAATGAAATTTGTCCACCAAATGTATAGCTGAATTATAAACTTCCTGGACCAAATACCAAAAGCAAAATCCGTGAGGGCCTTGTGGCAAAAAGCCCACCCACGCGTGTGCGTCGCACGCGCCTGGTGAGGATCTACTTGCAATTATCAGAAACTAAGGGGGGTAGATGCAAAAATCTCAGAAGTATATTAACTGCAAATGGATGTTTCGTGACTAAAAATAAATATACAAAACAGCCAGGAGCCCCCCTGCAAAATGCCCGCACCTCACGTGTATTGTCACGTGAGGTAACGTGACGAGGGACCTAGACGCAATAAATAAAAGTGCATGGGCCTATATGTAAATTATACAGAAGTTTTAAAAAGGCAAAGGAAGATTTCTAAATTACTTAAGAAATAGACAAAATTGCGGGGGTTAAAGAGCAAAATACCCCCGCAGAATTGATCCAACGGCTCCTCAATCTTCACTTAGCCATGCGTCAGCACAGGAGGGGCCGATGACGCTTCAGATCCAGCGACTGCGATTAGATTGGCGATGAAGATCGTGCGGCCCTGGTATTGCGAGATCCGACCGCTGTAGGATGCGCAGGAGGAACAACTCCTGATCTGACGGCAGAAGGAGGCGATGGAAGAACAGGGAGGAAGGCTCGCTGCTGCGAGCTTCCTCTGACGACGGCGTCCTCCTCTAGCGTCAGATGGGACTCCAAAATGGCCGGACCGTCTCCTGCAGGTCCCCTCTGACGGTTGGTGGCGGCAAAAAGAGGTGGGGGCTTCTGGAGGTCTCTCACGTCGGAGAGGCCAAGGAGGCCCCCAGGTAGCTCCGTCGATGCACAAAATCGCCTCCAGATGCTCCTTCTGGCTCCTTGAGACATGCAAAAAAGGTGACACCGTCGAGGGAAAAATGCCTCGACGGTTTGCGAGGAGAATGGTAGTGGGGAACGGGGAAGATGAAGGTGGCCGGAGGTGACTCCGGCGAGCGAATCGATTGGGCGAATCGATGGGGAAAATGCGAGATTAAAGTGGAGATGGATTCCTAAGATTATGACGAATAAAAGAGCAAAGAAAAAAACTAACACTAAACACCTCAAAGGGACTGACCCTGAGGTAGGAAGTACCTCGACGGCGGAGCTCGCCGGAGGTGATTGCAACTCGGCCAAGTCGTGACGATCCACCACTTTGAAGAGGGGGCTCTGAAGCTGTCACCTCCAGGTCTCCAGCTCTCCATCTCGAGCAAAAGGGGAAAAATTCGGGGCGAAATGGGGTGGAAGGTTTGCAGGAGCGGGGCTCCGGTGAGCGTAGATGGACGAAAGTGAGCCAAAACACGGGGTAAATCGACAAGAAAATAACAAAAACCAAAGTAGGAACTACGATTAATGGAAAATGGAGCGAAAACACCTCGACTCGAACGGGGCCAAGGAGATGATACCGTCGGGAGCTGAGCTCCGGCGATGGGTGGAACCACCCTTTTCTTTGTTAAACCCCTCCGCCAGGGGTCAAGGGAGAAACCTGTCACCTTCCTCAACCTTACTCACACTAGGCACGGGCTAAAAACTCAGTCAAAGGGGTTCGAATTTGAAAAATGGAGGAAGGGGCCCTTTTGAACAAGGTGGCTTTGGCGGCGATAAAAACGAGGGATATCTGGCAATTCAACGATCCGAAGATCGAAAAAAACATAAGGGAGTGGATGTTGGATTGTCAATGCACAAGTTTGCAGAAGGAGGCTCGCTCATTTGGTGAAAGAATCGGAGTGGAGAAAGTCGAGAAGAGGAGGGCATACTAATATCTGACGGGCTATTGCCTGGGGTCATGGAGTTAACCCCCGATCAACGGATGGCGTGGCCTGATTGGGCCACGACATCCGCAAAAAGACAAAAACTAAAATAAATACCTTGTAAATTCTATTAAAAATAATAAATGATTTAATTGATTTTAGGTTATTTAATAAAAAAATGTTTATAATTTTATAAAGTATTTTATAGTTATTTTTATTTATTTTTACGAGGTATATTTTTACAAGTTGCTTTTTATAGCCTATATAGGTATATTACCTGTATATTTTAATATTTTATTTTTATTTGGTATTTTTAATTTATTTAATTATGTTTATTATTTTATGAAATTATAAAATACTTTTATACACATAATTATATTTTTATTTTATTTTTCTGATGTATTTTGTACATTTAATAAAATATAAGAATGTATTATATAGGTATATTTGTAAGTATAATACCTATGTATTTTATATACATGTATTTTATTTTGAGTTTTATCCAGGTTTTTATTCTGATTTTATTGTACATAATTATTATAAATAATATTTACAAAATTTTAAAAATATAAAATTGTAAAAATAATGAATAAATAATAAATTGAATATTTTAATCTGTGCAAGTATACAATGAGGGTCCAAAACTCAACTTTCAAACCGTAGCTCCGCCAAATGCGAAACCAACCGCCATTAAATAGCTTATTTTTAACTATATACAATTAAAAGTGAGTTTGATGCATTTGGATTTTTCATTTGTGAGATACGGGTCTGGGAAGTTGGGATTCTGGATTTTTATTCAGACGATAACTTTTTATCTGTACATTATTTTTGAGTGAAATCAATTTTGTATTTTTCTTTATTTAATTAGCTACAACTTTCATGTAAAAAGTTTCTTTATTTGATGTATAAAAAGTGGATCCAAAAATAGGTCCCAAAATAAATAAAGAATGAATAAAAAGAATAGGTATTTCTTCTGTATTTTGACCCTCGACCTATTCATCGAGATGCCTAGGTCACGGGGTTTCAGGTCATAAAATATTTACAATATTTTATTCTTTTTCTTTTCTTTTATTTATTCTATAATTTTGGCTTTAATTACAGTATTTTATACACTATTTGGATGCACATGCATGAATGCTAAGATGATGGATTTAATGCTATTTACACGCATTTACTAGGGGTTTTGAGGCCAAAATGATAGAATAAAGATGATGAAATGTGGATTCATCATCCCCCTATACTTTACCTTTGCCAGTCCCTAGCAAACACTTATGCAATAAGTGCAGAAAGAAAAAATAAAGAAAAGAAAAAGAAGAAGGTGGATTAAATTTGATTATCAAACTTGTCTTCACAAAATCAAAGTTTGGAGCTTAAGTTAGACCTTTGAAATTTTAGTGCGGGAGGAACCTTAATGAGAACCGAATTTGAAATCCAACAGTCCCTGAGAATCCCAAAACTCTGCTCAAGTCTCCTCAATAGCCAGGTCAGGAATATCTCAACTCATATGCAAACCCTTATGATTATGAATCTGACTCGTACAGTGTAAGTGATGGTGGCTCTCCCCAACTGAAATGACAAAGAGACTGACTTCTCCAATATGACAACCCAATGATTCCCCAATCCAACAACTCATTCCTCAAGGAGCAGGGTATTCCCTTCTAAGTTCAAGTGGCAACCAGCCCAAGAGGAGGGGGTGAAGAGAAGAATGGATGGTAGCCAGTGTAGCTACCTGTCCTAGGATGCAAGACCAGGGTAGTCAAGTCATCCAGCTGCAGGCTCACATGATTTGACTTTGAAGCTCAAGCTTGCTTATTTGACTTTACACATATGTACACTCCGGCAGGTATTTTTATTTTTGTACAAGCCTGTCCATTTTTTTGGAGTTTTTGCTTTTGCATTTTTTTAATACTATATACAGCAACATTTACATAGGGAGTTTTTCCTCCTGAGCCAGTAGACTATCCCTCTTTTGAAGCTTTATTGCAACCCACGATCTCCTATCCTCGAAACTCATCATTACTGGACGGGTTGGGGCGCACTTCCCTCCCTAGAGGAGGACAAATGTTTCCTCCTGTGTGCGTCTCATACTGGCAAATCCAACCCTCTCACCACTCCAACTGAGTTGAGCCATGTGAAAGGTGCAGATGTCCAAGTTAGGTCATTATCAACAAGAGTCGTGCGTGTGCTCCGAAATACTCTACTTAGGCAGTCAAGAATCCATTGAACCAAGTCTCGTGATCCTTAAAGAATTAAGTCAACTAGACCTGAAGTACCTCAATCCCAGTTCCTATAAGGTTCCTGTTAATTAGGTAGATTTTAAGGTCCAACCAAGCTCCAATCTTCGGATTTTACTTAGACTCATTCAACTATCAAACTCAATCCGAAAAATGCGAATGCCATGCAAATGCTATGCAGAAAATATTTTGTGATGCAATTTTCAAAGATTTTGAACTTTTTATGGTTTTTTGAAAAGATGATGATAATGCATATGCATTTTTTTTACATTTTTTCGAAAAGATTTTTCAAATGTTTTTGGATTTAATTTTGCAAATGTTTTTGGGATTTTTGAAAACAAAAAGTTTTGGCAAAAAAATAGGTACAAATATTTACACGAGGATACATCTTATATTTACAAGAAGTGGATTTTATGAATTTACAAGGGTAAGTGGTCAATTCTATCGGTATATATATATAAAGAATTTTAGGTGAGATGCAAGTATTCCTCAAACTTATTTGACATAGGTTTTTCAAACAATTTTGAAAACTATACTCCAAAATAATTTCTACAAACAGTTTTTACAAACATGTACACACATTTGAAAATCATTTTGCAATAGGTTTTCCAAACAGTACATATAGATTTTTTCACATATTTTTGCAACCATTTTTCAAACCATTTGCAAATCATTTTTCAAACATTTTATTTCACACAAAGAAAATAAATTTTTACAACCAAAATGCTTTTACAAAGGTTGAAAACATGTAACAAAACGTTTTTCAAATAGTTTTCAAAAGATTTTTACACAGGTTTTCAAACTATTTTTCAAACATTTTGCAAAAAAACATTTTTACCTGATTTATTAATCAGTACATACAAAAAGAATTTTGAGGAATGACCACATCTTTTTATTAAGGTTTTTAATGAATTTTAAAGAATTATTAGTTATATTATTAGGAAAATACGAAAGTACGAGTTATGGCTAAAGTATATACACAGTATATACGACCCCCCTATACTTAGCTTGAGCTATGTCCTCATAGATCGGATAGAAAAGAGAAGACATAACTCGTACTAAGTATAGAAAAGTCTAAAGAATAGATAGATAAGAGATGAATAAACGAATGAGAAGTTGACCGTCCCCCCTATACTTAGGATCAAATAATCCTAAGTATAGTAGACTGTACACAAAGCAGGGAGGATCAAGGGTGGGAATGAACAGATCGTACTCAGATTGTCTCTCCCTATACTTAGGGTAAGATATCCCTAAGTATAGACAAGAAGAGGAGACAATGGAGATGATCGAAGAATAGAGAAACTCGGGATGCACCCCCCCTATACTTAGGACAAAGTACGTCCTAAGTATAGAAGACTGTCTACAAGGGGCGACACCTTTTTGATAGATAAAGAAGATATAAGAGGAAAAGAAGAAAAGAAGAAAAGATATTAACAGATGGAAGAAGATAGAGAAGGATGTACGCATCACTCCCCCTATACTTAGGGTAAAAAAAGCCCTAAGTATAAGAAACAACGGGAGTGATGAAACGGAACGACGGATGAACACTCGGCTCGTTCACGCCCCTATACTTAGGACAAAGTACGTCCTAAGCAAGGTAAACACGAGAATGGGTGGACAAGCAATACGGGAGAGAGAATAAAGGTACACAAGGGAATATACAACAGAGATGGATATACACAGGATCAAAAGGTAGAAAGCTAACCTTCTTGCGAGACCGCTGAGGAATAGATCTAGTGGGGTGCAAGTCGACATCGGGGTCCACAGTGGACGGAAGCCGATCAGGGTCGATAGAGTGAAGGCCCTCAGTGGAGTCAAATCGAAAAGGGACGAACTGGTCAATAGAAGTAGTATGGCTAGGTTTGCCCTTGGTGGTCTTATGGTGTGAAGGCGCATACGGGCGAGTGGACGAAGTGTGGTCAGGTCTGGCCTTGAAAGTCTCGCTGATATCAAAGTGGAATTGGGCAAACTCATCCTCATCGGAAGAAGTGTAATCAGAGTCATCCTGCGAGGGATCGTCCAGGTCAAAATCAAAAGGAACGAAATCCTCAGTGGAAGTATACGAACTCAGATCGTCCTTAAGAGTCTCACCCCAATCATCTTTTTCATCAAGAGGCCAAAAAATTTGAAGATTCGCATCATAATCGACCTCAATCATCATTACTTTTGAGTGACCAGGAACAGACTTATCAGTGGAAGTAGTCAAACCAGGTCTGTCCTTTCTAGTCTTGATGGGATCAATCACGTAGATGCTTTGGATTTCATCAACACATCACCACACACCAGAAGGAGGAACCGCGAGGTCTATGCTTTCTGATTTCCTCCCCTTTCGGGGGATTTGTCAGGTCTCATCAGTGGTCGCGAAGCAAACATCTCTAGTAGCATCAGATCGGTCACAGGCCTCGGAGTCAGCTAGAATCGGTGAAGTTGCATCAGGTGCATGTCTCTGATCAACTGTAGGTATAGTGATCAACGCTTCTCTCTCGTCAACAGGACGGAAGCAAATCTCTCCTGATCCATAGTCAATAACGACCCTCGCAGAGGCGAGGAATGGTCGTCCCAGGATGATTGGAGAGGGCTCCCCTGTGGAGGTCTCCATGGGCAATATGATAAAATCAACATTGTACCTCGTGCCCTGAATCGAAATGACAGCGTTTTCAAGGATACCCTTCGGCCTCTTGATAGATCCATCAGCAAATTGAACGATCATCTTGGTTTTCTTGAGAGGCCCTAAGTGAAGAGACTGTACCAGCAAGAAGGGTAATATACTAATAGAAGCACCACCATCTAGGAGAGTGTAATCACATGTATGGTCAGAGATGGTGCAAGTGATGAAAGGAGTAGCTGCTTTCTTCTTTCTAGGAATGGGACAGTGTGTGATGGCGTGGGCAGTGGCCATGGTTAGAATGTGACGCTCTGATCTGCTCCTCCACTTTCTCTTCTTGGGAAGAGGGGCAGATAAATCAGTCATGACCTGTTGAAGTGGGGCACGGATGATCTCATGAATGGTGGCCACCACTTCGGGTTCAGTCAATATTTTTTTGAATTTTTGGACTTCCTCCATACAAGGGAGGAAGTCAGAATCAGCATATACACGAGGCATTCCAAGAGCAGTCTGTACAACGACATCCTCGGGGTCAGAGGTGGGACAGTGTGTGAATGGATGTGTGGTCAAAAAGTCTAGCAGATGAGCACTCTTCTCACGGTCTAAATCAACCAAAGGTCTCCCAAACTCTTTTTGGATTTTTAAAATTTTCCCATTTTTTGTATTTTGGGCGATTGCAAGCTCCCATGATCTCCCACAAGTAAATCCGTATCCTCGACGAAAGGAGCATTAATCTAGTTTTTCCTTAAAATAGCAAGATTATCGTTCATCAAATCAATGCGCTTTGTCATTCGGTTCAAGATATCACTTATAGAGATCGAGGGAGGTGACTCCAACAGGTCAGACTCGGGTGGATGTGAAGATGGATGTGGATAACATACAGATGGAGGTAGAGGTGGGTAAAAGTCCGAGGTCTGATACTGCGGCTGAGGCGGATATGTACAATAGTCAGAAAAATTAGGAGGAGGATCCTCCTGATAAAAGGGAGGTGGACCGGATGGAGGGTACAAGGAATCCGCAAAATCCGGATAAAAATCGCTCCAGGGATCCATCTCGAAACAAGAGAAAATGATCGGGAGAATGCAAAGGTCAAGTCAAGAGAAGTGAGAAGAAAGGCGTAAATGTACAGAGAAGATCTAGAATGCACACAAGCAAACTCGCAAAACAAACCCTCAATTCACCTACTCAACTCGGTGAAGTCCACAAATGCGGTCTTTTTATCTTGTCTGTTTTAGAGTTAGGTGAGAAGTCCAAAATTTCGCAAACACTTAGGGGGTGAAAATGGAATTTGGGCACTAACCTTAGTGTGTGCGCGAGCAATGTAAAACGAAGACAATGAGGGGATTACTCGCCCCAATACAAGATTTTTCTTTTTGGTTGATTTTAGGGTCAAGTAATGTTTAACAGTCCCAATTTTATTGATTATCACTTTTTTGGATTTTTAATAAAAATGCACGATCCTAACGGGGATTCAATTCCTTTAAGCTCCTAGGTTGGCAAAATCAGAGGGAGAGTCGGAAAAGCAATGCAAGCGGTAAACAATGATGAATGCTAAAGCGTAAATGCTCACCTTGCCTCTGGCACTCTACATGCAAGGATGCTCAGCAGAATTGAAACCTAACTATATGCAAATGCAAGCCGATGAAATCGCCCTAAGTTTCAGAAATTGCTATTAACGTGAAGCACCACAAGTCGGTCACCGATCCTCAATCCAAGAGTCCGGTCTAGGCTCACCCCTCCTCTTCTCGACACATCGAGTTCAGGAGTAGCGCTTGACAGGATGGGCTTGCAGCACGTAGGCTCGAAGATGATGATCCGACTGTTTTATAGTTTGACTAAGTCCAAATGCGGCTATAGGTACATGCAAGATATATTAGGAGTTTGACCTTAATTTATCGCAAGCAATCCTAAAACTAGGGGCTCAATCATACAAAATAAAGGAAACAAAATTGAGAAAACAAAGCAAAAAAATGCGAAGAAAACATGAGAAAAACCGCGGTGAGCCCCCAAGTGTACAAACATTTTGAAATTGGGCCTGAAAGTCCAAAGTCCTTTGTACCTGTATTATTACAAATTAAAGGTCTCTCTCTCACAATGAATTACACAAATAAAGGTAATGAAATAAATGGCTCGGGAATTGTCTTAAAAAATCCCTCCAAGTCCGCCTTGGTGCGAAGTCAAAGACGCCTCACATGGGTGCACGGGCGATCCTAGAAAAGAGAGCCTCCCTCGATCTGCGTACTTCGCACAAAGTCAAATAAGAAGGTGGTTAGACAATTCAAAGGATATATTAAATAAATGAGCAAGTAAACAAAGCAAGAATATAGATAAATGATCACATTCACAAAGCAAAAAGCTGAACTATGCGATGTTGCTCCCCGGCAACGGTGCCATTTGATAACTAGGGAAAACGAGGCTCGTACGGTTTCACAAGGCGAAATCGAAGTCGGTGTGTTGACCGCTCAATAATCCCTAATTAATCAACAATAAACCCATAATCAAATATCAAACAATAACAAACAAATGTGGAGTCAAATTTATTCTTAACTCTACATGAAAGATGTATAGATGCAAGTACGTAGAGAGTTCGAACACAGGGAGAAAGGCAGGATAGATTAATAAATGTGCAAAAAGTTATGTGATCAAGTGTCTACAATTATGCAAATTTTTATGGGTTTTATGTTTTATATTTTTTATTTTTGTTTTTAATTTTTTATTTTGTATTTTAATTTTTAATTTTCTGATTTTATATTTTCTTTTTATATTTCATATTTTTGTATTTTCTTTCTTTTTTAATATTGGAAGATATATAATATAAGAAAAGAGGAAATAGGATATTTATAAAAATAGTGAAAAATGCTCAAAAATTAGAAAATAAAATCTTTTTGGTCCTTTTATGTTTTTATATTATTTTTGTGATTTTTGAGAATTTTTCTAAATGTTTTTGGTATTTTTAAAGGTCAAAACAAGAGAAAACAGTGAGTTAACTACTGGCCGAAATTAAAATGGGAATGAAAAATAGCAAACAGTGACAAAATTTTCCCAAATTAATTTTAAAATGAAGACAATAAAATAGGGAACCTACAAGATCTGAGTTTATATTTTTTAGATTTTTCTATGATTTTTTAGATTTTTATGAAGTTTCTAGGTGTTTTCTAATTTTTAAGGTTTTTGTTTTGAAATTTTTAATGATTTTTGGACTGACATTAAAATATGATAAGACAAGCAACATAATTTTTTTGTAATTTTTCAAAACGTTTTTATAATTTTTATGGATTTTCTAATGCAAATAGTGCTGAAAATGCATGTTTTTGATTTTTAATAAATATGAAAATGAATAAAAATGCAATGCAAAAATAAGGCGTGAACAAACAAGTTAACAGGAGCCTATGCTATATTTTTGAGAATTTTTTGAGTTGAAAAGATGCATGAAATAAATAGAGCAAGCAAGCAAAAATATATGGCCTGGCAGGGGTGTTTTGGTAATATTCAAAAAATCCAGGAGCACGAATGAAATTTGTCCACCAAATGTATAGCTGAATTATAAACTTCCTGGACCAAATACCAAAAGCAAAATCCGCGAGGGCCTTGTGGCAAAAAGCCCACCCACGCGTGTGCGTCGCACGCGCCTGGTGAGGATCTACTTGCAATTATCAGAAACTAAGGGGGGTAGATGCAAAAATCTCAGAAGTATATTAACTGTAAATGGATGTTTCGTGACTAAAAATAAATATACAAAACAGCCAGGAGCCCCCCTGCAAAATGCCCGCACCTCACGTGTATTGTCACGTGAGGTGACGTGACGAGGGACCTAGACGCAATAAACAAAAGTGCATGGGCCTATATGTAAATTATACAGAAGTTTTAAAAAGGCAAAGGAAGATTTCTAAATTACTTAAGAAATAGACAAAATTACGGGGGTTAAAGAGCAAAATACCCCCGCAGAATTGATCCAACGACTCCTCAATCTTCACTTAGCCACGCGTCAGCACAGGAGGCGCCGATGACGCTTCAGATCCAGCGGCTGCGATTAGATTGGCGATGAAGATCGTGCAACCCTGGTATTGTGAGATTCGATGGCTGTAGGATGCGCAGGACGAACAGCTCCTGATCTGACGGCAGAGGGAGGCGATGGAAGAACGGAGAGGAAGGCTCGCAGCTGTGAGCTTCCTTCGACGATGGCGTCCTCCTCTGGCGTCAGATGGGACTCCAAAATGGTTGGACCGTCTCCTGCAGGTCCCCTCTGACGGTTGGAGGCGGCAAAAAGAGGCGGGGGCTTATGGAGGTCTCTCACGGCAGAGAGGCCAAGGAGGCCCCCAGGTAGCTCCGCCGATGCACAAAATCGCCTCCAGATGCTCCTTCTGGCTCCTTGAGACCTGGGAGAAAAGGTGACACCGTCGAGGGCAAAATGCCTCGACGGTTTGCGAGGCAAATGGTAGTGGGGAATGGGGAAGATGAAGGTGGCCGGAGGTGACTCCGGCGAGCGAATCGATTTGGCGAATCGATGGGGAAAATGCGAGATTAAAGTGGAGATGGATTCCTAAGATTATGACGAATAAAAGAGCAAAGAAAAAAACTAACACTAAACACCTCAAAGGGACTGACCCTGAGGTAGGAAGTACCTCGATGGCGGAGCTCGCCGGAGGTGATTGGAACTCGACCAAGTCGCGACGATCCACCACTTTGAAGAGGGGGCTCTGAAGCTGTCACCTCTAGGTCTCCAGCTCAAGCAAAAGGGGAAAAATTTGGGGCGAAATGGGGTGGAAGGTTTGCCGGAGCGGGGCTCCGGCGAGCGTAGATGGACGAAAGTAAGCCAAAACACGGGGTAAATCGATAAGAAAATAGCAAAAACCGAAGTAGGAACTACGATTAACGGAAAATGGAGCGAAAACACCTCGACTCGGCCGGGGCCAAGGAGATGAAATCGTCGGGAGCTGAGCTCCGACGATGGGTGGAACCACCCTTTTCTTTGTCAAACCCCGCCGCCAGGGGTCAAGGGAGAAACCTGTCACCTTCCTCAACCTTACTCACACTAGGAACGAGCGAAAAACTCAGTCAAAGGGGTTCGAATTTGAAAAATGGAGGAAGGGGCCCTTTTGAACAAGGTGGCTCTGGCGGCAATAAAAACGACGGATATATGGCGATTCAACGATCCGAAGATCGAAAAACATAAGGGCGTGGATGATGGATTGTCCATGCACAAGTTTGCAGAAGGAGGCTCGCTCATTTGGTGAAAGAATCGGTGTGGAGAAAGTCGAGAAGAGGAGGGCAGACTAATATCTGACGGGCTGTGGCCTGGGGTCATGGAGTTAACCCCCGGTCAACGGATGGCGTGGCCTGATTGGGCCACGTCATCCGCAAAAAGACAAAAACTAAAATAAATACCTTGTAAATTCTATTAAAAATAATAAATGATTTAATTAATTTTAGGTTATTTAATAAAAAATGTTTATAATTTTATAAAGTATTTTATAGTCATTTTTATTTATTTTTATGAGGTATATTTTTACAAGTTGCTTTTTATAGCCTATATAGGTATATTACCTGTATATTTTATTATTTTATTTTTATTTGGTATTTTAAATTTATTTAATTATGTTTATTATTTTATGAAATTATAAAAACTTTTATACACATAATTATATTTTTATTTTATTTTTCTGATGTATTTTGTACATTTAATAAAATATAAGTATGTATTATATAGGTATATTTGTAAGTATAATACCTATGTATTTTATATACATGTATTTTATTTTGAGTTTTATTTAGGTTTTTATTCTGATTTTATTGTACATAATTATTATAAATAATATTTACAAAATTATAAAAATATAAAATTTTAAAAATAATAAATAAATATTAAATTGAATATTTTAATCTGTGCAAGTATACAATGAGGGTCCAAAACTCAAATTTCAAACCGTAGCTCCGCCAAATGCGAAACCACCGCCATTAAATAGCTTATTTTTAACTATATACAATTAAAGATGAGTTTGATGCATTTGGAGTTTTCATTTGTGAGATACGGGTCTGGGAAGTTGGGATTCTGGATTTTTATTCAGACCATAACTTTTTTCTATACATTATTTTTGAGTGAAATCAATTTTGTATTTTTCTTTATTTAATTAGCTACAACTTTAATGTACAAAGTTTCTTTATTTGATGTATAAAAAGTGGAACCAAAAATAGGTCCCAAAATGAATAAAGAATGAATAAAAAGAATAGGCATTTCTTCTGTATTTTGACCCTTATCTCTCCCTACTTTATTCCTTGTCGACCTATTCATCAAGATGCCTAGGTCTCGGGGTTTTGGGTCATAAAATATTTACAATATTTTATTCCTTTTCTTTTCTTTTATTTATTCTATAATTTTGGCTTTAATTACAGTATTTTATATACTATTTGCATGCACATGCATGAATGCTAAGATGATGGATTTAATGCTATTTACACGCATTTACTAGGGTTTTTGAGGCCAAAATGATAGAATAAAGATGATGAAATGCGGATTCATCACACATCTAAAGTATAGCAGAATCATAAGATGAAGATGGGGCATTAAACAAAAAGAATGTATGATATGGACAATCCGGATCTATACAGCTGCAAAGAAGAAGTGATAATCATGTATGAGATGCAAATGATGTAAGTCAAAAAACACATCTCATACAAAATGAATAGTGGCAACGTCAATGATCAACGAATCATGATCAAGATATGGCTTTAGGTGCTGACGGTTAACCCGAAAGGTAGAATTAGATGACAACTCATATATATCAATGCTTCGGTTGTCGTGCACCTTTCTGACTAAGTTTAGTCCCTTCCATTTTCTTTGTAATTTCCCTAGAAATAATCTCAACCTTTCATCAAATAAACATACTCTCTGATTCGGCTCAAACTGTTTATGACTGATATGAGAATTATGCCATACCTTCACTCTATCCTTATATTGTAGGCTACTCGAGAAGGTTGTGTCTCTCAACTCCTTCATGGCTGCTAATTCTGCTTTCCTCTGATCTCCTATACTCTTGGGATCTAATAATAGCTCTGTAACTGCCCAAAGTGACTTGTGTTTGATTTACATAGGTAAGTAGCATGGCTTGCCATAAACGAGCCGAAAGGGAGATGTACGCAAAGGTGTCTTGAAGGAGGTCTGATAGGCCCACAAGACTGAGTTCAAAAGCTGTGACCAATCTTTTCGGTCTTGGAAGACAACCTTCTACAATATAATCTTGATCTCCCTATTCGATACTTCTGCAAGACCATTGGAGTGGTAACTCGATGGTCAATGCTGAACTCGTTAGCAAGGGCTCTTACCTTGTCGTTGATAAAGTGAGTCCTCCCATATGAAATTAAGACTCTAGGTACCCCGAACAGTGAAATCATATTCTTCCTCAAAAATTTGCATGTGATCTTAACATCTACAATTCGGGCAGGGATGACCTCAACCCAACGACTCACATAATTTGCATTAAGCATAATGTACTCAAATCCCTGACTTAAGGAATGGACCCATGAAATCAATGCCCTGTGCGTAAAAAATCTCACAGAAGTGAATGAGCTGCATCGACATCATATCACGTTGTCCACAAGCGTCCATCCTCTGACAATCAGCACACCTCTTCACGAATTCATCTGAATTCTTGAAATGGGTGGGCCACCAATGGTCAGATTGGAGAACTTTCTGTGTTGTCCATCTCCCAGAGTGATGTCCTCCTACCTCAAGCTTGTGGCAGTAAGTGAGGACGTTGTGGTGCTTCTCCTGAGGAATACACCAACGCCAGACACTATCCCCCCTTTATGGTAAAGGGTGGGATCCTACCAATGGTATGATCTGACCTTTACAAGGAATGCCTCAAGTTGCTGTTTAGGTTAACCTTGTGGAACTTTCTAGGCTATAAGATAGTTCACAATGTCAGCGTACCATGGAAGCGACGTGACAACAAGAATCGCCTCATTTAGGAATGTCTCTGTAATAGGTGTTGTCTGCTCTGAATCCTCAAGATGCTCTAACATGGAGAGGTGATCCGTCACCACATTCTTGACTCCAAGTTTATCCTCAATCTCTATATCAAACTCTTGGAGTAGAAGGATCCATCTGGTCAATCTGGCTTTGGAATCCTTCTTTGCCATGAGGTATCAGATGGTGATGTGATTTGTATATATGACCACTCTAGATCCAAAAATATAAGATTGAAACTTATCCAAAGCAAAGACTACGACTAGCCTCTCTTTCTCGATCGCGGTGAAGTTCCGTTGAGCAGTATCCAAAGCCCGGCTAGCGTAGTGAATGACAAATGACAATCCATCCCTCCTCTGTCCTAGAATATCCCCTATGGCAAAATCAGAAGCGTCTGTCATGATCTCGTATGGGAAAGACCAATCGGGTGGTCGAAGGATAGGAGCTTGCACAACTAATCCCTTGAGAATCTCAAATGTAGCAAGACACTTATCATCTACAATGAACTCGGTGTCTTTTGCCAACAAATAAGTGAGCGGTCATGCAATACAACTGAATTCTTGTATGAACCATCTGTAGAAACCAACATGCCCCAAAAAAGACCGCAACTATCGCAATCTGGACGATGGATTGAGTTTCTTGATGATACCCACCTTGTCCAAATTGACCTCCATGCCCATGTTGGAGATGACGTGGCCAAGGACAATCCCATGAGTCATCATGAAATGACTCTTCTCCCAAGATAGAACAAGATTGACCTCTATGTAGCATTGAAGTAGGTCTACGCAGTCAAGACAAGCATCAAACCCATCGCCATAGACCAAAAAGTCATCCATGAAGACATCTAAACAGTTGCCCACCATGTCTGAAAAGATGGAAAGCATGCACCTTTGGAATGTAGCTGGGGCATTACATAGGCCAAAGGGCATTTGTCTAAAAGCATACATCCCAAATGGACAGGTGAATGTCATTTTCTCCTGGTCTTCGGTTGCTATGGCCACCTGATTGTATCCTGAGTACCCGTCAATAAAACAATAGTGACTCATCCTGGCTAGCCTCTCAATAATCTTATCAATAAATGGCAGTGGGAAATGATCCTTCTTGGTGGTCTGATTCAATCGTCTGTATTCCACATAGACCCTCCAAGAAGTGGGTAATCGTGTAGTTATCTCCTCTCCAGACACGCTCACAACTGTGGTGATACCCGTCTTCTTGGGTACCACATGCAATGGACTAACCCACTTGGAGTCGGAGATGGGGTAGATAAAATCGGTGCTCCACCACTTTGATGTTGAAGATTCGGATTCAATCATCGCTGAACTTACGCGATGGCTTGGCTTCATCTTCAAGATAGATGTGGTGGGAGCACAGGGCCAGACTTATCCCCTGGAGATCAGCTACACTCCATCCGATTGCCTTGTGGTTTCTTTCAAGAATCTCCATCAAACGAGATTCTTGGTCTTCAGTCAAATCTGCTGAGATAATGGTTGGGAACATATCTAGCTTACCCACAAGGAATCTGTACTTCATACTCCACGTAAAGGTCTTCAATTTTGGACAAGTGGAAGCTAGAAAATCTGGCTTCTGAAATGTCTGCATGAAGGATACCATATCTGTGTGTGAGAACTCTCATTGTAGTGGTAAATCTGACAAAGACGACCCTGTTGGTATATCTGTCAACTATCTTGGCTCGCTCTTCGTCCTAGTTGTAGACTCTATAAACACAAGACACAATAAATAGTCATTGAAATTCTGCCAATAGAAATCAATGTCTATGCTTGAGGGGTCTGTATCAGAATCGCATGAAATAAAATCTGCCTCGCTATCCTGACTGTGATCATCAGCCTTTATGGTGTCCTATGCCAGGAGTGTGCTCTCCGAACTCTCATCAACTATCATATGTAAGTTTGTAGTGTCTGAAGGTGTGGCAAGAGCTCGTGTTGTTGGATCTGCCCAAACTGCTTCATCATCTGTAATCACAAAATCACACTCCTGGTAGACGTCTGGCTCTGCATATGTCATATTCTTCGAATCAGTTGTCTGATCTGAGAAAGCTGAATCTTTGGCTCTAGTCTCCTCGATCGTCTCTATTTGTACACTCTCACCCTTGATGCGAAAGTATACTTTCCCACTATCATGATCGGACACTACCTTAGCTGTGGCCAAGAACGTTCATCCTAAGATCATGGGAGTATCGTGTTCACATATTCAGGGATATCCATGTCCAACACAATAAACTCCATGGGGAATTTCAAGCCCTAAATCATGACGACAACGTCCTTAAGTAACCCCTTCATCCTCTTGACATATCTGTCAACAAATTAAAGGATTTTCCTTCTCTGTCTAAGAGGGCCAAGAATCGGTCGAGTAAGGTAGCCAGAAGAAAGTTAATCAAAGAGATGCTGTCTAATATAGTAGGATTGAAACAATGCTCATGGATGTGGCATCTGGCATAAGGAGCTCATGCATCAGGTCTCTTGGATGGCAACCGATCCTGAATAGCGAAGCAAGTGGCACGAGTAAGTACATAGATCTATGCATTGTGGTTCCTATTCTTCATGTGGATGGTAGTCTTATCTCTTAAATACTTCTGGTATAGAGGAATGTTCTCTAGTGTCTCCTGTAGAGTCAGTTGTATCTGAAATTTGTCTATCATATGCTCATTGAACTCTAACTGGTGTCTCTTTTTTGGATTTTCTATTTTTGTCCCATTTCATAAACAGAGTGCTTTAGGGAAGGGGATGGATGGTACCTCTCCAGAGAGATGAGGGTCAGAAGTAGGTTCTTGTGCATGCAATAAGCTAGAATCCATGCAAAGATCATCATGCAACATAGATGGACTCACATGATATACAGAAACCTTTCCTTTATTCATATTTTTGATTTTTGTTGTTTTTCCATTTTTTATGTTTCTTTGTGATTGTCCTTAGGTCAAAAACAAGGCAACACAACAGAAGGTAAGTTGGTGGCATCAGTACCATCAATAACATCTGAACTTGCGGCATCAACACAGTACTCTAGCCTAGTGTCTGGAATACCGGTGGCCTCAATACCACCATCTGCAATTGGGATACGACGGCCTCATCACCGTTGTATGGATCAGCAACCTTGGTAGCGTTGGCACCACCGTCCTCATCATGATAAGAAGCATCAGTACCACTCCCATTCTCATCTAGTGCCATGGAATCTGCATTGGGTTGTCGCTCAGATGAGACACCACCGAATGACTTCTTACCGCTCCTAAGTGTCACAAAATCAGCATCAAATACATAGGAATAAGTATCATCCAAAATATCACTAGAAGTGGTGGTCTCTGTAGACTGTACCTGCTTGGATTTTCTCTTCAGGTTGTTTGTGTTGGGATCAATCTGAGCAGGTATGGCATCCTTGACCTTGATTATTTATCTCATCTCCTGTTGGAACTCGTCCATCTCTCACCTGAAGGAGGCATACTAATTAGAGAGCAGGCATGCGAGATCATCAAGGGCTGGGTTCTCATAGATTGGGGGATGAGGACCGAACGAGTTGCCTCGCTGGAAATGAGGCTAGCTTTGTTGCTGCTGGTAGTGAGGAGGAGGTTGTGAGTACTGTTGAGGCTACTGTGGCTACCTCCATTGATGTCCCTGATAGTGGGGAAGAGGACCCTACTGTTGGTACTGGTGGGAGTGCTAGGGCTGCTGAGACTGGCTGCTCTGCCCTACCTAAGATGGATGATGCAGCTGGGATGAGGTACCTCTAGTGGACCATCTAAAGTCGAGATGGTCACGATGAATCAAGGGCTGAGGATGGTACTGAGAGTAACAGATCACGTTGACTTCCATCAACGGATCCTACTGCTCAAGGTGTGGCAAGGGAAGGGTTGTCAGGGGCTGATCTGACTGATAGACCACCATTTGAGTGTCTAGAGATGGTGGTGGCTATTGGTTGTGGTGGAGCTGCTAGACTGGATCTGCCTGGATGTGGTGGACTTGATGGTATGAGGTGGATGGATGGGTAGAGTTGCTCCCTGTATCAACCTATGACCTGAGATGGGGGCTAAGAAGCCATCTATGTCACCTAAAGATACATGATCCATGTCTTCAAGTTACTCAAGGTATGGGCAAGCTCATCAAGATTGTTGAACTTGTCCATTCCTTAGCTCTGCTTCTTCTCTATAATCTCGATCCAGTCTAACTTCTGACTGATAATGCCCATGTCGGTTGCTAAAGACTCGGCAAGTGTTGTTGATGACAAAGAAGTGGAAGGACCAGCATCGACTCATGCAATCCTATGATATGAAACCACATGCGGGAGAGGCTTCCCTTGAGTGTAGATGCAGATCTAGGACATCATGGTGTAATTTTATGCCATCTACTCATAGATGGCCCAGACCGGGTCTTCATCCTTTGCGAAGTAGGAACCTCCGTACGATGTATTCACTATCCCTTGCAGCTCTAGTGTTAGCCCACAGAAAAAGCTCTGAACAAAGTTGGTCTTGTATATCTCATGGTGTGGACACCTGTCAATGAGCTCTCTAAATCGATCCCAGGCTTCATGGAACTGTTTATTTGGGATCATTGTGAAGTCGCTGATCATGGCTCGTGTTGCATTAATCCGACCAAGTAGATAGTATTTGTTCAAGTACTCGGTTCGGAGGTGCTCCCAAGTGGTGACTACCTTCCCCAGGTGCTTCAGCTAGTAGGATGCTCTGTCAACCAAGGAGAATGAGAAGGCAATCAACTTGATAGTGTCCTCATCCACAAATCTGTTGTGGACAGTGCTGCATATCATCTCGAACTCCTACAGATGGAGATGGGGCTCCTCAATGTCTAGCCCATGGAACTTGGGTAGTAGCTAAATGGTCTGAGGGTGAAGCTCGAAGTCACACAAGATCTTGGGAAGTTAGATCCATTTGTGAGTGAGGGTCGCACCAGGATTCTGCAACCGCATCATCATCCGTGTTGGTCTCGCTGGGTCCTGCATCTCATCCCGACGTCCGTCTCCTCCCTCAACTCTCGATATCTCTCCACCGGTTGCTGGTCTTTGCGGCTGCTCTCACCCGGGTCTCATCTACGTGAGCATTATCCTCACCTCAGCCATGAACGCTCCCTGGTCCCTAATATGATGCTGCATGGTCTCCAGGGAAGCAAGTAATGTGTTGTTGATGGCAGACTGGTCTAATACGAACGCTGATTCTTATGGCTGCTCATTAGTGCGTCTCTCACTATTGGACATATCTATGGTCTCTACAAAGGCAAAAGACTATAGCTCATGTGCTATCAAATGAACATATAGTTGTGCTGGCCTCTGAATTGATACCTCAGGAGTAGAAGAAGGGTGGTCGAGGGGGAACAAGGTGGAGTCATATTCAGGTTCAGAGAGCGGGTCTGAGCTCTCTGAAGTTGCCCTAGATGAATGGGGAGAAGTGTTGGCAAGCGGTTCAATCAAAGGAAGCCTAAGGGATCTCCTTCCCATCATCGTGGTCTGGGGATTTATGAGGATTTGATCTGGGATGGAAACAAGATGAGAGATCAAACCCCAAGTTCACCTACTCAACGCAAGCTGATGATCGTGAAAGTTTGGTCGTTAATTTTGTCAAATTTTAGTTAGGTTATAATTCAATCTATCAACGCGATTAAGCGAGTTGTTGGGAGCCCAATACTCCCAAGAGATTGTCCCAGATCTCACAATCAGTTTTTCCTAACCAGTTTGGGATGCAGACCGTTTACCGGCTACTCGATTTTCCTAATATACTAAGGAAGTCTTGGACCGATGGCTTTTATCTTAGTGTGCAGGTTGCTCTCTCGCTGCATATAAATCAAACAAGGAGGGGGTGACTCTCCCCCAAACAAAGATTTTTAAGTAAGGTTTGTTTTAGGTCAAGTTTGCATTAACAGTCCTAAATTTTGTTGATTGTCACTTTTCTAAGTATTTTTCTCAAATAATACAACATATAATGAATTTTCCGATTTTCTTGGTTATTTTGAGTCCAATAAAACTGGGGGAGGAAGTCAGAAATGCTGATGTGCGATCAAACATGATGATGCATGCAGAGATGGGAATGTGTACCTTCTCCAGCACTTTACATGCAGGGTGATCCATGCATAAAATAAAAGACAAAAATTAAACTATCTATATGATGCACGAGGAAATCGTCCTTAGATGAGCAAATCTATTGCGTGAAGAACGATAGTTAACTAATCAAATAAAAGACCTGAGTCCAGTCTTCGGAGTTGCTCGATGCCCGCCACAACGGGTCCTGCTAGCGATATATGCGACTTCTCATGGTGCATGGTCTCATATCTAATTAGGCTAACTTTTTTGTGTTTATTTTTAGCCAAGTCCAATTACGTTCTATAGGAATAGATAAGCAATTAAGTGTGTGGACCTAGCTAATTATGAGCTAAAATAATTAGAAGTCCTAGATGTAAGGGACAAATCCTCGTGATTCAAATAGAAAATAAAGGCAAAGAGATCTTAAAAAACTGCGGTGAGGTCCCCCGAGTGCACCGGCACTCGACAAAACATACCCCAAATCAACCAAGAGAGTCTAAGTGTCCGGATTCTAAAATTATTGCAATATTAGCTTGCAAAAATAAATAACTAAATCTATTTACTATAACATCCTTCTTACCTCCTCTGCTCCTGCTCAGATGCGGACTCCTCCAAAGAGAATCGGGTCGTACTCAGGTGGTTCCTCACATAAAAAGTGAAATAGAAGATGGTCATAAGGCACTTATAATAGATAGATAGATACAAAAATAATCAAAAATGAAATATGAAAACTAAGACGTGCTCCCCGTAACGGCACCATTCCGATGAGCGGGTAAGCGACTAGGGTTAAGTATGAAAATAATCGAAGGTCGTTGTGACCCAAATCACTTGGCATGATTAACGAGAAAAATAACCATTAAAGATGATCAATCAATCAAATATAAGCGATTTGTTATTTTATTTACATGGAATAGTGACCAGGGTCAAACACAAGAAGCACTATTTAAGAACTAAGTAGTCAAACCTCTAAGAAAATTTTTTAGTGGTTTTTTAATTTTCATATTTTTGTATTTTTTTGAATAAATGGCAAGCGAGCTTAATACACACAAGACACAGACAATGCTCTTTTTGCATTTTTCAAAATAACTAAAAATGCCCAGAAAGATACAGAGAAAATATTTTTAGATTTTATAGTATTAAAGTGTTTTTGTTAATTTTTAAAGATTTTTCAGATGTTTTTGGAATATTCAAAAAATTAAACGATGGTAAAAATGCAAAACAATGCACAATAAGACCAATTTATAAATTAAAAATACTTAAATTGCCCAAAAGTACTTAATGATATTTTTATGATAAAAAATAGACAAAAGCCTTTAAATAGGAACTGAAAACACATTTTTTAGATTTTTCTACGATTTTATACAATTTTTATAATATTTGGATGTTTTGTAATTTTTAGGGGTTTTATAAGGATTTTTCAAACAAAATTGATATTGGAATTAAAACAAAACAAAATACAACTACATGAATTTTTAGGGAAATTTTCAAGACTTTACAGGACACTTTTTAGGGGCTTTTGAATTTTTAATAATATAAAATGCAACCAAATCAACTTACAAAAAAATATCATAAATACTACACACTAGCAGAAACCTAGGGTAATTTTTAAGCAATTTTTAATATCTATAATATTTATTGTAGTAAACTTAAACAAGCAAGTTAGAAACGGTTCACAAGGACCCAAACACAATAACTTTAACTTTCAGGACCACACGGACAACATATTTATAAAGCACGGGTCCAATGATGCAAATAGTTCACTCCCATCACGTGCAACACGTGATTTAGGCTCGCATGGGCATAAATGCAATTATTAAAACTAAACATTCATTCCATAACAATATAAAAGTTCAGGATAAAAGTTGTAATCAACCCAGCAAGGCACATGAGGACACACATGACTCTAACTCAATCGGATTGAAGTGTAAATACACAAACTATAGGGTCCAAAATGCAAATGTCTTTAACTACAAGTTTCTTTACGGGGCTAAAGATAAATTCAGAAACATGCAAGGTAGAAAGGGAAATATACCCTGAAGGCACGTGTGACGCACGTGGGTGCCCTGACGGCTTTGATGTTTTCTGCAAAGCTGATCTGACGATTCAGAGATGGTCGGAGACTTGCGGACAGATCTGCTGTGTCAGACTGATCTAATGGTTTGTAGGGGGTTTGTGTTAGGAGGCTCAGATGAGGGACCTAGAGAGGATCCGAGCGTCAGGATAAGACATGAACAGAGGGCTCGGATCAAATTTGGGATGAGTCCTCATATCGGACGGTAGCAAATATGGCTGGAAGAACACACTTATGGCGAGCTTTGCCTGAGCGTGGATGACGATCCATGACTCCGATGAAGCTGTTGAAGAGCCTAGCATGGTTGTGGAAGTACTCCGTGTCGAGGGGAGGGCTCCACCTGCAGCTACTCCGCTAGAGCATTTGGGGCTTCAAATGGTATTCCACGTGCATACCAGTACCTGCAAAGGGTATCAGGACTCGGGGGCAATGCTCCGGTCTGGTTATTGCATAGATTAGCAAGAGAAGTGATGGGGAGCGGGGTAGACCTCCGGCGAAGGAAGTAGAAAGAGGTCTCTGCTTGATCTCATTCTGATGAGTGAGATTCAAGATGGCTAGGGTGCATAAGAAGGGTGGCGATGAGTCGACATCTCGATCAGTGCGGGTGGATGTAGAAGCGAGGCTCCAGACCTGGTGGGCAAAGTAAAAGAACTATGGCAGAGATGAAATGGAAAGATGGATCTAAACAGGAAGTGAGGGTGAAATGGGTGATACCTGAAGCTTTTGAGGAGCTCAACAACGTCAGGAAAACACGCGGCGAAGGTTGTGGCCTCGACTGGTCTGCAAGTGGACAAGGAAGCAAAACATGTCGGAGCTCTAGTTACGTATCTTGAACTACGTCAATCTAGGACCAACCCATGCTCCGAAAGTGGCTCCAGGCAGCTGTCACTCAGTTGGAGGTGGCTAGGGGGTAGAAGGGTGGCAAGGTACGATCTCTCTTGCACATGAGACGACTGAGTGTTTAAATAGGATGCCTGAGGGTCTGGAAGGATCGACGAGTGGAGCAACACCCTAGGTAGATCCAATCCTCACTAGTGATCCATGAGGATCATGGATCCTAGGAGAGGAATCGGGCGGTGGAATCAAGGCAAGAGGGCATCAGGTTTGAATAAGAAAAATCCGAGAAGTAGCTCCGACAGACAAGACGTCGGGTCAGGTCAGGAAGGAGTAGACATTGACCAGGGTCAACGTTCCTGCGTGGACCAATGAGAATACGGGATTTACAGAAATAAAAGAAAATTGAATATAAATAATAAATGATTTGAAATAAAAAGTGTATAAAATAAAAAATGTTTATTATTTTATGAGATATTTTTATGTGTTTTTTTAACATTTTATAAATTAATTTATTATGGTATTGATGAATCCACGATTCATCATCTCAATATCTTGATCTTAGCAAAATCCCCAAGTAAAATCCGAGAAAAATGTACATAAAATCAATAAATTAACAAAATGACTCTTGCAAATAAAACACACTAATTAATGTATATTGGATTGTACAAAATAAATTACACATAAAAGCCGCAAAAATAAAGGAGTTTTATACATTTAAATAGCCCAAAACTTCATATATTTTTAATAATTTCATTTCAACTCCTTTTTGGCTAATTCTTTCTCCAACTTGTTAATAACCATGTATATAAAAATACAAAATAAATTTTACGTCAAATAAATGCTCCTAGATCCCAAAGGGAAAAGGCCGTAAAAACCAACTTCCAAGCCAAATTCCCGCTCCGTATGAACTCCAAATTCACCAAACTCACTTTTAAAATTCAAGTTAGAAAATTATCTATCCAAAGGAAGTGGTTTCATTAAAATCGGAGTACATTTATAAAAGTTGGGTTTTGGGACCTAGATGTACATTGTATATTTTGTATATATTCATTCTTCCCTCATTTTTTTTATCATTGTTGTGTTGTATTTTAACTATATTATTTTATAGTATTTTTTCGTTGTAAATATCTCTTATTAAAAAGACAAAAAATACAAATTAGAAAAGTAAACAAAAAATTGCATATGTTGTATGTATTCCCTTGTAAATTCTCCACTATTTATTTTGTTCTCTTTTATTCTATTGTAATTAAAGTAGCCTACTTTATTTCATTTATTTATTTATTTTACATTCTCTACAATAACCACCATTCAACTCATCCTACCACCAACCTCCATTCAACCCCACCCTTTTTTAAACTTCCCATTCAACTCCATTAATAAAATAACCTCCCACCAATTTAATAACCTCGCATTTCATCATCTACATATACATCCCATCTTCCTCAATTTGCCTTTGATCCATCTTTACGTGAGGAGAGCCAAGTTTCCTGAGTTGAATCGGTGACAGCGACGCAACAACGGTCGAGCGACGACAACCCTCTCTTCGGTGAGATCTGTTGGCATTTTGGCCAACATCGCAGCCGCATCCGCGCGTTGCTTGAGCTCATCGCTCGCCGGCGATTCGAGCGAGGACCATGCTCTCGTGAGCACACCATAGGCGACCACGTTCATCGTAGGTAAATTTTCCCTTCATTTTATCATCTTGTTAGTCTGGCAATTTTTTAAGCACATTACATTCACCACTATCTTCATCTTCCTATCATACCCCCATCATCATCACACAATATTTGCTCTATTTTATTTGATTCACTCCCTATTTAAATAAAATTAAAAAATTAAAAAATATAAAACAAAAAAAGAATCTCTTTTATTACAGCAAAATATTACAACATAAAAAAAATTAAAAAATTAAAAAAAACGGCAGCAACGGTGGGGAGTTCCCAACGGCGCCGCCCGCGACAACACCCCAGCCGGCTGGCGTCGCCCGCACCGCCGCTCCCGCTCCACCCCTCCGCGTAGCCGCTGGGCCGGCCTCAACCGCCGTGCGGCCTCCGTTTCTCCCACCGTCCTCCACTGAGCCTCCTCAGCCCCTCACCGTCGAGCCCCCACCGCCAGCCCTGTGCTCACCGACCCCTCTCGCTGTTGGAGCCCGCCACCACCCACCGCGGCCGTGACTCCGCACCCCGTGCCTCCGCCTCTGACGCGATCGGCGCCGTTGGCCGCCAACCTTTTTGGGTTCTTCCTCTTTCGTGCACCAGGAAGAAGAAAGGTTCCTTTCCCTTCATTTTTTTATTGTAAAAATTGCAAAGCTTTCTTGTATAGTTTCTAATATTACAAACGAGTCCCTGTACAAAAGTTGCATTGTATATATTGTTTTCTAATTTGCAAAGACAACCCTGTGTTCGCACTTTAATTTGGACCTTGTTTATGAATCTTTTTATTCAATGAAAAATGTTTTAGTGTTGAACAACTAATTCTCTACATTCTGAATATCTATTTGTATTTTTGTGAGAGAGTGTGAATTAACTAAAATTGTTTAATTGAAATATTGCATATTTGATCCAAATTGAGATCTTAAATTTATATCTCACACACGATTGCTCTAAAAATTCCAAAAAAAGTATATGTGATGCCTTGAAATGTGATTAAGTTACAGTCCAAATTTCATCAAAAATGGAGTTGTCTTATGCCTAAAATAAATTATAGAGTGATTTTAGTATTTGATTTTTTATTAAATCCACATACATCTTTTCTGCGAAATTTCAACTCTCCTGGATTGATTATCTAAATATCTTTCTGAGATAATTCGCACTCTGATTAATTTAATATTGTGGATTTATTAGTAATTATTTACTCGCTGTCACTCTGTTTTCACTAAAAATCCATAAAAAATTCATATTTTGTCAAAAAATTCCAAAAATATTACTGTAACTTTCTTGCATCATGTTTGCATTCCAATAAAGTTTTCATGATTTTTGCTTACTGTTTGTGTGAGAAATTGCGAAAAAACCCATAAAAAGTGTGCATTTTCCTTGTTGCATTTTAACCCCTAAAATTCCAAAAAAATGTGTTTTGTGTTCATCTCTGGATTAGTATTCTAGGAAAAATATAATTTGGCTGAATTGAACTGATTTGGCATTAAACTTAATTTGGCTAAGTTGTATGCTTTGTTATTAACTTGATTCAACTGCATCTTACATTAGCATTTCATTCTGCATAAAAAATATAAAAAAACCACATTGGAAATCTAAATCTAAATTTTCAAATTATCCTAAAGTTGTTCCTTTGCCTCCCTGAGTTCGACCCCGGACTTGCACGAGATATAAATTAAGCTGAGACACTCTTCATGGAGATCTTCTCTCGGTTCTGATTGAATCGCTAAGTACACGTACTACAACATGTCCGAATTAAATATCGTATTTAGCAACTCGTCAGATGGCGCCGTTGCCGGGGAGGCAAACGGCTTAGGGATTAATTTTAAAATTTGGATTTAGTTTTTCATTTACTCGGGTAGTCTGACCCCCGAGCCACTTGTAATTAATCCATTTTTCTTTCAATTATTTTTCTTCATATTCGTGTATATATTTTGTTTTTATCTCTCTAATACAAATCTTATTTTCCTTGCGAGGGCCCGGTGGACTTGGAGTGCATCGGAGGTCGACGGACGCGACGCGCGCTGACTGCTGAAGAGCTTGGAGAATTTATTTATTTCGAGAGAGCTTTTGTAAATTGTTGTAATTATTTAGATAGTTGCTCATTTATAACGGCTCTTGTTTGAGAGCTCGCGTGTGTAAAAAAAGACTTGGACATTATTTGTGGTGTGTCAAGACCTGTTTCACTCTCCGGTGAGGGTGGGGCTCGACTTGAGTGGCGAATTTAAGGATTAGGCACACGGTAGTTTAGCATCAAATTTGTTTGTGCCCATCGTAATTTAGGCCACACATATCTTAGAAGATTCACTTATCTTACAAGATTCATAATGAGACGCACATAAACACGTACTACTTAGCTCAAATCAAATCAAATCTTCCCCGCTAATAGTATACTGTTTAGGTGCGGTTTTCTCGATCTGCATGCATTTAGTGTAAAATTTACAAATTCTATTCTGCATAACGCATGGAGAGTGCTGGGATTCACTGTAAGTATACCTTCTTCTGAGCATGCATCATAGTTTCTCGTTTGCATTCTGATTTCCGATTCCCCTATTGTTTTATAACTTAAGGTCAAAAGGAAATTGGGACTGAATGGTAGACGTGCTTGTGTGGTCACATAAATCTCAAGTGATAACCTAACTCTAAAATTGGGACTGAATTGAGCAGGTCGATTTAAAAAAAATTGGAATAAAAAGAACCCCGGTTCTCGGGTGTATAAAGCCCCCATTGTTTGTTTTACTTGCAAGTGAGAGAGAGATGACCCTAGGATAGAGCCAAGTCTGGATTTCTTACTTACTACTGGTTCTTTATTTTCAGGCGATTAGCTACTTTTCAGTGAGGAATACGGGTAGCCGTATTTATATGGTCCGGACTTCCTTAGCATAGTGGGAGGTTTAGAGGGCGCTTTAGTCCTCAAGGAACGGGCTTCGGCTTGTACTTACCCCTATACTGGCTGAAAGTAGGCCAAACTAGTCGTAAGAACCGGGTCAGTCAGTAGAAAAATACGGGCACCTAACAACTCGTTAATCTTTCCAAGATTGTATTTCTCACCAACTGAAATTGACAAGATAATTCGACCGAACTCTTACGACCTTCACGTGTTGAGTTGGTGAAACTGAGGGTTTGGATTGTGTTTGTATTGTGTGAGTTCACTCCGCACATTTACGTGCACCGTAGAACTAGTGCCTCATTGAATATCATGTTCTAATCGGTTCTTTTGACATCGAAGATGACTGATTGGGGGGATATTTATTCGGACTTTGCGAATTTCCCGTTGAACCCTCCAAGAAGTATGTCTTCACAGGTCCATGCACAACATGGACCAACCTGGACTCATGACCCTCTTGAGCCGAGGATCACCCACTCTCGGGATGATTACTCTCAAACCATTCCCTTTCTCTCTTCCCACCTCACCGAGGAAGACCTTCGCCTCGATGAGAATATCTTGATTCATAAATCCTCTTCTAATCAAGAACACGTTGCTGATTCAGGCCATATAGAAGACACAAGTAGAATGCCTCCAAAGAAGAAAGATGAGGAAGAAGAGAACAATGAAGACCCAATGAGAATGATACTTGCCAGATTAGTTGCATCTGAGCAGCAACATGCACTTCTCAGAGCTCAGTTAGGACAGTTGAATGTTGGGGTCCAACCACCAATGGATGCGGCGTATAACCCCTGACAATATCAAATTCGGAACTACTTGAGTCCGGTCGAATCCGAGGTCGATTTTGAATTGAAGCCGCATTTTCTGAACATGTTGCCACACTTTGATGGGAATGCTTCTGAGGAATCATATGCATTCCTAAGGGACTTTGAGCTCATCTGCGCTAACCTCAAACATCAAAATGTTAGCCAGGATTATATTAGGCTCAAAGCCCTTCCATTTTCCTAGGGTGGCAAAGCTGATTACTGGGTAAAGAATCTTGGGATCGCCGTCACCACATATGCTCAGTTCAAGGACCTGTTTTTGAAGAAGTTCTACCCTTTGAGTAGAACTATTATGATGAGGACGCGCATTACGAGTTTTTCCCAATTACCCCATGAAGCTTTTTGTGATGCTTGGGAAATATTCAAAGACATCCTGCAGAAGTGTCCCTGTCATGGACTAGATGATAACATCTTGGTCCAGTCATTCTTTACTGGTCTCAACCCTGAGATGCAGGGTTTAGTGAGCGCTGCCTGTGGAGGCAGCTATACATCTCGATGAGCGGATACCGTCTGGAGGGTATTCGAGCAGATGGCTGAAACTAGCCGCTCACAAATGGCCAGCAGGGCCTATACGCCATCCCCCAGTTCACTCTCATCTGGAGGGGGAAAACCAGCTGTAGTCGATCTCTCTCAGGATGTGATCCCTAGCATGGGACTCCTTGCTGACAAGCTTACTGTAGTCGAGAGGATTGATAGGAGGATTGATGAGTTAGACCAGAGCGTCTCCAAACTTCCAAAATAGATGGAGGAGTTGACTGATAGGGTATATAAGATAAAGATACCTGCCTTGACTGCACCTTATGCTCCCGTATACCGAGTTCACCATGTTCAGGAGCAGTTGGTGTCAGGGCAACCCTAGCTGTGGGAGCTGGACCAATCCTACACCCACTCTTTCCAACAGCCACCTCCATTAGCAGAGACAGTCCAAGAGGAGCCTCCACCGGTTTGGGAGGTGAATGGAGTATGGTGTACTCAGGACCCTGTCAGGCAGGGAAGTACGGGAGACCGACAGACCTACCAACGTCCCCCGACCTTTCACAACATCGCATTCACCTCCGCACCACCTCCTTCACAGCAGAGCCCTGGATTCCAGCCACCCCAGCAGCAGAGGCAGCAGTACCAGCAGCATGGCCGACATGGCCATTACCAGGTGGGCCAGCAGGGTCCGCAACCCCAGCAGCAGCAACTGCAGAGGCAGTACTCTAGCCAGCAGGGCCAGTCTTCCCGTTCTTCTTCCCAATCTTATCCACTTCCTTCTTCGTCTAATCCCGTGGATATACAGCAGCAGATACTCGACGAGCTACGTTCCTACAGGAACGAGATTCATGACTTACGGGTGGATGTCAACCGCCTGTCCAGATGGCGAGATGAGCAGACTTCACCTTCTACCTCTATCCCAGCTCAAGTTCAGGCTAACCCCAATAGCCTGAACATATCTAGTTCTCAGCAGCACTTTGGTCAGGTATACTATTCAGCATCTCCTAGATCTGAACATGAGATTCTTTCGTGTGACGAGGCTAACCACATGTCACTCAGAAGCGGAAGGACCATGACCGTACCTGACCGGGCGAGGGATACGAGGAGGGGCATCTCTGAATCTCTACCTAAGGAGTCTTCAGAGGACGAGGAGGAGAGGCATCATATTTCGGAGCCCCATCAGCATCATTCGAAGATTTCTACTCAGGGAGACGAGAGGAGAAGGAGAGCACGTATACAGCATCGGTAGCATGGATACATTTATGAGTCTACGGAGGACCTTGCATCTCCGGTTGTGGCTGATACCACTCCAGCTTCTATTCCACAACCTATAGTAGATAGTTTTTATTTTGATCCCATGTTGCATCAAAAAGATTCATGTATGAAGAACTCTGTTTCCGTTAATGCCAAGAATGATCTTTCAGTTCATGATTCAGACTCTTCGTCTTCAGTTTCTCTAGCTTCCATTCCTTTCCCCCGTGCTCTTACGGCAGGAAAGCGCATAAAAAATATTCAGAAAGATGACCCCGATATGGCACAGTTTTGTAAAGAGAATATCACAGTTAAGGTGCCATTTGATGAATATGTGGCTAACCATCCTGCCTTCCAAAAATACCTTAAGGTGAGATGCACACCTACAAGGGTTAGCAGGAAGAAAGATAACTGAAATATAAAGACACATGTCTTATCGGTAGCCACAAACTATTGTCTCAAGAATCAGACCTTGCCAAGGAAAAAGAGAGACATGGGTGCTCACTTTGTGGAGAGTCGTATTGACGACATTGCGTTTGCACGCACACTCTTAGATAACGGTTCTTCGATTAACTTACTTCCCTTAGCACTATATCAGAAATTGGAGTTGGGACCACTTCGCAAATCTAGAGCTTTACTCCAATTTGCAAATCATTCAGTGAAGAGACCTAAGGGAGAAGTGAAGAACGTCGTTATTTCGATTGAGGGGCAGAACTATCAGGTTGACTTCACAGTCTTGGACATGGAGACCCCCAATCATTGGAGAGAATCTCAGATCATTCTCGGACGACCCTTCCTTAGGACCACAGGCGCAGCTTTCGATTATGGTACGGGAATGATGAAGTTCCGTTCTCCAGGCAGAGAAGTGAACCTTGAGATGAAGCAAACCAAGTGTCAGTGACCCGATTCAGAGAGTAGCACAGAGTACTCATCTTCAGAGGTAGATTGCAGTATGATTACCACAGTTGGGATTTGGGGACAGATTCCTTCAGGACAGAGCGAGTCCCTTTCATCTGGAAAGGGTATAGTGGATGATGCAGTTTGCCAGGTGTTGTCTGATCTTCTGAGAGATGCATCTACCTATTCCCATGATGACACAGAGATCCATCTGGATCTGTCAGTTCCATCCCCTTCGGAACTATCATGGAATATAGATGATGAGTCGGACACGGCTTTGGCCGAACTACCGTGTTTCTATGGCGATCCGACTCCCTTTACTTCTGAGATGGTGGCGAGTACTACTCTGCTTAGTCCACCTTCATGCAGCACAGAACCAGATTCAGATTCAGTTCAGCTAGATCTACTTGATGATACTACATTGCCAGAACTGAAATCACTACCTCCTACACTCAAGTATGCCTTTCTTGCGGGACCCAAAGAGAGATATCCTGCCATCATTAGCTCAGACTTGACTTTAGAACAGGAGTATAGGTTGTTAGAAGTTTTAGAGAGGAACCGCAAAGCAATAGGCTAGACAGTGTCGGATCTCATGGGCATCAACCCTGCTCTCTGCTCGCACCACATTTTTACTGAGGATAATGTAAGACCTTCCCATGAGTTCCAAAGGAGACTTAACCCCAATCTACGGGAAGTGGTGAAGAAGGAAATTGAGAAATGGTGCAAAGCAGGGTTTATATAGCCTATTTCTGACTCCAAGTGGGTGGCCCCGCTTCATGTTGTCCCGAAGAAGTCGGGAATTCACATGGTCACCAACAAGGAGGGGGTAGAGATCGCGACACGAGTACCTATGTCGTGGCGTGTCTGTGTTGACTACAGGCGCCTGAATGCTGCGACCAAGAAAGATCACTTTTCCTTACCTTTTATTGATCAGATCTTGGAGAGACTTGCAGGAAAAAAGTTCTTCTGTTTTCTTGATGGGTACTCTGGCTACAACCAGGTGGCCATAGCCCCGGAGGACCAGGAAAAGACCACATTCACATGTCCATTCGGTACTTATGCTTTCAGGCGCATGCCCTTCGGGCTCTGTAATGCCCCGGGCACATTTCAGCGGTGTATGATAGCCATATTTGCTGAGAGGGTGGGATATTTCCTGGAAGTATTCATGGATGACTTCTCGGTCCATGGTGATTCTTTTGATACATGTTTAGCGCACTTGGACCGAGTCCTCACGAGGTGTAGAGAGGTGAATCTGGGACTCTCCTGGGAGAAGAGTCACTTTATGGTGACGGAGGGTATCGTGTTGGGGCATGTCATCTCCAAAAGGAGAATGGAGGTTAACCCTGACAAGGTGGAGGTGATCAAGAAACTCGATCCACCTACCAACGTGAAGTCAGTGCAGTCAGTCTTAGGGCATGTTGGATTCTATAGGAGATTCATTCAGGATTTTTCAAAGATCGCCCTCCCACTGACTGAGCTCTTAGGAAAAGACACAGAGTTCGTTGTAGATCACAGGTGTCTGGAGGCCTTTGAGCTCTTGAAGAGGAAGATTTGTGCCTCGCCTATCCTACAAGCTCCTGACTGGTCTCTCCCCTTTGAGATCATGACTAACGCTTCAGATTTTGCTATAGGAGTTGTGTTAGGACAACAGCGAGAGGGGATTCCATTTGCGATTCACTATGCGAGCAAAGTATTAGATCCTACACAGAAGAATTATACAGTGATTGAAAAGGAAATGTTCGTTGTAGTATGGGCCCTCGAGAAGTTTAGATCATATATTTTGGGCTCTAAGGTGACAATTTATACAGATCACACAGCCATTCGATACTTAATGGAAAAGAAGGACGCGAAGGCGCATCTTCTTAGGTGGATTTTACTCATCCAGTAATTTGATTTGGAGATAAAAGATAAACCTGGAGTGAAGAATGTTGTGGCTGATCACCTTTCTCGGATTGAACTTAAGGATTCTCCCGATTTTGAGCGGATTAGAGAGACCTTCCCAGATAAGTCAATTTGTGTTATTGACTTACTCCCGTGGTATGCCAATATGGTGAACTATCTTGTTTCCAAGCAGATTCCCCATGGTTGGACTAGGAGCAGTATTGACCGACTGAAGTCGGATTCGAGGAGATACCACTGGGACGATCCTTTCCTTTTCTTCGAAGGACTGGATTTTGTTTGGAGAAGGTGTATTCCTCAGGAGGAATACCAGAGTGTCCTCACATATTGTCATTCACTTGAGGCTGGAGGACACCATTCGGGAAAGAGAACCTCTCACAAAGTACTGCAATGTGGATTGTACTGGCCAACCTTGTTTAGAGATGCTATTGATTTTGTACGGTCGTGCCCGATCTGTCAAAGGATGGGAGGGACAGTTGGTCAGAGAGATGAGATGCCCTTGCAACCGATGATTATTTGTTATGTTTTTGATGCATGGGGCATAGATTTTATGGGTCCCTTTCCCAACAGCCAAGGACACGAGTACATATTGTTGGCGGTTGATTATCTATCCAGGTGGGTGGAGGCTATCCCAACCCGGACTGCAGACAGCAAGACTGTCTGTAAGTTTGTGAGAGATCATATTATTGCTAGGTTCGGGGTGCCAAAAGTTTTGATATCTGATGGGGGTAGCCACTTTGTGAACAGAGATATGAGATCTTTAGCTAAGGACTATGGATTTGAGCATAGAGTTACTAGTCCTTACCACCCACAGTCCAACGACATGGTAGAGGTTTCGAACAGAGAGGTGAAGAGTATTTTGCAGAAATTGGTTCGTCCCGATAGGAAGAACTGGTCCCAGCTCTTGGACCAAGTTATGTGGGCCTATAGGACAGCCTACAAGACACCATTGGGTACTTCACCATTTAGAATGATCTATGGCAAGCCATGCCATTTGCCTGCAGAATTGATTCATAAATCCGAATGGGCAATTGAGAAGATTAATTGGAGTTGTCACCTCGGGAAGCTTTGTCGAGACTTGAACTTGAACGAGCTCGTGGAAATCCGAAACAGGGCATATGACAACAGTTTGATTTATAAGGACAAAGTAAAGAGATGGCATGATCAGCACATTAGGTGCAAAGACTTTGTCCCTGGACAAAAGGTATGGTTGTTCAATGCCAGGTTGAAGATGTTCCATGGGAAGCTCAAATCTAAATGGACGGGTCCCTTTGTTGTTAAGAAAGTGCACGAGAACGGAAGTGTAGAGATAGTTGATCTCACAGATGGTGCACAGTGTCATGTGGTAAATGGATGACTGTTGAAGCATTTTATTGATTCAAAAGAGCTATTAGTCCAAGTCGAGGTCAACAACTTCATGCAGAGCGAGCACAGAGCAGATACATCACATTACTCATCATGAAGATGCAGCATCAAAATTCAACATTTTAGAAGATTCATTCCTCTTGTACATTCGCCATTATTTGTATATTCTCCAGATCACATCGATTCTTACACTTACTCTTGTCCTATACTTAGGCTTACCAAGAGCCTAAGTATAGGGGGAGCCGATGCCATCCATGTATATATACTCATCCATTTTTCCTCTTGACCTCGTTCGCCCCATTTTTGCTCTTCTTCTACACTTAGGCTGACCAGAGCCTAAGTATAGGGGGGCGGATCGACTTCTATATTGTTTATCATTTTAGCCATCCTACGTTTAGCACGAGCTATGTCTTTTTCTCGCTTCTTGTGCCATGAGGACATAGCACATGCTAAGTATAGGGGGCGTGTATATATTACATATATACTTTACCCATAGCTCGTACTTTCACGTATTTTTGTATATATTATATAATAATTAGGGGGTGGGTAAAAAAACCTTAAAAAAACTTTTTAAAAAATGTGTGTTTCTTGTTCTCTTTCCTTTATTTGCTTTAAAAAAACTTTTTTCAAAAAAGCCCTTTCTTATTTAGTCCTTTCTTATTTACTTATCTTTTTCAAAAAAAACTTAAAAAAACAAAACTTTTGAAAAAAAACTAAAACTATTCTTTGCTTTTGTTTGTAAAAAAAACTTTTCGGAATTTTTTTTTCTAAAACTTTAAAAAAAATACAAAAAAACAAACTAATAAGTTGGTTTAATCCCTGACACATTCACTTTCACACAAGACTAGTGATGTTAAAGAACACTTGGTTTATGAGCTCTTGAGATTTTGAGTTAACCAGCCTTAGTCATTAGGGTCTTGGACTTAATTATTCACATTTCCCTAGTTTGAAAGATTTGTGTGCTATATTGCATGCTTAGTCTCTACCTTAAGAATATGATCAGCACCTCACATACACGACCGCAGTTATGATGAGATGAGTTGAAATTTCACTTGAGGATCTAGGATGAGGGATTTGGGTTTGGACTTGATTTGATGATGCTCGAGGATGGGATAAAATCAATGAAGGATTCATGAAACCTGAGTGTCAGCATCTTTAGCCAGTATGAGAACATGGTTCTTGTACTATCTCTTGACATTTACCTATGTGCCAAGGTATGATAAAATAAAAAAAAATGTTGATCAGTGTGCGCCAACTCTTGGTAAAAGCAGTGGAGCTAGCCAAAATACTACAAAGCAATGAAATGTTAAAGAAAATCTCTCATTCCAGGCGTGTATATATTACATATATACTTTACCCATAGCTCGTACTTTCACGTATTTTTGTATATATTATATAATAATTAGGGGTGGGTAAAAAAAACCTTAAAAAACTTTTAAAAAAATGTGTGTTTTTTGTTCTCTTTCCTTTATTTGCTTTAAAAAAACTTTTTCAAAAAAATGCCCTTTCTTATTTAGTACTTTCTTATTTACTTATCTTTTTCAAAAAAAACTTAAAAAAAACAAAACTTTTGAAAAAAAATTAAAGCTATTCTTTGCTTTTGTTTGTAAAAAAAACTTTTCGGAAAATTTTTTTTTCTAAAACTTTAAAAAAATACAAAAAAACTAACTAATAAGTTGGTTTAATCCCTGACACATTCACTTTCACACAAGACTGGTGATGTTAAAGAACACTTGGTTTATGAGCTCTTGAGATTTTGAGTTAACCAGCCTTAGTCATTAGGGTCTTGGACTTAATTATTCACATTTCCCTAGTTTGAAAGATTTGTGTGCTATATTGCATGCTTAGTCTCTACCTTAAGAATATGATCAGCACCTCACATACACGACCGCAGTTATGATGAGATGAGTTGAAGTTTCACTTGAGGATCTGGGATGAGGGATTTGAGTTTGGACTTGATTTGATGATGCTCGAGGATGGGATAAAATCAATGAAGGCTTCATGAAACCCGAGTGTCAGCATCTTTAGCCAGTATGAGAACATGGTTCTTGTACTATCTCTTGACATTTACCTATGTGCCAGGGTGTGATAAAATAAAAAAATGTTGATCAGTGTGCGCCAACTCTTGGTAAAAGCAGTGGAGCTAGCCAAAATACTACAAAGCAATGAAATGTTAAAGAAAAGCTCTCATTCCACAAAGTCAATTATCAAAAGAGCTTCCACCAAAGGCGAGCGCTCCCAACCATTTCAAAAGTGTCCACTTGGACCACCGCTATTAGGACCAAGAGTCGGGCTTGCACCAAAAAAGGGCTCTGCATCGTAAATGCTACAAGTCTGGGTGTAGAAGGTACGATAGGTACTTAAAAAAGGCACACCCCGATGTACTCCCTGGAAAACAAGTGCAGACGGCTCCAACTTCTCTTGACGGACGCACTGATCAACATCAAAAATATGCGTTGAGTAATAAGGCACTTGAGAGGATCCTTGTTCCAATGAGAGGGAGAGAAGAAATGACACAATCCTATGCCCTCCATCAACTGGACTTCCATCTACACTTTCAAGTCTGACAACTAAAGAGACGGTGGATTGGATGTAAGAAATGGTTTATTCCCTAGTGTTGAGGATCGGGTCCTTAGGAGAGTCTCTTGGACTGGAACCTTGGGTGATGTTGTGACTCTACTCTTGTAACTGCGGTCAACACTTAAAGTCATATCCCTACTATATATGTCTATAAAGAGAGTCTGATGATTAGGGAAATTGGATACCTTTTGACTAGAGCTTGGTTCAGCTTAGAATTTTAGGATCTCTAAAACTGAGAGTTCTTGAACGGATCAAGTCTTGTATTCACATGCACAGTCAGGGGTTAATCCAACTTATTCATTCTTTATTTGCTCGAGGACTAGAGAAGTTTAAGTATAGGGGGGTGATGAATCCACGATTCATCATCTCAATATCTTGATCTTAGCAAAATCCCCGAGTAAAATCCGAGAAAAATGTACATAAAATCAATAAATTAACAAAATGACTCTTGTAAATAAAACACACTAATTAATGTATATTATATTGTACAAAATAAATTACACATAAAAGCCGCAAAAATAAAGGAGTTTTATACATGTAAATAGCCCAAAACTTCATATATTTTTAATAATTTCATTTCAACTCCTTTTTGGCTAATTCTTTCTCCAACTTAATAATAACCATGTATATAAAAATACAAAAATAAAAATAAATTTTACCTCAAATAAATGCTCCTAGATCCTAAAGGGAAAAAGCCGTAAAAGCCAACTTCCAAGCCAAATTCCCGTTCCGTATGAACTCCGAATTCACCAACTCACTTTTAAAGTTCAAGTTAGAAAATTATCTATCCAAAGGAAGTGGTTTCATTAAAATCGGAGTTCATATAAAAGTTGGATTTTGGGACCTAGATGTACATTGTATATTTTGTATATATTCATTCTTCCCTCATTTTTTTTATCATTGTTGTGCTGTATTTTAACTATATTATTTTATAGTATTTTTTCATTGTAAATATCTCTTATTAAAAAGACAAAAAAATACAAATTAGAAAAGTAAACAAAAAATTGCATATGTTATATGTATTCCCTTCTAAATTCTCCACTATTTATTTTGTTCACTTTTATTCTATTGTAATTAAAGTAGCCTACTTTATTTCATTTATTTATTTATTTTACATTCTCTACAATAACCACCATTCAACTCATCCTACCACCAACCTCCATTCAACCCCACCATTTTTAAACTTCCCATTCAACTCCATTAATAAAATAACCTCCCACCATTTTAATAACCTCTCATTTCATCATCTATATATACATCACATCCTCCTCAATTTACCTTTGATCCATCTTTATGTGAGGAGAGCCAAGTTCCCTGAGTTGAATCAGTGACAGCGACGCAACAACGGTCGAGCGACGACAGCCCTCTCTCCGGTGAGATCTGTTGGCATTTTGGCCAACATCGCAGCCGCACCCGCGCGTTGCTTGAGCTCATCGCTCGCCGGCGATTCGAGCGAGGACCGTGCTCTCGTGAGCACACCATAGGTGACCACGTTCATCGTAGGTAAATTTTCCCTTCATTTTATCATCTTGTTAGTTTGGCAATTTTTTAAGCACATTACATTCACCACTATCTTCATCTTCCTATCATACCCCCATCATCATCACACAATATTTGCTCTATTTTATTTGATTCACTCCCTGTTTAAAGAAAATTAAAAAAGTTAAAAAATATAAAACAAAAAAAAAGACTCTTTTATTACAGTAAAATATTACAACATAAAAAAATTTAAAAAAAATAAAAAAAATAAAAAAACGGCAGCAGCGGTGGGGAGTTCCCACTGCCGCCGCCCGCCACAACACCCCAGACGACCGGCGCCGCCCGCGCCGCCGCTCCCACTCCGCCCCTCCGCGCAGCTGCTGGGCCGACCTCAACCGCCGTGCGGCCTCCGTTTCTCCCTCCGTCCTCCACCGATCCTCCTCAGCCCCTCGCCGCCGAGCCCCCAACGCCAGCCCCGCGCTCACCGACCCCTCTCGCCGTTGGAGCCCGCCACCACCCACCACGGTCGTGACTCCGCACCCTGTGCCTCCGCCTCCGACGCGATTGGCGCCGCTGGCCGCCAACCTTTTTGGGTTCTTCCTCTTTTGTGCCCCAGGAAGAAGAAAGGTTCTTTTCCCTTCATTTTTTTATTGTAAAAATTGCAAAGCTTTCTTGTATAGTTTCTAATATTACAAACAAGTCCCTGTACATAAGTTGCATTGTATATATTGTTTTCTAATTTGCAAAGACAACCCTGTGTTTGCACTTTAATTTGGACCTTGTTTATGCATCTTTTTATTCAATGAAAAATGTTTTAGTGTTGAGCAACTAATTCTCTACATTCTGAATATCTATTTGTATTTTTGTGAGATAGTGTGAATTAATGATGAATCCACATTTCATCATCTTTATTCTATCATTTTGGCACCAAAAACCCTAGCAAATGCCTGTAAATAGCATTAATATCATCATATTAGCATTCATGCATGTGCATCTATATAGTGTATAAAAAGTTGTAATTAAAGCCAAAATTATAGAATAAATAAAGAAAAGAAAAAGAATAAAATATTGCAAATATTTTATGACCCGAAACCCCGAGACCTAGGCATCTTGATGAATAGGTCGACAAGGAATAAAGTAGGGGGAGATAAGGGCTAAAAATACCAATAAAATCCCTTTTATTTTATTCATTCTTTATTCATTTTAGGACCTATTTTTGGTTCCACTTTTTATACATCAAATAAAGAAACTTTGTACATGAAAGTTGTAGATAATTTAATATAGAAAAATACAAAATTGATTTCACTGAAAAATATTGTACAGATAAAAAGTTATGGTCTAAATAAAATTCCAGAATGCCAACTTCCCAGACCCGTATCTCATTAATGAAAACTCCAAATGCAGCATACTCACCTTTTATTGTATATAGAAGAAAATAAGCTATTTAATGGCGGTGGTTGCATTTGGCGGAGCTACGGTTTGAAAGTTGAGTTTTGGACCCCTATTGTACAGTGTACCGAATAAAATATTCAATTTATTATTTATATTTTATTTTTATAATTTTATATTTTTATAATGTTGTAATTAATACTTATAATAATTATGTACATTAAAATCAAAATAAAAACGCAAATAAAACTCAAAATAAAATACCTGTATGTATAATACATAGGTAATAATTCTATAGACATACCTGTATAAACTATACTCATATTTTATTAAATACACAAAACAATTCAATAAATAAAAATAAAAATACAATTAAGTGTATAAAAGTATGTTATAATTATATAAAATAATAAACAAAAATAAATAAATTAAAAAAATACAAAAATAAAAATAAATACTCAAATATGTAGATAATATACCTATATAGGGATATAAAAGCAACTTGTAAAAATATACTTCATAAAATAAATTAAAAATCAGAATAAAATACTACATAAAATTTTAAACATTTTTTATTCTTTAACCAAAAAATAATTCGGCCTTTTTCTATTTTAAAAAGAATTAATAAAATAATTTTTCAATCTTTTCCCTGGTTGGTCCACGTGGACCAACCAGGTGCGGTCTAGAGTTGACCTCGGTCAACTCCCTGACCGAGGCCTGCCACTTCTGACGACCTGATTTTTCCCCCATTTTCAAGAAATTTTGGCGCCCGATCCTTCCATTTTCTCGCCTCGAATCCTTCTTGGAACTTCTTCCCTGATCATCACTCTCCCACGACGCGCCTTCAGATCACGCAAAATCCTCATGATGCGCGTGTGGATCTCACTTGAAGGAGACGCCACCATCTTCTACTTAAACAACCCGCCACCTTCGAGCCCAAGTTTGAATACCTTCGGTCCACTCCTCGCGCCTACTCCAAGCTCCAGAGCTTCCTGGAGGTGACAGCTCCACCGCGAAGCCATCAGCCAAGGCAGCCGAGGTCGGAGGCGCTTCCACCACCTCCCACAAGTACGCCGGTCGAGGTACCTTCTTCCTCTGGTTCCGGCCATCGAGGACCATCTCCCTTGCATTTCTTTGCGTCATTTTATTCCCCTTAGCTTAAGGAACAAAAACCCCCAAAAAGACCCGTGTTCCATCGCCTTAATCGCTCGATCGTCCCATCTCGCCGGAGCGCACCTCCGGCCGTGCACCCCTATCTCGATCCACGCCTCCCCCCGACCATCCAAGGGTCCAGGCATTTTGCCCAGGACCCTTTGACCATTTTTGCAGGTCAAAGTCGAAGTGAAGACACCTGGAGCTCGATTTTTGAGCTCGCCGGAGCCAACGAAGCTTCACAGCTCCGCCAGACCCCAGCGAGCACCACGGCCACCGCCGTGGCTTTTTGACGACTCCAGACGATAGAGGAGGACCTGAGGAGGCAGCAGCCCGACTTTGAAGCTCAAAATCCACCGGAGCTGGCAGGAGGAGCTCGAGGAACTTCGCCCCGCCGGAGCTCCGCCTTGTTCTTCCAACCGCCTTCGCCACCGTCCGATCAAGGGAGCTGCCCCAGTTCTGATCTCCGCTGTTGGATCGCGTCACGTCTCAACCGTCAGATCGACTTCGAGCGATCTAATCTCAGCCGCCCAGCCGCGAAGCGTCATCGGCCGTCCATCAAGCGTCACGTGTTTAAGTGGCTTCTCCATCGCCGTCGGATCACGCGTCGAGGGTATTTTGCATATCAACCCTCGCACATTTTGTATTTACTGTTTAGTATCTAAACGTTCAACTGTAGTTTAAAAACTTTGGGTTAATTGCATGTAAGCCCCGGCACTTAGTTTTATTCACATTTGTGTCCTCCGCCACGTCACCTCACGTGACCTGTACACGTGAGGTGGTGGGCTTTTTGCAAGGACCCCCCTGGGGTTTAGTTATTTCAGTTTTGTCCCAAGATTTGGTAATATAGTGTAAAACTTTGGGATATTTTGCATCGACCCCCCTGGTTGTTTGGATTATTGCATTTTGGTCCCTGCCAGGTGCGTGCTAGTCACGCGCCCTGTGGGGTAATTTACATCGATACCTAGACGGGTTTTGTAATTGGATTTTGGAGCTATAAATCGAATATTCAGTTCAAATATTTGTGGAAATTTGCATGTCTGCCCCTGGACGTTTGAGAAATTGCATAAATACCCCTGCCAGACCTGTTTATTGATTGGATGCTTGTTGTAATTATTTGAATTATCATTTTAAGCCCAAAAATTCCACAAAAATAGGGTTAAGCTCCTAGACACCTGTACTTTGACGCTATCACTTTAGTTTTTGATTTTATTTTATTTTCACATTTATTAAAAATTAAAAACATGCTTTTTATTCACTGTCTAGTTTAGAAAATGCCAAAAAAATTAAAATACCTCTAAAAATTCCAAAAAAAATAGCTAGTGTCTATTTTATCCTATTTTAGTGTCAGTCTAAAAACCACTAAAAATCTCAAAAGAAAAACCTTAAAAATTCGAAAAGACTCAAAAACTTCAAAAAAATCTAAAAAATCAAGGAAAACTCCAAAAAAATACAAACTCAGCTCCTGTTTGTTGTATATTTCAGTAGCTTTATTTGAAAATTAGTGTGAAAAATTTTGAGTACTGGTTGCTATTTTTAAATCCCATTTTACTCACAGCCAGCACATATTTCACTGTTTTGCCTTGTTTTGCTATTTAAAAATACCAAAAACACCTTGAAAAATCCCCAAAAATCAGAAAAACAGTAGAAAACCACAAAAATACCAAAAAGATTTTATTTCTGAATTTTTGGATATTTTTGCACATTTTTATAAATATTTTATATTGTCTTGTATTACATTGTTTATAAATTCCAATATTGAAAAGAAAAAAATATAAAATATAAAATTATAAAAATCAGAAAATTAAAAATCAAAATACAAAATTGAAAATTAAAAAAAAATAAAAATTAAAAACCCACAAAAATTTCATTTGATTGCTTGCTTAGTGTAGACTTCACACACATTCACTTGTGCACATTTGCTTGAATTACCCTGTTTGCTCCCTGTGTTCGAACTCTCTGCATACTTGTCACTATACACCATTTGTGCAGAGTTAAAAATAAATTTTAACTCCACATTATTTCTAATTTATTGATCTTTAGTGTGGGTTAATTGTTGATTAAATATGGGATTCACTTATGAGTCGCCACAGCGACGGTTGTCTCCGCCTTGTGTGAGACACCAATTTAGACTCCATTGAACTTCGTGCTTATCAATTAACTAAAATTGTTTAACTGAAATATTGCATATTTGACCCAAATTGAGCTCTTAAATTTATATCTCACACACGGTTGCTCTAAAAATCCCAAATTAATTATATGTGATGCCTTGAAATGTGATTAAGTTACAGTCCAAATGGTCATCAAAAATGGAGTTATCTTGTGCCTGAAATAAATTGTAGAGGGATTTTAGTATTTGATTTTTAATTAAATCCACATACATCTTTTCTGCGAAATTTCAACTCTCCTGCATTGATTATCTAAATATCTTTCTGAGATAATTTGCACTCTGATTAATTTAACATTGTGGATTTATTAGGAATTATTTACTCACTGTCACTCTGTTTTCACTAAATAATCCATAAAAAATTCACGTTTTGTCAAAAAATTCCAAAAATATTATTGTAACTTTCTTGCATCATGTGCATTCCAGTAAATTTTTCATGATTTTTGCTTACTGTTTGTGTGAGAAATTGCGAAAAAACCCATAAAAAGTGTACATTTTTCCTTGTTGCATTTTAACCCCTAAAATTCCAAAAAAAATGTGTTTTGTGTTCATCTCTGGATTAGTATTCTAGGAAAAATATAATTTGGCTGAATTGAGCTGATTTGGCATTAAACTTAATTTGGCTAAGTTGTATGATTTCTTGTTAACTTGATTCAACCGCATCTTGCATTAGCATTTCATTCTGCATAAAAAATATAAAAAAAACCACATTGGAAATCTAAATCTAAATTTTCAAATTATCCTAAAGTTGTTCCTTTGCCTTCCTGAGTTCGACCCCGGACTTGCCCAGGATATAAATTAAGCTGAGACACTCTTCACGGAGATCTTATCTCAGTTCTGATTGAATCGCTAAGTACACGTACTACAACGTGTCCGAATTAAATATCGTATTTAGCGACTCGTCATATGGCGCCGTTGTCGGTGAGGCAAACGGCTTAGGGATTAATTTAAAAATTTGGATTTAGTTTTTCATTTACTCGGGTAGTCTGACCCCCGAGCCACTTGTAATTAATCAATTTTTCTTTCAATTATTTTTCTTCATATTCGTGTATATATTTTGTTTTTATCTCTCTAATATAAATCTTATTTTCCTTGCGAGGGCCCGATGGACTTGGAGTGCATCGGAGTTCGACGGACGCGACGCGCACCGACTGCTGAAGAGCTTGGAGAATTTATTTATTTCGAGAGAGCTTTTGTAAATTGTTATAATTATTTAGATAGTTGTTCATTTATAGCGGCTCTTGTTTGAGAGCTCGCGTGTGTAAAAAAAGACTTGGACATTATTTGTGGTTTGTCGAGACCTGTTTCACTCTCCGGTGAGGGTGGGGCTTGACTTGAGTGGCGAATTTAAGGATTAGGCACACAGTAGTTTAGCATCCAATTTGTTTGTGCCCATCGTAATTTAGGCCACACATATCTTAGAAGATTCACTTATCTTATAAGATTCATAATGAGACGCACATAGACACGTACTACTTAGCTCAAATCAAATCAATTCTTCCCCACTAATAGTATACTGTTTAGGTGCGGTTTTCTCGATCTGCATGCATTTAGTGTAAAATTTACAAATTCTGTTCTGCATAATGCATGGAGAGTGCTGGGATTCACTGTAAGTATACCTTCTTCTGAGCATGCATCATAGTTTCTCGTTTGCATTCTGATTTCCGATTCCCCTCTTGTTTTATAACTTAAGGTCAAAAGGAAATTGGGACTGAATGGTAGACGTGCTTGTGTGGTCACATAAATCTCAAGTGATAACCTAACTCTAAAATTGGGACTAAATTGAGCAGGTCGATTTAAAAAAAATTGCAATAAAAAGAACCCCTGTTCTCGGGTGCATAAAGCTCTCATTGTTTGTTTTACTTGCAAGTGAGAGAGAGACGACCCTAGGATAGAGCCAAATCTGGATTTCTTACTTACTACTGGTTCTTTATTTTCAGGCGATTAGCTACTTTTCAGTGAGGAATACGGGTAGCCGTATTTATACGGTCCGGACTTCCTTAGCATAGTGGGAGGTTTAGAGGGCGCTTTAGTCCTCAAGGAACGGGCTTCGGCTTGTACTTACTCCTATACTGGCTGAAAGTAGGCCAAACTAGTCGTAAGAACCGGGTCAGTCTATAAGAAAATACGGGCACCTAACAGCTCGTTAATCTTTCCAAGATTGTATTTCTCACCAACTAAAATTGACAAGATAATTCGGCCGAACTTTTATGGCCTTCATGTGTTGAGTTGGTGAAACCGAGGGTTTAGATTGTGTTTGTATTGTGTGAGTTCACTCCGCACATTTACGTGCACCGTAGAACTAGCGCCTCATTGAATATCGTGTTCTAATCGGTTCTTTTGACATCGAAGATGACTGATTGGGGCGATATTTATTCGGACTTTGCGAATTTCCCATTGAATCCTCCAAGAAGTATGTCTTCACAGGTCCATGCGCAACATGGACCAACCTGGACTCATGACCCTCTTGAGCCCAGGATCACCCACTCTCGGGATGGTTACTCTCAAACCATTCCCTTTCTCTCTTCCCACCTCACCGAGGAAGACCTTCGCCTCGATGAGAATATCTTGATTCATAAATCCTCTTCTAATCAAGAACACATTGCTGATTCAGACCATATAGAAGACACAAGTAAAATTCCTCCAAAGAAGAAAGAAGAGGAAGAAGAGAACAATGAAGACCCAATGAGAATGATACTTGCCAGATTAGCTGCATCTGAGCAGCAACATGCACTTCTCAGAGCTCAGTCAGGACAGTTGAATGTTGGGGTCCAACCACCAATGGATGCGGCGTATAACCCCGGACAATATCAAATTCGGAACTACTTGAGTCCGGCCGAACCCGAGGTTGATTTTGAATTGAAGCCGCATTTTCTGAACTTGTTTCCACACTTTGATGGGAATGCTTCTGATAACCATATGCATTCCTAAGGGACTTTGAGCTCATCTGCGCTAACCTCAAACATCAAAATGTTAGCCAGGATTATATTAGGCTCAAAGCCCTTCCATTTTCCTTGGGTGGCAAAGCTGATTACTGGGTAAAGAATCTTGGGATCACCGTCACCACATATGCCCAGTTCAAGGACCTGTTTTTGAAGAAGTTCTACCCTTTGAGTAGAACTATTATGATGAGGACGCGCATTACGAGTTTTTCCCAATTACCCCATGAAGCTTTTTGTGATTCTTGGGAAAGATTCAAAGACATCCTGCAGAAGTGTCCCTGTCATGGACTAGATGATAACATCTTGGTCCGGTCATTCTTTACTGGTCTCAACCCTGAGATGCAGGGTTTAGTGAGCGTTGCTTGTGGAGGCAGCTATACAGCTCGAGGAGCGGATACCGTCTGGAGGGTATTCGAGCAGATGGCTGAAACTAGCCGCTCACAGATGGCCAGCATGGCCTATACACCATCCCCCAGTTCACTCTCATTTGGAGGGGGAAAACCAGCTGTAGTCGATCTCTCTCAAGATGTGATCCCTAGCATGGGACTCCTTGCTGACAAGCTTACTGTAGTCGAGAGGATCGATAGGAGGATTGATGAGTTAGACCGGAGCGTCTCCAAACTTCCAAAATAGATGGAGGAGTTGACTGATAGGGCATCGAAGATAAAGATACCTGCCTTGATTGCACCCTCTGCTCCCGTATACCGAGTTCACCATGTTCAGGAGCAGTTGGTGTCAGGGCAACACTAGCCGTGGGAGCAGGACCAATCCTACACCCACTCTTTCCAGCAGCCACCTCCATTAGCAGAGACAGTCCAAGAGGAGCCTCCACCGGTTTGGGAGGTGAATGGAGTATGGTGTACTCAGGACCTTGTCAGGAGGGAAGTACGGGAGACCGACAGACCTACCAGCGTCCCCCGACCTTTCACAACACCGCATTCACCTTCGCACCACCTCCTTCACAGCAGAGCCCTGGATTCCAGCCACCCTAGCAGCAGAGGCAGCAGTACCAGCAGCATGGCCGACAGGGCCATTACCAGGCGAGCCAGCAGGATCCGCAACCCCAGCAGCAGCAGCAGAGGCAGTACTCTGGCCAGCAGGGCCAGTTTTCCCATTCTTCTTCACAGTCTTATCCACTTCCTTCTTCGTCTAATCTCGTGGATATACAGCAGCAGATACTCGACGAGCTACGTTCCTACAGGAACGAGATTCATGACTTACGGGTGGATGTCAACCTCCTATCCAGATGGCGAGATGAGCAGACTGCATCTTCTACCTCTATCCCAACCCAAGTTCAGGCTAACCCCAATAGCCTGAACAGATCTAGTTCTCAGCAGCACTTTGGTCAGGTATACTATTCAGTATCTCCTAGATCTAAACATGAGATTCTTTCGTGTGATGAGGGTAACCACATGTCACTCAGGAGCGGAAGGACCGTGACCGTACCTGGCCGGGCGAGGGATACGAGGAGGGGCAACTCTGAAGCTCTACCTGAGGAGACTTCAGAGGACGAGGAGGAGAGGCAACATATTTCGGAGCCCCATCAGCATCATTCGAGGATTTCTACTCAGGAAGCCGAGAGGAGAAGGAGAGCACGTATGGAGCATCGGTAGCATGGATACACTTCTGAGTCTACGGAGGATCTTGCATCTCCGGTTGTGGCTGATACCACTCCAGCTTCTATTCCACAACCTATAGTAGATAGTTTTGATTTTGATCCCATGTTGCATCAAAAAGATTCATGTATGAAGAACTCTGTTTCCGTTAATGCCAAGAATGATCTTTTAGTTCATGACTCAGACTCTTCGTCTTCAGTTTCTCTAGCTTCCATTCCTTTCCCCCGTGCTCTTACGGCAGGAAAGCGCATCAAAAAGATTCAGAAAGATGACCCCGATATGGCACGGTTTTGTAAAGAGAATATCACAGTTAAGGTGCCATTTGATGAATATGTGGCTAACCATCCTGCCTTTCAAAAATACCTTAAGGTGAGATGCACACCTACAAGGGTTAGCAGGAAGAAAGATAATCGAAATATAAAGACACATGTCTTATCGGTAGCCACAACCTATTGTCTCAAGAATCAGACCTTGCCAAGGAAAAAGAGAGACATGGGTGGTCACTATGTGGAGAGTCGTATTGATGATATTGTTTTTGCACGCATACTCTTAGATAACGGTTCTTCGATTAACTTACTTCCGTTAGCACTATATCAGAAATTGGAGCTGAGACCACTTCGCAAATCTAGAGCTTTACTCCAATTTGCAGATCGTTCAGTGAAGAGACCTAAGGGAGAAGTGAAGAACGTCATTATTTCGATTGAGGGGCAGAACTATCAGGTTGACTTCACAGTCTTGGACATGGAGACCCCCAATCATTGGAGAGAATCGCAGATCATTCTCGGACGGCCCTTCCTTAGGATCGCAGGTGCAGCTTTCGATTATGGTACGGGAATGATGAAGTTCCGTTCTCCAGGCGGAGAAGTGAACCTTGAGATGAAGCAAACCAAGTGTCAGCGACCCGATTCAGAGAGTGGCACAAAGTACTCATCTTCAGAGGCAGATTGCAGTATGATTACCACAGTTGGGATTTGGGGACAGATTCCTTCAGGACAGAGCGAGTCCCTTTCATCTGGAAAGGGTATAGTGGATGTTGCAGTTTGCCAGGTGTTGTCTGATCTTCTGAGAGATGCATCTACCTATTCCCATGATGACACAGAGATCCATCTGGATCTGTCAGTTCCATCCCCTTCGGAACTATCATGGGATATAGATGATGAGTCGGACGCGGCTTTGGCCGAACTACCGTGTTTCTATGGCGATCCGACTCCCTTTACTTCTGAGATGGTGGCGAGTACTACTCAGCTTAGTCCACCTTCATGCAGCACGGAACCAGATTCAGATTCAGTTCAGCCAGATCTGCTTGATGATACTACATTGCCAGAACTGAAATCACTACCTCCTACACTCAAGTATGCCTTTCTTGCGGGACCCAAAGAGAGATATCATGTCATCATTAGCTCAGACTTGACTTTAGAACAGGAGTCTAGGTTGTTAGAAGTTTTAGAGAGAAACCGCAAAGCAATAGGCTGGACAGTGTCGGATCTCGTGGGCATCAACCATGCTCTCTGCTCGCACCACATTTTTACTGAGGATAATGTAAGACCTTCCCGTGAGTTCCAAAGGAGACTTAACCCCAATCTATGGGAAGTGGTGAAGAAGGAAATTGAGAAATGGTGCAAAGCAGAGTTTATATAGCCTATTTCTTACTCCAAGGGGGTGGCCCCGCTTCATGTTGTCCCGAAGAAGTCGGGAATTCAGACGGTCACCAACGAGGAGGGGGTAGAGATCGCGACACGAGTACCTACGTCGTGGTGTGTCTGTGTTGACTACAGGCGCCTGAATGCTGCGACCAAGAAAGATCACTTTCCCTTACCTTTTATTGATCAGATCTTGGAGAGACTTGCAGGGAAAGAGTTCTTCTGTTTTCTTGATGGGTACTCTGGCTACAACTAGGTGGCCATAGCCCCGGAGGACCAGGAAAAGACCACATTCACATGTCCATTTGGTACTTATGCTTTCAGGCGCATGCCCTTCGGGCTCTGCAATGCCCCGGGCACATTTCAGCGGTGCATGATAGCCATATTTGCCGAGATGGTGGGAGATTTCCTGGAAGTATTCATGGATGACTTCTCGATCCATGGTGATTCTTTTGATACATGTTTAGCGCACTTGGACCGAGTCCTCACGAGGTGTAGAGAGGTGAATCTGGTACTCTCCTGGGAGAAGAGTCACTTTATGGTGACGGAGGGTATCGTGTTGGGGCATGTCATCTCCAAAAGGGGAATGGAGGTTGACCCTGTCAAGGTGGTGGTGATCAAGAAACTCGATCCACCTACCAACGTGAAGTCAGTGCGGTCACTCTTAGGGCATGTTGGATTCTATAGGAGATTCATTCAGGATTTTTCAAAGATCGCCCGCCCACTAACTGAGCTCTTGGGAAAAGACACAGAGTTCATTGTAGATCACAGGTGTCTGGAGGCCTTTGAGCTCTTGAAGAGGAAGATTTGTGCCTCGCCTATCCTACAAGCTCCTGACTGGTCTCTCCCCTTTGAGATCATGACTGATGCTTCAGATTTTGCTATAGGAGCTGTGTTAGGACAACGGCGAGAGGGGATTCCATTTGCGATTCACTATGCGAGCAAAGTATTAGATCCTACACAGAAGAATTATACAGTGACTGAAAAGGAAATGCTCGCTGTAGTATGGGCCCTCGAGAAGTTCAGATCATATATTTTGGGCTCTAAGGTGACAATTTATACTGATCACACAGCCATTCGATACTTAATGGAAAAGAAGGACGCGAAGGCGCGTCTTCTTAGGTGGATTTTACTCATCCAGGAATTTGATTTGGAGATAAAAGATAAACCTGGAGTGAAGAATGTTGTGGCTGATAACCTTTCTCGGATTGAACTTAAGGATTCTCCTGATTTTGAGCGGATTAGAGTGACCTTCCCATATGAGTCAATTTGTGTTATTGACTCACTCCCGTGGTATGCCAATATGGTGAACTATCTTGTTTCCAAGCAGGTTCCCCATGGTTGGACTAGGAGCAGTATTGACCGACTGAAGTCGGATTCGAGGAGATACCACTGGGACGATCCTTTCCTTTTCTTCGAAGGACCGGATTGTGTTTGGAGAAGGTGTATTCCTCAGGAGGAATACCAGAGTGTCCTCACATATTGTCATTCACTTGAGGCTGGAGGACACCATTCGGGAAAGAGAACCACTCACAAAGTACTGCAATGTGGATTGTACTGGTCAACCTTGTTTAGAGATGCTATTGATTTTGTACGGTCGTACCCGATCTGTCAAAGGATGGGAGGGACAGTTGGTCAGAGAGATGAGATGCCCATGCAACCGATGATTATTTGTGATGTTTTTGATGCATGGGGCATAGATTTTATGGGTCCCTTTCCCAACAGCCAAGGACACGAGTACATATTGTAGGCGGTTGATTATCTATCCAGGTGGGTGGAGGCTATCCCAACCCAGACCGCAGACAGCAAGACTGTCTGTAAGTTTGTGAGAGATTATATTATTGCTAGGTTCGGGGTGCCAAAAGTTTTGATATCTGATGGGGGTAGCCACTTTGTGAACAGAGATATGAGATCTTTAGCTAAGGACTATGGATTTGAGCATAGAGTTACTAGTCCTTACCACCCACAGTCCAACGGCATGGCAGAGGTTTCGAACAGAGAGGTGAAGAGTATTTTGCAGAAATTGGTTCGTCCCGATAGGAAGAACTGGTCCCTGCTCTTGGACCAAGTTCAACGGCATGGCAGAATTGGCTTTTTGTATATATTATATAATAATTAGGGCTGGGTAAAAAAACCTTAAAAAACTTTAAAAAAATGTGTGTTTTTTATTCTCTTTCCTTTATTTGCTTTACAAAAAACTTTTTCAAAAAAATCCCTTTCTTGTTTAGTCCTTTCTTATTTACTTATCTTTTTCAAAAAAACTTAAAAAAACAAAACATTTAAAAAAAACTAAAACTATTCTTTGCTTTTGTTTGTAAAAAAAACTTTTCGGAAAAATTTTTTTTCTAAAACTTTAAAAAAACACAAAAAAAACAAACTAATAAGTTGGTTTAATCCCTGACACATTCACTTTCACACAAGACTAGTGATGTTCAAGAACACTTGGTTTAGGAGCTCTTGAGATTTTGAGTTAACCAGCCTTAGTCATTAAGGTCTTGGACTTAATTATTCACATTTCCCTAGTTTGAAAGATTTGTGTGCTATATTGCATGCTTAGTCTCTACCTTAAGAATATGATCACCACCTCACATACACGACAGCGGTTATGATGAGATGAGTTGAAATTTCATTTGAGGATCTGGGATGAGGGATTTGAGTTTGGACTTGATTTGATGATGCTCGAGGATGGGATAAAATCAATGAAGGCTTCATGAAACCTGAGTGTCAGCATCTTTAGCCAGTATGAGAACACGGTTCTTGTACTATCTCTTGACATTTACCTATGTGCCAGGGTATGATAAAATAAAAAAATGTTGATCAGTGTGTGCCAACTCTTAGTAAAAGCAGTGGAGCTAGCCAAAATACTACAAAGCAATGAAATGTTAAAGAAAAGCTCTCATTCCACAAAGTCAATTATCAAAAGAGCTTCCACCAAAGGCAAACGCTCCCAACCATTTCAAAAGTGTCCACATAGACCACCGCTATTAGGACCAGGAGTCGGGCTTGCACCAAAAAAGGGCTCTGCATCGTAAATGCTACAAGTCTGGGTGTAGAAGGTACGATAGATACTCAAAAAAGGCACACCCCGGTGTACTCCCAGGAAAACAAGTGCAGACGGCTCCAACTTATCTTGACGGACGCACTGATCAACATCAAAAATATGCGTTGAGTAATAAGGCACTTGAGAGGATCCTTGTTCCAATGAGAGGGAGAGAAGAAATGACACAATCATATGCCCTCCATCAACTGGCCTTCCATCTACACTTTCAAGTCTGACAACTAAAGAGACGGTGGATTGGATGCAAGAAATGGTTTATTCCCGAGTGTTGAGGATCGGGTCCTTAGGAGAGTCTCTTGGACTGAAACCTTGGGTGACGTTGTAACTCTACTCTTGTAACTGCGGTCAACACTTAAAGTCATATCCCTACTATATATGTATACAAAGAGAGTCTGGTAATTAGGAAAATTGGATACCTTTTGATTTGAGCTTGGTTCAGCTTAGAATTTTAGGATCTCTAAAAATGAGAGTTCTTGAACGGATCAAGTCTTGTATTCACATGCACAGTCAGGGGTTAATCCAACTTATTCATTCTTTATTTGCTCGAGGACTAGCAAAGTTTAAGTATAGGGGAGTGATGAATCCACGATTCGTCATCTCAATATCTTGATCTTAGCAAAATCCCCAAGTAAAATCCGACAAAAATGTACATAAAATCAATAAATTAACAAAATGACTCTTGTAAATAAAACACACTAATTAATGTATATTAGATTGTACAAAATAAATTGCACATAAAAGCCACAAAAATAAAGGAGTTTTATACATGTAAATAGCCCAAAACTTCATATATTTTTAATAACTTCATTTCAACTCCTTTTTGGCTAATTCTTTCTCCAACTTGTTAATAACCATGTATATAAAAATACAAAAATACAAAATACATTTTACCTCAAATAAATGCTCCTAGATCTCAAAGGGAAAAAGCCGTAAAAACCAACTTCCAAGCCAAATTCTCACTCCGTATGAACTCCAAATTCACCAACTCACTTTTAAAGTTCAAGTTAGAAAATTATCTATCCAAAGGAAGTGGTTTCAATAAAATCAGAGTTCATTTATAAAAGTTGGGTTTTGGGACCTAGATGTACATTGTATATTTTGTATATATTCATTCTTCCCTCATTTTTTTTATCATTGTTGTGTTGTATTTTAACTATATTATTTTATAGTATTTTTCCGTTGTAAATATCTCTTATTAAAAAGACAAAAAATACAAATTAGAAAAGTAAACAAAAAATTGCATATGTTGTATGTATTCCCTTGTAAATTCTCCACTATTTATTTTGTTCTCTTTTATTCTATTGTAATTAAAGTAGCCCACTTTATTTCATTTATTTATTTATTTTACATTCTCTACAATAACCACCATTCATCTCATCCTACCACCAACCTCCATTCAACCCCACCATTTTTTAAACTTCCCATTCAACTCCATTAATAAAATAACCTCCCACCATTTTAATAACCTCTCAATTCATCATCTATATATACATCCCATCCTCCTCAATTTGCCTTTGATCCATCTTTACGTGAGGAGAGCCAAGTTCCCTGAGTTGAATCAATGACAGCGACACAACAACGGTCGAGCGACGACATCCCTCTCTGCGGTGAGATCCGTTGGCATTTTGGCCAACATCGCAGCCGCATCCGCGCGTTGCTTGAGCTCATCGCTCGCCGGTGATTCGAGCGAGGACCGTGCTCTCGTGAGCACACCATAGGCGACCACGTTCATCGTAGGTAAATTTTCCCTTCATTTTATCATCTTGTTAGTTTGGCAATTTTTTAAAGCACATTACATTCACCACTATCTTCATCTTTCTATCATACCCCCATCATCATTACACAATATTTGCTCAATTTTATTTGATTCACTCTCTGTTTAAAGAAAATTAAAAAATTAAAAAATATAAAACAAAAAAGAATCTCTTTTATTACAGCAAAATATTACAACATAAAAAAATTAAAAAAAATAAAAAAACGGCAGCAGCGGTGGGGAGTTCCCACCACCGCCGCCCGCCACAACACCCCAGCCGGCCGGCGCCGCCCGCGCCGCCGCTCCCGCTCCGCCCCTCCGCGCAGCTGCTGGGCCGACCTCAACCACCGTGCGGCCTCCATTTCTCCCTCCGTCCTCCACCGAGCCTCCTCAGCCCCTCGCCGTCGAGCCCCCAACGCCAGCCCCGCGCTCACCGACCCCTCTCGCCGTTGGAGCCCGCCACCACCCACCGCGGTCGTGACTCCGCACCCCGTGCCTCCGCCTCCGACGCGATCGGCGCCGCCGGTCGCCAACCTTTTTGGGTTCTTCCTCTTTCGTGCCCCAGGAAGAATAAAGGTTCTTTTCTCTTCATTTTTTTATTGTAAAAATTGCAAAGCTTTCTTGTATAGTTTCTAATATTACAAACAAGTCCCTGTACAGAAGTTGCATTGTATATATTATTTTCTAATTTGCAAAGACAACCCTGTGTTTGCACTTTAATTTGGACCTTGTTTATGCATCTTTTTATTCAATGAAAAATGTTTTAGTGTTGAGCAACTAATTCTCTACATTCTGAATATCTATTTGTATTTTTGTGAGATAGTGTGAATTAACTAAAATTGTTTAACTGAAATATTGCATATTTGACCCAAATTGAGCTCTTAAATTTATATCTCACACACAGTTGCTCTAAAAATTCCAAAACAATTATATGTGATGCCTTGAAATGTGATTAAGTTACAGTCCAAATGGTCATCAAAAATGGAGTTGTCTTGTGCCTGAAATAAATTGTAGAGTGATTTTAGTATTTGATTTTTAATTAAATCCACATACATCTTTTCTGCGAAATTTCAACTCTCCTGGATTGATTATCTAAATATCTTTCTGAGATAATTCACACTCTGATTAATTTAACATTGTGGATTTATTACGAATTATTTACTCACTGTCACTCTGTTTTCACTAAAAAATCCATAAAAAATTCATGTTTTGTCAAAAAATTCCAAAAATATTACTGTAACTTTCTTGCATCATGGCATTCCAGTAAATTTTTCATGATTTTTGCTTTCTGTTTGTTTGAGAAATTGCAAAAAAACTCATAAAAAGTGTGCATTTTTCCTTGTTGCATTTTAACCCCTAAAATTCCAAAAAAATGTGTTTTGTGTTCATCTCTGGATTAGTATTCTAGGAAAAATATAATTTGGCTGAATTGAACTGATTTGGCATTAAACTTAATTTGGCTAAGTTGTATGCTTTCTTATTAACTTGATTCAACCGCATCTTGCATTAGCATTTCATTCTGCATAAAAAATATAAAAAAAGTCACATTGGAAATCTAAATCTAAATTTTCAAATTATCCTAAAGTTGTTCCTTTACCTCCCTGAGTTCGACCCCGAACTTACCCAGGATATAAATTAAGTCGAGACACTCTTCACGGAGATCTTCTCTCGGTTCTGATTGAATCGCTAAGTACACGTACTATAACGTGTCCGAATTAAATATCGTATTTAGAGACTCGTCAGGTATATACAATATATAATATTATATATATGTATCATATATGTATTATGTACAAATATTTTTATTTTATTATTTTTAAAAGAATTCTTTTTATTTTATATTTTATTTACAAAATAATTTAAGGAATATAAAATGATTTTTATTTGATTTTTATAAATTAATTAAGGTTGTAAAATAAACAAGTAGTGTATTATATACATGTGTCTTTTGTACAAGGGGCTGCGGGATTTTATTTTTATTTTGTATTATGATTTTTTATTTTTATATTATTATTAGGACTTTATAACAATTGCAAAATAAATAATGCGATATTCACAATAAGTAAAATAAATGTAAATAATTATATTTATAAGTACATGTGATATGTACAATACACAGTGTACTCTTATCACTCTCTACTGATTATTTTGTGATCAGGTTAATACTTGACCTTCTCTTGGGTTTGGATCACTCTGTATTTATTCTAAATACATCCTTCTTTTTATTTTCTCTTTATTCTTTTTTTTGCAAAATAAGTGTTACTTATGATATATTAATAATGACATGTACATAGTTAATTTATTGTATTTATAGGTATTTATAGATGATTTTACCAAAAGAAAGAGCTAAAATAAAAGAATGAAGAATGAGAATCGTAGATTCATCAAGGATATGTAGTTAATGCCCACAATGCAGCTTCAGAATATTCTTTACGCTCATGGATTTTCTATAAATTTACTATCACTTAATCAAATCACCAGGGATTTACATTGTTGTGATATTTTTGACCATTATGATCTTGCGTTTCAGGACATTCTTATGGGCAAGATGATTAGATATGACCGTGAGCAAGGAGGTCTCTACAGTCTAGTATTATCTCCTTATGCTAGCGCCTCTTCTCTTCGCACTGGATTTGTTTCTCCCTATATGGCATCTTCGATTTGGTCATCTTCCTCTGCAAAAGTTGTGTCATGTTCTTCCATAAATTTCTCCTCACTCTACCTCAGTGCGAGGTCTTCCAACTTGGGAAGCATCATCGGTCCACATTCCAAAGTCGTCAGGGTCGAAGTAATCATACTATTTGAGTTAATTCATTTTGATATTTGTGGTCCTAGTCGTGTCCCAGATCATCGGGAGCATATGTTTTATCTTATTGCAGCCATGGAAGGCCGTATCGCGATATATCGGTGATATATCGCCGACATATTGGTATCGACGAGAGAGGGATATCGATATGTGGCTGCATGTCGAAATACCGGATGTCGGCGATATATCGCCGATATATCGGCGATATATCGAGTGTCGGCGATATATCGGCCGACAGAAGGCATCTCGCTGAATTGGCTTGCACCAAAGGGCATCTTGGTGTCGGTGACATTAAGCTATATAATGGGCATATCGCCCATATCGACCCGCACCATTTGAGCTGCAAAGCCTCCATTTCTTCTTCATCCAAGGCCGTTTCCTTCCTCCTCCAAGCAATTGAGGTATGATTTTTATTAGCTTCTCTTAATTTCTTAATTAGTGTTGTAATTTTCAAATTTTGGTTGGGGTTTTGTTCTCTTAATTAGTGATCATTGTTTGAATAATTGAATCTGATTTTTTTCGAAGATGTTTTCAACAAAAAATATTTTCAAGCAAACATATGGAGAGGAGTAGTTGCCAACTTGCCATCACTGTACTCCTGAATTTCGACTGAATATTTTTAGATCATGAGAACAACTATGCCCCTGGTTTGTTCTCATGATCATGAGAACAACCTGGTACTGATGGCAACGAAAATATTTTTAGATCATGAGAACAAACCTGTACTTAGACATCATGACTCGAAATTAAGTGATTTCCAGCAAACAGAGCACAAACTGTGCAGGAAATCAGATCTGAAATTGAGGTTCACCCAACACCAAAACCCCTTACTTTTGATTTGGTAAACCATGGATTTAGGAGCTCAATTTCAGATCTGAAAATGAGATTTAATTGTCACCAAAAGCCTTAAATTTCGAGTTGAGAAAACATGGATTTAAGATGTAATTGTCAGATCTCAAAATGAGGTTCAATTAACACCAAAACCCCTTACTTTTGATTTGTTAAACCATGGATTTAGGAGCTCAATTTCAGATCTGAAAATGAGATTTAATTGTCACCAAAAGCCTTAAATTTCGAGTTGAGAAAACATGGATTTAAGATGTAATTATCAGATCTGAAAATGATGTTTAATTGACACCAAAAACCCTAAATTTCGAGTTGAGAAAACATGGATTTAAGATGTAATTATCAGATCTGAAAATGATGTTCAATTGACAGCAAAACCCCTTACTTTTGATTTGTTAGACCATGGATTTAGGAGCTCAATTTCAGATCTGAAAATGAGATTTAATTGTCACCAAAAGCCCTAAATTTCGAGTTGAGAAAATATGGATTTAAGATGTAATTATCAGATCTGAAAATGATGTTTAATGACACTAACAACCCTAAATTTCGAGTTGAGAAAACATGGATTTAAGATGTAATTATCAGATCTGAAAATGATGTTCAATTGACAACAAAACCCCTTACTTTCGATTTGTTAAACCATGGATTTAGGAGCTCAATTTCAGATCTGAAAATGAGATTTAATTGTCACCAACAACAACAACAACACAACCTTTTCCCACAATTAAGTAGGGTCGGCTAGATGGATTCTTCGCCTCCATTCAGATCTATCTTGGGCCAATCCCGGACTTATATCCACAAAACTAAGATCCCTTCGTATGGTCTCTTTCCAACACTTCTTGGGCCGTCCTCGCATTCTCTTAGCTGGCTCAACATCCCAACACTCGCATCTCCTAACTGGTGCATCAGTTGATCTTCTTTGCAAATGTCCAAACCATCTTAAGCGATTTTCTCGCATCTTATCCTCGATCGAAGTTACGCCAACTTTCTTTCTGATTGCATCATTTCGAATCCGATCTTTACGTGTGTGTCCACACATCCACCTTAGCATTTTCATTTCTTCTACATTCATTCTCTGCACATGTCTATGGTTCACAGGCCAACATTCAGATCCATAAAGCATAGCAGGTCTCACGGCTGCTTTGTAAAACTTTCCTTTAATCTTTAAAGGAATTTTCTTATCACAGAGAACAGCAGAGGCTCCTCTCCACTTTAGCCAGCCTGCATTTATTCTATTAGTAACATCTTCATCAATTTCCCCATCATGTTGCAGAATAGATCCCAGGTATCTAAAGGAATCTCTCTTCTGAATGTTATCGTCACCAATCTTCACCTCTATTCCTTCACCATTGCTTCCATCAAAGGTGCACTCCATATATTCCGTCTTAGCCCTACTTATACGAAATCCTCTAGTCTCCAACTCATGTCTCCAGACCTCAAGCTTCTCATTTACTACATCTCTAGTCTCGTCAATTAACACAATATCATCAGCAAATAACATACACCAAGGTAACTCATCCTGAATGTGACTGGTCAACTCGTCCATAATCAAAGTAAAAAGAAATGGACTCAAAGCAGAATCTTGATGTAAACCAGTGTTGATGTCAAAATATCCAGTCTTCCCAGACGAGGTCCTTACACAAGATAAAGCCCTATCATACATGTCATTTATGAGGTTAATGTATAGGACAGGTATTTATCTCTTCTCCAACACTCTCCACAATATCTCTCGTGGGAAAGAATCATAAGCCTTCTCCAAATCAATAAAGATCATGTGGAGGTTCTTCCTTTTAGCTCTATAAATCTCCATTGTTCTCCTCAGCAAATGGATGGTTTCAGTCGTTGAGCGACCTGGCATGAATCCGAATTGGTTTTCTTTTACACTGGAAATTTGCCTCAACCTTCTTTCGATCACACGTTCCCAAATTTTCATAGTGTGACACATCAGCTTGATACCTATATAATTTGAACAATTTTAAATGTCTCCTTTATTCTTATAAAGAGGCACCACGATACTCCTCCTCCAATCTTCAGGCATTTTCTTGCTTCGCCAAATAACATTGAATAGATTCGTAAGCCAAGTCAGACCACGCTCACCTAAAACTCTCCATACTTCTACAGGGATGTCATCCGATCCTACACCTTTTCCAGGTCTCATAACCTTCAAAGCCTCCTCTACTTCCTTTCTTTGTATTCGTCTATAGCATGCAAGATTCAAGTAACTTTCATTACAAGCTAGATCACCCAAAGTGATATCTCTATTTCCTTCCCCAATGAAAAGTTTATGGAAGTACTGCTCCCATCTAGTCTTTATATCCTTCTGAGTAACAAGCACATGACCTTCCTCGTCCTTAATGCATCTCACTCAAGAAAAGTCTTTGATTTTTCTTTCTCTTACTTTAGCCAACCTGAATATATCCTTCTGTCCCTCCTTAGAGTCGAGATTTTTATACAAAACTTCATAAGCTTTTGACTTAGCTTCGCTTACGGCCTTCTTTGCTTCCTTCTTCGCTATTTTGTAGTTTGTGACAGTTTCCTCTGTTCTATCCTTAGACATATCTTTAAAGCAAGCTCTTTTTATTTTTAGCTTCTCTTGCACACCTTCACTCCACCACCAAGCCTCCTTTTGACATGGAGCTCCTCCCTTTGACTCGCCTAGGATCTCTTTGGCTACCTTTCGGATACAAGATGATACAACCTCCCACATCTCGTTTGCACTACCGCTACAATCCCAACATAAGTCTTCTAAAACCTTCTCCCTGAAGCTCACTTGCTTCAGTGGAAGATTCCACCATCTAGTTCTAGTTATCTTAGAAACCCTCCTTTTCTTTACCAACCCTTTCATTTGTACATATAAGACTAACAAACGATGTTGGGTTGTCAAACTCTCTCCTGGTATTTCTTTGCAGTCTTTACAACACAGCCTATCTCTTCTCCTCAACGCAAAGTAATCTATCTGTGTTCTAGTTGGCCCACTCTTATAAGTAATTAAATGTTCCTTCCTCTTCTTGAAGAGAGTATTTGCTATGAAAAGATCATATGACGTTGCAAAATCCAGGATGGCTTTTTCCTCTTCATTTCTATCACCAAAACCATGTCCTCCATGAACACTAGCATACTCTGAAGCATCTTTTCCCACATGTCCATTGAGATCTCCACCGAGGCAAATCATCTCTCTTTGTGGGATTCCTTGTAGACTCTTATCCAAATCCTCCCAAAAAGCTTGTTTAGTCCTTTCATCTAAACCAATTTGTGGTGTATAAACTGAGATAATATTCAGAATTTCTTCTTCAAGCACCAATTTAAGCAAAATAATTCGATCCCCGAATCTTTTCACCTCAACCACACAATCCTTCAAATCCTTATGAACAGCCACTCCAACACCGTTTCTACCCTTATATTTACCTGAATACCAAAGTTTAAAGCATGTCTTCTCAATCTCCCTTGCTTTCTCTCCAACCCATTTAGTCTCTTGAAGGTATAGTATATGAATCTTCCTTCTTTCCATCGTATCTACTATCTCCATCAACTTTCCAGTTAAAGTGCCAATATTCCAACTACTGATCCGCAACTTCCGTTGTAATCTCTTTTGAACTAACTTCTTTACTCGCATGCGTCGATTATGCGAGAACCCTTGTAAATTTTGGACTGCATCCGGGTGGTGATGCAGCGGAACTAGCTTAATTACCCGCATACGTTCCTCATGCGAGAACCCTTGCAAATCTTGAACTACATCCAGGATGCGATGTAGCGGCCCTTGCCAATTTTTCATTGCATTCAGGCGATGCTACGCGTCGCAAGTAGGGAACGCCCCAACGAAATCTGTATGTTTGCTTAAATCCATGTTGAAAAGATTTGACTGTCATGAGGCAACTTCTTAAATAGTATTTTTTTTAGAAAAAAAGTACTATTTAGGAAATTTTCTCTGACTTTTTTACGCTGGCTGTCGTCTACCTAACGCAACCCTCCTCATTTACCCGGGCTTGGGACCGGCCATGGCTGAGTTAGATTTAATTGTCACCAAAAGCCCTAAATTTCGAATTGAAAAAATATGGATTCAATATGTAATTATCAGATCTGAAAATGATGTTTAATTGACACCAAAAGCCCAAAATTTCGAGTTGAGAAAACATGGATTTAAGATGTAATTATCAGATCTGAAATTGAGGTTCAATTAACAACAAAACCCCTTACTTTTGATTTGTTAAACCATGGATTTGGGAGCTCAATTTCAGATCTGAAAATGAGATTTAATTGTTACCAAAATCCCTAAATTTCGAGTTGAGAAAACATGGATTTAAGATGTAATTATCAGATCTGAAAATGATGTTTAATTGACACCAAAAGCCCTAAATTTCGAGTTGAGAAAACATGGATTTAAGATGTAATTATCAGATCTGAAAATGAGGTTCAATTTACAACAAAATCCCTTACTTTTGATTTGTTAAACTATGGATTTAGGAGCTTAATTTCAGATATGAAAATGAGATTTAATTGTCACTAAAAGCCCTAAATTTCGAGTTGAGAAAACATGGATTTAAGATGTAATTATCATATCTGAAAATGATGTTTAATTGACACCAAAAGCCCTATATTTTGAGTTGAGAAAACATGGATTTAAGATGTAATTATCAGATCTGAAATTGAGGTTCAATTAACACCAAAACCCCTTACTTATGATTTGTTAAACCATGGATTTAGGAGCTCAATTTCAGATCTGAAAATGAGGTTTAATTGTCACCAAAAGCCCTCAATTTCGAGTTGAGAAAACATGGATTAATTCTTGCTATTATTGACTGATTTGGTGTTGAAATTTGGGGCTTTTGAATTTTTTTTCTGTGTTTTTCAGCTCTCAAGGATTCAATATCATGGCACACTCCGGTTCAGACTCTGATGGTTCTCGTAGACATATGGATTTGGAGAGTGGAGAGATTGGTTGGAAGTAGGCCACCGCTCCAGATGGCAACAAATCGAAACCACAATGCAATTTCTGTGGTAAGCAACTCGGAGGAGGGGGTATTACTAGACTGAAATATCACCTTGTTGGCAGCAATAAAAATGTTGCCAAGTGCACTCGATGTCCAAAAGATGTGAGGGACTTGGTGAAGTCCAGCACGGAGGGGAAAAAGGAGAAGGGTGTGGAGAGGTCGAGACGGGATGAACAGTTCAAGGAGTTCATGTTCGAGAAGGAGTTCAATGTCCTCTCTGATTCAGACGATGAGGACTTTGTCTACCCCGATGACGTTCAGACCGAAGCGGAGAGGAGGGCATACAGGCGGGTGACAAAAGAGTCCATGAGGAGCGAGTTTGAGAGGAGAGAACTCGTTGGTGCACGCGACGGCTTCCCCGGTGCTGGAGGCAGTGGGAGTGGAAGTGGATGTGCACCAATACCACCACCCACTAAGAAGCACAAGGGGAAGGGACTAGAACCATTCTTGACGAGGAGTGGGTCCATGCAGTACAAGCCAAGCAAGGACCTGAAGCAGAAGACGGTGAAGGGGATGTTCACCAACGCCCGCGAGAGAGTGGGCAGGGCCATCGGCAAGCTCTTCTTTGGGGAGAGCATCCCAGCCCATGTCGCTAGTGAACTTTCTTACAGCATTCAATTGATGAGATTGCCGCAGCTGGAACGGGAGTGAAGGATCCAAGTGCTAAAAAGTTGATGAACAAGTATCTTGCGCAAGAGAAGGAGGAGATGAACGAGTACATCTCAGACCTGAGGAAGAGATGGCCAGAATACGGCGTGACACTGATGTGTGATGGCTGGACAAGTTACATGAGGAAGCATATCATCAACTTCCTCGTTTACTGCAACGGTAAGACGATTTTCCTGAAATCCGTCGATGCTTCTGAACAGGTCAAGGACTACAAGTACCTGCTGAAGTTGCTGAAGGACGCCATTAAGGACGTTGGGAAAGAGAACATCGTACAGATTGTCACGGACAACGGCAGCAACTTTAAGAAAGTAGGAGAAACAATCATGAAGTCCAGCAGCTACGGCATTTTTTGGACACCGTGTGCTGCGCATTGCATAGACCTGATTCTGAAGGACTTCGGCAAGAGGAAGCTCATCGTGAAGGTGATGGAATAAGCAGGGCAATCACGACGTTCATCTACAACCATTCCAAAGTGTTTGCGTTGATGAGGCGGGCATGCAATGGTGAGTTGGTGAGGCCTGGGATCACCCGCTTTGCAACCAATTTTATAGCATTGCAAAGCCTCAAACAGCACAAGGCAGGGTTGAAGACCATGTGCTGCCAAGGCGAGTGATTCGAGAACCCATAAGCCCGAACTGAAGTAGGAAGGAGAGTGGAGGTAATCATCAATGATCACCATTTCTGGGATGACGTGACAAGGGTCACGAAAATAATGGAACTTGTTGTTTCTGCGTAGTGTATCGTAGATGGGGATAAGAAGCCAACTTTGAGAGTCATCTACGAGGCAATGCGATGCATGAGGGAGAAGGTTAGAGAAGTAGTTGGGAGAGGATTTAAAGCATGGTTGGACATCATAGACGAACGATGTTCCAAGATGCTCTCACAAGGTTGATACGTTTTATTATCCATTTATATTTTCTAATCCATTTCTGTAAGCATGTACTTATGTTTTGGATTATTAAAATTTGTTCGTCAACAACATACTACTTGAATCCGAAATACCAATACAAGAACAGTCTTGGTACAAATGGTGACCTTCTAGCAACCGTACAAGTTGTTGAGAAGCTCGTCAAGGACGAGAGGGCACAAACCTCGTGCATGAATGAGGTAAGAGTCCCGTAAGAATGCGTGTATAATGTACAATCTATTTTGAGGCACAAACCATACTATCACAGTATGACTTAAAGTTTCGATTAATGTGCAGATTAAATACTTTAGGGATGCCTTGGGTTCTTTCGGTAGGGTGAGCGCGGTGAATGGACGCGGCAGTACTCTTCCTGGTAAACACTAAGTCTACTGATTGACATTTGACATGTGTAACAAACTATTTGATTATTATTGAATTATGATTTATCTCTTTGATTTTCCCGCAGCTGAATGGTGGTTACTGTATGGGATGGAAGCTCCCAACCTCCGCAAAGTGGCAGTGAAAGTATTGTCCCAAACAGCATCTGCCGGTGGTTGTGAAAGAAATTGGAGCACATTCATCTCGATCTATTCGAGGAGACGGAACAAGTTGGGAGAACAAAGACTCCACGATCTTGTTTCCGTGCATTACAACTTGAGGTTGAAAATGAAACCTGCAAGAGAGGGGCATGACAGAGAGGACTACACAGACCCCATCAATGTTGCATATATTTTCAAGATGCACGACGACGATGCAGATGAAGATGTTCTGCAGAGGTGGTTGGATTTTAATGGTGCTCCATTGCTAGATCAATCGGGAGGAAGGCCGAACGAGAATATAAGCCAACAAATGGGAGCAGATGTTAGCGACTGCATGGCCAGATCTGGGCGAATCACGGACCCTCTTGGAGGGGTGGAACTTGATGCGATTGTGGACAACATCCTCTCTACCGGATCGAAATCCAAATCCAAATCTAAAGATTACAGTGGGAGTGATGATGATGATGATGATGATGATGATGATGATGATGATGATGATGATGATGACGATGATGATGACGATGACGTTGTTGCTGGTCGTGGTGGATCAGGTGACGGGGAGACATATTCAGGGGGGTCAGGTGGTCGTGGACCACGTGATAGAAGATTCGAGTCAGAGCAGAAATACAGGGAACGACATGGAAACATACATGGGCAGTTTGTCCCAAGTTTGAATCCAGGACCTATGGATTACTATGCATATGGACGACGTGTCCATCATCCTACAGATAGCTACATGTCAGATTTGATATCATCTGTAGGTTCGTTGAGTTGCATGGACATTGACAGCCCATACCGTAGATATGGATCCTCCCAAGATGAGAGGTCATTTGGGGTCTTCCCTGAATATTTTCCTGCTCCTCCGCCTGGACCTCCTCCTCCTCCTCCTCAGGCGTATACTCCTCCATCTTATGGATATAGCAGCTACAACAGTGGGTATGGAGGATATAGCAGCTACAACGGTGAGGAGAACTACCAAGGTAGCCAACCCGAGCAGACCCAGCTCAGCCAGGGCAGCTTCTTTGGTGATGACAGTTTCGATTTCTTCCCAGAGTATTTCGCTCCTCCTCCAGGTCCTCCTCCTCCGCAAACGTCTTCTCCTACTCTGTCATCGTCGTCCCGAGGATCTCAAGCTAGTAGTTCGCGGCCTCCTCGTGCCACTCGTGATATTGGATCTAGTGTTGCTTATCCTCATATCGGGATACTCATAGGCATCGATGACCACCAATACAGGCAGTTTGTGATGGATTACAATGCCATGTACTCGTACATGACATGGGAGAACTACAGCGAGTTCATTGAATCTGCGATGCATTATGAGAGACGGCAAGGAATGGGGGGCAATGCAGATCCACCGCGAAACTCTTGGTTTTAGGCTAGCCTAGATCATCTCTTTTTACATTGTCAACTTGATTTGGATATTTGTCATTTGTTGTTGTACTTGTAGCTTTTATATAGATAAATCATAAATCTTTTTGCCAATTGCTAAACAATGATTGTCTCGTAAATTCCCATCGATATGACCGATATGTGTAGTTTAAGGACCATAGTCCTCATAAATTATCTATGTGTGTTATGAGGTGTATATTTGTAGTATTTCATGTTACAAACTTATAATAGCTTGAATGGAATTCATTTCCAATATTCATAAGTCAAGAATCAACATTAAGGGATTAACATCGACACGACCGATATGTGTGATACCAGCGATACCGATATGTACGATATATGGTCTATAAATGACCGATATGTGTGATATAAGTGTGTATTTGTAGTTATTTGTTGTTCTAATATCTTGGATGATCTTAATTTCTGAAAAATAGCAAAAATTGGCTTTTTTTTGAGCCATTTTCGACATTTCCACCGATATCATCGATATATCGTCGATATATCCCGATATATCCATTTCCGGGCGGACCTATACGATATCGATATCAATACGGCCTTCCGTGGTTACAGTTAATGGGTGTTCAAGATTGTCTTGGGTCTTTCTTCTTAAAAATAGGTCAGATGATGGTCATGTTATTCAGTCCTTTATTAATGAAATGAGGAATATATTTTCAACAAATGTTAAGTTTATACGTTCATATAATGCGCTTGAAATTTGTAGTACTCAACTTTCCCAATTCTTAGATCCTATGGTATTGTGCATCAGACATCTTGTGCGTATACTTCTCAACAAAATAGGGTGGCTAAACGAAAACGTCGTCATCTTTTGGATGTTACCATGACTCTTTTGATTCAGATTCATGCTCCTCATTCATACTAGGGGACGCGATGCTAACTGCTTGTTACCTGGAAAATCGTATGCCCTCTTTGGTTCTAGGGGAGAAGATCCCGTTCTCGACTGTGTTTCTCGAGACTGATCTTTTCCCACTTATGCCTCATGTTTTCGGATCGACTGCATTTGTTCATCAGATGTGTCCAAGTCTCGACAAGCTCTTTCCCAGAGCTGTAAGGTGTGTTGAAGGATATGGAGAAATCCTCAAGCGCATCACGGAAGCGTGATCGTCGTATCGAATACGACGAAGAACGACTAGTCGTACTAGTTGTTCGGAGCAGCGGAATTTTAAAATTTTTTAAACCGATGAAACCACATGATCCGAGAACCATTCTCAAATTGTTTCATCTATAACCACATCAAGTATAATGCAATACCTCTTGAAGCGTGGTTGATCGAGTCTCTACGAAAAGAGACCTCCTGTCTCAAGTCCGATCGTCGGAGTAACGGCTTGCGAGCGCGGAGATGAGTCGCGGTGTCCTCGCAATCCAAGATGATCCAAGCGTGGTTGCTCCTGATCTCGTCGCACGAGATCAAACGTCTCCTTCGTGAGTGAAGCACTCCAAGAAGACAAAGAACCGCAGAGAGTCGAAGCGGCAGCACGATGGCGCGGGCGACGACGTTTCTCTCCACCAAGGTGGACGGCCACCAAGAAGAGAGGGAGAGAGGGTTGTCGTGTATATGAGAGAGAGAGAGAGAGAGTTTTGTGCTACAATAGCATGTGTAAAGAGAGAGCCAAGAATGCCTCTCTATTTATAGGGTTTTGGGATCCATGGATCTCAATCCATGGGACACATAAAATCAATGGATGAGATTGATTTATGTTCATCCAATGGCTGAGATTGTTGTTGTCAAAAGCAACAAATTTAGGTCAAAATATATTTGATAAAATCAAATATAATTTGCTCCTAAATTAACCCAACAAATAAGGAGAGAAGACACATGGAGATTTCATCTCCATGTGCCTTCCATGTAGGCGCACACCCACTCCAATTAGGAGTGGTGTGCCGTCCACCATGGATTGCATGGAGATTGTAATCTCCATGTAATCTCTCTCTTATTTATTTGCAACAAAATAATTTGGGTTTTATTTCTCAAAAAATAATTCACAATTATCTTTGAGAATATTGCAATCTTGCCATGGAAAAATTGTGAATCATATTCACAACCCAAAACAACATGTAATTCATATTGTTAATTAATTACACAATGTGTATCCAATACACATCATAATTAATCAACACATATAAATTATAAGTAACTCTCTCTAATACATTATAAATCACATTTATAATATATCATGAATAATTGGATATCTCTATCCACATTATTCTTATCCAAACTAATTAAATCACATTTAATCATATTGGATAATTTCTCATACATCATGATAATTAAAACACTTTTAATTATCAAATTCTCTTTGCTTAGATCTTATGGAATTGTTCTTAAACCATTTAAGAACAATGCTATTTCTCCTCAGATACTTGGAGATAAGGACAGGGCGATTGTATTGTTCCACGTATAGTGACTTGGATGTTGAGATCATATCTCAACTCCAGATCCTATGGACCTCCCACTGATGCTTGATCAAATCAAGACCGTAGACTTAATCTTCTCATTGCATCTGAATCTTATTCAGACCAATGTCCAGTTCATGGACTAAGATTAGGTCACTTCTCTAATGAGAGGAGTCACTAAAATCCAATCCTGTTTCATCACTCCCTCGGAATGGAAGCGTCATGGTTATACAATCGTATATGATCAAATCACCCTTCAGGTATTCCTAATACCTGCACATCCTACATACTGGAAGACTCGTGATCATCCTGAAGATAAAGATCACTTTTACACTGTCATCTTCAGGGTTAGATCATTAAGTTTCTCAATCTTGGTCATCGGGATTTGGTATAGATCATATGCTTTCACAAAGCATATATCTTACCTTCAAATTCATGTCATGCTTCCAAAGCATGACGACCATGCATGGAATTTGTTCAGTCCCAATACCTCATGAGTGAGCTCATGTCTCCCGGTTCACAAGTGAACCTGTATGATCCCTTTGAGAGATCGTATTACTCATATGTCCTTACATGCACACCAGCTCGCCGGTATATAGACCTTGATTAGGTCATCAACCTATTGGTCTGCCAAATGTACATACTCAGACATATAGCAATACATCTGTCTCTAGTCAGAGGATGCATGCCTAAGTCGTGACAGTATTCAACGTAGGTCTTTGGTTATCTCGATCTCGTCAAGTCAACCCTATTGACTTAACTAACCTGACACCTCTGAATCATTATTCCCATGCAGAGGACCTGCATCAAGAGGTCAGTCAGATATCAGTCATATGAGATAGGATTGCCATCTCCCACTCAGACTGGAGATCATCACTTAATGATCATTTGATGATGCTTGATGAGTCCTCTATCTAACTCCTTAGATATTCATCCAAGCATCAGCCTCTATGATCCATCCAATGAATCAACAGCTGTATGATCATCAAGTTGGCCATGGTACATAACCCTTATTGTACAGAGGGACCCTATAGTGCATTCATTCATTAATCTCAGAAAGGGGAGTGAAAAATAAACAATAACTTTTATTGATAATTTATTCATTACAATAACATTTATTGTAGAAATGGTTCGCCCGGGGCTCACATTGCTAACATGTGTTGTTGGGTATTCCAAGGCCCAAAATGGATATCACTGCTTCAATCATGTTCGACGAAGGTACTATGTTAGTGAGGATGTCACCTTCTTTGAGTCAATTATGTATTTCTCTCATACATGTGACAAACTCATTCCTTCAGAGAATAGTGAGGAGGTCTATATGTCTCTACCTCCGATTTTGTGTACTCCAAGATCCACTACACCATTATCATCTCCAACACCACCACCACCTTCTCCTCCACCGTCACCACCACTACCTCCTCCACCACCAGCCATGCCTACTTTCTTTCTATAGGTTTACCAGCATCGAACTTATGTTCATGTACCTTCTCCATCATCCATCACACCCAAAGTATCATCTGAGCATTTGAGTTCTACTAATGGTACTGGTGATTTGTGTGTACAGCCTGAGGTGCAGGATGTCTTGGATGATACACCTTCCAAGGATGCTAAGGACCTAGATGAGCCTATTTCTCTTCGAAAGCAGAAGTGTGCATGTACTATGCATCCTCATGCTTCTCATGTTGCCCTGGCCGACTCTCGAAGATTTTCAGAAGTTTTTTGTGGGACTATCAACTATGGAGATACCATGGTCCTATCAGGAGGCATTGCATAGTAATCAGTGGTATATTGCAATGGAGGAGGAGACGACAACCTTATAATATCGTGGGACGTGGAGTGTTGTACAGGCTCCTCCAGGTGCATCTATTGTTGGCAGCAAATGGGTATTTACTGTGAAACATCGAGCAGATGGTACTGTAGACAGATATAAGGTAAGATTGGTTACTCGTGGGTTCAATCAAACCTATGGGGTGGATTACCAAGATACATTTTCTCCAGTTATGCGTCATTCTATGATACAGATTCTTATTATTGTTGTGGTACTTCACTGGCCGCTTTTCCAATTAGATGACAAAAATGCATTCTTATATGGAGACCTGCGAGAGGAAGTGTACATGCAGCAACCACCTAGGTTTGTTGTTGAGGGGGAGTCCAGTATGATGTGCCGACTTCATATGACCATATATGTCCTTAAGCAAAGTCCGATGGCTTGGTTTCAGAAGCTCTCAGAATTGATTGAACATAAGGGGTTTGATAGATTTACCACAGATCATTCTCTTTTTGTCAGGAGAACCCATAGTGGTATCGTTTCTATTCAGATTTATGTTGATGACATTATTGTTACTAACAATGATGATTATGCCAATCAGGTAGACAAGGATTTGCTTGGATAACTATTTGTGACCAAGGACCTTGGCACTTTCTTGGCCTAGAGTTTGCAAGAAATCATCATGGTATGGTAATGATGCAAAGGAAGTATGTCACTGATCTTTTATCTGAGACAAGCATGACAAGATGCGGACCTACTACTCCTCTAGTGGATCCCAATGCTAGGCTCTATGATAATGACTTTGAGGAGGTGGATAAGAGACTATATAGAGAGCTATTAGGGATTCTATTGTATGTTTCTATTGCCAGACTTGATATATCATTTGCTATTAGCAAAGAAAGCCAGTTTATGAAGCAACTCAGGCATACTCATATGGATGAAGTTAACATGATCTTGAGGTATCTGAAGTTTTCTCCATGTGCAGGCCTTTTATTCAGAAGAGATACGCCTCTCACAGTTAATGTAGATGCAGATTATGCCGGATGCTCCAAGTAGAGAAAGTCCACTTCTCTACTTGGTGTGTGTGTGTGTGTGTGTGTGTGTGTGTGCTCCAGCTTGAGGAGGAGTGTTGAGATACTTATATCTCTTTATTTTTATTTTATACTTCTCTATTCTTCAGTCTACTTTATGTAATTTTTCTGTAGAGATTTTCTCCTATATAAGAGAGCTCTAGGTCTACGATGAATAATACTTTTCAATTTTTTCATTCCTATTTCGCAGATATTAGGTCTAGTGTCCGAAAACCCAAAAATACTTCAAAACTTGCAAAATCACTAAAAAATGAAATAGTATCAAAAACTCAAAACAAGGTCTTGTTTTCTTCTATATATTCTCATATATCTAAGAAAAATATAGGTAGACTTTTAAGACTTCATTTTGAGCTATTTTATGAGTATCCTATTCACCTTATTTCTCTAAGTATCAGATTACCCATTTTATTTTATTACTTGAACTTTCTTATCTCTAAAAATTCTAAGAACATTTGTAAAATTAATTAAAATACCAAAAAGATTTTATTATCTTTATTTTAATATTATTTGACCTATTTTAAAAATTCAAAAATATTTCCTCTATTTATGTTATTTATCTCTCTCTTCCTTATCTATCTATATATATATATATCATTATTATCTATATTAGTGTTACTATATCTTTATTTTTAAATTTTAAATCATAAAAACATTTCCATAATTAAAAAATCAAATCTTAAAAACCCACAAATATAACACAAATAAAAAAGACAAAGAGAAGGAAAAGTTTGGATTCACTTCCCAATCTCTCATGTTTTCTCATTGAGTTCGACACAATACATACTTGTACTATACACACATTTTGTAGAGTTATAATAAATTTTAACTCCATACTTATATTGCATTGCTTTATCATTGATCGTGAGTTAATTGTTGAAACGGTATGGGTTTTGACTTGTTGCCTCAATGGCTAAGCATTTGCCTATTCTAATAGAAGCAGGCCTAGGAGGGGCAGGGAGTTGACCGAGGTCAACTCAGACCCGCTCCGCATTAGTCCGTACAAGCACGTAACGAGACAAAATAGGGGAAATTCCCGTATTAAATGAACTTTAAATAATAAATAATTTTATTTTTTCTTGTCAAAACACGAAAAACAATTATTATTTTATTTAATACCTTATTATAAATTTAATATATTTTACAATTGATTTAGTAGGTGTTACTTTTTACACGTATAATTATAGGTATATTTACCTAAATATAGTGTTTTTATTTTTTATTTTTATTTTAAATTCCATTATTTTGTAGACATAATTTATAAATTTATAACTTATTTAAATACATATATACATATTTTTATTTTAATTTTATAATGTTATTTATTTACTTAAATAAATAGGTATATGTAATATATATGTATAATATATGTATTCTTTACCTATATATTGAAGTATACTAATTATTTTATTTTATTTTAATTATGTATATGTGATTTGAATAATTTACGAAAATAAAAGAATGTGAAAAATATAAAGAATAAATATATTGATTGTTTTATATATGTATATTGCACAATGAGGGCTCAAAAGTCAACTTTTACATATCTTCTGAATGAATGAAACCAGCTTTATTAAATAAATGATTATTTTTTATGCAATAAATGTGAGTTTGGTGAATTTTGAGTTTGTATGGAGAAGATACAAGTTTGGAAAGTTTTCATTGCAACTTTTTATTTTGGGTGTCCTGGGCACATCGTGCATTATTTTTATATGAATTAAATTTTATATTTTTCTTTGTATTTTTATGTGTAAGTTTCATCTTCAAAGTTTATTGATTTGAGATGTAAACAATAAAGAATAAAATGGATCTCAATTTGCATTTATTGAAGCATAAGAATTAGGGTTTTTGTGCAATTATTAACCCTTATCTCACCCTACTTTATTCCTTGCTGACCAAGTCAATATTTGACTTAGTCTGGGGTTCAGGGCCATTCAATACCTTGGATATTTCACTTCTTTTCCTTTGCTTTGTTCTTTTATTTTGGCATTAACTATATTATTTTATACAACATTTATAGTATAAATAACATGTGTTATTTTGTACAAATTAATACTATTTTATGCATTTAAGTATGAATTTAAGGCTAAAATGAGAGAACAAAGGTGATGAAATGGGGATTCATCATCAGTCAACCACCGGTGCTTTGCAACGTACCATATCAAATGTCTATAGAAAGGAGTTCCCAGCTGCTCTAGGGAGCCAAGAGAACGAGGACATTATCTCTCCAATACTTGTTTGCAATAGAGGTCGTAGATGTAACAACCGCCTCCAAATAGAGGAAATATTGATCCTAACTTGAACATTCCGGAAGTTGGCTGAATGAAGGTATTTGATCTTCATGTAGGAAGCCCCTAGTGACTGCTCTGATGTGACTCCAAGCCTTCACTATGGTCGATGCTTTTGTAAGATCCGTAAGGAAATGCAATCCCATTCCTCATTCTTTAGAAAGGCAAACTTTTTCCCATAAGATTTCGTGTCTCTTATAGTCCCATAAAAAGTAGCATACATAGCAGAGATACGCCTAATAGTAGCTTTGAGGATAACAATACCTTCGATTCAATATAAAAGGATGTCGTTGATGATAGAATTTAGGAGTTAATATGTCCTTCTAGATTCTTTGATTTCCAACCACATAAGGTATTTTCAAATTTTGTCCTCCATTGCATGGACAGCTCTACTCCCACTGTATCATATGAATGCCCCATCAGGGTGCCAAGATAGGTAGTGCCAACCCAGCAGTCCTACAAAAGTTGCCAAATTTGCAGGAACAATTAAGCAATAAGCAGTTGAAAGTACATGGAATGCGACAAAATCTGACACACTCTTCCATATTAACTCCACTGGAAAAAAACTTTTTTTTGTCTTTTTATCGCATTCGTCCCACGCATTATTTCAACCTTCAAATTTTTAATAATTATCTTTTAACCATCTTGCAGATTATATTTAAAGGATAAATTTAAAAAAAGAGAGTTCAATTATGTGTTACTTTCGAATTGCGGGAGAAAAGCCCGAACTTTCAACATCACTAGGGAGCATACCCGCGCTCCGCGGCGGACTATACATTTGTAATAATACTGATAAAATATGCTGGAAAATCCAAATCTAAAAGGAGACGGGGATGTTAAAAGGGAGAAAGAGAAATAAGCATATGAAGTCACGCGTCATTTTTCGAGTAAAAATAACAGCTTTAAATAGAGCAAGTATATAGAAGGTATATAGATAATCAAGTCGTCAAACATTGATCATGTGTTATTTCTTTTTTTTAATTGCTATTTTTCTCGTAATTCATTCACTCAATGAAGCATCTTTCCCTAAAATCACCGATTTTATCCACTAAGATTTGCAAATAAACTGATTATATGAATATAAATGCATTCAAAATATACTTAGATATTGAACAATATTCACCATCAATCAAATATGAATGAGATGTGATATAAATATCTATTTTTTTAATTACTATAAGATTACAATTACTCAACATTAATTACCTAAAAATGAAGCATGCATTACCTGATTAAAATAGAGGAACAAATTAATTAATCAAGTTCAATTAATAATCGATTAAAATGATTATAATTGAACAATTTAAGAAAGAAGACATTGTCAATATAACACAAACTTGTACTTTTATGGAAGTATGATAGAAGAATCAAGCATATCTAGTTTAATTTTGGGTAAGACTCACATTAAAATGAATATAAATACAAATGAGAATTTATTTGCAAGAACATGCATTCATAGTAACATATTTTTAATATCTAGCTAAAAATTAGTTTTTTATTAAAAAATAATAAAGAAATAAAAACCAATGAAAATTTACATAATTTATTTTTAATTATATCTCAACTATTTTTCTGAAGTAGTAGATTTAAAAGGAAAATAGAAGTTTTAAAAAGAATTTTATCATATATATTCCAAATTTTATAAAAGATATAAATAATATATATTTTATCTTTATTTAATTAATATTAATATATTTCTAAATTTAGAAAGAGGAAATGAAAGACATAAAATGTGAATTGATGGAAAGAGAAAATTATTTTTCCGAAAGTAGTAGTTTTGAAAAGAAAATATATGTTTTAAAGAGAATTATCTGATATATGTTTTCAAATTTTATAAAGGAAATAAATGATATATACTTTTACTTTTATTTAATTAATATTAATATATTTCTAAGTTCTAAAAGGAGGAAATAAGAGATAAAATATGAATGGATGGAGAAAGAGAGAAGGGGGGAGGGATATAAAACAAAGAGGGAGAGAGTGAGTGGGAAGGGAGAGAATAGGGAGAGAGAGAGAGAGAGAAAGAGAATATCGTTTGAGAGAGAAAGAGGGAGACAGTGAGTGAGGAGGGAGAGAATAAGGAGAGAGAGAGAGAGATAGAGAAAGAGAAATATCATTTGAGAGAGAAAGAAAAAGAGAAAGAGGGAGAGAGAGATTAAGGGAGAGAGAGTGGGGAGAGAGAGGGAGAGATGGAGAGATATATCGTTTGAGAGAGAGAGAGAAAAGAAATGGGGATGAGAGAGGGAGAGAGAGATCAAGGGAGAGAGAGAGAGTAAGTGGAGAGAGAGAGAAGAGGGAGAGAGAGGTCATGGTCACGTGTGAGAGAGAAAGAGGTAGAGAGAGAGAGAGTTATTGGAGAGAGAAAAGGGAGAGAGATAGATCGGGAGAGAGAGACCGGGACAGAGATAGACCGAGAGAGTGCGGGAGAAAGGGAGCAAAAGGAGAGAGTAGAGATTGCCACGTGTCAGAAAGGGGTTGAAAAACCCAGCTTTATATATAGTATATAGATAGTTTAACGTCTACATAAAGCTATCTCAGAAGCTTACGAGGCATATATTGGAGACAAAAAATCAGACCATGCTTTGTTATTTTCGAAAAATGAGGTTATTATATTATATGATTTTCCAAGTTTGATCCTTCATCGATGAACTCTTTGAAATAGACGGAGGATTGCAGTTAGGGATGAGCATGGGCCGGGCTGGGCCGGGCCTTGAAGGGCCCAGGCCCAAGCCCGCTTAAAAAATTCGGGCCTTGGGCCGGGCTTAGGCCTGCAGAATTTTTTTTTGCCCGGCCCAATTCCTTTGGGTCGGGCTTGGGCCGAGCCGGCCCATCGCCACCCGTTAGAGACTATCAACTGAGTCTTTTGTTTCCTCAATTCAAGTTACACAAGCTAAATTTGTTTAAAACATGTGCCATAGTACTTGTGAAACAAGTAAAATTCGATTCCACCAAATCCGATGATATATCATTTTTCACATGTGCACTCAATGTCGGATACCATGAATGTCTCACATGTATATAAACTGAAAGAGTGAAACAAACTTAACCAGTTAACAATAGGTGCACCAGACCTTACATGTTAAAAAATGGGAATAAGACCCATATTGGGTAAAGGTTCAATAATAGAAAATATGCTGATTGAAAAATAAATACTAACAAATCCAAGAATAACGAATACAATCTAAACCAAAGACTAATTAAGGAAAATTAATACTGAATTGAAATACAATGATCAGCAACTCATATGTCACGCACTTTACTTTCTTGATTTATAAACATTGTATGAAGACGAGATACAAGAAGGGAGTGTACATGAAATATGTGGGAGTTTTCATGCGTGTATGATATGGGAAATGGTTCGGGCCCTCTTCGGGCCGGGCCCTTGGGTCGGGTCGGGCTGGGCCGAGCCAAGCCCGAGCCCGGCCCCAAAAAAATTTGGGCCTAAATATTGGGCCCAAGCCCGACCTGATGTTCATTTGGGCCTGGGCTGGGCCGGGCTTTTTGGGATGGGCTTCGGGCTGGGCCGGGCCGGCCCAGCCCAATGCTCATCCCTAATTGCAGTTCGTTCAACACATTCCTCTACTTCTATATCTATCTGTAACGGTTTGCTTTCTTTTGGAAAAAAATATTCCAATATATTATAACACTACCTTATTTGCCTTATTAATTGACAAATTAATTGGATTTTATTATTACATTAATATCTGGAATATGACTTTCTATTTTTTTTATGTGCCAACTCTAGGTAATTACGTATATACATTGATTCAATCTAGAATGGATCATTGATTGAAGATATCGGCTTAGATTTACGTACGAATAAAAAAAGATAATATGGAGTTTCAGCCCATGAAGTAACACGACGTATCTGTGGAATGGTATAGGAGGGTTTAGCCTAAATGGAAATGATACCTCTAAACATATATGTCAACTGTAGTATTTTGTCCCGGGTCATATTGCAACTTGATGAAAGTATTCCCTTTAAAGCAAAAACCACTAGATAAGGGTTGAGATTCTGTGATACCCAAAGTTATATGACCCTTCTTGTTTCGTCCGAAACTATTAGTCAAGATTTATAACGCATCATGTGTAAAGATGGTGCAAGTTATGTCATGCGCTACATGTTCGATATAAATTCCATTCTAATAATACGTATACCTTTAGTATGTGTTAAAATCATAATTATTAACTAATTATAATTCTCATTACTTATGAAGCTTCCCTGGATTATTCAAGTTAGTCAACCAAGGAGACTTACCGTAACGTATATTGTAGTACTTTTAGCGAAATAAAGGTTCTGCTAGAATTCAAGTATGGCATTAATCCCATTTTTTATCAGGTCTTATCGTATTCCTTGTACACATAACATCTTTCATATTGTATTCATACACAAGATCTGGGCTCAATGTTCTTCTATAATTAGTGCTATTATGCCATATCTGATATAGTGCTCTGATATAGAGCCTACGTATCTATACATACAATCATTATATTATAAACAACACTTCAGGAATATAGTTCTATACCAATTTTTTTGATGTTACGTCATGCTCATACATTCATGCCGTAAGATTTATATCATTATTGCATAAAGATTAATGGATTTCAATATTCACATGACTTGAAATGGTTAAATTTACATGCTCATACCCTTGTTGTATAAAGCACTCTGCCTAACAAGTAAAGTCACTATTTCATTGAAATTCTAAGAAAATGCCTATGTATCATACATGTATGTCGTTTTGACTCACACAGGTTTCCGTTAATTAGAGAACTATGATATGTGATGTATTATGAGTACCAGATGATTTTTTTTATTAAAAATAAGAAATACAATAAGGAGCAAGTTATTGTTAAAAGAACAAGTTGATAACCTCTAACAAAGATATAAGGCACAGACTCATACGGAGTCACATGAACTACCGCAAGGGGTCGCATTTGCCGCAAGGGGCAACGCCGCAAGGGGCGTATGGTTGCTAGGAACCATGGAGGCAAAAGCTAAGTCCTCTACAGTTGTAGCTACATTGTCAAGTTATGTTATGGTCCGCTAGTGCTCGCGGTAAAGCCAGCAAAGCTTTGAAATGTTTAGGGTTATATGTGCAATTTTGTTGATGTCATAGGTATATATGCAATTTTGTTAAAGTCATGGGCATATGTGCAATTATGTTAATATTAAGGTATATGTGTAAATGGAGTGAAGAATCATGCAAGAAATGGTTTATAATGGTAAACCATTATACGTATGCAAGGAAATGGTTTATAAAGAATAAGCCATTATATGTTATGAAGAAATGATTTATAATGGTGAACCATTACATGCTATGAAAGAAATGGTTTGGAAGGTAAGCCATTACATGTTGTGAAAGAAATTGTTCATAATGGTAAACCATTACATGTTATGCAAGGAAACGATTTAATCAAAGATAAATCGTTATATGTTATAAGAGAAATGGTTTAAGAATCATAAACCATCACAAGTCATGCAAAAGCTATTTTAAGGGGTTAATCCGAAATAATGATCTAAATGATAAAGGATGTGTAAATATATCATGAATTTCAGAAACATACCCCTTATGATGAAAAATGATATCTTATATATTTTTATGTGTATTGAACATGTATATTCATGTCGAATTCAATATGCAACTCGTTAGGGAACGGACTTAGACATGCATGGGACAATTAGGTACGTAGTGATATTATTCCATTGAGAGTTAAGTACATGAATTATAACATGTTAAAAGACTGCTAGAATTCCCATGCATGGACTCCGATACATATTGGGCATTAAGCTCATGCAAATTCTGTTTATTTATTTCAGGTGAAGAACAAGTTTGATCAAGCATTCAAGTTCATGCGACAAAAATAAGACATTCAGTGTGGTGCGGATATTGCATGATTTATGGTGGATATTTGTATGCCCACTGGAACAGGGACCCATGTTATGAAATTGTTTAGTTTCTTTTGTAAATATACCCTTATAGATGTTGTAATAATGGAACTCTCGGTTGAATTGTTTATGGATCTTTTTTAGAATGATTTTTGTATGCTCAATGATTACCATGCATGAATCGGTAACGGTTCGGTCGTGTGAATTCAAGTTGCATGCTTCCGCCAGTCATCACGATCCGTTCCATTACAAATGTAACACCCCAACCCCAAACATAGTGTCATACCTAAAGCTCACAAAGTGTGGGTGTGGTATATAAGTGGTGGGGATTACTACTTGACAACTTCAGCTTAAGCATTTTGGGTGGTTGTCAACGGATCCACCAAGTTGTTAGGATCAGTTTTCCTCGATAACGGACCGGGGACCTAAGCCCGGGATATTACAAATGGTATCAGAGCAAGTTCCCTCTGATAGTGGAAAGGGCTACCCGAAAGGAACTAAGCCGGGAGCGTGCAACCGCCATTATCACTGGGAATAAGTGATGGGTCATGTCGCAACGAGGACGTTGCGAATATAAGTGGGGGAGGTTGTAACACCCTAACCCCAAACATAGTGCCATACCTAAAACTCACAAAGTGTGGGTGTGATATATAAGTGGTGGGGATTACTACTTGACAACTTGGGCTTAAGCATTTTGGGTGGTTATCAATGGATCCATCTAGGTCCGTACCCAACAAGTTGTTAGGGCCGATTTTCCTCGATAATGGACCGGGGACCTAAGCCCGAAACGTTACACTATCTCTTTGAGGTGAAGCGAGAAAGAGGAGGGAACTATTTTCCTAGAGAAAAGAAGAAAGGTCCATCGACGATGCTACACTGGTTAATCGAGATTGGACACATAGTTTGTATTTTTTAAAAGGGTTTAATGGGAGTGCCTCCGCCTCATTTTATGATGATTTTTTTATTTTTTTCAAAAATACTGTCATATATTTTTTAGAGATATTTACACCCATAACTCTGAGTAACTTCGTAATTACCCCAGATACCCTCTATAATCACGAATTGCACTCAAGACCGTGAATAATACTTAACTCTTACACTCATAACCTTGTGTTAACTTCCATCTAATTTTTCATTAACTATAACGATATCCGTCAAGTATTTTATATTTTATACCCTTTAACTTTCAATTATTTACAAATAAGCTCATTATCCCCTTCCTCCTCCTCTTCCTTGACCCCTTCGTCCTCCATCCAGCACCCACCTCCTCCTCCAAGCAGCACCCCTATCCCAGGTTGGAGCTCCTGCCCTCCTGCGGCCTCCCCAGGTCGTGCCCCCCACCCCCACGCACCTCCGCCTACAAGCCACAGGTCAAGCTTCCCTCCACGGTCCGTGCCTCGCAAGTCCAGGTCGAGACCCCCCCCCCCCCCCCCCGGTCATGCTTCCGCCTGCAGCCCAACCTCCCCCCGCGCGCCTTCGCCTGCAGCCCCCTCCCCGTGCCTCCACCTGCAGGCCCCCTCCCCCGCGTCTTCGCATGCAACCCCCTCCCCACGCCTCCGCTTGCAGGTCCCCCCCACCCCCCGCGTCTCCGCCTGCAGTCCCCCCGGTCCACGTCCATGTCGCGCCCCACCTCCTTCCTGTGAATCTCCATCCTACACGTACCTCCGCCCGCCTACCTCGGTCGCTGCCCGCCGCCCTCCGTGAAAGACTCCACTGCCTGCAGCAAGCTCCAAGATGGAACCCACCTCCTCCTCCCTTCTTTTCTTTTCTTTTGATTAATCTCTACAGTTAGATCACGAATTTGGTTAGATTAACTCAGCTATCTGGTTGAGTTAATGAACTAAATTAACGGAAGGTTATGGGTGTAAAACAGAATCACTATTCAGGGTCTTGGGTGTAATTCATGATTATCGAGGGTTCCTGGGGTAATTATAGAATTACTCAGGATTATGGGTGTAAATATACATATTTTCTATCACTATATTATTCTAATATGCCATTCAAATTTTGCTAGAAACAGATATTTCTATGTCATCCATTTAGAATAGGTAGATTACAACAATTATAAGATCGTTAAATTATATGTTGTAGATGGAAGGTAAAAAATCTCTATATCTGATTAAATTGAAATGTCATATTAAAGTGATATGGTGATGAATAAAAAAACAAAAAATTTTACTGAAAAATAGAACGAAGGCAGCCAACAAAGTACAGCCCCATTTCCCCTTTTTTAAATTGACCCTCCTTAACATTTTTTTCAATATCCTATGAATGCATTTCATCGTTGCAGACCAAAATAATAATTGCACCGATATGGGATATATGTGTAAATATTAAACAATGAGTAACCAACAGTTGGCCTCCTCTAAACAAACACACGGAGGGTCGTAATCAAATCCATTTCTTTTTGGGATATTTACCCAGCAGACCCTGAAATCTTTCAAAATTACCTCTACGACCTTTGAAACATCATAATTCCTCCCACGACCCCGTAATCTTGCTAACCCTTACCCCACAGACCTTGTGGTTAACCCCCGTTCATTTACCCGTTAAAAGTAACCCGATTCCGTGAATTTCAGTTTCATAATAGCCATTTTGTTTCTCAAAATTACAGAAAATGCCCCTTACAGAAAATGCCCCATTTACAGAGCTGGGTACTTGGCCGTAGAAGACCCTGACGATGAGGAGGAGGAGAACCGGCGGCCAGCACCTTAACGTACCCAACCGGTGGACGATACAAACCCATCTGGGCATTTACACGTGTATACATTGCTGCTTCCACCATCTGTGCAGAGCCTCAATCCTTTGCTGATGAAGGGGAGCTTGCAGTTCTTTTCCGGTATACACGTGACGACGAATCGGCCATCAGGATCTACCTTGGCGATATGTAGCTCCTCCTGTGGCAACGGTGCCGAGAGAACATAGCCGTCGTCGCCTCCTCCTTTGAGGACGAGCCCTGTTTTGTTTACCACCAAGTAGGAAGTCAAAGCGTCGGAGTTTCGGAACACACGGACGTCGCCGACCATTCTCCAGTACTGCTCCTCCTCTTCCAGTGCAACACAATGTCAGTTCCGGTGAGCTACGTGCTGTAATCCCCCTCGGAGAGGTCGGTGTCCAAGACAGAGCTGGTGAGTTGGGTGCGTGCTAGTAGGCGCTAGCCGGAGACGAGGGTGTCGGTCGGGTGGTCGAAGCTCTGCCAGAGGGTGGCGTTGGACGGACTGAGGAGGACGAGGTTGTCGTCGTCGCGGAGGGGGAGTCGAAGGGGAGGAAGAGCCAGAGGCGGAGGAGAAGGAAGGAGAGAGAGAGAGAGAGAGGGAGATGATATTAACTCAAGGTTAACTTAAGAAATTGACTCCAGTAAAGTTAAAATTGACGGCAGGATCTGTGGGGTAAGACGGAGCAAGATTACGGGGTCGTGGGAGGAATTATGATGTTTCAAAGGTCGTAGAGGTAATTTCGAAAGATTTCAGGGTCTGCTGGGTAAATATCCCTTTCTTTTTTATATATAAAGCCCGTCAAGACATTAATTTCGGCCAAAAAAATTCCTGTTTTACCCTGTATAATTTTACCTGCCTCAACTTTAAAGCACGTCCCCAATAATCATTCCATTTCTGACCTCAACTTTTACTCATCATTCAATTTTTGCCCTCAACTGTTCCAAAGAAATACACAAGCCACCAAAACCCGTCTTCCCTTTCCCACCGTCGATCCCCACCTTCTTACCGAAACCCTCGCCTTCCCCTTCCGACCCCGTCGGCTCCTCAGCCAACCCCCTTCTCCTCCACTAAGCTCTCTTCTCCAAGCTCATCCCTTCCTCGTCGTGACGTCATCGATGTCTGCTGCAAAAATGAAGGTCCGGATCGAGCCCACTCGCATGTGATATAGAACTTCTCACCCCGACGAAGCCCCAAACCGGTGAAGGCGACCTCAACTTCACCGTAAAAGGCGATATGTTGGTCATCACCGCTATAACGAAGGCGAGGCGTCGCGAGGTTGAGCATCGCAGCTGGTGGTGGAAACAGGCAGCTGGTGGTGGGAGCAATAGAAGAACAAGAAGGCCTAAGCTGGGTAACAGGGCAGTGACGAAGACATCGACGCCCAAAACGAGGAGGAAGGCATGAAGGAGAGCAGCTCTAATCGACCAAAGGTCGATCTGTGAACAGGCCCGACCCCTCTCTAGACCTCATCCGGCTTGACCCTTCTACGAATCCCTCCTCCGTCATCGCCCTCGCTCACTGTCCTCCTCCTCCTCTGAGTTCCACCACCTCTCCGCCACTCACCCCTAACGGATGGCGATCATGTAAAAATGATCCCTTGGTGCCATTACCATCACCTACAGAGGAGGGCCATAAACAAAGGAAGCAACACATCGAGGTGGTTGTTGATGGAAGGCTGCAAACAACAAATCGATCGGATCGGTGTATTTTGAACATCATCTCGGGTCTTTCCAAAGATGTGGTAATTCAGAATGGATTCGGTGTAGGAGGCTACTGCAAACTTATTCGAGGGGTGCTGCCCCAGCGACAAAAGCTGCGCCGGCTCTTCCGACGCAACGAAGGCCTCGCGTTCAAGTACTTCAACCGACATTTATTCCCCCAGAATATGCATGCAGATCGCCATTGCTTCTCCAATTAGCTGCAGTTTTTTTATTCTACACCTCACGTTTACTTGAATTTCAATTTGAATGTTTGTTGCCCACTTCTTATATATGCGAAATTGATTTGATATTGACTCTTTTCTTAGGATGCTACTTTCAGATGGAAAGGCAGAGGTGGGAGGGAAAAGGCCACCCACAATCAAGTTGGGGATTCAAGTCTATTGATGTATTTTTTTGGAGAAAAAATTGGAAGCTGAGCTTCCTCTCACAATCCCCAACGTACCTCACAACCCTCTACCTTTTCACGACTAGAAGAAGTTATGGCAGCTTCTATTCAACCCGTTGCCACTGCCACCGTTACCACCATCAGCAACGACAACCACCCCCACCTGCTATCCCTCCTCATGAAAATGAGGATGTTCAAGTGCGACCGCTGCAAGCACGACAGCTTAGGCCGGAGATACATATGTAGGTTGTGCTAGGTTTGCTTCCACAAGTTGTGCGCGACATGCCCTGAGGTGAACAAGTTCTTCATACAGCTTCCAATGTGCCTACAACCCCTTCACCAGTTACAAATGCAAGGTGAACACGGGTATTTCTACCTTTGCAAGCCTTGCAGCTTCGAGTTCACCCCGTTATTAGATTCATTGTTAAACGAAGAACATATTTATTCATGTTACTTTAGAAAATATATACACGATTCAAATTGTGTGACAACGATGGCGTGAATGTCTGCTTTTGAATGAACTAACTAATCATCTTACTTGGTTTGATTGGTGTAATTTGCAAATAAAATCCAAGACATGGTCAAAGCTTACTATGAATTGTTTTTCGTTGGGATTCTACTTAAACGTTGCTATAAATATTTGATATTATCCATCCATGTGAATGTGGGCTTCTTGTCCTACACTATGTAGTTTGGTAACTTATTATCATCCTTCCTGAAGAATTGCAACTACATGTTACTGAAAATATGGAAAATGGGAAATATTGTTTTTGAAAGGATACAAGTGCAAAAGATCCCATTAAAAAGATTGTTCGCATGTGTTCAGGTGTTTTCTTACAGAACTTTATGTTTAATTTTACATGTTATATAGACTGGCCTTCTGTAATGTCTCAGGCATTCCCTCTGATAGTGGAAAGAGCTACCCGAAGGGAACTAAGCTGGGAGCGTGCAGCCGCCATTATCACTGGGAATAAGTGATGGACCATGTCGCAACGAGGACGTTGCGAATATAAGCGGAGGAGGTTGTAACACCCCAACCCGAACATAGTACCACATGGAAAACTCACAAAGTGTGGGTGTGGTTTATAAGTGGTGGGGATTACTACTTGACAACTTGGGCTTAAGCATTTTAGGTGGTTGTCAACGGGTCCATTTGGGCCCGAACCCAACAAGTTGTCGGGGCCAGTTTTCTCAATAATGGATCGGGGACCTAAGCTCGAGATGTTACAAATGGTATCAGAGCAGGTTCCCTCTGATAGTGGAAAGGGCTACTCGAAGGGAGCTAAACCGGGAGCGTGCATCCGCCATTATCACTAGAAATAAGTGATGGGCCATGTCGCAACGAGGACGTTGCGAATATAAGTGGGGGAGGTTGTAACACCCCAACCCGAACATAGTACCATATGAAAAACTCACAAAGTATGGGTGTGATTTATAAGTGATGGGGATTACTATTTGACAACTTGGGCTTAAGCACTTTAGGTGGTTGTCAATGGGTCCATTTGGATCGAACCCAACAAGTTGTCAGGGCCAATTTCCTCAATAACGGACCGGGGACCTAAGCTCGGGACGTTACACCTTCGAACCTAGAAGGTTAATAAAATGGAATTTTTAGGTATACTTATTGCAAAGTCCACATTAAAATTTTTATAAGTATATGAAGATAGGAAATCTAGCATATAATCGAGAAATAACGTAGTTTGATATTCACAATCATGATCTTCTAAGCTTTATTTAAGGGAGTAAATTGATGTCTTTTATAGAAAAAGTGTACTTAGTAATTTCTCTGTACTCACTCTCTACAGGGATATGTTATTCATATGTAAATCCAATCGTTCAATGTTTTCTTGACTGGATTTCAATTTCAAATAGATCTCTTAATAATTGAGAAAAAGAGGATACACAGACTTAGAGAACGAAGTTGTTTATTTTTCCTGTTTTTTAAGGGATGTAAAACTTGATGATTATGCATATTCTACAGTGCTACCAATAATGCAGGGCTTTATATAAGAAAGTAACTTAAATATCTTTTACTATACATCAGGTGTTTTGATTTAAGGTATGTGCACGTTTTGAAGCATGGAAGAAAGTTTTATCAAAGGTGATAGAAAATCTTGCTGATGAAATTGGAGATACTGAGGGCAACCACTCATAAATTTGATAACTTCTGTTGAAACTCAAACAAATAATATATATATATATATGATGCTTTGATTACTTCTCAAAAACAAAGGGAGCAAAAAATTAGCTCAAAATAGAAATAACAAGCGGGAAATACTGTTTCTTCCAATAATGTGGCACGTGGCTGATATGATCCAATCTTTGACAAATCTAGAAAGTTTGTCTGCCTTTTTAGACCATCATTTCGAAACTTATACATCCCCATAGATCATACTTGCAGGGACGGAGACAAGGGGGGGGGCGGGAGGGGGCTTAGCCCCCCCAAGTCTCAAAAAATCTATAAAACACATATGTATTGTTGAAATGAGATTGATGGGGGCTGCCTCTTAGACTTCATGTGTGTCATTTTTTCGTAAATTTTTTCATTTTTTAAATAAAATATCACCATATATATTCATCTATATATCCATCCATTATGTCATTCGAATTTCATCAAAAACAGATACTCATGCCCTACACCTAGACAGGTCTATTACAACAATGTTTGGACTGTTAAAATTACCTGCTCTTGATGAAAGGCATACGAGCCTCCATTTTTTTACGAATTTCGAATGACATATTGGAGGGATATATGGATGAATATACATGATAATATTTTGCAAAAAAAATTACGGGAGAATGGCATGAGGGCAACCCTAATTTCGACTTCTTAAAATAATTTTACTTCAAACATGACTCACAAGGTAAGGATTATAAAATAAGGGATTTTTACCCGGCAGACCCTATAATCTTTGCCAATTACGTCTACAACCTTTGAAACATCGTAATTCCTCTCTCGACCTCGTAAACTTGTTAGCCTTTACCCTACAGACCCTGTGGTTAACCGCCATCTATCTGATCATTAAAATTTATCTTTCTTTATAGTATACCCATTTTATTTATGAAAATTACCATGAGTGCCACTCCCTCACCCACGTCAGGTCCTCCATCTCCCCCGCCCTGCCTCCCCCAGCTCAAAGCCCCCTCCCTATCGATCGAGCGAGGCCCGGCTCACTGCCCCAGCTCGAAGCCCCCCGCCCCCGCCCCAACTCTCTCTCTCTCTCTCTCTCGCCCGCTCTTTTCTCTCTCTCTCTCTTGCTCTCTCTCTCTCTCTCTCTGATTGTCGTTTCCTTCCGGCATGATCTGCGTCTCCCTCGGAGATTCTCCCTTCCGATCGGCATTTCCTTTTGGTCCCGACCTACGTGTCCCTCGGATATCTTCCACTTCTGATCTCCGTTTCCTTCTGGTCCTGATCCGCGTGGCCCTCGGAGATCCCTCCCTCTGATTGTCGTTTCCTTCTCGTCCCGATCTGCAGAATGCCAGGAGAGCTACGATCGCCCTTTTCTCAGAGTCCCCTGCCCACAGCCTCCCCCAGAAGTCATCTTCATCCCCATGACATAGGCTCGGGATTTGTTCCTCTAACGGAATCCAAGCATTTGGATCTTTGCTGACAATCTACGCTTCACCAACACCTGTGATCAACCATATCTCGACCCTGCTCCATCTCCAACCATCCTCGGTAACGCCGCTCTCGAAGAGACATGCACCCTTAATCCGATGGTTTGATCTAGGAACCCAACTGAGAACACGATCCTGCCCACCGCCAACCTCCTTCCATCCGCCCGTGAAAGCCTGATCGCTCACGCTTACTTCCTCCATCCCCGGCCAGTGCCCTCGTGAGGGCAGAGAGATGGAAGAGACAATGCAGGGAAGATGTTAGAGAAGAGAGGACTTCTCTTGATTGATTCTAGCCGTCCGATCGTGGATTGGTTAGATTAACTCGTTTTTAACCCAAGGAAGTTAACTCTAGATGTGTCAATTTAATGGCAGGATTTATGGGGTAAGACGGAGTAAGTTTATGGGGTCGAGGGAGGAATTACGATTTTTCAAAGGTCGTAGAGGTAATTGGCAAAGATTATAGGGTCTGCCGGGTAAAAATTCCATAAAATAATTATCAAAATTAGAGTATAGAGATAATTTAGAAGGGTTTTTACCTGGCAGACCCTATAATCTTTTCTAATTACCTCTACAACCTTTGAAACATCATAATTCCTCCCTCAACCCCGTAAATTTGCTAACCCTTACCCTACAGACCATGTGGTTAACCCCCATCCATTTACCCGTTGAAACTAATCGGATTCCGCTGTGTTCTTTTACATTATACCCATTTTGTTTGTCAAATTTACATTCAATGTCATTCCCCCTCTCCCTCCCCCTCATATTTGTTTCCCACCCCTCTCCCTCCCCGCCGTCCCCCTCAAAGCCTTGGCCCCCGCCGCACCGCCCGAAGCCTCAACCATGCCACCCCTGCTCCCCCCACCAGCATCGCCTGAAGTGCTGGCCCCCGCTTGCGTCCCCTGCTCCCCCCACCCCACCGCTCGATGCCCCCCTCTTGCAGCCTGCTCGAAGCCCCCGCCTCCTCCTTCCGTCACCTGCCCGGCCTCCCCGCTCTAATTCACTATCTTATTTGTATTTAAGAGGATACATATATGTTATTCTAATTTTGGTGGATATGATTCAAATAAGATTTTTTGCAACTATAAGTATTGATACAACTGTTTTCTTTTTTTGGATAGATATAAATACTTTTTAGGGATATGGATATCCATATGACTTACGCATATGTTTATTGTACAGACATATATTAGTGTACATTGACATATAAAATATGTTACATGATTACCCGTAGTATTTTGCATTTTGTAATCATTATTCCAAACACACGAAGAAAATATATTTTTATGTTATATAATTACCTATCTTTACAAGTTATCTAAGGCAGGAATATACTTTTTCTAATATTTCATTGTAATGTAGTTTTTGTAATTTTTATTTTTCAGGCATTTCTTTCCATTTTACTAAAATAATTTTCTTGTTCTAACTATTGGGATGATTTGCATTTATTATCATTAAGAAAATGTGTATCTATTTATTTGATATTTGTATTTCAGTTAAGATTACTGGTTTTCTTGTTTATATTTATATTTAAGGATAATTTTTAAGATATTTAAATGGTAAGATATCCATTTTGTATAATTATCTAGATTTTAAAATGAATGAGGATATGATAACACACCTAAATCTATATCTATATCCGTACTCGCTTACCATGTCCTTATTATTTTAATTTAATATAGAAGCAGATACAGATTTTAACAATATCTTACCATATCATTGAAATGGTTACGAATATATATTCGTGCTAAGTACAAATAATAGCAGAAATATTTTGTCTATAAACTTACGTATTTATTGAGCTTATTATCATTACAAAATATAATAGATGTGTTTATTTCAATATAAGTTATATTGCATATAATGAGAAAAGCTAGAAACTTGCATAACACAGATTTACATATAAATTTACAACTATAAATTAAAAGAAAAAAAATGAAATTTACATATAAATATTAAAAATGAAGAATAAACATAGACACAAATATCTGCTTATGAAATTTACCTCTTTTTTCATATCTAATTTTGATATAGATATAAATGTTAATATTATGTATAAAAATGATCCAATATAAATTTGGATGCAAATATATCTCCATCTATTTGTGTCCCTACACACAAATATTTATATAATATTACTTATTTAGAAATGTTAAATTTGACAATTAATTAACATCACGTTAATGGAAGTGTATTTCTTTGAAATGAAGAATTTTGTAAGGATATTTTGGTAATTATAGTATTTTAGAGGTATATTAGTGTAAAATCCCAACTTTACATGTATATTTATGTAAAAATTCTTTTTGAATATTAATGAAAAATATGTTCGAAATATTTATCTTATATTATGCTAGTAATAAAATTCAATAAACATTAATAATTAAAATAACAGATAATGATAATTAAATTAGAAAAATGATGTTTAAGCAATTAGCCCCCCCAATGAGTAATTCCTGGCTTCGTCCCTGCATACTTGCTCTTGCCCTTTCATGAAAGTATGATAAAAATATATTTAAATCCATTGAAAATTTTAAAAGTTCAAAACACCAAATGTTAAAACAATAAATAAAAAATAAGTACAATATTACACTATATCTATAATTCAACACTGAAACAAACTCGAGCTACATCAACCAGTGTTTGTATAAATCTTTGTGATATCTTCTCATGTTAAAAATCAATAGATAATTGTGGTTATATAAACTACTAACAACAAGTATGACCACTACAAAATAAACTCATGTGCCTACAGAATGTCTAACTTTCGAGTATAAAATTTCCGTCACACGAGATCATATTCTATAATTCTGGTAATAAAAATTTTGAATTGTGATGGTTTAATAATCACACAAAATTCATTGGTTAAAGTAGTCTAACAAAAATATCGTAGCAACATGGCCTCCATCGCCACTACTCTTACAAGAGAAAATTGATTTGCATGTATTGTCTAAAAACATGTATGTAAATATCTCCTATCTATGGTAATCAAAAGCTCGTCACTGCTATGTTCATATGCTATTTGCTAATGATGACTACCGTCGAGATAATTTTACAAAGAGTAATGATTTTATCATTCTAGATATGGCATGTTCATTGGCAACGGAGGGAAGCTCGTGATGGTGCGGAATGCATGGTATCGTGCTGCAAAGCCTTTTTCAGTGGGGATTGTTGTCATAGGCATGGTATTGGGAACTATCACAAATCAATATGACATCACATCACATTCATCATTCTAACTCTCTCTGACCCTCATAACCATCCAAACAACTACTATTCACAGCAGGTTACCCTAACCCAATCTAATCCAACCCATTTACCAAACATGCTCTAAGGATACGTTCGGTTCATGAATACACGTGAATAAGGGTAATGAATAAATTAAAATAAAGCACTATTCCTGTTCGGATGGAAGGATGTGAATAAGGTGTAATAATTGTAGATAATGTGGAATAACGATAGGAATAAAGGTGGAATTCAGATCGAGAGAGATGCGTAGGGTGGAATAGACATACGCAGAAGGAGTGGGGAAGGAAATAATACCCTTATTCTTGAGACTAATCTCTAAACGAACACATCCTACCAATTTTTTCAAGAAATGAACGTCGACAATCTGAGCTAGTGGGGACGAAAAATACAATATTAAATTACTAAGATACAACTGATAGTCGAACGAGAAAACTCAGCCAATGCTTGCTCACATATTTGCAAATCAGACGAGCAAGAATCACCTTCTAGATTTTTTTTCTTTTCAAACCTCCAGATGATCCACCTCCTTCAAACACTGCATGCGATCCCTTTAACCTTCCATACGATCCGCCTCCTTTTGACGCAGTTTGTAAGTATTTTTTAATATGATTGTAATTTTAAGCTTAATTAATATATTTAAAAATGGAAAATCGAACCGCAAAGCTATTAATCAGGGTTTGATTTTTATTTTATTTTATTTATAATTAATAACGACGAAGGTTGGATCATCGAGGCTGCTGACGGATGTTTGTATACCAGGACAGTGATCCAACCATCATGCTTGGTAAACATAAGACGAGGATTTTTAATTATCGATGAAATTCTGAAATCGCCGAGAAATCTCTGTATCCATGATAACATATTCAATCGCAACCAAGACAGCTGTAATGATATATTGACGATAGTTTTCTAGCCGTCATTAAACCGCCGTCAATCCTATTCTCGAGTAAACATGAATTAGACCTCGACCACAGCGTTATAAGCCAACATGACATAATTTCCTCCAAGTAAATATTATAAATGGAGCAAGTTTACATCGAAACACAAGGCAAGCAAAAGACTGACAGACACTACTCCAAAGAAAGCCGGGGGCCCTTCTGGCAGGGAAAGACGAAGTCCATTTCCATCCGGGTCTTCTCTCTACCTCCCGCATCGTTGTTGACTGCCTAACTCAAGCTAGAAATCCTTCTTTGTCTTCATCATCTGCTTCTAGCGGTTGAGCCTGGGGGAAGTTTTCACTTGGGCCGGTCACCAGAGAGATCCTGTACGGCAGCCACACCTCTCCTGCAAGGAATAAATGATAATCTTCTTGGGCTGGGGTGGGGTGGGGTGAAGCATTCCCTGGAGCGGGATTTGAAGCAGGGGAAAAATGTCCTTTCTTTGACTGGGCCTATTAATATAGATACCCAGGGACGTACCAGAGGCGCTGTATAGCTCGTTCAAATCACTGCTGCAACTACAATTAATCACCCAGCTGCCGGATGGGGAATGCTCTGAGCAGTTTTGATTTCATTCTTGGGTCTAACGATTTTTTGATTTACCTGACCTGGTCGACTCAATCATGATATTGAAGTGCAGCCATATACTCCAAAATAGCGGTCAAGAAAATACGTAGAAAGACACACAATTATGGACTCTTCTTAAAAACACCTTCCGTGGTAGAAGATTCGACTTCAAGAGAGAACTAGAGGAAAGAGACTTCGAACTCCCCGACTGGCTTTTTCGAGGGTGCATCCGCAGGGCGCTTAACACCGACTTAGAAAATATTCAAAAGCAAGAGTCGCCTTATTCAAAACTTCAATTATGACATCTTTTCTCCGAAATGAAGCTGAATGATTTCTTTGACATTGACGAGAACTTGCGCCGCTAGACCATTTTGAATTGCAAAGCCAATCTTTTTAAACACTACATCCAAGTAAATAAAAACAGCAATTGGCATAGACAGACACCTCACCCATTGTGCGGCCTCCACTCTATATATCCTTACCAAGAAGCTATTGTTATTCGTAGGTAGTGAGATAGAATATTAATTGCGGGATTATTTCCCATTTTGGAACGAAATAAATACTCTCTGCTGCCTTTTTTAACGATTGTTACATTAGTTATGGTTGCAATACCGGAAATACATGTAAAATAACGGTTACATGAACTTCACATATAAAATAATACAGTGTATTCGTTCACTCTAAAGAAATTAAAGATAAAATTCATACAAGTCTCTGTGACCAATAAAGAGAAAACATTACTGAAAAAAAGGAAATATATCTCTTTCCTGCTTGTAAAAAAATACACTTCGAAAGGAAGCACTATGTATATTACATGTTAGGCTTGACGTTTCTATATTGGACCCGAATACTGGTCAGTTTCGATCCCTGCTTACAACTGCATGTGCTTCGTCATGTGCGCCACTAATTTGGATGGATGAACATTGAGAAGACGACCCGATCGATGGAAGAAGAGTCCAGGTGAAAGGATTGTCCTCTCGGCCAATCACAAGGGACTTTGCACCCATTCATGAACATCATGAAGGGGTGCAAAGAGCCCTACGAGTGGTCGAGAGGACGCTCTCCAGCTCTCACCATCACAGCATGCTTGTACAGCACATATAATAGCTTAACATTACCTTCCAATCATGCAAACAAATCATAATAGCATTACATGTATGAAATTTTACGCACCTCGATTACTATTTATGCGTCGTAATGCTTCGAGTGGAAGTACTGTCGACATTACCGAGTGACATTGCCAACCCATCTATTGGTAGCAGACATGGACAACTTCTTTCGTTGCAAGGCATGAATGGGTTGTTTTTCCAAAGAAGATGGCATGGTTATATATAGTCTTACAAATGGGGGTTGTAACTTGCGACGGACGACGTGGGTCTGGTGGACCGCTTCTTTTGGAGATAAAAACGATACGTGCGGTGGTGGACCCATCTTACAAATGGAAGTCTAATCTCTTTACAAGAGCAAGAGAACCGTGGCATTCAGGGATGCAACCGGATACGGATATATCCGCATTCGTCCGCTACCGTATCCGCTTATACATTTTCGGATTTTAGCGGATACGGATACTAGTTTTAATTTTTTTACGGATACAGATTCGGATACGGATACCATTATAGAATTTTTTCCGGATACGGATACGGATATGGATGTATATATTTTTCGCGGATACGGATACGGATATCCGTATTATCTATATTTTCAGTAATATTTTAGCTTCACAAATGTTTTGCATGCCTCAATGTAGCTCTGACACGAAATTGTTTCTCATCATGAAATGTCAAAAAAAGGTAATAAACTTTTATAATTTATCATAATGTCGTTTCATGAAATATACCATATCACCTTTATCTTATTAGTTGGTTAAAATGTTACAGTATTACCTATATTTTGAAAACATTTCAAATGAAGGAAGACAGAGATACGTCATCATAGAATTTTATTATATGCTCTTCAATTTATTTCATTCAATATTTTAATTTATTTTCTTATTTATTATGTAACATTGTAAGTTTATTGAATTTAGGGTTAGTTTGAGGAGGCACTTAATATTTATAGGATAACCCGTATCCGTTTCTTAAATATCCGTATTGAATCATGATTATCCGATTCCGAATCCGTATCCGTATTTAAGGATACGGTATTCAATTTTTGATATCCGTATGATATCCGTATCCGTATCCATATTTTGAAACGGATAAAGATATGATAATACCTATATCCGTATCCGTATCCATACGTTTGCATCCCTAGTAACATTGCATACCATGAACGAAAACGACCACCCATGAAACGGTTACTCATGTAAAGAGATTCGACTTCCACCTACAACAAATAGTAATAAATAGATGGAACTCCACTCAATAGTAGTGTTATATACATGGAAATTATCATCTTTTTTCCCTCTTGGGTAGGATGGAATTGCCTGAAATTCAGCCACAGCTTTAAGATGGTAGTTATGTAAAAATGATACAATTCCTTTTCCTAGTGATGAAAATATAGGTATTCTCCATTGACTAATTCCGATTGTTAGTTTTTTCCAATATAAGAGACAAAATTATATTTATTTATAATCTACATCAACTAAGTTTTTCACATGATTTACTAAGTTCACACGTGTTGGTCTACATCCCCGGTGCAAATTATTGAAATTATATCTATCTAATTTATCTTTGTTATTATTTGTCATTGTAATTATCTAAATGTGTTTACAAGCGAATTTTACAAGATACTCCATAAACATACAATTTCACATAATATCTAAACAAATATTATATTAACAAAAAAGATCTTTTTTCTAAAATTCTTCAAATCACAAAAATGCACTTCCATTAGCACGATGTTAAGCTACACCATTAAATTCAATATTTTCAAATAAGTAAAATTATATCGCTCCTAATGTAGGGATGCAAAGGAGATATATGTGTACCAATTTCTTATAGTATTGTATATGTGTCTGTTTCAAAATAGATACATATAGAATGCACTGATATTCACATATATTTGTTTCTGTTTTGTATATTTGTTTTAATATATAGATGTAGATTTACTTTTAATCGTAGATAAAAAATTTTCTTTACATTTTCTATATATTTTATATATTTTTTATGAAATAAATACATATATTTGTTTTGTACCATAATAAGTCATTCAATCATATATAACACATTTCCTGATATTATAACCTTCTTAACAAGACATCGGCAAATGACATTTAGAATTGCGCAACATATTAATTTATGAGGTTGATTAAAAAATAAACGGCAATTTTCATTGAATATTAGTTTTTTTGTCAAAGCTTTATTTTTCTTCTTGTAATATTGCAACTATTGAAGTGGATTTTATATCTTATCCAATTATCAAGACATGGTAGGACAATATTCATATTCGTTGATATATATATATATATATATATATATATATATGTATGAGAAAAGGGATCCTACTCCATGGAGTAGGTAACTTAGCTACTCCATTTTCCTTTTTTTTCAAATTTTTTCTTATTTTTCTGAAAAGGCTTCCATGGATTTTCATAACTATATCCCTCTAATATGTCATTCAAATTTCGCCAGAAACAGAGACTCCTACGGCCTCCATCCGGACAATCATTTTTTAAGGGTTACAGATTTGTTGTATTTTTCATGTTCTGGATGGAGGTTGTAGGAGTCTCTATTTTTGACGAAATTTGAACGACATATTAGAGAGGTATAGTTACGAAAATCCATGAAAGTATTTTTCAAAAAAATAAAAAATTGAAAAAAAGAAAGTGGAGTAGGTAAGTTACCTACTCCATGGAGTAGGATTTCTTTCATATATATATATATATATATATATATATATATATATATATATATATATAGGGGGCTTATCCAATGGGCCCTGTGCCCATTTGAGATGAGATGAGCCCACTCATATTTTACCAATATTTTCCATTATTTTGAGTTCAATGCTTATTTATTTACAGTTGTTATATCATATTCTTACTATTAGTAACTATTTTCATATAAAGAAGATCATAGATTTACAAGAAATGGTCATTAGTAAGAATAAAAATGAGACTAGTAATACCAATAATAATACATTCATTTTTGTATGAATTTAAGGTTTTTTTCCAAAAAATAGTTACTAGTAGTAAGAATATGATATAACACTAGTAAACAAATACCTATTAAGCTCAAAAAGATACGAAATAATGGTAAAAAATGAGTGGGCTCATCTCATCTCAAATGGGCACAGGGCTCATTGGATAATTTCCCTATATATATATATATATATATATATATATATATATATATCAACACTGGTATCCATAACCATGTACTAAAACATATTTAGATGTGGTAACAACTATTGCTTGTCCATAACTGACCATTTATATCGTTATTTCAGTATCTTTTGCAGTATGAGTTTACTCTCTATATTCTAGATTTCGATTATCTTAATAATCCCACATTTTTGTTGAGTTTATTTTTTAATGAAAGTGTTTAATTAGATATAAAGTTAGTATGCGTACAATATGAAAATGCAAACATTAAATTGTATTTCTTTAATAAAAGGACTGATTCACTACAATAAAGTGAGTCTAGATGAATTTTTTTAAGCTGTCACATTTCATCCGTTGTTAAGTATATACTAATGAATATTATTTGTTATAAAATAATTTTTATGTTAAAATTAACGAAGAATGCCATGTTTATTGCTATATCATTAGTGAAGGATGCATAGCAATGCTTATCCATCGCTAGTTTTTCAAAATTTGAACTAGTCATCTCTATTAAACTTCTAACAGCTAAGCGGTGTTATATGAACCGCATGTGTTGATATACAATGGATATTACATTTATCCCTAATTTCAAGTATAAAAAGATCATTTTAAAATAAAAACCCTATAATACAATATGACAATGACTTAAAAAAATCATCATATAATTAATTTGTTGTTGTGCTTATTTATAGCATGCAGTAATGTAAAGCATACAAAAGTTAATAGTTAGATTATTGCATTCATATCATATCATTGATTTTTTATTGGGAGGTGGCGGGAGTAGGGATGCAAACAGACATATATAGATATAGGTGGGGAACAATATACTTATTAGTTTTTAAATACAAATGCGGATACAAATATTGTTGGATATAAACCATATGTTGCCATTTCCTTAAAACAATGGGTACATATATAAAACGGATATTTGTTACATGCGAATAAATTTAGAAATACTATATATATATATATTAGCTTTAAATACATATATTAGATGGAATACAAATGATATATGTATACCAACTGTGCTTATATCATAATAATTATACCAAATTTGATGAAAGACTGTATAGAAGTATGTTATATAAGGTTAAACATAAATCTACAACTATATCTATATATAAAAATGGACCGGTGTAGGAAATATTGATATCAATATCGTATTGGTCCGCTCGAAAAATGATATTTTGGGATATATCCTTGATATATCGACGATATTGATGGAAATATTAAAAATGACTAAAAAAGTTATTTTTGTCATTTTTAGAAATTAAGATCATCCAAGATATTAAAATAATAAATAACCTACAAATACACACTTATATTACATATATCGGTCATTTATACCCCATATATCACACTTATCAGTCATATCGAATGTATTGCTATTAATGATGATTCTTGACTTATAAATATTGGAAATGGATTTAATCCACGTTCTTATAACATTAAATAACTTACAAATATACACTTAGATGACACATATAGATCATTTATGACCCTTATATCGCACATATCAGTCATATCAAACATATCATTGTTAATGTTAATGATGATTAATAAATATTAGAATTGGAATCAAAGTAGCTAAGTTAAACATATTTAGAACACCTGTTTTATTCATGGAAGACATCAAATGGAATTGAGATGAGTCATTTGATTAAAAAAATGTACATAATGATTAATGAGACAATGTTTCTTTAGTGTAAAGATTTATCCATTCAAAAAATAAATGAAAAAATGTACATAATGATTAATGAGACAATGTTTCTTTAGTATAATGATTTATCCATTCAAAAAAAATAAATGAAAAAAAGTAAATTAATGCAATATTGTAAAAATATATTACATAGTCATGAGGGGGTTTAAAACAAAGAGCTTTATGGAGGGCAAGGTACGATGTATTAATATCGTATTGGTCCGCTCAGTGGAAAATGACGTAAAACACTCTTTTTCATCAATTAAGATTATCATTGTTATTAAAATAATAAATAACACTAAATACACATTTAAATACAAGAATGAGGTGTATTTAGCACACTAATACACATTATATCGTACAAATCACTGGTTGTTAATGCTGACAGCTGATCTAATTACAACTATATCATAATAACTATAAATATATCATAATAACTAAAACTATATTATTTAAAATAATATATAAAATTATATAGAAATGACAATCGACAAAGAATTCATCGATTCAACGAATGATTTTTTGATTGACCATTTCTAAATAATTATACATATTATTTTTAATAATATAAATTCAAAGAGTTTTCATAATAATGTTATAATATATATATATATATATCGAATCGACGAGCATTTACCGAACAAAAGAAACATTGATCGACAAACAGTTTGATCAGCGAATCGTTCGCTGATCGATGCCCTGATTCTCTGATAAAACAATTAAGTAGTGGGGATATCTTTTAGGGAAATCACTCGTTTGTATCAGCTTCCCACCTAATAGGCTCCTCCACCCCATTACAAATGCCCTCTCCTACCGTTCTCCCCTACACTCCATACGCACTCTCGCCCTCTCCCGCTCCCTCTCATTCCATTCGTTCCTTTGCTCCCGAGCTTTATTTTTAAGGTATGTGTATAAATCAATTTAAATTAAAATTTTCATAGATTTTTAAAAAATAGTATTAGTTTTATTTATTGTCTATTCACACTTGTTTAATTTAAAAATAGTTGCAAATTAAAATTAGTTTTAATCCTAACATGGCAGTTGTAGAAACATGTTTAAATATATCATGGTTGTTTAAATATGAATGCTAATTTACAATTATTTATTGGAAAATTTTGACTAGACACGTCAAAAAAATCCATCTTGTTTAAATAAACATGTTAATAGTTATTAGCTAAAATATTGTAATCAAACATTGCTAAATAGATCATTTTTGTTTAAGTAGATATACTAATACCGTTTCATTTTTTGAAATAATTTAATCAGGGCATAGATCATGCAAAAATGAGTCATCTTAATTAGACTTGATAATTAGAAAATTTAATTAGCTATTTACGCAATTTAGTTTATTTGTTAAAACAAAAATGTTCTCGAACTGACTCAAAAAATCGTGGTTGTTGTAAATTAGCTTTTTTAATGTATGTAGTTCTTGAAACCAATCCGTAGTAGTTGTTGAAACCTTTCACAGTAGTCGGGTGGGAAAACAATCCAAAGTAGTTGAAGCATGCTAAGTAGAAATGTTATTATTTTTTAAAATTGAGGACAAAATTTATAACTAGATTTTGTTGCACAGAGTTGAGAACATGACGACATTCTCACTTATATAGCCTTCGAACTCTTAAAGAAAAAAGAGTTGGATCGATAGTTCTCGTAAACACAAATTTTTATATTTATTGAATTTTGCATATTTAGTTAAAAGATTTTGTTAACTTTATTTATTAACTTAAAATAGGAGATGACTTGACGGTTGTAGCTTACGCACGAGCTGACCTCTGCAATTCATTGAATGTAGATTGATATATGTTCCAATATCTTTCACTTGACGGGTTTTTGATGATTAAACAATATATCTCACTTGACGGATATACTACCAATTACTATTTTCTCAAACGATTCCACTAATATTATATTTAAGATGTCATTATATTTCCATACCGTTTTTCACAAAATAATCCAGCCTCGGATATCATACCGTTTTCATGACGACCTTAAAATGTGTATTAGGAAGCAATTTATTCCTTGATAAGAAACATTATGCATCCATCGATCATTGAGGAAGACAAACAAATACACATGTTCAGAGCCAATGTAAATATATTTTTTCAATATTATCTTAATTGCATATTTTCTATAGCATTTAATGAATTTATATCTATCTTATATTTTATGCACTTTCTTTATACTAAATTATTACTATATGAAGGCAATGAAGATAATATTTACAAGCCAGAATTAAATTATGGATTGATGAGGCAATCTATTTTTTAAATAGAAAATATTATGCATTCATCAAATATTGAAGATGGGAAGTGAGTATGAATAATTTGAGCCTTTATAAAAATATGTACTTTGATAATCTCATAAACTTACAATCTGTGCATTTTTTCTATTGTTATTTTCAATTCATGGTTGTTTATTTGGTTACATTCACTATTTTTTATCTCATATTATGTATTACAAAAATTATTAGCTTTTATAGTGTCTGTATCTATTCTTTAAATTTTATGCACTTGCTCTATGCAAATTATTATTGTATGAAGGCAATGAAGGTAATATTTACATGATGGAGTTAAATTTTGGATTGGCAAGGCAATCTGTTTTTTAAATAAAAAACTATTATGTAGCCACGAAACATTGCAGATGGAAAAGTGGTAATAAACAATCTGAACCTCTAAAAATATGTACTTTGGTAATCTCGTAAACTTATAATTTATGCATTTTTCCTATTGTTATTATCTATTCATGGTTGTTTATTAGGTTACTTCCAATATTTTTTGATTTAGTATTAGGTATTACAAAATCTGTCAAGATAATCATTGTACCTGCAATTTCCGCTTTCGGTTACATCGTTGTTTTGCACCCCTAACTAATGGATTTACTTTTTTTTCCAAGATAACAAAATATCCTTATGAGACATCACTATTTATGTATTTTTTTCTTTATTTCTAATAACATCAAATATATGTAGGTGTCACATTTATCTTATTCATTTTGTTGGTGCATTGTTATAAAAGAGAGATGAGAAATTTAAAACAATAGAAATAATTATTCGTATGTGATTATTATTGACACATGTATATGTACATATTAGGTGATTTGGTTCGATGGATTATTTTTATAGTTCCGATCCTCTATCATTAGAAGAATTATATACATTGTAAGAATGGAATAACAAGTGTTGGGTCCATTGCTCTTGATGAGAAGGTAAACTTTTACTTATACACCATTTATTTGTTTCAATTTAGATTATGCAATGAATTATGTTGTGATTGAAATATAATTTTTTTATTTGAATTAGATCATATATTTCACTACGCGTATCTCTTCGTGTTATGTATGCTAGGATGATGTCAAATAACCATTTTACCGCAACATATATATTATTTTGTTTGATACAGGGAATTGCAGTTGAATGCCTGACTAAAATTAATGTCAACATTATTTCATCATAGTTTGCGAGAAAGCCATATATATATATATATATATATATATATATATATATATATATATATATAAAATGGGGCTGTCCCCTGGGGGCAGCCAACATGGCTGCCCCCACCCCATTTTTCGGCGTTTTTTTATTTTTTTTTTGAGAAATAAAACCATGTATATTCATGCATATATCCTTCCTATATGCCATTCGAATTTCGTCAGAAACAGAGACTCCTACGGCCTCCATCTCGATGGTATCGATTTAAAAAAATCATGTTACCGTTAAAAAATTACTGTCCGGATGGAGGCCGTAGGAGTCTCTGTTTCTGACGAAATTCGAATGGTATATAGGAGGGATATAGGGATGAATGTACATGGTGTTATTTTTCAAAAAAAAATAAAAAAATTTGCCCAAATAAGGTGGGGGCAGCCATGTTGGCTGCCCCTAGGGGGCAGCCACATATGACCCATATATATATATATATATGGGTAAAATGTGTATGCCCCCTAGGGGGAGCTAACTTAGCTCCCCCCGCCCTTTTTTCACAAATTTTTTTTATTTTTTTGAAATCTAAAACCGTGTAAATTCATTATTAAATCCCTATATTATGTCATTCAAATTTCATGCGAAACAGAGACTCGTACGACCTCCATCGAAACGGGGTCGGTTTAAAAAATCCTGTTACCGTTAAAAAAATGACTGTCTGGATGGAGGCCGTAGGAGTCTCTGTTTCACACGAAATTTTTATGACATAATATAGGGATATAGTGATGAATATTCACGGAAAAAAATTTCAAAAAAATAAAAAAATTTGAAGAAAATAGGGCGGGGGGAGCTAAGTTAGCTCCCCCTAGGGGGCATCCCCATTTTCCTCTCTCTCTCTCTCTCTCTCTCTCTCTATATATATATATATATAGGGCTTATCCACTGCGCACAGGGCTCATTAGCGTTTCAATGAGCCCTCATTTTAGGCCTTACACGTGTATTAACAATAACTATATTTCTAATTATAGGCTACGACGTGTTTAAAAAAATCCTATATTTCCTATTATACAACGTCCTTAAAAATTGGAAGACGGTTTTGGAAAGAATCAATTCAAATAAATGATTCCACGCGGATGATTAAGGATCCAAACGCTATTACTGACATAACTTACTGACCATGACTTACTGACCATAACTTTGTTATTACTGATCTCATAGTAGCTATTACTGACCATTAGTTATGGTTTTACTGACATCACAACAAGCACTTACTTGAGCAATGCCCATGACTTACTGACGATAACTTTGTTATTACTGATCTCATAGTAGCTATTACTGACCATTGGATATGCCCATGACTTACTTGAGCAATGCCCATGACTTACTGACCATAACTTTGTTATTACTGATCTCATAATAGCTATTACTGACCATTGGTTATGTAAATTACTGACCGTTGTTTGGATATTACTGATCTCACAACAACCATTTACGTGAGTATTGTGTCGAAATTACTGAGTTCTATTCAAAGTAGTAATACATATAGAAATTACTGACCATTGGTTATGGTTTTACTGACATCACAACAAGCACTTACTTGTCCATTGTGTATATATTACTGAATTCTGCAACATATACAATGAATATAAATTACTGACCGTTGTTTTGGATGTTACTGATCTTGCACAATCATTTACTTGACTATCATATATATATTACTGACATGAGCATTTGGATCTCGATTTTCTGTAAGAAATCATCTATTCGATTGTTTTCTTTCCAAAACGAGCTTCCTATTTTATAGGACGAGATATAATTGGAATAACACTTACTGTTAAATCGCTTTACATATTAATCTCCTTCCAAAAACAACATCCTTCGAAATAGGTAACCACTCAAATGGGAATACACGTGTATGGCCAAGAAATGGTGCGCACCGAAACTCAAATGGGCCCTGTGCGCATTGGATAATTTCCCTATATATATATATATATATATATATATATATATATATATATATATATATATATATATATATATCATGTTTGGTTGTATGGTTTGTCCAAACAAAACACCTTTCAAAGTTGTGCCCAACGAGCTTATTGTAATGTTCATCATTAATGCAACTTATGATGTTATCATATCGAACTTAATAGTACCATCCCACGGTACAAATTTTATTGTTATGTTAATTGTATGTTTGTTTTCATTTGATTTTTACGTGTCAACATTATGTGCCATTGTAATATTGATGTTGTATAGTTGTTTTCGATGTTGTTGGTTGTCTAATTCCGGAAGGACATTTTGAGAGTAGTTATTTTGAAGAAGGAGCCCCAACAAAAAGAAATATAGAGGTTGAGGATGCCATGTTTCATTACATAATTAAAATATTGAAATATACTTTCACTGAACTGTGTATTTTCGTTGTTTAATACTACCAATGAATTTATGATCTTAACATATTTTGATATAAATAGCGGCAAGATACTTGGTATTACGTTGTAGGGACAAGTAGTTGCATCCTTCTCCACCATTACCTGGAAGCAAAAAACGGATTGTCGTCTTCACAGGTTTAACAGTAAAAATATTACAAACATTTATTTTCTATAGTGTCCAGTTAAATCCTATGCTTTATATCTAAAAAACACAATACTAATGTTTGTTCATTTGTATTTTTACAGGTCACACTGTTTCCTCAAGATTTTATGTTGACTTAGAGATTCCTGAGGTCAACAACATTCGTCTAGGTAAACCTACGTTTAATACAAAATTTTATTTATCTAAAAGAATATTTTGATTGAATGAATGCATTTTCTACGATTTATACTTCAAAATCTTATTAAATTGAAACACAACTTACTCACTCAACATACGGAGCTGGATCAAACAACCAAGAATAGCAAGCAATCTTCAAGCTAACATGGAGTGGGAGGGACAGGTAAATCCATACAATTCTAATAATCAATTCTTATGTCTCCTGACATTTAATTAATTATTTTCTGATGCATAAAATTTTCATTTATACATGTAACCAATGTTTTTGACACAACAAATCACTACATTAATTAACTATTTTTTTCTGCTATACTGTTCATGATTGTTTCACTTTTTTAACAATCATGTCTGCATACCTCTGCCAGCCCGCCACGAAGCGCGAGCAAAAACCCTATTATTGTACTAAAGCTAACTCAAGAACCGCAAGTATTAATTGCCCAATAAGGTTCGGGTATAATCGATATTGCAAAAAGAGAAGTACAATTGATATTGCAGAATCTAAAAGAACAGTTGAAAAAAAAACTCTATTTTTCTTTCTTGATTACATGCTTCCATGACTTTTCGCAATCCTTTCATGTCAATGTTAAATATTTAAATTGAATATCTAGTGCCATATTTATTCCATTTGAAATTTTTTAAATAAGAATCAAGATATAGGTGAAGTTCTATTTCGTGATTTACCTAATAATAATGGCACAAAATAACCATTAAAAAAGAATGTACTTTTCTCCCATGACACCTCAAATCTTGTGCAATTGCACAATAAACCCCGTAGTTTTTGTAATTATATAACGATCTTACTATGTTTAGCACCTATGCCACTGCCCGTGAGTTGTAGTGCAAGAGTTCATAAGATCATGTGGATCATGGTGTAGCTTATACGGTTCATGGTATATGTGGACAAGAACTTAGGGTAATTGTGTAAAATTCCCAAAAAGAAATATATGTCTATTGATGAATTTTTTTTATCAAAGTCAATAAATTTAACTCCTTATGTTTGCGCTTCTAAACCTAACCGTAACAACAACAACAACTCAGTCACGGCCATTTCCAAAACTCGGATAAAGGATGAGGATTGCGCATTAGATAGTGTACGATACACAAATTCTTAAATAATCTTCTTAAAAGAACACTATTTAATAATTTGTCTCAAAACAATTGGATCTTTTCAATATAAATATAAACAATTTTAGAGCAAACGAAGGAAAATTGTAAAAACAGATAGATACATACATATTTACGAGTGATGAATCTTATTGTGACATCTTAGATGTCCAAATATGCTCCAACGGTCAAGATTCATCTTGGATCAAGGTTGGATGGCCAAAATTCTACAGCATGCATCGATATCAATCCTCCTGCAACGATGAACCCATATGCTTCTTTCCGACTTGAACGATACGGTGGTTGAGCATGGACGGATCTAGAGGGGGGCATGGAGGGGCACATGCCCCCCCTAGATTTTAGGTAATATTCCATGTATTATTACTATATACGTTAAATATATATATATATAGTTAACTTGATTTTTATATACTAATCTAATTTATACATTAAAAAAGTTAAAAATGGTAACACTGTAATCTATTTCTATAATTTTCTCATTCTCACTCTTTAATTTGCGAAGATCTTTCCCCGCATATTCTCTTTACACATCTCTCTTTCCCTCTCTCAATCAAAAAAGGACCGTACCTTACTTTATTTTATGATTCTATTTTTTAATAAGTTCTCTATTTTCAGTGATGTCACCTAAATATGTTCGAGTTTGTATCGATTGCGTACTACTATTTTGATAATGCATTTAATTTTTGAAGCTATTTATTGGAACAAGTTTCAAAATCTTAATACAATACATAATTAGCTAAAAATTTATCATTACAACAAATTACAATTGAAGTAAAAATGGGATCGAAAACAATTAGCCATCGATTATTCTATTGTCACGAACTTTTTGTTGTATACAAAGTATAAGGTATTTTATCGATAAATTCGTATGATATTATGTACAATATATTATCTATAATTAGAGTAGCAGTAACAAACATATCATTACCACAAATTTTTATTTAACCTACATTCAGCAATGAATGTTATATGACAATAATCTATAGTCAAAAAATTGTTGATATAGTTATAAATTCGATGTCCTAAATCATTGTTGCAATATTTTTATGATGTTATATTAATAAAAAGTACTTATGCACTACATACTAAGATAATCCAATCTATATTCAACTTAATTTAAAAATGAAACTGTTGCTTTACCACAACATATATCTGACTCGTGGTAACAAAAATTTACCACAACCTTGACCAAAAAAATTTATCTGACTTCTGGCAATATAAATTTGTTGTTGCAAGTTAAAAAAAATCTATTGTCGCAAATTATTTATTTTGAGTCTATGACTTTTGATTTATCGAATGCCCATAATTTTATATATATGTAACTAGAATGAAGTGGTTTTTCAAAAAAAAAGAAGCCCAAATCTCTTATACGTGTCTCATTCGCATAAAGTTAAAAAAATAAGGAAGTTCAATCAAAGTATGTAATTTTTTATCGTATCATAATTACTTTACTTGTGAGTTGGTAATAGAATAATCAATATATAAATGATTCTTTTAATTTGTGCCCCCTCTATAAAAAGTTTCTGGCTCCGTCCATGTGGTTGAGCATTGTATCTATCATTCAAATAATCACGTTCGAACCTTTTACTTACCATTTAACCAAAAAAAATCTCGAGGATCGAGAATTATATCTACCATTCAAACAATCATGTTCAAACCCTTTAATTACCATTTTACAAAAAAAATCTCGAGGAGCGAAGCAAATATAAGAAAAAATACGACCCTGTAATCTCATCAACTCTTATAAATGATCATATGTATGAGATACAGTCAAATCACAGGAAACGTGGAGTAATTACAAAGATATAGGACTACCTTGCAATTAAACGAGCGTTCAGGGGTCTTGGTGCAAATCTCCTTAAAGATAAATATACCAAAGCTGATGGGCCCCCCAAACTGCCGGTTATATCCAAAACGACGAACTAAGCACGACGTTGGTCAAAATAAATATCCCCATAGGGCCATAGCGTGCCTTCAAAGGTCACGTCACGTTGGTCAAAAGAAGCTTCCAAAAAAGGTAAATTACGGAAAAGGGCTCAACTATACATCGGAATCTCAGTTACATGCCTCGTCCAATTCAAAGGGCACGTGAAAACTCGCCACAAATATAGTCACGAAACTGCAAAACTCCCGCCAAACATTCCAACCAAAACAACGTCGCCAATCCAACGCGACGCAGGTTTAAATAATATGGAAAAAAGTGCTGACAGTATAATTGCCCACTCCTTCCCTTCGCTTCCCTCCTCGCTGTAGTGTCCCTCAACCCGAAGCGTCGCATCCACTCCCCCTCCCCCCCCTACTCAGATCCGATGGCCGGAGCAGAGCCGCCGGCGCCGGAGAGATCATCGTTGGCTGACACCCTCCGCGGATTCGGCCTCTCCGTCTCGCGCGTCGACAAGGAAGACCTCCGCCGTCGCCTCCGCATGCCGGACTACCTCCGCACCGCCATGGCCCGCGCCATCCTCACAAAGGACCCCGGCGGCGGTAGTTCCGCCGGTCCTGTCCATCCAGGCAACGAAGAGGCCGTGCCGGAGGCGCCCTTAGTGATCTTCGTGAACTCCCGCAGCGGTGGGCGGCACGGCGCCGAGCTAAAGGGGTGGCTTAACCAGCTCATCGGCGAGGAGCAGGTGCTCTGCGACGTATCGTTTTTGTGCGTATCGGCGTCTATTGATTGGGGAATTAGGGGTTTAGGGAATTAGTGCCGAGAGGTTAATCGTCGAGATTTTGCCGCTGCTTGGGTTCTGGAAGTTTAGAGCTTTGTCGGGGAAAGAGTGTGCGGTGTGGATGCTGAAGGGAATCGTGCATGACTTTCTTTTGAGCGTTTGAGATTTATCGTGCGGTTTGCGCGATTTCTGATGCGGTTTCGCCGCTGGTGATCCACAGAATTGGACAGTAGAAAGCAGTTAGTTAGTTGCTGTAGACTTGTATGTCTAGAATGTTGGAAGCGTGCATTGTTGCTGAGATGCATGAGAGCTAAAATGACTTATATTAAGTTGGATCTGCTGAGAACTGGGTGTGTTTGTAGTGTTTTGTGTTAGGCGTGTGGTTGCGAGATTTCAGTATGAATTGGCTTCTGGCGTTTGAAGTGGTTGAGAGTATAAGGTAATAATCTTACTGTTAAGGACTAGTATGTTGAGAATGTCGGTTAGTTGGAATAATGCAATGGATTTTGAGTTGGATCTGCTAGGAATTGGGCATATTGTTAAGTTCTGGAGCTTGAGTTAGGTCTATGATTGAGAGATTTCGGTATGGCTTGGCTGCTAATAGGTAGAACCATTGGGAGTAGGTAGTGGTTAGCCGCTAGGGACTTGTTTGTCTAGAATATCGATTGGAGCCAATGTGGTTGAAGATTTTAAATGAATAGCACTTGGTTGGAGTTAGCAATGACGGACTGTAAGATGAATCTGTTGGGAATTGGGCATGCTTTTTCTTTCAAGTGCTAGAGTTAGGTGTGTAGTTGAGAGGTTTCTGTAAAGCTCGTTTGCTGGCGTTTAAGACAGACTGGACAGTAAAGACTAGAAAGCAATTATTTAGGTCCTACAGATTTGTATTTCTAGAATATTGTTCAGAGCCAATGTGGCCAAGACACTCCAAGTGTCAGTGAACAGCACTTGGTTGGAATTAAACTAACAGACTTGAATTTTGGATCTGCATGGAATGGGCGTGCTTTACAACTACAGTTCAGTTTGGTGGTGAGCTGCAAGGGTATGGAGATTTTGTTAAACCTTTGCTGCTGGCGGTTAGGAGAGTTCAGATTTGAGAGCAGTGATTTAGTGATTGTATCGTTTTTGGTGGAGTTGAGAAATCAGCAGTCCAAATGTAATGGTTTTATAGTGATACAGTTATGCTTCTTACGGATTTCGATTTCCGATCTTAGGGAGTTTGTGAGTGACTGTTTAATAATTAAAGTATGTCTGGTGGGACTTTGGTCTTCCAGGAGCTCTGTAGTCCCGGTCAGTGATTTGAGGAACAAGCACTCACGAAGTAGCTTTTTGAGATGATTTTGGTCGAGATTGTGTTGTTTGTGGGGATAAGTTGGGATAAAAGGAAGTTCTCGGGAAGATGCGGGAGCTAATTCATGATTGAAGGAAGTCTTGTGGCAAGTAACTTGGAATGCTTTTGGTTTTCTATTTGATCAAATATATTTTTAAGTGTATCGTGTCATGTTCCGGACTGAAGATGACAGCATTAGGCTGATCTTAGAGATAACTATGCTTGATTACGATTTATCAACTGTGGGCTGTTATTGGTATATGAAGGCACATTCAATTAGATGTTACGGGAGCTTGTATCAATGTTAGTGCATATTGCAAGTGCTTCTTGAAGAGTTGTGTTAAATTAGAATGACGTTTGTGAGTGCTTAATAGGTAGTGACTCGGAAATTTCGTTGTTCATTCGTTGATCTCTGGGTGCATTGCAAGTCTTGGGGACATTTGTGCAGTCTCATGGGTAATATTTTGGAAGTTAAAAAGAACGTTACCAAATAAATGAAGCATCGACTTGAGTTGTACAGGGATGCATCAGTACTTTTGTATGGTTTGAAATTCTTCATTTGGAGTGGATTTCAAGGCCTTTCTTAAAATAATTTGGGAGCTTCAGTTGGGGGGATAGGTGGAGAAAGTTTACACTTCTGGCTTGCCTAAGGGCCCGTTTGGTAACCGGGTTACCCCCGGGTTGTCTCGGGGTAACCCAGTTTACCCCCCTCTTTTCATGGGATGGAATTCTATCATAAATCATAGTGACATCACATCACATTCTTTATTTCAACCCTCTCCAACCCTCATAACCATTCCAAACAACTACTATTCCAATCAGGTTACCCCACCCCAACCTAGCAACCAAACAGACCCTAAGGGTGCGTTTGGTACGCGGATTAGGGCGGGTTAAACTGGTAGAGGGTAACTTGTTTTTGTGTTTTGGTGTTTGGATAGCGGGTTAAACTGGGGGTGAGTTAGAAGTGGGTTTGTTGTGATATGATTGTATTGAAGTTTGAAAAAGTGAGTAGTTATTGTGATGTGATTGAATTATAGTTTGGAAAAATGAGTAGAAGTGGAGTAGTTTATAATTTTTATATGATATGATGGTATAATATATTATTTTTTGATGGAATTAATTATGGAGAATTGATTTATTTAATTTTTTAAAAAGAAATAAAGTGGTGGTCCATGCATGAAAGAGGGGGAGTGGGTTAAGGGGGTACCCCGGTTCCCGATCGGGGCCTAAGGGTCTCATGTTAGCCAAGGCCAATCGACTTTATGGAATGTCTGCCTCCAATCAGATGTATCCTGGTTTTATACCCATTACCTTATTTAGCAAGAAGTACCCACTTAATGGTCTAGTGGTTGGACAGTGCGTCTACCACATAAAAGACCAGGGTTCAAATCCCACTCTTGCGGGGGTTGCGTTAGGTAGTCGACGACCAGCGTAAAAAATAGTCGAATCTTTCAACATGGATTTGAGCAAGAATCCATGTAGCCGACCCTACTTATAGTGGGAGAAGGCTTAGTACTTTTTTTACCTTATTTAGCAAGAAGAGACTGCATCATGAAACCATACACAACTAGATATCTGATTATGAGGATATAATTATGAGTTGTTGAGTTGCTTGTTTATTGGATAAATGGATCATGGGTGATGATCCATTTACCTCCCTTTGTGAGCTATATATATGTAACTCACCCCACTTGTTTTCAAATAAGAGAGAAAGAAAAGAAAGACCCTTGTTGCTCTAAGCAACAAGGACAATTCTCATCGTAGTTTTTCCCTCCTCTTGTGGAGGGTTTTCATGTAAATCATTGTCTCTTTGTGTGCTTGGTTTTTTACATGGTATCAGAACGCTTAGTATGCTGATCAGTGTTGATCGCCATTTACGCTCGCTGTGGACTGTAGTGCGATGTGCCAGTGTTCCAACTTTTGTGTGGGTTGTTTCTGTGCCCTTGCTACAAACCCAATGTGGGCTATGTTGTTCTTTTGCTTCCAGCCGCTAGTTGGTGGCGTCGTCTACTCATTAGAACCGTGATGACCTATGTAGTGGGAGATTTTAAGGCACATTGATTAAGGTGTTCTGCTATGCAAGTGAGGGGGCTGCTTGTGGAAATTTTTCAGCAAGGAGGTCCTTCTATGGTGTACAAAGGTCCGTTCCTGATTGCTTGGATGAAGCAACATGTATGTCGGTCTTTGCCCTAGAGTGTTGCAGCTTTGGGCATTTTTTGACCTTTGTTTAATAGGTTTTTGGACCGCAAGAAGAGAAGTCTGTTTGTATTATATCAATGGAAATCAAAATTGAAAGTACAACCAAGGTGTTCGACATAATGCCTAAGAGACAAATAAAAGCTAATGTTGTTCATATTCTTGAGGAGTTCGAAGGAAAACTTAATATAAAGAGGGAACCTCTGAACATGATCAAATTCACGAACTTCTACTTATCTTAGCATGATAAACACTCAAAAGGGAACCTTTGACCAAGCCTGCACTACCATTAGTGCACTCACAGTTGCTGCTCAGAAGAATCATCATGATTTGCATATTGACGAGAAAAAAGAGTGTATAATTGATAGTGGTGCTACTGACCACATGACAGACAATCCAAAACTTTTTAGCACTTATAAATTAACTTCTGGCAAGGACCATGTTGCTCTAGTTGATGCCTGATGGATCTCATGTTACAGTAGCAGAGAAAGGAAGTGTATCCATTCTTAACAAATTTGCTATTCACAACGCACTTCATGTTCCTGATATGTTTCGAAATTTCCTTCAGTTAGCAAGTTGACAAGAGAACTAAATCGTGAACTTATTCTTTCCTCTGATCGTTGTATGTTGCAAGACTCGATGACATGGAGGAGAGTCAGAATTGATTTAGAGTCTGAAGGTTTATATCGTCTACCAATTAAAGTGCCACTTCATTAATAATTGTGATTCAAGAAAGAAAAAGTAGAAAGCGTTCTCAGAATTTGCTTATACAATGGCACAAGAACCTTGATGGCCTTCTAGTTGGCTATCTTAAGGAGTTGTTTCCTTTATTATTCAAAGATATGAGTGATGTGGATTTAGTTTGTCATGTTTATTTGAAAGCAAAGTATACTCGTAAAACTTACTTTATTTCTGAGAGTAAGACAAGTGAACTTTTTGAGTTTAATCCATTCTGATGTTTGGGGTTCATCTAATGTTCCTACTTCTAAGTACTTCATTACGTTTAATGATGATTATTTTACAAATACGTTTGTTTATTTACTGCATGATCTTGGAGAGGTTGTCACCACTGTAAAAAATATTTTCAGTCTTATTGAGACACAATACACAAAAATGATCAAATAGTTCAGGTCTGATAATGCTCGGGAATATTTGTCTAAGGAATTGCAAGAACTATTTACTACTAAAGGAACTGTTCATGAAACCTCTTGTAGCTATACTCAACAGAACGGTGTAGCATCGCAGAAGAATACTCATCTCATTGAAGTTAGCAGGATGCTTTTATTTCAAAGAAACCTCCCTAAGAGGTTACGGGGAGAGGCCGTTCTTATCAGTGCCTTCCTTATAAATCAGATGCCCTCAAGAAGATTGAACATGGCTACTCTTTTTTCTATTATTCAGTCAGAGAGTAAGCCGTTTGTTCTTCCTCTCAAGACTTTTGGTTGTGTGTACTATTTCCACAATCTGCACCTCATGCTAAGAAACTCGATATCCATGCAATCAAAGATATTTTTAGGGGATACTCTCCTACTTAGAAAGGTTGTAAATGCTTGCATCCTAAGGATTAAGAAAGTACATATTACTAAAGATTTTACCTTCATTGAGTATGAGTCATACTTCCTGAACATTCCCTTCTGGGGGAGAATGGAAGTAATGGTGAGGGAAATGTTCAAGATGGTCTCCTCGTAGATACTTGTGATGAATTTATAAGTTTTATGGGTAACTCCAATCGGACTGCCGCACAGACAGAGGAATGAAGGTTTCGTTATCCTTATTGGCATGAAAGAGTTTACAAAAAAAATATTAGCAAGGAACTTTGATGCAACCTTTGAAAATAAAGATCAATCCTGATATTGTTCAGACCCTACAAGATCCAAGTCCCTCCACTATTAATGGTGATTTAGTCTTCATTCTTGAAAGTGATCAGGAAAATGATGTCAGTGACATAGAGAAGATGTGGGTCTTGATGAGTTGGTCATTGCCGAAGAAGATTCGATTGCTCAAAGGTGTGGGCGAAGGGAGATAAAGCCTCCTCCAAGATATGCAAAATGTACCAGATACTCGATTAACAAATATGTTGGGTATTCCAAACTAAGTAAAAATTATAAATGCTTAATTTCTTCGTTGTCTGCTTCCATGATTCCTAAGAATGTTGATGAAGCTAGTTTTGATCCTGGGTGGATTTAGGCTACGCTTGAGAAGATGGAGACCCTTGAAAGAAATTATACATGGGACACTATGGATATCCCAGATGGAGTGCACCTGATTGGTTCGAAGTCGGTTTATACCATAAAATACAAAGCAAATGGATACATAGAAAGACATGGTTAGACTTGTTGCAAGGGGCGGTGTTGCAATAGTCGGCTGACTAGGCAGACTATTCAGTATGACTATGAGGTGTGGGGGTCTCCGACTGAATAACCTTTAGTCGATCAATAGTTGGTCTAACAGACTAGTCAGTCCGATTATTCAACCAACTGATAGTTGACTGTTCGAATTTTTTATTTTTTTTAATTCTCAAGAGTTATCATTTGTCATGATATTACCAAAAATGTCAAAGTTATATATATATATGTATGTTGTTAATGGATACTTTTTTCTTGGATTCTTGTCGACTGATGATAATACATGTATAAATATATAAGAAAATATGTATTAAAAATCATTTTAAATAAAATAATTTAAAAAAATCAAAATCGAATAATTTTGGATAGTCATCTGAGATTCTGAATATCGATTGTTCTCTATTCACCGACCCCTCTAACTGAATACCGATTACTAACTTCTGCAACACTGGCAAGGTCATTCAGTTAAAAATATGACATCGACTATCTTGAGACTTATGCTCCTGTGGCAAAGATGAATACAATGCATGCTGTTCTTTCTCTTGTCGTTCCTAAGGAATGGAAGCTTCATCAAATGGACGTTAGAATGCTTTTTTGAATGGAGACCTCTTAGAAGATGTTTACATTCATTTGCCTCCTTGTCACGAGAAGAAATGAAAATGTTGCAAATTAAAGAAAGCATTGTACGGACTGAAGCAATCTCCTAGAGCCTGGTTTGAGAAGCTTAGGGTGGTAATGATCATATTAGGTTAATATCAAGGCAATGGTGATCATTCTCTATTTGTCAAGAGAAAACAAAATACCTCATCTTGTTTATGTTTATGACATGATTATCACAAGGGAATCTGATTCACGAGCTCAGTACGGAAGGTGCTACGGTACTTGGAGATAGGGAGATTGGGAAGGCGTTGGTGGATCATTTTCGGAACTTTAGCAGGCGGTTACCGACATTTGGGGCTACGTGGTCAGGGAGGGGTACCAGAGTTTTGAACGCTGAGCAACAGTTGGCACTTGTGAAGGAGTTTACGAGAATGGAGGTCCGTGAAGCGGTTTTTGATATGAATGATGACGGTTGTCTTGGACCGGATGGCTTTCCAGTCTCTTTCTTTAGGGAGTCCTGGGATGTGTTGGAAGGTGATGTCAAGGCCATGCTTTGTGAGTTTAGAGGCGAGAACAGGGGGCTGGAGAAGCTTAACAAAGCGTTGTTATTCTCATTGTCGAAGAGGGAGGGGGCAGTGAGAGTGGATGATTTTCGTCCCATTGCCCTGTCGAATGTTGTTTATCTTATTCTGGCCAAGGTGTTGGCCAACCGTCTGTGCGTCGTGTTGGATGGCCTTATCCTTCCTCTGCAATATGCATTTATTTCTAGGCGTCAGCTTCTGGATGGCGTGGTGATGGTGGCGGAAATGGAGGCCGATTGGGAGCGAAGGGGGACCAAGGGATTTCTCTGAAAAATCGACTTCTCGAAGGGATATGATAGTGTGTGTCGGAGGTTCATTTGGGCCTCCCTGGTGCGGAGGGGTTTCTTGAACATATGGATTGACTGGATGAAGACATGTTTCACTACCACTTCGTTGTCGATTCTGGTGAATGGGAAACAGGAGAGTGGCTTCTTCCAACCGCAAAGAGATGCGCGACATGGATGTTTGCTGGCCCCTTTGTTGTTCGTTCTGATGACAGACGCGTTGGCAGTCCTGCCTGGGGTGGCGGAGGAGGGAGGCTTCTTCATAGGATACTCTAGAGGCAATCTTTTTGCGCCTCTCCTGCAGTATGCGGATGACACCTTGTTCTTCGTGGAGGGCGGGGTGGAGGAGTGCAGAGCTGTGAAGGCAGTGCTTGATATCTTCGGGGATCTCTTGAGACTGAGGGTGAATGGTGCGAAATTGGCATTTGTGCCCTTTAACATGTCGGCTGTGGACGCGGAGGCATGTGGTGTGGTTCTTGATACGCTGCTGAGGTCCCTGTATATCACCTATCTGGGTCTGCCTCTTTTGATGGAAAGACTGCGTCAAGTCGATTGGCTGCCTCTGGTGGAGAAGCTGGCGAGGAAGCTTTCCGGCTGGAAGGTGGCGTTTTTGTCTAAGGGTGGACGCTTGGTACTAACTAGGGCAGTTATGTCTGCCATTCCGGTCTTCTTCATGTCTACGAGGGCCCTGTCGATGGGCACCCAGTCCAAATTGGAATCTCTGATGCGTCGTTTCTTTTGGTCGTCTTCGCATGAGGACAGAGGTTTACATTTGGTTGACTGGTCATCGGTTTCTACTCCGACTAAAGATGGTGGCTTGGGTATTCTGAGATTGGGAGATATGAATAGGGCGTTGTTGGCGAAGTGGGTCGTGAAGATCTGGGGCCCTAGCGTGGATCTATGCTCTGCTCTGATCAGGTCAATCTATGGGGTTTCTTCCGCCTTGTCAGTCCGTGCAGGAGGAAGGGATATTCATCTACGTTCTGGAAAGGTGTTTGCTCGGTCCTGTCGGATCTGATGGATCACATGCACCCGTTGCTTGGTGATGGTTGTAGTTTTCGCTTCTGGAGAGACAATTGGACGGATGGGGTGCTCTCTGCAACTTTTATCCAAGGTTATTCGTGTTGGCGGCGAATAAGGAGAGCAATGTGGCTGAGATGTGGATGAATGGCTCATGGTCGCATTTTTTGTTGTCGAGTTATCAAATCAAAGGGCAGATGATTTTCTGAGTCTATCGGATCGGTTGTGCAATCGGGCAGGGCCAACGTAGGGGTGTGATTTGTGGGTGTGGCGGGATGACCACTTTTCGATTTGTAAGGTTTATGGTTTGTTGGTGGCCCATCTCTCCAATGTAGAGTCCATGGTCTCTAGGGACTGCGTAATGATCTGGTCCTGGAGGATCCCGTCGAGGATAAAGGTTTTTCAATGGCCTATGAGAAGGGAGCGGGTGTTGACGGCGGCGAGAAGAGCGGGGCTCTTCCCTGGGAATGTGGATCTGTGCAGTAGGTCTAGGGTATCTCAGGAAGATGTGGATCATTTATTTTTTGAGTGCCCTGGCTCAATTGAAGTTTGGCAAAGGATGTCCGCTTCTGGCCTTGATTACGCTAACAGAGCCAGGTTCTGGGATTTGTGCAGGAGGTGGGCGGGCAGAACAAGGAAGGCAGAAGATTTGCGCGACGGTCTGATGCATATGGTTGAACAGAAACTATGTGATTTTTGACGGGTCGAGATTCTATCTTGAAAATGTCGGCATGTCGGGGCCCTCTTGATTCCTGACGGGTGTAATTATTTATTTTATTATTAATATATTTTTTGGATGGTCCTCTCAAGGAGGACCATCCCCCTGTTTCCAAAAAAATGATTATCACAAGGGACAATGAGGAGGAGATAACCCGTCTAAAAGGAAAGCGTTGTGGATTACTGAAGCAAACTCACACGATCAAACAAGAAAGACACAAATACACTGATTTACAAGGTTCACTCGTAACTGGGCTACATCCTTGAGCGACGACAATCGATTTTCATTATGTAGATAAAGAAGAGAGTACAGAGGATACTTAGTGCCCTAATCTTAGGGGGTTTATGTACGAGTCCCATACAAATGGATCCCTGAAACAAACGGATGCATATACCCTAATACAAATAGAACCGCTCCTAGCAGAAGGGGTTACATACATGGTTGTTCAACCTGGGTTAGATGGTTAGGATTCAAGGCATATCAACAGAGAGCTTGCTACAATCTTTGACTTGAAGGATATTAGGAACCTTAAGTATTTTCTTGGTATTGAATTGACAAGGTTGAACGAAGGCTTTGTCCTTTGTCAAAGAAAACATGCTCTTAATTTATTAAAGGAATTAGAAAGTTGAGATGTAAACATACTCCTATGCCTATTGAAGGGAGTCATAAGTTGAGCATCAAGGATGGAAAGCAACTTGATGATGGCATCAAGAGTCGATACCAAAGACTTGTGAGTAAGTTAATTTATCCTACTCCAACTAGACCGAACATTACTTATGTTGTCAACGTGGTGAATCAGTTTATGCATGCACTAACTAATATTCATATGTTGTAGAGCATATCCTTTGCTATGTGAAAAAAATTCTAGGAAAAGGACTTATCTTTACCACAGATGCAAATATTGATATCGAAGGATACATCGATGCAGATTGGGCTGGATGCCTTGATAAAAGGAGAGATTGACATCTGGATATTGCATATTTCTAGGTGGAAATCTGGTGATTTGGAGAAGCAAGCGAAATCTTTATGTTCTAGTTCTATTGCTGAAGCTAAATACAAGGTTGTTGCCATGTGTGTTGCTGAGATGCTCTGGGTCAAATTCTATTTTGACAGGAATAATTTACGACATGCCTACGAAGTTATTATGTGACAACAAGGATGCGATAAATCTATCCAACATCCTATTCTACATGATAGAACCAATCATGTTGAGATTGTTCGTCATTTTATCAAGAAAGAATCGACTCTAAGGAGTTTGTCCTATCATTTATAAAAAAACTAAAGATCAAATGCCCGACATCTTCACAAAGGGGCTTTCCACGACTAGCTTCGGGAAGAATGTGGGAAAGTTGGATTGGACATGAGCAGTCTCTATGCCCAACTTGAGAGGGAGTGTTGAGTTGTTTATTTATTGGGTAAATGGATCATGGGTGATGATCCATTTACCTCCATTTGGGAGCTATATATGTAACTCACCAACCTTGTTTTCAAATAAGAGAGAAAGAAAAGAAAGAAACCCTTGTTGCTCATGTCGTGGTTTTTCCCTCCTCTTGTAGAAGGTTTCCACATAAATCATCATCTATTTGTGTGCTTGGTAATCTACCTGAGGAAAGGTTGGTTGGCTATTTGATAGTTGAAATAATTGGGAAAATGGTGGTTTTCAATCAATTATGCAATACAAGAAAGTCATAAGTAGCCCCTGAAAAACCGGAAGGAAACTATTAAGGATGATATGGTAGTCCACATTTGGGCATGGCCCAAATTAAATACGTTTGGAAGCATCATATCTAATAGCCGCACCCCTTAAAGATGAAAAATTCTGGCTACTTCTTCTTCTTGTTGTTGATTTACACCTTTAGGGACTGTTTTTTCGTGTCTAACTCGATTATAGGCTTTTCGAATCCCTATTTGAAGGGTTGGGGGTAGTGCAATTGGGTCCTCCACTTAGAAGAAGATAGGGTCCAGGGAGCGTTGTCAAGCAGAGTTAACATTTGGGAGATTGACTATGTAAGATGATTTTAGCAATTAAAGGATGTTCTTTATGTATGATAATTATCCAAAAAAGGGATGTGTGTAATTTTTCTCAATCAAATTGTGCAATAACATGAAGAATTAGATAATTGGATTTCATGAATTATTCCTAAGTTGCGAACTTATTGCTTGTTGTTGAATGCATAATTTTAGGTTTTGGTGAAATATTTAGGTCTAATTATCCTACATTATTTGGGGTATCACTTGATCTGAGCACATTGTTGTTTTGTTCCCCAAAATTTTCATCATTACGAGAGAGACTTGATATATCATTTTTTAAAATTTTACCCTGATTCTTGGGCCCACCTGGGCATTTTTGTATGGTAATGCTGGGTATGGGAGGATCACGACCCAAACTTTATCCATGCTTAGAAGTGTGTAACACCAAAATATTATCGTATTGAATACTTATTGTTAGGAAAAGAATGAAACTTGTTTATTCCTAGGAACCCTAGGTTATCTTATATAGAGGAGAGATCTATGGGTAAGACAAACGTAAAGAAATAAAATAAGGAAAAGGTACAGAAATATAAATATATCTCTATACTCACTCTCAAGATGGAGCATAGATGTCAATCATGCTCAACTTGGAATAATACTTCTAAAATGGTCCTCCGAGCAAAGCCTTGGTAAAGATATCTACCGTTGATATGAGAGGTAGAAATCAAGCCCTTCTGAATCATGTCTCTCGTATAATGGTTGTCTACTTCAACGTGCTTTGTTCTTTCATGAAATACATGATTGTTTGCAATAAATAGGACGTCTTGATTATCACATTGTAATAAGTCTGCTAACACTGTTCGAACCCACATCATCTATGTGCTTGCTTGTCCCATAGCCCTATATTTAGATTCGACATTTTATTTAGCATCAACGGTTTGTTTCTTGCTTTTCCAAGAAACCCGAGGACTGCCAATGAACACAACGAAGCTAGATAATGTCCTTAGGACACCCTGCATAGTCCACATCAGCACATGCAGAATCAGAAAGAGTTGCTCATTTCCTGAATAGCAGTCCTGCACCTGGAGAAGATTTTAGGTACCTCAATATCATATATATATATATCATCAATGTGTACCAGTCGGGGTTGCTCCGTGAACTGACTCACCCGATTCACTGCAAAAGATATATAAGGTCTAGTGATAATAACATAGAGAAGCTTTCCCACCAACTCTCTATATTTCCTCCTGTCAACCTCATCTGTGTCATCATCATATAATCTCATGTCAGGATCCATAGGAGTAGTAGAGGTTCGACACCCAATCATGCATGTCTCAACAAGCATGTATATAACATACTTCCTTTGGGTCATCAGAAGACCTCGCGTAGTCCTAGCAAACTCTAACCCTAAGAAATACCTTAGAGTGCCAAGATCCTTAGAAGTGTTCAGAAAGGCGGGCCAAGTAGCCGCATATGCGGAGGTGGTCTCTCTAGCAAACCGCATATCCTATATTCGTTCAATATTCGGGAAAGGCGCATATGCGGCCGCATCTGTATTAGGACCTAAACCCAATCCAGCCCTAAAAAAACCCCCACCCGATAAATGAGAGCTTTGATTCTCGAGTCCCCTACCCTCTATGCCCCAGTTCTCGAATGAGTGGTTCATTTCGATTCCAACTTTATTGTTCTTTCATAAAAAAACTTTATTGTTCTTTAATAAAAAATACAATAAATTGATATCATATCTTTCGATTATGGTCGAGTTGATTGTCATATCTATCGAAAAATGCAGCTGAAATTTTGGTTCAATTGATTGCTATATTTTCCATAAATCACCTACTATTTCTATCGTGCATATGCATTCATTTTCCTGAGAAACACCACATAAAACTACTAATTACATTAATGGTTAACTGGTTAGTTTTTAGAATTTTTCACTTACATTCTACATTTGATCTTGGTGGACTCTAGTTAATTTTTAGTATGTTTATATTGGAATTTTTGGAATATTTATAATGTCTCCGTTTTTAATATAAATGATCTTAAACTTATACTTGAGCAAGTGCATATGTAGAGGGAACATTGGTAGGTTCACTTGGAAGTGGTTTTGATATGCGCTTCTCATCCAATATTCTACGCTAGATGGGTACTTTGAGAGGGTGTACTGCAAAAGAAGTTCGCCATAGGTATTTCGTCTATATTATATATTTTTGTAACATACATCTCTAAAATTTGAAAATTATTATATATATGTTATTTATTTTAATTAAAATATTACAAAACCGCATAATCTGCATATACTTCCGCATATACTTCCGCCTACCTGCTTACTTGCTTCAAACCACCTGACCGAATGAATAATGCATACCGACTTTATGAACCTTGATCCTTAGTGATAAACTGATGACCTAGAGATTCCTTTGCCTTCTTTATCCTCTGCACATAATCTCCCATGAAAAGTATATCATCAACATACACCATGATAACAACAATACCTATGGGCATTCTCTGCACGAACAGTGAATGATATTGACCTCTTAAACCTCTACTTTTCAATCAGATCTGAGAGCTTCTGAAACCATGTCCTTGGACTCTGCTTAAGGCCATATATTGCCTTATGAAGTCTACAACCCTACGGACACCCCCCCTCAACAGCAAACCCCGGAGGATATTACACGTAGACTTCATCCTAGAGATCTCTATACAAAAATGCATTTTTAACTTCTAGATGATATAAAGGACAATCACGTACCACAACAACTGAAAGGACATGTAGAGTGGAGTGACGTGCAACATGAGAGAAAGTGTCCATATAATCTACTCCATAAGTCTGTGTAAATCCACATGCCACCAATATAGTCTTGTAGCGATCAAGGCTCCCATCTACGTAGCGTTTAACAATAAACATCCATTTACAACTGACAATAGACGCTCCATTAGGAGCAGATACCAAGCTCCAAGTACCACGCGACTGTAGAGCAACCATCTCCTCTTCCATAGCTAGACACCGACGATTGTCTTTCAAGGTTTCCTGATAATTTTCTGGGATTTCCATAACAGATAGAGCAACAAAAAATCTCTGGAATTCCCCTGTTAAGCGATTAAAAGAGAATTGGGAAGCAAAAGGATATGCTGTACATGTACGCTTTTGCTTTCGAAGGGCAATAGGTATATCCAGGTCATTGGGAATCTTCTCAGATTGTGTGTCAGCCTTCGGCAAAGGTTCTTATGCAGACACATCTCCAAACCCATCGTTAGAAATATTGTATTTAGAACAAACCTGAGGCGTGTTAAATGACATGTAATGACCTTGAGCAGAAGCAGGCTGCGGGTATAGTATCTTGGCAATAATGGAACAATGGGCACATGTGGCTGTATATGAGGGGGTGATGGAGGTGGAGGAGGAGGGGGTGGTATTGGAACAACATGCATAGGTGGAGATGGGCTCGTAGGAGGAGGTGTTATGTACACTTCATCATCAGAATCTGATGAAGCCAACCTGTCACTTTTAGGAGAAAAATACATCACTCAAAAATGTGACATCAATGCTAGTATAATATTTCTTGCACAATGGATCATAACATCAGCATTTCTTCCGTGTCCTGGAGTACCCAACAAACACACATTTGGTAGCTTTAGGAGAGAGTTTGTCTAGACCCAGAGACAATTGATGGACAAATGCGACGGAGTAAAAAACACAAGGAATAAGAGAGAACAACTCTTTCTTTGGGAATGCCATGGCGAAAGAATTTTTCTCACCAAGAATAGATGAGGGCATGCGATTCACAAGATAATGTCATAAGAACTACATCACCCCACAATGAATGTGGGGCACGACTCTGAATGAAAAGAGTCCGAGTGACGTCGAGTAACTTGCGATGCTTTCTCTCTGCAACACCATTTTGCTCAGAAGTGTAAGCACATGTTGTTCGATGAATAATACCATAAGATGAAAAGAAGTGTGAGAGAGCATGAGTACAAAATTCCAAAGCATTACCAATTCTCACACATTTCACCGAAGAAGTAAAAACATTTTGCACTTCATTGATAAAAGTTTTGAACACATCCTCGACTTCAGATTTATTTTTCAAAAAAAAGACCCATTATAGATGAGAAAAATCATCAATAACAACTAGGTAAAACAAGTGTCCTGGTGATCGGTAACACGATTCGAACCCCAAATATCAACATGACATAACACAAAAATAGAGCTATTGCTCCAACTCTGATGACTAGGAAAAGCAGAACGATGATGATTTCCCAACTGACATGCCTCGCATTGGAAGGAAGAGCGAGGTAAGATTTGCGGCAGAACATGACACATCTTTTAGAGTGGAAGGTGACCAAAATACAGGTGCCAAGTGAAGGGAGAGAGTGGTCCTGTTGAATGAGAGGATAGACCTGCATATGGGGTTCGGGCCAAGCAATAGAGACTGCCCTTCTTACGATCACAACCAATCATCCAGTTCATAAGAATGTCCTGAAAAACAAGAGACGATGGGTTAAAAATAACCTGACAATGCAACTCCTTCGTAATCTGACTAATAGATAACAAATTCATAGAAAAATCAGGTGCATGTAACATATTTTGCAGATGTATCGAGATCGTCAAACTGATCTCCCCCTCTCCTATGATCGGGGAATGAGTCCCATCGGTTATTATGACGGTTCTCCCTGGAGGAACCCGTCTATACACTGCAAACTGATCTCGATCTCTACATATGTGATGTGTCGCTCCGGAGTCCATAATCCACTATGTAATCTCAGATCCATGACAAGAAATAAAAGCACATGTACTACCTGAGGTGCTGACAAAGTGACAATTGTTGGACATGGTAGCCCACAACAAGCCATTATGCAATAAATATTATTGCAATATCATTCCCTGATCTGAATGAAGATTATCTAATTTGCATAATAGATCCTTTAGTACAATTAGGGTTATGTACCATGGTCATCTTAATAATCATACAACTGTTGATTCAATGGTTGAATCATAGAGGTTGGTGCTTGGATGATATCTAAAGAGTTAAATTGAGTACTCATCAAGCACCATCAAATGATTACTAAGAAATGATCTCCAACATGAGTAGGAGATCAAAATCCTTTCTCTTTTGGTTGATATCTGATCGACCTCTTGATGCAGGAATAGAGATTCGGAGGTGTCAGATAAGTTAGGTCAAAGAGTTGACTTAGCGAGATCGAGATAACCAAGACCTATGTCGTATGTTGTTACGATATAGGCATGCATCCTCTAACCGGAGACAAATGTATTACTATATGTTTAAATATGTACATTTGACAGGCCGATAGATTGATGGCCTAAACAAGGTCGAGACACCGATGAGCTAGTGTGCATACAAGGGCATATGAGTAATACGATCTCTCAAAGGGATCATACACAGGTTCACTTGTGAACAGGAAGACATGAGCTCACTCATCAGGTATTTGGGACCGATTAAATTCCATGCATGGTCGTCTTGCTTTGGAAGCATGACAAGAATTTATAGGTATGATATATGCTTTTGGAAAGCTTATGATAAATAATCGGTACCAACTTCCAATGTTCGAATGAGAAACTTAATGATAAACCTTGAAGGAGAAGTCTAAAAGAGATCTTAAACTTACAGGTTTATTCTAGGTCTTCCAGTATGCAAGATGTACATGTATTAGGAATACATGAGGGGTGATGTGATCAAAATGATTGTATAACCATGACGCTTCCATTCTGAGAGAATGATGAAACATGTTTGGATTTTAGTGACTCCTTATTAGAGAAGTGATCTGATCTTAGTCCAAATGTTGGACATTGATTTGAATGTGATTTGCATGTAATGAGAAGATTAGATCTACGGTCTTGATTTAATCAAGCATCTATGAGTGGTCTCCAGATCTGGATTTGAGATGTGATCTCAGTATCGAAGTCACTATACGTGGAACGTACAATCACCTTGTCCTTATCTCCAAGTATATGTGGAGAAAGTGCATTGCTCTTGAAAGAGTTCAAGAATAATTCCATTGTTGGTAATATATCCGAGCATTGGGAAATTGATAAGTAAATGTGATTTAGTTATCATGAATAATGTGAATGAGATTCATATTATTTAAGCACATGAGAATCGAAATCTAAGATATTTAAATATGATTTAATTATCAAGGATATGAATAATGTGGATAGCACTATCCTTATTAATCATATATATATTATAAATATGATTTATAGTATATAAGAGAGAGATAATTTTAATTTGTATTTATTAATTAAATATTGATGTGGATTGGATTCACATTGGACAACTAATTGAGAATACAATTTACATTTTATTTTGGGTGTGTGAATGCGATTCACAATTTTTTCATAGCATGATTGCAATATCCACAAAATAGTTTTGAATTATTTGTGTGAATAAATTTACAACAAATGTAGTTGTCAATTATAGAGAGTTTCATGAGATGTGTAATATCTTGTAATAGGAGAAGGAAACCACCTTCTTAATGATGTAGGGTAGACCACCACCAAGTCCTAATTGGATTAATGGTCGTCCACCCCCTTATGGAAGGAGGCTTGCCTCCTTCCTATTTCTCCAAGGTTGAATGATTTAATTGAAATTACTTTATATTGATTATTATTCAATATAAATTAAATTAACCTAAATTAATTAATGTTGTATTTTTACAATAAAATCATGGCCATTGAAAGAAACACAAATCAATCTCAACCATTGATTTTTTGTTGTTCATGGATTGTGATGCATGGACTCCCAAAATATTATAAAAAAGAGGCAACCCTTGCCCTTCATTTTACAATAATTGAATAGCATCTCTCTCTCCTTCTCATCATAATACAAGCCCCATCTCTCTCTCCTTGGAGTGACCGTCCACTCTAAACCCTAGAGAATATCGCCGTTATCGCCACGTCGTTATGTTGTCGCTTCGACCGCTCATGGATCGCCATCTCCTTCGGTGTACCTCGCTCGTGAAGAAGACATCGGATCTCATGGGACGAGATCAGGGGATTCTCCGCTTGGATTATCAACTTGGATTGCGAGGAGCACACGTTTCAACAACACGCTCACAAGCATCTCCTTCGTTGGATCAGACTTGAGACAGGAGGTCTCTTACTTTAGAGACACGATCGCAACCACACTTCAAGAGGTATTCCGATATCTATTTTGTGGTTTAGATGAAACATTCGAGAAGTGTTATTGGATCATGTGGCTTCATCGTTCGCTTTTAAATTTTTAAATTCCGCTGCACCGAGCAACTAGTGTGACTAGTCGCTCCCGATCGCATGTAGTGCGATCTTCACGCTTCCATGATGCGCTAAAGGTTCTTTCCATAACCTTCAGCAATGGCAGAGGTATTGGCAGAGGCGGAAGCAACGGCATCTGAGTGGCCTTCTGGAGTTGGTGAAGAAACACGAGGCATAATATCTCTCAATTTAGCCACGAGGTCATCAAACCTTTGATCTGAAGATAGAGTAACATGGGTTTTGCTTGCTTTGCTACACGAGCCGATGCGGGAAACCATGCTTGGAGTAGTATGTGTAATCTATATGCCCTGGTCGGAGACAATAGATGCATGACTGATGAATGCGACCTCCTCTACCACGAGGTCGACGCCCACGAATCTGAGAAGAGCCTCCCCTATCACCCGAGGCCGTCATCACAGAAGATGTCTGACTAGAAGCATGGGATGAGACACTGATTCTGTTGAGTCTGCGGAATGCTTCCTCCATGGGAGGAATAATGGCATCCGCCGGTATCTGTGAATGAGCCACCTCATACTCGGGATCAAGTGCTGCTAGGAATACACCAACCATGGTGGAATTCCTGTATGTCTTATGTTACTTTAGAGTAGACGTGAGGGGCATGAAAATGTGGAGTTTCTCAAACATACCATACATAGACGTGTATAGAGAACGAAGGGGTCGTCCGTTCTGCTTGATGGTAAATATGTCATGATGTAGCTGCAGGATCTTTGTCTCATTGCTCGCTTAAGAAGGATATCTCACATTACCTTGGCAGTGGGCTGATGTAGCACATCGTTGGCGTTCTCTATCGTCAATGTACCAGAAAGCCAAACCGTGGCGTATGCATCATCTGCCTCCCACGAGGCATTGTTCGTAGTTTTCTCCACCGGTACTTCCTCGGTAAGAATATGTTTCTTATCCGTAGACAACGTGAGGCTCATGAACTGCATGACTCATAACTCATAGTTCGTCCCATCCATCTTGACGATTGACACTAGACCTCTGAATGTGCCTATGACGACGATATCGGCTTTGTTCTCTAACATACTGTCAGATGAAAAAAACTAGGGTTATAGACCAAAAGAAATACGTCTACATAGGCATACGGGGATTTGATTGCATATGTAGACTTAGTAGTTAGTACACATCCAAATCCATACCGTGACAGGGGCATAAACGGAGGCCACAGAAGGCTGCAAAGGATCCGTCGAGAGTGGTGGGCCCCTCGTGAGAGAGGGGGGTCGACGGTGGCGGCTCCCAAGTGAGAGAAACGGAAACCGGCAGCGGCTGCGAGATGAGAGAGAGGGAGCCGGTGGCGACGACAAAGAGGAGAGAGAGAGAGGCTGACAATGGTGAGGCTTGCGGGTGGGGTTTAGGGTTAGAGTTTCTTTGGCACAAGAGCTCCGGTATAGGACCGGCGCGCTGATACCATGTTAGGAAAAGAATGAAACCTATTTATTCTTGGGAACCCTAGGCTCTCTTATATAGAAGAGAGACTTATGGATAAATTACACAAAGACGGACGTAAAGAAATAAAATAAGGAAAAAGTACAGAAACATAAATATGTCTCTACACTTACAAAGTATTAAGTGTGGCCATAAGAGTAAATGTCTATTATTTGACAACTTGGCTTAAATATTTTGGATGGTTGTCATTGGATTCAACTAGGTTCGAAGTCAACAAATTGTCAATGCTAATTTTTCTCGATAATGCACATGTCAAGAATGCACATGTCAAGATTCAACATATTAGTAATGAATACAAGAACCAAGATCTCTGTAATAATGAAAATGGCTACCTAGGAGGTAGCGTCCACTCCTATAAACTATGAGTAGACTACCCAAAACATGCAATCGTCACTATAATGGGAAAAACTAAATGATCATGTCATAACAAGAAATTTATGAATATATGCGACAAAGGCTGTAACTTCTTGAAATGATACCAAAAGGAATACTCATAACTGTTGTGTGGTTTTACGAGAGGAAATATACTACTTGACAACTTAACTTAAGCTTAAGCATTTTAAGATGATTGTGGTTAGATCTACTTGAATTAAACTCAATTAATTGTCATGGCCTCTTTTTAAAAGGAAAAAAGGTCGAGAATCCAAAATAATGTACATCTCAAGCTTAATTTTTTAAAAAATAAAAGGTTACATCAACTTGTATTCAATCGAAACCCTTGCACGCAAAATCGCATCCTCTACATAAAATTTCTCCAGACGAAATCCTCATTCCTAGCTACCCATAAGGGCCACATAAGCACCAAGCTCCAGAAACCAGCCACATGCCTCTAGTCGACACACGGAGGAAGAAAAGGTGTTTCACTTCCCCCGGTTCAACGGAGCACATTAGACATGACACGTTAGTCCTCCCAAAGATCCTCGCCATACACACCTTAGTCAACGTCCTATCCCTCCTCAGGAACCACTGAAGACCTTCACTCTCATCAGTGTCTTCCCATCCCACATGAAGCCACGTACATTACAAAATGTTATTATGTGGGAAACATATGGCCCCGATTTCATTCGTGGTTTAAAAATGGAGTCTGGATGAGTGTATGTACTATATAATAATGATTTGAGTTGTTTCTTTTAGAAATAAGATTTAAGTTGAAACTGGCATTTGTATAGAGAGAGGTCTTTATGAGAAGTTTCATATGTAGTGATGGAGTGTCTTGGAAGCTGGTCTCCTAATGCCATGTTTTTCATGTTATGTGGAAACGATTTCCATTTTGGTTAGTTTTGGTAGTTTTTTTATTGCTAACATTCTTAGTGTGGAAGTATTCAGGTAGTTATTTTATCGACAAGTTTATGATGAGTCATTGCATCTTTGATTGATACCTTATTGAAGCAAACCCCTGTGCCATTTCGGATGTGGTCTCCCTATCATCGTTAACAAGTGGTCCTCAAAATATTTGAGAACAAGGGCACACCGACTGCATTGTTGTGTTTCTTTCTTTTATAACACTGACAGTCTCGTGCTTGTCTGTCTGGATGTTATGCAGGTACTTGACCTTTCTGTTGTGAAGCCATCCGAGTTTGTTCATTATGGATTAGGGTGCCTTGAGAACTTGGCAAAGCTTGGGGATAATTGTGCACGAGTGACCCGTGACAGGCTGAGGGTTGTGGTATGTGCTCATTCCATGTTGTCTGTTAATTAATTGTATTTTTCATTATTCAATTCTTATTGTTTTTGGTGCTTTTTAATTATTCCCATGATGTTTAGGTTTAGTTTGGCAGACTGATTTTTAGTAAAAAATAATGCATTATGCATCTCCACTTAATTGGGTTGGTCCTGCATTCGTGGACACTCTTTTTATGTTTTTTTGCTGTTATATTGTGATTTACTGACGTACATATTCTTTTTACAGGTTGCAGGAGGTGATGGGACTGTTGGGTGGGTGTTAGGAAGCTTGGGTGAGCTTTATGCTATTGATAGAAAGCCAGTTCCTCCTGCTGCCGTAATTCCACTTGGCACTGGGAACGATCTTTCAAGGAGTTTTGGCTGGGTAAGGTTATTTACGTATGTCCTTTTTCTCTTGCTTTAATATTTTGGAGCTGTTCACTTATTTAGTTCTAACTTGTTCAGGGTGGCTCATTTCCTTTTCTATGGAGGTCAGCGGTGAAAAGTTATCTTCATAAGGCTACTACTGGGAAAATTTGCCATCTTGATAGGTACAATCTTAATTCTCATTTTCTATTGAATCACTTAAACTATTTTGTGAGATCATGGATCATTATAAGACGATCTTCAGTACTTGTTCCTTGTATTCAACGTCTTCAAGTACTTTTTAACATTGTATTTCAAGGTCGTTCTCTAGCGTTATGCTATGCACATCTACACACTTTTCAAGAACCAGATATCCACATCTATGCATGTTTTGATGATCCAGACCGTGGCCAAGAGATAAAATGTACTAAGCCTTCTCCCACTATAAGTAAGGTCGGCTACATGGATTCTTGCTCAAATCCATGTTGAAAGATTCGACTGTTTTTCGCTGGCCGTCGACTACCTAACGCAACCCCTGCAAGATTGGGATTTGAACCCCGGTCTTTTGTATGGAAGACACACTGCAAGAGTGGGATTTGAACCTTGGCCAAGAGATGCAATCAAGAAAATCCAACCACAATAACTCATTGGATTTGATTCTTGCTGTCCAATATCAAAAAGTTGGCATGACTGGTTTTTCGGTAGTGCCTCGAGTCTAGTTCCTAGTCATTATAAATGATGCTATGTCCGACCACAATGCATCGGTGTTTTGTAATGAGCGCTGCGGTATGGAGAATGTGATTGTCCATGCCACGGCATATACCCATAATTTTTAAGTTAAATAAGTGCCTGGGTGTACATCAAACATGGATATACTCTATTTTTCCCTTCAAAAAATTGGCGTTCAAGGGTTTGGTTATTGCATAATCAGATGGCAAAAAGTTTGCTTTCAGGGAAAGCAGGACCATAACATTTTTTGTTGCATTATTTTTCCTCATTTGCATTTTAATCCTGGCTTATATTTCACTTGCCTAAACAAGGTATACTCATTCTTAGTAATTATTGTCAATACAGCTGGAAGGTGGCCGTGTCTATGCCGTCTGGGGAACCTCTGGAACTGCCACATTCTCTTAAACATATGGAAGATTGCAGTCTAGCTCATGTTGTGTTTTGATGACTTGTGCTTGTTTTAGAAAATTTGAAATGCTTTCTGTCTTATTTAATTTATGTAATTTTCACTTCAATGACTAGGAAGCAGAATTTGAGGGCCAGTTGCCTGAAAAAGTTTCTTGTTTTGGAGGAGTATTCTACAATTACTTTAGCATTGGTATGTGTTTTCTTCATTTCGAGAGGCTGATCATTGTATTTCTTCATCCACTTCCTGTATCCTTAAGCTTATCCAATTTCTGTTATGAATATTTGATGTTGATGTTCTTGGCACAGTTGAACTACAATTGACATACGATGGTAAGTGGAATATTATTTGCTTGACCTTTCTAAAAGATCAAAATGATAAAGTCGGGCCTTAGGAACTTGTTTTTTTAAGGAGGCAAGAGAAATTACATGTGCACACCTATGTAAGGTGTTCACCAATTCCATTTTAAAAATAAGAAGAAATTGTATTTTAACCTAAAAAAACCTAAATTTTATGCAAAATGATCTACTGGAATGGTAAGCATTGTTTCAGAGTCTTGGAATTTCAAGTATAAAATGAACGATAGGACTCCTATCAACATATGCTCCTTTTAAAAGAAGAATATCCAACGCCGATAGGAAAAGTATAGTTACTCCTGCAAGTGAAGGTGTTCTGGATTATAATTTATGTAGAAAACAACAATGCGGAAGCACAATCAAAGATAATAATGACAAAGAATCATAAAGAACATAATATTTTACATGAAACCCTATGAAACCATGGGAGAAGGCCTCTTGAGTTCGGATATTCTGTTATTGCTCTCTCTCAATGAATACAGGTGGTGTGGGACTTCTTATGTAACCCCACCAGTATGGTCAAGTCCCACTAATAGATGATGTGAGACTAAACCTGTTGATGTGGTAACTGGACTATGAAGGAACCCAAGCCATCTATGGACGTATACTCTAATGCCCCCCCTTAAGCTGGAGCATGCAATGCTCAACTTGGACAAATAGAATCAAAACACTTACTCATAGAATACATGTCACTACGGACAATATCAACTCAACACAAACTCTACTGGTTGCATGCTAAGGACATTGCTTATCATGTCGTGCTAGTGAGGAGGAACTGAAGGACTAAACTGGATTGAGTCTCCTTGTCGGAGAACGTGTGCTATGTACTACACCTGTCAAAGTCACGGAACTGAATTGAGTCTCCTCGTCGTATAACTTGTGCTCTGTACTATACATAGTCACCTACGCTTTGTGTCTGTCAGGGTCATTGAAACTTAAATAAATCTCCTTGTCAAAGAACGTGTGCTCTGCATGTGTCAGAGACACCGAAGTCTGAAACTGGAATGAGTCTCCTCTTCGGAGAACTTTGAAAAACTGGGTCACTCGAACATAAAGTGCCTTGAATGTAGAGTTTAAATCTGAAATCTCTACATAATACTCCCCCTTTCTCCCATACTTGTCGGAAAAAATGATATCGACCAAGTTGGGAGAAGAAATGAAGAGGGGAAAACCAAGAAACATCTATTTTTCGTCTTATAAGCCGTCATCTTTTTTTCCGATTTTTCTCTCTTCTCTTTTTCTTCCAATCAATTTTTATGTCAAATCTTTTTTCTTCCTTTTTCCCGACCCAATTGGGCCCAATCCTTGCACCCCCCTTTTTTAATGCAAGAACACCAACCGTAGCATCCGTAGGACCAATTTTGGCCCAATAAAAAGAAACAGGAGCCCCATTAGCTCCCCAAATCTCTTATTCCCTTTTGTAAACCGATTTGTCTCTCCCATTTTATTTTATCCATGGGCTGAAAAACATCATCTCTTTTTCTTGGGATGAAGGGGTATCAACCCCTTATACGAAGCTTTCTTCTTAAGGGCCCATTGGTAACGATATACAAGATACGTGATAAAGATGGATTAAGTTGTTGTATCCCTCATTTCAATTCATTTGCAAGGACATGAATTGTGGTATAAGGAGAGATAAATGGTAGTTGTTTACTATTCTTCATTCAGTTGGATAAGAAGGGATATTGGATAGAAGTTAATTATGTTAGATAAAATTGTAAAATAAGCATTAACTATTTATATTTTTATTCCAGGAAAGTATTTTGATGGTTGAATAGAGTTTCAAACCACATCCCTCAAGTTAACTCTATAATTCAAATATTGACCATCTTCAAAGGGATATAAATTTGGAAATTTCTCATCTTAGTAGGAGCTTTCCAAAGAAATAGCTTAGTAGCCACCTCCGCAACACTTGGAATGATTTACTATGATCATTAACATCATTCAACCACCCTGCATATGCTTCGGCCCGCCTTTTCTAATCCAATATATTATAAGCTTCACACAACAATTTGCTTCTCGTATCGACGAATTAGAAGAGATGTTAACCGGCAACATAAGAAGGGATACATGCCTTATACCCCTCAAATGAATAAGGCCTTAGGATTTTGTTGGAAAAAATGAGCATGTTGTTTATTCAAGAGAACTCTAGGCTCTTTTATATAGAGGAGAGGCCTGTAGATAAATTATATAAGATGGAAACAAAGAAATAAAATAAAGAAGAGATACACAGAGAATATAAAAATCTGTCTACACTCCCCCTCAAGATGGAGCATAAATGTCAATCATGCTCAGCTTACAAGAACACCTATGAAATGACCCTCTGAGCAATGCCTTGGTAAATATAAGGTGAGGAGGGAAGACGACTGGGGTTGGACTGGTATGGGAGCTGGATCTTTATCGGGAGCGCAGTCTGAGACGTTGGTGGTCGCCTTTTCTGAAGAGGAGGTCCACAGAGCAGTTTGGGATTTGAATGGGGACGGGGCTCCTGGTCCTAGTGGCTTCTCCATTTTGTTTTATCAGAAATTCTGGGATCTGCTGAAGGGAGATATTATGGAGGTTTTGGATGAGTTCAGACACGCCAACCGGGGTTTTGAGAAAGTTAACATGGCCTTGATCTTTCTGCTGCCCAAGAAGGAGAATCCGATGGAGGTTGGAGACTGTCGGCCGATCTCTATATCGAATGGCATTTATCTCATTTTGTCCAAGGTGCTTGCGAGCAGGCTCAGATCGGTCTTGGATTCTGTGGTCTTACCTGCCCAATCCGCATTTATCCCTGGTAGGTGCATGGCGGATGGGATTGTGGCCGCGTCGGAGGCTTGTCTTAAGTGGAAGAGGTCGGCAAAGAAATGTGCCGTTTGGAAGATCGACTACGCCAAGGCCTACGATTGTGTCAGTTGGAAGTTTCTTTGGACATCGATGCAGAGAAGGGGTTTTCCGGGAGGAGTGGATTAGCTAGATCAAGAGATGTGTCACTACTTGTTCGTGTGCAATATTGGTTAATGGAATGCCGGAGGGTGGATGGTTCTAGCCGCAGATGGGGGTGCGTCAGGGTTGCCCACTCGCTTCCTTACTGTTTGTGCTTGTCGCGGACTGTTTGGCCGTCTTGTTTTAGCGGGCGGTTGAGGAGAGGTGGTGTGAGGGTTTCAGGTTTAGAGATATCTCCATTCCGGTGTTGCAGTATGCTGATGACACACTGATATTTCTGGGTGGGACGGAGGAGCAGAATCACAATGCAGTTACTTTGGTAGACTTGTTCGGTTGCTTGTCCGGTTTGAAGTTCAATAGGCAGAAGTCGGTGCTGGTTCCGCTCGCGATGGTTGATGTGGAGTGCAACAGGCTCACGGAGTGGGTGGGATGCCCCCGGGGACACTTGTCGATTAACTATCTGGGGCTACCTCTTGTTGCTGGCAGATTGAGAAAGTCAGATTGGGACTGTGTGGTGCGGAGGTTGGAAGAGCGGCTTGAGGGCTGGAAGGCGACCACTCTATCCAAGGGTGGGAAGCTTACCCTGTTGAAGCATGTTCTGTCCGCCATTCCGGTGTTTTTCTACTCCACGAGACTGATGCCTGTTGGGGTGAGAAGGAAGGTGGAGGCTCTGATGAAAGCTTTCTTCTGGTCGGATGGCAGGCAAACGGGAAAGGGGTTCCCACCTGGTCGCCTGGAAGGATGTTGTTGTGCCAGTCTTGGAGGGGGGGCTTGGTATTCGAGATGTGGAGCTGATGAACAAAGCTTTGCTTATGAAGTGGGCGGTGCGGATATGGGGACTCTTTGGTCTTACGTCTGCTGAGATCAATCTATGGTGTCGCTGGGGATTTGGTGGCTCAGAGGATACGTCATGAGTCTCCCTTATGGTTGGGTATTCGTGCTGTGCTTCCTGGGCTTGTGCCCTTCCTCCGTCTGAGGTTGGGGAATGGCCTCTGATTTCGTTTCTGGCAGGATGATTGGACTGGGGAGGGGGTGTTGGCCACCCGTTTCCCTAGGTTGGTGGCTTTAGCTGTAGACAGAGGGGTGTGTGTGGCCGAGGTGGCTGATTCGGGATCGTGGGCTCCGAGGTTTCATTCCGATCTCTCATATCAGAGGGTGGAGGACTTTCTGCGGCTACTATCCGAGCTTTTCTTTGTTGGGGAGATGTCTAGTGACCCTGACCACTTCGTCTGGGTTGATGGTAAGTTCTCGGTGAAGTTGGCGTACCGGAAGTTGAGAGCTGGAACAATGGTAATTGATGAAGACCTTTGCGCGGACATGAAAGTTATTTGGACCAAGATCCTTACTCGGGTCAAAGTCTTCCTTTGGTGCCTTAGGAGAAACCGCCTGTGTGATAAGGTGAGGAGGGGGAGGATTCTGGGCACGACGGACCTACAGTGTGTCAGATGCGAGGAGGAGGTGGAGGACGCGGACCACATCTTCTTCGGTTGCAGGACATCAACACAGGTTTGGGATGCTGCGGGGATTTCTTGGGTCCAGGCTTTCGGCCTGGGTCCTTCCTGGAGATCTATCCGTTCGGTGGGGCTTTGGTCCTCTGGGGATGTGTCCAGGCCCTTCGCCGTTTTATGGGCTATCTGGCTTGGCAGGAATGACCGTATTTTCAAGGGGCAGCGTTTCTATTGGGAAAATGTAATCGCACATTGTAATGTTGTCTACAATTTCTGGACCTCTAACTGATGTACCTTTTGTTACTTAATGAATTTTTGGTGTGGTGACTCCCGCCTTGGGAGGGCTCCCCCTTCTTTTCTAGTCAAAAAAATATATTTGTCGTTTTCTCTCCTGAACTGACATAAGAAGTAGAATCAAACCCTTCTGAATCACATCTCTAGTATAGTGGCAGTCTACCTCAATATGCTTTGTTCTCTCATGGAATGCAAGATTGTTTGAATGAATAAGGCATCCTAATTATCACATTGTAGCTGCACGGGTAGAGGTACATTTATATGCAAATCTGTTAGCACTACTCGAACCCATATCATTTCTATACTTGTGCTATCACGAGGCATAAGAACTGGTGCCCTAGTGGGTCCTCATCCTTACATGAGGAGTTACAGATCGGAGTTGGGCATGTATGGAGGAGGAAGAGGAATCAGAGGAGTGCGTGAAGGTGCTGGAGGTGTAGCGATGGTGTGTGGATGGTTGATTTGATATGAGAGCAAGGGTGAAGCTGTGAATAAAATTGAGGAAACAAGAAGGGGTGACGGTATGCGATTTACCTAGAGATTGAAGACAAAGTCGGGGAAGTGATGATCGGAGGCCTAGGCTTCGGCATTGGAAGCTCGTGGGCCTTTGCTTAGCATGCACGGCGAGGACGTGAAGCTCGAGCAGCGGTAGCAAACACTGTGACGCAGGTGGAGCCCCGTCAGATCTCACTGGAGAAGACTTGAGTCTTCACTCTACTCTCTCTCTGTCATAGGAGGCAAGAGGCTCGTAGGTCTCTCATGCAAGGGCGGATGGCATGCACTGACGCCTCCGTAAGTTTTTTTTCAGGGGAAAAATGGCGAAAGGAGTTGTTTCAACTTGTGCTAGGTGGTTGCACTGAGGTGAAAAGCGATTGTGGAGGAGTTGGGGAAGAAGAAGAAAGAATTGGCTAGTTAGCATTAATTACACACATAATATATTTTGTTAGTTTAATTGATTTAAGGTTATTTGTGGATATGGATTATATAAAGGGCTAAGATCTCGATAATAAGATGATGAATCTAGGATTCGTCGGAGGGACATTTGATGGAACTTGGATGGTGAAGTTGATCGATCTTCAACATGGAGATAAAATATAGAATGAAAGAAGATAGTTGCATTGCTGGAGCGCCGCCTTGCAGAATTAGGATTCCAAGAACCCTAGATGATTCTCGAACTCGTTGAAATTGTGTAAAAGGCTACGCAAAATTAGGGTTTCATCGTAAACTCTGGATTTTATTGATCTTGAAGACGATATCTAGAATTTGAACCAATCTCAAACTTGAACAAAATGGCCTTCACGAACAAAACTCTAAATTCAAACCCGTTCCGATAGCATATGGAAGACAACAATGCAAAAATGTAATAAATAATAATAATAATGATAAAGAAGTATAAAGAACATTTTGATTGTACGTGGAACTCTACTTCGTAAGGAGTGGTATGAAACCACGGAAGAAGGCCTCTCAAGGTCCAGATATATTATTGTTGCTCTTTCTCAGTGAATATAGGTGGTGTGGGCCTTCTTATATAGTCCCACCAGTATGATCAAGTCCCACATAGATGATGTGGGATTAAACCTGTGGTTGTGGTAATTGGACCTTGGAGGGACCCAATAAAGACACATTCTTTAGCAGTTTATTTTTTATGACTATCTTGTAAGTTTGTTTACTTCATGCTAACGTTTGTATAAATACCATTTAAGGCAGTTTATACAATTACAGTTTTTTTTCAAAGACAATGAAATCTAGTGGTTTTGCTTCTTGTAACAGGAATGGATGCACAAGTTGCTTATGAGTTTCATCGTTTACGTGATAATAAGCCATTCCTTGCTCAAGGGCCAATTTCAAATAAGGTTATGTTCTCTACGAAGTTTCAATGATAAATTTAAAATTTTCACGCAGTTCAGTCCTATCGCTTCTGTCTATCATAGATTTTGTAAACTCCTACATCTTGAAACTATCATGGGTAAATTCTCTGCAGTGTCTTATTCTCCTTGTAGTTTTCGTAGTCAAAGTATTCTTCCCTGCATGATTTTGCAGGAGAATGTGTTTGTATTGCCGCTTGCATGCCAGTATTTGCAATTCTACTCAGCTAGGGTCCTGGAGCATTGGGCTCGACTTGGACCAACATGGGAAAGCTCGGCTCGAGCTCGTCAATTTTATGTGGGCCTTGGGCTGGGTCGAGGCCTGCGTTTTTGAGCAAACCGAGGACCCCGGACTGGCCCAAGGCCCACGGGATTAGGCTCGGCTTCTGGCCGGGCTTGACCTGCCCCATTTCGGTTCCATGAAGTAGCACGTTGGGGAAATTTGAAGGAGACATTGGATGTGTTTTGACTATAAATTTATAGCCCCCAACTTGATTCCAATATGATTTACATGTGGATTACTGAAAGATTTCACCAAATTCTTTTCCATGTGATCGAATCGCGATGGTATGTAAATTATAAGGATATATGGCAAAGTTGGTTAAACTATAAACTATTAATAGGTGATAGATTATATTTACTTAATGCCAAATATTAGAATCTTAGAAGAGATGAAAATTAAGTGATTGCATGGAATTACTATGGTGGGAGCTAATGTACATTGTGCAAATTGTCGATTTTTTTAGCAAATCTAAGCAAGGTTTTTAATTCATTAATAAAAGAGAGATCGTGGCTGGAGTTTGTCACATACAGATGAAATAAAATAGGAAAAAAGAGGACATATGCACAATGCGGCAGAATCAATGTGGGGGAAGTGGTTCGGGTTGGGCCAGCCCGTGCCCTGATGGGTTCGGGCTGGGCCCAACCCGATCTTGATATTTTCGAAAATGAGGGCCCGGGCCTGTCCCATATGTACATCGGGTTCGGGCTTGGGTTTTTGTTGGTTGGGGTCAGGGTCAGGGTCGGGTTTGGTTGGCCCGACCTAATGCTCCACCCTATACTCAGACTGCAAATTTATTGGCTATCTACTCACATCAATATAGTGAAAAACAAGTGACAGATTTATGATGCATTGGTGCATTATGAATTCTTTAGCAAATTTCCATGACTATTTTTCTTCAATAAGCTTGATCTAACTTTAAGTATTATCCCAAATTACAAAAAAAAAAGATATACCTTCTATATTTTAGCTAGCATTACACACACACACGTATGTATGTGCCGTAACTGACAATTAGTTCAACTTTGATTAGATAACAGTCCTTGTATTTTTCTCTCCACTCTCAAAATGAATACTCCACTTGCCTCCTATAAGTGCTTTTGTAATGAAGCTCGTACACTTTTTCTTTTCAGCAACTTCCTATGCTTTGTTTTGATGATCTTACTATGCATACTTATGTTTGGACATGGAACTTGATACAGGTAATATACTCCGGATATAGCTGCTCACAAGGATGGTTCTGCACCCCATGCTCGAGTGACCCAGGCTTGAGGTTAGCCATTTCTGTCCTGCTACTCAACCAACAACCCCCCAACTCAACAACCAAATATACCAACTTGCATATACACAAAGCAAAATGTTATTTAAAAATTTTCACCAATCATATATGTAGTAGTTCTTCCGGTGTAGATCATATCATGCTCAGGTTAGAACATCTACTAAACAAGGTCCACTGACAGATCTTTGAAAAAAATCAATTGCCTAATTTTTTTAAAACACGTAGCTAGTGCAAGTAAGCTCTGGTGTAAAAACAATCTGCCTCCATATGGTTTATTTGATCGGGACATAGTGATTGTAGTGATATAAGTAGTATCAATATCTTTTTTATTGAAGTCAATCGAGTAACACAACTTTAAGATCTTTGTAAAAAATCAATTGCCTACTTTTTTTTAAAATGTAGCTGGTGCAAATAAGGCCATGTTCGATATCGGATCTCTGGTGTAACAACAATCTGTCTCCGTATGGTTTATTTGATCAGGAAATAGTTGTTGCGACATAAATAACATGAATAGTAATTTGTATCTTTATTGAAGTCAATCGAGAAAGGCAAGTCTAATATCATTGAACAAATCTACATCAGCTAGGCAATTGTTTGTGCCATGTTCATGCCAAGGCTCTTGAGTCTTGGTTGTTGTATACTTATATGAGATGAATAAAATTTTGCTTGTAACATTATTTTTGGTATCCATCTCTTCTAAAAAAAAATCCATCTGCCATGCTTTTGCTCGTATTCTGCACTGGAGTGGGAGACAATTGTTTGCTTTTTGCTGACGTAGGTCATTATGCATAACATTCACTTGTGGACTTCCTATTCAGAAAAACAACTACCACAATCAGCATATTTATGCTACAATATGGAGAAGTTCACTCTTCATATACTAGACATCCTTTTGTACGAAGGACTTCATGTGTAACACCGCAAACATAGTATCATATCTAAAACTCACAAAGTGTTAGAATGGATTATAAAAGTGGGGTGATATTGCTTGTCAACTTGGGCTTGGGTGATTGTCAATGGATCCAATTGGGCCCTATGGAAAGGATTGGAATGAAAATGCTACTATTATCGTAGCCCTAGAGCTCTCTTATGTAGGAGAAAAGCTCTAAAGGAAAATTACATAAAGAGACAACGGAAAAAGAAAATTACGAGATAATAATATAGAGATATAAAATATCTCAACACACCCCTCAAGTTGGAGCATATATATCTATCATGCTCAGCTTGGAACAACAACGATGAAAAGGGCCCTTTGCAAGAGCTTTGGTAAACATGTCTGCAATCTGATTGCCTAAAGCAACATGAGAAGTGAATATGAACCCCTTTTTAAATCAAATCACGGGTGTAGTGGTAGTCAACCTCAATGCATGGAAGGCCGTATCGATATCGTTTCGGTCCGTCCGGAAATGGATATATCGGGATATATCGACGATATATCGACGATATCAGTGGAAATGTCGAAAATGACGCAAAAAAGCCAAATTTTGGCATTTTTTTAGAAATTTGGGTCATCCAAGATATTAAAACAACAAATAACGTACAAATACACACTTATATCACACATATCTGTCCATTTACAGACCATATATCGCACATATCGGTCATATCGAACATATCGATATTAATATTAACTCTTAACTTGTAAATATTGGAAATGTATTTCATTCAAGTTCTTATAACATGAAATACTACAAATATACACCTAGAAAATACATATAGATCATTTATAAGGACTATGATCCTTATAGTGCACATATCGATCATATCGAACATATCGTTGATATTGTTAGTTGTTAACATACTATATATATTGAAAATGGAGTTCATCCAAGTACTTTGATCACTAAATAATTTACAAATGTACTCTTGCTCTCTTAGATAACACATATCGATCATCTACGAACCTTCTATCGCATATATAGATACGATTGTACTATTAGTTGTTGACCTATATATATATATATATTGAAAATGGAGTTTATCCAAGTTCTTAGATCACTAAATAACGTACAAATATACTCTTAGATCACACATATCGATCATCTATAAAGCTTATATTGCATATATCGATCATTTTGAACATATCGATATTAATGTTTGATTCGTGACTTATAGATTTTTTGAAGAATTGACTTATAGATATTGGAAATGGATTTCATTCAAGTTTTACAACATGAAATAACTTGTAAATATACATCAAGTTGAAGAACCATTATATGCACCCTCCTGTCACACCATACCCTACCGACCCGGAACAAAGTATATAAATCATAGATTGTTTTAATACTAGGTGTAGCTAGATAGGTAGTGGAATCAAGCTTGCATGAATAATAACATTCATATATAGGGATATCGACGAAATATCGGCGATATCGATCGATATCTTGTATTTTTTGTACTGAATCCATTCATTTTTGACCGATATTAGCCGATACGGCGATATATCGACGATATATCGTCGATATCCCTGTAAAAGGATATACACTCCAATTTCGATACCCCCAACCTCTCGATACCGATATATCGGTGATATATCGGCGATACGGCCTTCCATGCCTCAATGTGCTTTGTTCTTTCATGAAAAGCTGGATTATTAGCTATGAATAGAGCAACTTGGTTATCACATTTAAGGTGCATAGGAAGAGGTTCCTCAATAGCTAGGTCAGTCAGAACGGACTTAACCCGCATCATTTTTGTGCTTCCTTGGGTCGTGACCCTATACTCTGATTCAGTGCTGGATTTGGCCACAATCGTCTGTTTCTTGCTCTTCCATGAAACTAATGAGCTGCCCACAAATACAGTGAAGCCTGAAGTAGACTTCCTGTCCTTGGGACACCTCACATAGTCTGCATCCACACATCATGAAACTGCAAGAGACGTGTCTCTCCTGAATAAAAGCCCTGCACCTGGAGAAGACTTGAGATACCTTAAGATCATATTGATTGCATCCTTGTGAGCCTACCTAGGTTGCTCCATAAACTGGCTGACCTTACTGACAACAAATGATATATCATGTCCGGTAATAATGACATATAATAGTTTTCCTACCAGTTCTCTGTATTGTCTCTTATCCACCTCTGCAGAGTCATCGTCATACAATCTAGCATTGAGACCCATTGGAGTAGTAGCAGGTCTACATCCTGTCATACCCGTCTCAGATAGAAGATCAATGACGTATTTTCTTTGCGTCATTACCATTCCCTGCTGATTTCTTGCAAATTCTAAGCCAAGAAAATGTCCAGGTTGCCAAGATCCTTGGTCACAAAATGTTGTCCAAGAAAATCCTTAGCTGCCTGAATATTGTGGTTATCACTGCATGTAATAATAATATCATCCATATAGAACAAAATATCAATCGTACCTCTATGGGTTCTCTTAACAAACAGAGAATGATCTGCAGTAGATCTGACAAAGTCCTGTTCTGGAACCAAGCCCTTGGACTCTTCTTAAGGCCATATATGGCCTTGTGGAGTTTACACACCATACTGGACGCCCCCTCAACAACAAATCCTTGTGGTTGTTGCGTATAAATTTCTTCCTGCAAATCTCCATACAAGAAAGCATTTTTGACATCTAATTGGAAAAGTGGCCAATTCTGGACCACATTAATGGTAATAAGAATGTGCAATGTGGAGTGACGTGCAACGGGAGGAAAGTTATCCTGATAATCCACCCCATAGGTTTAGGTGAACTTCGAGAAACCAGCCTTGTATCTATCCACAGAACGATTTGCACGGTGTTTATTGTAAACACCCACTTACTGCCAACAACTGAGGCACCTAGGGGAGGGGGTACGACACTCCACGTACCACGAGTCTGTAAAACGACCATCTCTTCTTTAATAGCAAGACGCCATGGCCCACTTTGCATAGCTTCCTGATATGACTATGGTATCTGCACAATTGACAAGACAACTACAAACCTATGAAAGTCCCTAGATAGCCGTTCCAAGGAAACATGAGAATAAAGAGGATGCATAGTGCATGCACGCCTCTTCCTATGTAGAGCAATAGGCACGCCCAAGTCCACCGTATCTTCAGAAGGAGGATCGTCTATGACATCCTGCACCTCAATCTGCGTAGTCAAATCACCAATGCCATTAGTGGATTTCAAATGCTCAGAACATACCTTGAGTGTGCTGGATGATTGAGGAGGCACGTGAGTATGAGGTCTGTGCTGGGAACCTGAGGAAAGAAAGGTGTGGTAGGAGGTGGAGGTGGTGGGTGGTGGTGGTGTAGGGGATGGTGGAGGAGACGGTGATGTAGTGTTGCTTGGAATTGGTGAGACTGGAGGTAGATGCATATAAACCTCTTCTCCACTTTCTGAAGGGATGAGCTTGTCACCTGTAGGAGAGAAATACATAATGGATTCAAAGAAGGTGACATCTGCACTAACACAATACCTTCGTCGAGCAGGGTCAAAGCAACGATACCCCTTTTGGGTCTTGGAGTACCCAACAAACACACACTTAACCGCTCCAGGAGAGAGCTTGTCAAGACCTGGAGACATCTGATGAAGAAAAGCAACGGATCCAAAGACACGTGTTAGAGAAAAAAGGTATGTCTCGGGAAACACAATCAAGAACAAGATCTTCTCCCCCAGAATCGATGAAGGCATACGATTCACCAAATAGCAAACAGCGAGAACCGTGTCCACCCAGTAAGAATGAGGAGGACGACTCTGAATCAGAAGAGTCCTGGTAACATCCAAAAGATGGCGATGTTTCCTCTCAGCCACCTCATTCTGTTGAGAAGTATACGCACAAGATGTCCGATGCAGAATACCATAGGATCTAAGGAACTGAGAAAGTTGTGTACTGCAGAATTCAAGTGCATTATCAGAACGTATAAACTTGACATTCACAGAAAACACATTCCTTATTTCATTAATAATGGACTGAATAACATGACCAACATCAGACTTGTTCTTAAAAAGAAAAGCCCTCGACAATCTAGAGAACTCATCAACAACAACAAGATAAAACATATGCCCCTGAAGATCTGGGACACGACTGGGATCTCAAATATCAAAATGAATCAATTCAAAAAGATTATGACTACTTTGACCCTGACGACTCTAGAATGTGTACCTATGATGCTTCTCAAGCTGGCAAGCCTCACACTGAAAAGTAGAGCGAGGAGAGATCTGAGGAAGAACGTGACACAACTTTTGCGGAGGAAGATGACCAAACCGAAGATGCCACATATAGGGAGAAACAGATCCAATACGAAGAGAAGAGGCACCAGCATAAGGGGACTATACCAATCTGTAGAGATCCCTTGCTCACGGCCAGAACCAATCACCCTGCTCGTTAGAATATCCTGAAACAGAAGAGCAGAAGGGTCAAATATGGCACGACAATGTAAATCCTTGGTGATTTGACTAATAGATAGTAAGTTCGTAGAGAATTCAGGAGCGTAAAGAATGTTCTGAAGCTGCATTGCATGAGTTAACTGCACCTCCCCCTAACTAGTAATAATGGGAGAATGTGTCCCATCTGTTATCACGACTGATCTACCTGACTGAGTTGGGCTATAAGTACTAAACAACCCTCTGTCATCACAGAGATGATGGGAAGCTCCTGAATCCATAATCTATTCTGACAAGTCTGCTCTGTAACAACTAGTAAAAGCATATGTTGTACTTGATGTAGATACAGAGGCTGAGGCAGCTACCTCTGATGATCCTAACGGAGAGCCAGCTGATCCAGGAGAAGGCATAATCTCCCTGAGCCGCGCTACTAACTCATCAAATCTATGATCAGATGCAGTTGAAAAAATGCTGCCCTGTTGGATCTGTTCTGCAACACGTGCTGAAGCAAGAAACCCATGCTTAGAATAATATGTTTCCTCAGAATGACATGGCTTGTGGCAGTAGGTGCGCAGTTGATGAGGGGGTCGACTGCCCCCTCCTCGTCTACGGCCACCACGACGACAGAACTGTGTAGAGGTCCCCCTACCACGAGATGCTGCCATGACTGAGGAAGTCTGAGACAACTGAGTACCATCTGAAGATATGGAGAGCTTGCTCAGCTTGCGATATGCCTCCTCCATTGGAGGTATAGGCATCAATAAGAATTTGTGTTCTAGCAATGTCATACTCTGAGTCAAGTGTTGCTAGAAAAACTCCAGTCATCACCGAATCTCTATATGCCTTGAGTTGTTCTAGTGTGGCAGTTAAGGGAATGTAACCATGTAACTTCTCAAACATACCCTTTAAAGAAGTGTAAAAGGTATAGAGAGGGCGGTCATTCTGCTTAGATGTGAAGATGTTGTGTTGGAGTTGCAAAATCTTCGACTCATTCTTTGTTGGAGAATATGTAGCAGTGAGAATGTCCCACATAGCCTTGGTCATGGGCTGACTCAATGTATCATTGGCCATCTCCATGGACATTGTCCCAGAAAACCACATGCGTGCATATGTGTCATCTGCCTCCCATGAGGGTTAACCCCAGTCTTGTCAACGTGCTCCTCCTGTGTGAGAATATGATTCTTGCTATTGCATTGCATTAAACTTATGAACTGCATGGTGCACAATTCATAGTTTGTTCCATCCATCTTCACGATGGGTGTTGGACCTTTGAAGGCACCTAGGATGGAACATTTGCTTTGTTGTCTGACATGGTGACACGATCTTCGAGACTGGGGTTGTAAACTGGAATAAGTTTGTCTACATAAACATATAGGAACACTGTTGTAGGTGTAGACTTATACCACAACCTCTCCCATCTACTAGGGGCCTCCTGAGGTACTAGGATGGGTTTAGAGAGCTAAACACCACACCCTACGAAACCAAGGCGACATCACAGGAATCGGCAGGAGCTGGGTAGCAGCGGTGGATGCCGCTGCAATAGGAGGTTGTGGTGTACGACAGTCACAGGCGGCGGTGGAAGCTACATGCGGAGGCGGTGTATGGCAGCCACAGGCGGTGGCTATGGGCTACAACAGCGGTTGTTGCTGCTTCTTCGTGACGGTGACAGGCAGCGACAACCGCTGTTGCTGCTTCCTTGTGGCAGCAGTGGTTGCGCGAGAAAAGGTAGGGTTTTGGTGGGGAAGGAATTATGCTCCGATATAGGATCGTCGCTCTGAAACATCCGGAAAGGATTGGAATGAAAAGGATACTATTACCGTAGCCCTAGAGCTCGCTTATATAGGAGAAAAGCTAGGGAAATTACATAAAGAGACAACAGAAAAAAGAAATTACAAGATAATAATAAAGAGATATAAAATATCTCAACAGGCCCACCCAACAAATTGTCTGGACTAGTCTCATTGATAACGGTTATCTAGGCTCGAGACATTACTTCAGGCATCTAAATATCGTGGTTGTTGCAATAAAATGAACATTGGTAGCATTAGTCATAAACTGATTTAATTTGCCAACTATGAAAGTGATAGTGAACCTTCCAATAGTCTGATACATGAACTTTCCTATCGGCTATCAGTTTCACCATATCATCATACCAATTCACTTTTGGACCAATATGAATGAGATCGGGTTAACCTCTTAATATCTTAGTTCCGTGGAGTAAAGGTGTAGCTTTTTATCTTTGAAATTATTAGGAGAATATTCTGTGCTAGGAGCATATTTGGAGAATATTTTATGTGCTAGGAATATTCTACATGAGAATTTTCTATGTGCTAGGAATATTCTATATGCTAGGAGTATATTTTTAGGAGCATTTATGTATTTTCTCCTTTAAGCTCTCTAGGGTTTCTTTCTATATAAGAAACCCTAGACCCCTTGAATAATGCAAGTCCTTTTCATTCTTTCATCATTTTCCACATGGTATCAAAGCAACGGTCCTAGATCGGGGTTCTGACCTAAATCCCGCCGCCACCTCAAGCCCCGAAACCAATGTCATCACGACAACTAGACACTCGGCCCGCTGCACACGACCTAGGACCTTCTCCAAGCTCCTGCGCCACCATCAAGGGGGTCTCCTAGACCCGTACACTCCATGCCTCTGTGTTGTGCCGTGTCAAGCTCCGTCGCTTGGAGATAAGAAGCACCTCCCTGAGCACACAATCTCCAACGCATCTCACAACTTACGTCACCGAAAGCATCTTTTGGATGTGAAGCTTCTGCATACAACAGACTACTTCTAACACTACCGTAATCTGCAGTACTTATGCGATTTCTGAAATCTTTGGATTCTAGAAGATCGCTCAAATTCTGCTTAACACCTGATTTGCTCTAATATGTCATCACCAAGAACTTCCGAATCATGATTCCATATGAAATCGCGACACCATTACCTCCATCTAGCAACGCGTCCAAGCAACTTGACAATAGCTATCATGCGTTATTAAAACAACTCCACAACTTCTGCTAAAGATTCTGCAGAACTCTACTCCCATGGCAACTACTGATATCACACATCTAGCTACCACCTCAGATATTGTAGCCAACTCTACTTATGTACTAGCACCAACATGGATTATTGACTCCGGTACGTCTACTCACTTGATTGGAGAAGGCAATTGTTTGACCTCGTCTCAACCATCTTCCACTGTAAAGTCCGTTCGGATAACAAACGATGCTCATTCTCCTGTTATGACCGTTAGAACTATGGAGTTCTCCTCCAAGCTCAAGCTCAATGGCGTTTACTGTGCACCAGATTTTCCTCTTAGTCTCCTATCTGTTCATAAGCTATGTGTTGAATTGAATTGTCGAGTGATTTTTTATGAGTTCCATTGCTATTTTCAGGACATTCGGACGATGCAGATTTTTGGTGGGGGACATGAGAAGAGCAGTCTTTACTATCTTGATATCCATGTTGATACAACCTTTGCAGGTGCTACCTTTGTGTCAGCTGACCCATTACCATGGCATTTACGTTGGCCACCCATCTGCCAAAGCTTTTTCTCATATGTTTCCCGGATTGTCAACTCTGAAACCTTTTGAGTGTGAAGCATGTCAGTTCGGCAAACACCATCATGCTTCTTTTCCACCTAGAACTGAGTCACGTCGATCATTACCTTTCTCTTTGATCCATTGTGATATCTGGGGACCTTGTCCTGTTCGTACTATTGTCAGTCATAGATACTTTGCTGTAGATGATTACAACATGTCTTCTTGGGTCTATCTAATCAAAGAGCGGTCCGAAATTAAACGTCTTTCTCCAAATGTATTCATACTATCAGAATTGACAATGCTATTGAGTTCATTCAACAGGATTTGGTGTCTTTCTTTGCCACTCAGGAGACCCTTCACCAAACCTCCTATCCATATACCTCACAGCAGAACGGGCTAGCGGAAAGGAAGCTTCGTCACCTTTTAGGCATTGCTCGTACCCTACTTACTCACATAAAGGTTCCAAAAACCCACTGGGGGGATGTCGTTCTTACTGCTACCTACCTCATCAATAGGGTCACATCCTCAGTCCTCAAGGGGGTAACTCCTTTCTCACTATTGTTTCCTGACGAGGAATCTTTTCCACTTCCATTGAGAATTTTTGGTTGCATTGCCTTCATACACAATTTTCATATATAGATATATTGTCTCCTCATGCTATTAAGTGTGTTTTCCTTGGATATTCTCATACCAAAAAGGGGTACAGGTACTACGACCCTGCAAGTCATCATTACTACATTTTTGCAGATGTCACTTTCTTTGAACAGACTAGTTATTTTACTCAGTCTATCAGCGACATACCCTTGAAGCTCTCACCACCACCCATTGTTTACAAAAGAAAACATACTAGTCATTCTGCACCTGTATCGTTACCTATTCCTTATTTGCAGGATGATGTACCATCTTCCAATGTCCCCACCACTGTAGCTCCGGATGCTCCACAAGAACTCCCTATAGCTCTGCACTGGACAAAAAGGCAATGTACTATACATCTTGTGTCACATTTTACTTCCACTGATAGCCTATCCATTTGTGACAAGTGATTTGCAGATGCTCTTATGGCTATTATTATTCCCCGTGATCATTACAGTGCATTGCAGGACCATGGTTGGAAAAAGACCATGGATGAGGAGATGGACGCGCTTACATCCAGGGGCACATGGGATCTTGTGTCGTGTCCAACATGTGTCAAGCTTGTTGCCTGCTAATGGGTCCTCACGACCAAACAATCTCCTGATGGTTCTATTGACAGGCTAAATGCCAGGCTTGTGGCGAAGGGATTTACTCAGACTTATGAAGTTGATTACTTTGAGACGTTTTCTCCTGTATCTAGGATGGGTTCAATTCGCACTATTCTCTCTGTTGCAGCTAACAAGAACTGGACAATCTTTTAGCTCGATGTAAAGAATACATTTCTATACGGTGACCTTGAAGAGGTCTATATGATGCAGCCACCGGGTTACTTCGTCGAGGGGGAGTATGTATGCCGAGTCCGTATGGCCATTTATGGTCTAAAGTAGAGTCCACGAGCTTGGTTTGACGGACTTACTAATGAGACAAGCTCTCTTGACTTCTACAAGACAACATTTGATTATTATGTGTTTATTAGACGATGATCCACTGGCACGTGATACTTGTTGTCTATGTAGATGGTATGGTGGTTACTGGTCATGATGACAGAGGCATTCTAGAGACCAAGACCTTCCTCCAGAAGGTATTTGTCACCAAGGACCTTGGTCAACTCCGATACTTCCTCGGTATTGAGGTGATACACACTGTAAAAGGATTACATCTATCACAACGGAAATACTGCCTGGATATTCTTATAGAGGCTAGTTTACTTGGATGTAAACCATCTGGCATCCCAACAGAGGTATGGAAAGATGCTACATCCGATGATCCTGAGTTTGAGGATACTATACAGTATAGAAGCTTCGTATGCAAACTGATTTACCTCATAGTTACTCGGCCTGATATAGCGTATGCTGTAAGCAGAGTCAGCCTCCATATAGAGAGACCTCTTTACAGTCATTGGCAGGATGTTCTTCTGATCCTTCGATATTTGAAGGAGTCTCTGGGGCGAGGCCTCTTCTACAGGGCCAATGGTCACACTGATGTCACCGCTTATGCAGATGCAGATTATGCCAGTTCACCTGAGGATCGACGATCCATTACAGGCTATGCTATGTTTGTTGGTGGTAACCTTGTGACATGGTGAAGCAAGAAGCAGACCGTGGTTGCTAGATCGAGTGCACAGGCAGAATACAGGGCAATGGCTCATGCCACTTGTGAGATTACCTGGCTTGTCTCCTTTTTACAGGAGCTTGAACTTCATGTTAATACTATTGTACCTTTATATTGTGATAGCAGATATGCTACATACATTGCCACTAATCCGGTATTTCATGAGTGGACTAAGCACATTGAAGTTGATTGTCACTTCATTCGAGATGTGGTACGAGGAGGAAAGATTATTACCCCTCATATCTCCGCAGACCTTCAACTTGCAGATATATCCACGAAAGCACTACCAAAGAAGCGTCTCTCATTGATGATTTTCAAGTTGGGAATGATCGACAGATATGCTCCAACTTGAGGGAGAGTGTTAGCAGAATATTCTGTGCGAGGAGTATATTTGGAGAATATTCTGTGTTAGGAATATTCTGCATGAGAACATTCTATGTGCTAGGGATATTTTATATGCTAGGAGTATATTCTTAGGAGCATTTATGTATTTTCTCCTTTGAGCTCTCTAGGGTTTCATGCTATATAAGAAAACCTAGACCTGAAAAATATAAGTCCTTTTCATTCTTTCATCATCTTCCACAGAAATAAAATAATATATTGCTTGTTACCATCAAGATTCGAAATATCGATATCGTATCAGTCAGCCTGAAAAGGGATATATCGATGATATCAGTGGAAATATTGGAATTGATGCAAAAAAACGATTTATCACAAACTAAGATCATACTAGTTCTTAAAACAATAAATAACATGCAAATACACACTTATCTGAAAGAATGTGATATATTTAGCAAACTAATACACATTATCTCGCATATATCGTTATGTAAATACTGACTAGTGATTGCAGTTGGATATTGGAAAGGAACTGATAAAATTCAAACAATAACATAGTGACATCAAAGACGTGTATTTAACACATTAACTCTACATCACATCACATATTATATATAAACACAGTGCCGAGATATATCGAATATAATACGAACTAGCTAATGAGCATAATAACATGTGTATGTCGATGCATAATAACATGTGTATGCCGACATTCCTTGATCAACTTTAGAGTTGTTTCATCTCTATCCCAAAAGGGAGCGAAGTTGCCCATTCACAATCAGAAAAAATATATAAATTATAATGTATTTTTAATACAAGGAAAATCCAAAATAAATCGATCAGACTTAAAAATCCAAAATAAATCGATCAAAGTTAAAAAATGGTGATTTTGAGCAATATCAGCACCGCATCAATGGTATCAATTGATACTAAACAATATCTAAGAAAATGTGTATTGAAATCTTCAATTTTTGACCAATGTTAGACAAATTGTCGATATCTCGTGAGGTATCATGCGATATCCCGGAATTTGGTATATACCGAATATCGAAGTCATCCCTCTAGTGATACCAATATAATGCCGACACATTGTCGTATTTTGAACCATGCTACAAATAATAAATTTGATAATTTATTCGTATTAGATTTGTTGGTAAATATGTTAATATATGGAGTGGCTAGAAAATTTTAACAAATCAAGTTTTAAAGTTTAAAGAATAAAAAATTACCTTCCAATCTTCTTTCCTTATAAAAGAAGCAATAAAGTCAATTAACATAGTTGATATCTAGAGAGCATCAATATTGACACGATATCAATTATATAACCCGAAATGATGGAAATTTTGCACTAAATACTTAAAATTTCATCAATATCAGTGATATCATGCCAATATATCGCTCGATATCAGTGGATATCGATATCCAGGGTAATATAGATATCCTTAACTTGTCGATATGGAATATATCGTCTATATATAATGAGGATATATCTCAATATATCGAGGATACATCGACATATTTCGATCCATGGTAATCATCAAAATCTCCCTCAAGGAAATACCAAAGAGGAGTCGTCTTTGTTGAGGGAAAATCAAGAGTTGTTTAATACGAAACCCTAGAGCTCTCTTATATAGGAGAAAAGCTCTATGGGGGTAAATTACAAATAAAAGACTATAATCATGCTCAGCTTGGAACAACAATGATGAAAAGGACCTCTAGCCAGGGCTTTTGTAAACATATCAACAATCTGATCTCCTGATGCAACATAGGATGTTGAGATAAGCCCCTTTTGGATCAAGTCACGAGTATAGTGACAGTCTACCTCGATGTGCTTTGTCCTTTCATGAAATGCGGGATTGTTAGCTATAAATAAGGTTGCCTGATTATCACAGTTAAGTTGCATAGGAAGAGGTACGTTGATCGTTAAATCGGTGAGAACAGATTTGACCCACATCATCTCAGTACTACCTTGGGCCGTATCTCTATATTCTGATTCTGCACTGGATCGAGCAACAACTGTTTGTTTCTTACTCTTCCATGAGACTAATGGGCTACCAACAAAAACAATAAAGCCTGAAGTAGACTTCCTGTCATTAGGACATCCAGCATAATCCGCATCTGCACACCCTGTAACAGAGAGAGACGTGTCTCTCCTAAACAAAAGACCTGCACTTGGAGATGACTTCAAGTATCTCATAATCATAAACACATATTCCATATGTGTCTGCCTGGGTTGCTCCATGAACTGACTTACTTTATTCACAGCAAATGCTATATCAGGCCTGGTAATAGTAACATACAACAATTTCCCTACCAGTTCTCTATAACGTCTCTTATCCACCTTCTCAGATCCATCATCATGATGCTTAACATTAGGATCCATTGGGGTAGTAGCTGGTCTACATCCTGTCATTCCTGTCTCAGATAGATTAGTAACATACTTCCTTTGTGTCATAACCATACCTTGTTGATTTCGTGCAAATTCCAGTCCTAGGAAGTAACGAAGCCTACCCAAGTCCTTGGTAACAAACTGATGTCCAAGGAAGTCCTTTGCTGCCTTAATTCCTTGTGCATCACTGCCAGTAATAACAATGTCATCAACATAAACCAAGATGACTACAATACCTCGCTGGTCTCTCTATAGAAAGAGAGTATGATCTGCTGTAGATCTAACAAACCCCTTTTGTTCAATTAACTCTGAGAGCTTCTGAAACCACGCCCTCGTACTTTGCTTAAGACCATATATAGCCTTATGAAGACGGCACACCATACTGGACTTCCCCTCAGCAGCAAACCCAGGAGGCTGCTGCATGTAAACTTCCTCCTGCAAATCACCATACAAGAAAGCATTTTTGACATCCAACTGGAAGAGAGGCCAATCTCGCACCACAGCAACCGAAATAAGAATCCGTAAGCTAGAATGACGTGCCACAGGAGAGAATGTGTCATGATAGTCCACCCCATATGTTTGGGTGAACCCATGAGCAACCAACCTGGCCTTGTAACGATCGACTGTACCATCAGCACGCTGCTTCACAGTAAAAACCCATTTGCTACCAACAATAGACGCACCTGGTGGAGGGTGAACAACACTCCATATACCACGTGATTGTAATGCTGCCATCTCTTCCTCCATGGCCAAACGCCACTGGCTACTCTGCAGGGCCTCCTGATACAATCGCGGTATCTGTACAACAGACAATCCCACAACAAAATGCCGAAAGTCCTTGGATAAACGTTCCATTGAAACATGAGAACCAAAGTCCACCCCATATTTGGGGTTCATCGTACGTGCTCGCTTCTGCCTCCGGAGTGCAATAGGAATATCCAAATCATCAATATTGGCAGTAGAAGTATATGTTTGGATGAACCCATGAGCAACCAACTCGGCCTTGTAACGATCGACTGTACCATCAGCACGCTGCTTCACAGTAAAAACCCATTTGCTACCAACAATAGACGCACCTGGTGGAGGGTGAACAACACTCCATATACCACGTGATTGTAATGCTGCCATCTCTTCCTCCATGGCCAAACGCCACTGGCTACTCTGCAGGGCCTCCTGATACAATCGCGGTATCTGTACAACAGACAATCCCACAACAAAATGCCGAAAGTCCTTGGATAAACGTTCCATGGAAACATGAGAACCAAAGTCCACCCCATATTTGGGGTTCATCGCACGTGCTCGCTTCTGCCTCCGGAGTGCAATAGGAATATCCAAATCATCAATATTGGCAGTAGAAGTATCATCGGCACCCTGAAACTCATTCTGTGCAATCAAATCACCCGTGCTATCAGAAGAACTCAAATAATCAAGACATACCTTGGGCGTACTGGGTGATTGAGGAGGCGCCTGAGCTGGAGGCCTTCTCTGGTAGACCTGTGGAAAGAATTTAGGAGACGACGGAGGTGGTGGCGGCGGCGATGGTGATGATGATGGCAGTGATGGTGGAGGTGATGGAGGTGATGGAGGAGGACCTATCACTGACGGAGGAGGAGGCATATAAATATCTTCGCCATCCTCCGAAGGAGCAAGCCTGTCACCTGTGGGGGAAAAATACATAATAGACTCAAAGAAGGTGACATCAGCACTGACATAATATCATCAAACAGGGTCAAAACAACGATAGCCTTTTTGGGTTTTGGAATACCCAACAAACACACATTTCACTGATCTGGGGGAAAGCCTGTCAAGACCAGGAGAGAACCGATGAACAAACGCAACGGATCCAAATACACGAGGCGTAAGCGAGAAAAGATCCTTCTCGGGAAACACAATCAAGAACGAGACCTTTTCCCCTAACGCAGAAGAAGGCATACGATTCACTAGGTAACAAGAAGTTAGAACCGCATCTCCCCAATAGGAATGAGGAGCACGGCTCTGAATCAAGAGAGTCTTGGTGACATCCAGTAGATGACGGTGTTTCCTTTCAGCCACCCCATTCTGTTGAGAGGTATAAGGACACGACGTCTGATACATAATACCATGAGATTTAAGAAATTGAGAAAGTTGAGAAGTGCAGAATTCTAGAGCATTTTCTGAACGTATGTACTTAATTCTGGCAGAAAAAATGTTCTTGACTTCATTAATAAAAGACTGAATAACATGACCAGCATCAAACTTATTCTTGAGAAGAAAAACCCAACATAGCCTAGAAAACTCATCAACAACAACAAGATAAAATCTGCCCCCTTATGATCAGAGACACGACTAGGACCCCAAATGTCAAATGGAACAACTCAAACAGACTATAACTACTCGGACCCTGGCGACTCTAGAAAGAATACCGGTGGTGTTTCCCAAGCTGACAGGCCTCGCACTGGTAAGTAGAGCGAGGAGAAATCTGAGGGAGAACATGAACCGGCTTTTGCAAAGGAAGATGACCAAATCTCAGATGCCACATATACGGAGAAACATACCCAGTGCGTAATGAGGATGAGACACCGGCATATGAAGACTGCACAAGTCTGTAAAGGCCCCCTTGCTCACGGCCAGTTCCAATCACTCTGCCCGTAAGTATATCCTGAAACACAAGAGCAGATGGATCAAATATAGCATGACAATGTAAATCTTTGGTGATTTGACTAATTGATAATAAATTCATTGAAAATTCAGGTGCATAGAGAACATTAGAAAGTCTCAAGGTAGGAGTCAATTGCACCTCCCCCTGACCAGTGATGGGGGAATGTGTACCATCTGCTATCACAACCGATCGTCCAGATCGAACAGGATGAAAAATACCAAACTAACCTCTGTCGCCACAGAGATGGTGTGATGCACCTGAATCCATGATCCATTCTGATAGATCTGCCTTGTAACATGTAGTAAAGGCAAATGCCGTACCTGTTGTGGATGCAGAGGCTGATGCAACCACTTCTGAGGATTCTGAAGGAGAACTAGTGGATCCAGATGTGCCAGGCATAATCTCTCTCAGTCGTGCTACAAGCTCATCGAACCTCTGATCAGGTAAACTCCCAGTCTGTTGTGTCTGCTCTGCAACTCTGGCTGACGCTGGAAACCCATGCTTAGAATAGCAGGTCTCCTCAGAATGACCTGTCCTGTGACAGAATGTGCATGATCGACCTCGACCACCACCTCCTTTACCACGGTTGGAACTTCCTCGACCACGATATGCTGTATGGCTGCCTCTACCACGTGAAGCTGCCATCGCTGAAGATGTCTGCTGTTGTACGGTACTACCAGAGGATATGGATAGTCTGCTCAATCTCCGATACGCCTCCTCCATCGGAGGTATCGTAGCATCAGTGAGGATCTGGGCACGAGTTGCATCATACTCCGGATCCAGGGCTGCTAGGAATACCCCAGTCATCACAGAGTCTCTATATGCTTTAAGTTGTTCTGGTGTAGTAATCAAAGGTATGTAACCATGCAGCCTCTCGAACATACCCCTCAGAGAAGTATAGAGGGTGTGAAGAGGACGACCATTCTGCTTTGACGTGAAATTATCATGCTGGAGCTGGAGGATCTTAGACTCATTCTTTGCCGGAGAGTAAGTCGCTGCAAGAATGTCCCACGTAGCCTTTGCAGTAGGCTGGCTCAGTATATCATTAGCTATCTCCGTGGAAACGGTCATGGATAGCCACACTCGAGCATACGCATCATCTGCCTCCCATGAGGCGTGTATCCCGGTCTTGTCACTTGGCTCCTCTGTAGTGAGGATGTGCTTCTTGCCGTTACACTGCATCAAACTCATGAACTGCATGGCCCACAATTCATAATTGGTTCCATCCATCTTGACAATGGGTGCTGAACCTTTGAAGGCACCCGAGGACAGAACATCCACCTTGTTGTCAGACATGATGACAACAATTTCTATAGACTGGGACTACAAGAGGCTTAGACAAGATTGTCTACTTGGACATAAATGAAGGTGGTTGTGGGCGTAGACTCATTCCACAACCCCTTCCATGCCTTGAAGTTCTTCTTTTCTTTGGAAGGACTAGACTATAATGCTCGCAGACACGCAGGAAACAAGTGCACAGGTGCACGAGGTCCGCGTGAAGAAGTTAGGGCACATGAGAAGCGGCGCGCAGAGCGTAGGACTGCAGCCCGGTCACGCACGCAGTGCGCACAGGGCACAGGAGGGGCTCGCGCGCGTGAAGCCTTCCAGCCGCACATGGCACACGCAAGGAGGCGCGTGCGCAGGTTGCGCAGGAGGCGGCGGAGGCGCGTGGGGTGCTCGAGCGAGCAGAGGCGGCGCCGGGCGAAAGGCTATCGGTGGGGACAAGGAACTAGGGCACATGCTCCGGTCTAGGACCGTCGCTCTGATACCATGTTGAGGGAAAATCAAGAGTTGTTTATTACGAAACCCTAGAGCTCTCTTATATAGGAGAAAAGCTCTATGGATAAATTACAAATAAAAGACTATATAAACACAATATTTTAACAGTCTTCGATTACCACAGGGACATGATTCTGGCTTATTTCTGATTTATTTATTTTTCAATATATCTGGGATGGCATCTACCATTGGATGAACATTTTCATTCTTATTCTAAAAAATAAAAAATTCTGTCCACCACAAAGCTAATTTCACAAAGGAATGGAAAACCTGCTTATCTGTTACTCCCTTTCCCTTCCCAATTTTCCATGTTTGGTTGTATTTCTCAAGTGTGGAACCCGATAGAATGCAGGTGGAAATGTGATTCATACTGCAAAATTGCAAATGGACGTGGTTTCCAGCAAAACCACATTTTTTTTCTAGTTGGCATGCCTCCAATCCCATCCCTTCCATTCGACCCAATGCATTGCAGAGTCCAACTTTATGACCTCGCGCACACTGTTTCCGGCCGAAACCCGCAGTTTCAAAATGCAGGTATTATATAAACCCCCTAGGGTGAGGTATGTTGTACTTGTATCCTCTATAAGATAAGATCTGCCGCCACCATCGAGTAGTCCTGTTAAGAGTGAACCTTGTGCTGTTGTGCATCTGTTCTATGTGATTATCTTGCTTGGTTATTTAATAATTCCTTTGGCTCGTGTTTCATTTCCGCTACACAACATTTCTAACTGTTGATATGGATTATCACACGCTTACAACTTTATATCACATTTTAAAAAATATTAGCAATAAGATAACTCTAGTTTCATTTGCTCGTGATATGCTCAAGACAATAGAAAGTTATTGTCATATTTAGCGATATCTTACTATTCTGAACTTGCACGATGACTTCCTTTTGCTGCACTCAATATCAATTTGTTAGCCCTGATATCTTAATGTGCATGTCTATAGCTGAGATTCACACATCTGGTATTTTCTCCATAAAGCGATGCTTCATTTTATAGTAAATATTATGCTTATACTTGCAGCCTCTATAGGTGGTGTTCTTCTATTTTTAATGATTTCCCGTTAATGCAGGAGTCTGAAAAATATCTTGAGACTCTCCATAAAAAAGACCAACTCTTCCAATTGGGAAGACATTAAAATCTCCAAAGGGTACTATTCCTTATCATAGAGAGATGGTTATAGGTGCAGCTTTTTGAATAAGTACACTACAAAAGATTGCATCTTTTTGGAAAAGGGTTCAGTTTTTATATACTCTCAGTTCATTGTATCTACCATCATTTGCTGAATGGGATAATTTTCCATTTTTATATACTTTTATTAGTAAAAAAATGCATTTTAGGACTAATATGAGGATATGTAGTTTATAGTTTTGTGCAGATTTCAGATTGTATCCTTTTTTTCCCGTCAACCGGAGATAGTCTTGTATCAATAACAAGTACATTTATCTTCCACCATTTGTTGAATGGGACAATTTTCCATTTTTATATACTTTTATTAGTAAAAAATGCATTTTAGGACTAATATGAGGATATGTAGTTTATAGTTTTGTGCAGATTTCAGATTGTATCTTTTTTTTCCCGTCAATGGGAAATAGTCTTGTATCGATAACAATTACATTTGCCTAAATTTTGAAGAAAGACTTGGGTAGATTTTCAAAGTATTTTAACTCTGTACCTTGAGTAAATTTAAGCTCATGTATTGAGAAATCGACTTCACATGTATTCGACTTATATGGGTTTGTCTTTTAAATTAGTTGTTTGGTGCTCAAACCTCTCATCTTTTTGATACAATATGAATTTTTATTTATAAAAGAGCAAGGAGTGTGTGCCCTTGGGCACACACAACTTTGTGTGCCCATTGAGTTATAAATACCAAACACTTATTGTGAATAACATAATGCATTAATAAATAATCACTGACTTGTGAGACGAATCCTGCATCATTCGATGGATGAATTACAGAACTCCAAACGATCTAAAATTTTAATGGAATCTGTATTTTGTAGTATGAATCAAGATCAACCTTTTGATTTACATTTTAATATTACAATATCTAATTTATAGCTGTGGAAACACACACTTGTGTGTGCCCATGGGCACATTTTCCTTTTTCCCTATTTATAAATGTGGCATCATATTTCATCCTGAAAATATTCCTGCCTGATGTGCCTGCAGTGTTAGGGCTGTAGTTGTCCTGAATCTCCATAACTACGGAAGCGGAAGACATCCTTGGGGTAATTTGAAGCCCAAATACATGGAAGAGGTCACCATCTTCTTCTCTTTTTGTTCAATGTCCTGACCATTAGTGCAACTCTTTTATTTACATGATCATTCTTCCCATTACTTAATTGTTGTCTGTTCTTTTGCAGAGAGGATTTGTTGAAGCGCATCCCGATGACGGTCTGCTCGAAATTTTCGGTTTCAAACATAAATGGCATGCTTCATTCGTCATGGGGAAAATCATAACCGCAAAACACATAGCTCAGGTATCCATTAATTTCCACGATTGGGTGTATTCTCGTCTCAGCATAAGAACCTCAAATTGTCTGAGTATCTCAAATTTTCCCGAGATTTCTATGTCAAACTTCACATTTATGACCATACTTGCACTGCAACATGGTTGACTTATGGTAACAAATAATTTAATATTTATTACTATATTTTCCATCGAGTCAAATGCACTAACATTGAATACTATTCGTTGCTTAATTCTGTAAATTCGCAACAAAAATATTACTCATTGCTATATTGCTGGCAGTGAACCATAGAGCAATGACTAACCGTTGGCTTTTTTTCTTATAATGGCTGCTAATTTAGCAACCATTAGTATTATTCTTAGATAAAAAAAGTCAATGTATAGTCGTCGCCATATAGAACTTCAGCAAGGATTATGACATTCCTTATGGATTACAAGAACAAAAGATAATTTTGCAACGAATATCCGTTGTCGAACATAGGACGATGTGGAAGTGAATACTAAAAATTATTCGTTACCCTAGGCCAAGTTTGTTATAGTTGGCAGAACCTTCACCGATCTAAATGTGCTCTAAAACCCTAAGCATAGAGTTGGAATCATCCAACACAATACTTCCCATCCAAACACTTACACCTAACCTCTTAAAACTTGCCCGTATTACAGGCGTCCGCCGTCAGGTTCGAGATCCGAGGTGGGCAGTGGAAGAAGTCCTACATGCAAATGGACGGCGAGCCATGGAAACAACCCATACAGAAAGAGCTCTCGACCTTTGTGGAGATCAATAAGGTCCCTCATCAGTCGCGCATGATCTCCAAACAGTGATAGCTGATCCATAGATTAGCATTACGTGTGATCAGACTGCGGTGAGACTGGAACTGAAGATATGAAGGAAAACCGATTCGATCACTTTGTAGTTCTATTATTCACGCCGGTTCTTGTGCTTACCACTGCCATCTTGTGTGCACGTCTTGCACGTCGGAGGGGGTCGACGACATGAAGCTTGAAGCCTGCTGGTGTGCGTGTTTCGCCTCTTGCACTGTAAGTGTGAAGTTGGGTAGATGTAGATACTGGTTGTCTTAGTGTTGTATTATCATTCTTTATAGTATTCTTTTTAGCGCATTGAAGATGGTCGGGTTAAGTCAATCTGGAGTCGAACTTGCCTTCTTCGGGGGATGTATAATAGTGTTTTGTACCTGTGTTTGTTTGCCATGTAGGGTTGTTGAATATAATCACTGATTTGTGTTTGAAAATAAACAAGGAGACCTGATTATGCTTCATTTTTTACGCATGTTTAGCACAAATGTATATTAATACATGGGATATTTACAGCCATAACCCTGACTAATTTCATAATTTTATATACAATCCTATATAATCACGAACTACACCCAGAACCCTAAATAAATACTCCGTGTTACACCCATAATCCTCCGTTAGTTTAGTTCATTAACTCAATCAGATGAATGAGTTAATCTAACCAATCCATGATCTAACAGTTTGGATTAATCAAAAGTAAAAAAAAGAAAGAAAATTTATTGGTGTGGCTCTCCATGGGGGGTGGGGTTGCTTTGATGATGGTGGAGAGCGGCGGCGATGGTGGATGGATCGAGGGTGGTTGGGGGGGGATCGACATGTGCTTGCAGATAGCAGAGGGAGGAGGGCTTGCAGATTAGGCGATGGCTAGGGATGAAAACAGATCGGATATGCCTATTTTCATACCATATTCTCTTTATCTCTATCAAATGCGGATACAGATATGGTTCAAATATGCATTATGGAAACCATATCCTTAAAAATATGGATACGAATTCGAATTGGATATTTATCGAATCCGAATAAGGATCGAATAAAGAGAAAATCCAAATATGAATCGAATAAAGAGTGAAATCCAAATATGGATCCAATAAACATGAATCCGAATACAAATTGAATAAAGACCACATACGAATATGAATTGATTTTTTTAATCAATTTTAGCAATGAAATATAAATAAGTTGCATGACAAAAAAGAAGTGTCGAGGTGACCTACATTCATGATCGGAAGCAAAAAGGAGATAGGATTTCATAAGTTTTGTTCGTGCTCATTCCAATAAAATATGAATTTATTAATATCATTAATATATTATATTATATTATATAATGTATAATACTAATATAATAGCATAGAGTTGCGACTTATATTATATTAACTAATATATATATATATAAAATAATATTAAATATTGTATTCGGATATCCGACCTGAATCCGGATATTCAAGCCATTACCATATCTGTATTCGTATCTGAAAAATTTGTATAACCCATATCCATATCCGATCCGTATTCGATTAATATTCAGATACGGATATCCATATCCAATAATTTTTTGAATACGGTAAGTAGATATTCGGATATATCCGTATCCGTTTTCATCCCTAGCGATGGCTACATTCTGGAGGTGGTGGTCGGAGGGGGAGAGGAGGTGGGTGTCGGAGGATAAGGGGAGAGGAGGTGATCGACGAGATGGAGGGAGAGAAGGAATAGATGGGTACTGGAGGATGAAGGGGGAGAGGGGGCTGGAGTAGGAAGGGAGTGGTCTCATCTGTAAATAATGGAAAGTTAAAGGGTATAAATGTAAAATATTTGACGGAAACGTCATATTTAACGGAAAATTAGATGAAAGTTAACACGTGATTATGGATGTAAGAGCTAAGCACTATTCTGAGTCTATGGTGTAATTGGGTGTAGTTCATGATTATCCAGAGTTATGTATATGATTATGAAATTACTCGTAGTTATGAATGTAAATATCCATTAGTATATTTATCTGGGATAATTGCATTTATTTTTCACTTATCCGTGATATTTATAATTATATAAACAATGCATTTTCAACTATATTTGGGATTATTATTTTAAGTTATAAGTATTTTCTACAAACTATTGGTGCCAATAGTATAGATCAATCCTAGTACTTTTTTAATCCGCCCATTCATGTATGTCTGATTAGGTTTTCGAAGGGATAAAGCATAATAAAACCATTTTTTTTATGGAATTTCATTTCATTGACATTGAAAGAGAAAGAAAAACACTGTTGTCGTCGAACATTGGACAAAACACCTCAACAAACAATAAATGACCTTTCCGTTACAAAGAATGACAGGGATTTTTATTCGGTAGATAATGTAATCTTTGTCAATTACCTTCACGATCTTTGAAACAACCTAGTCCTCCTTTCGTTCCTGTAGATTTGCTCCGTCTTACCTCACAGACCCTTTCATCAGTTTTAACTTTACTTGAGTCAATTGCATGGGTTAGTCTTGAGTTAATCTAACCAGTGGAAATCCAACTGTGGATATTCCACCCCCATCTTCTTTTCATTAAGGGTGTTAAAAAATATTCGGGTCAGTGGTTACCCAATTTGACCCGTTCATTTTGACCATAAACTCTTGAGTACCCGTTTAAAAATGATGGGCCGGATACCAATAATGTCATGACCCGAAACCCCATATAAAAAACCCGATGGGTACCCGCGGGTATCCAGTTGGAAGTTTCCACTACCAGTTGATTCAGAAAAATGCAAATGGTTAGATACAAATACTAGTATAGATGTTACATTATTCTTATTTATTTTAAAAATATAGAATTGGATGCGGATACAAATATTGATGAATATGGAAAACATATTGCCAAATCATTAAAAATGAATTCCGGAATGAAATGAATGCAAATTAGATAGGAAAAATATTAGAATCAAAATTTTATAGAGATGAGATTAAATTTATATTATGGGAGGGCTCATATATATATATATATAGGGGGCCTTTCAAATAGGATGCAGTCCTTCCTGAGTTAAGGAAGGCCGTCCTTTTTTGTATAAAACAGGGCACTTTAGTAGAATACGTATATAGTTTGTATTATAGGCGCACGTTATAAATACAAAGCCGCATACAAAACTGCGCATTATAATACAAACATTAAAACTGCACATTTTAATACAAAACTGTATATGTATTATACTAAAGTCATCCTGTATTATACAAAAAAGGGGTTGGCCTTCCTTAGCTTAGGAAGGACTGCGTCCTATTTGAAAGAAATCCTATATATATATATATATATATATATATATATATATATATGGGTAAAATGGGGCTGCCCCCAGGGAGTAGCCAACTTGGCTACTCACACCCCTATTTTTCTCTCACTTTTTTATTTTTTTGAGAAATAAAAATTTATATATTCATCATTATATCCCTCTCACATTCTGTTAAAATTTCGTCAGAAACAGAGACTCCTAAGCCCTCCATCCAGACGTCATTTTTTTAACGGTCGCAGGATTTTTTAAATCGACCATGTTTAGATGGAGGCCGTAGGAGTCTCTGTTTCTGACGAAATTTTAATAGAATGTGAGAGGGATATAATGATGAATATATAAATTTTTATTTTCCAAAAAAATAAAAAAATGAGAGAAAAATAGGGGTGGGAGTAGCCAAGTTGGCTACTCCCTGGGGGCAGCCCCATTTACCTCTATATATATACATATATCCATTTTGTAATCGAAATATACATGAATGTCAAAAGTTGAATTAACATTTATGATAACGAATTGGATACGATCCAAATCGATATACATACATCATGGCATATAAACATAATGATAATTAATACAATTGAATACGAATTGTATCGCACACGCATGCAACCAACCACCCACACGCGCGCCCCCGCTCACGGCCATGCAAACGCTCATTCCACATGCGCGCGTATGCCCACACCCACGTGCACATGCACACACGCGCTTACCAATTGTGATGATAACTAATTCACTCATTTACGAATAGGAATATATACTTATATATTGTTTGTCATGTTGTCCTCCAATTATATATATTTACATCTCATTTATTTATATTTGATTCATATGAGGATGAACCAACGTGAATGTAGCATTCTTGGATCGATATTCGATAGTATTCCTTCCAATTGCATGTATTCATATGGTTTACATTATCCACATAATTTTATATATCCTCATTAATTCATTTATCTATGTCTATTTATCCTTATTCGAATGCATTTCGCACCATTTAGATTTTCATATCTGACATTATCATTATGAATATGATATTAAATGGGGTTGCCCCCAGGGAGTAGCCAATTTGGCTACTCCCACCCCTATTTTTCCCTCATTTTTTTATTTTTTTGAAAAATAAAAATTTGTATATTCATCATTATATCCCTCTCACATTCTATTAAAATTTCGTCAGAAACAGAGACTCCTACGGCCTCCATCCAAACTTGGTCGATTTAAAAAATCCCACGACCGTTAAAAAATGACGTCTGGATGGAGGGCTTAGGAGTCTCTGTTTCTGACGAAATTTTAATAGAAAGTGAGAGGGATATATTGATGAATATACAAATTTTTATTTTCCAAAAAAGTAAAAAAATGAGGGAAAAATAGGAGTGGGAGTAGGCAAGTTGGCTACTCCCTGGGGGCAGCCCCATTTTACCCATATGATTAGATACGGGCACTAGAAGTATCTCTATCCTCACGGGTACTTGTGGGTACCCACGGGTAGCCAACATCCATTGCCATTAACCGGGTACCCATTACAATTGGGTACCCGTTGGAATGGAATGGGTCGACCCGTGATCCAATACCAACAGGGCGGGGCAGGTCACAATCAAGTGGAAAGGGTACCCATCCCATGGACACCCCTACTTTCCATTGGCCGGAGAGGAGGTTGCCGACGAGGTTGAAGGCCTGGAGAGAGGAGAGGTTGGAGGGGAAGAAGGAGGAAGGGGGTTTGTGCTCCTTTCCTCAGATATGCGGATTCATCTCTTACAGCTTCAAGAACAAGAAAAAAGTAAGGGAGACTGAGATCTTTAGCCAGCAACGACGGTGCCAGTGGCACGCACTCGAATCTGCCTTCCCCTTGCCATGCTTCTGCTCGGGAGGGGCGGTTGGACGCTCAAGCATCGGGAAGGTTGATGGGCATCAGGATCGAGGGAGTCAGTGGCTGCAAGAGGCCTAGGGCTGGGCTTCGGGATGCAGGGGGTCGAGGTGTGGGTGGTAGGGCTTGGGGGAAAGGGCAGTGAGGTTACGTCAGGGCTTAGGGCGATGACTCGGGATGGTGGCAGGGCTCGAGACGGTGGTAGGGCTTGGGACAGGGCGAGGGCGGGGGCAGTAGGGCTCGGGGTGCAGGGAGAACGAGACAGGGGCCAGGGCTCGAGGGAGACGGGCGGGGGCGTGGTAGGGCTCGGGATGCTTGGGGCGGAGGTCTTGAGGCGGAGGGTTCTGGTCGTGGTAGGGTGGAGGGCTCGGGACACTCGGGGTGGAGGGCTCCTCCAAGGTACTTCTTGCAAAGGAAGCAATGATCCAGGATGTGGTGCGGCTCAACATTGACCTCGGCATCAAAGAAGTTCCGGTGAGGGGGTCCCGCTGGCGAAGGAGTTGGAGAGGTCAAGGACTTGAGAGGGAAGGACAAAATTGGTATAATGTAAAAGAACATAATGGAATCCGATTGGTTTTAACGAGTAAATGGATGGAGGTTAACCACGGGGTATGTATGATAAGGGTTAGCAAGTTTGCGAGGTCGAGGGAGAAATTAGGTTGTTTCAAAGGTTGTGGAGGTAATTGAAAAAGATTATAGGGCTGCTGGGTAAAAATATCATAATAATATTGTTAGCAGAAAATAATCTACAACATCCATCATGCATGTAAGGCCTTTTAAAGTTATGTATGGTAGCTGGATTGGGTTGGGGTATCTTTATGTGAATAGTAGATGTTTGGATAGTTGGGAGGGATGGAGATGGTTGGAAAGATAAATGTGATGTGACATTGATTATGTGTTAGTGATCATAATGTGTTTTTTATAATATTTTTTATTTGAACGTGGTTAAATAATATTATAGTAAAGAAATTTTATGGTCCATATAATTAATTCCAACCCATGAATACATTGATAGAGCAATGGGTACGCCAGGTTACCCCGAAGTAACTTGGCAACCAAACATGCCTTAATATCTTATGTAACCCATCCTTGTACATGCTTGTTGAACAAGATTTTTCACAGGTCTAGAGTAATCCACACAAGGCGGGATCACAATGTCGCTGAGGCGACCCGCGAGAAATCCTAATTCAAATAATAATTAACCCACAACAATCAAATAAGGAAATCAAAGTAAATGTGCGGAGTTAAAATTTATTATAACTCTACAACAAAGATGTGTATATGTGCAAGTATGTGTAGAGGTCGAACACAGGGAGCAAGCAGGATAGAACGGGGCAAAATGCACAAGTGTGTGAATGTGAATGTTTGTCTATCTATGATATTTTTTGTGGGTTTTTAATTTTATATATTTTTTATTTAATTTTTGATTTTATATTTTTGTATTTTGATTTTTAATTTTCTGATTTTATATTTTCTTTTACATTTTATATTTTTTTAATATTTTTTCCAATAATAGAATATACACAATATAAGAAATGAGAGGATAAAGGATTTATAAAAATGAGTAAAAATGCTCAAAAATCAGAAAATAATTTTTTTGGTCTTTTTATATTTTCTACTATTTTTTTGATTTTTGGGGATTTTTCAGAATATTTTTGGTACTTTTAAAAATGGAAATACAAGAAAAAAGTGAATTACTACTGGCTGAAACTAAAATGAGGATGAAAAATATCAAATGGTGTCCAAAATTACTCAAATTAATTTTATTTGAAAGATAATGAATCAGATAAGATACAGAAACTGAAATTGCATTTTTAGGACTTCTGTAGAATTTTTAAAATTTTTATGAAGGTTTTTAGAGTTTTATGATTTTTATGAGTTTTATTTTGTATTTTTTAATGATTTTTAGAATAAGTTAAAACTACAATATGAAAAATATATGTTTTTGAGAATTTTCTGAGGTGTTTTTATAATTTTTATGTATTTTCTAATGCAAACAGTGTTGAAAATGAGTGTTTTTGAATTTTTATAAATAATAAAATGCGATAAAAATGAAAAATAAAAATATGACGTCAATCTACAATGCAACAGGAGCTTATGACGATTTTTTGGTGATTTTTGGAAGTTTATAGGTGCATGCAATAAATAGAGACAACAACAAGAAACTACACTACTTGCAAGGGCATATATGTAATTAGACAGAAATCCAGGGGGCAACTTGCAAATTTTACAAAAGTTTAAACATACAATGAATGATTCGGTACTAATAAAATATTACAAAAGTGGCGAGGGAGGTTTACGCAAAATACCCACGCCCAAGGCGATCCGACGGTTACTGTAGCTCTTCAAGAACAAGGGAGATCGACGGTCCAGAGGAGCGCAGCAAGAACCGGGGAAGAACAACGGGTGGTTGAGCTTCCTCCGACGACTACCGCTTCCCCCAGGCGTTCGCGACTCCTCCAAAATGCCCAGAAGGATCCTGGACGCCTTCCCTAGCGACTGGCGGCTTCAAAATGGCGGTTGGACCGTCGGAGCACCACCACGGCAATGAAGATGGGGAAGAGCGTCCAGGAGGTTCGGCTCTCGTCAAAAAACGACCCCAACCGAGGTCCTTCCGCACCTGGGACCTGAAAATGGAAAGCGCACAATGAAAGAGGATAGTTCCAGGGCGAGCACAGGCAAGTTGAGTGGTGAATGGCGTGAGTAGGGACTCGTCGGAGCGAGCTCCGACGAGGGGGGTAGTGAAGATGAATCAAGCGAAAATCAAACCAATGAAAGTATGAACTAAAAGATTACACTACAGCTAATCTACTGCAAAGAAAAATAAAGAAAAACAAACAAGATGACCTCAATTGGTTGGGAAAAACCAAGAGATGGACCACACGGCCAAGGGTCGGAGATGGGGGTGGATACGCTTCCGCGCCGCTCCTCCTAACGGAGAGGTGAGGTTGCTGTCACCTCCCTCTATCCTCAGCACATGAAAGAAGGGAGGAAGAAGGGCAAAAGGAGTTCAAATTCGAAAATAGAGGAAGGGGGTCTTTTGAACAAGTGGTCGAGCGGGCGTGAAGATCGAGGTGGGACCGAGCGAATCGTGGCTCCAAAGACCTATCCAAGTATGGGCGTGTATGCTCATACCACGAGGAAGAAAAGTAGTGAAGAACGCGACATGAACTAATGAAAGGTGTGACCTCCAAAATTAGGAGAAAATGCCAAAAAAACTCATATCTGACACTGTGCAGACCTTGGTCTAGAGAGATGGTCAACACGGCCCAAAGGACGAAGAAAATAGGGCACATCAGTAACCCAATGTTCAATATGATGCTTGGGCGTTTATGGTGGATATATAGGGAGAAAAAGTCAAGAAGGACACAAGATTAAATAATGAAAGATGCGGCCTAGAAACATGGGAGAAAATGGCTAAAAATGCAGCTTTGACAGGCTGCAGAGCAGACTAGGGAGTTGACTAGGGGGTCAACTTCCACCCGGTTGGTCCACGTGGACCAACCAAGAAAATCCTTGGAAAAAACATTGCTAAAATCAATTAAAAATAGCAAATCAATTTATTATTTTTTGATTATTGAATATAAAAATATTTATTATTTTATAAATTATTTTATTGTGATTTTTATTTATTTTTATGGGGTGTATAATTACAAGTTACCATTTATACACCTTATAGGTATCTATGTCTATATATCTAAGTATTTTATTTTTATTTTATGTATTTAATTTATTTATTTTTGTTTATTATTTTATAAATCTATAAAATATTTTTATATACTTAAATATATTTTTATTTTATTTTTCTGAAGAGTTTTATACACTTAATAAAATAAAAGTGTGAATTATGCAGGTATGTATACAGGTATCATACCTATGTATAATATATACAAGTATTTTATTTTATATTTTCTTTGAGTTTTTATTCTGATTTTAATTATACATATTTCTTATAAGTAATATTTAAAAAATTATAAAAATATAAAATTATAAAAATAATGAATAAATAATAAAATGAATATTTTAATCTGTACAAGTATACAATAGGGGTCCAAAACTCAACTTTCAAACCGTAGCTCCGCAATGCGAAACACCGCCATTAAATAGCTTATTTTGAACTATATACAATTAAAGGTGAGTTTGATGCATTTGGAGTTTTATTTATGAGATATGGGTCTGGGAAGTTGGCATTATGGAATCTTATTCAGACCATAACTTTTTATCTCTGTATTATTTTTGAGTGAAATCAATTTTGTATTTTTATTTATTTAATTATCTACAACTTTCATGGACAAAGTTCTTTATTTGAGGTATAAAAAGTGGAACTAAAAATAGGTCCCAAAATGAATAAAGAATGAATGAAATGAAAGGGATTTTTATTGGTATTTTTGGCCCTTATCTCCCCCTACTTTATTCCCTTGTCGACCTAGTCATCGAGATGCCTAGGTCTCGGGGTTTCGAGTCATAAAATATTTACAATATTTTATTCTTTTTCTTTTCTTTTCTTTATTTTATAATTTTGGCTTTAAAACCACATTTTATACAGTATTTACACACATATGCATGAATGCTAAAATGCCTGAATTAAGCCTATTTACAAGCATTTACTAGGGTTTTTAAGGCCAAATGATAGAATAAAGATGATGAAATGTAGATTCATCATCCCCCTATATTTGTCTTTGCTAGTCCCTAGCAAACACTTATGCAATAAGTGCAGAAAAGAAAAACAAAGAAAAGAAAAAGAAGAAATTGGATTTAGTTTAATTATCAAACTTGTCTTCACAAAATCAAAGTTTGGAGCTTAAGTCGGACCTTTGGAATTTTAGTGCGGGCGGAACCTTAATGAGAATCGAATTTGAAATCCAATCAATCCCTGAGAATCCCAAAACTCTGCTCAAGTCTCCTCAATAGCCAGGTCAGAAATACTTCAACTCATACGCAAACCCTTACGACTATGAACCAGACTCGTACAGTGTAAGTGATGGTGGCTCTCCCCAACTGAAATGACAAAGAGACTGACTTCTCCAATATGACAACTCAATGATTCCCCAATCCAACAACTCTTCCCTCAAGGAGTAGGTATCCCTTCTAAGTTCAAGTGGCAACCAGCTCAAGAGGAGGGGTGAAGAGAAGAATGGACGGTCGCCAGTGTAGCTACCTATCCTGGGATGCAAGACCAGTGTAGTCAAGTCATCCAGCTGTAGGCTCATATGATTTGACTTTGAAGCTCAAGCTTGCTTATTTGACTTTTACACATATGTACACTCCGGCAGGCATTTTTATTTTTGTACCAGCATGTCCACTTTTTTGGAGTTTTTGCTTTTGCATTTTTTTTTGAATACTATATACAACAACATTTACATAGGGAGTTTTTCCTCTTGAGCCAGTGGACTATCCATCTTTTGAAGCTTTATTGCAACCCACGATCTCCTATCCTCGAAACTCATCATTACTGGACGGGTTGGGGCGCACTTCCCTCCCTAGAGGAGGACAAATGTTTCCACCTGTGTGCGTCTCATACCGGCATATCCAATCCCCTCACCACTCCAACTGAGTTGAGCCATGTGAAAGGTGAATGTGTCCAAGTTAGGTCATTATCAACAAGAGTCGTGCGTGTGCTCCGAGATGCTCTACTTAGGCAGTTAAGAATCCATTGAACCAAGTCCCGTGATCCTCAAAGAATTAAGTCAACTAGACCTGAAGTACCTCAATCCCCGGCTCCTATAAGGTTCCTGTTAATTAGGTAGATTTAAGGTCCAACCAAGCTCCAATCTCCGGATTTTACTTAGACTTGTTCAACTATCAAACTCAATCCGAAAAATGCTCATGCCATGCAATGCGATGCAGGAAATCTTTTTGTGATGCAAATTTCAAAGATTTGAACTTTTTATGGGTTTTTGAAAAGATGATGATGCATATGCATTTTTTTAGATTTTTCAAAAAGATTTTTAAATGTTTTTGGGTTTTAATTTTTGCGAATGTTTTTGAAATTTTGAAAACAAAAAGATTTTGACTTGAAAACTAGGTACTAATATTTACACGGGAGTGCTTCTTATATTTACAAGAAGTGGTTTTTAAGAATTTACAAGGGCCAGTAGTCAATTTTATAAGTATATATACACTGGATTTTGGTGTGATGTAAGTATTCCTCAAACTTATTTGACAAAGGGTTTTTCACACAGTTTTTGAAAACTATAGTCCAAAATAATTTTTACAAACAATTTTACACACATGTACACACATTTGAAAATCATTTTGCAAAGGTTTTCCAAACAACATGTATAGTTTTTTCAAATATTTTTGCAACCATTTTTCAAACCATTTGCAAATCATTTTTCAAACATTTTTATTTCATACAAAGAAAATAATTTTACAGTCAAAATGTTTTTGCAAAGGTTGAAAACATGTAACAAAACGTTTTCAAAATAGTTTTCAAAAGATTTTTCACAAGGGTTTTCAAACTATTTTTCAAACATTTTGCAAAAACTATTTTCACCTGATTTATTAATCAGTACATACACAAAGAATTTGAGGAATAATCACGTCTTTTTATTAAGGTTTTTAATGATTTTAATAGTATAATTAGCCATGGTTATTAGTAAAAATATGAAAATACGAGTTATGGCTAAAGTATATACGCAGTATATACGACCCCACTATACTTAGCTTGAGCTATGTCCTCATAGGTCAGAGAGAAAAAGGAAGACATAACTCGTACTTGAGTATAGAAAAGTCTAAAGAATAAATAAATTAATAAGAGATGAATAAACAAATGAGAAGTCAAACGTCCCCCCATACTTAGGATGAAATATCCTAAGTATAGCAGACTGTACACAACGCAGGTGATGGAATCTGTGATTCATCGCTCTAAAAGTTGAAAATAGAGCTTTGTTCCCGAGTAATTAGATGCATATTTCTACTTATATTGCATAATTAGCATTCATGCATGCATTGATAATATTTGCATTTTAGCATTCACATTTGCATAAAATAAGAAGCCAATTTCACTTGTAAATATTCACGTGTCTATTAGATAAAATACCTTATTTGTATATATTTTATGCTAACTCCAAATCCAATAAAACCAACTCTATTGTGTAATATTACTAACACTAATCAAAGGAAAAATATCAAAAAAAATACTAACTTGTAAAATTGACCATTAAAACCCAATCCAAGTTTGAAACCATGAACCTTAAAATGTGTGTATCTCTCTCATGCAGCCTCCGAATTAGGTCTACTCACTTTTAAAGTAATATACATGCAAAGACCTTCGAAACAAGACTAATTTATTAAAATCGGAACTCGTATGCAAAACTTGGGTTTTGGGCCCCTTTTGTACATTGTATATAATGACCGTTTTAACCCTGTATTTTATCTTTTTATTTTCTTGATTATTAAAAATCCAAAAAATTAGATTGAGTTGTAAATATTTTTTTCATATTTTATCTATTTTATTTTGATTTTTCTCCTATTTAAAAGTGACAAAAAATACAAAAGATAAAATACGGTATTTTATATCGATAAGGTACCACCCAAAAATACATTTTTGTACAGATGATTTCCTTTGATTTTCCGGCCCTTCACAAAGTTGTAGATCTCGTCGAGACGAGCAACTTTCGTGTTGAGATCTTTTTGATTTAATCCTTTTGTTATTTCTTTTTTATTTTCTTTACATTTAATTTTTGAATTTTCTGGGATCGACATGTGGCAGCTCCTCGAGCCGCCACGTGTCTCCCCAATTTTTTATTATTTTATTAATTTCGGATTTATTATTTTTTATTATTATTTTACTATTGATATTTTAATTATTTTTAGTAGCCTATTATATTATTATATTATTCTATTTATTTTATCCCATTTTACCTCTTCTCCCTTACTTGTCTTCCACTCCAAGTAAATAACTTCCCATCTTCCCCACTTTCTCCACCTATTTTCCAACTCCCTCCTCCTCTTTATATTCTCCTCCCCTCCTCCATTGGTGATCATCCGCCGTTTTCGAGAGAAGTGAGGTCGAGCCCCTTTAACCTTCAGGTGACAGCTGTAGGAGACGAGTCGAGCGACGACAACCTCAAGGCGAGATCCGAGGCATTACCATGCCGCGTCGCGAGGTCCAATTGGACTTGCCTAGCTTCTCGGCTATTCGTCAAGCTGATCGAGGCCACGACGACGGAAGCCGCACACCGTGGCTCCATTTTCGGCGAATCACAGGTAACTATTCTATCTCTATCTTTTTACATTATTTTTATCTAACAATTTTTCCTTATTGATCACCACATCATAATCTTTATCACCACATTTTTCACCACATTACACACAAATCATCATACAGAAACCACCATCATTCAACACCCTCATTTTTATCACCCATACCATCAAAATCCACCTGTCCATTCCCATCATATCATTCCTATTTACAGAAAAAAAAATACAACAAACAAAATTGCAAAAAAAAAAATAAAAGTTGCAGGTTCTGTGCTCCATCCAGCCACCGGCATTCCTCCACGAGCGTGGCCGCCGCGTACGCCACTCCAACCGCCTCGGCCTGTGAGCCCCCCCAGGCGCGTCTCCGCCCTCCGCCCTTCACACGCCTCCGACCTCCTGGTGCTCAGCCAGCGGCACCAGCCGCTGCCGCCCACCGTCCACAGTGTCACCGCTCCCCATGGCCGCTTCCGCCCAAGCCGCCCCTGCTTCAGCCTTCCATCCGCCCGCAGCCCATGGAAGCCACGCGCCGCCAACTCTTCCGCCGAACCGCCCCAGCTCCTGCCTTCCACACACGCCCGCGCTTCCAGATCGCCGCCGCCTGCACGGCACGCGCCGCCGCTGCACCCACCCGCGACCAACCACGCGCGACCGTGCGCGCCATCCCTCCGCTACTCAACTGGGCTCCGCGTTGCTCGTCGTCGCCGCTCGTCGCGGCGCGCACGACCTCCACCTCACCCACCCCACACGTCCGCCCCTCGCGTAACCCCTCAACCGCGCCGCCAACTCTTCCGCCGAATCGCCCAGCTCCGGCCGCGTCTTCCTCCAAGGCCGCTCCGCCCGCGCGCAGACGCGCGTCACTCCGCCAAGGCAAAGTGCGCCGCCCGTGCGGCTCCCAGCGCGTCCGCGTTCTGCCACGTGCCCGGCGCCGCCGCACCGACCGACTCGCTACCGCCCGTGTGCCACCTTTTCCTCGCCGTACGTCGTCCCTCGAAGGCCACCGCCGTGAAGTCCCTCAAGCCCTAGCCGCCCATGCCCTTGCGTAAGTTTCATTTTCAGTATTGTATTGATAACCCTGGATTTGAGCGTTACTTTGGACATTATTTTTGCATCAATTTTTATAAAAAATAGCATTTTATGGAACAACTCATTATTTTCTTCTTGCTATTTATTTATATTTTTGTGAACATCGAATTATTTCTTTAAAAATCAGAGCTTGAAAATCAGGCATATTTTGTCCATTTAAGCTCTTAAATTCGCACAGTCATATTTATTGCTCCAAAAATTGTGAAAAATTGTAGATGATGCATATAATTGTGATTTAATTACTGTCCAAGTTTCGTCCAATTCGGAGTTATTTTGTGTATAAAATAAATTGTAGGGTGATTTCTATAATTGATTTTTAATTAATTCCCCGAATAACATTTTTGAGAAATCTCATATCTCCTGGATTCCTTATTGAAATACCTATTTGAGATAAATCAATCTTTGGATAATTTCATTTCATGGATTTATTAAAAATTAAATACTCACAGTTACTCTGTTTTCAGTAAAAAATTCATAAAAAATCATGAAGTGTCAGAAAATTCCAAAAAAATTAGTTAGCTTCATTTCATTATTTTTATCTTCCATTAAAATTTTCATAATTTTTGCACATCATTTGCATGAAAAATTGCATAAAAACTCCAAAAAGTTTGTATTTTTCATTTGTGCATCTTAAATCCAAAAATTCCAAAAAATACATTTTGCATTCGTTGTTGGATTAGGTTCTTAGGAAAATATAACTTGGCTTATTTGGATTAGTTTCACATTAAAATTAAAATTTGGCTAAGTTAGGTATTTTCCTTCTAACTTACTTCAACCATATTGTGCATTCGGCATTTTTATCGCATAAAAAATTGCAAAAAAATCCCACTAGGAAAACCGCAATCTAATCCATCTAACTTGATCCCGAGTTGTTCCTTTGCCTCCTTGAGTCGACCCTGGGGCTTGCCCAGGCTAAAATAAACATAAAATCGCATATTAATTCATTCGGCGATTAATCGATTCGTGCGGTTAATTTTTGATCGACGCAGATCTATCCGACTGCAACGAAAGAGTCAATCAGACCACATTAGAAAGGGCAGTCCATGGCCTGTCAAATGGCGCCGTTGCTGGGGTGATCAACGGCTTAGGATCATTTTAGAAATTTAGATTTACGTTTTTCATCCACTCGGGTAGTCTGACCCCCGAGCTGCATTGTAATTATCCATTTTTTTTCAATTGTTTTTCTAACCATTTCTGTATATATCTATCTCTGACATAATTTCTATCTTTTTGTGCGAGGGCCCGGTGGATTTGGAGCGGCTTTCTTGAAGTCGATGCACCTCGAAGTGCATCGAGGCCGACGATTCATGGATCAAGTCGGTTGTTGAGACGTCAAAAGATTTTTGTAACTTAAAAAAAAGTGTCTGCATTTACAACAGTTACTGTTTGGGTTCTCGCGTGTGTAAATATAGTGGAATCGTGTCCCCGCCTGCTGTGTGGATTGAATTTGTACACTAGGCTTGCACTAGCGGCTCCTCGAGCCACTCTAGGGTTGCTTGTGCTCGTAATATTTTAGGACCACACATCACTTAAAAGACGCACTTAGACCGCAGATATAGTCAAATTGAATTTGTTCTTCACTCGTTAATAGGACTGCCTGTCTAGGAGCGGCTTTTCATCGATTGCATTCATTTAGTGTAAAATTTCAATTCAGTACTTCATCCCGCATTGTAGAGAGCTGGAGGCACTGTAAGTCTTCTTACTCAAGCATTCATCATCGTTTTATCGATTGCATCGACTTTTTCCGATTCTCTCTCTCTCTCTCTCGGTTTTCTAACCTAGGATAAAGGAATTGGAACTGGACGGTAGACATGATTGCTTGTGTAGATTAATATCAGTGACAACTAATCTTTAAAATCGAGACTGCTAATTGAATTGGACCAAAAAAATTGACTAAAATTAACCCTTGTTTGCGGGAGAGTAACCCCGACCAAAAAAATTGACTAAAATTAATCCTTGCTATCTTGCTTGAAAAAAAATCACACTTAAAATTTAATAAGATTAATTGGACTCGATTTCGGGTCCTTCACCGTGTTGAGTGTGAACTCAGGGTTTGCTCTTGCGTTTGTCTTTGCGTCTGTCCGTGTGTGCTATCCTGTGTAATCGCACATTTTCTACCTCAAACTACTTACAATCATCCTCTCCTCCTCAAGATGTCGGGATATTGGTCCCCATACCCTATGACCTCTGGTCATTCCTCCTCGACCATATACCGCTCATCTTCACCTTCTCCTTCTTCCATGTATCCTCTGCCATCCACGGGAGACCCGTACCCGTGGTCGATTCCACCTCAACCCGATTATGAAGTCAGAACTTCGATTGACTTCACCACTTCTTCGCATTTCTCATCTACTCCATATTCTAACACTCCGGATCCACTTCCACCTTGGGTTGACTGTCCTTACTCCCGAGAGCTTGCAGGAATCAAAGAACCAAATGAAGAGCAAGCCACTGCTGAGACGGATGATTGGCAAAATTATATGCCCCCACATAATTCATTCTCACCTCAAGTAGGGAACATACAACAATTAGCATATACACATCCCGACTTGACCTTAGGGCATAACTTGGTCGATCAAATAACCCGAATGGAGAGGCTTGTACATCATGATTTCCCAGACTTGATTGACTTTAGTGATCAAGCTTCCATTAACCAACCCTTATTTAGAGAGCCAATATATTCACAAGAGTAGACTCATGACCTAGACTTATCAGTCCCTGTTTCATTGACTCCATCACATGAGGCTCCTACCAATATTTGCCATTTGGATGGTCTATACTCGACCAAACACTACATGCCAGAGTCTAGGTATGTTGATTATGAGACCCCAATATCCTCCACTTGAGCAGAACTCTCCCATGATTTGTCATGAGTATTTTGTGGTGGATGACATCTCTAGACTTATAAAAAAATGAATCATTTGGTAATAAGTTGAGAGATGTAATGGGCATGTTACATTCAATTTCGGCCAGCCTAGGTATGAAAGTGGAGAAGGAAGTAAGTAGATCTGATGATGAAAACCAAGCAAGCATTAGGGAACCCACACTGTTTGTACAGTTGGAGTCCATTCTATCTCCCTCTTCTACTAACCACTTGCCCTCCAATCCAGAGCTTGATCATTCATCCATCAAAACACCAAAAAATTTGAAAAACCAAAAAATCACATAAAAATTGATAATGAAAATGATTTAAAAAATTGGATCCTGTCATAAGGGAAGCACTCGATGAAGAACTGATCTTTAAACTTCCCTTAATAAAAGCCATAGATCACTTCCCGGACCTCAAGAGATTTGTAAAGAGTAAATTGATGCCCAAGAGGTCGGGAAATAAGAGAACCAGGACTGAAAGACACATAGTATCTATGGCCACCTCCTTGGTGATGGGGAGAAAGACCAAGAGCCGCAGAGTGAAGCGGTTGCCCCAAGTGGAATGTGAAATCAAAGACATCATCTTTACCCATGCAAGAATCGATGATGACTCTCCGATAATTATCCTCCCGACCTCTGTGTTTGACAAACTCAAACTCAGGCCAATCAGAAAGTCAAGAGAGATCGTTCAGCTGGCTGATCGATCCATCAAACGGTCTAGAGGAAATATTTCAGTCATCATTACCTTCCAAGGTGCTCTACTCCAAGTGGACTTTACGATCATTGACATCGAGCACCGAGGAGAGTTTAACCAATCTCCAATTATTCTCGGGAAGCCGTTCTTAGCCTTGGCTAAGGCGACTATAGATTGCGAGACTCGGGAGATCAATTTTTCAGCATTGGGAGCACTCCGACCGCACCCATTCTTTGATACACTTTACTCTAAGGTGACCCGCACATCCGCTGACAGTCGTGACCATCGAGAGGTAGATGAGTCCCACCTTTCCGCTACACCTGAGAAACCGACTATCCAGACGACCGTTGGATCTGAGACTCCCCACACCTTCACTTCATCAACTGCTTGCACCACCACCGTGATAGCTTCTAGGAAGGACTCATAACTAGAAGCTATCATTAAGTCGGACATGCCCTTTATTGATTACCTTGACCATTTTGAAGATTCGACACAAGAGCCTAGTAATGATAAGCTGATTGAGACCACTAGCACCTTCCCGAGACATGTGCTGACCCTTCAGGAATATTATAATCTATATGGTGACGCGTCTGATGAGGAACCAATGGTCAGCACCACACCACATATCGGACCTTCAAAGGAAACAACCAATACTAAATTGACTTCACATAAAAATACGGTTGCTCCCTCTTCTAGTCGGCTATCTATTGAGAGGAAGTCGAAAATTGATTCCTCGAGATGTTCCCCCGAACCTCTCAAGGCATGTCGCTCTCATCTCCCTCTCAATGATTCAGGTTCTAGAAAACTGACTAAGAAAGTTTCCTTCAACACATCGGAAAAGGAATTTTCTGAGGAGTCCTCATCTGGTCCGGACAAGGTGATTTATATGAGTGAGCTCAGTTCGGCTGTTCTCAAGCCTTATCTGAGCAAGTAGCCGTGTGTCGACCCTCGTTGGACGATCCCTACACCACACTATTATTCATCTGAGGACGATTCCGACAGCGACACATATGTATATTATCCACCTCCTCGAGTCCGCAAGAAGGTTCGTCACAAACCTTCTTAATCCTTGTATATTCTTACTCTTTCTTGTATATACTTTCTAAATCCCTCCCTCCCTAGTGATTCAAATCACTCGCCCCAACTCAATATCGTTTCATTTCATGACTATACTTAGGATAATCAGATCCTAAGTACAGGGGGGAGAGTGACCCGCATCCATTCACTGTGCATCCTCCAGATCACATCGGTCCTCATACTCACTCCTAACCTATACTTAGGCTGAACATAGCCTAAGTATAGTGGGGACCGATGCCCACCATGTATATACTCATCCATTTCCCCTCTTGCCCTCGTCCGCCTCATTTTTGATCTTCTTCTACACTTAGGCTGCCAGAGCCTAAGTATAGGGGGGCGGAGCGACTTCTATACTTTTGTAATTTTAGCTCTCCTATGCTTAGTCCGAGCTATGTCTTTTTCATGGATTTTCGTGCTCTGAGGACATAGCACACGCTAAGTATAGGGAGGCGTGTATATATTACATATATACTTTACCCATAGCTCGTACTTTCGCGTATTTTCGCGTATTTTTGTATATATTATGCAATAATTATGGGTGGGTAAAAATTTGAGAAATCTTTTTGTAAAATACACTTGTATAAACTGTATAATACTCATAAAACTTGTATCATAGGAGGTATACTAAAAAAATTGTACTATATGTATAATACTTGTACAAAAAGTTGTAAAACATACTTTTGTAAAATTTATTGTAAAATAGGATGCATAAAAAACTTGTATACTATGTATATTATTACAAACTAAAAATTATTGTAAAAATTGTTGTATAATAGAAAATAAAATAAAAATGTTGAAAATAAAGGCTTCTTATTTACTCTTGCATATCACCCTTGCATTTTAAAAAAAAGAGTCTTGCATTTCATTCATCTACATAGCATGTCATCTGCATCTCATCTGCATATCTTGCATATGCAAGGGGAAAAGCTAGTGGGTTCGGAACCAAGTTATGAGTAGATATTGAGGATGGACTTGATTTGACCTTAATCCACCTAATTTCAGAGGAACCTTATAGGAACTGGAGTTAAGATTTTTCAGGTCAAGTGACTTAATTATTTGAGTCCGCAAGTCTATGTTCACATGTCATCTTGATTAGTTTAAGTAGAATATCTCGTGCACACGCATGATTCTTTTATACAGTGACCTAACTTGGACAAGCACAATGCGCGTAGCTCTTCATTGATGAGGTGGTGAGGAGGTAGAATCCTTTAGCTTGGAGTAGCACACGGGTGGAAACATTCGTCCTCCTCTAGGAAGAGTAGTGCATCTCAACCTAGTCTGGTGGTGTTGAAGTCTAAGGACAGGACGCTGCGGGTTGCAATAATGCCTCAAAAGAGGGATAGTCTACTGGCTCAAGAGGAAAAACTCCTTATGTATATGCCACACCTTGTATATAGTTCAAAAAAAAAGAAAAAAGAGGAAAAAATGCAAGAACTCCACCAAAAAAATAGACAGGCCAAAAAAATTGCCTGTCGGAGAATGTATATTAGCAAGAAGTTTGCAGCTGGATGACTTGGCTACACTGGTCAGGCATCCCGGGATAGGTAGCTACACTGGCTACCGTCCATTCTTTTCTCCACCCCCTCCTCTTGAGCTGGTCGCACTTGAACTTAGAAGGGAATACCCCGCTCCTCGAGGAAAGAGTTACTGGATCAAGTTATTGAGTTACCTTGTTAGAGGAGGCTGGTTCTGAGCCATTTCTGATGTGGAGAGTTACATTTCACTTACACAGTACAAATAAGAATCATAGTCATCAGGAATCTGCGTTTGAGGATTTGTTCTGACCTGACTATTGAGACGTCTTGAATAGAAGACTTGTGGAACTTGAAGTCTGTTAGGTCTTAAGTTCAGATCCCAATAAGGTTCCGCCACACAATTAATCCAAAGGTCGAGTCAAGCTCCATTTTCAACTTTTGTTCATGACCTTGGTATGGAACCCAAAATCATTTCACTCTTGCATTTCATTTTAGTTGCTCGGGGACGAGCAAGGTTTAAGTATAGGGGGTTGATGAATATGTGATTCATCACTCTAAAAGTTGAAAATAGAGCTTTGTTCCCGAGTAATTAGATGCATATTTCTACTTATATTGCATAATTAGCATTCATGCATGCATTGATAATATTTGCATTTTAGCATTCACATTTGCATAAAATAAGAAGCCAATTTCACTTGTAAATATTCACGTGTCTATTAGATAAAATACCTTATCTGTATATATTTTATGCTAACTCCAAATCCAATAAAACCAACTCTATTGTGTATATATTACTAACACTAATCAAAGAAAAATATCAAAAAATACTAACTTGTAAAATTGACCAATAAAACCCAATCCAAGTTTGAAACCATGAACCTTAAAATGTGCATATCTCTCTCATGCAGCCTCTGAATTAGGTCTACTCACTTTTAAAGTAATATACATTCAAAGACCTTCGAAATATGACTAATTTCATTAAAATCGGAACTCGTATGCAAAACTTGGGTTTTGGGCCCCTTTTGTACATTGTATATAATGACCGTTTTAACCCTGTATTTTATCCTTTTATTTTCTTGATTATCAAAAATCCAAACAAATTAGATTTAGTTGTAATTTTTTTTTCATTTTTTTTCTATTTTTATTTTGATTTTTCTCCTATTTAAAAATGACAAAAAAATACAAAAGATAAAATGCGGTATTTTATATCTATAAGGTACCACCCAAAAATACATTTTTGTACAGATGATTTCCTTTGATTTTTGGCCCTTCACGAAAGTTGTAAATCTCGTCGAGACAAGCAACTTTCGTGTTGATCACTTTTTGATTTAATCTCTTTTGTTATTTCTTTTTGATTTTCTTTACATTTAATTTTTGAATTTTCTGGGAGCAACATGTGGCAACTCCTCGAGCCGCCATGTGTCTCCCCATTTTTTTATTATTTTATTAATTTCGGATTTATCTTATTATTTTCGGATTTATTATTTATTATTATTTTACTATTGATATTTTAATTATTTTTAGTAGCCTATTATATTATTATATTATTTTATTTATTTTATCCCATTTTACCTCTTCTCCCTTACTTGTCTTCCACTCCAAGTAAATAACTTCCCATCTTCCCCACTTTCTATACCTATTTTCCAACTCCCTCCTCCTCTTTATATTCTCCTCCCCTCCTCAATTGTTGATCATCCACCGTTTTCAAGAGAAGTGAGGTCGAGCCCCTTTAACCTTCAGGTGACAGCTGTAGGAGACGAGTCGAACGACGACAACCTCAAGGCGAGATCCGAGGCATTACCATTGCCGCGTCGCGAGGTCCAATTGGACTTGCCTAGCTTCTCGGCTATTCGTCAAGCTGATCGAGGCCACGACGACGGAAGCCGCACACCGTGGCTCCATTTTCGGCGAATCACAGGTAACTATTCTATCTCTATCTTTTTACATTATTTTTATCTAACAATTTTTCCTTATTGATCACCACATCATAATCTTTATCACCACAATTTTCACCACATTACACACAAATCATCATACAAAAACCACCATCATTCAACACTCTCATTTTATTTCATTATCACCCATACCATCAAAATCCGCCTGTCCATTCCCATCATATCATTCCTGTTTACAGAAAAATTACAACAAACAAAATTGCAAAAAAAACAAAAAGTTGTAGGTTCTGTGCTCCATCCAGCCACCAGCATTCCTCCACGAGCGTGGCCGCCACGCACACCACTCCAACTGCCTCGGCCTGCGAGCCCCCCAGGCTCGTCTCCACCCTCCGCCCTTCACGCGCCTCTGACCTCCTGGTGCTCAGCCAGCGGCACCAGCCGCTGCCGCCCACCGTCCACAGTGTCACCGCTCCCCGTGGCCGTTTCCGCCCAAGCCGCCCCAGCTCCAGCCTTCCATCAGCCCGCAGCCCATGGAAGCCGCCGCGCCACCAACTCTTCCGCCGAACCGCCCCAGCTCCAGCCTTCCACGCGCGCCCGTGCTTCCAGATCGCCGCCGCCTGCGCGGCACGCCCACCGCCGTTGCACCCACCCGCGACCAACCATGCGCGGCTGTGCGCACCATCCCTCCGCCACTCAACTGGGCTCCGTACCGCCTCGTCGTCGCCACTCGCCGCGGCGCGCGCGGCCTCCACCTCACTAACCCCACGCGTCCGCCCCTCGCGCAACCCCTCAGCCGCGCCGCCAACTCTTCTGCCGAATCGCCCAGCTCCGGCCGCGTCTTCCTCCAAGGCCGCTCCGCCCGCGTGCAGACGCGCGTCACTCTGCCAAGGCAAAGTGCGCCGCCCGTGCGGCTCCCAGTGCGTCTGCGTTTTGCCCGTACGCCACCTTGCCCTCGTCATACGTCACCCCTCGAAGGCCGCCGATATGAAGTCCCTTAAGCCCTAGCCGCCCATGCCCTTGCGTAACTTGAGGGAGAAGAATAAGAGGTCTATTTCATTTATATTTGTGAAATTTGCATTTTCGCCCTCTCAAGTTTTAGGAGTTGCAAAAGTGCCCTTAGGCATAGTTGGTTTATTGTTTCATTTTCAGTATTGCATTGATACCCCTAGATTTGAGCGTTACTTTGGACATTATTTTTGCTTCAATTTTTATCAAAAAAATAGCATTTTGTGGAACAACTCATTATTTACCGGCTTGCTATTTATTTATATTTTTGTGAGCATTGAATTATTTCTTAAAAATCAGAGCTTGAAAATCAAGCATATTTTGTCCATTTAAGCTCTTAAATTTGCACAGTCATATTTATTACTCCAAAAATTGTGAAAAAATTGCAGATGATGCATATAATTGTGATTTAATTACTGTCCAAGTTTCGTCCAATTCTGAGTTATTTTGTGTATAAAACAAATTGTAGGGTGATTTATGTAATTAATTTTTAATTAATTCCACGAATAACATTTTTGAGAAATCTTACGTCTCCTGGATTCCTTATTGAAATACCTATTTGAGATAAATCAATCTTTGGATAATTTGATTTCGTAGATTTATTAAAAATTAAATACTCACAGTTGCTCCGTTTTCAGTAAAAAATTCATAAAAAATAATAAAGTGTCAGAAAATTCCAAAAAAAACTAGTGTAGCTTCATTTCATTATTTTTATCTTCCATTAAAATTTTCATAATTTTTGCACAACATTTGCATGAAAAATTGCTTAAAAACTCCAAAAAAGTTTGTATTTTCATTTGTGAATCTTAAATCCAAAAATTCCAAAAAAATACACTTTGCATTCGTTGTTGGATTAGGTTCTTAGGAAAAATATAACTTGGCTTATTTGGATTAGTTTCACATTAAAATTAAATTTGGCTATGTTAGGTACTTTCCTTCTAACTTACTTCAACCATATTGTGCATTCGGCATTTTTATCGCATAAAAAAATCACAAAAAATCCCACTAGGAAAACCGCAATATAATCCATCTAACTTGATCCCAAATTGTTCCTTTGCCTCCTTGAGTCGACCCTGGGGCTTGCCCAGGCTAAATAAACATAAAACCGCATATTAATTCATTCGACAATTAATCGATTCGTGCGGTTAATTTTTGATCGACGCGGATCTATCCAACTGCAACGAAAGAGTCAATCAGACCACATTTGAAAGGGTAGTCTGCGGCCCGTCAGCAGGGAGGGTCAAGGGTGGGAATAAACAGATCGTACTCAGATTGTCTCCCCCTATACTTAGGGTAAGATATCCCTAAGTATAGACAAGAAGAGGAGACAATGGAGAGGATCGAAACGAATAGAACAACTCGGGGTGCATACCCCCCTATACTTAGGACAAAGTACGTCCTAAATATAGAAGTCTGACAAAAAGGGGCGATACCTTTTCGGTAGATCGAGAAGATAGAAGAGGAAAAGAAGAAAAGAAGAAAAGAAGAAAAGAAGAAAAGAAGAAAAGATATCTGAAGATGGAAGAAGAGATAAGAGGATATACACATCACTCCCCCTATACTTAGGTTAAAAGAAGCCCTAAGTATAGGCAACAACAGGAGTAATGAAACGGAACGACGAATGAACACTCGGCTCGTCCACCCCCCTATACTTAGGACAAAGTACGTCCTAAGCAAGGCGAACACGAGGATGGGTGGATGAGCAAAACGGGAGAGAGACTGAGATGAACAAAAGTGAATATACAACAGAGATGGACATACAAATGGTCAAGAAGGTTGAAAGCGAACCTTCTTGCGGGACCGCTGAGGAATGGATCTGGTGTGGTGCAAGTCGACATCGGGGTCCACAGTGGACGGAAGCCGATTAGGGTCGACAGAGTGAACATCTTCAGGGGCCCTAGGGTGTGAAGGCACAGACTGGTGAGTGGAAGAAGTACGACTAGGTCCGGCCTTAGGAGTCTCGTTGATGTCAAAGTGAAAAGGGAGAAACTCCTCATCATCGGAAGTAGTGTAATCAGAGTCATCCTGCGAGGTCTCGTCCAGGTCAAAACCAAAAGGAGCGAAATCATCAGTGGAAGTAGTCGAACTCTGTTCGTCCTCAATAATCTCGACCAAATCATCTTTCTCATCAAAAGGACCGAATTCCCAAATAAAAGCAATCAAATCAACTTCGGTCCTTGTCTCATCAGTATCTATGTGAACAAGAGCAGACTCATCAATGGAAGTGGTCAAATCATGTCCGTCCTGTCTAATCTTAGACTCTGCCCTCCGCTTAATGGTGTCGATCGTGTAATTCCCGCGGATGTCATCAACACAACGCCAAGTCCCAGAAGAAGGAACTCCGAGGTCCATGATTTCCAGGTCTTCCTCCTTGGAGAGGAATTCTTGGGTCTCAGTGGAATCTAATAAGAAAAAAAATTCTCTGATAGTCTCATCAAGGTCATGGTCCTCCGGGTCAGCCAAGATAGGTAAAGTCGCATCAGGTGCAGGTCTCTGGTCGGCAGTGGGTGCGGTGATCAACACTTCACTCTCGTCAGCAGGACGGAAGCGAATCTCTCCTGATCCGTAATCAATAACGACCCTCGCAGAGGCGAGGAATGGTCGTCCCAAGATGATTGGAGAGTGCTCCCCTATGGAGGTCTCCATGGGCAAAACGACAAAGTCAACATGGTAGCTCGTGCTCTGAATCAAAATGACGACGTTTTCAAGGATACCCTTCGGCCTCTTGATAAATCCATCAACAAACTGAACTATCATCCTGGTCTTCTCGAGAGGCCCTAAGTGAAGAGACTTTACCAGCGAGAAGGGTAATATGCTAATCGAAGCACCGCCGTCGAGGAGAGTGTGATCACATGTGTGGTCAGAGATGGTGCAGCTAATGAAATGTGAGGCAATGTTCCTCTTCTTAGGAATGGGACGGTGTGTGTGATGGCGTGGGCAGTGGCCATGGTCAAAATATGATGCTCAGATCTGCTCCTCCGCTTTCTCTTCTTGGGAAGAGGAGCAGATAAATCAGTCATGGCCTGCTGAAGTGGGGCACGGATGATCTCATGAATAGTGGCCACCACTTTGGGTTCAGTCAACATTTTTTTGAATTTTTGGACCTCCTCCATACAAGGGAGGAAGTCGGAATCAACATCTACACGAGGCATGCCAAGAGCAGTCTGTACAACAGCATCCTCGGGGTCAAAGGTGGGACTAGGGTGAAAGGCTGTGTGGTGAAAGGATCTGGCAAGTGGGCACTCTCCTCACAGTCCGATTCAATCATGTGTCTCCCGAAATCTTTTTGAATTTTTAAAATTTTCTCATTTTTTTGTATTTTTGGCGATTGCAAGCTCTCATGGAAATCCTCGAATGAACCCATATCATCAAATGGTGTCATATCATGGTCGCTCTTATTTGTGCTAGTGAGGTGGTCAATCCTCTGTCTCATATGATCCATCATCCGGGTCAAGTGCTCAAGGGTGGATTTCACGAAAGGTGATTCCAACAGATCAGTCTCGGGTGAATGTGAAGGTGGAAATAACGGAGGTGGTGGTGGGTGTGGGTAGAAGTCCAAATCCTGAAACAATGGGCTGGTCGGATATGTACAAAAATCAGGAGCAAAGTCCTCCTGGAAAAAGGGAGGTGGACCGGCTGGAATGAACGAGGGGTCCGTAAGGTCCGGACAGAATATGCTCCAGTTGGCCATCTCGAAACAAGAGAAAATGATCGGGAGAGCACGATGGTCAAGTCAAGAGAAGTGGAGAAAAGGCGCAAATGCGCAGAGACGATCTAGAATGCACACAACAGTCACAGACAAAAATGAAAACAAGACAAACCCTCAATTCACCTACTCAACTCGGTAGAGATCGCAAGAGCGGTCTTTTTATCTTATCTGTTTTAAAGTGAGGTGAGAAGTCCAAAAGTTGCACAAACACTTAGGGTCTCAATGGGATTTGGGCACTAATCCTTAGTGTGTGTGCGAGCAAGTAAAAGCGAAGACAATGGGGGGATTACTCGCCCCAAAAGAATATTTTTCTTTTTGGTCTTTTTTAGGGTCAAGTAATATTAGCAGTCCCAATTTTATTGGTTATCACTTTTTTTGAATTTTTATTGAGAAATGCACGAATCTATCGAGGAATCAATTTTACTTGGCATATAGGTGATCAAAATCAGAGGTAGAGAGTTGGAAAAGCAATGCAAGAAGCAAAACGATGATGTATGCTAAAGCATAAATGCTCACCTTGCCTCCAGCACTCTACATGCAAAGATGCTCAGCAGAATTGAAACCTAATCTATATGCAAATGCAAAGCTGATGAAATCGCCCTAAGTTTCAGATATTGCTATTATCGTGAAGAACCACAAGTCGGTCACCGATCTTCAATCCAAGAGTCCGGTCTAGGCTCACCCCTCCTCTTCTCGACACATCGAGTTCATGAGTAGCGCTTGACAGGGTGGGCTCGCAGCACGGAGGCTTGAAGATGATGAGGCGACTATTTAAATTTGACTAAGTCCAAACGAGTCTATAGGTACATGCAAATATATTAGGTGTTTCGCCTTAATCTATCGCAAGAAATCCTAAAACTAAGGGCTCAATCACACAAAGTAAGGAAAACGAAACCGGAAAACAAAATAAAAAATGCGATGAAAACCGTAGAAATCCGCGGTGAGCCCCCAAGTGAACAAACACTTGGAAATTGGGCCCGAAAGTCGAAAGTTCGGGGGTACCTGTATTATTACAATAATAAAGAGTCTCTCTCTCACACAAATTACAAAAACTAAATGCAGGAAGTAAATGCTACAACTAAAGGTGGAGCTCGATCTTCAAAAATCCTCTTCGTCTCCTTGGTGCTAGGCTGGCTAGAGCCGGCTTCACGTGGGTGCGTAGGCGCCTAGGGTGGAACGCCTCCCTCGATCCGCGGTTCCTCGCAGGAAATAAAAAAAGGAGGAGGTTAGACATCTCAACACTATAAATCAAATAAAAAGTAACTAAGGAAAACCGCAAAAATAGACAATCAATCACAAGCACAAAGCAAAACCCCGAACTACACGATGTTGCTCCCCGGCAACGGTGCCATTTGTTGAACAAGATTTTTCACAGGTCTAGAGTAATCCACACAAGGAGGGATCACAATGTCGTTGAGGCGACCCACGAGAAATCCTAATTCAAACAACAATTAACCCACAACAATCAAATAAGGAAATCAAAGTGAATGTGCGGAGTTAAAATTTATTATAACTCTACAACAAAGATGTGTATAGGTGCAAGTATGTGTAGAGGTCGAACACAGGGAGCAAGCAGGATAGAACGAGGCAAAATGCATAAGTGTGTGAATGTGAATGTTTGTCTATCTATGATATTTTTTGTGGGTTTTTAATTTTATATATTTTTTATTTAATTTTTGATTTTATATTTTTGTATTTTGATTTTTAATTTTCTAATTTTATATTTTCTTTTATATTTTATATTTTTTTATATTTTTTTCCAATAATAGAATATACACAATATAAGAAATGAGAGGATAAAGGATTTATAAAAATGAGTAAAAATGCTCAAAAATCAGAAAATAAATTGTTTTTGGTCTTTTTATATTTTTCTACCGTTTTTGTTATTTTTGGGGATTTTTCAGAATATTTTTGGTATTTTTAAAATGGAAATACAAGAAAATAGTGAATTAGCTACTATCTGAAACTAAAATGAGGATGAAAATATCAAATGGTGTCCAAAATTCCTCAAATTAATTTTATTTGAAAGATAATGAATCAGATAAGATACAGAAACAGAAATTGCATTTTTAGGATATTTGTAGAATTTTTAAGATTTTTATAAAGGTTTTTAGAGTTTTATAATTTTTATGAGTTTTATTTTGTATTTTTTAATGATTTTTGGACTGAAATTAAAAACACTACAATATGCAAAATATATTTGTTTGGGAATTTTCTGAGGTGTTTTTATAATTTTTATGTATTTTCTAATGCAAACAATGCTGAAAATGAGTGTTTTTGAATTTTTATAAATAATAAAATGCGATAAAAATGAAAAATAAAAATATGACGTCAATCTACAATGCAACAGGAGATTATGACGATTTTTTTGGTGATTTTTGGAAGTTTATAGATGCATGCAATAAATAGAGATAAAAACAAGAAACTACACTACTTGCTAGGGCATATATGTAATTAGACAAAAATCCAGGGGACAACTTGCAAATTTTACAAAAGTTTAAAACAGCCAATGAATGATTCGGTACTAATAAAATATTACAAAAGTGGCGAGGGAGGTTTATGCAAAATACCCACTCCCAAGGCGATCCGACGGTTACTGTAGCTTTTCAAGAATAAGGGAGATCGACAGTCCAGAGGAGCGCAGCAAGAACCGGGGAAGAACAATGGGTGGCTGAGCTTCCTCCGACGATTACCGCTTCCCCCAGGCGTTCGCGACTCCTCCAAAATTCCCAGAAGGATCCTGGACGCCTTCCCTAGCGACTGGCGGCTTCAAAATGGAGGTTGGACCGTCGGAGCACCACCACGACAATGAAGATGCGGAAGAGCTCCAGGAGGTTCGGCTCTCGTCAAAAATGACCCCAACCGGGGTCCTTCCGCACCTGGGACCAGAAAATGAAAGCGCACAATGAAAGAGGATGGTTCCAGGGCGAGCACAGACAAGTTGAGTGGTGAATGGCGTGAGTAGGGACTCGTCGGAGCGAGCTCCGGCGAGGGGGTAGTGAAGATGAATCAAGCAAAAATCAAACCAATGAAAGTATGAACTAAAAGATTACACTAAAGCTAATCTATTGCAAAGAAAAATAAAGAAAAACAAACAAAAACGACCTCGATTGGTTGGGAATAACCAAGAGATGGACCTCACGGCCAAGGGCCGGAGATGGGGGTGGATACGCCTCCGCGCCGCTCCTCCTAACGGCGAGGTGAGGTTGTTGTCACCTCCCTCTAACCTCAGCACATGAAAGAAGGGAGGAAGAAGGGGCAAAAGGAGTTCAAATTCGAAAAATGGAGGAAGGGGGTCTTTTGGACAAGTGGTCGAGTGGGCATGAAGATCGAGGTGGACCGAGCGAATCGTGGCTCCAAAGACCTATCCAAGTTATGGGCGTGTATGCTCATGCCACGAGGAAAAAAAGTCGTGAAGAACGCGACATGAAATAGTAAAAGGCGTGACCTACAAAATTAGGAGAAAATGCCAAAAAAACTCAGATCTGACACTGTGCAGACCTTGGTCAGAGAGATGGTCAACACGGCCCAAAGGACGAAGAAAATAGGGCACATCAGTAACCCAATGTTCAATATGATGCTTGGGCGTGTATGGTGGATATATAGGGAGAAAAAGTCAAGAAGGACACAAGGCCAAATAATGAACGATGCGGCACCTAGAAAAATGGGAGAAAATGGCTAAAAATGCAGCTTTGACGGGATGCAGGACCAGACCAGGGAGTTGATCAGCGGGTCAACTTCCACCTGGTTGGTCCACGTGGACCAACCAGGAAAATCCCTAGGAAAAAACATTGCTAAAATTAATTAAAAATAGCAAATCAATTTATTATTTTTTGGTTATTGAATAAAAAATGTTTATTATTTTATAAATTATTTTATGGTGATTTTTATTTATTTTTATGGGGTGTATAATTACAAGTTACCATTTATACCCCTTATAGGTATCTATGTCGATATATCTAAGTATTTTATTTTTATTTTATGTATTTAATTTATTTATTTTTGTCTATTATTTTAAAAATTTATAGAATATTTTTATGTACTTATATATATATTTTATTTTTCTGAAGAGTTTTATGCACTTAATAAAATAAAAGTGTGAATTATGCAGGTTTGTATACAGGTATTATACCTATGTATAATATATACAAGTATTTTATTTTATGTTTTCTTTGAGTTTTTATTCTGAATTTAATATACCTATTTCTTATAAGTAATATTTACAAAATTATAAAAATATAAAATTATAAAAATAATGAATAAATAATAAAATGAATATTTTAATATGTACAAGTATACAATAGGGGTCCAAAACTCAACTTTCAAACCGTAGCTCTGCCAAATGTGAAACCACCACCATTAAATATCTTATTTTGAACTATATACAATTAAAGTGAGTTTGATGCTTTTGTATTTTTATTTATGAGATACGGGTCTGGGAAGTTGGCATTCTGGAATCTTATTCAGACCATAACTTTTTATCTGTGTATTATTTGTGAGTGAAATCAATTTTGTATTTTTATTTATTTAATTATATATAACTTTCATGTACAAAGTTTCTTTATTTGAGGTATAAAAGTGGAATTAAAAATAGGTCCCAAAATGAATAAAGAATGAATGAAATGAAAGGGATTTTTATTGGTATTTTTGGCCCTTATCTCCCCTTACTTTATTCCTTGTCGACCTAGTCATCGAGATGCCTAGGTCTCGGGGTTTCGGGCATAAAATATTTACAATATTTTATTCTTTTTCTTTTCTTTTCTTTATTCTATAATTTTGGCTTTAAAAACCACATTTTATACAGTATTTATACACATATGCATGAATGCTAAAATGCCCGAATTAAGCCTATTTACACGCATTTACTAGGGCTTTTACGGCCAAAATGATAGAATAAAGATGATGAAACGTAGATTCATCAATGCTAGCAAACTAGCACCCTAAAGAAATGAAAACGGTACTCACCAAAGTAGTCACTCAAAATCTTATCCATCCTAGGTGTTAAGACACCTCGTTTCCCATGTATGATCACCATGTTTGTGATTATGTTCTACAAAACCACAATAAGTGTTGTCGGAGAAAAAAATATAAATTAAATAACACGTATTTTACATGAAACTCTACTCTATAATGAGCGGGATGAAACTACTAGGGGGTGTTAATCGAATTGAATACCTTCGAATCCACAAAAATTCAGACTCGATTCATTTTAGACTTCCAAATCGGAACTCAAATCAAATTTAAATGGATTTGTAAACTTGAATTGAGATTGGATTTGCTTTGAGTTTCAAATATTCAAATTTGATTCATTTATTTCGAATTTAAAATGTTAATTGATGTCTTAAAATTTATATAAATTTTTGATATGATGATTTTATTTTACACCTCTATTTTTCAATATGGATTACAAAGATAAGTTAAAAATTTTCATAATAAAGGAAGATAGGCGATAGATAATATATGTTGTATAAAAATATCTAATTTTCACATATATCAAATGTAATTTACAAATTAAATTTATTCTTTTTCTGAGGTGAAATAAATATATAAATACATTATGATTATATAAGACTTATTTAAAGGGATAGAATATTGGTAGAGCGAAGGAAACAAGATAACTAACTTGAAATGCAATACAGAGATGACCAATGAGCGAGTAGTTAGTGGCTCTCTTCTCTCATCCTCGAGGTATGATCTAGTAATGATGGGGAGCCCGAGAAACCAACAAACTTGAGTGAAATACAAATAGATGATGTGGTGTTGAGGAATGGGGATCAAAACAAGGACATGGTACGATCCAGTCAGGCAAGCCTTCTCAAGCTCAACCTCGAAGAGAAGTCCGTGGCCCCACGTAGGCAGGAAGTCAAAGTCCTCTTTATTGAAGGTTTTTGGATAGTACTTTGACTATAGTGTATAAGAGATGCCATTCCAAACAAGGCAAGCTGAAATATATAATAGGAGCATGGAACACATTATGTTTAATGTTGTATGTTGAAGTAATAGCAAGACAATATCAAATTCTTATAGAAAAGTAATGCAAAATGATCTTTTATCTAAAAAGTAATACCTAGATATACCACAAATTATGACAAACCTGAAGGTGGAACTTGACATAACAAGAATGTCGTTTTCACATGCAAGAAGAGGGAGCACTGTCATCTACCTTAAGATTGATGGAACTTTGATGAGGAATGAAAATAGGAAGAGAAAAGGTAGGGCAAGAAATGTGGAAATGTGAAAATAAGTGTAAGGTGGGAAACTGGAAACAAAATCTTAAATACACGTTCTTTCCAGCTACTATTTTCAACTCTATTTTTTAATATTAGATATTTAGTTATTAACCACACATCCATGCACATTCATAGATACATGTATATGTGTATGTATGTATGTATGCATGCATGCATGCATACATGTATATGTGTATGCTGAAGGATACGAGGAATCCTCAAACACGGAAGCGTGTTGATCGCATCTCATGCGATCGGGGCGACTAATCGCACTAGTCGCTAGATGCAACAGAATTTAAATTTTTTAAATCAAGCGATGAAACCACTTGATCACAAGAACATTTCTTGGATCGTTTCATCAAACCACAAAGTATTAGAAATACCTCTTGAAGTGTGGTTGCGATCACAAGATCTCTAAAGCAAGAGATCCTCCTAACTCAAGTCCGATCTATGAAGATGGCACTTGCGGGTGCGATGATGAGACGTGTTCCTCCCGCAATCCTCGATGAAGATGCAAGCCATGAATCTCCTCATTTCGTCCAACGAAATCCGTTGATGGAAATCTACGAGCAATCGAAGCGCAGCACACCGGCGTGGAGACGATTGCTTCTTCCCTCAAAACACAAGGTGGACGGCCACCTTAGAGAGAGAGAGAGGACGAGAATGAGAGAGAGAGAGAGAGGAAGAGTAGGCGTGTAAAACTCTTGTATCTTGTTTTTTGAAGAGGCTAGGGTTGCCCTCTTTTTATATTAGCTTGGAAGTCCATGGATTACAATCCATGGCATATACAAAATCAATGATTAGATTGATATGTATATTAAATCAATGGCCATGATAATTGTTGTTCAAAAAACAACAACATATTAAATATATTAAATTAAATATATGTTGCATTATCACCAACATAATTTAATTCAATAAAATTAATTATCACAAGATAACATGATAATTATTAAAAAAAATGGATAATTGCCCACCTAAAATCATGAAGCGTCACCCATGACTAATTCATGGGTGACGCCACCTCATTTGGTGGCCAATTATCCCATTTTTTATTTTATCTTATTATCTCTTATTTATTTGCAATATTATCCACTAAATTAATTCCCAATTGATTAGTGTATATTTATTGCAAAATTATCCACTAAATTAATTCTCAATTAATTTGTGAATATTTCAGTCATGCCATTGAAAAATGTGAATCATATTCACAGCCCAAACTAAATTGTAAATTACATTTCCAATTAATTGCTTAATGTGAATCCAATTCACATTAACAATTAACAAATGCTATTTACAAAGGGTGATCTCTCTCCAATATATTATAAATCATATTTATAATATATACACATATATTACGGATAGTACTATCATTCCTTGATAATTAAATCCCATTTAATTATCTTGGATAATCATTCTCATAATATGAATCCCATTCATATTATTCTTGATAATTAAATCTCATTTAATTATCAACATCTTGTTGCTTGGATACATAATTCATCAAATGAATTATTCTTGAACTCCTTCAAGAATAATGTGCTTTCTCTGCAGATACTTGGAGATAAGTACAGAGCGATTGTATTGTTCCACGTATAGTGACTTGGATGTTGAGATCTCATCTAAAATCCAGATCTTACGTACCTCCCATAGATGCTTGATTAAATCAAGACCGCAAATCTAATCTTCTCATTGCATCTGAATCCCATTCAGACCAATGTCCAACACTTGGACCAAGATCAGATTGCTTCTCTACCGAGAGGAATCACTGAATCCAGACATGTTTCATCACTCCCTCGGAATGGAAGCGTCATGGTTATACAATCATTTATGATCACATCACCCTCAAGTATTCCCAATACCTGTACATCCTGCATACTGGAAGACCTATGATCAACTAGAAGATTAAGATCAATTTTACACTGTCTTATTCAGGGTTTGATCACCAAGTTTCTCAATCTTGGTCATTGGGAATCGGTATTGATCATATGCTTTCCCAAAGCATATATCATACCTTCAAATTCTTGTCATGCTTACAAAGCACGACGACCATGCATGGAATTTGATCGATCCCAATACCTCATGAGTGAGCTCATGTCTTTCGGTTCATAAGTAAACCTGTATGATACCTTTGAGAGATCGTATTACTCATATGCCCTTACATACACACTAGCGTGTCGATATATAGACCTTGGTTAGGTCATCAACCTATTGGTCTGCCAAATGTACACACTCAGAAATACAGTAACACCTCAGATCAGATAGACAACGTGGCAGATCGCTGACCATTGAATCTAGGGTGCGATCCAACGGCAGCTGGCGATGGGGGCGGGCAGTGATAGAGATCGGCCGACACACGGCTGAGCGGTGGCAGAGGCGGTGGAGCTGCGCAGTCGAAGGTCCTGTGCTCGTCGACACGCAACAGAGCAAGGGAGGCAGGCGGTGGAGGCGAGCGGCTGAGCGTGGCGGGCGCACGGGGAAGATGGAGGAGGCACCGTGAATGCTAGTGTTCGTACAATGGAGTACAGCGGTGGACTAGAGTCCTGGGTTGGAGTGGCGCTTGCCGATAGCGGAGCTCAGCCGAGCGGGGCGAGTGGCTGACGATGTACCTACAGATGGCGGAGCTCAGCTGATGGGGCGAGTGTGCGCATGATTTTGGTGAGGTGAACGACGGCCTGGAGATTTGAAGGAGATGAAGTGGATGCCTGGGACAAAGGAGCGGGGCTCGGCCTGGCTTTTGCTCAATGCGATGGCAACGCAGAGCCGAGCAGCGGCTCGAAGCAGCTGCGATAAGGGACTGAGGTCCCTTGGATCTCGCCGGAGGATGGAGGTATTGCTCAAGAGCTTCTTGCCTCTGTCACAGGTCGAGGGTTGATCTACCTCTCTCTGCGTATCAGATGTTTACGAATGGGTTGTGCGGTCGACGAGGAGGGGGCGTTATAGATGGCGATGGAGGGTTGTTATGCGGGTGGGGGGAGTGAAACGACCATGAATGGCGGGCTTGATGGTCGCGCATGGCGGAGCTAGGGGAGGAAGGGAAACGGCTGGAGGTAGGTGACAGGGGGTCACAGGGGGTCACGTGCTAGGCACGTGATCCGGGGGGAGGTGGCTGGAGAGAGAAGTGGGGTGCCACATGGCACGCCCAGGGGTTGCCACGTGGCACCCAAAAAAATTCAAAATTAAAAGATGAAGAAAATTAGAAAAGAAATAGAAAGAGACCTCGGATCGAAAAATTTCCTTCACGAAAGTTGTTCGTCTCAACGAGATCTACAACTTTCAATCATCCGGGAGCAAAAGAGGTCATCCGTGCGAAGTGGTATTTTTGGTGGTTCTCCATGTGTATAGAAAACCAGCTTTTTGGGTTTTTGTGATTTTTAATGATTTTAAAGAGAATAAAAAATCTAAAAAAATACGAAAAAATACAAGAGATTTATTACATACTAATATTTTTTGCATTTTTAATAAATAATAAAGTAGAAAAATAAAATAGAAGTATGAATCACACAATTTTTGTACAGACTCACAACGGACACTTGGACTCAGTTAGTTTCTTTGATTTCGGTTTTCATCTGGATTTGGATTTTTGTGTTGCTTAATAAAACTTTCATCAAAGAACACAAATGGAGAAGAAATAAAATTAAAAGGGTTAATTATGTACATAAAAACTCAGGTCAAAAATAGTAAAAAGTCAAAATGCGCAAAAGAGGCCCAAAACCCAACTTTCACATATAAGCTCCGAATTTTAAGAAATTGGACTTATTTTGAAGGTATTTGAAAATGGAGCATTTTAAAACTAAGTAAACCAAAATCGGACATTGTATGAGGGAGATATGCTCGTTTTAGTCCGTCAGATGTGAAATTAGACTTTGGGATTATTTGACACTTATTTGAGTTTGTATTTTTTTGTACTTTTTTATTTATTCTTGTTAGTAATATCTACACGATGGAGGTATTTTTAGGTCAATCAGAGTTAGGATGAATTATTTACAAATGTGAGAAGTTAGCGGCTTTTTGGGCTAATATACAAATGGAATTTTTTAATGCAATTATGCATGATGAAATGCAAATATTATTTACACATGTATGAATGCTAATGATGCTTTGTTAATGATTAAATGCATGTGAATTTTTGGGAACCGAGCCTAATTAACCAATTTTAGCATGATGAATACGGGGTTCATCATACCCCTACACTTAGACCATGCTCGTCCCTGAGCATGAATAAATGACTTATTTGAATATATCCCTGACTGTGCATGTGAATTTTCAAGGCTTAATTCATAAAAGATCCTTTATTTGAGTGATCCTAAAATTCTGGGCTCAACCATGCTTTAATGAGAAGGAATCCAACTTTTCTAATTTTCAGACTCTCTGTTTGTACATATAATATAAGGATATGATTTTTAGTGTATTGTATTTCATGAGAGTCAAGTCGAGACTGAAGGATATGGTTAGATCCTCAAGCGCGTCACGGAAGCGTGATCGTTGTATCAAATACGACGAAGAACGACTAGTCGTACTAGTTGTTCTATGCAGCGGAAATTAAAAAATTTTCTATGCGACGAAACCACATGATCCAAGAACACTTCTCGGATCGTTTCGTCCAAACCACAAACAAGTATTAGGTTTACCTCTTGAAGCGTGGTTGCGATCAAGTCTCTAAACAAAGAGACCTCCTGTCTCAAGTCCGATCCGACGGAGGAGACGCTTGCGAGCGCGGGGATGAACCGCGTGCTTCTCGCAATCCATGTTGATGATCCAAGCGACGGATCTCCTGATCTCGACACACGAGATCCGATGTCTTCTTCATGAGCGGGGCGCACCGAAGGAGACGGAGATCCACGAGCAAACCATCGGGCAGCATAACGACGATGCCGCGGCGATGGAGAACCTCTCTAGGGCATCCATGGTGGACGGCCACATGAGAGAGATGGAGAGAGGACGTGTAGAGAGAATGAGAGAGAGAGAGATTTGTTGCCTCAACTTATGTGTCAAGAAGAGCAATGGGGTGCCTCTCCTTTTATAGGGTTTTGGGATCCATGGATCTCAATCCATGTGTCAACACAAATCCAATGGTCCACATCAATTTGTGTTTCTTTCAATGGTCATGATTTGTTGCTAAAAACACAACAACAATTAATTTAATTTAAATTAAATATTTGTTGATAAATCAACACAATTTAATTACAAAATTAAATCATCAATACATGGAGATAATGAAAGGAGAGATAGCCTCCTTCCATGTGGAGAGGGGGGACGGCCTCCCTTTCCTAATGGGAGTGGTGGCCGTCCACCCTCCTCCATTAGGAAGGTGGCTATTTCACCTTTTATGTAATCTCCATTATTTGCAACAACTTTTGTTGCAAATTATTTCACAAAAAATAAATCCAATTTATTTTGTGAACATTGCAATCATGCCATTGAAAAATTGTGAATCACATTCACAACCCAAAACAAAATGTAAATTACATTTTCAATTTGATGTCCAATGTGAATCCAATTCACATTAACATTTAATTAACAAATGTAAATTACAAATAGCTCTCTCTTATATATTATAAATCACATTTATAATATATATGACTAATATGGATATTGCTATCCACATTATTCATATCCATGATAATTAAATCATATTTAATCATCTTGGATCTCTATTCTCTTGTGTCCAAATAATATGAATCACATTCACATTATTTACATCTTTGATAATTAAATCTTATTTAATTATCTAAGATAACTCTCTTTATAATATGAATCAAATTCATATTACTCATGATAATTAAATCACATTTAATTATCCATTTTCTCAATGCTCGGATACATATATCAACAATAGAATTATCCATGAACTCCTTCAAGGATAATGCGCTTTCTCCGCAGATACTTGGAGATAAGGACAGGGCAATTGTATTGTTCCACGTATAGTGACATGGATATTGAGATCGTATCTCAAATCCAGATCGCGGGCCTCCCATAGATGCTTGATTAAATCAAGATCGTAAATCTAATCTTCTCATTGTATCTGAATCACATTCAGATCAATGTCCAACACTTGGACCAAGATCAGATCACTTCTCTACTGAGAGGAGTCACTAAAATCCAGACCCGTTTCATCACTCCCTAGGAATGGAAGCGTCATGGTTATACAATCGTTTATGATCACATCACCCTCAGGTATTCCTAATACCTGTACATCCTGTATACTGGAAGACTCAGACTAAACCCGAAGTATTCGATCAACTTTATACTGTCTACTTCATAGTTTTATCAGTAAGTTTCTCATTCGATCATTGGGAGTCGGTATCGATCATATACTTTCCAAAAGCATATATCATACCTAGGTCTTGATCATATACTTTCCAAAAGTATATATCAAACCTACAAATTCAGTCAAGCTTCCAAAGCGAGACGACCGTGCGCACGGAATTTGATTCTTCCCAATATCTCATGAGTGAGCTCATGTCTTCCGGTTCAGTAACTGAACCTGTATGATCCCTTTGAGAGATCGTATTACTCATATGCCCTTATATGCACACCAGCGTGCCGGTGTGTAGACCTTGATTAGGTCATCAACCTATTGGTCTGCCAAATGTACATACTTAGACATATAGCAACACATCTGTCTCCGGTCAGAGGATGCGTGCCTATATCATGACAGCATACTATATAGGACTTTGGTTATCTCGATCTCGTTAAGTCAACTCTTTGACCTAACTAATCTGACACCTCCGAATCTCTATTCCTATGCAGAGGACCTGCATCAAGAGGTCGGTCAGATATCAGCCTTCAGAGATAAGGATTGCCATCTCCTACTCAGGCTGGAGATCATCTCTTAACAATCATTTGATGGTGCTTGATGAGTCCTCAATCTAACTCTTTAGATATTCATCCAAGCACCAGCCTCTATGATTCAATAGTTGAATCAACAGTTGTATGATCATCAAGATGGCCAAGGTACATAACCCTAATTGTACTAAGGGACCTATTATGCAAATTATGTATTCTTCATTTCAGATTAAGGAGTGAATTGCAATAACATTTATTGCATAATGGCTCGCCGTGGGCTCGCATTTCCAACAGAGACATCACCCAAAGTTCCAATCCAAGAGACTCTCCTTTAGACCTAATCCTCAACACTAGCTAATAAGTCTATTCTTGCTTCAGTCAACCGTCTCATTAGTTTGTCAGACTTGAAAGTGTAGATGGACGGCCGAATGATGGAGGGCATAGGATTGTGTCTGATTTTCTCTCCATCACAATGGAACAAGGGGCCTCTCGAGTGCCTTTCTACTCAACACATGTAAATTTTTAGATTGTTGACCAATGTGTCCGTCAAGAGAGTTGGAGTCGTCTGTACTTGTTTTTCTGGGAGTACACCGAGGTGTATCTCTTTTGAGTATCTAAGTTATCTTCGACACCCAGACTTGTAGCATTTACGATGCAGAGCCCTTTTTTTGTGCCAGTCCGACTCCTTGATCCTAATTAGTGCTTGATCCAAGTGGACACTTTAAAAATATTTGGGAGAGCTCGCCATCGGTGGAAGCTCATTTATAATTTGACTTGGATGATAGAGATTTTCTTTGACATTTCATTGCTTTTGTTGGCTAGCTCCACTGCTTTTACCAAAAGCTGGTGCACACTGATCAACAATTTTCATTAAGTTTCAACACACCCTGACACTTAGGTCAATATCAAAAGGATAGCATATGAACTTTTTCATATACTGGCTAGGTTTTTGCTGACACTCAGGTTTTATGAAGACTTCATTAACTTTATCCCATCCTCGAATACCATTAAATCGGGTCTAAACTCAAACCTCTAGTTCTGGTTCCTCAAGTGATAACTCAACTCATCTCAGCAATCATGCAGTTGTGAAAGTGATTGTGCTGATCATATTCTTTTTGATGGTAGAGATGAAGAGTGCAATATAGCGCTCAAATCTTTCAAACTAGGGAAGTGTGGATTATTAAGTTCCAAAAACCCGAATGACTAAGGCATGTTAATTCAGACTCTCAAGATCTCAGAAATCAAGTGTCTTCAAAAATCCTCAAGCCTTGAATGATAGTGAATGTGTCAGGAATATATCAACCAAGGAATGCATGAAATTCTTGATGAAATGCAAGACTATGAGTGATTTTTTATGCAAAAAGTTTTTTTGCGTTTTTATTTTTTGTTGTTTTTTTTTTGAAAACAGGTATTATACACTACTTGTACCCATCCCCGATGTTAGATAAAAACGATTAAAGTACGAGCTATGGATAAAGTAGGTAAAATATATACAAACACTCCCCCCTATACTTAGCTTGTGCTATGTCTCCATGGCACAAAGTGAAATGTAGACATAGCTCGTACTAAGTATAGATGGGTCAAAAATAGAAAGAGGAGAAGTGATGTATATACAATGAAATCGGTCCCCTTAAACTAAGTATCGGGGGACCGAGAGCGAGTAGATGGATATACAGAAGAGTATTGAATCCAGAGAGGTGGTTTATCTCAGCAGATCAAATCTTTCGTCAAAAGCTATGCCCTGAGTGAAGGAGATCTGTTCAACTTGTACTAATTGCTCGTTGGATTCGACAAAATGTTTAAGTAGCTGACCGTTGACTATAGATGTTTGCGTGCTATCTGCGGTCTCTGAGATCTCAACACTACCATTATTGTGTACCTCTCTTACAATGAAGGGTCCCGTCCATTTTGATTCCAATTTACCTTAGAAAATTTTCAATTTTGCATTAAATAACCAAACTTTCTGCTCTGGGACAAAGATCTTTGTTCGAATGTTCTTGTCATGCCATCTCTTTACTTTGCCTTTGTAAATGGTGTTGTTTTCATAAGCTCGATTTTGGATTTTGGATAGTTCATTCAAATCCATCTCTCGGTTTTTCTTTCCTTGGTGATAGTTCCAATTAATCTTTTTGATTGCCCATTCTGATTTATGCACGAGTTCTGCGGGAAAATGGCATGGCTTTCCATATACCATTCGAAACGGGGAGGTTCCCAATGGGGTCTTATAAGCCGTCCGGTAAGCCCATAGAATTTGGTCCGGTAGCTGGGACCAGTTCTTCCTGTCAGGGTGGACGAGCTTCTGTAAAATTCATTTAACCTCCATGTTTGACACCTCGACCATGCCATTGGATTGTGGATGGTATGGAGTAGCGACACGGTGCTCGATGTCGTATTCCTTAGTCAACTTCTTCACCTCCCGATTGACAAAGTGGCTTCCCCCAAGATATTAAATTTTTTGGACTTCTAAACCTCGAAATAATATTATCCTTTAAAAACTTGCAAATAATTTTGCTATCTACTGCTCGACTAGGGATATCCTCCACCAACCTAGATAAATAATATACCGCGAAAAGAATATATTCAAATCCTTGACTATTAGGGAATGGGCCCATAAAGTCAATGCCCCATGCATCGAAAACATCACAGATGATCACTGGTTGCATATGCATGGCATCTTTGGAACCAATGGTCCCTCCCATTCTCTGACAGACGGGGCACGACCGAATAAAATTGTAAACATCTTTAAACAAGGTCGGCCAATAAAATCCACATTGCAGTATCTTCTCAGCAGTCCTCTTCCCAGAGTGATGTCTTGCTCGATGCAGCAGAATTTAAAAAAATTGATGAAACCACATGATCCAAGAACACTTCTTGGATCATTTCATATAAACAACAAACAAGTAATATGATTACCTCTTGAAGCGTGGTTGCGATCGAGTCTCTAAACGAAGAGACCTCTTGTCTCAAGTCTGATCTGTCGGAGGAGACGCTTGCGAGCGCGGGGATGAATCGCGTGCTCCTCGCAATTCATGTTGATGATCCAAGCGGCGGATCTCCTGATCTCGTCACACGAGATCCAACATCTTCTTCACGAGCGAGATGCATTGAAGGAGATGGAGATCCACAAGTAGATGATCCGGCAGCATAACGATGATGTTGCATCGATGACGACTCTCACAATGGCTTCATGATGGATGACCATAAGAGAGAGATGGAGAGAGGCACATGACGTACAAAGAATAAGAGAGAGAGAGAGAGAGAGAGAGACTCGTCGAGTTAGTGCAAGTTGAAGAGCAAGGCATGCCTCTTCTTATATAGGGTTTTGGGAGTCCATGGATCTCAATCCATGGACAACACACAATCAATGGTTGAGATTGATTTGTGTTTCTTTCAATGGCTAGGATTGTTGTTGGCAAAACACAACAACTAATGATTTAATTTAAATTAATTTCCATTGATAAATCAACAAAAATAATTCGAAATTAAATCATCATTAATAAGAGAAAAATAATGAAGATGATAAACCAATCTCCCCATAAGAGGGGACGGCTACTGTTCTCCTTATGGAGAGTTGTAGTCGTCCACTCCTCTTTGGTGGACTTGGTCTATCTCTTCAAATTATCATGAGATCTCATTATATATATTATCATCTCTTGTTGGCAATATTTCACAAAAAAATAATTCCAAATTATCTTATGGAAAATATCAATCATGTCATTCAAATTATGTGAATCTTATTCACAACCCAAAACCAAATGTAATTATATTTTCAACTAATCACTCAATGTGAATCCCATTCTCATTAACAATTAATCAACAAATATAAAACACAATATGTTCTTTCTTATATATTATAAATCACATTTATAATATTTATGATTAATATGGATAGTGTTATCCACATTATTCATATCCATGATAATTAAATCACATTTAATCATCTTGGATCTCTTTTCCCATGTGCCCAAATAACATGAATCTCATTCACATTATTCATATATTTGATAATTAAATCACATTTTATTATCTTAGATATCTCTCCTTATAATATGAATCAAATTCATATTGTCCATGATAATTAAATCACATTTAATTATCAATTTCTCGATGCTTGGATACTTATATCAACAATGAAATTATCCATGAACTCTTTCAAGGATAATGCACTTTCTCCGTAGATACTAGGAGATAAGGACAGAGCGATTGTATTGTTCCACGTATAGTGACTTGGATATTGAGATCACATCTCAAATCCAGATCTCGGACCTCCCATAGATGCTTGATTAAATCAAGACCACAAATCTAATCTTCTCATTGCATCTGAATCACATTCATATTAATGTCCAACATTTGGACCAAGATCAGATTACTTCTCTACTGAGAGGAGTTACTAAAATCCAGACTCGTTTCATCACTCCCTAAGAATGGAAGCGTCATGGTTATACAATCGTTTATGATCACATCACCCTCATGTATTCCCAATACCTGTACATCCTGCATGCTGGAAGACCCAGAATAAACCCGAAGTATTAGATCAACTTTATACTACCTACTTCAGAGTTTTATCAGTAAGTTTCTCATTTGATCATTGGGATTTGGTGTCGATCATATACTTTCCAAAATCATATATCATACCTAGGTCTTGATTATATACTTTTCAAAAGTACATATCAAATTACAAATTCAGTCAAGCTTCCAAAGCGAGACGATCGTGCACGGAATTTGATTCTTCCTAATATCTCATGAGTGATCTCATGTCTTCCGGTTCAGTAGTGAACCTGTATGATCCCTTTGAGAGATCATATTACTCATATGCCCTTATATGCACACCAACGCGCCGGCGTATAGACCTTGGTTTAACCTATTGGTCTGCCAAATGTACATACTCGGACTTATAGTAACACATCTGTCTCCAGTCAGAGGATGCATGCCTATATCGTGACAACATATGCTATAGGACTTTGGTTATCTCGATCTCGTTAAGTCAACTCTTTGACCTAACTAATCTGACACCTCCGAATCTCTATTCCTATGCAGAGAACCTGCATCAAGAGGTCGGTCAGATATCAGTCTATGTGAGAAAGGATTGTCATCTCCTACTCAGGCTGGAGATCACATCTTAACAATCATTTGACGGTGTTTGATGAGTCCTCAATCTAACTCTTTAGATATTCATCCAAGCACCAGCCTCTATGATTAATAAATTGAATCAACAGTTGTATGATCATTAAGATAGCCATGGTACATAACCCTAATTGTACTAAGGGATCTATTATGCAAATTATTTATTCTTCATTTCAGATCAGGGAATGATATGTGCAATAACATTTATTGCATAATGGCTCATCGTGGGCTCGCATGTCCAACAATCTCCCACTAGCCCAAAGAGCCATTAATGGGCTAATCATTTAAACCCACACTCATGTGATAATCATAGGCTATTTAGAAAATAGCTAGGTAAGAAGATCAGTCACTCTGTTCCCAAAAGACTATGCCAAGTCCTTTTACGGCACTTGCATATCCCTAGGTAACAGTGCTCACATCCAATGCGAATGTTGCATCTTATGCAACCAATACTCAATCTTGATAAAGCAATTATAGTGTCCTTGACACTATTGCTCAGTAATTATTATAATCAATATTTCCATAATCCTTATCAGAATACCTTTATTCCTTGAGATCTCTATCTCCCAAGGCATCTACAGTTAAGACCTTTTAGATCACTATCTATAAAGTCTTAGGTTCTTGATGATGAGACTTTGAGATCATTATCTCTAAGTCTTATCATCTTTGAAGATTTCGTTATTATTACTGCAATCAAGTGTTTTCTCTCTCCATAGTAGGATTAGCAATACTTTAGTACTCCCACTGCATGGCAGATATCTGACCTTTCGTACACATCTAGCACATACGAGGCTTCTAGTAACCGATGCATAAAGGCAAGCAGTTTTAGCACCATCAACACTTGATATGATATCCCTTTAGTGGTCAGTACCAAATCTTAAGGGAAGGAAGCCTTTCTTGGAATTTCCAAGAATGGAATATGTCTGTGTACTACAAATGTGACAGTCCTAATACCCTCTTTTCTTTGCTTCTGAACTTCAGAACTAAGATCTAAGAGGTATTCTTGAGATCATATCTCAAGGTATGGAATAGCCAGTCTATAAAACACTTATTATCATCCTTATTCCTAATGATTAGGATATTATCTACATTTAGCATGATGAACACAATGGCACTCCCACTAAGCTTCACATGGTACATCAAGATTCTATCTGAAATCATAACATTTATGATTTCATCAAATCTGATGTTCCAACTACAAGAAGCTTATTTGAGTCCATAGATGGAGTTTCTTTAGCTTGCACACCTTGCTTTCCTCAACCATGAAGCCCTAGGGCTACTTCATGTGAATATCCTCAGAGAGGCAATTATAGAGAATGCAATCTTGACTTCCATCTCGAAGATGTAAAAGCCAAGTTGTGTAGCTATAGTTAACAATAATCTGATGGGTTTAAGCATGGTTACTGAAGAGCAAGTCTCATCGAAAGCAATATCTTCTCTTCCAGTGTGGAGCTCATGGCTACGAACCGAGCTTTGAAGGTCTCTATCTTATCATCAGATTCCCTTTCTCTAGAAGATCCATTCACACCTTTATGGGTCTTACCCATATAGGTGAATTCTCGAGGGTCCATATACAACACATGTATATGAAGTCTCCTTTAGACTTTATTGCTAATATCCATCTTTCCATGTCATGATCCTCAGGAGCCTCATCACATGAAGTCCGATCATTGTCAGACTTAACTGACACATGGAATACATCCTAAAACTCATTTGAAGAGGTATTAGTGCTTCGTCTTTTATTATCCTTTTAGTTCCTGATTTCAGGAGCCTCGTTATCTTCTCAAGATTAAATGAGTTCTTTACTTCATTTTCTTCTTGATTCTCAAGTGTCTCAGTCTCTAAGAATCATATCCTCAGAGACGAGATATTTTAAGAATCTCAAGGTCATAAAGTAGGTATCCCATACCATCCTTTATTTTCCTAATGAAGTAGCACTCTCTAGTGCATAATTTCAGCTTACTTGCATGGAATCTTATTATGGATATATAGTGTAGTCTCTACTACATATATACCAAACTAAGAGGTAATTGTGCAAAAAAAATATCATTGATCAAATTATGTCACACATGATCCAATTGTATCTCCCTACAACTCTATTGAGTTTAGGTTTATCAGGAGGAGTGAGATAGAAATGATATTCATATCTCCATAAGGTATTCTTTGAATTTTATCTAACAGGTACAAGCTACCTAGGCTAGATCAAATTCATTTCATCTTTCTTCAAACTTTGGTTCTAAACCAAAATTGTTAAATCTTTGAACACTTCAAAGGTTTCTTAGGTGAAGAGAAGAAATCTCACGTCATACGTAATCATTAATAGATATCATATATCCATGGTGTTCACTATGATATAGATGATCTATATACATCAATATGTATGAGATCTAGAATACCTAGACATCTTACACCTTCTCAGAGAAGGGTGTATTGGACATTTTACTTTGAATACTATATTCACAAGTATGTAAGATTTGAAATTTTAGACATTATAAAGTGTCATATCTTACTAGTCTATTGATCAAATCAACAGATATATGTCCAAGATTTGATGCCAGATCATTGTCAAATGATCTTCATCCTCCTACTGATCTTTTAAATGTTTAATTTTCAATATTAGAAATCTTAATGAACCATTCATTAATTTTCTAATTTAATAGAGTCCACTAGATGCCGGATTACTATCTGAAATATATCCATCATAACTCTTTATGATAGGTTTATTCCAGAATTCATGTTTATTTCCAACATTTAGAAATAAACTATTAGTGTATTCTTATATCTAGGTCATAGATACATTCTCTAAGACAAAGGGCTCTCCCACTGAAAATATGAAGTCCATCTATCCAATAGAGATTGTTGCAACAATTGCATCAATATCTATGTAAATGAGTATTAAACCTGAAGATCAAATTCTCCAGTTTCTAAAACATGTGCAACACATTGCAAGCGTTGTTAGAAGATTGAGATACAATTATTAGACTTTATCTTATCAAATAAGCAAGTCAATTTCAATGATCAAATGTAGATTATTTTGATGGACTATCCAAGTCCTTCTCTAAGGATCCTAGATAGTCCAGATAGTCATACTATCAATACATCGACTCGTTGCAGTATTGGCAATCATCCAACTATCTGGATACCATATGGAAGTCACAGAAGTAAGTCAACTCTTTGACTATCCTTCTCATCTTGGGTCCGACCCATGCTTCCACTGCATTCCCTTTATCTATAAACAACCAGTTCTTAAGACTAAGGACATCTTATGTTAAATTCAAAAGAATTCAATGTAAGAGTATTTCAACATTTATACATGCTTCATTAAATTCATACAATATGAATATTCTGAAGCTTCATGAATGACTTGAGTATAGATAGTAGAATGACGACATTCATCATTTCTATGGCCATCTAGACTCTTAAAACATCAGTTCAGGTATGTATTCAAACATTTTGAATACATCATGTCATTCGAGCTACCATTCTGCATAATGCAGTGAGCCATGTCATTCATGATAAATGTCAAAAGCACATACGTATGCCAAAAAATCTTATTTGATTTTATAAGGATTATTCGACAATTACGATCAATCAACATGTTACTTCCAAAGTACACTCGATGAAAGATCAAGACTATAGAGACATACGAACCCTAAGGTGATGTCTTATTGTCTTATTTAATTGTCATTCCTCATTATGTTGAGGAAACTTGCATATTGCAACCACATACATTATGTGTCCAACTGCAAGTACAATATCTGGATCATGAGTCCAATCCATGATATTTTACTGGTTATTATTGAGTATAACATTGAATGGTTTCAATGAAGGATTATCTGAAATAAGAAATTTGCATAAGTGTATATTTATATATATATATACATATTTTTACTTTGATTTAGGAATTTTTATATCAAAGTTTCCTTGTCAACACTGAAAGTTCATTCCCTTAATCACTTTCAATGTAAGAGATATACTTGCCATAATATCTCAAGCAAGATTTGGGATTTCCTTCCTTATCTTTGTTACATCCCAATAATATGAGAACCTGTAACTCGGATAAAAAGAAGCGGAAACACATTCCGCCTTGCAAGTCCAACTTGCATCTCCCAATTCGATCTTTAACACCCGGGCCCACCATCCCTAAGGTGATGTTGACCCGTCATTAACTGAACCAACCGTCAACAGGTTTAATACTCGCTATACGCAACCCAATATCGCCCCAATAATATGAGGACTCGATGTTGGGGTCACTACATATACAGTCTTACTCTTTCGAGAAGCAAAGAACCCGATCCAAATAAATCATATACAGGATCTGTCACTTCAGACATGCGTCTCCTATGTACAACATCTGGTGACGGAATCCTTTGCCTTGACGGGAGACCATGGATGTCACTTATGTGATCCTCCACCTCATATTCAAATTGTAATAATTAATTATCGTGAATCATATTCACATAAGTAATTCTTCCCAGGGAAATACACATCTACTCATAATAGAGTGTTTTTAATTGGATATAATCAATTTAATCACATTAAATTAATTATCAATCCAATTATCAATCAACAAACTTGATTATTACTTGAATAATAGGTATAATCTCAAAGTACATATTATTCAAATTTTAATAATTGGAAAAATAGACTTTGACTTCTCTTGCATTATCGAGTCCCTACCCGCTGTCATGGCCAGTACCTACGAGAGTGGGACGGACCACGTACGTTGCAACCCGCTACTCCAATGCTCTCCGACTAGACATCATATCCACCTCAGGAAAGGATAATGCCAGATAGATCATTATGTACTTTGATATGCTCAACGATTTTTCAACCGAAATTATACCATATAATATTCATCAAAATCATTTTGATAATATTATAAGGAGATTTGCTAAACAAATCTCCAATCCTATTCAAGCAATAGGGTTTTGCATGTAAAAGTTGTCCTACAACTATTATAAGATAAACTAGGGTTTTGCATGAAAACAATGTTTGTTGATGATTTCATATCAACCAATTATGATCAAGATCAACTATCTTATCATTTTGGTTAGTGAAATGTCATTTAAGGAAATAATTATCATCTTTAAATATTTCACAAATATTTATCAATAATCATTTCAGAAAATTAACAATTAATTTTCATTAATTTATTTGAATGACTATCACAAGGTTTTGGATAATCATGCAATTTCTAGCAGTGACCCTCACTAACTAAAAATAACACATCTCATTCATTTTAAATCCAAATTAAGCAAAATAAATTTCCATATATTGATAACTTGATTTAAAAATAAAACCATGTGATAAACATGCATTTCCAGGTATTTTAAAACCATAATTAACATCTTAATTACGTTTCTAATAGCCATCCCCGAAACAGTGGATATATGGTTATTAAAAACATCATATCTTGAGTTATCAGAATCCAAATCATGCAAATTCAAATCCTACTATTTCCTTAATTAATGGGGAACATTTTCCATTTTAAAATTTCGTGTTTAAACATTTTAAACAGGGACGAAATTTTATCATAAGACAGGGCTGCGAAAATTGAAATGCTAAAATCTTCACGAACCCAATCGAGCAAAAATATTCGTAGGTTCATGGATCTAATCCAAAACCTTTGACAACTTGGCTCTGATACCACTTGAAGGATACTGGAAAAATCCTCAAGCGCATCACGGAAGCGTGATGATTGCATCAAATACGATCGGGAGCGACTAGTCGTACTAGTTGCTCGATGCAGCGGAATTTAAAAAAAAATATTTGATGAAACCACATGATCCAAGAACACTTCTCGGATCGTTTCATCTAAACCAAAAACAAGTAATATGATTACCTCTTGGAGCGTAGTTGCGATCGAGTCTCTAAACGAAGAGACCTCTTGTCTCAAGTCTGATCTGTTGGAGGAGACGCTTGCGAGCGTGGGGATGAATCGTGTGCTTATCGCAATTCATGTTGATGATCCAAGCGGAGGATCTCCTGATCTCGTCACACGAGATCCAACATATTCTTCACGAGGAGATGCATCGAAGGAGATGGAGATCCATGAGTAGATGATCCGGCAGCATAACGATGATGCTGCGTCGATGACGACTCTCACAATGGCTCCATGATGGACGACCATAAGAGAGAAATAGAGAGAGGCACATGACGTGCAGAGAATAAGAGAGAGAGAGACTCATCGAGTCAGTGCAAGTTGAAGAGCAAGGCATGCCTCTTCTTATATAGGGTTTTAGGAGTCCTTGGATCTCAATCCATGGACAACACACAATCAATGGTTGAGATTGATTTGTGTTTCTTTCAATGGCTAGGATTGTTGTTGGAAAAATACAACAACTATTTATTTAATTTAAATTAATTTTCATTGATAAATTAATAAAATTAATTTGAAATTAAATCATCATTGATAAGAGAAAAAATAATAAAGATGATAAACCAATCTCCCCATAAGAGGGGACAACTACTCTTCTCATCATGGAGAGTTGTAGCCGTCCACTCCTCTTTGGTGGACTTGGTCTATCCTTCAAATTATCATGAGATCTCATTATCTCATGATATATATTATCATCTCTTGTTGACAATATTTTCACAAAAAATAATTCCAAATTATCTTATGGAAAATATCAATCATGCCATTGAAATTATGTGAATTTTATTCACAGCCCAAAACCAAAAGTAATTATATTTTCAATTAATCATTCAATGTGAATCCCATTCACATTAAAAATTAATCAACAAATATAAAACACAATATGTTCTCTCTTATATATTATAAATCACATTTATAATATTTATGATTAATATGGATAGTGCTATCCACATTATTCATATCCATGATAATTAAATCACATTTAATCATCTTGGATCTCTTTTCTCATGTGCCCAAATAACATGAATCTCATTCACATTATTCATATCTTTGATAATTAAATCACATTTAATTATCTTAGATATCTCTCCTTATAATATGAATCAAATTCATATTGTCCATGATAATTAAATCACATTTAACTATCAATTTTCTCTATGCTTGGATACTTATATCAACAATGAAATTATCCATGAACTCTTTCAAGGATAATGCACTTTCTCCGCAGATACTTAGAGATAAGGACATGGCGATTGTATTGTTCCACGTATAGTGACTTGGATATTAAGATCACATCTCAAATCCAGATCTCGGGCCTCCCATTGATGCTTGATTAAATCAAGATCTCAAATCTAATCTTCTCATTGCATCTGAATCACATTCAGATCAATGTCCAACATTTGGACCAAGATCAGATTACTTCTCTACTGAGAGGAGTCACTAAAATCCAGACTCGTTTCATCATTCCCTAGGAATGGAAGCGTCATGGTTATACAATCGTTTATGATCACATTACCCTCAGATATTCCCAATACCTATACATCATGCATACTGAAAGACCCAGAATAAACCCGAAGTATTAGATCAACTTTGTACTGTCTACTTCAGGGTTTTATCAGTAAGTTTCTCATTTGATCATTGGGATTTGGTATCGATCATATACTTTCCAAAAGCATATATCATACCTAGGTCTTGATCATATACTTTCCAAAAGTACATATCAAACCTACAAATTCAGTCAAGCTTTCAAAGCGAGATGACCATGCACGGAGTTTGATTCTTCCCAATATCTCATGAGTGAGCTCATGTCTTCCGGTTCAGTAGTGAACATGTATGATCCCTTTGAGAGATCGTATTACTCATATGCCCTTATATGAACACCAACGCGCCGGCGTATAGACCTTGGTTAGTTCATCAACCTATTGGTCTGCCAAATGTACATACTCAGACTTATAGTGACATATCTGTCTCCAGTCAGAGGATGCGTGCCTATATCGTGACAACATACGATATAGGACTTTGGTTATCTTGATCTCGTTAAGTCAACTCATTGACCTAACTAATCTGACACCTCTGAATCTCTATTCCTATGCAGAGGACCTGCATCAAGATGTCGGTCAGATATCAGCCTATGCGAGAAATGATTGCCATCTCCTACTCAGGCTGGAGATCACATCTTAACAATCATTTGACGATGCTTGATGAGTCCTAAATCTAACTCTTTAGATATTCATACAAGCACCAACCTCTATGATTCAATAATTGAATCAACAGTTGTATGATTATTAAGATAGCCATGGTACATAACTCCAATTGTACTAAGGGACCTATTATGCAAATTATTTATTCTTCTTTTCAGATCAGGGAATGATATGTGCAATAACATTTATTGCATAATGGCTCACCGTGGGCTCGCATGTCTAACAATATCCTCCCGCCTCCAAGGTGTGGCACAGATTGAGGATACTTTGGTATTCCTCTTGAGGAATACATCTTCTCCATATGCAATCCGGTCCTTCAAAGAAAAGGAACTGTAACGTCCCGGGCTTAGGTCCCCGGTCCGTTATCGAGGAAAACTGGCCCTGACAACTTGTTGGGTTCGAGCCCAAATGGACCCGTTGACAACCACCCAAAATGCTTAAGCCCAAGTTGTCAAGTAGTAATCCCCACCACTTATATACCACACCCACACTTCGTGAGTTATCCATGTGGTACTATGTTTTGGGTTGGGATGTTACAACCTCCCCCACTTATATTCGCAACGTCCTCGTTGCAACATGGTCCATCACTTATTCCCAGTGATAGTGACGGATGCACGCTCCGGGTAGCCATTTCCTCCAACCTCTTTGTAGGGGCGGCTCCACCTCTCGGGTAGCCCTTTCCACTATCAGAGGGTGTTCGGCTCTGATACCATTTGTAACGCCCCAAAAATTTTGGCTTTTTTCCAAAATATTAAAACATATACAATATCATACTCAAAAGAAGCGTCTCGTCGCAAGCTTTCCAACGAGACCAAGAATGCGCGAATCCGAGATCGTATGAGGAAGTTATGCCCTTTTTAGTGAACCATAGTCAAGGACTTTTATGGAAATATTACCCACGAATTTTGGTTTTATTATACACGTTGGGGAGATATTTTGGAGGATATTCTACCTCATTTTTTGACAACCTTATTTCCTTTTTCACCCATTGAATGATCTTTAAGTATCTATTGATCTCTTTCCATCTTGTGCTTCCTTCCAAAGTTGATTTCTTCTTCTTCTTCTTCCCCCCCTTAGAGAGTCAAGAGGAGGAGCATCTTCTCGTAGACGAGTTGCGAGGCTTCGGAGCTTCGTTGCAAGGAGAGGGAGAAGAACGTCGTCGTAAGGGGACGGTTTTGCAACACGCGGATCGTTAATCATTGCGCAGATCAAAGGCTTGTGAGTAGGTAACGGATCATCAACTTTCTCTTTCTTTTCGCATACCCGCGATATTGGAGACTGTTGATTGGGGTTTTCGTCAATTTGATCCTAACCCCAAGATTTCTTTTGCTGTTGGTACCTTTCTATTTTCTTATGATCGGTATGTTTGGCCGTTTTTTCTGTGGATTACGTATTCCATGTGACCACTTATCACCGGAGTCGGTCTGTTATGCATACAGATAAATACTCAACCATTAGTAGTTACTCGGTTTATACTGGACCAATGTTGCATTCAAGTATAACTAGTTTTCGATAAAATCTTACTCATGCGCATACATGGCTAGTACAAGAATACGAGATTTAGATATCTCGGATATAGCCTATGAAGCTCATATTTAAAATATAGATTAATATTATAGGTCATGATGCAAACCAGTGTCACGTTATATAATGTCACTAACCAAGTGATGTTGAACATAAAATCTGATGTAAATCGTGATGATTAATTTGTGGTTGAAGCATGGCTTTTACGTGGGGTATATCATCGAGTGTTTGATGGTTTTTATCACGTCTGGCTTTAGATGGGAATAATCTTAGAACTTTTGACACCATTGTGCAATACTATAACTAATTTATATATCTTGCGGTATTATATGTTGAAATATCATCGAGGGCTATACTGCCTATAGACTTGGATGGTGATACCTTTAAGTTCCACTCATAAATCGGTCCATTAGCTGGTGGATTATATCATCTGGTATAAATATACAGTATAGTCTCCCCCCCTTTGTGTATCCTTGCAATTTCACATAGCCATGAGCATCTCATCGACACATACGGAAATAGTTTAATCTTATGGATACAGTTTTGAGATATAATGACTTCTTAGCATTAAAGGGCTATGTATACATAATATACATAGATATATATTTTTTTTCCCATAACCAACTAATGGCTGCATTTTAGAAAGACTATTCGCAGTGTTAGGCATAAGAGACTTCACGTGTTCAACCAAGTATATATTAGTCTGCAATACAATATTTTTTTTCGTGCTTTAGATATCACGTGTTGGTGTTTATTGGCCTTCGATCTCCTCTACTACATATAGTTAATGACATGGGTGTAGTATGGTTGATAATGCAACACTATATCACCAAATGCTAATTATAACATTTGTGATATGTCCCAGACCCTACGGTTGGGATTAAAGGCTTGATTTTTTTTCTATTTGGCATCATAGATACAAGACATCTAATGTCTCCAGGCATGGTGCAAGATAGTGGTGATTATACCCTCTGTTGGGTATTTTGGGAGGGATTGTGACAAAGATCTTATAGCATCGGTATAAATAATAGATCAGTGAAGGAATTTATCATGTCAGGGTTCAAGTGTTTTTCTACAAAGGGAATATACAGGTTGAGGAAGGAAAATTAAATACCACGAGGTGGGTGCACACCCTTTGTGGTCCGGTTGAGCCAACAGTGAGTCATCCCCACTCGAGGGGCATCATAGAGTGGGGAGGTGGTAGATACTCTGGAGATTTTTTGGGTGGGTGCACGCGTGCATCGCACCATACGATTTCATTTTGTAACTATTGGTTTTGGGGCGAGTAGGACTCCCCTGGCAGACTCGGTTGACGGAATAGGGATTCCTTGGGCTATATGCCTCGTGTCTCGAGTGTCAGAGTACTACCAACCAGACTAACTGAAGGATCGCACTTGCGCACAGGTCTTTGTCTGCACTCTGAATGAAGCGATGCAAGTTTCATTCCTAGTGTAGATTTTCTCCTTTGACGGGTGAGTCCGGGATTAATAAATAACTAAACAAATAAATAAGCTAGATCAAAGAACTTAGAAGTGGATTAATTATGTAATTGTCAAAAATCCACTCGTCGCAAGTAACTTAATTAGAGGCTTTCTACTTGAGTTCTTAGAATGTTTCATTATACCTATGTAGTTTCTGCACTTGCATTGCCTACCTAATTTTTCTTTCATTTATAAATTATTGTTATATCCTTACTGGGTCATTTGACTCACAAGTTACCCCTCTTGGAAATCCAACAGGAAATCTTGAGCAGGAGACCGAGGCGAGAGTTTTTGGCAGCACTGTTGAGAATCATTTCGGAGGTTGATACCTAGTGTAGCTGATTTTTTTGTCGGTCTTTCCTGTTTCCTTTATTGGTGATGTAATATTAAGACCTTGAATTATTCCTGTCATCTTAAGATGTGGACGATTTTTCTTTTGATTGGATATTTTTCCCTGCCATTGCTTTTGTATGAATGTTTTATCATGCAGGTTGTATATGACTGTAGTTGGGTAATAATTGTGATTGGGCATTGAGATGCGATCCTATCGAGACGGGGCGTTACAGGAACGGATCCTCCCAATGGTAGTTTCTCGCTTCAGATATGAGTCGATCGATTTTAGTCCTGGGCCAACCCTGAGGAACTTTATTGGTGACAAGATAATTTACCATGTCTGCATACCATGGGAGTGGGTCAATAGCAGAAATTGACTCGTCTGGGAAGGTTTCACGGATCGATTCAGATTTTGGGATTTTGTTATGTCCGATCCGTGATAAATGATCAGCCACGACATTCTTAACACCAAGTTTGTCTTTGATCTCCAAATCAAATTCCTGAAGTAATAGTATCCACCTCAGGAGTCGTGCTTTTGCGTCCTTTTTGGCCATTAAGTATCGAATGGCAGAATGGTCTGTGTAAACAGACACCTTCGATCCTAGAAGTATAGATCGAAATTTTTCCAAGGTAAAAACTACAGCAAGCATTTCCTTTTCGATCACTGTATAATTTTTCTGAGCAGGGCCTAAAACTTTGCTTGCGTAGTGAATAGCATATGGGATTCCATCTTTTCGTTGTCCTAACACAGCCCCTACTGCGAAGTTGGATGCGTCAGTATGATCTCGAAGGGAAGAGACCAGTCGGGGGCTTGTAGGACAGGAGTCTCAATGATTCTCCCTTTGAGTAGTTTGAAGGCTTCATGACACTTATGATTTACTAGGAACTCGGTGTCTTTCCCTAGGAGGTCAGTTAGCGGTCGGGAAATTTTTGAAAAATCCTTGATAAATCTCTTGTAAAATCCGACATGCCCTAGAAAAGACCGTACTTGTTTCACATTTGTAGGTGGCTCGAGCTTCTTGATCACATCAACTTTGGCAGGATCAACCTCCATTCCCTTCTTGGAGATGACATGCCCCAATATAATGCCCTCTTTTACCATGAAATGGCTTTTCTCCCAAGAGAGCACCAGATTCATTTCCCTACATTTTTGGAGGGCTCGATCCAGGTGCGCTATACAATCATCGAATGAATCACCATGGATCGAGAAGTCATCCATTAAGACTTCCAAGAAATCCCCAACCATGTTGGCAAAAATCGCAATCATGCATCGCTGAAAGGTGCCGGGGGCATTGCAAAGCCCAAAAGGCATTCACTTGAATGCGTATGCACCGAAAGGACATGTAAAAGTAGTCTTTTCCTGGTCCTCGTTGGAGATGGCTACCTGATTGTAGCCCGAGTACCCGTCTAAGAAACAGAAATATTCTCTCCCTACCAATCTCTCCAGAATTTAATCAATAAAAGGCAACGGAAAGTGATCCTTCTTCGTTACGGCATTCAGGCGCCTGTAATCCACACAAACACGCCATATCGTGGGTACCTGTTTAGTGATCTCTTCTCCCTCCTCATTGGTGATAATCTGAAGTCCCGACTTTTCAGAACTACATGCAAAGGTGACATCCACTTGGAGTCGGAGATGGGATATATGAAACCAGCCTTACACCATTTTTCAATCTCAGTCTTAACCACTTCCTGTAAGTTTGGATTCAATATATGTTGGCATTCACGGGAGGGTTTACCATTATCCTCCAAGTAAATATGGTGTGAGCACAGGGCTGGGTTTATCCCTGGGAGATCAGACAATCTCCAACCTATAAAGCAGGCGGATCTCCTGCTCTTCAGTCATATGTGAACTGATAATGACTAGAAACCATCCCTTTTCTCTTGCAAGGAAGGCATACTTAAGAGTAGGGGGCAATGGTTTAAGTTCAGGTAGGTCAATGATGTTGCTCGAATCTGGTCCCCTCAGTGATGCTTCTTGTTGTGATGTGGACGCTTGCAGTGTATCCATATCGACCACCATTGTGGTTGTTTCTTGGATCGGATCGCTAATGATGGAATATGGTGTGGCAAGCATCACGTCCGATCTGTGTACCTTACTCAGGGATTGTCCATAAGGAGAATGGACTGACATGTCCAGAGGGGCCTCTGAGTCTCCTAGAGTATAGGTAGATGCATGAATGAGCTGGCAGACTAAATCATCAATAATTTCCTCTTCAGGTGAGGTTGATTCTATCATAGCAGTTGGGTTTTGTCTCCAGGGCCCAACTGTTGCTTCTGTAAATTCGGTCTGAGTTTCTGATTTTTCAGACTCGATGTTGGACTCAATGTCAGGTCTTTGAAACCTAGTTTGCTGCATTTTAAGTTCAACTTTTCCAAACTGGATTCTCCCGGATGTGTAGTCGAATATAGCTCATGCGGTCCTAAGGAAGGGTCTCCCTAGTATCATCTGGGAGTCTTTCCAATTTCTAGGGACATCCATGTCAAGTGTTGTGAAATCTACTGGGTAGTTCTTTCCCTCTATGTTGATGACAACATTTCAAATCTCTCCCCTAGGTCGCTTAGTTGATGTGTCTGCGAATTGAAGTACGGTTGCATATTGCTTAAGGGGTCCTAGATTTAGATGCTCAAATAGGGTTGTGGGCATGAGATTGATGGATGAACCATTATCTAACAATGTTCTTGCAAACTCGATTTCTTTGATGTGGCTAGTGACAAAGTGAGCACCCATGTCTCTTTTCTTCCTTGGTAGCTCATTTTTTATAAGACGAGATGAGTGTTGGAAATGCGAGCCCACGTCGATCCATTATGAAATAAATGTTATTGAAAATATCATTCCCTGATCTAAAATGAAGAATGAATAATTTGCATAATAGGTCCCTTAGTACAATTAGGGTTATGTACCATGGCCATCTTAATAATCATACAGTTGTTGATTCAACTATTGAATCATAGAGGCTGGTGCTTGGATGAATATCTAAAGAGTTAGATTGAGGACTCATCAAGCACCGTCAAATGATTGTTAAGAGATGATGTCCAGCCTGAGTAGGAGATGGCAATCCTTATCTCTGAAGGCTGATATCTGACCGACCTCTTGATGCAGGTCCTATGCATAGGAATAGAGATTCGGAGGTGTAAGATTAGTTAGGTCAAAGAGTTGACTTAACGAGATCGAGATAACCGAAGTCCTATATCATATGCTGTCATGATATAGGCACACATCCTCTGACCGGAGACAGATGTGTTACTGTATGTCTGAGTATGTACATTTGGCAGACCAATAGGTTGATGACCTAACCATGGTCTATACACCGACGCGCTGGTGTGCATGTAAGGACATATGAGTAATACGATCTCAAAGGGATCATACAGGTTCATTTACTGAGCCAGAAGACATGAGCTCACTCATGAGATATTGGGAAGAATCAAATTCCGTGCACGGTCGTCTCGCTTTGGAAGCTTGACTGAATTTGTAGGTTTGATATATACTTTTGAAAAGTATATGATCAAGACCTAGGTATGATATATGATTTTGGAAAGTATGTGATCGATACCAACTCCCAATGATCGAATGAGAAACTTACTGATAAAACCATGAAGTAGACAGTATAAGTTGATCTAATACTTCGGGTTTAATCTGAGTCTTCCAGTATGCAGGATGTACAGGTATTGGGAATACCTGAGGGTGATGTGATCATAAACGATTGTATAACCATGACGCTTCCATTCCTAGGGAGTGATGAAACGGGTCTGGATTTTAGTGACTCCTCTCAGTAGAGAAGTAATCTGATCTTGGTCCAAATGTTGGACATTTATCTGAATGTGATTCAGATTCAATAAGAGATTAGATTTGCGGTCTTGATTTAATTAAGAATCTATGGGAGGCCCGCGATCTGGATTTGAGATATGATCTCAATATCCAAGTCACTATACGTGGAACAATACAATCACCCTGTTCTTATCTCCAAGTATCTGCGGAGAAAGCGCATTATCCTTGAAAGGGTTTAGGATAATTTCATTGTTGATAATATGTATCCGAGCATTGAGAAAATTGATAATTAAATGTGATTTAATTATCATGGGTAATATGAATTTGATTCATATTATAATGAGAGAATTATCTTAGATAATTAAATGTGATTTAATTATCAAAGATATAAATAATGTGAATATGATTCATATTATTTGGACACAAGAGAATAGAGATCCAATATGATTAAATGTGATTTAATTATCATGGATATGACTAATGTAGATAGCATTATCCATATTAATCAAATATATTATAAATGTGATTTATAATATATAAGAGAGAGATGTTTGTAATTTACATTTGTTAATTAAATGTTAATGTGAATTGGATTCACATTGGACATTAAATTGAAAATGTAATTTACATTTTGTTTTGGGTTGTGAATGTGATTCACAAATTTCCAATGGCATGATTGCAATGTTCACAAAATAAATTGGATTTATTTTTGTGAAATAATTTGCAACAAAAATTGTTGCAAATATTGGAGAGAATCATGAGATAATGTAATCTCATGTAATAGGAAAAAGGAAGCTCCCTTCCTAATGAGGAGAGGGGATGACCACAATTCCATAAGGAATGTGGTGGCCGTCCACCCTCCTTATGGAAGGAGGCTTGCCTCCTTTTCCTATTTCTCCAATGGAGATTGATTTGATATAAAATAAAATTATATTTATTGTATATTTGATTTTTTATTAAATTAATTGTTGTTGTGTTTTTAGCAACAAATCATGACCATTGAAAGAAACACAAATTAATGTGGACCATTGGATTTGTGTTGACACATGGATTGAGATCCATGGATCCCAAAACCCTATAAAAGGAGAGGCACCCCATTGCTCTTCTATACACATATACAACACATAATGCTTGAGAAGCATATATCTCTCTTTCTCATTCTCTCCCTCTCATGGCCGTCCACCATGGATGCCCTAGAGAGGCTCTCCATCGCCGCGGCACCGTCGTTATGCTGCCCGATGTTTTGCTCATGGAACTCCTTCTACTTCGGCTTGCCTTGCTCGTGAAGAAGACGTCGGATCTCGTGTGTCGAGATCAGGAGGTCCACCGCTTGGATCATCAACATGTATTGCGAGAAGCACGCGGTTCATCCCCGCGCTCGCAAGCGTCTCCTCCGACGGATCGGACTTGAGACAGGAGGTCTCTTCGTTTAGAGACTTGATCGCAACCACGCTTCAAGAGGTAATCCTAATACTTGTTTGTGGTTCAGACGAAACGATTCGAGAAGTGTTCTTGGATCATGTGGTTTCGTCGCATAAAAATTTTAATTTCCGATGCATAGAACAACTAGTGCGACTAGTCGTTGTTCGTCATATTCGATACGACGATCACGCTTCTGTGATGCGCTTGAGGATCTAACCGTATCCTTCAAGTGGTATCAGAGCCACGTTGACGGTTTCGAATATGATTCGAAAACCGAGGACGATTTGGGTTCGTTAAGGTCGCGAAAGTTTTTATCGCATTTGATTTCGCAGATCTGTTTAGTAAATAATTTCGGTCATGTTTAAAATGTTTAAGCACGAATTATTTATTTGGATTTTGTTCTCCATTAAATAAGGAAACTATAGGATCTGAGTTTACGTAAATCAGATTTCGTATGCTCTAGATATGGTTGTTTTAATGAACATGTATGCACTGTTGCGGGAACAGTAGATTTTAACATGATTAAAGAGTTAATTACTGTTATCATCTGCCTCGAAATGCGTGAAATATCACTTAGATTCTGTCCTAAATCAAGTTAGCAATCTTTGAAAATTTATTTTGTCTAATTTGGATTTAAATTGATTGAGATATGTTAATTTTAGTGAGTAGGGGTCTCTACTGAAATTACAGTCCTAATCTAGAACCAAGTGATTGTCAATTTAGTGAAATTAATTGTTAATTTCGTGAAATAATCTTGAAAAATACTTGTGAAATATTGTAACATGATTATTTGCCTAATTGACTTGGCCCCAACCTATTAATTAATTAGATTTGATCTAAATCTTAATTGGAATCACAATCATCAAACTCCTTGCTTGAATAGGATTGGGAATTTGTCTAGCAAATTTCCTTATAATCAAAATTGTTTTGATTACTATATGGTATAATTTTCGGTTGAAGAACCGATGATAATCTCAAGTACAAATTAATCAATTTGTCGTTATCCTTTCCCGAGGTGGATATGGTGTCTTGTCGGGGATCGCTGGGGTAGCGGGTTGCAACGTATGCGGTCCGTCCCACTCCCGTCGGTACTGGTCATGACAGCGGGTAGGGTCGGGATAATGTCCGAGGGATTATGATGTATTTTTCTAATTATTAAAATACGAATTAATACGTACTTTGAGAATAATACCATATATATTCAAGTAAGATATTCAAGTTTGATTGATTGAATTGGATTGATATTTAATTTAATATGATTGAATTAGTTATGTCCAATTAGAATACTCTAATATGATTAGAGTTAATAATTCCCTTGGAAGAATTAATTATGTGAATATGATTCATGATAATTAATTAAAATTTGAATATGAGGTGGAGGATCACATAAGTGACATCCATGGTCTCCCGTCAAGGCGAAGGGTTCCGTCGTCAGATATTGTATGTAGGAGACGCCTGTCCAAAGTGACAGCTCCTGCATACGATCCATTTGGATCGGGCTCTTCGCTTCTCGAAAGAGTAAGGACGCATGCGTAGTGACCCCAATATCGGGTCCTCATATTATTGGGGCGATATTGGATTGTGCATAGCGAGTTGTATTCCTGTTGACGGTTGGTTCAATTAATGACGGGTCAACATTGCCTTAGGGGTGGTGGGCCCGGGTGTTAAAGACCGAATTTGGAGATGCAAGTTGGACTTGCAAGGCGGAATGTGTTCCCGCTTCTTTTTATCCGAGTTGTAGGTTCTCATATTATTGGGATGCAACAAAGATAAGGAAGGAGAACCCAGATCTTGCTGAGATATGTTGGTAAGTATATCTCTTATATTGAAAATAAATAAGGGAATGAACTTTCAGTGTTGACAAGTCAAGACAACTTTGATATAAAAAAATTCCTAAATCAAAGTAAAATATGTATATATATGTACACTTATGCAAATTTCTTATTTCAGATAATCCTTCATTAAAACCTACTCAATAAATACTCAATGATAACCAATAAAATATCATGGATTGGACTCATGATCCAGATATTGTACTTGCATTTGGACACATAATGTATGTGGTTGAAATGTGCAAGTTTCCTCATAATATTGAGGAATGACAATTAAGTAGATAATAGGACTACAACCTTAGGGTTTGTATGTCTCTATAGTCATGATCTCATCGGATGTACTTTGGAAGTGACATATCGATGATGATCACAATTGTCAATTAATCCTTATAAAAATCTAAGAAGACTTTCTGGCATACATATGTGCTCTCAACATTTAATCATGAATGACATGGTTCTCTGCATCATGCAGAATGGTGGCTCCATAAGAGATGATGTATTCAAAATGTTTGAATACCTACCTGAACCAATATTTTAAGGATCTAGATGGATGTAGACATGATGAATGTCATCATTCTACTGTCTATACTCTATTCATTCATGAAGCTTCATAATATTCATATTGTATGAATTTAATGAGGCGTGTATAAATGTTGAAATACTCTTACATTGAATTCTTTTGAATTTAACATAAGAGATCCTTAATCTTAAGCAATGGTTGTTTATAGATAAAGGGAGCGCAGTGGAAGCATGGGTTGGACCCAAGTAAGAAGTAGAGTCAAAGAGTTGACTGTACTTCTATGACTTCCATATGACATCCAAAGAGCCGGATGAATGCCAATACTGCAATAAGTTGATGTGTTGATAGTATGACTATCAAGTCTATCTAGACTCCTTAGAGAAGGACTCGGATAGAGCATCAGAATAATCTACATAAATCATTGATATTGACTTGCTTATTAAATAAGATAAAGTCTTGTAATTGTATCTCAATCTTCTACAACACTTCCAATGGGTTGCATATGTTTTAGAAGACTGGAATAATTGATCTTAAGTTCTGTAGTTATCCACATGAATTTTGATGCAATGGTTGCAATAATCTCTGTTGGATTGATAGACTTGTTAATTTCAGTGGGAGAGCCCTTAGTCTTAGAGAATGTCTCTATGACCTAGACATTAGAATACACTCATTGTTTGTTTCTAAATGTTGGAAATAAACATGAATTCTGGAATGGACCTATCATAAGGAGTTATGATGGAGATATTTCAGAAAGTAATCTAAAATCTAGTGGACTCCACTAATTAAAAAACTAATGAATGGTTCATTAACATTTCTAAATACTGAAATTAAACCTTAAGATCAATAGGAGGATGAAGATCATTTGACAATGATCTAGCATCAAGCCTTGGACATTTGTCTATTGATTTGATCAATAGGCTAGTAAGAGATGAAACTTTAGAATGTCTAACATTTCAAAACTTACATACTTATGAATATTGTATTTAAAGTAAAATGTCCAATACACCCTTCTTTGGGAATGGTGTAAGATGTCAAGGTATTCAGGATCACATACATATTGATGTATGTGGATCATCTATATCATAGTAAACATTATGGATATGTGATATCTACTAATGATTATGTATGATATGAGATTTCTTCTCTTCACTTAGAAACCTTTGAAATGTTTAAAGATTTCATCGTTTTTGGTTTACAATCAAAGTTTGAAGGAAGATAAAACGAATTTGATCTAATCAAGGTAGCTTGTACCTGTTAGATGAATTCAAAGGATACCTTATGGAGATATGAATATCATTTCTATCTCAATCCTCCTAACACACCTTAACTCAATAGAGTTATAGGGAGATACAATTGGATCATGTGTGACATGATCTTATCAATGATGAATTTTAGCATAATTATCCCTTAGTTTCCAGGTATATATATGTGTAGTAGAGACTACAATGTATATCCTTAAAAAAGTCCCATGCATGATGGAATCTAGCACTTGAGAGTGTTGCTTCATTAGGAAAATAAAGGATGGTATTGGATACCTACTTTATGACCTTGAGATTCTTAAAATATCTCATCTCTAAGAATGAGATTCTTAGAGGTAGAGACTCTTAAGAATCAAGATGAAAAATGAAGCATAGGAACTCATTTAATCTTGAAAAGATAATGAGGAACCTGAAATTAGAAACTAAAAGGACAATTAAAGATGAAACATTAAAACCTTTTCAAATGAGTTTGAGGAAGGATTCCATGTGTTAGAGAAATCTGACAATGATCGAACTTCATGTGATGAAGCTTCTGAAGATCATAGCATGGATAGATGGATGTTAGCAATAAAAGTCTAATGTAGACTTCATATAAAAGCATTGTATATGGACTCTCGAGGATCCACCTATATGGGTAAGACCTATAAAGGTGTAAATGGATCTTCAAGAGAAAGGGAACCGGATGAGAAGGTAGAGACCTTCAAAGCACGGTTCGTAGCCATGAGCTACACACTGGAAGAGAAGACATTGCTTGCAATGAGACTTGCTCTTTGGTGACCATGCTTAAAATCATCGGAATATTGCTAACCTTGGCTGCACAACCTGACTATTGCATCTTCAAGATGTAAGTCAAGTTTGCATTCCTCTATAAATACCTCTCTGAGGATATTCACATGAAGTAGCCTCAGGGCTTCATGGTTGAGGAAATCAAGGTGTGCAAGCTAAGGGATCCATCTAAGGCCTCAAATAAGCTTCTTAAAGTTGGACCATAAGATATGATGAGATTATAAATGTTATAATTTCAGATAGAATCTTGATGAGCCATGTGAAGCTTAGTGGGAGTGCCTTTGTGTTCATCACGCTAAATGTAGATGATATCCTAATCATTTAAAATGATATAAGGATAATAATGAGTGTTTTATTATCTGGTTGTTCCATAACTTGAGATATGATCTCAAGGATACCTCTTGGATCTTAGTTCTGAAGGTGTTCAGTAGCAAAGTGAAGTAACAAAATGAAGAGGGTATTATGACTGTCACATTAGTAGTACATCTTGGATATATTCCATTTTATGGAAAATTCCAAGAAAGGCTTCCATCCTTTAAGATATGGTACTGACCTATCTGAAGGGATAGCACCTCAAAGAGTTGAGGAAGTAAATGCTAGAATTACTTGCACTTGTGCATTAGTTACGAGAATCTGAGTGTATGCTAGATGTGTACAAAAAGCCAGATATCTGCCATGCATTAGAAGTAGTAAACTGTTACTAGTCCTACTATGGAGATAGAACACTTAATTGCAGTAACAACAAAATCTTCATAGATGACAAGATTTTTGAGATAGTGATCTCAAAGTCTTATCTTCAAAAGCTTAAGACTTTATAGATAGAGATCTAAAAGGTCTTAACTGTAGATACCTTAAGAGATAGTGATCTCCAGGAATAAGGGTATTCTGATAAGGATTATGGAAATACTGGTTATGATAATTGTTAAGCTGTAGTGTCAAGGACACTATGACTAACAAAATTGAGTATTGGTTGCATGAGATGCAACATTCGCATTAAATGCAAGCACTGTTACTGGGGATATGCAAGTGCCGTAAAAGGACTTGGCATAGTCTCGTGGGAACAGAGTGACTGATTAGCTTACCTAGCTATTTTCTAAATAGCCTATGATTGTCACATGAGTGCGGGTTTAAATGATAAGCCCATCAATGGCTCTTTGGGCTAGTGGGAGATTGTTGGAAATGCGAGCCCACGACGAACCATTATGCAATAAATGTTACTGAAAATATCATTCCCTGATCTGAAATGAAGAATGAATAATTTGCATAATAGGTCCCTTAGTACAATTAGGGTTATGTACCATGGCCATCTTAATAATCATACAGCTGTTGATTCAACTATTGAATCATAGGGCTGGTGCTTGGATGAATATCTAAAGAGTTAGATTGAGGACTCATCAAGCACCGGCAAATGATTGTTAAGAGATGATGTCCAGCCTGAGTAGGAGATGGCAATCCTTATCTCTGAAGGCTGATATCTGATCGACCTCTTGATGCAGGTCCTATGCATAGGAATAGAGATTCGGAGGTGTCAGATTAGTTAGGTCAAAGAGTTGACTTAACTAGATCGAGATAACCGAAGTCCTATATCATATGCTGTCATGATATATGCACACATCCTCTGACCGGAGACAGATGTGTTACTATATGTATGAGTATGTACATTTGGCAGACCAATAAGTTGATGACCTAACCAAGGTATATACACCGGCGCGCTGGTGTGCATGTAAGGGCATATGAGTAATACGATCTCTCAAAGGGATCATACAGATTCATTTACTGAGCCAGAAGACATGAGCTCACTCATGAGATATTGGGAAGAATCAAATTCCGTGCACGGTCGTCTCGCTTTGGAAGCTTGAGTGAATTTGTAGGTTTGATATATACTTTTGAAAAGTATATGATCAAGACCTAGGTATGATATATGATTTTGGAAAGTATGTGATCGATACCAACTCCCAATGATCGAATGAGAAACTTACTGATAAAACCATGAAGTAGACAGTATAAGTTGATCTAATACTTCGGGTTTAATCTGAGTCTTCCAGTATGCAGGATGTACAGGTATTGGGAATACTTGAGGGTGATGTGATCTAAACGATTGTATAACCATGACGCTTCCATTCCTAGGGAGTGATGAAACGGGTCTGGATTTTAGTGACTCCTCTCAGTAGAGAAGTAATCTGATCTTGGTTCAAATGTTGGACATTGATCTTAATGTGATTCAGATTCAATAAGAGATTAGATTTGTGGTCTTGATTTAATCAAGCATCTATGGGAGGCCCGCGATCTGGATTTGAGATATGATCTCAATATCCAAGTCACTATACGTGGAACAATACAATCACCTTGTCCTTATCTCCAAGTATCTGCGGAGAAAGTGCATTATACTTGTAAGGGTTCAGGATAATTTCATTGTTGATAATATGTATCCGAGCATTGAGAAAATGGATAATTAAATGTGATTTAATTATCAAGGGTAATATGAATTTGATTCATATTATAATGAGAGAATTATCTTAGATAATTAAAAGTGATTTAATTATCAAAGATATAAATAATGTGAATATGATTCATATTATTTGGACACAAGAGAATAGAGATCCAAGATGATTAAATGTGATTTAATTATCATGGATATGACTAATGTGGATAGCATTATCCATATTAATCAAATATATTATAAATGTGATTTATAATATATAAGAAGAGTTGTTTGTAATTTACATTTGTTAACTAAATGTTAATGTGAATTGGATTCACATTGGACATTAAATTGAAAATGTAATTTACATTTTGTTTTGGGTTGTGAATGTGATTCACAAATTTCCAATGGCATGATTGCAATGTTCACAAAATAAATTGGATTTATTTTTGTGAAATAATTTGCAACAAAAATTGTTGCAAATATTGGATAGAATCATGAGATAATGTAATCTCATATAATAGGAAAAAGGAATCTCCCTTCCTAATGAGGAGAGGGGACGACCACAATTCCATAAGGAATGTGGTGGCCGTCCACCCTCCTTATGGAAGGATGCTTGCCTCCTTTTCCTATTTCTCCAATGGAGATTGATTTGATATAAAATCAAATTATATTTATTGTATATTTGATTTTTTATTAAATTAATTGTTGTTGTGTTTTTAGCAACAAATCATGACCATTGAAAGAAACACAAATTAATGTGGACCATTGGATTTATGTTGACACATGGATTGAGATCCATGGATCCCAAAACCCTATAAAAGGAGAGGCACCCCATTGCTCTTCTATACACATATACAACACATAATGCTTGAGAAGCATATCTCTCTCTTTCTCTTTCTCTCCCTCTCATGGCCGTCCACCATGGATGCCCTAGAGAGGCTCTCCATTGCCGCGGCACCGTCGTTATGCTCCCGATGTTTTGCTCATGGAACTCCTTCTACTTCGGCTTGCCTTGCTCGTGAAGAAGACGTCGGATCTCGTGTATCAAGATCAGGAGATCCACCGCTTGGATCATCAACATGGATTGCGAGAAGCACGCGGTTCATCCCCGCGCTCGCAAGCGTCTCCTCCGACGGATCGGACTTGAGACAGTAGGTCTCTTCGTTTAGAGACTTGATCGCAACCACGCTTCAAGAGGTAATCCTAATACTTGTTTGTGGTTCAGACGAAACGATCCGAGAAGTGTTCTTGGATCATGTGGTTTCGTCGCATAAAAATTTTAATTTCCGCTGCATAGAACAACTAGTGCGACTAGTCGTTCTTCGTCATACTCGATACGACGATCACGCTTCTGTGATGCGCTTGAGGATCTAACTGTATCCTTCAATGAGGCAACAGAGAGTATGTGTTTCTTTGTTCGGCTAGGAGTCTGTTTGCTGGTCCTTGTTGGTGTGCATTGATGAAGCCACATTTCATCATCTTTATTCTATCATTTTAGCTTCAAAAACCTTAGCAAATGCGTGTAAATAGCATTAAAGCCATCATCTTAGCATTCATGCATGTGCATCTAAATAGTGTATAAAATACTATAATTAAAGCCAAAATTATAAAATAAATAAAAGAAAATAAAAATAATAAAATATTGTAAATATTTTATGACCCGAAACCCCGAGACCTAGGCATCTTGATGAATGGGTCGGCCAGGAATAAAGTAGGGGAGATAAGGGTCAAATACCTATACTTTTTAATTCATTCTTTTACTTATTTTGGGACCTATTTTTGGTTCCACTTTTTGTACCTTAAATAAAGAAACTTTGTACATGAAAGTTGTAGATAATTAAATAAATAAAAATACAAAATTGATTTCACTGAAAAATAATACACAGACAAAAAGTTATGATCTGAATAAGATTTCAAAACTCCAACTTCCCAGATTTGTATCTTGCAAATAAAAACTCGAAATGTACCAAACTCACTTTAATTGTATATAGCGTAAAATAATCTATTTAATGGAGGTGGTTTCGTATTTTTCGGAGTTACGGTTTGAAAGTTACATTTTGGACCCTACTTGTATACTTGTACAGATTAAAATATTCAATTTATTTATCATTCATTATTTTTATAATTTTATATTTTTATAATTATGTAAATATTATTTATAATATTTGTGTACATTAAAATAAGCATGAAAACATAAAATAAATACAAAATAAAATACATGTATACACATAACACATAGGTAAAATACCTATATGCATACCTGTATAATTTATACTTGTATTTTATTCAGTATACAAAACACATCAGAAAAATAAAACAAATATATATTTATGTGTATAAAAATATTTTATAATTTTATAAAATAATAAATTAAAATAAATAAATTAAAATACACAAAATAAAAATAAAAGAATAGAATATATAGATATTATACCTATAAAGGGCATAAAAGTGAACTTGTGAATATATACCTCATAAAAATAACTAAAAATAAGAATAAAATACTACATAAAATAATAAATATTTTTTATTTAATAACCTAAATGTAATTCGACCATTTTCTATTTTTAAATGATTTTGTAATCTTTTTCCAGGCGGTTTTTCCTAGTTGGTCCACGTGGACCAACCAGGTGGTCTGGCTCGTTGACCGAGGTCAACAGCTGATGACCGACAAAATCAAGGCGACTCAGGTAAAGGTATCTAAAATGGTCGTTGTGATCCAAGTCACCAGATGTGGTCAATCCAGAAAATAGACCACCAATAATAGATAAAATCAAGTCAAAATTAATATAACGGTCTTGCTACTTTATTAACCTGGTATAGCGACCAGGGTCGAACCCAAGGAGCACGTAATGGCCTTGCGGCCTACGAAGTAGTCAAAAATCGAAGGAAAGAGAAGAAAAGAGTATTTTTGGTGGTTTTTAGGGTTTTTATATTTTTTTGGATTTTTAATTAGTTAAGAAACTAAGGAAAACAAGGAAAGCAAGCAATTCAACTATTTATTTAATGTACCAAAACTCAAGCACAAATTCCAGAAAAAATATTTTTGTGTGTTTTATAATTTTTACTGTTTTTGATGAATTTTTGAGATTTTTCTAATGTTTACTTAATTTTCTAAAAATCAAACAGTGAATGAAAAAGAAGGTACTGTCCAACCGAGCTTGAGCGACTTATATAAAATATCTAAAAGTCCCTAATAAGCCTGAAGTATTTTTCCTATATAGAGAAGAAAACAAGGAAACATTGGGCACCTAAATTATTATTTTTTGGTTTTTAATTTATTTACTAGACTTTTTATGAGATGTTAAGTGTTTTTCAATTTTTAGGTGTTTTAGATAATGAAAAATAGCCAAAATTGACTAGAAAATCAAGCAAGCCAAAACAAACAGTAAGTAATTTTTTGTAATTTTTAGATGAGTTTTAATATTTTTTGTGATTTTCAAAGTTAAACAGTAAAGAAAATACGTGTTTTTGAATTTTTAAAAATATCAAACAGTGTCTAAAATGTCTCCAAAATTTATAGAAATTTCACACCATGGCAGGAGCCATGTGTCCAATTTTCATCAAATTTGGAGTTGATTTGCTATTTTATTAAAATCAAACACAAGGGCACAGTACACAGGGATCAAAACGCAAATGCCAGGAGTCCTGGGGGTCTGGTGCAAAATACCCAGGAGGTCACACGCGTGGCACGTGCCTGGGGCACTCAGGGACCCAAATGTAATAAAAACTAAGTCCTAAGACCTTTTGGTAACAAGTACCAAAAGTCCAGGGACTAGTCTACAAATAACCCACGAATATACGCACGTGCAATAATAAATCACGCACAGGGGTACAAATGCAAATATCCAAAAGTTTTCATTCAATCCATAACATCTCAGAACTACAGGGCATTAAATGCAAAAAGCCCAGAAAATCATGTGTCGAATCACGTGCTACACCATACACAGGGGCATAAATGCGAAGAAAATAAAGTGCAGGGTCCTCTATGCAATTGTACCAAAAACTAAATAACTACACTAAATATTTACAAGACTAATCGCTAAATAAGATAAAAAGGAGGGCCTAAGGGTAAATTACACTTTTATTAATGGAGCCGCTGGATAAGCGCCACGTGGTGCATCTGACGGTGAAGGACGGCTGGCGCTCCAAAGCTGGACTCCTCACGCAAATCCAACGGTTTGGGCCTCGCCACGTGTAGATCTAACGGTGACGGTGCGTCGTGGCTAAACCTCGCTGGATCGACGGTGGGGATCGCCTCTCCAAAGATCTGACGGTGAAGGGACCTCCTCAGATGGACAGTCGAGATGCGAACTGGAGGTCTGAGGCTGATCGGACGGTCGGGGAAGATGCTGGAAGAACAGTTGGCCGGCGAGCTTCGCCGGCCCGACACACGCGTTGAGATCCTCCCCTGCTGCTTCTGAAGATCGGAGAAGCTCCGCGATGACGCTCCGCAGCTGATGATGCCCTCCGATGACCTAACCGAGCTCTGTAGAGCTCCGGCGAGGTCGGCGGAGGTGAAGCGCCTGGACCGAATGGTCCAAGCCCTCAGATGGGCTTGGATGACCCTGTAAAGTACACCAGAAGGCTCGCGGGTCGAGGGCAAACTGCCTCGACCCGGTTAGGCGAGGTGAAGGTGGTCGGGGGGTCGATATGGGCGAGCTCCGGCGAAGGCGTGGACGGAGGAGCTCGAACCCCAGCTCCTGTGCGAGATGGGTTGAGTGGGAGTATGGAGAACGTGCACGGGAGGAAGGCGGAGGTGACGGTGGATTCCGATGATCGAATGGGGTAGCGGGATGGTCGGAATCAGACGAAAGCGGCGGCGGCGCGAATTGGGGGAAATGCGAAATTAGTGAAAACGAAAAGGAACTACAGCTACCTGGGTGGTCGAAGAGACTGTGGACGAGCTTGCGTAGCTCTGGGTCGTGGCCTCGAGGAGCGTCTCTCTCCGAGGCTCGACCTCTCGCTCTGGGCGGAGCATGGCGGTGGTACTCACCGGATCAGTGGTATCTGGTCCCTCTCCTCGCTTCGACAGCACCTAGAGTGAGATGTCACTCTCACGCACGCACTGGAGCTCACTGGGGGGTGGAACGAATGGCCAAAGATGCGAATGGAGGTGGCGGAGCTGGGATTATATACGGTGGAGGGTCCGGGAAGAAGAGCGCGGGTAGGGCATTCTGGAGCGTGGATCTCGAGGCGGTGGCTCCGGCGAGGGTGTCGGATATATCAGGAAGGAATCAGACCCGGAGTTTAGGCGAGGGGGAATCGGGTTTAGGCGCTAAAATAGGGGGAAGTCGGGTCGGGCGCCTAACCCGTGGGAAGTGGTCCTGGGGGGGGGGGGGGCAGTTGACCTGGCGGTCAACAATCCCCAGGGCCAATGGGTGAAGGCCACGTGGCAGAGATTTGAAAATTCAATTAAAAATACCAAATGGCCAAATTATTAAAAAGTCAAAACATGAAATATTTTTATTTTAATTTTTTCTATTTTTTGTGATTTTTAATTAATTTTTCCAAGTAAAATAAGGTATTTACATAGTAGGGTTATATATAGGTATATATACAATATATAGGATTTTAATTTTGATTTTTAATTTGTTATTTTTATACAATTTTATTCCCATTTTATATTTTATTTCTTTATATCATAAAATTAGGAATAAAAGGATATTTTTATTTTATTTTTATTATTTATATACATAGGTGAAATAAATACATATGTACATTTATATACATGGTATATTTACAATAGTATTTTTTATTTTTAATTTTGTTCTTTTTATTTTTTTTGTTTTAATTTATTTTATTTATTTACACTATATAATATAGAATACTTACAAAACTTTTTGGAAATTAATTTTATTTATTTAGAAAGCTAAATAAATAGGGATGAGTGGACTATATACAAGGTGACTATGTACATGAGTGATGTTTTTATTTTTTTATTTTTTCTATTTTTATCTTTTTTTATATTTAAATATATACAAATATTTACAAACCTATTTTAATCTATTTTGGGAGGAAAATATTTTTATTTTATTTACATAGACTTCTACACACATGAGTCCCTATCTCCCTCTACTTTGGTTTTTATGCGGTCAGGCCCATGCTGAGCCCTTCCTTGGGTTAGGTTGCTCAATATTTATTCTAAATATTTCTCTCTTTTTCTTTTTACTCTTTATTCTTTTATTTTTGTACAAAAACATGCTAATTATTAAACTTAATACAATGCATGCTTTTGATAATTATTTGTATTTACATGAATATACATGCATTTGCAAAGGTTTTTGTAGCTAAAATATAAGAATAAAGAGTGATGAATGGGTATTCATCAACAGCCTGACCTTCCTCCTGGCCTGCATCAGAAGCCTCGTTTCTCGTCATCTTTGATGATTTTTCGAGACCTGAACTTTCACCCATTTGCGATAGTCCCTTCGTGACTTTTGTCGCTCGCATATCCATGATTCACGCATATGGATCACCTCAGGCCACGAATCAACGATTCTCTCGATATTCTTCGGCCTTTGGACCACTCCAGTCGTTGGGTCAAACCTCTTAAAAACCTCCCCCGATTTTCCTTGCGATTCTTGAACCGCATTCCATCCAAATCCTTCCCCCCTTGACCTCGCTCGAGCTTCCTGGAGGTGACAGCTCCAAGTTGCCTTCTTCAAGGCGGTGGATCCGTCAAGATTTAGGCATGTTCCATCCCCCTCTAGCGAGCTCCTCCTGAAGGATATGGAGAAATCCTCAAGCGCATCACGGAAGCGTGATCGTCGTATCGGATACGACGAAGAACGACTAGTCGCACTAGTTGTTCGGTGCAGCGGAATTTAAAAATTTTTTTATTCGACGAAACCAGATGATCCGAGAACCATTCTCAAATCATTTCATCTATAACTACAACAAGTATAATGCAATACCTCTTGAAGCGTGGTTGATCAAGTCTCTAAGAGAAGAGACCTCCTGTCTCAAGTCCATCGTCGGAGTAACGGCTTGCGAGCGCGGGGATGAGTCATGGTGTCCTCGCAATCCAAGTTGATTCAAGCGCGGTTGCTCCTGATCTCGTCACACGAGATCAAACGTCTCCTTCGTGAGTGAAGCACTCCAAGTAGACGAAGAACCGCAGAGCGTCGAAGCGGCAGCACGATGGCGCAGGTGTCGACGATTCTCTCCACCAAGGTATGGTGGACAACCACCAAGAAGAGAGGGAGAGAGGGCTGTCGAGTATGGAGAAAGAGAGAGAGATGTGTGCTACAATAGCATGTAAAGAGAGAGCATGGTATGTAGATCTGGGCAATGGGCCGGGTACCCAATGGGCTTGTGGGTACCCGACCCATTTAGACTGGGCTTGAGTATTACTTTAGAGCTTCAGCCCGAAAAAATCCGGGCCTAGCCCGACCCGCAACTAAATGGGCTTGGGTTTGGGTATTGTTTTTTTTTTTTTGAAAACCCGATTCGGCCCGATAGGCCCGAAAAACATAATAACAAAATTCAAATTTCATATTATCATATACCTAAATCATAAAGTATATGGTAGATTTATCTCATATGTCTAATAATGAAGAGATTTCTATTTCAAGGAATACACTAATTGGATTTTTTGATAGATTGGAAATGTAGCAACGTTTGCACTTTCTATTTCTAATTTATTTACTAATCCACTAATCCATCCACCATTATAGAGCTGATTGATTGTCAATTCTATATTTATTCCATAAGTAAGCAACGTTTGCATACTTATAATGATTTGACGGGCATATAAAATGGGCTTAATAAATAGATTGGATCTGTACTTGTCGTAGTATAACTTGTGGGCTAAATGGGCAGGCTTGGGCTTCTAAAATGAAGTTAAGCCCAATTTTAAGTGGGCTAAGCCCGACCCGATACTAAATGGGCTTGGATGGGCCTGGGCCTCAAATTCCATGGGCCAAATGGGCTTTTATACCTATGTAAATGGGCTGGCCCAGCCCGACCCGATGCCCACGCCTAATGGTATGCCTCTCTATTTATAGGGTTTTGGGATCCATGGATCTCAATCCATGAGACATATAAAATCAATGGATGAGATTGATTTATGTCAATCCAATGGTCAAGATTGTTGTTGGCAAAAACCAACAACTTGTGATTTAATTTTGATTAAATATATTTGATAAATCAAATATATATTAATACCAAATTAAACCAATCAAATAAGGAGTGAAAATACAAATGAGATCCACTTTCCCCATTAGATGGAGTGGACGGCCACCAATTCCATAAAGGAATTGGTGTCGCTACCTCCTTCCCATATGGGGAGGGCAATCTCATGGATTCCCATGAGATTGCAAATCTCCTTGTTTTTCTCTCAACTTATTTTCCAACAATTATTTGTTGGTATTTTATTCACCAAAAATAATTCTCAATTATTTTGGGAATATTGCAATCTTGACATTGGAAAATTGTGAATCATATTCACAACCCAAAACTAAATGTAATTTACATTTTTCAATTAATTAGACAATGTGTATCCAATACACATTAATAATTAATCTACAAATATAAATTATAATTAGCTATCTCTAATATATTATAAATTACATTTATAACATATTAGGAATAATTGGATATTACTATCCACATTATTCTTATCCATAATAATTAAATCATATTTAATTATATTGGATAATCTCTCATACATCATGATAATTAAATCACATTTAATTGTCAATTTCTCTTTGCTTAGATCTTATGGAATTATTCTTAAACCATTTAAGAACAATGTTATTTCTCCTCAGATACTTGGAGATAAGGACAGGGCGATTGTATTGTTCCACGTATAGTGACATGGATATTGAGATCACATCTCAAATCCAGATCCCATGGACCTCTCATAGATGCTTGATTAAATCAAGACCGTAAACCTAATCTTCTCATTGTATCTGAATCTCATTCAGATCAATGTCCAGTATATGGACTAAGATTAGGTCACTTCTCTAATGAGAGGAGTCACTAAAATCCAGGCATATTTCATCACTCCCTCGGAATGGAAGCGTCATGGTTATACAATCGTTTATGATCAAATCACCCTTCAGGTATTCCCAATACTTGCACATCCTGCATATTGGAAGACTTATAATCATTATGAAGATATAGATCACTTTTACACTGTCATCTTCATAGTCTGATCATCAAGTTTCTCAATCTTGGTCCTTGGGATATGGTATAGATCATATGCTTTCACAAAGCATATATCTTACCTTCAAATTCATATCATGCTTCTAAAGCATGATGACCATGCATGGAATTTGGTCAATCCCAATACCTCATGAGTGAGCTCATGTCTCCCGGTTCACAAGTGAACCTGTATGATCCCTTTGAGAGATCATATTACTCATATGTCCTTACATGCACACCAGCTCGCCGGTATATAGACCTTGGTTAGGTCATCAACCTATTGGTCTGCCAAATGTACATACTCAAACATATAGCAATACATCTATTTCTGGTCAGAGGATGTTTTCCTGTGATGTGACAGTATTCATCATAGGTCTTTGGTTATCTCGATCTCGTTAAGTCAACTCATTGACTCAACTAATCTGATACCTCCGAATCAATATTCCCATGCAGAGGACCTGCATCAAGAGGTCGATCAGATATCAGTCTAATGAGATAGGATTGCCATATCCCACTCAGACTGGAGATCACTACTTGTCAATCATTGATGATGCTCGATGAGTCCTCGATTTAACTCCTTAGATATTCATCCAAGCATCAGCCTCTATGATCCAATCAATGAATCAACAGCTGTATGATTATCAAGTTGGCCATGCTACATAACCCATATTGTACAGAGGGACCTTATAGTGCATTCATTCATTCAATATCAGAAAGGGAGTGAAACATAATCAATAACTTTTATTGATAAATCATTAATTACAATAACATTTATTGTAGGAATGGTTCGCCTCGGGCTCACATTGCTAACAATCTCCCATTAGCCCTCAGAACCATTCATGAACAATCCTTAAACCCATACTCATCACATGCTGGTTGAAAACCTTCTGTGTCAGAGGTTTGGTAAGAGGATCAGCAACATTGTCGGCAGAGGCCACCTTGGTGATGATGATGTCACCACGCTTTTGCATCTCCCGAATGATGTGGTATTTCCTTTCTACGTGCTTGCTCTTCTGATGCCATCTTGGTTCCTTCGCCTGGGCAATGGCTCCCGTGTTATCACAGAGTAGCGGGATGGGAGTATCAGAGGAAACTACGCCAAGCTCCTGGACGAACTTACACAACCACACCGCCTCCTTTGCAGCATCCGATGCGGCAATGTATTCAGCTTCTGTTGTTGAATCTGTTGTAGTGTCCTGCTTCTTGCTTCTCCAGCTCACAGCACCACCATTCAACAGGAAGACAAACCCTGATGTCGACTTTTGATCATCAATATATGATTGGAAGTCAGAATCTATACATCCCAAGACTTGGAGATCACCATCTCCGTAGACCAAGATGTAATCTTGCGTCTGTCTTAAATATTTGAATATGTTCTTTACTGCATTCCAGTGTTGTTCTCCATAGCAGGATTGGTAACAACTTACCACTCCCACTGCATGGCAGATATCTGACCTAGTGCACATCATAGCATACATTAAGCTTCCTACAGCTGATGCATAAGGGCATCCAGCCATGGCTTTCTTTTCCTCAACAGTTTGAGGAGCCATTCCTTTAGATAGGTGGATACCATGTCTTAAGGGCAGGAATCCTTTCTTGGAACTATCCATACGGAATCGTTCGAGAATCTTCTTAATGTATCCATGTTGTGACAATCCCAATATCCTCTTTTCTCGGTTTCTGAACAACTTCAGACCCAAGATATAAGAGGCTTCTCCAAGATCTTTCATCTCAAAGGTATGGGACATCCAAATCTTTACACTGGTCATCATCCCTGTATCATTCCCAATGATAAGGATGTCATCTACATAAAGCACGATGAACACAATGGTGCTCCCACTAAGCTTCTTGTATACACAAGGTTCATCAGGATTCTGCACAAAATCATAACTCTTTATGGTTTCGTCAAATCTTATGTTCCAACTACGAGAAGCTTGCTTGAGCCCATAGATGGATTTCTTCAGCTTGCATACTTTACCATCCTCAGTCATGAAGCCCTGGGGCTGCTCCATGTAGATATCCTCCTCGAGGTATCCATTGAGGAAAGCCGTCTTGACGTCATCTGCCAGATGTCGTAGTCAAGATATGCAGCTATAGCCAGCAATGCCCTGATGGATTTAAGCATAGCCACAGGAGAGAATGTCTCATCGTAGTCGATGCCTTCTCTCTATGTGTAGCCCTTGGCTACGATCCGTGCTTTGAAAGTCTCTACTTTCCCATCAGGTCCCCTCTTTCTCTTGAAGATCCATTTGCACCCAATGGGTTTTACCCCTTTAGGTGGATCCTCGAGGGTCCATACACCATTCTTATGCATGGAGTCAATTTCTGACTTCATTGCTAGCATCCATCTATCCATGTCATGATCCGCGAGTGCTTCATCAAATGAAGTAGGATCATTGTCAATTTCACTTGACACATGGAATCCATACATTTCAGGTGGTGCAACCACCCTCGAACTCCTTCGAAGAGGTATGGGTGTTTCATCTTTATTTAATTCTTCAGTTTCTGGTCTAGGAAGCTCAGAATCCTCAGGGGATTCAATGAGTTCCTCTACTTCATTTTTATCTTGACCTTTAAGGAAATCATCCTCCAAAAATTTCACATCTCTAGAGACAAAAACCTTTTGGGTCTCAGGGTCATAGAGCCGGTATCCAATACCATCTCTAACATACCCAATGAAGTAACACTCACGAGTACGAGATTCCAGCTTACTTGCATCCACGTTCTTTGCATGGACCAAGCAATCCCAAACCCTCAAGTGCTTAACACTAGGTTTGGTTCCATACCAGAGCTCATGAGGAGTCTTAGGTACATATATGCTAGGAATCTTATTCAGGATATATATTGCAGTCTCTACTGCATATCCCCAGAAACTAAGTGGCAAATGTGCTTTACTCATCATTGAACGGACCATATCCATGATGGTCCTGTTGCGTCTTTCAGCAACACCATTAAGTTGGGGAGTTCCAGGAGTAGTGAGATTGGAGACAATTCCATTCTCTTTGAGGTATTCCTTGAATTCATCAGAGAGGTACTCGCCACCTCGATCAGATCGAATTCGTTTAATATTCCTATCGGTTTGGTTCTCAACCAAAGCCTTGAACTCTTTGAACTTTTCAAAGGTTTCAGATTTATGACGTAATAGGAAGACAAACCCGTATCGCGAATGGTCATCAATAAACGTCAAATAATATCGATATCCATTTCGAGTCGCGGTACTGAAAGGACCACATACATCGGTATGTATTAAGTCAATAATACCTTTGCATCTAGTAACCTTGTTATGGAAAGGCATCCTAGTCATTTTACCACGAATACAATGTTCACAGGTAGGTAAAGATTGAACCTGTAGAAAATCTAAAGGTCCATCCTTTATCAATCTATTGATCCTATCAACAGATAAATGACCAAGCCTTTGATGCCAAATCATGTTTGAATGATTTTCATTATTCCTGGATCTTTTAGGGTTTTTATTAGTGGTTGTAACATTCATGACATGCTCATTAATGCACAATTCATAGAGTCCTCCAGAAGTCAAAATACCATCTGCAATATATTTATCATAATGATTTATGACTAATTTATTACAGAATAGGAATGAATATCCACTTCTAACTAGCTTAGATACAGATATTAAGTTCCTCCTGACTTCAGGTACATAAAGACACTCTTTAAGTACTAGGACTCTACCACTAGATAATGATAGCCGACAAGTCCCGACGGCGACTGCTGCAACACTTGCATCAGATCCCATCTGGATGACTATCTCCCTTTCTTCAAGGTTTCTAGTTTCTTGAAACAAATGCAACAAATTGCATACATGAACAGAAGCACCAGAATCAACAACCCAACTTCCTTCTCGTCATACGATAAAGTCGGTTTCAATGATAAAAGTAGATTTCATACATGTTGGGGCTTTACCTTTGTCGACCGACTTCAGGTAATCCGGGAAATTACGCCCCCAGTGCCCCGGCTTCTTGCAGTGGTGACAGACGTCAGTTTTCTTCGACGCCATTAAAGTGGATGCATTGAAAGAAGAGCCAACACTTTGTCCCTTCTTCTTTCTCTTCTGAACCGGGCCCTTCCGAGAACCATGCTTCCGACCGCGCTTCCCTTTGACCTGTGCAACCATTGCACTGCCAGTGGGACCACCTTCTTCATCACGTCTTCTGTAGACTTTAATGCAGCAAGGAGAGCAGCACTTGTCAATTCCAACTTATTCATGTGGAATGACACCACAAAATTATTGAAAGATTTGGGCAACGACAGCAGAATGAAGTCAGCTTGCATGTATGCATCCATCGTTGCTCCAAGAGTCTCCAGCTCCGACAAGTACCCAAACATTTTGAGTACATGTTCACGTACCGAAGTCCCTTCCTGCATCTTGCAGCGAATGAGGTCTTTCATAACATTGTACTGCTAGGTGCGGTTAATATCACCAAACATATCCTTTAGATTCTGCATGATCTCCTGGCAAGTACTCATCTCCACATGTTGTTTCTGAAGAACATTGGAGAGAGAACCCAAGATATAGCATCTAGCCAAGACATGATCCTCATCATACTTGTCATTATATGCTTTATCTTCCTTAGATTTAGGGTTTTCAAGCTTGTTTTCAGAGAGCACATAGCTGATGCGCTCCGCCGAGAGTACAAGCTCCAAATTACGGATCCAATCCGAGTAATTTGGTCCGGTCAATTGGTTGACCTCCAGAAGCATGCTCAGTGGGTTCATGGATTTCATTTTCTGAAATTGAGAATGCACTATATTAGAACATATAATCATATATTCAATTTAGTTTTATTTGATTAAGGCATTTTAAATCAAATTAGTCTTGTTATGTCAACTATGAAAGTTTATTCCCTTATTCACTTTCAAAGTAGGAGATATACTTACCAATATATCTCAAGCAAGAACTGGGATCTCCTCTTTACCTTTGTCATATCCCAATAATATGAGAACTTATGACTCCAATAAAGAGAAGCGGGAACATATTCTACCTTGCAAGTACAACTTGCATTTTCCCAATTCGGTCTTTAATACGCAGGCCCACCACCCCTAAGGTGATGTTGACCCGTCATTAATTGAACCATCCGTCAACAGGAATACAACTTGCTATGTGCAATCCAATATCGCCCCAATAATATGAGGACTCGATATTGGGGTCGCTACGTATACGTCCTTACTCTTTCGAGAAGCGACGAGCCCGATCGAAATGGATCATATGCAGGAGCTGTCACTTCGGACAGGTGTCTCCTACACATAATATCTGGCGACGAAACCCTTCGCCTTGACGGGAGACCATGGATGTCACTTATGTGATCCTCCACCTCTTATTCAAATTCTAATTAATTAACATGAATAATATTCATATAATTAATTCTTCCAAGGGAATTATTAACTCTAATCATATTAGAGTATTCTAATTGGACATAATTAATTCAATCATATTAAATTAATTATCAATCCAGTTTAATCAATCAAACTTGAATGTCTTACTTGAATATATATGGTATTATTCTCAAAGTACGTATTAATTCGTATTTTAATAATTAGAAAAATACATCTTAATCCCTCGGACATTATCCCGGCCCTACCCGCTATCATGGCCAGTACCGACGAGAGAGGGACGGACCGCATACGTTGCAACCCGCTACCCCAGCGATCCTCGACTAGACACCATATCCGCCTTGGGAAAGGATAATGCCAAATTGATTAATTTGTACTTGAGATGATCATTGGTTCTTCAACCTAAATTGTACCATATAGTAATAATCAAAAGATTTTTGATTATAAGAAAATTTGCTAGACAAATTCTCAAATCCTATTCAAGCATCAAGTTTGAATATTGTGGTTTCAATGATGATTTAGATCAAATCAAATCAATCAATTGGTTGGGGCCAAGTCAATTAGGCAAATAATCATGTTCCAATATTTCACAAATATTTTTCAAGATTATTTCACGAAATTAACAATTAATTTCATTAATTGACAATCACTTGGTTCTAGATTAGGAATGTAATTTCAGTAATGACCCCTATCACTAAAATTAACATATCTCAACAATTTAGATCTAAATTAGACAAACTCAATTTTCAAAGATTGCTAACTTGATTTAGGACAGAAGCCAAGTGATGTTTCACGTATTTCGAGGCAGATGATAACAGTAATTAACTCTTTAATCATGTTAAAATATACTGTTCTCGCAACAGTGCATATATGTTCATTAAAACATCCATATCTTGAGCATACGAAATCCGATTTACGCAAACTCAGATCCTATGGTTTCCTTATTTAATGGGGAACAAAATTCAAATATTAATTTCGGTTTAAATAATTTAAACAGTGACGAATTTATTTACTAAACAGATCTGCGAAATCAAATGCGATAAAAACTTTCGCGACCTAAACGATCCCAAGTCGTCCTCGGTTTTTCGAATCATATTTGAAACCGTCGACCTAAGGCTCTGATACCACTTGAAGGATATGGAGAAATCCTCAAGCGCATCACGGAAGAGTGATCGTCGTATCGGATACGACGAAGAACAACTAGTCGCACTAGTTGTTTGGTGCAGCGGAATTTAAAAAAAAAATTTATTCGATGAAACCACATGATTCGAGAACCATTCTCAAATCGTTTCATCTATAACCACAACAATATAATGCAATACCTTTTGAAGCGTGGTTGATCAAGTCTCTAAGAGAAGAGACCTACTGTCTCAAGTCCGATCGTCGGAGTAACGGCTTGCGAGCGCGGGGATGAGTCGCGGTGTCCTCGCAATCCAAGTTGATCCAAGCGCGGTTGCTCATGATCTCGTCACACGAGATCAAACGTCTCCTTCGTGAGTGAAGCACTCCAAGTAGACGAAGAACCGCAGAGCGTCGAAGCGGCAGCACGATGGCGCAGGTGTCGACGATTCTCTCCACCAAGGTATGGTGGACGGCCACCAAGAAGAGAGGGAGAGAGGGCTGTCGAGTATGGAGAAAGAGAGAGAGAGAGAGAGAGAGAGAGAGAGAGATGTGCGCTACAATAGCATGTAAAGAGAGAGCATGGTATGCCTCTCTATTTATAGGGTTTTGGGATCCATGGATCTCAATCCATGGGACATATAAAATCAATGGATGAGATTGATTTATGTCAATCCAATGGTCAAGATTGTTGTTAGTAAAAACCAATAACTTGTGATTTAATTTTGATTAAATATATTTGATAAATCAAATATATATTAATACCAAATTAAACCAATCAAATAAGGAGTGAAAATACAAATGAGATCCACTTTCCCCATTAGATGGAGTGGACGGCCACCAATTCCATAAAGGAATTGGTGCCGCCACCTCCTTCCCATATGGGGAGGGCAATCTCATGGATTCCCATGAGATTGCACATCTCCTTGTTTTTCTCTCAACTTATTTTCCAACAATTATTTGTTGGTATTTTATTCACCAAAAATAATTCTCAATTATTTTGGGAATATTGCAATCTTGACATTGGAAAATTGTGAATCATATTCACAACCCAAAACTAAATGTAATTTACATTTTTCAATTAATTAGACAATGCGTATCCAATACACATTAATAATTAATCTACAAATATAAATTATAATTAGCTCTCTCTAATATATTATAAATCACATTTATAACATATTAGGAATAATTGGATATTACTATCCACATTATTCTTATCCATAATAATTAAATCACATTTAATTATATTGGATAATCTCTCATACATCATGATAATTAAATCACATTTAATTATCAATTTCTCTTTGCTTAGATCTTATGGAATTATTCTTAAATCATTTAAGAACAATGCTATTTCTCCTCAGATACTTGGAGATAAGGACAGGGTGATTGTATTGTTCCACGTATAGTGACTTGGATATTGAGATCACATCTCAAATCCAGATCCCATGGACCTCTCACAGATGCTTGATTAAATCAAGACCGTAAACCTAATCTTCTCATTGTATCTCAATCTCATTCAGATCAATGTCCAGTATATGGACTAAGATTAGGTCACTTCTCTAATGAGAGGAGTCACTAAAATCCAGACATGTTTCATCACTCCCTCGAAATGGAAGCGTCATGGTTATACAATCGTTTATGATCAAATCACCCTTCAGGTATTCCCAATACCTGCACATCCTACATACTGGAAGACTTATAATCATTATGAAGATATAGATCACTTTTACACTGTCATCTTCATAGTCCGATCATCAAGTTTCTCAATCTTAATCCTTGGGATATGGTATAGATCATATGCTTTCACAAAGCATATATCTTACATTCAAATTCATATCATGCTTCTAAAGCATGATGACCATGCATGGAATTTGGTCAATCCCAATACCTCATGAGTGAGCTCATGTCTCCCGGTTCACAAGTGAACATGTATGATCCCTTTGAGAGATCATATTACTCATATGTCCTTACATGCACACCAGCTCGCCGGTATATAGACCTTGGTTAGGTCATCAACCTATTGGTCTGCCAAATGTACATACTCAGACATATAGCAATACATCTGTCTCTGGTCAGAGGATGTTTGCCTGTGATGTGACAGTATTCATCATAGGTCTTTGGTTATCTCGATCTCGTTAAGTCAACTCATTGACTCAACTAATCTGATACCTCCGAATCAATATTCCCATGCAGAGGACCTACATCAAGAGGTCGATCAGATATCAGTCTAATGAGATAGGATTGCCATCTCCCACTCAGACTGGAGATCACTACTTGTCAATCATTGATGATGCTTGATGAGTCCTCTATCTAACTCCTTAGATATTCATCCAAGCATCAACCTCTATGATCCAATCAATGAATCAACAGCTGTATGATTATCAAGTTGGCCATGGTACATAACCCATATTGTACAGAGGGACCTTATAGTGCATTCATTCATTCAATATCAGAAAGGGAGTGAAACATAATCAATAACTTTTATTGATAAATCATTAATACAATAACATTTATTGTAGGAATGGTTCGCCTCGGGCTCACATTGCTAACACCGTCATCGAGGTATTTTCCCTCTGGCTCTGGCCATCGAGGCAGCCATATTCCACTTCAGTTCTTTCGCATTTTAATACCCTTAGTCCTAGGATTAACATCCTTCCAAGATCTTAGCGTCGTACCCATTGAATCATCTACTCGAACACCTCGCCGGAGCGCAACTCCGATCGAGGATCCACATCGTTGTCCCCTGTCTTTGAGAGCCAGCTGGAGGTCGAGGCATTTTGCCCTCGACCTCCTTAACATTTTTGGTACAGGTTCTTATGCTTTGAAGCATGCCTGGAGTCGATTTTGACTTCGTCGGAGATACATGGGCCCCTTCTCTTTCTCTGACGTCGCGGAGGAGCCCTGGTGTCCACCGCCACGTTCTGAGACCCCTGGTGTAGAGAGGAACCTCGCAGCAACCACCTGGGATCATTTTGAAGCACATCGACCGCCAAAGAGAGGCCCCATCACCGAAGGAAGGTCGCCACGGCGGACCTTCTTCCATGTTCTTCCACCACCCGCCTCTGCCGTCGGATCATCAAGGACTCCCAGGCGAAGCAGGAGCCGTCCGATCTGCGCTCCCACGGTCGTCAGCTTCGTCCAAATCTATCTAATCCAGGTCGTCCACGAGCGAACCGTCATCGAGCTTCCCCGCGCTGCCACGTGGATAAGTGGCTCGGCCCACGTCGTTAGATCTCGCCCGCCCTCTGACCGTCGGATAGCAGCCACGCGTCACCAGCATCCATCCGTCGTCCGATCAGCTTCGAAGGGGTATTTTGCATAGCCACTCCTTCCCTTTTGTAATTTGTATCTAGTTCAGAAACTTTAAGTGGTAGTTTAAAAGATTTTGTAACATTTATAATTAGGCCCTGAAACTTTCAATATTTGCAACTAGGTCCTCGGTTACGTCACCTCACGTGACCTGTTCACGTGAGGAGCGGGGCTTTTTGCAGCGAGGCCCTTGTCCATTTTGGTATTTCGATTTAGTACAGTAAATTTTGTATCATGTGTAATTATTTCCGGAATATTTGCACTCAGACCCCCGAGGTTTTTGAATTTACAGTTGGGTCCTTCCTAGGCGCGTGCAAGTCACGCGCCCTGGTGGACATTTTTGCACCTGTACCCGTGCGGGTTTGGAAATTGGTGATTGGTCCTTTAAATCGAATATACAACGTTATATTTTGTTGGAAAATTGCATGTATGCCCCTGGATGTTTTGATATTTGCATATATACCCCTGCTAGGACATATATTGTTGCTTGCTTGCTCTATTTATTTAAGGCATCATTTTAACTTGAAAATTCCACAAAAATCATGTTAAGCTCCTGTTAACTTGTTGATCCATGCCATATTTTTGCATCACATTTTTGTTGCATTTCCATATTTATTAAAAAACAAAAACATGCATTTTTCTTACTGTTTGCATTAGAAAATCCATAAAAATTATTAAAACTCCTAGAAAAATTCCAAAAAAAATTACCTACTGTATATTTTATCCTATTTTAGTGTTAGTCCAAAAATCACTAAAAATTTCAAAAGAAAAACCTTGAAATTTTGAAAACCTCTAAAAACTTCATAAAAATCTAAAAAATTCTAGAAAAATCCTAAAAATATAAACTCAGTTGTTGTGTATTCCTTATTTTATTGTCTATATTTTAAAATTAATTTGAGGAATTTTGGGTACTGTTTAGTATTTTTCATCCTCACTTTGATTTCGGCCAGTAGGTTTAGTCACTGTTTTCCTTTATTTTAACTTTTAAAAATACCAAAAACGTTTTAAAAAACTCCCAAAAATCACAAAAACAGTAGAAAAATATAAAAAGACCAAAAAAATTATTCCATGATTTTTGCCTATTTTTACCTATTTTTATTAATACATTATTCTCTCTTTCCCTATATTGTATATATATTCCACTAGTGAAAAAGAAAATATAAAAAAATATAAAATATAAAAAGAAAATATAAAATCAGAAAACTAAAAATCAAAATACAAAATTAAAAATAAAAAATATAAAACTAAAAACCCACAAAAATATTTGTCTTGCATAGTGTAGACAATCACATCACATTCACACACACACTTGTTGATCTATCCTGCCTTGCTCCCTGTGTTTGAACTCTCTACGTACTTGCTTCTATACATCTTTTATGTAGAGTTAAAAATAAATTTTAACTTCACATTTTCTTGTCATTTCTTGATATCTAGAGCATGGGTTGATTGTTGATTAATTACGGTTTCTTGTGGGCCGCCACAGCGACATAGTAGTCCCGCCTTGTGTGGACTATTTAGACCCGCGATAAATCGTAGTTATCAAATGGCGCCGTTGCCGGGGAGTAGCAGCGTATAGGTCTCATTTTTTATTGATTGTGATTGATTGTTTACATCATTGCTTCATTTTATATCTCTTCTATTTTTGATATATATTGTTGAGCTTTCTGACCATCTCTTTTCTTGTCTTCTTGCGAGGGACCGCGGAGCGAGGCGGATCGCTTAGGGGATCCGGTGCAACCTTGGGACGCGGAGTCAGCTTTTCTTAAGCCAAGCTGGCAGGAGAGAACAGGAGGAGTGAGAGAGAGATTAGTTAGATAGCTTTTATCTTCTTTAGTGAGAGAGAGATTTATTAATTTGTAATAATATAGGTACTTGGACACTCAGGACACTTCGGGCCCAATTTCCAAGTGTTTGTTCATTTGAGGGCTCACCGTGGATTTTGTCGTGTTTTCACCGCTGTCATTTTCTGGTTTTGATTTATTTTCCCTTTCTTTTGTGGAATAAGCCCTTAGATTTTAGGCATTGCTTGATCGATTAGATTAGGTCCAAACACCCTAATAACCATTGCATGTATCTATAGTGCGTATTTGGACTTAGTTTAATTAAACAGTTAAATCATCATCTTAGATCCATCGCGCCGCGAGCCCACCCCATCAAGCGCTACTCCTGAACTCGATTTGTCGAGAAGAGGAGGGGTGAGTCTAGACCAGACCCTTAGGATCGAGGATTGGTGATTGACTTGTGATTCTTCACGCTAGCAATTGCCTGCTTAGGACGATTTCCGTGTGCATATCGGCATGTGGTATAGGTTTATAAATTCTTGTTTTACATCCCGCATGGAGAGAGCAGGGAGTCACTGTAAGTCCTCTATCTTTGCATTCATCATTTAGGCACTAAGGTGAGATTTCCATCTTAGTGCCACTTGCATTGGCTTTTCCGACTCTTTTCTCCCTCTATTTTTGGATCAAATAGGAATCAAGAAAATACAAAAACGTTAGGTGCTTGTTTGAATCTTCTCAAAAGAAGCGAGAACACCAAAAAAATTAAAAAAGGGACTGCTAAGAAAACATTGACCTAAATAAAATTGGTAATTGGACTCATTGATTGGGGAGAGTCACACCCTCACTTGTCTTCAGGTTGCATGGGAAGGTCTCCTTCCAAGTGAGTTGAGTGCTTCGTAAGGATTAGAGCCCAAAACCCAGTCTGTGGCTGCCTTGTGTATCGCCTGGATTTCCGAAGTATTGACGCTTCTATCGTACGTGGACGAGTAGGGCTTGGTCAACATTGGTGACTCTCTATTGTGTAGAGCATCGACCTTGTCCGAAGTATCGAGCCTAGGCCACGCCTTCATGGGGGTGTCTGTCTCATCGTCTTGTGTCCGAGTAGGTTCTTGCATGCTCACGGGTGATTCTGTTGTGAGCAAGTTCCGAAGTATCGGTTTCACCTATTGGCTTCCTTTCTCTATTTCTTTGGCTGAGTAGGGATCCAGGAAGGGTTACAAGGACCTTTAAAAGTGCAGACTACAGGTTACACAGGAGGAGGACAAGTATGGGATACTCTTCTGGCAGTACTCTCTCTCCTTTAGGCGTAACGCTCTAAGGACTCGTTAAAAGATAAATTCTTGAATTCATTTAAAAGCTACAAAGATAAAAGCCGAACTCTTACGGCTTCACGTGTTGAGTTGGTGAATCCCCTTGTTTTGTGTTTGATTACTAGTCGATTTTAGGTCAAGATCAAAAACACCGCACAATCGTGCGCAATTTTGCCTCCTTCTTCTTCTTGTTCACCTTGCTCTTCTCAATAATCAAGATGATGGGACGGAGATCTCTTAGGCCGACCTTGTCGGCACCGCTATCCAGCACTCCTCCCTATTCATCTAGGACAACCTCGGAGAGTCCGCTCTCCGAGCCTGAGTTCACTTCCACCCTGTTCCCCCTCGACCACCCTTCTCATTCTCCTTCCATCAGTCCAAGAGTTTCAGAATTTAGTGCATCACAGAGCTCAGATCATTTGACGGCACCTGAGATGGGTTCTTTTGCCTTTTCAGAGAACCTAGCCATGGCAAACAGAGGAGATCACCCTGATGAGCAGGAGCAGACTTAATTTCTATTTGATCAAGCTGCCATCAACAATTCACTTCTAGCATCCTTGGAGACCATGTAGAGACAAATCAGAGACCAAGGAGCAATTATGGGTGATGTGATGCGAGAACTGGCGCAGATGAGAGCAGATCGAGAGAACAGAGCCACAGGTGATGGAGGAGATATACCAGTTGCAGAAGGAGGAGATCCAGAAGCTGAGAGACCACCACAGACCATCATGAGGGAATTACACAATCCTACCGCATCCCTCACTCATCGATGGATCTGACTCCCTCCCATCCATGGAGATTTTGAGCTTCGGCCCCATACTATTCAGCTTCTACCCAAATTCCATGGGTTGCCGACCGAAGAGTCACACCTCCATCTTCAAGAATTCGAAATGATCTGCAGTACCATTCATGACAGGCTGATGACCGAGGATACTATCAAGATGATAGCCTTCCCCTTCTCTTTGGTTGACAGAGCCGTGTACTGGCTCAAACATTTGGGGAGGTTCATCGACACTTGGGTAGATCTCCGGACCGCATACTTGAAGAAGTATTACCCTCTCGGCCGGACGAATGCAGTTAGAGCTATGATCAACAACTTCGTCATGATCCCTAATGAACAGTTTCATGAAGCCTGGGATCGATTCAGAGAGCTCATCGACCGGTGTCCACATCACGACATATCAAAGCCCAATCTGGTTCAGAGTTTCTTTTATGGGCTGACATCAGAGCTGCAGGGGATTGTAAATGCCTCTTGTGGTGGGTCGTATTTTTCCAAAGGTGAAGATGACGTTTGGGCCATCTATGAAGGCATGGCAGAGAACTCAACCGTCATGGCCCCAGCCCGCGTCTACACACAACAGAAGCCCCCGCAAGGAGCGGGAACATTTCAGAGGATCGCCCGCATCGATGCCAGTCTGCAAACTTCGTCGACAGCCGCAGCCCAAGCCGAATCAGCCGCAGCTGACATGGGCATTATCAGTGAGAAGTTGGACCGCCTCGAGATCCTCGAGAAAAAGCAGATGCAAGGCATGGCCCAGATGGAGCAGATTGCCAAGACCATGAGTGACCTGAAGACGCAGATCCTTTGCGTCTAGGAGGCACAAATTTCTTCCCAGCAGCCTCCCAGGTCACGAGCTGATGCCGGCAGTAGCAGCTCTTCCCAACCCTCTTCCTCATACCGCCAGGTTAACCACATCCAGGCAGAGCCGGTCCCGTTGCTACAGTACTACCCAGCACAGCCGCCATCTCAGGACACTCAGATGGTGGTATATCAGTCGGAGCAGCCACTGGCAGTTCTACCTCCACCCTCCTTCGAGCAGGAGCCATTGATGGAAGTCAATGGGATTTGGTACGACCGGTACCCTCAGCCTGGGATCCATCGCGATCACCCCGGATTCCGTTGGGGCAACGGTGGCTCCTCATCTCAGCAGCAACCTCCAGCTCAAGGACAGCAGAACAACCAGCCACAGCAGCAGCAACAGCCCTAGTACGCCCAGCCGTAATACCAAAATGGTCCTCGTCCCTCCTATTAGGGACAACATTGGAGGGAGCGTCAGCAGCCTCAACAGGTATATTCCCAGCCTCGTGAGCACTTCTCCTCGCAGCAACAACCTCATTTCCAGCAGGGGAATACATCCGGTTCTCAGGCACCTGCCCTTGAGAACCCAGCATTAGATGGCCTCGCCCGATTGCTCGCTGAACATCGAGAACTCTACCAACGAGACATGGATGAGCTCCGGCAGGAGGTGAGGGATTTGATCAAAGGCAAGGCTGCCATACCAGCTCAGATTGAACCAAATCCGAACAATCTCAAGAGAAAGTTTGAGCAGGTACAGTTCACACAGGATACCTCTCCTAGTGATTATTTGAGTGACATGTCTTCTTCTTTGTATGGTGCTGATTTTGTGACTACTAGGAGTGGTAGGATGCCAGCCGGCGGTGCCTCATCCGAGCGATAGCAACATGAAGAATCTAGAGCGCCAGATGAGCAAAGCAGCGGTGCTGATGCGCTAATGATGATGTTGATGACGGTGGTGCTGAAGCCACCAAGGATGGAGATCCCCACGACGGTACTGAGGCCGTCGTGATACCTGATGCAAACGGTGGTGCTGAAGCCACCATTTTTTATGCAGAGCCAGAGCGCGGTGCTGATGCCGCGAAGACAGGTGCCGGTGGTGGTACTGAGGCCACCACATCTACTTTTGTTGAGCGCCCTCCTATGGTGTTACCACCTTTTGTGTCTATGGATTGTGGTAACAAGAAAAAGAACAAAAATATGAATAAAGGAAAGGCTTTTCTGTATACTCCAGATCCATATGTGTTGCATGATGATGATTGTATGGATTTCATTCCTTCATAGGCACAGGGACCTATTCCTAGCCCTCCATCTGAGGAGGCCCCTACCATCCCCTTTACTGAAGCACTTCGCTGGGCGAGGGGGAATAAAAGAGAAAATCCTAAAAAAAACCCAGCAGGTAGAGATCAGCAACCAGATGATTGATAGATTCCACATTCAGCTGACTCTATGAGAAGCACTTGAGCACATCCCCTTCCTCAAGAAGAACTTGAAAGAGGAAACTACAGTCCGCAGGAAGAGGAGGTACAGAGATCAGATCCATGTGCTCACCCATTACACTTACGGTGCCATTCAGAACACATTGCCAGCCAAGAGACCTGATACAGGAGCTTCCTATGTCATATGCGAGATTCAAGAGCAGCAGTTCGATCGTACTCTATTAGACAGCGGCTCTTCTATCAACCTCCTTCCGGCAACCTTACTCAGCTGATTTGAGTTTGGTCCTCTTCTTCGGAGCAGGATGATCCTTCAGTTTGCTGATAGGTCGATTAAAAGGCCGAAGGGGTTGTTGAAGGACGTGTTCGTCACCATTCGGGGCATGAAATTCCCTGTGGACTTTGTTGCATTGGACATGGAGATCCCTGAATTGGTGACCGATACCCCCATCATACTTGGACGCCCATTCTTGGCTACAGCCAAGGCGGTGACCGATCATGATAGCGGGAAGGTGTGCTTTCGCGTAGAGGGCGAAACCATACAAATAGAGACGATCGAGGAAACCAGATCCAGAGAACTAGAATGCTCAGAGTAGTCCAGCGAAGCCACGCAGATGACAGAGGACGAGCTAGACATCCACCAGGAGTGCGATTTTGTGATGACAGATGATGAATCCATTTGGAAAGATCCGATAGCACAGACCCTCGCCTTGCCTAAAGATTCCCTGTATTTAAAGCTTATGGCAGTTGAGAGCCTGGAAAGCACACTCCTGGATGAGGATACAGTTGAGGCTGACAGTGTTGGGACGAGTGGTGATGATTTTAAATCGTGTTCTTCGAATTCAGATCCCTCGGATTCAGACATTGATTGGGATGACTTTGATGACTATTTGCCATGTCTGATTTCTTCTGAGCCAATAACCATGACAGAGTGTGAGCCAGTACAGTTTATTGATGATTCAGCAGGGCTCCCTTCGTCAGATGTTCATGCAGAGCGAGAGTTCTCTCATGCAGACCTGGTCGCCTTCACACAGACATATCAGAAGCCAGATCTGCCACCTCCCAGTTGTCCGGAACTGAAGCCTCTGCCGCAGTCGCTGAAGTATAGATTCCTTGCAAGTGATCCAGATATGCACCCAGTCATTATCTCAACGGGATTGACTGGAGAACAAGAATCTCGTCTGATGGAGGTTCTTGAAAGAAACCGCAAGGCGATAGGATGGAGTATAGATGATCTCCAGGGGATTAGTCTGGCTCTGTGCTCCCACCACATTTATCTTGAGTAGGATGCTAGGCCTTCGCGTGAGTTCTAGCGACGGCTGAACCCGAATCTTTGAGATATGGTTATGAAGATAATATCAAGGTGGTGGAGCGCCGATTTCATCTACTCCATCTCCGACTCCAAGTGGGTTAGTCCATTACATGTGGTGCCTAAGAAGACGGGCATTACTACAGTTGTGAGTGAGTCCGGAGAGGAGATAGCTACCCGGGTACCAACTTCTTGGAGGGTCTGTGTGGACTACAGACGATTGAATCAGACCACCAAGAAGGATCATTTACCACTGCCATTCATTGATCAGATTATCAAGAGGCTAGCTGGGAAGAGTCATAACTGCTTTCTTGATGTCTACTCCGGATATAATCAAGTGGCCATTGCGCCCGAAGACCAGGAGAAAATGACATTCACATGTCCGTTTGGGACATATGCTTTCAGACGGACGCCCTTTGGTTTATGTAACGCCTCCGCGACATTCCAAAGGTGCATGTTGTCCATTTTCTCAGACATGGTGGGTGACTGTTTAGAGGTCTTCATGGATGACTTCTCGGTCTATGGCGATGGGTTTGATGCTTGTCTTGACTGCCTAGACCGTGTGCTTCAGCGCTGCATAGAGGTTAATCTTGTCTTATCTTGGGAGAAGAGTCACTTCATGGTGACTCAAGGGACGGTCCTTGGTCATATCATCTCCGACAGGGGCATGGAGGTCGATCCGGCCAAGGTGGATATCATTAGAAAACTCAATCCACCGTCCAATATGCGTCAATTGCGGTCTTTTCTGGGGCATGTCGGTTTCTACCAACGGTTCATTCATGACTTCAATCGAATTGCCCGACCGCTTACTGATTTGCTGACGAAAGACACCGAGTTCATTGTAGATGATAAGTGTCTTGCGTCCTTTGAGACACTCAAGAGTATGGTTGTTTCGGCTCCTGTCCTTCAGCCACCCGATTGGTCTCTCCCATTTAAGATCAAGATGGACGCTTCTGATTTTGCCGTTGCGGCTGTGCTTGGACAGAGGAGGGATGGATTGTCGTTTGTCATTCACTACGCCAGCTGGACTTTGGATGCCTCTTAGCGGAATTATACTGTGACAGAGAAAGAGATGTTGGCCGTAGTCTTTGCTTTGGATAAGTATCGATCTTATATTCTCGGATCTAGAGTGACCATTTACACAGATCACACCGCCATCCGGTACTTAATGGACAAGAAAGATGCCAAAGCACGTCTTACCAGATGGATCCTTCTGCTCTAGGAGTTTGATATTGAGATTAAGGATAAGCCTGGGGTTAAGAATGTGGTAGCGGATCATCTCTCCCATTTGGAGAATCTTGAGGAATCTGAGCCCAGCGCACCTATCACAGAGACATTTCCAGACAAGGCGATCTTGGCTGTCGCCTCACTCCCATGGTATGCCGACTTTGTAAACTATCTTGTTGCTAAGACGGTCCCTCGGGGTTAGCCCAGGCAGAAACTTGAGACCTTCCTAGCTAAGGCCAAGTTTTACCATTGGGAAGATCCCGTCCTTTATCATGAAGGAGGAGATAGCATCTGGAGGAGGTGCATTCCTCAAGAAGAGCAGCATAGCGTCCTCACATACTGCCACAAGCTTGAGGTAGGAGGACATCATTCTGGAAAAAGGACAGCACAAAAGGTGCTTCAATCCGGCCTTTGGTGGCCTACTCTCTTCCAGGATTCAGATGAATTCGTGAAGGGGTGTACTGACTGTCAGAAGATGGGTACTTGCGGACAGAAAGACATGATGCCCATGCAGCCCATTCACTTTTGTGAGGTTTTTGATGCATGGGGGATTGATTTCATGGGCCCATTTCCTAAGAGCAGGGATTAGAACACATTTTGCTTGCTATAGATTATGTCAGCCGTTGGGTTGAGGCCATCCCCGCCCGAGATGCAGATGCTAAAACTGTGTGCAAATTTTTGAGGAAAAATATCATTTCACAGTTCAGGGTACCCAAAGTTCTGATTTCAGACGGGGGGTCTCATTTCATTAATGATAAAGTCAGGGCCCTTGCAGATGAGTTCGGTATTAACCATCGGGTTGCCACGCCATATCACCCTCAGACTAATGGTCTTGTCGAGGTATCAAATCGGGAGATAAAGACTATCCTGCAGAAGGTTGTCCGCCCAGACCGAAAGGATTGGTCACAGCTTTTGGACTCGGTCTTGTGGGCCTATCGGACCTCCTTCAAAAATCCATTAGGGACATATCCCTTTCGTCTCGTCTATGGCAAGTCGTGCCATTTGCTAGTGGAAATCAAGCATATATCATTTTAGGCAGTCACTGAGTTATTGTTAGATCCCGAGAGTATAGGAGAATAGAGGAGAGCAGAGTTGGCAGCCCTGGAGGAACTGAGAGACACAGCCTTTTCTAGCAGCCTACAGTACAAGGAAAAAGTGAAGACATGGCACGATTCTCATATCAGCCATAAACAGTTTGAGCCAGATCAGCGCGTATGGTTGTTCGATTCCAGGCTGAAATTATTTCCAGGGAAATTACAGAGAAGTGGAAAGGTCCTTATGTGGTCAGGAAGGTACATGACAATGGAAGTATTGATATATCTGAACCATAGCGCCTGAAGTTATATCTAGATCATGATCCTCCGACCGTTGACGTTGCCCCCCTTCTTCTGGTATGAGATGTGTTCTTTGACTCCGATCATTTGCATCTCGTACAGGGTTATCACTTCCATCTTCCTTTGTACAGATCCATCTGTCTATATCATTCTTCCATCTGTTAATATCTTTTCATTTTTTCTTCTTTTCTTCTTTTTCTCTTCTATTTCATGTATCTATCAAAAAAGGTGCAGCCCGTTGTAGACAGTTTTCTATACTTAGGACGTACTTTGTCCTAAGTATAGGTGGGTGTGCACCCCGAGTGATTCTATTCTTTTCAATCCTCTCCATTGTTTCCTCTTCTTGTCTATACTTAGGGATATCTTACCCTAGGTATGGGGGGAGACAATCTGAGTACGGTCTGTTCCTTCTCACCCTTAACCCTCCCTGCTTGTGTATAGTCTGCTATACTTAGGATTATTTGATCCTAAGTATAGGGGGGACGGTCGACTTCTCATTCCTTTGATTCATTCATCTCTTATTTATTTATTCTTTAGACTTGCCTATACTTAGTACGAGTTATGTCTTCTCTGTTCTCTCCGATCTATGAGGACATAGCTCAAGCTAAGTATAGGGGGTCGTATATACTGTGTATATACTTTAGTCATAACTCGTACTTTCGTATTTTCTTAAGAACATGGCTAATAATTCATTTAAAACCTTAATAAAAAGATGTGATTATTCCTCAGACTCTTTTTATATTAATTGATTAATAAATTAGGTGAAAATATTTTTTTTGCAAAATGTTTGAAAAATGGTTTGAAAATCTTTTTGAAAAATCTTTTGAAAACTATTTGAAAACATTTTGTTACATGTTTTCAACCTTTGCAAAAACATCTTGATTGAAAAATTTATTTTCTTGTGTGAAAAAAATGTTTGAAAAATGATTTGCAAATGGTTTGAAAAATGGTTGCAAAAATATTTGAAAAATCTATATATACTGTTTGGAAAACCTATTACAAAATGATTTTCAAATGTGTGTACATGTGTATAAAAACTATTTGTAAAAATTATTTTGGACTGTAGTTTTCAAAATTATTTGAAAAACCTGTGTCAAATAAGTTTGAGGAATACATACATCTCACCAAAATTCTTTATAAAATTGACTACTTACCCTTGTAAATTTTTAAAGACCACTTCTTGTAAATATAAGAAGCACTTCCGTGTAAATATTTTCGTACCTAGTTTTTGACCAAAACCTTTTGTTTTCAAAAATCCCAAAAACATTTGTAAAATTAAAATCCAAAAACATTTGAAAAATCTTTTTGAAAAATCTAAAAAAAATGCATATGCATCAGCATCGTCATCTTTTCAAAAACCCATAAAAAGTTCAAAATCTTAGAAAATTGCATCACAAAAATATTTTCTGCATAGCATTTGCATAGCATGAGCATTTTTCAGATTTAGTTTGATAGTTGAACAAGTCTAAATAAAATCCGAAGATTGGAGCTTGGTTGGACCTTAAATCTACCTAACTAACAGGAACCTTATAGGAACTGGGATTGAGGTACTTCAGGTCTAGTTGACTTAATTCTTTGAGGATCACAGGACTTGGTTCAATGAATTCTTGACTGCCTAAGTAGAGTATTTTGGAGCACACGCACGACTCTTTTTGATAATGACCTAACTTGGACACCTGCACCTTTCACATGGCTCAACTCAGTTGGAGTGGTGAGGGGGTTGGATTTGCTGGTATGAGACGCACACATGTGGAAACACTTGTCCTCCTCTAGGGAGGGAAGTGCGCCCCAACCCATCCAGTGATGAGAAAGTCTAAAGACAGGAGAGTGTAGGTTGCAATAAAGCTTCAAAAGAGGGATAGTCTACTGGCTCAAGAGGAAAAACTCCCTATGTAAATGTTGTTGTATATAGTATTCAAAAAAATGCAAAAGCAAAAACTCCAAAAAAGTGGACAGGCCTGTACAAAAATAAAAATGCATGCCGGAGTGTACATATGTTGTAAAGTCAAATAAGCAAGCTTGAGCTTCAAAGTCAAATCATGTGAGCCTGCAGCTGGATGACTTGACTACACTGGTCTTGCATCCTAGGATAGGTAGCTACACTGGCTACCGTCCATTCTTCGCTTTACCCCCTCCTCTTGAGCTGGTTGCCACTTGAACTTAGAAGGGAATACCCTGCTCCTTGAGGAATGAGTTGTTGGATTGGGGAATCATTGGGTTGTCATATTGTAGAAGTCAATCTCTTTGTCATTTCAGTTGGGGAGAGCCACCATCACTTACACTGTACGAGTCAGATTCATAGTCGTAAGGGTTTGCGTATGAGTTGAAGTATTTCTGACCTGGCTATTGAGGAGACTTGAACTGAGTTTTGGGATTCTCGAAGGCTGTTGGATTTCAAATCCGATTCTCATTAAGGTTCCGCCCGCACTAAAATTTCAAAGGTCCGACTTGAGCTCCAAACTTTGATTTTGTGAAGACAAGTTTGATAATTAAATTTAATCCACATTTCTTCTTTTTCTTTTCTTTCTTTGTCTTTCTGCACTTATTGCATAAGTGTTTGCTAGGGACTAGCAAAGGTAAAGTATAGGGGGATGATGAAGCCACATTTCATCATCTTTATTCTATCATTTGGCATCAAAAACCTTAGCAAATGCGTGTAAACAACATTAAACCCATCATCTTAGCATTCATGCATGTGCATCTAAATAGTGTATAAAATATTGTAATTAAAGCCAAAATTATAGAATAAATAAAAGAAAAGAAAAAGAATAAAATATTGTAAATATTTTATGACCCGAAACCCCGAGACCTAGGCATCTTGATGAATAGGTCAACCAGGAATAAAGTAGGGGGAGATAAGGGTCAAATACCTATACTTTTTAATTCATTCTTTTACTCATTTTGGGACCTATTTTTGGTTCCACTTTTTATACCTCAAATAAAGAAACTTTGTACATGAAAGTTGTAGATAATTAAATAGATAAAAATACAAAGTTGATTTCACTGAAAAATAATACACAGACAAAAAGTTGTGATCATAATAAGATTTCAAAACTCCAACTTCCCAGCCCTGTATCTTGCAAATAAAAACTCGAAATGTACCAAACTCACCTTTAATTGTATATAGCGTAAAATAATCTATTTAATGGAGTGGTTTCGTATTTTTTGGAGTTACGGTTTGAAAGTTGAGTTTTGGACCCTACTTGTATGCTTGTACAGATTAAAATATTCAATTTATTTATCATTCATTATTTTTATAATTTTATATTTTTATAATTATGTAAATATTATTTATAATATTTGTGTCATTAAAATAAGCATAAAAACATAAAAGAAATACAAAATAAAATACATGTATACACATAACACATAGGTAAAATACGTATATGCATACTTGTATAATTTATACTTGTATTTTAATCAGTATACAAAACACATCAGAAAAATAAAACAAAATATATTTATGTGTATAAAAGTATTTTATAATTTTATAAAATAATAAATTAAAATAAATAAATTAAAATACACAAAATAAAAATAAAAGAATAGAATATATAGATATTATACCTATAAAGGGCATAAAAGTGAACTTGTGAATATATACCTCATAAAAATAATTAAAAATCAGAATAAAATACTATATAAAATAATAAATATTTTTTATTTAATAACCTAAATGTAATTCGACCATTTTCTATTTTTAAATGATTTTGTAATCTTTTTCCAGGAGGTTTTTCCTGGTTGATCCACATGGACCAACCAGGAGGTCTGGCTCGTTGACCGAGGTCAACAGCCTGACCTTCCTCCTGGCCTGCATCAGAAACCTCGTTTCTCGTCATCTTTGATGATTTTTCGAGACCTGGCCTTTCACCCATTTGCGACAGTCCCTTCATGACTTTTGTCGCTCGCATATCCATGATTCACGCATATGGATCTCCTCGGGCCACGAATCAACGATTCGCTCGATATTCTTCGACCTTTGGACCACTCCAGTCGTTGGGTCAAACCTCTTAAAAACCTCCCCTGATTTTCCTTGTGATTTTTGAACCGCATTCCATCCAAATCTTTCTCCCTTGACCTCGCTCGAGCTTCCTGGAGGTGACAGCTCCAAGTTGCCTTCTTCAAGGCAGTGGATCCATCAAGATTTGGGTGTGTTCCATCCCCCTCCGGCGAGCTCCGCCGTCGAGGTATTTTCCCTCTGGCTCTGGCCATCGAGGCAGCCATATTCCACTTTAGTTCTTTCGCATTTTAATACCCTTAGTCCTAGGATTAACATCCTTCCAAGATCTTAGCGTCGCACCCATTGACTCATCTACTCGAACACCTCGTCGGAGCGCAACTCCGGCCGAGGATCAACATCGTTGACCCCTGTCTTTGAGAGCCAGCTGGAGGTCGAGGCATTTTGCCCTCGACCTCCTTAACATTTTTGGTGCAGGTTCTTATGCTTTGAAGCATGCCTGGAGTCGATTTTGACTTCGCCGGAGATACCTGGGCCCCTCCTCCTTCTCTGACGTCGCGGAGGATCCTGGTGTCCACCACCGCGTTCTGAGACCCCTGGTGTAGAGAGGAACCTCGAGCAACCACCTGGGATCATTTTGAAGCACATCGACTACCGGAGAGAGGCGCCATCACCAGAGGAAGGCCGCCACGGCGGACCTTCTTCCCTGTTCTTCCACCACCCGCCTCTGTCGTCGGATCATCAAGGACTCCCACGCGAAGCAGGAGCCGTCCAATCTGCGCCCCCACGGCCATCAGCTTCATCCAGATCTATCTAATCCAGGCCATCCACGAGCGAACCGTCATTGAGCTTCCCCACGCTGCCACGTGGATAAGTGGCTCGGCCCACGCCGTTGGATCTCGCCTGCCCGCTGACCGTCGGATAGCAGCCACGCGTCACCAGCATCCATCCGTTGTCCGATCAGCTTCGAAGGGGTATTTTGCATAGCCACTCCTTCCCTTTTTGTAATTTGCTTTTAGTCCAGGAACTTTAAGTGGTAGTTTAAAATATTTTGTAACATTTATAATTAGGCATTGAAACTTTCAATATTTGCAACTAGGTCCTCGGCCACATCACCTCAGGTGACCTGTTCACGTAAGGAGCGGGGCTTTTTGCAGCGAGGCCCTTGGCTATTTTGGTATTTCGATTTAGTCCAGTAAATTTTGTATCACGTGTAATTATTTCTAGAATATTTGCACTCAAACCCCCGAGATTTTTGAATTTACAGTTGGGTCCTACCCAGGCGCGTACAAGTCACGCGCCCTGGTGGACATTTTTGCACCTGTACCCGTGCGGGTTTGGAAATTGGTGATTGGTCCTTTAAATCGAATATACAATGTTATATTTTGTTAGAAAATTGCATGTATACCCCTGGATGTTTTGATATTTGCATATATACCCCTGCTAGGACATATATTGTTGCTTGCTTGCTCCATTTATTGAAGGCATCATTTTTAATTGAAAAATTCCACAAAAATCATGTTAAGCTCCTGTTAACTTGCTGATCCACGCCATATTTTTGTATCACATTTTTTATTGCATTTCCACATTTATTAAAAATCAAAAACATGCATTTTTCTTACTGTTTGCATTAAAAAATCCATAAAAATTATTAAAACACCTAGAAAAATTCCAAAAAAATTACCTACTGTCTATTTATTCTATTTTAGTGTCAGTCCAAAAATCATTACAAATTTCAAAAGAAAAACCTTAAAAATTTGAAAACCTCTAAAAACTTCATAAAAATCTAAAAATTCTAGAAAAATCCTAAAAATATAAACTCAGTTGATATGTCTTCCTTATTTTATTGTCTATATTTTAAAATTAATTTGAGGAATTTGGGTATTGTTTAGTATTTTTCGTCCTCGCTTTGATTTCAGCCAGTAGGTTTAGTCACTGTTTTCCTTTATTTGAACTTTAAAAATACCAAAAACATTTTAAAAATTCTCAAGCAGAAGGGTCATCATTCCTCATTACGTCTTCTGCAGACTTCAATGCAGCTAACGGCCCAACGTTAGTAAAATCACCTTTGCTCATGTGATAAGACACGACAAAGTTGTTGAAAGACTTAGGGAGCGACAGGAGAATAAAATCAGCATGCATATCAGAATCCATGTAGGCTCCTAGGGTTTCCAATTCAGAGAGGTACCTAAACACTTTGAGTACGTGTTCTCTGAAAGAGGTCCCTTCCTGTATCTTGCAGCGAATAAGCTCTTTCATCACATTATAGCGCTGTATGTGGTTTATGTCACCGAAATTTCTTTCAGATTCAGCATGATTTCTTGGCAATGGTTCATTTCCACATGTTGCTTTTAAAGCACATTGGACAGTGACCCAAGAATGTAGCATCTTGCCAAGTTATGATCTTCATCATATTTCTCATTAAAAGATTTATCTTCCGCAGTCTTAGGGTTTGCTATCTTGTTCTTGGATAGCACATACGAGACGCGCTCCGCAGATAGGACAAGATCCAAATTTCAGATCCAATTCGAATAATTTGGTCTGGTCAACTGATTGACCTCCAGGAGCCTAGTCAGTGGGTTCATGGACTTCATTTTTTGAATTAAGAATGTACTATATTAGAACATATAAATAATTATATATTCATTTTTAAAGTATTTGATTAAGGCATTTTAAATCAAATGTCTTGCTATGTCAACTTTGAAAGATTATTCCCTTATTGTCTCTCAAAGTAAGAGATATACTTACTGCTATATCTCAAGCAAGATCGGGGATCTCCTCTCTATCTTTATCACATCCCAATAATATGAGAACTTGTGACTCGAATAAAGAGAAGCGGGGACGCATTCCGCCTTGCAAGTCCAACTTGCATTTCCCAATTCGATCTTTAACACCCGGGCCCACCACCCCTAAGATGATGTTGACCCGTTGTTAATTAAACCAACCGTCAACAGGCTTAATGCTCGCTATACGCAATCCAATATCGCCCCAATAATATGAGGACTCGATATTGGGGTACTACGTATACGACCTTACTCTTTCGAGAAGCAAAGAACCCGATCTAAATAAATCATATACAGAATCTGTCGCTTCGGACAGACGTCTCCTATATACAATATCTAGCGACGGAATCCTTTACCTTGACGGGAGACCATGGATGTCACTTATGTGATCCTCCACCTCATATTCAAATTGTAATAATTAATTATCGTGAATTATATTCACATAATTAATTCTTCCAAGGGAAATACACATCTATTCATAATAGAGTGCTTTTAATTGGATATAATCAATTTAATCACATTAAATTAATTATCAATCCAATTATCAATCAACAAACTTGATTATTACTTGAATAATAGGTATAATCTCAAATTACATATTATTCAAATTTTAATAATTAGAAAAATACACTTTGAATTCTCCGGCATTATCGAGTCCCTACCCGTTGTCATGGCCAGTACCGACGAGAGTGGGACGGACCACATCCGGTGCAACCCGCTACCCCAACGCTCCCCGACTAGACACCATATCCACCTCAGGAAAGGATAATGCCAGATAGATCATCATGTACCTTGAGATGCTCATCGGTTTTTCAACCGAAATTATACCATATAATATTCATCAAAACCATTTTGATAATATTATAAGGAGATTTGCTAAACAAATCCCCAATCCTATTCAAGCAAGAGGGTTTTGCATGTAAAAGTTGTCCTACAACTATTGTAGGATAAACTAAGGTTTTGCATGAAAACAATGTTTGTTGATGATTTCATATCAACCAATTAATGATCAAGATCAACTATCTTATCATCTTAGTTAGTAAAATAAATAATTATCTCTTTAAATATTTTACAAATATTTATCACTAATTATTTCAGAAAATTAACGATTAATTTTCATCAATTTATTTGAATGACTATCACAAGGTTCATGATCAAATTCGTCAATTTTCAGCAGTGATCCTACTCACTAAAATCAACATATCTTGATCAATTTAAATCCAAATTACGCAAAATCAGTTTCCTAAGATTGCTAATTTTATTTATGATAGAACCCAAGTGATATTTCACACATTTCGAGGGGTATCAAAACAGTAATTAACTCATTAATCATGTTTAGATTTGCAGTGCCTGCAACAGTCAATACATGTTTATTCAAAGGGTCATATCTTGAGCAAATGAAATCCAAATTACATAAACTCAGATCCTATGGTTTCCTTATTTAATGGGAAATAAAATCCAATTTAAAATTTTGTGTTTAAACAATTTAAACAGTGCCGAAAAATTCAATTAAACAGAGGTGCGAAAATTGAAATGCAGTAATGCGGTTCTACAAGCGCATCACGGAAGCGTGTTGATCGCATCTCATGCGATCGGGGCGACTAGTCGCACTAGTCGCTAGATGCAGCAGAATTTAAAATTTTTAAATCAAGCGATGAAACCTCTTGATCACAAGAACATTTCTTGGATCGTTTCATCAAACCAAAAAGTATTATAAATACTTCTTGAAGCGTAGTTGCGATCACAAGATCTCTAAAGCAAGAGATCCTCCTGACTAAAGTCTGGTCTACGAAGATGACACTTGCGGGCACGATGATGAGACACGTTCCTCCCGCAATCCTCGATGAAGATCCAAGCCTTGAATCTCATGATTTCGTCCAACAAAATCCGTCGATGGAGATCCACGAGCAATCGAAGCAGCAGCACACCGGCGTGGAGACGATTGCTTCTTCCCTCAAAATACAAGGTGGACGGCCACCTTAGAGCGAGAGAGAGGACGAGAATGAGAGAGAGAGAGAGAGAGGAATAGTAGGCATGTACAATTCTTGTATCTTCTTTTTTGAAGAGGCTAGGGTTGCCCTCTTTTTATATTAGCTTGGAAGTCCATCGATCACAATTCATGGCATATACAAAATCAATGGTTAGATTGATATGTATATTAAATCAATGGCCATGATAATTGTTGTTCAAAAAACAACAACATATTAATTATATTAAATTAAATATATGTTGCATTATCACCAACATAATTTAATTGAATAAAATTAATTATCACAAGATAATATGATAATTATTAAAAAATAGATAATTGCCCACCTAAAATCATGGGGCGTCACCCATGAAGCTACCTCATTTGGTGGCCAATTATCCCATTTTTTATTTTATCTTATTATCTCTTATTTATTTGCAATATTATCCACTAAATTAATTCCCAATTAATTAGTGTATATTTATTGCAAAATTATCCACTAAATTAATTCTCAATTAATTTGTGAATATTTCAGTCATGCCATTGAAAAAATGTGAATCATATTCACAGCCCAAACTAAATTGTAAATTACATTTCCAATCAATTGCTTAATGTGAATCCAATTCACATTAACAATTAACAAATGCTATTTACAAAGGGTGATCTCTCTCTCTAATATATTATAAATCATATTTATAATATATACACAGATATTACTGATAGTACTATCCACAATCTGTATTCCTTGATAATTAAATTCCATTTAATTATCTTGGATAATCATTCTCATAATATGAATCCCATTCATATTATTCTTGATAATTAAATCTCATTTAATTATCAACATCTTGTTGCTTGGATACAAAATTCATCAAATGAATTATTCTTGAACTCCTTCAAGAATAATGTGCTTTCTCCGTAGATACTTGGAGATAAGGACATGGCGATTGTATTTTTCCACGTATAGTGACTTGGATGTTGAGATCTCATCTCAAATCCAGATCTTACGTACCTCCCACAGATGCTTGATTAAATCAAGACCGCAAATCTAATCTTCTCATTGCATCTGAATCTCAATCAGACCATTGTCCAACACTTGGACCAAGATCAGATTGCTTCTCTACTGAGAGGAGTCACTAAATCCAGACATGTTTCCTCACTCCCTCGGAATGGAAGCGTCATGGTTATACAATCGTGTATGATCACATCACCCTCAGGTATTCCCAATACCTGTACATCCTACATAATGGAAGACCTATGATCAACCTGAAGATTAAGATCAATTTTACACTATCTTCTTCAGGGTTTGATCACCAAGTTTCTCAATCTTGGTCATTGGGAATCGGTATCGATCATATGCTTTCCCCAAGCATATATCATACCTTCAAATTCTTGTCATGCTTATAAAGCACGACAACCATGCATGGAATTTGATCGGTCCCAATACCTCATGAGTGAGCTCATGTCTTCCGGTTCATAAGTGAACATGTATGATCCTTTTGAGAGATCGTATTACTCATATGCCCTTACATGCACACCAGCGCGTCGGTATATAGACCTTGGTTAGGTCATAAACCTATTGGTCTGCCAAATGTACACACTCAGACATACAGTAACATATTTGTCTCTGGTCAGAGGATGTGTGCCTATGCTGTGACAATATTCAATATAGGACTTAGGTTATCTCGATCTCGTTGAGTCAACCCTTTGACCTAACTAATCTGACACCTCCGAATCACTATTCCCGTGCAGAGGACCTACATCAAGAAGTCAGTCAGATATCAGCCTCTATGAGAAAGGATTGCCTTCTCCTACCCAGACTGGAGATCATCTCTTAATATCATTTCACGGTGCTTGATGAGTCCTCTATCTAACTCTTTAGATATTCATCCAAACACCAGCCTCTATGATTCATTTAATGAATCAACAACTATATGATCATCAAGATGGCCATGGTACATAACCCTAATTGTACAGAGGGACCTTATAGTGCATTCATTGTTATGAAACTTTTCTCTATTCTACTTTAGATGTCGAGGGTACCGAAGATGCGAGGACCTCCTCTCCATGAGGGCGGATTCGCTATCGCGAGGGGCAGGTCTTTGTTCTTCTTGAACTATAACAAGAGTACGGTGCTCATCTCTCGAAGGTGTGGGTGCAGGCAGTGTGGATTAATTAGGTCAATTAGGGGTCACGGGAAGACTCGATGCACGGGACTACCAACCATAGATTGAGACAATCACCAGGATGAACAGATGCTTTGATCTCAAATGAAGAGAGGGGAGGGCAGACTCTCAGGTGAACGACTATCCGGGCTTAAACATATATATATATATATATATATATATGTCTTTTTCTAGCCTCCTTTTCAAAGCCTATCCCTTTTAAGGATGCCACCGGGCCGACGGGACCCCTTTGACATGCGGAGAGTTGCGGCTTGCTTCCCAGTTGATGACTGGGAAAAATTAAGGGTCGTGTTAATCCATAATGCGGACCAATAGTCGATGCGGTGACCTCTTAACAAATCCCAAATTCAATCAACAGTTAACCCACAATAAAATATATATACAATGAATATCCAAAAATGTGGATTTAGAATTTATTATAACTCTACATGCAAATGTGTATAGGTGTAAGCATGAGTAAAGGTTGAATCACTGGGAGGCGAATGGTTGTGTGGTGGAATTTGTTGCGCAATTATTCAATTCTTGGTTCATGTCCATTTCTTATTGTTTTTGTAGGTTTTTAATTTTATAATTTGTTTATTTTACTTTTGTTTTTATAATTTTTATTTTGCTTTATATTTTATATTTTTTTTATTTTCTCTTTGTATTTTTTTAATTATAAAGATATATAAATATATATATATAGATAAAGAGATATATATAGATATAAGAGAAGAGAGAGAAGTAATATAAGGATACATATAGATATATACTCAAAATATACTAAATATAATATTTTTTGGCTTTTTATATTTTTCTAATTTTTTTGTTATTTTTCTGGAATATTTCTAATTTTTATGTATTTTTAATTTCAAAAATATCCCTAATAAGGGATTAAATAAATAGGCCGAAAATAATTTGGCTTTTAAAAATATAAAATAAGTCTCAAAACTACCCAAATTAACTTTAATATGTAAATAATAATATATAAATAATTATAAAACAGGAAAACATATTTTTGTTATTTTTGAAGGGTTTTTATATTTTTTAGGATTTTGGAGCTTCTTGAAATTTTTATATTTTCTTTTTCAATTTTTAGGGTTTTTTTATTTTCTGGACTCAATATATATATTTCATATATAAATTTTTTGGAATTTTTCAAAAACATTTTATAATTTTTTTATATTTTCTCATTTAAACAGTGCAAAAATGGCTCCTAATTGGATTTTGAATATAAGGTAAAATGCAAAAAATGCATGTTAAAATAATGGGCGTGAAAGTACACTACATGAAGCATCTACCCTAATTTTTGTGGATTTTTAGGAGCAACATAGGTATTTTTAATAAATACATAAAAGACACAAAAATAATACAGCCAGGTAGGGGCATTTTTGCAAATAAAATAAATAACATGGGGCACAGTGCAAAAATACCCACTGGAATAAACATTTATTTAAATTTTTGGAACTAATTTACAATTAACAAAATCCACCAGGGTTTACATGCAAAAATCGCGCGCCTCACGTGGGACTGCACGTGAGGTGCGGAAGGACCTAAACGCAATTTAGAGAAGTACAGGGGTCCTTTCGCAAAATTTACAATTATTTTATAACGTGAAAATTTATTTACAGAATTAAATATTAAATACAATAAAAAGCGGGGGTATAAGTGAAAATTACCCCCAAATGCGCTCCATCCTACGGCTGATATGCGTGACTTAAACACGTGGCGCCTTCACGTTTGCCGATGACGGTTCGCGGATCCACGGTGGAGATTAGATCATCTTGCGTGATCGGATGGCTGAAGCTCGGGTGGATCCGACGGTTGGGGCTCGACCTGGGGAGACCTCCGTCATCCGACGGCGGAGAGGCAAGGCGGAAGAACAGGGAAGCAGGCCGTAATGGCCGAACTTCCCCGCCTTCAATCTCGCTTCTCCGGCGTCCTTCGAGGCTTCTGAGGCTCTCACGAGGTTCCTGGCAGGTGGCTCTAGCTTCTGGAGGACTCGGATCGGGCGGAGAGACACTGGAGCACCACCGCGACGTCGGAGAAGTCGAGGGGCTCCAGGTACCTCCAGTGAAGTCTGAATGGGCCTCCTGGAGCTTCTCTTTGCTCCTAAGCTGTAAGAGAGAACTCACGCAGCTCGAGGGGCTTTCCCTCGACCGGACTTGAAGCTGTATCAGCACAAAAAGGCGGGTGGAGATGTTCGCCGGAGCGGAGCTCCGACGAACTACGGGTGGGCGATTTTACGCTAAACCTAATGGCTAAACACTAATATTAACACAGAAATGAAATGCTAAAACAAAAATCCTAACTAAAATGAGAGAAATGCGCAGCTTGTACCTCCCAGGAGGAAGGGAGCAGAGGTGGCACCGGAACACCGCCGTGGGTGCAACCTTCTCCCCGTTCTACCCGCTCGGACCGTTCAGGGGACCCTCCCTATCACGAAGAGTCATTCTTGTCCGAAGGCGGGGGGAAAGTGAAGGAAAATTGACCAAAATGGAGACGGGGACGGAGGTTTCTTATTTATGAACGACTGGGGCACCCTTATTCACCGGGCCTTTGGCGGAGTTATCAGCTATGCACAGGAGAACAAACAAGCGGGCGTGGATCTACAATGATCAGAGAGCAAGTTGTCAGAACACGTCGATGGCAGCAGATGGACGAGACGTCCAGGAAAAAGGGATGAAAATCGGGGAAAAGACGGTTCTGAAGCGTCAGGTCCCAGATGGGACAGTTGACCGGGCGGCCAACTCGGATCGCGCCCTGGTTGATCCACCTAGGACACTACAAGACAAAATAAGGAAATTTATTCGAAAATAATTTATTTGAAGAATAAATGATTTTATTAGAATTTGCTTATAAAATAAAAAATGTTTATTAATTAATGTAGTATTTATTTATGATTTTTATTTTATTTTTTTTTGATGTATTTTATTATGGTTTTATTTTAATAATGTATTTATAAGTGTATTTACATGTATTTTGTATAATTTATTTTTATTTTGTATATTTTATTTTCTTATTTTATTTTCTTATTTTATTTATTTATAACTTATTTTTATGTGTGTAAATATATTTTTCTTTGATTTTTATGAGTTTATTTTCATATTTAAAAAATAGGTATATATAATATGTAGGTATACTTATAGGTATTTTACCTATATTTTATATACATTTTATTTATTTAATGAATTTTATTAGGTTTTATTTTGGATTTACATTTTTAATATACTATAGTTAATATTTACAATTTAATAAAAATATAGATGAATAAAGAATAAAAGAATAAAATCCCCTTTTATTTCTATATATATAACATAGGTATTTTGCCTATGTATTCCCTAGACCTATTTTATTTTACAAATTCTTTTTGGTTTTATTCTAATTTCAATATGTACATGTATTATGTATATTATTTACAAAATTCTAAAAATATAAAGTTATGAAAATAATGAATAATGAATATAATGAATATTTTAATCAGTATTATGTACAATGAAGGCCAAAAACCTAACTTTCACAGATGGACTCCAAAAATTATGAAACCAATTTTATTAAATAGTTCTTGAGAAGCTATATACAATTAAAGGTGATTTTGGTTGATTTTTAGTTTTTATTTGCAATATATGGGTCTGTGAAGTTGAGATTCTGGCTTTTTATTCTATGTATAAAATGTACGTTGTATATCATTTTTATGCAAACTCAATTTTGTAATTTTATTCACATTATTATCTACAACTTTCATGTACAAAATATTTTTATTTGATGAATAAATAATTAAGTACAAAATAGGTGTCAAAAATGCATAAATGAATGAATAAATAAATGAGGAATTTATTGTATTACTGGCCCTTATCTCCCCCTACTTTATTCCTTGTCGACCAATTCCATTTTGGCCTTGGTCTCGGGGTTAGGGTCATAAAATATTTTCAATATTTTATTTCTTTTTCTTTTCTTATCTTTATTCTATAATTTTGACATTAAAAACCTTATTTTATGTACAATAAATACAATAAATAATGAATGCTATGATAGACAAATTGATGCTATTTACATGCATTTGTTGGGGTTTTTAAGGCCAAAATGATAGAATAAAGAATGATGAATCGAGATTCATCATCCCCCTATACTTTCCTTTGCTAGTCCCTAGCAAATACTTATGTAATAAGTACAAAAAAGAATAACAAATAAGAAGAAAAGAAAAAGCAAAATAAAGAATTTAAAGAATAAATTGAATTAATCATGATTATTAAACTCATCTGTACAAAATCAAAGTTTGGAGTACAGGTTAGACCTTGGTGTGAAAATGTGTGTGGAACCTGGTCGGGAACCAAATTTAAAACACAACAGCCCTTGAGAGTCACAGAACTCGGTTCAAATTACCTCAATAGCCAGGTCAGAACTAACCTACATCATACGCAAACCCTTATGACTATGAAGCTGACTTGTATGGTGTAAGTGATAGTGGCTCTCCCCAACTGAAATGACAAAGGAACTGACTTCTCCAGAATGACAACCCAATGATTCCCCAATCCAACCCTCTGTCGTCGAGGAGCGTGGTATTCCCTTCTAAGTTCAAGTGGCATCCGACTCAAGAGGAGGGGGTGAAGAAGAGAATGGACGGTAGCCAGTGTAGCTACCTATCCTGGGATGCAAGACCAGTGTAGTCAAGTCATCCAGCTGCAGGCTCACATGGTATAACTTTGATGCTCAAGCTTGCTTATTTTCTATACAACATATATACATACTCCGGCAGACACTTTTATTTTTATTTATTTACAAATCTGTCCACTTTTTTGGAGTTTTTTTTTCAACATACTATTTACAGCAGCATTTACATAAGGACTTTTTCCTATTGAGCCAGAAGACTATCCCTCTTTTGAAGCTTCATCGCAACCCACACTCTCCTGTCATTCGACTTCATTGAAACTGGACCAGGTTAGGGTGCACTTCCCTCCCTAGACGAGGACGAATGTTTCCACTCGTGTGCGTCTCAGACTGGCAAATCCACCCCCCTCACCACTCCAACTGAGTTGAGCCAAGTGAAAGGTGCAAGTGTCCAAGTTAGGTCTCGGTCGACAAGAATCATGCGTGTGTCTCGAAAAGTTCTAGTTAGTCCACTGAGGTGACTTGAACCCAGCCCTGATTTCTTAAAGAATTAAGTCTGAATAGACCTGAAGTACCTTAAACCTAGTTCCCATAAGGTTCCAGTGCAGTTAGGTGCGGTAAGGTCCAACCAAGCTCCATTCTTCGACTTTATTGGACTAGTTCAATCATAAAGCTCAATGAAAATATGAATACCATGCAAATGCTATTTACAAATATGCAAAGAATAATGCAATTTTTCAAAGAATTTGAAACAAGAGAAAATTTTTACAGAGGGAATTTACAAATAAAAGAATTTTGGCACTCAAAGTGTAAGATGTGTACAACTATTTACACGGGCATGCCGCTTTATTTACAAGACTTAAAGAATTTACTAGTTTTAACAAAAGTGATTTATTTAGGTGTATATACAATTGATAAAGAATTTTATGTATTTTATTTTTCATTTATTTTATTTTATTTTATTTATTATCATGCTTTTATTCCTCAAATTTATTTAAAAATCATTTTGAAAACTATAGTACAAAATAATTTTCACAAATATTTACAAACATTTGAAAGCCATTTTGCAAAGATTTTGCAAACACTATATATATTTTCAAAATATTTTTACAAAATGTTTTCAAAATCATTTGCAAATAGGTTTTCAAATCCTTTATTTCACACAAATAGAAAAATTTTGCAATCAAAATATTTTTATAAAGGTTGAAAATATTTCACAAAAAGTTTTCCAAACAGTTCACACCATTTTTCAAATCATTTTGCAAAAATATTTTTAACCTGATTTATTAATCAGTATATAGAAAAAGAATCCAAGGAATAAGAAGCATTATTAATTAATTTCCAATGAATTATATTGTATTTTTTGCCATATTTATTAATAATTATATGAAAATACGAGTTATGGATAAAGTATATACAGAGTATATACGACCCCCCTATACTTAGCATGAGCTATGTCCTCATAGATCAGAAAAGAGAAAGAGAAGACATAACTCGTCCTGAGTATAGAAAAGTCTATACTACAATGACTAGAAGAATAACAAATGAAAAAATAACGAGATAAATGAATAACAAAATGACCTTCCCCCCTATACTTAAGTTCAAATAATCCTAAGTATAGCAGATTGTACACAAGGCAGGGAGGGCCATGGGTGGGAATAAACAGATCAAAGAATTAACAAATCAAGGGTGCACCCCCTATACTTAGGACAAAGTACGTCCTAAGTACAGAAAACTGACACAAAGGGGCGACACCTTTTATGTAGATAAAGAAATATGAAAAGGAAAAGAAGAAAAGAAGAAAAGACAGATAAATACATATATATGAGAATATCATGGAGAATGTACACTCCCCCTATACTTAGGGTGAGATATCCCTAAGTATAAGCAACGACAGGAGTGATGAAACGGAACAAGGAAAGAACAACGCGGTGTGTACCCCCCTATGCTTAGGTCAAAGTGCGTCCTAAGTATACTCACAGAGATATGGCGATATATTTGAGGCACACAAAACATGCGGGAGAAAAAGGAACAGAATATACAACACATATATACAAGTGGTGGAGAATGGTGAAGTACAGGACGGTATCTGACAAGTGAATACCGTAATCGCGTCATTGTCTCCCTGTGAGAACAAAGACGCAGTCAGAAGGTGAAAAGACACCGGGATATGCAGTCAGCTGGGTGTCGGCTACCGGGGACAAATAGAGCAGAAAGTAAAGATATCGGGTGCGGTAGCATGAAGCAGTCAATCGGCTCATAGGGTCAGCATGAGGGAACAGAGCCGATACTATAAGACCGGGAGGAAGAAGGAACAGTACAGAGTCCTCCGGTCAATCAGAGTCTCAATAAGATATGGAAAGGTAAGGAACAAGAGACATCATGGCATTCGGTGGTCATGAGGTAGAAAGATCATAGGTACACACTGAATACCGCAAGACATAGCTCAACCCTGCGAGGGTCGTCAAGGCGAGCGGACGCAAAGGCGTCAGTGATCCATCAGACGGATCACCAGTATCGGTCTCGGTAGGCGACATATCGGCTACCAGCAGGAGAGATCGGATAATCAAGAGAATGTGGCAACGTCCCGCAGACAACCTTCGGGGAACGTGCTGCCAGCTAGGTATGGAAATAGCAGATAACAGGAGCTCGGCCTTACGAGGACCGTCGAGGCGAGCAGACTCAAAGGAGTCTAATCAGATGGATCCCATGAATAGATCGGATATGCAACTCAGGATGGGACCAAAATCATCTATATCAAACGACTCGATTTCGTGCTCCGCAGATGGGAGACACAGTCAGCAGGGGGAACCGAACGTAAAGAGAGTGTCGAATGCTCCCGCAGATAGTCCTCGGGGAGGAATGCGATCTAAGCAAAGAATAGTCATAATGTGTCTCTACCTTGCGAGGGTCGTCAAGGAGAGAGAAGGGCTCGAAGGAGCCGGATCCATCAGACGGACCCACATAATGGTCTCAGTAGTCTACAAGTTGGCTATCGGTAGAAGAGACCAATCAGATCGGAAATATGTCGTAGTCTCCAACAGATAACCCTCGGAGAGCTATGAACTAGGCGGTGAATAATCGAAATATCGAGGCTCATCCTTGCGAGGACCGTCAAGGAGAGCAATCAGGTCGTTGACCTCATGTGCCGACAAATCGCGCACACAATCTCAAGAGGAGGCCAGTCAATCATATCATCTGACTTGGTTCCGAGTCCCACCAAAATGGAGACCCAAGCAGTCGATGAAACCGAAGTCCTAGAAATTGTCGCATTCTCCCGCAGATAGTCCTCGGGGAGGAATGCGAGCTAGATCAATGTAGGTCAAGGGAATGCTGGCATAGAATCTCAGGTCCTCAAGGGCATTCAATCAAGCAATCATCCGTAGGGCATAAGATCAAGTGGAGGGACATCATAACAGAAATATCAATCGTAATGCAATCCCTCGAAGTCAATCCAATCAGCTGAGATGGCACAATATTATCGGAAATCCTCTACGTACCATGGGTGGATCAAAGAGACAGGAGATCAAGGATGGGTCAATCAAGAAGATGAGGAGGTTCATGGGGGCTCGGGGCACCGTCATCATGAAGCATATATCAAGATAGTCAATCCAAAATCCGAATCCAGACAGGCCGAACCGAATGGGTAAATCAATCAATCGGGTCACATGAACTCCTCATCGAAGCATCAAAATACGTCACACCCTCTCCGTGTGCGAGACCAAAAATTCCTCAATAATGCATCGCACCTATGCTTGTGCCCAAAATCAAATAACCTCAAAAACATGCACGTATCTGATTACAATCCCATGGCACACTCATCCCGGCATCCTCAATCATTGGCTCGGCTTACACAAATAATCAAGGTAATCATAAAATCCTCGATGCGGGCCTCATCGATGTGCACAGCATTCCCGGGTTATAGAAAAGTGAGACAGAGGGGACGAGGAGGGCGGGCGAGAAGATCGGTACATAGACAAAATTGGGTGTTCCACACAAGGCGGGAACACCGTCACGATGGTGGTCCTAAGAGCATGTTCTCTTCGAACCTGAGAAGATGGTACGGTGGATACGAGGAAGGTGGTGAAGAAGAGGGACTTGGCGAAGAATGATTGAGCTCAAGCGCCAATACCACGACTCGATGCTGATGAGGAGAAATATGTATAAGAGAGATAGAGAGACTCAATGATGAAGAATGCATGACTCACACAGAAGGGACCGACTACTCTAATGAATAAAAAACGCAACGGACTCCAAATCACAATCAATACACAATGCAAAACCCCCAATTCACCTACTCAACACAGTGAAGACCGTCAGGTGATGGTCATTTATCTTTTCGATTTTAGAGTGAGGTGAGAATCACAAAGTTGTACAAACACTTAGGAGGCTTGATAGGATTTGGGCTCTACTCCTTAGTGTGTACGTAAGCAATTAAAATGCATACAATGAGGGGGTTACTCTCCCCAAGACAAGGAAGTCCATTATGTTTTATTTTTAGGTCTAATAGAGTTAGCAGTCCCGATTTTATTTAAGTTATCACTTTTTTGGGTTTTTTCAATGCACGTGCCTATCGAGGTTTCAATTTCCATTAAGCATCCTAGGTTGGCAAAAACAGAGGGAGAAGATCGGAAAAGCCACGCAAGTCGAAAATCGATGATGCATGCTAAGTAAGAAGACTTACAGTGCTTCCCAGCTCTCTCCATGCGAGATGCAAAACAGAATTTGAAACCTATGCTATATGCAAATGCAAGCCGAAGAAATCGCCTTAAGATAGTAACTACTATTATCGTGAAGCGCCACAAGTCGGTCACCGATCTTCAATATAGGAGTCCGGTCTAGGCTCACCCCTCCTCTTCTCGACAAAACGAGTTCAGGAGTAGCACTTGACAGGGTGGGCTCACGGCACATAGGCTTGAAGATGATGAGGCAACTGTTTAAAGTTTGAACTAGGTCCAAAGCACACTATAGGTACATGCAAGATATTAAGGTGTTTAGATCTAATCTACTCTATCAAGCAATTCCTAAGCTAGGGCTCATTCACACAAAATAATAAAAATAAAATAAAAAAGAAAGAAGCGTCAAAACCGTCGAGGCCCCCAAGGGAACAATCCCTCGGGCAATGGACCTCGGGAGTCGGAGTGTACCTGTGAGAGTCCAACTATTACAAGTTTCTAAGTCGCTCTCTTACTTACACAAATATACATAGATAATAAATAATGCAAAAATTAGACTGCCTTCCAAAATTCTCCTCCATCTGCCTTCGATGCTCTCTCCTGTTGGCTGGTGTGGAAGAGCCAACTCCGCGTCGCTTGGGTGCTTTAGTCTTCCTAGGAGGTCTTCCTTCGCTTGGCGGTCCCTCGCATCAAAGATAAATAAAGGAGATGGGTCAGAACAGTCTCAATAATCTCAATAATAATCAAATGAATAAATGAATACTGGACATGAGCAAAGAATTAAATAAATGAATTAACAACCATACAAAATCCGTTGCCTCCCCGGCAACGGCGCCATTTGATGACTGGGAAAAATTAAGGGTCGTGTTAATCCATAATGTGGATCAATAGTCGATGCGGTGACCGCTTAACAAATCCTAAATTCAATCAACAGTTAACCCACAATAAAATGTATACAATGAATATCCAAAAATGTGGAGTTAGAATTTATTATAACTCTACATGAAAATGTGTATAGGTGTAAGCATAAGTAGAGGTCGAATCACTAGGAGGCGAATGGTTGTGTGGTGGAATTTGTTTTGGCAATTATTCAATTCTTGGTTCATGTCCATTTCTTATTGTTTTTGTGGGTTTTTAATTTTATAATTTTTTATTTTAATTTTTTTTAATTTTTATTTTGTTTTATATTTTATATTTTTTATTTCCTTTTTATATTTTTTAATTATAAAGATATATATAAATATATATATATATATAGATAAATAGATATATATATAAGAGAAGAGGGAGAAGTAATATAAGGATACAAATAGATATATACTCAAAATATACTAAATGTAATATTTTTTGGCTTAGCAATGTAATATTTTTCTAATTTTTTTGTTATTTTTCAGGAATATTTCTAATTTTTATGTATTTTTAATTTCAAAAATGTCCCTAATAAGGGATTAAATAAATAGGCCGAAAATAATTTGGGTTTTAAAAATATAAAATAAGTCTCAAAACTACCCAAATTAATTTTAATACGTAAATAATAATATATAAATAATTATAAAACAGGAAAACATATTTTTGGTATTTTGAAGGGTTTTTATATTTTTTAGGATTTTAGAACTTCTTGAAATTTTTATATTTTCTTTTTCTATTTTTAGGGTTTTTTTCATTTTTTGGACTCAATATATATAAATATATCATATATAATTTTTTTGGAATTTTTCAAAAATATTTTATAATTTTTTTTGTATTTTCTCATTTAAACAGTACAAAAATGGCTCCTAATTTAATTTTGAATATAAGGTAATGCAAAAAAATGCATGTTAAAAATATGGGCGTGAAAGTACACTACATGAAGCATCTACCCTAATTTTTGTGGATTTTTAGGAGCAGCATAGGTATTTTTAATAAATACATAAAAGACATAAAAATAATACAGCCTGGCAGGGGCATTTTTGTAAATAAAATAAATAACATGGGGCACTGTGCAAAAATACCCACTGGAATAACCATTTATTTAAATTTTTGGAACTAATTTACAATTAACAAAATCGCTAGGGTTTACATGCAAAATTCACGCGCCTCATGTGGGACTGCACGTGAGTTGCGGAAGGACCTAAACGTAATTTAGAGAACTACAGGAGTCCTTTCACAAAATTTACAATTATTTTATAACATGAAAATTTATTTACATAATTAAATATTAAATACAACAAAAAGCGGGGGTATAAGTGAAAATTACCTCCAAAGGTGCTCCATCCTACGGCTGATATGCGTGACTTAAACACGTGGCGCCTCCACGTTTGTTGATGACGGTTCGCGGATCCACGGTAGAGATTAGATCATCTGGCGTGATCGGACGGCTGAAGCTCGGGCGGATCCGATGGTTGGGGCTCGACCTAGGGAGACCTCCTTCATCCGACGGCGGAGAGGCAAGGCGGAAGAACAGGGAAGAAGGCTGTTATGGCCGAACTTCCCCGCCTTTGATCTCGCTTCCCGGCGTCCTTCGAGGCTTCTGAGGCTCTCACGAGGTTCCTGGCAGGTGGCTCTAGCTTCTGGAGGACTCGGATCGGGCGGAGAGACACTGGAGCGCCACCACGACGTCGGAGAAGTCGAGGGGCCCCAGGTACCTCCGGTGAAGTCTGAATGGGCCTCCTGGAGCATCTCTTTGCTCCTAAGCAGGAAAGAACTCACACAGCTCGAGGGGCTTTCCCTCGACTGGACTTGAAGCTGTATCAACACAAAAAGGCGGGTGGAGATGCGCTCCGACGAACTACGGGTGGGCGATTTTACGCTAAATCTAACGGCTAAACACTAATATAAACACAGAAATGAAATGCTAAAACAAAAATCCTAACTAAAATGAGAGAAATGCGCAGCTCGTACCTCCCAGGAGGAAGGGAGCAGAGGTGGTGTCGGAGCACCGCCGTGGGTGCAACCTCCTCCCCATTCTACCCGCTCGGACCCTTCAGGGGACCCTCCCTGTCACGAAGAGTCACTCTTGGACGAAGGCGGGGGTGGAAAGTGAAGGAAAATTGACTAAAATGGAGACAGGGACGGAGGTTTCTTATTTATGAACGACTGGGGCACCCTTATTCACCAGGCCTTTGGCGGAGTTATCAGCTATGCACAGGAGAACAAAGAAGCGGGCGTGGATCTACAAGGATCAGAGAGCAAGTTGTCAGAAGACGTCGATGGCAGCAGATGAACGAGACGTCCAGGAAAAAGGGATGAAAATCGGGGAAAAGACGGTTCTGAAGCGCCAAGTCCCAGATGGGACAGTTGATCGGGCGGTCAACTCGGGCCGCGCCCTGGTTGGTCCACCTAGGACACTACAGAACAAAACATGGAAATTTATTCGAAAATAATTTATTTAACAGAATAAATGATTTTATTAGAATTTGCTTATAAAATAAAAAATGTTTATTAATTAATGTAGTATTTATTTATGATTTTCATTTATTTTTTGATGTATTTTATTATTGGTTTAGTTTAATAATGTATTTATAAGTGTATTTACATGTATTTTGTATAATTTATTTTTATTTTGTATATTTTATTTTCTTATTTTATTTTCTTATTTAATTTATTTATAACTTATTTTTGTGAGTGTAAATATATTTTTCTTTGATTTTTACGAGTTTATTATAATATAAAATAATAGGTATATATAATATGTAGGTATACTTATAGGTATTTTACCTATATTTTATACATTTTATTTATTTAATGAATTTTATTAGGTTTTATTTTGGATTTACATTTTCAATATATTATAGGTAATATTTACAATTTAATAAAAATATAGATGAATAAAGAATAAAAGAATAAAAACCCCTTTTATTTCTATACATATATAACATAGGTATTTTGCCAATGTATTCCCTAGACCTATTTTATTTTTCAAATTCCTTTTGGTTTTATTCTAATTTCGATATGTACATGTATTATGTATATTATTTACAAAATTCTAAAAATATAAAGTTATGAAAATAATGAATAATGAATATAATGAATATTTTAATCGGTATTATGTACAATGAAGGCCAAAAACCTAACTTTCACAGATGGACTCCAGAAATTATGAAACTAATTTTATTAAATAGTTATTGAGAAGCTATATACAATTAAAGGTGATTTTGGTTGATTTTGAGTTTTTATTTGCAAGACATGGGTCTGTGAAGTTGAGATTCTGGATTTTTATTCTGTGTATAAAATGTACATTGTATATCATTTTTGTGCAAACTCAATTTTGTATTTTTATTCACATTATTATCTACAACTTTCATGTACAAAATATTTTTATTTGATGAATAAATAATTAAGTACAAAATAGGTGTCAAAAATGCATAAATGAATGAATAAATAAATGAGGAATTTATTGTATTACTGGCCCTTATCTTCCCCTACTTTATTCCTTGTCGACCAATTCCATTCTGGCCTTGGTCTCGGGGTTAGGGTCAGAAAATATTTTCAATATTTTATTCCTTTTTCTTTTCTTCTCTTTATTCTATAATTTTGACATTAAAAACCTTATTTTATGTACAATAAATACAATAAAAAATGAATGTTATGATAGACAAATTGATGCTATTTACATGCATTTACTTGGTTTTTAAGGCCAAAATGATAGAATAATTAATGATGAATCAAGATTCATCACCAGTACGAGATTCTGCTTCCTCTGACTTCACTAAGGGCTTGCGGATGCCCAGGATTGAGTGAGAAAGTTCCGTTTTCTTCCCTTTCCTCGTCTGTCGTCCAAGGCTCCCATGTTCCGATCGTCTTTTGCTTCAGGACAGAGTGTAGATGTACCAGCTCATCGTCCTGCGCTCTCAATGCTTCTGGTTCTCAGATTCCCTAGTACAGTCTGATGTGGTCAAGCCCTTTGCTATAATAGGGTGGACGCCTCCTCGGCTTGCTTTGCTGCATTCGCGCTCCGATTCGACTTCGAGAGAGAACTAGAGGAAAGAGACTTCGAACTCCCTGACTGGCTTTTTCGAGGGTGCATCCGCAAGGCAGTCAAACATGTCCCGTGGTTTCATATCGTCCGTCCTGATCTCTTCCCCACCCTTTTCCAGGCTGTGATTCCTAAGGTCAGGAGTGAGCTAAGCGTAATTTCAGAAAGGGAGTGAAACACCAATAACTTTTATTGATAAACATATATCTTACAGTAACATTTATTGTAAGAATGGTTCGCCTGGGGCTCACATGTCCAACATATGCAATATGTAAAATCATTCATACACATATATATAAATATAAACGTACATAGATATGTGTGTATATATACACATTTGTGTATGTGTGTATTAATGTCGATTCGAATTGAATTGTTAGTGAAAGAATTCAGAATAATTCAAATTCGATTGAGATTCGTTCAATACAAATTAAAAAAATCGATTCAAAATAAAATGAATTGAATACTTCTTGGATCGTTTCATCAAACCACAAAGTATTAGAAATACTTCTTGAAGCGTAGTTGCGATCACAAGATCTCTAAAGCAAGAGATCCTCCTGAATAAAGTCTGGTCTACGAAGATGACATTTGCGGGCACAATGATGAGACGCGTTCCTCCCACAATCCTCGATGAAGATCCAAGCCTTGAATCTCATGATTTCGTCCAACGAAATCCGTCGATGGAGATCCACGAGCAATCGAAGCAGCAGCACACCGGCGTGGAGAAGATTGCTTCTTCCCTCAAAACACAAGGTGGACGGCCACCTTAGAGCGAGGGAGAGAGGACGAGAATGAGAGAGAGAGAGAGAGAGGAAGAGTAGGCATGTACAATTATTGTATCTTGTTTTTTGAAGAGGCTAGTGTTTACCTCTTTTTATATTAGCTTGGAAGTCCATGGATCACAATTCATGGCATATACAAAATCAATGGTTAGATTGATATGTATATTAAATAAATCGCCATGATAATTGTTGTTCAAAAAACAACAACATATTAATTATATTAAATTAAATATATGTTGCATTATCACCAACATAATTTAATTCAATAAAATTAATTATCACAAGATAATATGATAATTATTAAAAAAATAGACAATTCCCCACCTAAAATCATGGGGCGTCATCCATGACTAATTCATGGGTGACGCCATCTCATTTGGTGGCCAATTATCCCATTTTTTATTTTATCTTATTATCTCTTATTTATTTGCAGTATTATCCACTAAATTAATTCACAATTAATTAGTGTATATTTATTGCAAAATTATCCACTAAAATAATTCTCAATTAATTTGTGAATATTTCAGTCATGCCATTGAAAAAATGTGAATCATATTCACAGCCCAAACTAAATTGTGAATTACATTTCCAATTAATCGCTTAATGTGAATCCAATTCACATTAACAATTAACAAATGCTATTTACAAAGGGTGATCTCTCTCTCTAATATATTATAAATCATATTTATAATATGTATATATATACAGATATTACGGATAGTACTATCCACAATCTGTATTCCTTGATAATTAAATTCCATTTAATTATCTTGGATAGTCATTCTCATAATATGAATCACATTCATATTATTCTTGATAATTAAATCTCATTTAATTATCAACATCTTGTTGCTTGGATACAAAATTCATCAAATGAATTATTCTTGAACTCCTTCAAGAATAATGTGCTTTCTCCGCAGATACTTGGAGATAAGGACATGGCAATTGTATTGTTCCATGTATAGTGACTTGGATGTTGAGATCTCATCTCAAATCCAGATCTTACGTACCTCCCACAGATGCTTGATTAAATCAAGACCGCAAATCTAATCTTCTCATTGCATCTGAATCTCATTCAGACCAATGTCCAACACTTGGTCCAAGATCAGATTGCTTCTCTACTGAGAGGAGTCACTAAATCCCGACATGTTTCATCACTCCCTCGGAATGGAAGCGTCATGGTTAAACAGATCAATTTTACACTATCTTCTTCAGGGTTTGATCACCAAGTTTCTCAATCTTGGTCATTGGGAATCGGTATCGATCATATGCTTTCCTAAAGCATATATCATACCTTCAAATTCTTGTCATGCTTACAAATCACGACGACCATGCATGGAATTTGATCGGTCCCAATACCTCATGAGTGAGCTCATGTCTTCCGGTTCATAAGTGAACATGTATGATCTCTTTGAGAGATCGTATTACTCATATGCCCTTACATGCACACCAGCGCGTCGGTATATAGACCTTGGTTAGGTCATCAACCTATTGGTCTACCAAATGTACACACTCAGACATACAGTAACACATCTGTCTCCGGTCAGAGGATGTGTGCCTATGTTGTGACAGTATTCAATATAGGACTTAGGTTATCTCAATGTCGTTAAGTCAACCCTTTGACCTAACTAATCTGACACCTCCGAATCACTATTCCCATGCAGAGGACCTACATCAAGAAGTCGGTCAGATATCAGCCTCTATGAGAAAGGATTGCCTTCTCCTACTCAGGCTGGAGATCATCTCTTAATAATCATTTGACGGTACTTGATGAGTCCTTTACTTAACTCTTTAGATATTCATCCAAAACACCAGCCTCTATGATTCATTTAATGAATCAATAGCTATATGATCATCAAGATGGCCATGGTACATAACCCTTATTGTACAGAGGGACCTTATAGTGCATTCATTGTTATGAAGCTTTTCTCTATTCTACTTTAGATGTCGAGGATGCCGAAGATGCGAGGACCTCCTCTCCGTGAGGGCGGATTTGCTATCGCGAGGGGAGGGTCTTTGTTCTCGCTGAACTATAACAAGAGTACGCTGCTCATCTCTCGAAGGTGCGGGTGCAGGCAGTGTGGATTAATTAGGTCAATTAGGGGTCACGGGAAGACTCGATGCACGGGACTACCAGCCATAGATTGAGACAATCACCAGGATGAACAGATGCTTTGATCTCAAATGAAGAGAGGTGAGGGCAGACTCCCAGGCGAACGACTATCCAGGCCTAAACATATATATATATATATATATATATATATATATATATATATATATAGCCTCCTTTTCAAAGCCTATCCCTTTTAAGGATGCCACCGGGCCGACGGGACCCCTTTGACATGCGGAGAGTTGCGGCTTGCTTCCCAGTACGAGATTCAGCTTCCTCTGACTTCACTAAGGGCTTGGGGATGCCCAGGATTGAGTGAGAAAGTTCCGTTTTCTTCCCTTTCCTCGTCTGTCGTCCAAGGCTCCCATGTTCCGATCGTCTTTTGCTTTAGGACAGAGTGTAGATGTACCAGCTCATCGTCATGAGCTCTCAATGCTTCTGGTTCTCAGATTCCCTAGTGCAGTCTGATGTGGTCAAGCCCTTTGCTATAATAGGGTGGGCGCCTCCTCAGCTTGCTTTGCTGCATTCGCGCTCCGATTCGACTTCAAGAGAGAACTAGAGGAAAGAGACTTCGAACTCCCCGACTGGCTTTTTCGAGGGTGCATCCGCAGGGCAGTCAAACATGTCTCGTGGTTTCATATCGTCCGTCCTGATCCCTTCCCCACCCTTTTCCAGGCTGTAATTCCTAAGGTCAGGAGCGAGCTAAGCGTAATTTCAGAAAGGGAGTGAAACATGAATAACTTTTATTGATAAACATATATCTTACAATAGCATTTATTGTAAGAATGGTTCGCCCGGGGCTCACATGTCCAACATATGCAATATGTAAAATCATTCATACACACATATATACATATAAATATAAACGTACATAGATATATGTGTATGTATACACGTTTGTGTATGTGCGTATTAATATCGATTCGAATTGAATTGTTAGTGAAAGAATTCAGAATAATTCAAATTCGATTCAATAGGGAGTCAAATTTACAAATTGAATTTATATTCAATTCATTTTATTTTGAATCGATTTTTTTATTTGTATTGAACGAATCTCAATGAAATTTGAATGATTCAGTTCGATTAGCATCCGTAGAAATCACAAGTAAAATCCTCTCAAGGGGTAGGCATCCTGGTATTGCTTCCTCTCAAATGTGACGTGTGGTGTGGGGCTTCTTATATAGCTCCACCAATAAGACCAAGTACCAGTCACATACAACGTGGGACTAAACCTATGGATGTGATAATTGAACCCTGGAAGAACATATACTCGATGTATTAGGTCTTGTTTATTTATGTGAATGATGTGACAATCTTTTTTACAAGTATCATATCAAATCTCAGATTAGATGTTATTGTACTTGCCCTACATTGTGAGTGCAATTTATTTTTTTAATCATGAATCTTATAAACTTTGTCAATAAACAGCTTGCTCGTGTGTTTTTCGTAATTATCCGAGAACCCTTATAAACTTACCATGTATAACACCATGGTCCATGTTAATTTGACTCTTCTTAAGTTTATTTGATATATTTAATTTTGAGTTAATCAAATCACACCAAAATCAAATGGTGGAATTTATTCCCGTCTCTCTTGTTGATATGCCTTGAATCCTAGTCATCTGACCCAAGTTAAAGCACCATAGTATGCACCCCTTCTTGTCGTACTATAACCCAACAAGACGGAGGTCTCAATGTGGTTTTAGGGTTTAGTGAGTCGGGGAAGGGTATTCGAGCAGCACCCACGCTGATCTTTTTAATCAACGATTCTTTGTGTATTCGTGTATTTCGAGGCCGATTGGATTGGGTGAAAACCAAATTACCCATATAAAAAATCTTGCTAATTGAAGGTCGTGTAATGATGGGGACATTGATGTATGAAAAAGATGTCAAAGTAAGCATGTATTAAGCTCAATAGAGAAGAAGAAGGATGGAGAAATATGTTCAATATGGATGAAGAAGGTTGGGATATGTTCAAGTTGATATGAAGTTGTTCAGTTAAGATTATTGGATTTTCAAAAATAATTTATCACCTGAAGTGGATAGGGATTGGAGCATAATTATGTGGTAATAAGGCATGCTTTTAGCTATTTATAGTATGTAATGATCTTATTAAGGATGATAGAGAAAAAAATACATTGAGTATAACACATAATAACAACTAAAATAATATTTAGTGAGACAAGGTTGCTTGGATTGGAGAATCCGAGTTGTACATTAGAAATATGTAGGAGTTTAAAATTCCTTATATTATATCTTAAATATATATCGATTGGGTTGGGTGGGATTAAACCTTTTACCGTCCAAAGAAATAGTTTAGGTTATTTGGGTGGGTTGGATGGAAGACATCTGACCCATCAACCGACTCAATACCCATTGAAGGAATATGATTTGGGTCCAACCCGACCCAAAACCCAAATGACTCAAATCATTTTGACACATTTTCAACAATTTGGTTGGGTTATATGGATATACCCATATAGTGCCCACCCCTACCACATGCCTATAGCAGACTCGGCTGCCCAACCGTCTGCAGCAGACGATCCATCCCCTCACACATTCCATGTCACAAACATAAGCATTTGGATGGAGAGATCTAATCAAACGATTATATAGGGCTGATCGGATACAAGAATCCAATGTTGAATCGAGGCTAGTGACGCAATAAGTCAGGTGCGGGCAACTTTGAAACCTTCTTGTCTGAGTGTACGCATCTAACTCGGAACCTCATGCAGTTGCAATTCAACTTGTATTCATGATCTCCCTACCTTGTCCTCGACTCAATTCGCATTCAACATTATCTACCTTCACATGGTCTATCGGAAAACATTTATGCGCATACCTAACCGTGATAATACACAAACTTACTATGGTGGATCGCATACAAGCATGCTTACTGGTTATAAGAACATATAATCAAACAAGTTTAAGATCCTTGCTTCACTTACCTCTCACACCTCGGCTACATCTAGATATGATATCCATGAGCTCCTTCACAACATCCCTCATCGATGGCCTTGCACTCGCATCCTCCGCAGTACACCGCAGCACCAGCGACAGGACTGCCTTCACTTCCTCCAGCTCTGGCGATCCCATGAGTTCGTGCAGGACATCCAAATCCACAACCTCTTCCATGGTGTCAACGTTAGAATCAAGGACGGTTTTCACCCATGAAACAAGTCCAGTGTTTCCAGGATAAGGTCCCAAAGCCGCCCTTCGGGTTATCAGCTCGAGCAACACGACCCCGTAGCTGTAGACATCTGATTCCTTGCTCTTGCGCGTCGAGAAGGCAATCTCTGCGACCACAAAATGCAAAGGAAAAAATAGTATACAGATCTTCAATGCTTCTGCAATTCAGTTTTGCATGAATGAAATCAAGAAAGAGGTCTGAATGATTTAAATTACAGAAAAAAATGTGCAAATTTTACGAAAAATCAAACGGCGATGACGAACATTGGAATGAGGATGCTCATCAAACCGGAAATTCGGTTCTGGGAAATATCATATCTTTCTTATTGCAACAGAAAACCAGTTAAACTTTGATTTGTATGTTCACCTGACAGTAAGTTCAGAGCGAGTATGTATGTACATCTATGTAGTATACATGTACATATCTTTCTACAAACATTCTGAATTCATCAACAGCACGAGCAATGCGAGCAAATGCCATCGAATTTTGATATTTTGGGCATATCAGATCTTTCTTATTGCAGCAGAAAACCAGTTAAACTTTCCTACTTATATTCACCTGACAATGATATCATAGTGTGTGCTTAAGCACACATCTACATGTACGTATTCGTATATTTCTACGAACGTTAGAAACTCGTCTATAACAAAAGTAAAGTACACATCTGTGTGTACGTGTTCGTACAATGCAAGCAAACATTTCTAAGTAAAAAAAAGGAGTATGTAGTCTACAATTACAATATACGAACGAACAGAGGTTAAGACTGTGAGCAATACCAGGAGACATGTAGCCAAGGGTACCCACGACCTCCGTCGAGCGAGCTGAGCCAGAGCGATGATCAGTGAGCTTTGCGATTCCGAAGTCAGAGATACGAGGCTCCATATCCGCATCCAGAAGAACATTGCTCGGCTTAATATCGCGATGCACGATAGCAGGATTGCAGTCATGGTGGAGATAAGCCAAGCCTTGAGCCATCCCAAGCGCGATCCTACAACGTGTGCTCCACGCAAGAACTGACGGGGGAGTCCTCTCGTGGAGGACGTCGTGAAGGCTGCCGTTGGGCATGTACTCGTATACGATCAAACCATGTTCGCTTCCCATCCAGAAATCCACCATCTTCACCAGGTTCCGATGCCTGATCTTTGATAGCATCTCGACCTCCCTTGCCATGCTCTTGTTCGATCCTTTACCGTCAGCGAATTCGAGCTTCTTGACAGCATACACTTTCTCCTCGCTCAGTGATGCCTTGTAGACGGTCCCATGGGCGCCTTTTCCGACTATGTACTTCTCGTTTAAGTTCTCAGTAGCTTCGATCACTCTGTTCACAAGCAACGAAGTTCCTTGGCGCAATGGTGGCTCTATATCGACCTCCCGACGCCTCGTGAATATGTAACCGATGATGATCACCACCAACACGAGGAAAACGATAGAAGAGAGAATTACCACGATGAGTTGAAGCTTCGATAGACCGTGATTGCAGCTCGATCCGGTGCAAGGTTGTGCCATGTTTTCACTTCTTGCGATCGGAATGCATAGGCCAGGATTGCCCCAGAATGAACTCGGAGAGGAAGCGAGGAACTTCTTCCACTCGACCGGTATAGGCCCCGTGAAATTGTTGTAGGAGACGTTCACCTTCAAGAGTGAAACGAGGCGGCCCAACGGCAGTAAGCTTCCGGTGAGATTGTTGTCAGAAAGATCTAAACTTTGCAGCATCTCCAGATTACCCAGTTCAGGAGGAACTTCACCGGATAAGTTGTTGCCGCTGAGGTTCAGCGCAATCGAAATGCTCTTGATATCGCCCATCGATGGAGGAATGCTTCCGGAGAACATGTTCCCGCCGAGATCGAGCTGCAAGAGCTGATCGAACTTCGCGAAAACATCCGGTAATTCTCCGCTGAACAGATTGTCTTTGAGGATCAAACGAGTCAGTGATGTTAAACCCGATATGATCGACGAGATCGATCCGTTCAAACGGTTCCCGCTCAAATCAAGTGAAGATAGCTTCTTGCAATTCGAAAGCTGTGGCGGCAACGGTCCAATCAGATTGTTGCAGGAGAGATTCAGCAGCTCCAATTTCGCCAATCTCCCGATCTCGACGGGAATCCGACCAGTGATCCTGTTCTCCGACAGCTTCAAGGTGGTGAGATTCCTGCAATTCCCCAAGCTAGCAGGAAGATTGCCTCCGATACGGTTCGTGGTGATATCGACATACAGCAAGCTCGAATTCTCCGCGAACTCTGGCAGACGACCAGTGAGTTCATTGCGGCTTAAGATCAACCTCTGCAAGCTCGAACAGTTTCCGATACGATCTGGCACGCCGCCAGTAAGGCGATTACTCCCCAAATTGAGCACTCTCAGCTGATTTCCATCACATATGCGGCCGGGGATCTCGCCGACGAATCCATTGTTTGTGAAATCCACCTGCTCAAGACCGGATTTCGAACCGAAATTCGGCGGGATTACGCCGGAGAAGTTGTTGTTGAACAGAGAGATGTTCTTCAGCGAGAAGATATCGCAGATATCGTCCCGGAGCTCCCCGGAGAGGTCGTTATCGTACACAAGAACCTCCTCGAGCGATCGGATCCGCCAAATCTCAACCGGGATTTCTCCTGTGAGTCGATTCCCGAAGAGCGTGAGCTGCCGCAGCCTCCGGGCGTTCCCCAATTCCCGTGGGATCGGGCCGGAGAGGTGGTTGAGATGGAGCTGCAGGTAGCGCAGGCGGCTGCAGTTTCCGATCTCCGGAGGGATCGGACCGGAGAGGTTGTTCTCGTTGAGGTACAGAAGCTCGAGACGTGAGAGTGAGCCGAGCGAACCGGGGACCGGACCGGTGAGCCGGTTGTCGAGAACTGCGAAGGAGCGGAGGTCGGAGAGCCGGTTTATTTTGGGTGGGATCGGACCGGAGAGGAGGTTGTGGGAGAGGACGAGGATCTTGAGTTTCTCGCAGCGGGCGAGGGAATGGGGGATCGGGCCCGTGAACCGGTTCGAGCTGACGTCGAGCTCTTCGAGTTGGGTGAGGCGGTCGAACCGGTCCGGGAGGTGGGAGGAGAGGGAGTTGGAGGAGAGGTAGAGAGTGGCGAGGTGGGAGCAGTTGGAGAGGGAGGGGGGAACCGGACCGGAGAGGAGGTTGCGGTCGAGCCAGAGGTCGGCGAGTTGGTTCGGTTGGGAGCAGAGGGTGGGCAGGAGTGGACCGGAGAGGCGGTTGAGGGAGAGGTAGAGGGAGGAGAGGTGGGGGAGGAGGAAGAGGCAGGAAGGGAGTGGGCCCGTGAGGTTGTTGTTGAAGAGGGAGATGGAGGAGAGGGAGGGGGGAGAGCAGAAGAAGGTGAGGTTGTGGGGAGAGCACGTGAGGAGGGGGAGGGAGAGGAGGAGGAGGAGGAGAGGGAGCATTGTAGAGAGAGAAGGGAAGCGGCGGTTTAATGTTGGCTGCATGCACGGCAACAGAGCTGAAGGCTGAAGGATAGGGGGGGAGCGTTGGGAAGGTGGCGAGAGGAGGGCGGGAGGAGGTGTTTTTGCACTGATGTCCATATAAAAAATCTCATATTAGCATTAGAACCTGAAGAACATCAAATATCAGATTTTGGGTTCATGGTTTGGACTCAGAGAAGTGAGCGGTTGAATAGGTGATGATGTCTAATTAATAAAAATTAGAGAAAATCGAATTGTTGTGTTGCTGGTATGATTCGTATGGTTCAACTGTATCGAATTGCTTTTGACTGATATTGTAACGTCTCGAGCTTAAATTCTCGATCCGTTATCAAGGAAAATTGACATTGACAACTTGTTGGATTTGTGCTCAAATTGGATCCATTGACAACCATCCAAAATACTTAAATCCTTGTTGTCAAGTAGTAATCCCTACCACTTATAACCCACTCTCACACTTTATGAGTTGTAGATGTTGAACTATGTTTGGAGGTATGGGTTTTACAGATATTCCGCACATGTAAATGTATATTTTCCTGCATTACATATTTAAATGTATTGTGTTATAAATACATATCTCTGAGTCTAAAACTAACATTTTCAAAAACTAAGTGTTAGAAAAAAAAGTTATAACTAAGGATTGCTAACGGTGCTGTTTGATGTTGGAAAGAAGCGGTAACAAACACAAGGTAGGATAAGAGAGACTAAGATTTTAAAAAATAATTTGATCATTTTAATATAAAGTTGCTTAGAACGAAATTTGAATAAACACAATCTACTACAACATCCAAACCCACTAAGTAATTAATTAAGGTAGAGTGATTTAATAAAGAAAGAGGGAACAATGATCAATATCTACATATAATAAAACCCTAAACAACTTTAAAGCATAAAGGAAGATTGACCTTTTTAATTAGTTTAATTAGAATTGGATTCTCCACTATATGAAAATTATAGTTAAGATAGAAATTTCCAATGTTAGAAAGTGGTCAATCTTTACTCTAATTTTCTTTCTAAACCTACAATCTTAATCCCTAAAACACTTTACAAGTACATACATGCGCGCTTGTGTGTATCTGTGTTTGGGTCTATGCATGTGTGCATCTGCGTGAGAACGATAGATGGAAGTATTGTATAACTACCTCCAAAAAGTTTTCCTTTAATTGGTTCCTCGTTAAATTGAAATCGCAAAATATATGACCCAAGTACTTAAAAACAAAGGTTATGCTGGTTTGATGGTAGAAGCGTGGATTCCCACTTTAAGGATCATGATTCAACCCCACCCTCCCCTCCTAACTAATAAAAAAAGTACCTAAGCACAAAGCTAGAGTTTAGTACTGGTGTTGAGGTCCTCGATCAACTGAGCTGGAGTTCTCATTCCATCTACGTGCAAGTGGATTGGATTGGATTAGATTGAAGAAGAGAAGAGATGTATCGTAGATTCGTCGTCCAACATGGCTTCTTCTTAGAAGAGAATTCAAGGTTATGCTTTCGGTTTTTGTTCTCACTACGATGTTAGTGTGAAAACCCATTCAAAGGAGACTAGTCTTGCGGGGTTTTGATTTAGTAGTCGACTTGTTCATCATAGTTGTTCTTTTCTTTAAGTCGGCTTAGTTACAATCTCAGAACATCGAACAAACTATTGAAGACAATCAATGGTTGATATCGATATTCAAAAATAGATGTTTACATGTTTTCCTAAGAAACTCTTCAATTAGTCATATAAACTTGGCAAACTTTTTGCCACCATAACCTTTTTTTCCTTATATATATCATGAAACACGTGATTATCATAGAAATAAATATATAAACTACATAATTGCATATATAGTCTTAAATACTAATATAATCTAGATAATAAATATTAACGGTATGAATAAAATCATGGTACTAAAATTTTTTTGTGCGGGATGTCAGATATGCAATCATTATCATTTGTATATAATATGTTAAAATTTCATAAACTTTAAGTTGCGAAAATTTTATCCATGTGCAGAAAAAGACAAGTCAATTTTGGATCTCTATATTTGAACCTGTATACATTTTGTCACTGGAAACTGTGTGCAGATAAAATAAATGAATAAAAATGGATAAAAAATAACAACAGAAAAACAGATACATACGAATAAATTATCGTATAATGATATATTGATGAATGGAAATATATATCTAGGATATAACGTTAAAAAAATATGATATCTATTTGCTTACATGTTAGAAGTTAGTTATAGCACTAAATTTTAAGTAAAATAATAAAATTCATATATTCTTACGCATTATTTTAGTTTGATGGCTTCTTTGTAACGTTTACTGATTATTAATTACAATTTATATACCAGCTTCTTATTGGTCTCAAGCAAACAAAATACATGGGCTAGTTTAATTTGTATTATAATATTTGCCACTTTATTATGTTTTTATGTCATATATAATAATTGCATGTCTACTATAGACCTAAAGAAATATTTCTTCAATATTTTTTAATTTTTCAAGGCTAGACTTTTAAGGAATTGATAGCATGAGTATTGTGAAAATTTTGTATTCTGAGCCTCCTTAATTTGTAATTAAGTTACACCATTTTTTATTCCATTCATGTATAATGACTTTGTAATCCTCATAAATCCTATTTTGACCCTTTTTTTAACTTAACGAGGCTTTATTTGGCTTATGTATTTTTCTTTTAATTTTTTTATCTCATAAAATTTACTCGTTTGTTATAATATCCTTTGTAATTTACAATTATAAATTCAAAATTTATACCTAATAACAATTAAGTCTTAAAGATTTTTTTAAGCTAAAAGGTGACAATGATCACAATAGACTTACACGAACTAACCTATTAACATGATAATTAATAATGATAATCTTATCAATTAATTCAATACATATTATATTAACACTACATTCTTCAAAACCGCCACGAAGCACAAGTAAGCTTAGGCTATAATAATAAATTGATAAATTGCATTTCTCCTCTTCTTCAATATCCCCGTGTAGGTGCTGCATTAATTGTCATGTTTGTTTTTTTAATAAAGAATGGATAAGTGAATATGTTGTTGGCACCCTTTTTTCCTGTAAATAAAAAAAACCACGAGATAACGGTCCAATTTTTTCCCAATAGAATAAGTAGTTTAGATCTAATACTTACAATAAGTTGTCGGGTTCAATTTTCCTCGATAACAATTCAAATCAAAACTTAGAACTATACAAATGATATCAGAGCGGGTTCATTCTCATAATAGAAAGAACTATCCTTGAGATCGAGTAACAACCATAAACAGATGGGAGGAAAAGGCACGACAACTACCACTACTTAGCTGACGCTGCTAACAGAAGTGTAATATATTGTAACATCCCATGTATAATTTCACATCAAATACTCAGAGTATGAAACTAAGATAGAAGTGATGGCAATCACTGCTTAACAACTTGAACTTAAGCATTTCAATTGATTGTCAACGAATTTATTTGGACAAGTTTAACGGTTGTTGCATTTTCAAAACCTACAAGGCTCGAACCCATTGTTTGCATTTTGTAAAAGGAAGATTTAATCTTTTTTTGAAGTGTTGGTGCTTTGATGGGCAGATGAAGAGAGGTGTTGGGTACATGTGCAGCAGCAGCAGCAGGGAAGAGTATGGACAGGAGGGGGACCCTTTTGACTTTGAGGGGGAGAGAGATGGCCATCTGCTGCCTACTTTCTGAGCATGGGTTTATTATGGGTGGCAGTTGAGAATTTACAGGGCGGATTATGCAAATATCCCATCAAAAGTTTGGTGAGTGAGAACCCAAGTTGTTATCTTTTGGCATTATTTCTAGCCATTTTCAAATCACAAAAGAGTTACTCATCTTACTAATCATTTTTAACGAGCTTGCTCCATTTCAACCCAACCGTGTTAGATGCGTAACAAGGTTGCATAAGGAGCAAAATCCCGCATTTCAATCCCAATTACTACAATAATATATGTTCGAGAAGATAAGAACTCATTTAAGAAAAATATGGGCTCAGCGTTTTACCTCGCTACAAAATCCTCCAGGCTCTTCGAACGTCGATATACATTATAGACCAACCACGATTGGCCAAAGCATTGTTGGAAAAGTCAACCAACTAGGCTAAATAATCGGACCAACCAATCGAGTCAATAGGGGTGACCGGCTGACTATTGACCAATTGGTCAATAATTGATCAACCAACTAGTCAGCCAATTTTTTTATACATATTCTATTTTTTTTATTTTTTTGTTTTCTAAAAAGCATACTCATTCTAATTTCCTTAATATATTATTTAAATTCAATTACTTCTTTTATTTTGTTGCGATGCTAGAGAAAATGTACAAATCATTGTAAATACATAAGAATATATGCATAAAAGATAATTTGTACATATAATAATTTAAAAAACAAAACCAACTAAAAGCCAATTAAATCTGATTAGTCGCTCAACTACAGATTAATCCTTAGTGGAATGGTCAATCAAGCAACGACAATCGGCATCTGCAACCTTGGGCTAATATGATGGAAAACAAGCAATCCTGCATTAGACCTTATAGGGAATTTTAGAAATAACATGTTGAACATCATCACTAGTTTGCCAAAGGAGTCAAGGGATGGTACGAAAGCGATGGCCAAGTGAGATAAAGACATGGTCGCAATCCTCAAACAAAGGGTATTGCATATGAGGTAGCACAAGGTCCTAGCATTTAATCGTTGGCACATCGCGTTGTCAATAGGAACACAATCATGGTAGACTTTGTATGCGACAAGAGAGCCTACAAGCATGCCCTCTAATCCACAATGCTCTCAAAAAAAATGTACGGTGGCAATGTTCGAAGAGTTTGAACTCAATGGGTTCAACTCAGCAAAGCTCGTTAACTAGCACATGAGCACAACTCGATGGGAAGGAGAAACTAAGCTCGAGCCATATCATATTCGATCTGCATATGCATGTGTGTGTACATTTATATGTGTAACTTCATATCTATACACAACATCAATTGAGTTAAAGAGATTGTGGTATTTAATGGATTTTGTACCACTTTAATTTAAATAATTTCTTGTATTGCTTATCAAACTTCATTATGGAATTCCAATTTCAAACTTGTTCATATAAATAAGTTTAAGTTAAATTAAATCATTAATGAACTATTATCAACACAAACTCGAACATATCCTATCGAAACATTAGTTAAATCAATCTCAACCTTTCTATTGAACCGAACTTAAACATAGGTTCGTTTGTTACCGTTTGATTCAATTAGCTGCCCTACCTCCAACTCAATCTCCACGTATTATTTCCTACCACTCCATCGTTATCATCATGAGGCTCACAACTAGCACCTTCATTTTCTCCCTTGTCCTCATCAACAATTATTTTCAAATTGACTTTCTCACACATTTAGCAGACTGGATACATGTAGTATCCGACAGATTACTAAGGAATGTACTCGTATACGACATAGGATAATTATATGAATATAGACTCAATGAGACTAGATGCAGGACAAGGCAAATGGACCTATCAAGACAATCGTAGATCTGATATTTTCAAAACATTTACATAATAAATATTGCATTTGTGCATTACAAATACAAGCTGTGAGTCTCTTTGTTACTGACTAATGCACTTTAAACCTTAATTGGAGGGGGATCAAGCTCTGTAACCTTTCATTTTTTGAAAGAGTTCCATAACCATATCTTTATTTTTAACAATGTCTCTTCTCGAATTCGATAACCACAGCATCCATCCCTTCATTATCCTTCATACAAACTAATCAAGAACAATGGATAAACCTCACTTATCCAGTATATGAACTGTATAGTGCTATAACATGAACAGCATCAATTTACACAGGACCTCTCCCATTTCATGGGACAATATACTGAAGCACGTGCGAATGGGAAAAGCAGAATAAAGCATTGGCGCAAGGAGAACCTAAAATATTTGCACAATTATATAAGTTGGTCATTGCAGACTAACGGTGATGATGTTTCCAGGCAGGAACCTGCAAATGAGCAACAAAACAATATCCAACCGCTTACCGGTGTGGATTCTGTTTCTTTGTCTAAAAATTATGAAACATCATCGATCAACGAATTGACTATGGCTATCTAGTTGTAGGATGGTAACTAAATAATCGCTGAGCCTGTACAGAGCTGAAGGCAGCCAGAATTCCCCGGTATCTTCCTGCAATATATGAGGCAAGACCATCCTCTTAATCAGAGGAAGAAAGGATCTTCAGTAAACAGTCGAGAGCAGCATTTCCTCGTCACATTCCCTGTGCAATCGTATATTTTTCAAAAAAAAAAAGGATGAACCGTTCGTTGGTCACGGATACAAATCTAGCAGAAGGCGGCATAAGATTCATCCATTTCTTAGCTCTTCTCCCAGGAAGAGTTCTACAGTTAAAACACAGGTAATAAACTTGACAAACAGACATCCAAACAATCAATGAAACATTGAGCTCAAATGGTTGCTTAGTAACGTATCGATGAAAAAGTGAAATAATGATAGAGACCAAAAAAATATCCTTGCTCAAAAACCCATTCAAGGCAAGAGAAAGCAAGAATCTATTTGTCATGGAAGGAAAAGGTACAGTTAAGACAATGTAAAAAATTAAGGTCACAAATTCGAGGGGAAAAACCCATTGCTGTTTATTGATGTAAGAATTACAAAAGTGAAATCTTTCTATTTCCAAAACAGCTTGTGATGACCATTGAACAGAAATATGAACGACTGATTAACGTTACAGAAATTTTCTGATCATATATCTAGTTAAATGAGCAATGAAATGTCTTGAATCATTATTTTTCCTGTCTTTTTACTACCCTTCCCTCCATTATCCCGGCAGGGCCACTACAAGGGCCTATAATAGTCCGAAGCATACCAGGCAAGTTGAACGAACATGATGCGTGAAATTTAAGCCGCTACTTTCTGCCCTCAAACTTGTAAAACGGCATGCCCATTTAACATGCGAGAAAATGAAGTGGGAAGACTTCTCCCAATTTGGAAGAGACCAAATAAACATTGCAAAACTTACCAACGAGAATAAGATGAGCAGCAAAAATAATCATACCACTGGAAGTCCACCTCTGATAGCCAATTGTCTTCGGTGTGGAAGTTAAGCACGGTAAAATCCCGACAAACTCTTCCAGCATTTAGCTCTGGTTTTAGCCTGAATGTGAAACCATTTCAAGCTTAGCACAATGGATATGAATTCGTGGATGTATGGATGGATGGACTCGCAATGACCGATGAGATGTTTGATGCTCCGCTATCATGATGTCATGGCACGACATGGCATGTGAATTCCCATAAAGTCCACCAGAAGATGGAATGAAAGCATTCAAATGTCCTAAATATAAAAAGATCGACAAACAAATGTCCCAATCCCAATACTTCATACTCAATGCAACTGCAACATATATGTGGCAATTTACTACATGTCAATGATCCTGATGCACAAAATAGAAGGTACTAGATCAGTTGCAGCAGTATTCAATCCATGAGGAATGGGGAATGGATAGACATGATCCTATGGTGCAGAACCATAAGGTAAAGATGATGATATTGATGAGGTAAAATGCAGCATGATGCACCATGAATTCATTTCCGCATTCTTCATTAAAGTGCAAAACAGCATGATCAGCATGATGCATCCTCTCCAGCTTTACTCAGCTGCAGCGCCAGCACCATTTGCAGAATCTTTCCGTCTACCAAAGGGATTTTTGGAAAATGTTCGAGCAGGTCAAGGATCACAAAAAAAAACAACACCAGATACTGGTAACATGTAATCGGTATTTCATCGACAGCAGACGTTATAGAAAGTTAACAGACTATAACATGTGGTCGGCATTTCATCGACAGCAGACATTATAGAAAGTTAACAGAATATAACTTTACCTTTAAATTTTACAACAGAATATTTAACATTTGACATTTACTGGGGAACAGAAAATCATGTAAGCAGACAATAATTACGATATGAAAAATCCATCTATAATTCAATAAAGGATTAAAATGAAGCTGAATTAGTTTAAACTGGTATAATTTTCCAAAATGGTCATGACATCTATTAAAGCTTTTAACAAGTATTACGTAATGGCCCATTAGATCTTTTGCCACATAATTAAGATATATTTTACTAATATACTAGTATTGTTACTTATGATATAATTGCGGGAATATATGAACATCTGGGAGTGTTAACTTGTTATAATTGTTTGGGATTTTATCACTTGTACCCCTCCGAGATATTGCAATATCAGTTATGCCCCTATCTTTTTGGTAATATCAGTTGTGCCCCTCAAAACTTGCTCCGTCATCACTTGTGCCCTTCCGTCAGATTGACCGTCAATGAGTTGACTTAACCATGGTTTTTTCAAACCTTGGTGCAGTTAAGAGGGGTATTATTGTCCACACATCTTCTTCATCTTCTTCCTCCTCCATTTGTTCTTCTTCCTCTCTTCATAATTTCTCTCTTATTTGCACCTTCATGCATCCATCGAATCTTTAAAATTTTTGCATTTTCACGGATATATCACTCATTACGGATCAAATGGTGAATTTTATTTATTTTTTTGGTGACTTTTCATGAATCAATTAATCGAAAATTTATCTAAATGCTGAAAGCCCTGGGGGAAGGGGTCGGGGGGTTTGGGTGCTCGGGGCGACGCGGGACAGGGGGAGGCTCAAGGGGCGTGCGGCGGGGCGCCGCGGGACAGGGGGAGGCTCAAGGGGCGTGCGGCGGGGCTTGCGGGACAGGGGGAGGCTCAAGGGGCGTGCGGCGGGGCTTGCGGGACAGGGGTGGGGGGGTTGGGTGCTCGGGGCGGCGCGGGGCAAGGGGAGGCCCAGGGGGCGGGGGGCGGGGCTTGCGGGACAGGAGGAGGCTCAAGGGGATGCGGCGGGGCTTGCGGGACAGGGACGGGGGGGTTGGGTGCTCGGGGCGGCGCGGGGCAAGGGGAGGCCCAGGGGGCGGGGGGCGGGGCTTGCGGGACAGGGGCGGGGGGTTGGGTGCTCGGGGCGGCGCGGGGCAAGGGGAGGCCCAGGGGGCGGGGGGCGGGGCTTGCGGGACAGGGGCGAGGGGTTGGGTGCTCGGGGAGGCGCGGGGAAGGGGGAGGCCCAGGGATGGGGGACGAGCTGGTGGAGGAGGGGGATGTGCATGGGTGGGGGGAGGAGGTCGGGGCGGAGGGAGCAGCGCCGGGGAGGAGGTCGGCGCCGGGGAGGGGAGACGAGGGCGGAGGGGCCGTAGGGGATGGGGGAGGTCGGGGCTGCCTCGAGGCTGGGGCGGAGGGGCGGCGCCGGGGAGGGGAGGGGAGCTCGGGGCGGAGCTGGGCGTCATGTGGCAGGGGCGGGGGCGGAGAGGGAGGAGGAGGAGGAGAAGGAGGAAGAGGATGGGCAAGAGGAGGAAGAAGAAGAGGATGAGGAAGAAGGTTAAAATGACCTCCTAATCTTTTTTTTAAAGTAATTCCGCCTATGTCCTCAAAGTTAACGGTCGTTTGCACTGTGGATGGACGGTCACTAACCCGAGGGGAACAAGTGATAAATTAACAAGTTTTGAGGGGCACAACTGATATTACCAAAAAAATAGGGGCATAACTGAAATTGCGATATCTCGGAGGGGCACAAGTGATAAAATCCCTAATTGTTTTATTAATTACTTTACCATATCCTATTTCTAAGAAGGGTTTATAATACTAAAAATGGGGTACTTGTTTCTTTAATGAAGCTGTTTGATAAAGTTGGGGGAAAAGGTATAAAAATTCTATAGAATCTTGGCACGAGGAACTATTTGGCAATATGATATTCTAATGTATACACGTAATGAAAATATAAAATAATGACAAGGTTATTTAACTGTGTATCATTGGCTCATTGCCCTGATCAGAACCATGTAAGCCATGAAATCAGTTAAGGGGAAGCTGTTTTCAACAAGAAATGTCATGGAATTTCTCTACCCTCTAAATTTTTAATTGTATATTTATAGAAACAAATAAGTTCATGCAAATTTATTAAACATGAGTTGATAAGGTAAAGAATCCACTAAAATTAATTTGCAACATATACAATTCAGTAATAAAAAAAGGATATTGTATTCTTATGCCACGGCCAGAGCTGGCAAGAACAGCACCCTGTAGATGCTGATGAACAGATGTAGCACTGTTTACATCCTGCAAACAAACACCGAAACCTAGTTTGAAACAGAAGTTTCAGAATTACAAAAGGTAAAAAGATTATGATCCCTTACCTCAAATTCAATAAAGCATACAGTATTTCTCTCTTGCCTTAAAACCTTCATTTGTTTAAAACCAGGTTGCCTGTCAAACCAAGGACAAAAAATATCAAAATATGAGAATAGTCAGCAGTAACTGGGCAAAAACAATAAAATCATGTATACATACACATTAAACAAGCCTCTTAATTCTTCTTCAGCGACATTCTCACCCAAATTACCAATAAAAAGAGTATTGCAGGGGGGATTGTCTTTCATATTCTGCAGATAAACACCCGGTGGTCATAAAAAGAAAGTAATGCAGGGGGCATGATGATTAAACAAAATGAAAAATGCTTAATGTGCATGTCACTCTTTCTCCTACTACCTGGAGAACCTTTTTTACAGAAAATCTAAAAAGAAGTAAGCATCCGCAAAAACTTCCTCTGGGTGGGGGATCTTCCAAAACCCTGTACCCATATTCCTCCCTAATCAAAAAATGCAGATACGTTGTTTTATCCCATGACCACTGCCCCCACCCATCGACGGTGACTGTTGGGAAAATAGAATGAGTTGTTTATTCCAATAACCCTAATCTATCTTATATGGAGGAGAGAGTTATAGGTAAATTACATAAGATAGATATATATAAATAAAATAGCATAAACGGTACATAGAAATATCTCTACACTCCCCCTCAAGATGGAGCATAGATAACAATCATGCTCAGCTTGGACGAGCACTTTTGAAATGGCCCTCTTAGTAATGCCTTGGTAAATATGTCTTTAGTCTATTCTCCCGAGCTAACATGAGAAGTGGAAACCAAGCCCTTCCGGATCATATCTCTTGTGTAGTGGCAGTCTACCTCAATGTGCTTTGTTCTCTCATGGAATGCAGAGTTGTTTGCAATGAAAAGGACAACTTGATTATCACATTGTAACTGCATAAGCAAAGGAACATCTACATGCAAATCTGTTAACGCTACTCGAACCCACATCATCTCTATACTTGCTTGTGGCATAGCTCTATATTCAGATTCGGCACTTGATCTAGCCACAACAGTTTGTTTCTTGCTTTTCCAAGAAACAAGGGAACTACCAACAAATACTTCAAAGCCCGAAGTGGACTTCATGTTTTTAGGACCCTGCTTCTCAATCAAATCCAAGAGCTTATGAAACTACGCCATATATCGCCATATGGAGTCTACAAACCTGCTAACACTCCCCATCAGCAGCAAATCCGGGAGGTTGTTGCATGTAAACCAGTGTTTGCGATGCCCTCAGCGCACCGCTTTCCTGAAGCCCCGCATTATGCGCCCTGTGCGCTTATGCGGGCCGCATATGCGGGTTGTGCGGTCGCATATATATTTTTTTTTTTAAATTTATGCCACATTTTTATTTTGTTATTTATGTTTTTTCTTGCTTTAGCATGTATGCCAACCAAGCATTACATGACCATTTAAATCCATCATCAAAGATGTACTGCGAGATTGGAGTAAACACACAGGGAAGATAAAGAATAATATACTAATAATTTAGCAAACTAATTTAGTCAACTAATAGTTAATATGAATGCAATATATTATATGTAAAGTTTGGTACTTCTAATGGAGGATCAGTTATAAATATAACGATAGAGATAAATGAAATTATATTTAGAGGCATTTTGTGCGCTAACTTTTTGTTTTGTTGATTGTTGTCAATTATTTTGTGTTAATCGTTCTATTGAAGTATTGATATTTGATTGATAGAGATTGTTTTGAACTCTATATGAAAGTTATTTTTCTTAGATCTTCTATTGGACCACAATTATACGTAAGTTTAGTTCTGTTGCAGTCACTTTTGTATATATTTATTTATTTTTAAATAAAAAATTAGGAAACCGCGTAGAACCGCATATACCCCGCATATGCCCCCGCATACCGCTTAAGCGCTATTTAGTGACCTGTCCGAACGCATACGCATACCGCTTTCCTGAACCTTGATGTAGACCTCTTCCTGTAGATCTTCGAACAAAAACATATTTTTAACATCCAAATGAAACAATCACGTACCACGACAACTGAGAGGACTCGTAGAGTGGAGTGGCACGCAACTGGAGGAAATGTGTCCATATAGTCCACGCCGTAGGTCTGAGTAAATCCACGAGCTACCAGCCTTGCCTTGTAATGATCAAGGCTCCCATCTGCATAGTGTTTAACAGTAAACACGCATTTGCAACTGACGATGGATGTCCCTTGCGAAGCAGATACCAAACTCCATGTACCACACGATTACAGGGCGGCCATCTCTACTTCCAAAGCCAGTCTCCCGCGGCTATCCTTCATAGCTTCCTGATAATTCTGAGGGATATCCACAGTAGATAGAGCAATGCAAATCTCTGAAATTCCCCTGTCAAACCACGAAATGAAACATGGGACGCAAGAGGATAAGAGGCACATGTACGTTTTTGTTTCCTTAATGCAATTAGTACATCCAGATCATGCGTAGCCTCCTCCCTGTGGATGCCAGTCTCCTATAAAGTTCCCTGCACAAACATATATATATATATGTAGATCCATCGTTAGAAAGTATGTTATCGGAACAAATCTGAGGCGTGCAGGATGACGAGGGGTTACCATGAGCAGAAAGAGGTCTACAAGTATAGAATTTTGGCAATGGGGGGATAATGCGCGATTGAGTATGAGACGGTAATGGTGGAGGAGGTGGTGTCTGGGGGAAAACGGCAGGTACAATGGAGAAGATGTAGAAGGAGGTGGCACGTAAACCTCACCAGTAGAATCTGTCGAAGCCAACCTGTCTCCGGTAGGGGAGAAAAACATCACAGACTCGAAAAAAGTGATATTCGCACTGATATAACATTTTCTTCGTAAAGAATCATAACACTGATCGTTGTTGTAAAAATCCCCCAATTGGTCCGACTAGTACGTCCGACTAATCTAGTCAGTGGGGTGGCCGACCGAGTACTGACTAATTCCGACTAAGGTCAACTAGTTGATCAATTTTTGCTTGGAGATACCATATATATTGTTATTTTTTAAAGCAAACTTATTCTAATATGTCTAATGTTTTATTTAAATCAATTTCTTCTTTTCTTTCATTATGATAATATAAAAATGTATGAATCTATGTAAATATATAAGAATATACATACAAAAATGATTTATATATTTAAAATACTTAAAAAAATCAAAGCCGATTGAAGCCCGACTAAATCCGATTAGTCGTCCAACTGTCGATTAATCCTTACTTAGTGACCCAACCGACCGAGTACCAACTATCGATTTTTGCAACCTTGATACTGATACCCCTTTTGGATCCTGGAGTACCCAACAAACACACATTTAATAACCCTGGGAGAGAGCTTGTCAAGACCTGGAGCCAACTGATGTACGAATGCAACATATACAAAGACACGAGGAGTGAGAATAACTCCTTTTCAGAAAAGACAATGGAGAAAGGAGTTTTCTCAGCCAAGACAAACGAGGGCATGTGATTCACCATGTAAGATGCCGTAAGAACAGCATCACCCCAAAACGAATGTGGGACACGACTCTGCATCAGGAGTATCCGAGTAATATCAAGTAGATAGTGATGCTTTCACTCTGCAATACCATTTTGCTTAGAAGTATAAGGACATGTTGTTTGATGAATAATGCCACGGGATGAGAAGAAATGAGATAAAGTACGTGTACAGAATTCCATAGCATTACATGTTCTCACAAATTTCACAAAAGAGGAAAAGACATTCTGCACTTCATTTATAAAGATTTTGATCATATCCCCTACTTCAGATTTATTTTTCAATAAGAAAATCCATGACAAACGAGAGAAATCATCGACTGCAACAAGATAAAACATGTGCCCCTGATAATCAGGAATACGACTCGGACCCCAAATGTCAACATGAAATAAATCAAATGGGGAGCTATTGCTCCGACTCTGACGACTAGGGAAGGACGAGCAGTGATGCTTCCCCAACTAACAAGCTTTGCACTGGAATGAATAGCATGGTAAGATCTGTGGCAAAATATGACTCATCTTCTGAAGTGGGAGATGACCAAAACGTAGATGCCAAGTGAAAGGAGAGACTGGTCTCGTGGAAACAGAGGGTGCTCCTGCATATGGGGTTTGGACCAGTCGATAGAGACCACCCTGCTCACAGCCACAACCAATCACCCTACCCGTAAGAATGTCCTAAAAAACAAGAGACGACGGGTCAAATATCACTCAACAGTGCAAATCCTTCGTAATCTGACTGATAGATAATAAATTCATAGAAAAATCAAGGACATGTAACACATTTTGCAAATGCATCGAAGGTGTCAAAGTAATCTCTTCTTGTCCTGCAATCGGGGAACGGGTCCCATTAGCAATCACTGCAGTTCTCCCTGGGAGAATCTGTCTATAGGTTGTAAGATGACCTCTCTCCACATAGGCGGTGCATCACCCCGGAGTCCATAATCTACTCTGTAATCTCAAATCCATAACAAGATGTAAAGGCATAAGGACTACCTGATGCGCTAGCTGTCGCAGAAGTGTTGGCAGAGGTCGAGGCTGCAATGTCTAAATGGCCGCCTAGAGTTGATGAAGGAGGCATGATATCTCGCAGTCTAACCACAAGATCATCAAAACTCTGATCTGAAGTAGAAGCAGCAGAAGACTCGACCAGCTCTGCACCCCGTGTTGATGCCAGGAAACCATGCTTAGAATAGCATGTCTCCTTTGTATGACATGGGCGATGGCGAAACGTGCAAGACCGACAAAAGTGGCCTCCTCTACCTTGAGGTCCGCAACCACAAAAGAAAAAAGAGCCACCTCGTCCACAGGAGGCAGCCATCGCTGAAGAGGTCTGACTGGTGGCAGCAAATGAGACAGTAATCTCGTTGAGTCTGTGAAAAACTTCCTCCATATTAGGCAAGGTTTTAAAAATCGGACCGGACATTGAACCGGTTAGTCTTCGGTTTGGTCCAAACGGGTCGGACCGTCGGTCCAAACCGGTTGGACCGGTGATGATGTCAGCATGACGTCATCATTTACATCGACTCGGAAAAAACCGGATCGGGCTTAATTTACTGGTCGGACCGGTCGAACCGGTTTTTTGAACCGATAAAACTGATAGATATATGTAAATATGTATTTATATATCAATGAAATAATCATTTAAAATGTTAAATATTTCAATATAAAAACATGATTATCTATTTTGAATAAAACTCTACAAAGATAGTCACATTTTCTAGCATTATATATGAATATAATATTGTAATAATTTATTTATAGTTGCTTTTAAAAAATTACCCCAAGAAAGTAGTGGCACAAGTTATATTCCAAAAAAGAGAGGGACGTAACTGAAATTGTAGAATTTAAGAAGGGTAAAAGTGATAAAAAAAACCTTATTATTTCATTATTTAAACCTTTATTTTTTAAAAATATACTAAACCATCAAATCCGGCTCAATCCGGGTCAACCCGGTCCAACCGCTCGGGTCAACCCGGTCCGACCATCGGTCTAACCCAGTTTTTTATTTTCTTTTTTCAAAAAAATGAATTACCTAAAACCGGCCGAACCGACCGGGTCGGGGCCGGTTCCCGGTCCAACCGGTCCGACCGGCCGGTCCGGTCCGGTTTTTTAAACCCTGGTATTAGGAATGGTAGCATCTGCATCATACTCTAGATCTAGGGCCGCTAGGAATACACCAGCCAAGGTAGCATTCCTATATGTCTTTTGCTGTTCCGGTGTAACCGTGAGCAAGGTTGCAAAAGTCGGTAGTCGGTAGTCGGTCGGTTGGGTTACTGACTAAGGATTAATCGGAAGTCGGGTGACTAATCGGATTTAGTCAGACTTTAATCGACTTTGAATTTTATGATTATTTTAAATATATAACTCATTTTTATACATATATTTACATAGATTTTATACATTTTTATACTACCATAATAAAACAAAAGAAGTAACTGAATTTAAATAAAATACTAAGCATATTATAATAAGTTTGCTTATAAAAAATGCAAAACTGGAAAAATTGGTTGGTTAGTGTACCTAGTCGGAATTAGTCGGTACCCGGTCGGCCACCCCACTGACTAGACTAGTCGGACCTACTAGTCGGGCTAGTCGGGCGACTTTTACAACACTGACCGTGAGTGGCATGAAGATGTGAAGCTTCTCAAACATCCCCCATAAGGATGTAAACAGTGAATGGAGAGGCTGTCCATTCTGCTTAATAGTGAATATGTCATGCTGAATCTGAAGAATCTTTGTTTCATTCCTCGACTAAGAATAATTAGCTGTGAGGATGTCCCACATAGCCTTAGCAGTAGGCTGATGTAACACATCATTGGCGATCTCGATCATCAATGTTCCAAAAAGCCAGACTTTAGCATATGCATCATCTACCTCCCATGAGGCATTCACCACAATCTTCTCCATCGGTTCCTCCTCAGTAAGAATATGCTTCTTACCATTCGACTTCATGAGATTCATGAACTGCATAACCCAAAGCTCATAATTCGTCTCGTCCATCTTAACGATAGGCGCGGGACCACGAAAAACACTTGTGGCAGGTACGTCAACTATTGTTTCTGACATAATGTCGATGAAAGAATATTGGGTTACGTAGATCAATGAACAAGTATCTACATACACATGAATGGATTTGAATGCATATGTAGACTTATGCATGCAAATCCACTATCATAGCCGAAGTCCTGCAATGAGGCGATGAATCAATAGCCTGCGACTACAAAAGTCGACACTAGCAGCAATAGCCGCTAGACCGCAACTAGGGCCACTAGGGCTGCCATTGGCAGAACAAGGGCTGGAGGTTGGGGCCGCTAGGGCTGGAGCTGCTAGGGATGTTGCTGGCGACGTGGCCACGAAGGATGTTGGGGTAGCCTGCGGCAGGGTGACGAGCACGGGGCCGTAGGGTTGCAACCCACGTGCGGCGGGGCGACGAGCACGAGGCTGCAGGCGGTGAGATCACATGCGACACAAGAGAGAGAGAGAGAGGTGGTGGCGAGCGGGTAGGGTAGGGATAGGGTTACAGAGCACCGGTCTAGGACCGTGACTGATACCATGTTGGGAAAATACAATGAGTTCTTTATTCCAATAACCCAGTCTCTCTTATATAGAGGAGAGAACTGTGGGTAGACATATCGAAATAAAATAGCATGAATGGTACATAGAAATATATCTACAGTGACCAACCACAACATAATTTAACTACTTATGGAAGCTTTCCCATGTTAACAAAATAATTTGTTAACTACTCGTAGAAGGTTTCCCATGTGTATCCATGCTCAGCTAAAGAAAAAAATCTCATGAGGGTACATAGTTTGGTTTTTGAGACTTTCAAGCATTGGAACAAAGCTTCTTCTAAAAAAATCGTCTAAAAAAATTGTTGGAAGTCCTTTTGGATACTATTTTTTTTCAAAGAACATTTAAGAAGCATTATATAACAGACGGCTTGAATTAATGAAACTCAGCAGACAATTTTCTTAAATGTACCACTTGATTGCATCCTAGTAACTTCATAAAGGGATCCTCTCCTTTATTATGTAATGTATCCAATGTCATCTTAAAGAGAGTGTCTGTAACACCAAATAAGTCATTTGTCCAATCATTTGGTAAACTAGCACTCGTCTTTATATTCCTTGCTCCCTCTTAGTAAAATAGCAATCATCTTTCATATGTCTTGCTCCCTTAAACTTCTATTATATTATGATGAATTTAACAATTATTTTTTAGTATTATATTTAATACCAGGATCATGTACGGGGTTTTTTCTCCAAAAAACTTTATTATATTAAAACGAATAAATGTCAAGTTGGACCACATTCTTCTTTATTGTTTCAAATGAAAAGCCTTTTAATTAATTTATTAAGAAAGAGCATGAATAATGCTATAATAAAATCAACATTGTGCATCTGGAGACGGAAAATGAGTATTATCACTATGTAACACGAAAAAAGACTACTTGACTCAACACCTGCCTTTCAATTTTTCTCATCAATACTGTTTATAAGAAATAAAATATATGATAGAATAGTACTTTATATAAATAAAAGGGCATAAAATTTTTGAAAGGAAAAAAAAAGCTTCCACTGTATAGGTGTGTACTCAAAAACTTCACCGTTAATCACCAAAAATCATTACAAACATTTAAACAGGTAATTGACCGATCACTAATACAAGTTCCAGCTCTCAGCTAAAACCCTAGCGTGAACTACCACGTTTTCAGCATAAAATCTATCTTTGCGGAACACCACATTATTTCTTGCAAGCCAAATTGCCCAAATCATAGCTACACACTCCGATTTTTATCTGTCTGTACCAGCCCAATTTCGCCCAAAGGAAACTCAAAAGCCAGAAATACCATCAAGACAAACTGTTTGGTTTCCAAACAGGTCCCAAGCCCATGGAAGATCGTATCGGCGATATATCGCCGATATATCGACGAAATATCGCCGTATCGTCCCATATCGGTCAAAAATGAATGGATTCAGTACAAAAAATACAAGATATCGACCGATATCGTCGATATTTCATCGATATCTCTATATATGAATGTTATTATTCATGCAAGCTTGATTCCACAACCTATCTAGCTACACCTATATTAAGACAATCTATGATTTATATACTTTGTTCTGGGTGCGAGACCCTCGTACCGGTAGGGTATGGTGCGACAGAAGGGTGCATACAATGGTTCTTCAACTTGGTATATATTTACAAGTTATTCCATGTCGTAAAACTTGAATGAAATCCATTTCCAATATCTATAAGTCAATTCTTCAAAAAAATCTATAAGTCACGAATCAACATTAACATCGATATGTTCGAAATGATCGATATATGCAATATAAGCTTTATAAATGACCGATATGTGTGATCTAAGAGTATATTTGTAAGTTATTTAGTAATCTAAGAACTTAGATAAACTCCATTTTCAATATATATATATATAGGTCAACAACTACCAGTACAGTCGTATAGATACATGCGATATAAGGTTCATAGATAATCGATATGTGTTATCTAAGAGAGTAAGAGGATATTTGTAAATTATTTAGTGATCAAAGTACTTGGATGAACTCCATTTTCAATATATATAGTATGTCAACAACTAACAATATCAGCGATATGTTCGATATGACCGATATGTGACCTTAATTTCTGAAAAAATGCCAAAAAATGGCTTTTTTGCGCCATTTTTGACATTTCCACCAATATCGTCGGTATATCTTCGATATATCCCGATATATCCATTTCCAGGAGGACCGAAACGATATCGATACGGCCTTCCATGCCCAAGCCTCCACAGAGCTCTCACATCTAAAGAAGAGGTGATCTGCCTCCTCAACCACAACCTCGCATCGAGAATATGTGGGATTCATTGACTGAACAAAACGAGAAAGTATGCCACCAATGAGCAGCCTCCCTCTTCTAAACAACCATATAAAGATCTTTATATGCGTTGGAACTTCCATGTTTCCATATGATTCTGCAATCTGCAATGCACCGGGTCGAAAATCGTTGAGCCATTCAACACCCTATAAAAAGGTCCTTGTGTACCAACTCCCACTATCTCGACCCTCAATGGACTTATCCGCACTATCCAGCTACGCAATCATCACCAGAAGCTCCTCCGACCGTTGATATGAGAGTTCAAATCTAAAGTGCATGAAAAAGAAATGTTCACCCCACACATCCGCCACTGAACAATTTGGGTCGATAGACAACACCAAAAGACGCAGGAAACTAACTCCCAACACCTCATTTTCGCTCAAGTCGTCGGTTCAGAATCTAAAGCATGCACCGTCATTCACAATGGGTCTCAGAAAACGGTGAATGTCCTGCATAACACTACATATTCCACATCAAAAATAAGAGGGTGCACTGCCCAGATTCTGAAGGTGAAATAAAGAACCAAAGACATACAACCTTCTGAGCAGCGTGCACACCAAATTGTCATTGTCTCCCCAAATGCGGACGATTCACTTGCTTAACGACAAGTTTCTGTGCAGGGACCATCCGACACATAAGACAATCTCCGTGTCATCGAAGCCGAAAGGAACAAACGTCGACTTCTCCCAGATAAGTCTCAATCCAAAAACCACACCAAACAAATATAACATCGTAGACACTAGACAAACCCTTGCAGCTCTCAAAACCACCCTCTACAAAAAGGGTTGTGTCGTTCGCATACTAAAGGAGGGGGATAGAAATCTCCTTTGAGTAACTGCGACAAAACCCTTGATACCGCACATCATCGGTTGCAAGTAAAAAACAACCGAAGCCAATGGACACCCCTGACAAACCCCATGTTGCGACTGAAAGTACCCACCCTTTGGTTGACCATTCACCAGAACTGCGTAAGATGCAGTTGTGATACACCTCTTCATCCACGATATCCATTTGTTTGGAAAGCCACGTTTGTGTAGTGATGCCCAAGTGAACCGTCAATCCACGCAATCATACGCCTTTGAAAAGTCCACATTCCAAAGAACTCATTTGACTTTCCTTCTATGTCAGTCTACTACAATTTCAGTCATCAAAACCATACTATCCATCAGTTGTCTGCCATGCAAAAACGCATCCTCTACCGATGAGGTTATCCTGTATAACACCACTTTCAGTCGATTGACCAGAATTTTTGTCACAATCAAGTAGATTCCATTTGAAAGAGCAATCGAACGGTAGTCTTCAACCCTTGGGGCAACATCCTTCTTAAAAAGTAAGAAGATAAGGGACTTATTGAGCAACTCAAAACCACAGTTCCCACCCGCAAATTCTATCACCACCTCCATCGCCTCTTACTCAATAACATCTCAGAATTCTATGAAAAATAAAATCGAGAAACCATCTGGCTTAGGGCAACCATTAGCATTCAAATCAAAAACAGTCTCTTGAACCTCTTGCGTGATAAAAGGTATTGTCAACATCTCTGACTCTGGTGCAGATATGGAACTCACCCCAAGGCCCAACCACATGGACTAGCAATACCGTAAATGACTGCTCATGCCCTTGAAGTATCCTGGTACCGTACTTGCAACCTCCTCTCCATGATATACCTCTCTCCCAACTTCCACCAGATGTATCATATTTCACCTCCATCTTCCATCGCCATCGCATGAAAGAATTTGACATTAGCATCCCCCTCCTTCAACCACTCCCAACAGGACCTTTGCCTCCACTCGGATTCATGCTTCCAATCCTCCTCAAGGATTCTCTGCACAACTCCCCGACGATTGTTTTAAAAGGCATACTTCAAGGTGGTCGGGCGTAAACCTCAAGACATTTTTCAAAAAAAAAGCACCTCGAGGCTTAAGCCTCACCCAAAAGTTCTGAGGTGTAAGCCTCGGGGCATTGTGAGGCGTATGACGCATTGAGGCAGTCGAGGCAAGGTTGAGGCATAAGCCGCACGCGTGGGACTTTTTTTACTTTTGGGTTATGTGCTTTGTGTATAATCTTGTTTTTCCCTAAAGATTATATATTTTTATGCTATTGGTTTTACTTTCATGTTAAACCTTGCATATTTTTATAAATAAGTCCATATAAAGAGAACGGATTACTTGAAACAAGTGAAGCTCGATGATCTTGTATACATCATGTTCAATTTATCATATTCCATCCACACATACTAGTTCTATTGTACACAACGTATGTGATTGTGTTTATATTATAATACAATTTTTATATTAGTTGCATGTTTGCCCTGATGTTATTTGGTTGTTCTTAAATTAGTTATCACATATATGAAGAAGCACGACAACAACAACAAAGCCTTTTCCTACAATTAAGTGGGGTCAGCTACATGGATTCTTCGCCTCCATTCAGATCTATCTTGGGCCAATCCCGGGCTTAATCCACAAAACTAAGATCCCTTCGTATGGTCTCTTTCCAACACTTCTTAGGTCATCCTCACTCTCTCTTAGCCGGCTCAACATCCCAACACTCGCATCTCCTAACCGATACATCAGCTGGTCTTTACAAATGACCAAACCATCTTAAGCGATTTTCTCGCATATTATCCTCGATCGGAGCAACACCAACTTTCTTTCTGATTGCATCATTCCAAATCCGATCCTTACGTGTGTGTGTGTGTGTGTCCACACATCCACCTTAGCATTTTCATTTCTGCTACAACCATTCTCTGCACATGTCTATGGTTCACAGGCCAACATTCGGATCCATAGAGCATAGCATGTCCCACGACTGCTGTGTAAAACTTTCCTTTAATTTTTAAAGAAATTTTCTTATCACAAAAAACAACAGAGGCTCCTCTCCACTTTAGCCAACCGGCATTTATTCTGTTAGTAACATCTCCATCAATTTCCCCATCATGTTGCAAAATAGATCCCAGATATCTAAAAGAATCTCTCTTCCGAATGTTATCATCACCAATCTTCACCTCGATACCTTCACCATTGCTTCCATCAAAGGAGCACTCCATATATTCCGTCTTAGCCCTACTTATACGAAATCCTTAACTCTCCAACTCATGTCTCCATACCTCAAGCTTCTCATTTACTCCATCTATAGTCTTGGCAATCAACACAATATCATCAGCAAATAACATACACCAAGGTAACTCATCTTGAATGTGACTTGTCAACTCACCCATAATCAAAGTAAAAAGAATTGGACTCAAAGTTGAACATTGATGTAAACCAATGTTGATGTCAAAATAGCCAGTCTTCCCAGACAGGGTCCTCACACAAGATAAAGTCATACCATACATGTCCTTTATGAAAATTAATGTATAGGACATGTACTCTCTTCTCCAAAACTCTCTACAATATCTCTCGTGGGACAAAATTATAAGCCTTCTCCAAATTAATAAAGATCGTATGGAGGTTCTTCCTTTAATCTCTATAATCTCCATTGTTCTCCTCAGCAAATGGATGGCTTCAATAGTTGAGCGACATGGCATGAATCCGAATTGATTTTCTTTTACGTTGGAAACTTGCCTCAATCATCTTTCGATCAAACGTTCCTAAATTTTCATAGTGTGATTCATCAGCTTGATACCTCTGTAATTTGAACAATTTTAAACGTCTCCTTTATTCTTATAAAGAGGCACCACGATACTCCTCCAATCTTCAGGCATTTTCTAGCTTTGTTAAATAACATTGAATAGATTCATAAGACAAGTCAAACCGCGCTCACCTAAAACTCTTCATACTTCTACAGGGATGTCATCCGTCCTACACATTACCTTGGTCTCATAACCTTCAAAACCTCCTCTGCTTCCTTTCTTTGTATACCTTACATGATTTAAGTAACTTTCACTGCTAGCTAGATCACCCAAAGTGATCTCTCTATTTCCTTCCCCAATGAAAAGTTTATGGAAGTACTACTCCCATCTAGTCGTTATATCCTTCTGAGTAACAAGCACGTGACCTTCCTCATCCTTAATGCATCTTATTTGAGAAAGGTCTTTGGTCTTTCTTTCTCTTGTTTTGGCCAACCTGAATATATCCTTCTGGCCCTCCTTAGAGTCGAGATTTTTATACAAAATTTCATAAGCTTTTGACTTAGCTTCGCTTACAGCCTTCTTTGCTTCCTTCTTCGCCATTTTGTAGTGTGTGACAGTTTCCTTCGTTCTATCCTTAGATATATAATTATTTTACTTCCGCTATTCACAAGAAAATGCAATAATTATTAGGCACTTTGTGACAATTAGTAGGCAATAATTTTCCCTGCGTTCTATCCTCAGACAGTTTGTAACATACTAATATTAGGCACGTGACTGCTTTCGTTATTCACAAGAAAATGCAATAATTATTTTACTACATTTTTTTCAATCGTGCTTCTTCATATATGAAGAAGCACGATTGAAAAAAATATTGAGTAAAATATTTAATGCATTTTCTTGTGAATAGCGGAAGCAATCACGTGCCTAATATTAGTTTTTTGAACTCCAATGCTTTCATTGATTATCTGTTGTATTTTTTACTAGTGTAAAACTGTTTTTGAATGTTTGCTTAAATCCATGTTTAAAAGATCCGAACGGTTTCGAGATAAATTCATAAATAATGTTTTTAGAAGAACTTTAAGAACACTATTTACGAATTTATCTCTCTTGCGCTGGCTGTCGGCTACCTAACGCGCAACCCTCCTCATTTACCCGGGCTTGGGACCGGCCTTGGCGAGGACGGCCCAAGAAGTGTTGGAAAGAGACTATACGAAGGGATCTTAGTTTTTTGGTTATAAGTACGAGATTGACCCAAGATAGATCTGAATGGAGGCGAAGAATTCATGTAGCCGACCCTACTTAATTGTGGGAAAAGGCTTTGTTGTTGTTGTTGTTGTAAAAATATTTTTGAATATGTTTTTGGCAAAACCTAATATTATTATTAAATATTGTATTTTGTTAATTTTATTTTTCCCCAAAAAAAAACAAGGCTTACGCTTCACCTCACATTTCGAGAAAACACCTCGAACTGCCACATGCTTTTTTAAACATTGTCCCTAGCTGACTAACTCCTCGTCCATATCTTTATCATCTTCCAACAGGTCCAGTCTTGTGGCCTCCTCCTAAGCATGATTCCTCCTTTACCCCCTCGTAGCACAAGACTCTTTTTTAAAGCACATCAGTCTCTTTCGAAGTGCCGCCAACTTCAAAGCAAGCTTCATAGTAGCATACCCCTCCACTACCAAGTACCAACTCAGACCAGAACAAGAAGACCAAATCAGGAAAACCCTCCTCCAGCAGCCAATCCAACAACGCTTGAATATGAAATACGAAGATGCCCTCTCCCGCTGCGCATATCCAAACAAAGCAGTGTACGGTCCGATCTCGATCTAGGTAGATAAGAAATTGTTGTCAAGTTGTATAACTTTTGGTAGTCAACCGAAATAAGTGATCGCAACAAAGAGTTTCTCCATGTGTACATGCAGTTTGTCACGTCCACGATCACTAAAGCAAGTTCCCCCACTACATCAGCAAAGGTGCCTGATCCAAGACCATGCACCCCTCTGTCTCATGTCTCATGGCCTATCCTATGCAAAATTAAAGTGGCGTTGAAGTCACTGCCCACAAACCAAGTCGTCTCCAGAAAACTTACCTTATCTCTCACAACCCATCCCATACGAACACATTCGGAGAAGACCCTGCAATGTCAATGACCGATGTGACTACAAAACGAGATTGATCCCTCCTGTTAACAAGAACAACAACAGATGCTAAAGGAACCAGCAAAATCTCATCCAACAGATCAAACAAGTCACCATTCCAATCTATCACAATGCCACCAGAGCTACCATTAGCTAACATAGTTTTGATCATTGAGATGAGGCCCAAGAACGGAGCTCCATTTCATTGTCTCCCACGAATCAATTTTAGTTTCCTGTAGACAGGCCACATCCATCTTCTCGGCAGCCAACAATAAGTTAACCCCCAATCGCTTCTCCGATTGACCTAGTCGCCACACGTTTCAAGATAGATTTTTCATTTCAAAACCATGGGGGAGAACCCCACCACCATTACCCCCACTATTTGTGTAATTGTCTTCTCGAACGAAACCTCTTCCGTGTCAAGGCCCTAAATGTCGGTTTCGGTCACTATTTCGGTATCGACCAAAACAGAATTTCGGTGGAATTTCAACCGGAATTTCGATCATTTTTTGTACTAGGACCCCCATATTTCGGTCATTTCGGTCGAATTTCGGTTTCGACTGGATATCGATATTCGACAGAAATTCAAAAGAATTTCGCTGAAATTTGAGGCCATGTTCCGTGTTCATGTATGTCTCCTTGGATGTGTCCTAGTTAGTTCCCCCTCCACACCTTGCAAATCGTTCACCTCTGTCACATTGCCATGCCGTTCAACCCCTCATGCCTGACCACAGATGCTCCCTGTACCAGCACATACCCACTGACAGTCCCTTTGCGAACCTTATTTCCTGCTCAACACGTGAAGTTCCTCGAGTAGTTAGATCCTCTTGTGACCACCATTCTTATACTTTTCGTACGATAGCCCCCTTCCCTTTGGTGAACCGATGGTTTTTCAACGGCACTCTTTTCTGAAAGTTCATAACCAACATCGCCCCCCCCCCTCTTAGAGTTCGTTGTTATCCACAATCTTCGATCGAGGGTTCTCTAAGCCCTCAGCATGTCTGGTCTCGGGATCCAAAAGCATGCTTTTAGCAGTAGTGGACAAGGGTGTCTCCACATGCGACACCGTCAAGGTAGCGCGGTGTGAGAGCCAACCCGAAAGAAGCGTCATGCCATCCCCTAGAATATCGAGGTTTATGTCTTCAATCGGATTCCACATCAAACTCGGATTAAGGAACTGGACCACCTAGTATCTGAAACCACTAGCCCCCATAATCGGGTGAGTGAAAAAACCCAAGTAGCACAGAAGAGGCAATGAATGTAGCTTTGGGCCTATTAGGTTTAAACCCGACACTGTGTAATCGACGGCAAATGGTGATCCTATTGGATTAAGAGTCGAACATGGTAACTCAGGTCTTCTCGAATTGCCCGACGCGTCCATCTTAAGTGGTGGATTTAGAGTGGCACTCCAAGCCGAGGTGGCGTTTAAAGATCCGAAGAGATGACATTCAAGAAGGAAGGGGCAGTCAAATTAAGGTTTTCATGCATCATAGCCATCATTTCACCTTCTAATCCTGTTGATTTCACAATTCCTAAGGCAACCGTCGTGTTCTCTGATTCCTAGTGTTACCGACGATCAAGCACTCCATCGCCATTGTGGCATCACAATCCTAAAAGTCTTTGCTCGAAACAAGCACCTCCTACACTCCCAAAAGTAACGACATCATCAATAAGATATCTAATGAAACCGTAGCTAGAATTGGTATCTCATTTAAAGAGAAAGATAGCAAATATATGGAGTTTCTTTTTTATCTTATACGCATGATCCGATCTGCAAGAACCATGATTGAGAAACGTTGGATCGTCTTTCTCCGAGGAAGAAGCGCACCATCACCTCAGCTCCTTCCCCCAACTTCAACCCTGAGCAGCCCGGGCACAAAACCTCACCGAAGTCCGCCAGCACCTCCCTCGAGATCTCTAATCTCCTACATCTCAAGGGTACCCTCGACACCTTTTTTAGAAAATAGAGAATGCGAAAGCGGATTGATAAACAAAGCATGAACAGAATAATAAAACATGAAAGAACATAAGAAGAGTTTTACGTGGAACCCTACTCCCTAAGAAACGGGATGAAACCATGAGAGAAACCCTCAAAGAGGCAGATATTCTATTGAACTTTCTCAATGAATACAAGAGGTCTGGGGCTCCTTATATAGCCGCCACAGACCCTCCAAGGCTTGCCCATATGGCATAGGGCAAGCTTGCAAAAATCGACCGACTAGATCGACTAGTCGGCCCGATTACTCGAAGCGGCTGCCTAACCGACCCGATTTGGCCTAGTCGACCTTTAGTCGGGTACCCCGAGTAGTCGGCCGATTAGGCGGCCAATATTTGCAAGTTAGATCCGTTTACCCGAATCCAAAAATCCATTGTTTTAGCTTACTGTTATGTTAGACAGTAACCTAAAATGCATGTTCATTTCAACCCTTCGTTCATTCCAAGTTTCCAAGCCTTCGTTCCCTTCGTTCGCCCGAGCCTCCCCAGTCGCCGCCTTCTCTTCTGGTCGGTCGTGCACCGTGTGCTGCTAGCTTGCTCCATTCGGCGACCGCTCCGGTGTCGCCTCCTTCTTCATCCGGTCGCCGACTCCCTGCAACTCGAAATCCCTCCTACTCCAACTGATTTCATCTCGGTTAGGGTTTTATATTTTTTTTTTGCCATTTTTTATAATAGTTTGTTTTTAGGTTATACTATGCATTTATAGATTATTATGCATTTTTTGTCATTGTTGATAATGATTTGTTTTTAGGTTTTATTTTTTTCAAGTTACTATGCTCTTTTTTGTTGGATATTTGTTGGATGGTTCTTAAGAATAGTTTGTTTATATTGGTTTAAATGCACTTGTAGGTGGTGTAGCTAGTTTGTTTTTTAATCATGGCTTCAAATTTCAGCGATATTCGGTCGAATTTCTGTCGAATATCGATATCCAGTTGAAATCGAAATTCGACCGAAATGACCGAAATATGAGGGTGCTAGTACAAAAAATGACCGAAATGAGCGAAATTTCGGTCGAAATTCCACCGAAATTCCATCGAAATTCTATTTTGGTCGATACCGAAATGGTGACCGAAACCGACATTTAAGGCCTTGTTTTTAATGCACATGTATGAGTTGTAATTGTTTGTCCTTATTTAAATGCGAATCAAAATTGTGTGTTCTCATGTGAAGTTGTAACTTGATATTGATATTGTGATATTTTTAGTATACAAATATTACTTACCAAAAACTTGTATTTTTAGTATATGTGAAGTTGTAACTTGATATATTTGTAACTTGTGTGTTCTTATGTGGAGTTGTAATTGACGTTGAAATTGTGTGTTCTTATTTAACTTGTAAGTTTTTGATAATGTAGATGGCAACACCTCCCACGAATGTCGCCTCTGGTGGTGACTCGTCCTTTTATGTGCCACCAGGATCAAGTGATCCTGCATGGCAATTTGGATACCTTTCAAACCGTGCAGATTCGAACACGGTTACTTGCAGGTTGTGCAAGAAGGTGGTGAAAGGAGGGGTTTTTAAGTTCAAGCAACATCTTGCGCACCGTAAAGGCAACGTGGCTCCATGTCCTAAGGTGGATGAATATACGAAGAAGATGATGATCCAGGTCTTGGATGACGTTGCTAGAAAGAAGAGTCAGAAAGTTGTTGAGCTTGCTGAGATGAGAGATGAGATTGATATCAGTATCGCTGGAGATGTTGGATCTGCGAAAAGGCATCGATCTTCCGAATCTCTGGAACAGACCGTCGCCGTTCAAGGAACACGTCAGATGAGTAAAAACGATGCTTTATCCAAGGACCATCGTGAGAGGGTTGTCTCCTATATATGCAACTGGGCATATACATCGACGATCCCTTTCAATGCATTGACCACGAAAAAATTCAAGCAGATGTTGGAGGCAATTGGGATGTATGGTCCAGGTCTCAAGACTCCTACGAGGTATGAGATTAGCGGCCCATTTTTGAAGAAGGCGGTCAAGAATATATCTGATGACTTGCAATGTCATCGAATTACATGGAAGAAGACAGGATGCTTTATAATGACTGATGCATGGACAGACATGCGAGGACGGAGCATCATGAACTTCTGTGTCAATTGCTCCTTAGGGACATCATTTTTGAAGTCCATATATGCTTCTGACAAGACACACACCGCCGAGTACATTTTTTAATGTTCTTCTGCTCTGAAATCCCTATGGCTCACATGAAAACTCTGTCCGAAACAACAAGAATAATGGGGACCATGACAAATGATGGCATGTGTCATCGTCGAGTCTGATCAATTGTGAAATTGTAGAGTCTGGAATATGAATGGTCTGGAATAAGTATCTGGAGAATCTGAATAGACCTGTGACTACATATACACCCCCTTTCTCCCATACTTATCGGAAATATGGGAGTCAACCAAGTTGGGAGAAGACAAGATAATACATAAATATGGGGAGAAAATAAAACATCACTTAGCCCATCTTGATTTTTTTTATTCTCTCTATTTTTTTCCTTTTTTCAAAAGACTTGCGAACGGCTTTTTCTTATACACGCCTTTCCCCTGTCTCTTTTTTTTTAACTTGAATCTCAGCCCAAAAAGGGGCCCAATATCTATCTTTTTAAAAAAAACTTGAACTTCGACTCCGACCCCTTTTCTAACTCAGACACCTTTTTTGCTACTCTAAGCCATGGACTGAAATTTCGCGAAATTTCGACGAAATTTCGATTTCGATGGGTATCGGGTCTCGAAACTACACTGTATATCGATTTCCAGGGTTTCGGCCGAAATATCGCGAGATATCGCCGATATCTCGGCCCATCTCGATATCGCGGCCGACATATGGAATCTTTGAATAGAAAATTCAGGGAAAGGTCGAAATATACCGAAATATCGGCCGAAACATCTCCATTTCGCCCGACTTCGTGCAGAGGCTACTCCATCATCTTCCAAGACCTTTGTCCTTTGAGGTAAGCCAAATTATGATAAATCTTCTTCAAATCCATTAATTGTTTTAGGGATTTCACTGTTAGGATGTTGATATAGCTTGCCATGGTGTTTAATTGGAGAGATTTCCCCAAAATTAGGTGTAAATTTGGAGAAGAAAATTGGGGCTTTGTGTTTTTTTTTGCACAATAGTGCTAGCTATGATGATTGTATCGCAGATCTGAAGTTAACATGAAGTAAGACATTTTTGGAGAACATTTTCTTGGATCTATGTTAGAGGAAATTAAGGTTTTTGAGGTTTAATGTGGAACGATACTGAGTTGTGGTATTATATATTCGGATCTTGAGTTTTGGAAGTAGAAATCATAGTCAGGAAATTTTTTTGGATTAATAAAATTTAAAAATATAGAAAATCCGAAAATCATTTGTTAAATATTTACGTTTTTGTTCATATTTTGTGTCAATTACGTAGTCTTTCTTGAAAATGGTCCCCTAATTTGTAGATCTAAGATCCTAATGTATAGATCCAAGGTCCTTTTTCTGTAAATCGGAAAAGTAGGTGTTAGAAAAATTAAATATATAATAATTCCGAAATTAAAAAAATAAAATAATTTGTATATTCATAAGCAGTTGCATTGTATGCGAACTTAATGTTTGTTCTTGATTTTCCTCGCAGATTTCAACGTTCATATTCACCATGGCACATTCTGCCACATTCTGTTTTCGGTTCCGGTTCTTAATTTGCATATTCACCATGGCACATTCTGGTTCCGGTTCTGGATCTGACAATTCTGATGATCAGATGGAAGAATTCAGTGGGGACATTGGCTGGAGGTATGCGTAAGCTCCTGATGGAAATAAGGCGAAGCCGTAATGTAATTTTTTTGGGAAGAAGTTGGGAGGAGGCGGGATCACAAGGATGAAGCAACATCTTGTTGGCAACAACAAGAATGTTGCCAAGTGCACGCGTTGTCCCAAAGATGTGAGGGACAAGGTCAAGGCGAGCTTGGACGGAAAGAAGGAAAAGGAGACGGAGAGAGTAAGAAGGGAAGAACAAATGAAGGAGTTCATCTTCGAGAAAGAATTCAACGTCATTTCTGATTCAGACGACGATGATTTTGTGTACCCCGCCGACATTCAGACTGCATCAGAGAGGAGGGCATACAGAAGGGCTACACAAGAATCATTGAGGAGCGAGTTCGAGAGGAGAGAACTCGGTGGTGCACGGGGCGGCTTATATGGTGCAGGTGGGAGTGGGAGTGGTTATGGAGGCGCACCAGTACCACCACCCACCAAGAAACACAAGGGGAAGGGAATTGAGCCCTTCTTGACGAGGAGCGGATCCACGCAATATAAGGCGCAAAGATCCGAGGCAGAAAACAGTGAAGGGAATGTTCACCAATGCACGAGAAAGGGTGGGAAAAGCTATCAGCAAGCTCTTCTTTGGGGAGAGCATTCCTGCCAACATTGCAGGCGGGCCATTCTTGCAGCATGCCATTGATGAGATCGCTGCAACGGGAACGGGAGTGAAGGCTCCTACATCCTACGAGATCATGAACAAATATCTGGGGATGGAGAAAGAGGAGATGAATGAGTACATCGCCGAGTTGATAAGGAGATGGCCAGAGTATGGGGTGACATTGATGTGCGATGGGTGGACGAGCTACACAAGGAAGCAGATCATCAACTTCATTGTTTACTGCGATGGGAAGACAATTTTCTTGAAATCTGTTGATGCATCTGAGCATGTGAAGGACCACAGGTACCTTCTGAAGTTGATGAAGGACGTTATAAAGGAGGTTGAGAAGGAGCACATTGTGCAAATTGTGACAGATAACGGCAGCAACTTCAAGAAGGCTGGTGAAACAATTATGAAGTCCAGCAGCTACGGAATTTTCTGGACACCGTGTGTTGCGCATTGCATTGACTTGATCCTTAAGGATTACAGTAAGAGGAAGCTCGTCTCAAGGGTGGTGGAGAAAGCACGAATGATCACCACATTGATCTATAACCACAGCAAAGTGTTGGCACTAATGAGGCGGATGTGCAATGGGGAGTTGGTGAGGCCTGGCATCACAAGCTTTGCAACCAATTTTATAGCGTTGCAAAGCCTCAAGCAACATAAGACGGGTTTGAAAACCATGTGTTGCCAGGGTGAGTGGTTCGAGATACCTGAAGCTCAGACTGAAGGACGGAAGGTGGAGATATTGATCAATGATATCTCCTTTTGGGATGACGTGACTCGGATCACGAGGATCATGGATCCAGTTGTATCTGCATTGCGGATTGTGGATGGCGACAAGAAGCCCACCATGGGAGTAATCTACGAGGCAATGCGCTGCATGAGAGAGAAGGTCAGAGAAGCGGTTGGGAAGGGATCGAAAGCATGGTTAGACATCATAGACGAGCGATGGTCCAAGATGCTCTCACATCCTCTTCACAAGGCCGGTATGTATTATGTAAAAATGGTTTTTTTGTCAATTATTAAATTTCTATAGTTGGTTGTTGGACATCATAAATGAGCTTATTACTTTATGTGCAGCTTATTACTTCAATCCTAAGTACCACTACAAGAATGGACTTGGTACAAATGGTGACCTCCTATCAGCCGTACAGATTGTGGTGGAGAACCTCGTCAAGGACGAGAAGTTACAGATCATGTGCATGAATGAGGTACTAATGTACTATCCTCAATTTCTACCTAAATTTGGAGTCACAAGATATTTGGGTTGAACCTATTTGTGCGTTGTGCAGGTTAAGTATTACCGAGATGCGTTGGGATCCTTTGGTCGGATTACTGCGGTCAACGGTCGTGGCAATACTCTTCCTGGTAGGGACGGAGGCAAATAAAACCATTACTTGTGTGTTCATTTATTTGTACTTATGATTTCTGTCTTTTTCTTTTTTTTGCAGCCGAATGGTGGATGTTATACGGGATGGAAGCTCCCAACCTTCGAAGTGTGGCAGTGAAAGTGTTGTCTCAAACTGCATCTGCTGGCAGTTGTGAGAGGAACTGGAGCACGTTCAATTTGATACATTCAAAGAGAAGGAACAGGTTGGGAGAAAAGAAGCTCAATGACCTTATCTTCGTGCATAACAACTTGAGGCTGAAATTGAAGCATGCAACGGAGGGACATGACAAAGATGACTATACGGACCCTATTGATCTTGCATACATTTTCAAGATGCACGATGACGATGCTGATGAGGACGTTCTCCAAAGGTGGATGGATTCCAATGGTGCCCCAGTTCTCCATCAGCCAAGTGGAAGACCGAATGAGAACATAAGCCAGCAAATGGGAGCAGACGTTGGTGACTTTTTGGCAAGATCCGGGCGGATTACAGACCCTGTTGGAGGGTTGAAGGGCGAGATTGATGCAGCTGTTTATGAAATTCTCTCGAGTAGCTCCAAATCCAAGTCAAAGTCAAAGGATAACAGTGGAGATGATGATGATGATGACGATGTTGGTCGTGCTGGACCTGTTGGTGGTATGGAGTCAAACTCAGGTGGGTCAGAAGGGAGTGATCGTGGATCACAAGCTACCAGACTTGAGGAAGGCCTACAAGCATGACGTGAATATATGGAGAGACAACGGAACACACACGGACAATTTGTTCCAAGTCCGGGTGCAGGGCCTACGGATTACGAGTACGGTCGAGGCCATCGTCCAACCGACAGCTACATGGAAGATTTGACATCATCTGTAGGTTCTTTGAGCTTCATGGATATTGACAGCCCATATCGCGGAGGAGCACAAAGTCCTTTAGGCGGATATGGATCGTCGCACGATGAGAGATCATTTGGCGTCTTCCCGGAATACTTTTAAGCTCCTCCTCCAGGACCTCCTCCTCCTCGGTACGCACCTCCGGCATATTCATATGGTTACAGTGGATATGGGCGATACAGTAGCGGAGACAACTACCAAAGTAGCCAACCTGAGCAGAGCCAGGGCAGTTTCTTTGGAGGTGACAGCTACGGTTTCTTCCCTGAGTACTACACGCCAGTTCCTCCTCCTCCGCAGAGATCTTCTCCTACTCCGTCGTCATCGTCCCGAGGATCTCAGGGCAGTAGTTCGCAGCCTCGCCGTGCCACTCATGATATCGGATCCAGTGTTGCTTATCCTCGACTCGGGATGCTCATAGGCATCGATGACCAGCAATACAGGCAGTATGTGATGGATTACAAGGACATGTACTCGTACATGACATGGGAGAACTAATGCGAGTTCATAGAATCTGCGATGCGCTATGAGAGACAGCAAGGAAGGGGGGGCATTCAGATCCACCACGGAACTCCTGGTTCTGAACAAAACATGTCACCAGGGCAGGTACTATATTTTAATCTTTAATCTTTTATTGCTTTTATCAGAAATATGCATGTTCTTAATAATTTTCACTTGTTGTAACTTGTATTGTATTTGTAAGACTAGACTATTACTCTTTCTTATTATGTATTAACAATGTTACAACCATGGTTTCAACTTTTATATATTAACTGTCTTATGAGATTTCGGTCGAGATAGATTGTATAAAGGGGTGGAGATCCTCAATTGCAATGATATGGATAAAATATGTCATTTCGACCCCATATCGATCGAGACATGTTGCTTGGGTTCCAACAATATGACCACCGATATGACCGATATGGCCGATATGACCGATATGTCTATATAAAGGGTATAGATGACCAATATGTGTGAAATAATTGTGTATTTGTATGTTATTTATTATTCTAATAACTTGGAATATCGAAATTTTCAATAAAATTGGAAAAAAATCGGATTTTTGAGCCTTTTCCGACTTTTCCACCGAAATCGGCGAAATTTCCCGAAATTTCGGCGAAATTTAAGTATTACAACTTACCAAAACGAGATCGAAATCGAAATTTTGAACCTTGCTCTAAGCCATCGGGCCCGCACTAGCCCCTTGAAGTCAACCCCCCTCAATTTTTTTTCGAATGACCATCAGCCCACTTGGGCATTTACAAAACAAAAGATTTTTTAAAAAATAAGGGCCATCGGACTCTAGAGTTCCCCATCGTGGGAACCCTCTCGATAATCAGCGCCGCCCCCGTATGGGGCATTTCTAGAGAAGACATAAGTTGCAATCGCGGTTGCTGAGGAGCTCAGCACGAAGAGGGAAGGGGCTCCGCTTTCTGCGCCTGAAGGGTCTCGAGGAGAGCTCCACCTGCGAGGAGATGTCATGCGAGTCATGCGCGGCCTGGAGTCGATTTTGTGTGTGAGGAAGAGATGCGAGAGGGGGATTACAGTTAGGGTTCCCCCGATGGGAACCGACCTGAAGTCGCGCTTGGAGACGCCGCTCGGGCTGCCATCAAGGCCCTAAATGTTGGTTTCGATTATCATTTAGCTAACCGATCGAAACGAAATTTCGATGGAATTTCGGTCAAAATTCGATCGAAATTTCGATTATTTCAATCATTTTTTGTACTAGGATCCTCATATTTCGGCCATTTCGGTCAAATTTTGATTTCGACAGGATATTGATGCCTCCGCCTGCGTGGCTGCGCCGCCTGGAGGCCGACGGCCCACGTCTGGGGGTTCTTCAAAGATGGGGTTACGAAAAGCTGGGGATTGGAGCGTGCCTCCGCCGGCTGATGGAAGGCGCGAGATGTCGCCGGGAGATGCCGCGACAGGATCGCCAGATGACGCACCATGCGGTCGGAGAAGAAGATGCTTGAGGGCTTTGTTGGGCGCCTAAGACCTTGGGATTAAGCTCATGTGCGGGATGTAGTGCCGCCACGTTAAAGGCAAGGCGTCGGCGCAAGGAGAAGAGTTTCCCTGCCTGGGAGCATTTCGTACGGATCTGGAAAAAAATTAGTTGGATGTGCGCAGCTTGGAAAACAATCGATTCACCGCATGAGATTCGACAAGAAGATGATCTCATGGACTGCGCGGAGAGGAACAGGAGGCACTTGAAGAATCTAGCCTAGCAAAAATTAGGGTTTCTTCGAAAACCCTAGAACCTCTCGAACATGAACCGATCTTGAACAATATGAATCATCTTTAAGAACAATCGAATCTCGAATAAAAGTAACGAATCGTGAAATCCTCGAGAATCGAACCGCTCTGATACCATGTTAGAAAATAGAGAATGTGGAAGCGGAATGATAACAGAGCATTAACAGAATGATAAAACATGAAAGAACACAAGAAGATTTCTAAACCCTACTTCCTAAGGAGCGGGATGAAACCACAAGAGAAGCACTCAAAGGGGCGGATATAGGGTGGAGCATTGGGCTCGACCCGACCCAACCCGGTAAAGCCCGGCCCGAGCCAATCAATTTTCCGTGGCCAAGTCGATGCCCGCTTTTTCAACAAAATGAGGACCCGGGTCGGGCCCAAGGGCCCGCAGGATCTGGCTCGGGTTCGGGTCGAGGTCGGGATCAACCCGCACTTATTTTGATTTCATGAAGTTGTACTTCGATTCCAATTTATTGTTATGGATATAATTCATCCAATACACATGAATATTGGACCGTATTGTTACGATATAATCTTACTATTGATGTTAGGATAAGATAGACCTCCTCATCTTGTTATCACAAAGAGCTCCTCATCTTGTTAGGATAAGATAGATTAGAATTTTGATTCAAATCAATTAGAGTCAATTTGAATTTTATTCTATTTTGTAACCCCACCCCTCCTATATAAATGGGATGGTAGTCTATTGTTTAGATAGTTCAGATGATATGAAAAATTGAGATTTTATTTCTATCTCCCTCTCTCGTCTCTCACTCTTCCCCGCGCGGTCTTCGCGTTTCTTCTTCTTCGAACCTCGCGCATCCGGCCCTTCTCTTCTCAATTCCTCCTATCTCTTCTACCAAATAAATTTCCACAATCAAAATAATTTTTTCATCTTTGCAAAATTCCTATTTTGCATCATTTGGTAGCAGAGCATGGCATCTAGATCGTCCTCACGTTATGGCGATCCCTCCCGTCATTCACGCAAAAAGTCCAACGGATCTCGCTCCAACGACCGTGCATGGCATGCCAAGATTAGACAAGCATTATCTAATGTGCTCCAAGTTTGTGCCAATATACAAGCATTGGCGTCACATATACGAGAGCCACGGAATATCGAGACATTGGCATGCCAACTAGAAGAGAATGCCGCCAAATCGAAGTCTCCCACTACTGAAGCTGTTGTCCAGATTTTTGACAAATAAAACCTCGCCGTCGATGATGATTTGCTCGTTGTCCAGGCTGTTTCAGAGGAGGAAAACGTCGACCTGCTTGTTGTCCAGGTATTTTCAGACTCGCAAATTCATTGGAAATGGACCTACACCGCCCTCTCGCGAACCCCCTCCACCACCCTCGCACCTCCCCTAATCGTTGCACATGCACCCCCAGCCCCAACTCCAGCCCCTCTCGTTACCCCTACACCCCCTGCGGCACAACCTCTAGCCCCCGCGCCCGCTCCCCCCACCCCCGCTCCCCCTGCGGCACAACCCCTAGATCCCGCAACCCTTCCTGCCACCCATAATGTCGCCCACGTACCTCCAGTCCCCCCCCCACCCCCACCCTCCCCATCGCTGTCCAACTCCGCCACCCATCATCTCATTCTTGCACCACCGCCGACCCCTTCTCCTAGCCCTACTTCCCCCACCAATGCCACTGTCACCCCTCTCATCCCTCGGCCCTATTTCACGACATCCACCATCCGCCAGCTCCTCAACCACCGCAGCTTGGTCCCTCCAGACTGCAGCCAGTGCGTCGCCCATCAGCCCCCTTCTCGCGCAACCACCCTTTCGCCCATCCCACGCCACCACCCCGTCAACGCCGACCACCCCACACCTCCATCGACCTCTCCTCAAGCCCGCTCCGTCGTCGTCGCCATGGCTCGATCTCGAGCCACCGATGCAGCCAAAACTCAAGCTTTAGGGTTTAGCGCTGCCCATGTCAAGGAAGGAGAGAACGAATCTCTTGGATGCTTGGAAAATCTCCCTCGAGGCAACCCCATGAAGTTAGGGATTTGGCATGGCTCTCAAAAATTTACAAAAGAACACCTAATCTTAAAACAAATTGCATAAAGGTTAAAGATGGTGGGCCTTTAAGAGAAGATATTTTAAATGAAGGGGTACGAAAATTACAACCCACCCCCTGCTGTAGAAATATTTATAGGGGGTGCTGGAAAAATGAAATCCGAGTGGCCTCCTTACCCAATTAGGATTAGGATCATGGGTTTCACATATTTAAAGGCCACATGGCTTAATTCATTGCCACATCTCCTCCTCTATTATATTTGTGCTATTGCTTTGCTATGGGATCTCCAAAGGCCGAGTTGTTCTACATGAAGATGCCACATCAGTTTTTTAAGCACCATATCAAGGGGATGGAACCCGGATGGGCGCCCGCATTCGCACCACACATGTTATTCCGTCAATCCTTCGCACCATGCACGCCTGGATTCCGCCGTTTGCTCCACATCAGTTCTTCCATGGGATGATCGAGAACGTTGAATTAAATTTATCAACCTTCAAGCCTGCAGATCCAGCAATTCGTCGGAAGACGAATTTTTCAAGCAGAGGAGAACTGATGTAACATGAAACAGATAAATAGGGTCTCATTTTCTACTTTTTATCCATTAATTAAAGGTTAATTTTATTTACGTTTATTCGAGTCGTCGCATTTTTATTTAAATAAAAGAGATCGCATGTCAAATTAGTTAGTCGGATTCAATTTGAATTTAGAATTTAATTAGTTAGAGTCAAATTAGGATAAGATAGATTTGACTTTTGATTCAAATCAATTAGAGTCCATTTGAATTTTATTCTATCTTTGTAACCCCACCCCTCCTATACAAAGGGGATGGTAGTCTATTGTTTAGACAGTTCAGATGATATGAAAAATTGAGATTTTATCTCTATCTCCCTCTTTCGTCTCTCTCTCTTTCCTCGTGCGGTCTCCGTGTTTCTTCTTCCACGAACCTCACGCATCTGACGTGCCTTTTCTTCTCAATTCCTCCTATTTTTTCTACCAAATAAATTTCCACAATCAAAATAATTTTTCCATCTTCGAAAAAATCCTATTTTGCATCAAGCAGCTAGCCCTCTCAAATTCCCTCACCCTCTGCTCGCTCGCTCCCTCTCCCTCACCTGTGTTTCAAAATAGTTTCTCACAGAAGCAGATAATAAAAGGGATTGTTATCAAAAGGGTGTGAAAATTAGTATACAATGTTCTTCAATGGTTGATTTTTAGACATTTTTACAACAATGCATCATAAAGCTGTGATATTCAAGAAGAGGCCATTTAACAACATTCAAAAACTGTGCAAGGACCTCTGAAAACTAAGGGGCATGCCCTCATAATCAACATACTAGTGCCGTCCCAATTGGAAGTATGTGTGACAAAAAAAGTTCAGGCTTAGTATAATAAGCTCGTGTTAAGACATTGTAAGTGGTTAGAAAGCGTATCTCAATAAGTTCAATTCATCAAATTCAAGCAAAAGCTTAAGCTCAACATCCCAAACAAGCCAAGTTCGAGTTGAGCATAGATCAAACTTGACCCATAAAAGTATACTTTTGCATAACATCCCTGGAGTGTTGTAGATCTTGAACACTATTCAACTTTGTCTAGTTTGAGTTTAGAACTTTTCAGCTTGTTAACTCGACCCGATAAGAATATATATAATATATGTATACATATTATTTACATTATTTGCATTACTCAAACATGAATTTGCCTAAGGTAGTTGGTTTGGGCAATGGATTAATGTATTTTAGATCTTAAATTAGAAATCAACAAGTTGCAATTTATTCTTTACTTTGAATTCAAAAGCACGAGTTCCAATTGGTTTTCTTCTCTTTGATTGGGGAACTCTTTAATCAATGGCAAGATTCAAAATATCGATATCGTATCGATTAGCTCGAAAAGAGATATATTGATGATATCGGTGGAAATCTCGGAAATGCCTCAAAAAGCGATTTTTTCGTAAAACAATATCATCCTAGTACTTAAAATAAAAAAATAACATATAAATACATTGTTAGAAGAGCGATCCTATGAGAGCAAAAAGTTGTGAGAGCATGGGAGGGATGATTCTGGACCACATGATTCACCCAGGAGAGAGAAGACCAGGAGAGAGAAAACAGAATCATGTGGTCCAAAATCATTCCTCTCATGCTCTCACAATTTTTTACTCTCATAGGATCACTCCTCTACATTCTTATATGCAAGAATGATGTGTCTTTAGTAGGCCTATACACAGTATATCACACATATCGTTGGTTGTCAATGCTAATTGTTGATTGTTGAGTGGTCAATGGTGAAATTCAATCACACATATCGTTGGTTGTCAATGCTAATTGTTGACTGTTGAGTGGTCAATGGTGAAATTCAAACAATAACAGCTTAGAGACATAAAGGACGTATTTAGCACATTAGCTTTATATCACGTCGTATATTATGTATAAACAATATGTTGAGCTATATAAGATATCAAACAAATAAGCAGATGAGTATAATGACATACAATTTTTAAAGAATGACATTCATAATCATAATTTTGAATGAATGAAGATGTATTAAAATGGATTAGAAACAAAGTTTTCTACCGAACTAAAGAAATCAATGCCTGTCATGAATCGATAGGTCCAAAATTTGATATATATATATATAGGGGTAGGGATATATCACAGATATTGGTGGAAATCTTAAAAAAATGGACCAGACAATTTTTTTCATGAATTAAAATCATCTTATTTCTTAAAACAATAAGGTATGAATACAAGCATTTTTAAGAGAAAAAAGGGTGAGATCTTGAGGTAGGATTCACCACAAAAATTGCAACGAATACATACTTATATACATGAAGGAGATGTGTTTAGCGTATTAACGATACTACATTGCATAAGAGATATCTGAAATGAAACAAACAAATAGCGTGCACTTAGCATGTATACTATATAGTAAATCATTAATGATAACCAGAAATATGAAAGAAGATAGTCTATTATAGATTAGAATCTAACATTTCTCATGAACTAAGATAATCAATACCAAGGGCACGTCTTGGATCCATATCAATAGATCACTAATACTTGCTATTAGAAATTCAGGAAGTTTTTCATGTCAGATTTGTATCCATGTGTGTCAATACATGGAGTGGCTATATAAAATATTGAACAAATCAGCCTATTAATCTTGCAAAGTTAAAATTTGTCTTCCGAGCTCCTTGCCTCATAAAAACAAGTAGTGAAATCAAGCAAGATTGCGTAGAAGATATAGTATTGGTATTAACAAGATATCGACATCATCAATCAGATTGGTGGAAAGTATGCATTAAATGCTTCAAATTCCCTTGATACTGGTGTTATGAGATGATAATATATCGCTCGATATCACTCGATATCGACATAGTGGATGATATCGATATTGTTAACTTGCTGATATGGATATATCGAGGATATAGCAGGATATTTCGATCCATGACCAACGGTAAAGAGCTAAACACCCAACTTACCTCCAAGGTTTGAGATATCGTCGATATATCAATATCAACATGGGACCGATATCAGTATCGTTATGACAATATTCACTCCTTTTATGATCGTGTCTTTACCAATGTGCGTCGATATTGGCGATATTTCGACGATATATCACTGATATATCAAAATATCATATCGACACCATGATATGGTGAATATATCGACATTTAAAACCTTGCTTACCTCTCTATAAAAGGTTTAATATTTACAAATAGGCACTTTCCGGTTATTTTAAATTATGAGAGTGGGAGTTATAAACTACCAAATAATAATTTTTATATGACACGACTCGATATGCATAGTCCGGTTTAGTCCACCATATTGAGCTTGGTTGAATTCGATCTCAAGCTTGGGCGTGAGTTTAATACATGAGTTGGAGTTCGAGTTGTGATTGACTCGACTCGTTAAGCTCGCTAAACACCCTCATATATGAACTGCGATTTAAAATTCAAATAATATTTCATTCCTTGTAATGTTTGAATAAATGAAGTGAAATTCTAAAACTAAAACTAGATTTTTAAGTGAGGGATTCGATATATTGGCTCAAATTCAGCTTGAGCTCAATCCAATCAAACTTGAATCCAACATATTGAACTCAATCAAGTTTGAACTGGAGTTCAAGTTCATGTCCAAGTCGAGGTCAACTCACTAATCGATTAGACACTCCTAGTTCGAAGTAGACTTTATAAGGGTTGAGAACTACTTCGAATCACGCTGTCAGTTTCGAGATACTGATACGGTCAGTTTCGACCAATACACAATGAATTGTCTGCACTAATTCTTTAGGGGTGACTTCCTATATAAACAATATTTTGCTATTGAGTTTCTTCACATCTTTCCCTCTCTGAAGCCTCTTCAGCAGGTTCACTCGATTATCCCTTTATCTTTTCCCTGCTGTTGCAATATATCTTCCATTGCATTCTTAAATTTGCATGCATACATAAGTATACTTACATACATACACACTATATATGAGATTTAGGCATATTCCTGAAGCAAGATCAACATAAAGATAACTGAAATACATGGTTTTTCGTCCCTGAAAAATGTAAAACTTTTTTCCATAAGCTTCTGAATATTAACAATAAGTATCAAAAAGGAGTTACAAAGATCAAATGGCCGACAAATTTCGTGCACGCTCTATAACATTTTGATAAATGACTAAAACGTAACATTTTGATAAATGACTAAAATGTTCTTTATACCTGAACAGGGGCATAGCTGATAGGTGGAAGAGGAGCAGAACCGGGCAAAGGTACTTGCGCAACTGGATATCCACTATATGGATCGTACGGTGGAGGTGTAATGTACCTTAACATGTGCATTAACAGGTTCAATCAAAAATTCCAAAAAATGGCGCATAGAGCTAACATTTCTCCAAAATTGCCATAATTTATTCCTGGTACCAGCTTGTTAGAAATGATGAAAATGATCCTTTTACTTCTCAATAGGGAATCAAAAGAATAAATAATAGAGCAAACATGGCAGCATTGTCTGTAGTTAATTTTCTACTATGCATAATATAACATTTAAAAAATGTGAAAGGACAACTACTCGAGGTTAATAGTAGTTAAAATTCTGGTGTTAAGGAATCCATTGCATTCAATGTATTTGTCTTCGACTCCCAACCATGGCCTCAAATTTCAGCAAAATTCAGTCGAATTTCTGTCGAATATCGATATCCAGTCGAAATCGAAATTCGACCGAAATGACCGAAATTGACCGAAATATGGGGGTCCTAGTAAAAAAATGACCGAAATTTCGGTCGAAATTCCACCGAAATTCCATCGAAATTCTGTTTTGGTCGGTACCGAAATGGTGACCGAAACCGACATTTAAGGCCTTGCTCCCAACTTCTACAAAAAAACTAAAAAAATGCCATAATAAATCAACTGCTCTCAGTGTCCTTTTTCCTAATTTTACATGAATCCAGAAAATGTTCTCAGTGTCCTTTTTCCAGATATCCCGTGAGAAGAAAAGCCAATAGATCCAACAAGTTCAAAGAAACAGAAATTTCAGAAAGGACCAAAATCTACTTTAACAAGATAACTGGGAAAAAGTACATTGAAGCTTCTCCTTTCAGATGTATTACTCGAGACGGAAACTGAACCTTAAAAATCCACAATTAATTTTAATAAGGTCAGAAAATCCTCTCAATAAAATAAGCTAAATTACCATTTGCAATTACAACTTAATTGGTATCATAGGATTAGGATGACTACCAGAAGAGTACCACTCAACCGATCAACACTTAACATTAAGAAATTGACCCAGCAGGACCGCAACATCAGTAGTGTTATTGCCAAGGTCGAAAATATAAATATCGATATCGTATCAGCCAGACCAAAACGGGATATATCGGAGATATAACAGGATATGTCGACAATAGCGGTTGGAAATCTCGAAAAAGGCGCAAAAAAAGAATTTTTTCACAAATTAAGATCACCATAGTTCTTAAATCAATAAATAGCACACAAATATACGCTTATATGAAAGAATGAGGTGCATATAGCACACCAATGCACATTATACCTGTATATCAATACTATCAATGCAAATTGTTGACTATTGAGAGGTATTAGAAAGGAAATGATGTAATCCAAACAACTTAGAGACATAAAAGATGGATATTTAGCACATTAGTTTTATATCACATTGCATATTATGTATGAACAAAACACTAAGCTATATCGGATATGAAACAAACAAGCAAATGAATATAACAACACATGCTTTTTAAAGAACATCATTCACAATATTCAAGAAAGAAGACGAAATTAAAATAAACTAGAAATAAAACTTTATAACTAAATTGAAAAAAATCGAAGTCAATTAGTATGTCGCAGATTTGTGATTCAGTATCACTATACTACTAATATTAACTAAGTATCAACTGTTAAATATTAATACAGCAACATGTACAGTATATGCATGCAAACTTTCCTTGATCGACTCTAGAGTTGTTTTATCCCCATTGCCAAAAGAGAGGGGGAAGCTCTCTGTTCACAAAATATATAAATTATATTGTGTTTTTATATGGGGACTAGCTACAAAAACAATCCCAAACAATTCGATCCAAAGTTTAAAAATAGGTGATACTAAGAAATAGTGGCCCAATATCAAATGGTATCGATCGATATCATGCGATATTCGAAGAAATTTCACCAGAAATCTTAAAATTTTGACCTATATACCGATATCTCGCGAGATGTTGGTCGATATCATGTAAATCGGTATGCGTGATAATAACAAAATCCTCTTCTCGTCAATAATCGCCGATATGTCACGATATTTAGTACAATGTTGTTGCAACCTAGGTATACTGTGAACAAGAATATACACACTATATGCATGGAGCCAGTCCTGGAGACTTCATTATTCAACTGCACTCACAGCTTGTAAACATGGGATCGAATTTCGCCGAAATTCGACCGAATTTCGATTTCGGAGGGTACCAAAATTCAACCGAAATAATCTATATCAACCGAAATTTGGGGGGCCTAGTTCAAAAACAGATCAAAATGACCGAAATTTCGGTCGAGTTTCGACCGAAATTTCATTTCGGCCAATCACCGAAATCCAACATTTAAGGCCTTGCTTGTAAATAACGAAGACCTCAAACTTTGAGGCCCTTAGTAGTAGGGAGACAATGTCTCCCTTCATCGATCTTCAATAAAGACGTCCACAAAGCTTAACAATTGGAGGTATTCATGTTGACCAAAAAGTGGATTGTTGATGCCGTTTTTAAAAAAAATCTGAATGTCTATTCGAGTTCAATTAAAATCTTTGTATTAAAATTGGATCAAAATTTTAAGAGAAAATATTAGAACTTGTTTTTTTATAATTAGAAGTTACAAATGATCAATCAGTTTAAAATTAGATTTAATATGTGTGCCACCAATGATACTATTTCCAACTCCAATATTATTGCTTCTACCCGAGCAAGTGATGGGTTACAAAATTATGTACTTCTACATAACATGGGAGAATCTCTGAGGGAGTTCAAGATGCGAAAACACGGTGGTGTAGGAAGCGGCTAATATGATGTCGATGGCAATGGGAGTGGTTTTGGAGACCCACGACATTTATTTCTATGAACGAAACATTTCATCATTTCATTAATCATTACCAATCAAAAAGTATCGTCTATTTTTGTGAACAAAAGATGTGTTATAGGTGTTGTTAACTTAGTCATTTCATTTCCAATATCTACCGGTACTTAGCAATCAACATTAACAACAACGATATATGTGATATGACCAATATTTCCGATAAATGTATGGATGAGCAATGTGTATGATATAAGTGTGTATTTGTATGTTAGTTATTGTTTTAAGAACTTGGATGATTTTAATTTGTGAAAAACAAAAATGGCTTTTTAAGCCATTTCCAAAATTTCCAATGATATCATAGATATATTCGTGATAGATCCTTTTCCAGACAAACCAATACGATATTGATATTTCTAAGTATGGTTCAAGATCATTGATTTGTTTTCGATGAAAATGCTTCCATTTCGATGCTGACCAATACGATATTGATATTTCTAAATATGGTTCAAGGCCATTGGTTTGTTTTAAATGAAAATGCTTCCATTTCGATCTATTTGCTTTGGAGTAGGTGTGTTGAACAACATTATGAAGTAGCAATATATTTCCCTATCCAAGGTTGTTGGTAGCCCTTTCAACATTTGTAACTAGATTTAAGTAGTTCAATTTTAAAGCAAGACCTTGGTAGAATTAGATCATAAGATCATATGCATAGGAAAACAAAAAACTAAAGATAGGCAAACAGTGTGGACATTTGATAAACATGGTGACGAAGGTGAGAGACACAATATCGAAGCCCCCATTACCAAGGTGATAATGAACATCCTCCATGTCGCCACCGATCAAGATGATGTTCCACATGTACTTCGGCCTCACAGGTTCGGTGTACTTCCCCTCATCTTTATTAAGAATGCCTTTGCATTTTTAGTCACCTCTGCTATCTTATAATCTTATTCACATCAAACATGCCATCATGTGACACATTCACATCTATGTTCACCTGTCTCGAAGCAGCACCTTCCTCCTGCCTTTTTATGCCCACTTTGGCTTCGTTAGCAGCATCCAGTTACAATCTGAGCAGAGATGGGGATCGCAATAACAAGATTATCGCTCGCAAACTACATGGAGTTCTCAAGAGTCACCTCCGGCTTCTCACAAAAGCACCGCACCGTCTACTCATAGCACATATTAAGAACAGTGAGGATAGTGTAGAGCAATGTCAAGACATCATCAACATTGTTTTATTTCACTACATTCTCACTTTTTTTAGCATGGATGAGGGAAATCTATAGGATATTGATGGATTCCTGGATTTGTTCAGAGCAAATTCACATGTCATCAATGAGGTAAATGTCATCCATGTTGAGTAATAGCTCATGTGGGAGGTCAACAATGTGAACAGCTCGGCGATGTGTTTTTTTTTGAAACCAACATTTCGGGGGAGGCACGGCACGGTGCTCGCCCCAAACTTTTTATTAAAAAAGCGAAGAAGCAAAAGAGAGAGCGATACATAGTTAAAGGATCGAGTAGATCCCACAAAAAGCCCAAAAAGGAGACGCATTACATCGAAGACCAATCATTACAAAGCGTAGCTGAATGCGCCAGAATATTCTCCTTGTAGAACCTTTGTCCCCTGAAAATCGTCGAGTTACGCCCAAGCCATATCGCCCAAATGCACGCCAGCGGACGAAGGAGCTCCCCTCGAGCCCTATCTTTATTAGTCCGCAGAGAGTCCCAAAAGGCCAGAGAAGAGGAATTTTTGACCCACGGAATTCGGGCATGCGCCCAGATGGCAGTAGTGTCGGGGCAAAGGAAGAAAAGGTGCTCTAAAGTTTCCAGACCGCCACCACAAAGCGCACAAGCCGTAGAATCGAACCCCGCGAAGAACCTGGTGCACCTATCACGAGTCAAAAACCTCTCGCGTCTGAACAGCCGGAGAAAACAAGCGACCCTCTCCGGGAGCTTCATTCGCCAGATAAAGTTAATATCCATGCACATGAGGTCCTGATGCTGCGTATCCTGCTGCAAAATAGCCCTGAACGCACGCCTCGTGGAGAAGACGCCATCGCGCCATACCCAGTGATCCCGATCACCCGAAGGTCTGGGCGCATCCTTAAGCAGGTCGAGGAGAGCCAGGAGGTCATCGAACTGCTGATCAGAGAGGTTACTGGCGAAGGACGGGAACCAGTCATCCCCCAACCAAGAGGAGGCCACCGACGCCCGAGAATCACGCGCCAAAGCACAGAGGCGTGGGAAGGTATCACCGAGAGGGGCCACACCTGCCCACTTATCCCGCCAGAACAAGGAGTTACCATCCCGGAGCACTGGATTGAAGAGATGAAAATAGCGCGTAGTAACAGATAAAATCCCTCGCCAGAAAGGGGTTCTGGAGTGGCGATCCTCCAAATCCCGCACCATCTCCACCCCAATAGACAGCAGATCACGCAGAAAGGAAGGGAATACGGGTCAGCGATGCCAACACAAATGGTGGGGTTGAAGAGGTGTGGATCGAATGAGTTGGCAACGACTAAGGAGATGTCAACAAAGCAAATGTCTGGGTGGAGGCGAAGAGATCATATCGACTTGATGGCATTAGAGCAATAGGAGGGAGGAAAGAAGATGTTGTTTGCTAGTGTGGGGGTCCTCAACGCAATAAGGAGTATGGCAATGTTAAACAACCGCACGCATCACGTCGACACAACCATAATCAAAAAGGACGCAAAATCCACCAAAGCTGGAGAACGTTGTTTTTGAAGTGTGATCCAACCGAGAGCTTCCATCCAAGTGTGATGTTGCGGTGGTGGGAGTTGAGAAAGGGAGTTTGGGTTTTGAAACTGAGGAGATGGGTAGGATTCGAAAGGTACAAGTCCAATGCTCGAACACGTGTGGTGTATCTATTGTAATGTTGGGTAAAAATGACATTCGAGATCCAAAAATTAATTCAATTTCGATGTTCTCTCCTCTTTAACATGTATTATGGATATGAATATGGATGGGATGCTCTTGTAAAAATAAGATGTAAAGTAATGTTGGTATTTGACCTTTATATCCTTCCTTGTACGTCTGTTCTCCCCCATGCATCTCGCATTCCCCTATTAAAACCCATGTAAGTATTATCCACCAATGGCCCTTCCATATCTACTTCTACTAAACTTGAATAATATCTTTAATCCATTTAGGCAAAAGCCAAAAAGACCTGGGTTCAAACTTCAAATCCCCCCTTGTGGGGGTTGCGTTAGTTGGCAACCAGCGTAAAAAATAGTTGAATCTTTCAAACATGGATTTGTGCAAGAATCCATGTAGCCGACCCTACTTATAGTGGGAGAAGGCTCCGTCATTTAGGTAAATGCCCTTAATTTCCAAAGGTGTCCTACTCCACGTTCATATTAACTCAACAATTTGATTTACATGTCAAAATGGCATCCACAAATGAGGCCTCAAAGAATGATATTGGTTTAAAGTCCCTAAAACTACTTCCAAATCTACTCAACAAACTTCATTCAATTAATTGGGTTCTCCTCCAGACCTCCCTCGAACTAGGGTTCACAGGAGAATAGATGGTTGAGGTCCTCAACCTTCCCACTATAAATAGTGCATCAGACAACAAAATCATAGATAAAAGAAGTCTACGTGAGTTAATGTATCCTAAAGAGCCAAATAAAAATATCCACCCCTAAAGCCAGCTAACCCTTCTAAATCATTCCATAATTCTTTTCCATACTCGAATCTCCCAGCAATCCCAACAATTTTGAGATGTGACATGTGAGGGCCACATACGCATTCTTTACTAAATAACCCCCATGTCAGGTCCAACAATCTCAACAGAAACAGAGCCCTCAATACCCTTACGCTTGACGTTCAATCACCCAACTAAACTCTACGGGACGCTAATCCAAGAGGGTGCACAGAAAACCTAAGACACTCAAGACGTCCCTTGTTCTAAAAAAGAATAACAACTGCAACCATGGTCTCTATGTTCACAGATAAAGCAAACAATCTTGAAAATCAATCAACATATTCCATTCAATCCTAGAGCCAAAATGGAAAAGCATCTTTGTTCATCAGCTTCGATCTTAAGAGCGATGTCACAGTCGACATTGTCATGCAGATGCCCATCCAAAAGCTATGGGTGACCTCTCCTTAATATGTCTTGCCTCTAAACTAGTGGTCATCTAGTATATATTTCTCATCAAAATATATAAAAGGTCATCCTTGTCTCCCCAAATACACACCAACCACTTTGCATGAAAGCTTTGTTCATCTCTCGCTAGTCGCTATCACATTGTTGGTTCTCTCATTATTAATAAGCTAAAGATCTTTTACAAGAGGGCACATGTAGAAAAGTGTGCCACTTACAAGACTCTAAAATCATGGCATTAGAGTGATATCACTCTCCTTTTGGCCATTGGCTTCCTTGATCCGTTCAATTGTAAAACATTTCTCTGAAGTAATAATAGTCTTCAATTGTGATTAATGCTTATTCTTATCAATAGCTTAGATTAAAAAAACGATTGTTGAATCGATCATACCATTATGAAAAATCCATTGTCATTTATAAACTCCCTTCTCACGTACCAAAACCCTTAGATCTTAATATAACCCGCAATTACAATCATCCTTTCGAGATTCTTCTTGATTATCATGAACTTTACAGTATCTACTAGCATAAGATCGATGCAATGTGTTATAATTGGGTATGAAAAAATGTGTCCAACTCTCTTGTAAAAATTTGCCTACGTTAAAAAAAATAAAACAAAGTATCTTAGACTCTTCTTAATCATCGTGAACTTTACAATATCTACTAGAATAGGATCGATGTAATGTGTTATGAAAGTGGGTATGGAAAAATGTGGCCTCTTCTTAAAACTTGTCGACATTAAAAATTTATAATGAAGTATCTTGAATCTAAAAATAAGTCGTTGCTTACAATCAATATAGATGATTGCATATCAACTAAGATGTAGTTGCCCCATTGTCAATTATAACTTACAACTCAATTTGCTTGTAAATATATCAAGAAGCTCGTATATCTTCTCTTAAGCCTTCACAAACATTGATGTGTCAATTGATTACATAGATGTTGCACCTAGGAACAATTCACCATCAAATTGAGCACGTTTTTATTTCTCTTATTTGTACAGACATCAAAAATAATGGTACATCCATGCTTTGCACGAGTTTGTTTATTTTATCACTTATTATAAATTCAGAAGTATAATTGTTTTCAATGCGAAATAATGGGATTGTCAACTCATGGTTTGAAGGTGGCTTGAAATTAGAGCCATACAAGTACACAACTTCAATCATGTCATAGAAGCATCGCATCTTCGTAGTATTATAGTATATACATGCTCTATAAAAGAAGTGAGCAATATGTTAATGTTTCTTGACTACATCTCTTTATTGTAAGCATCGACATTGGAGGTTTGTCTACTAGAAGCTTTTCACTTTCTTTTGCCACTTTCTTGGTTATAAATTAGTCATGGGATCATTTGTGTGTTTAATAGGTTGTGAATGTGCATCACTCTATCTTTGGATAAATCAATTTTCCCAATCATAACATCATATTTTGTTTTGCACAATTATCATCATCAAAGTCTTGGTCATCCACTTCAAAATTACCATCTTCAATTGAATCGATCTTGGGCTTCCTTTTATTCATATATGTACATAATTCTTCCTTCACCCCCTGAAAGCATTACCAGTTGCGGTATTTTTTAATGATCCCACGTGATATTGTTGTCTCTGTAAATTCTCTTTTAGTTATTTTCTCAAGAAACGTGCATGTAACACTATTAATTCTTCTCAATATTTCAAGTAATTGTACTTTCATGAAATATCTTTCCTCTAAACTCTTTATTCAATGGCAGCCACATCATATCCACTTTCCATAGCAATTCCAAATATACATGAACTTTGCCGATCTTCTTTAAAATGTTGTAAATCTCAAAGCTCATACGGCTACTCAAAAGAGCATATAATTAGTATATTAATGATATTATATATTTGGTATAAATATTTAGTGTAGTATAATAAATATTGATGTATATCAAAATGTGCATTGTATAGTAACATAAACAATGTAACATTTTAGTTATTTAGTATATGTTTACTGTATATAGGCTATTTTACTATATAGATATGTTACGGTATAGTGTATACTGACATAAGTATATGTTACTGATATAAATATTTAGTTTAAAGCTTAGACACTCAATTTAGTAACATTAGTACTGTGAGGATATTATATATTAGTTCCATAAACTTGATATACAAAATACCAATATAATATCTGTAGTAACAGTAGTACATAAACGATATTGCATATTAGTTGCATTAGTATAATTATTAAATATATGGTTCTGTCTACTAACATAGACAATATACCTAATTAAGTGGCTATACTGTGTAGTTATTTATCTAGTAACTATACTGTTGTATACTAACAAACAATGTATTCGGTTTATATATAGTATTTATATACATATATATTGAATTTAATATTAGTTACATTACATTCATAACAATAAAATAATATAACATCTAAACAGTCTGCATACGTAAATATATTTAACGTTACGATTGTCATTAATAACCTAGCTCAAAAGCAATAGTGAGTGGCAATGCCTCTTTGAGAAGAGAGAAAGAGGGGGCGGGGACTGTGGTAGCATAGGCACGACAACAGGAGAGAGTTGACGATGTTGAGGCAGTCAAAGAGAAGATAATGGCAATCACATCAGGGATATATCAAAGCACGGCATGGGATAGGATTCCCAAAGCCTATCAAGTGATTTGGATTTTTTTAATTTAATCGAGCCTCATTCAGGTTTCCAATTAAGTCTTAGATTGAATGGCTCTCAAGTGCTCATCTAGTGATGTAAAAGCAGGCTGACTGACCCGACTAGTAGGTCCAACTAGTCTAGTTGGTAGGGTGGCCGACCGAGTATTGACTAATTCCGACTAAGCCCACTATTTGACCAAGTTTTGCTTGGAGATACCATTTTTTACTTTTTTAAAAGCAAAATTATTCTAATATGGTTATTTTCTTATTTAAATTCAATTACTTCTTTTATTTCATTATGATATTGTAAAAAATGCAGAGATCTATGTAAATATATAAAAAAATATGTATAAAAATAATTTATATATTTAAAATAATTAAAAAAATCAAAGCTGATTAAAGCCCAACTAAGTCCGATTAGTTTCCCGACTGCCGATTAATCCTTAGCCGGTAACCCGAACGACCAAGTACCAACGTGGGGCGAGAGGAGGTGCCAAGGTCTCACTCCGCCCAAGCACCAAGGACATTTGGCAATGCAATAGAAGGTATCCAGTGGAGATGTTATTCAAGGCCCACAAAAATGATTCCAACAGCCAAGTCAACTTCTGTAGTACCATTATGGAAAAGTTGCAAGAACAGTGTTCATAAGCAGTGACCAACACAAATAGTGCACCAACCATAAGAGGCAATAAATCACTTAGTATTAGTTAAAATATAAATGACATGTGATTCCTTATACCGATAACTTATATTTTCTTTTAGGAAAATTTTTCCTGAGATTGACAATATGCAACAACAAATAATTAGAACAGTAAATATAGATTTATATGATAGTTCCAACCAGAAAAATGTAAATGCAATTCAGCATAAAAGACAAGACCAGGAAACAGGAGAAACCACTCTATGTGTTCATTAGGTACTAGATGACTTGTTGACAACATGTGATCATAGAAAAGAAACAAAGCTGCGTGAGCATTGCGTACAGAAATCAAGTTCTTACCCAGTAGGCCCCCAAACAGGTGGAGGAGGATGAGGGTGAAAAGGAGAATGACTAGGATAAGCAGTGTGACCATAATCTCCTCCTGTCCGCAACCGTTTGCTTTGGTCAAATGCAGCCGAGTCAGTAACCACACCTGTAATGGAGTACAAGTACAGGTGTGAAATAGCACTTCATCGAATGGATGCTGATATAAATATTCCCAAAAAAAGAACAAATAACGGAAATGTTTGAGGCACACCAATGGTTAAGCAAACAAGTGTAATAACTATATGGCATCTTTTGGTCTATTCAGTGTCGAAACTATGCAATTTGATGGGGAGAAATGATTCATATGTACAATGATACAAACTTCTGTTATGCCATTTACTACTTGTCTCTTGAAAATAATTGCTAGCATGCAATATCACCCACTAAAATGATCTATGATGTTCGGCAAGTAATCATGCAAGATTAGTCAAGTATTGAACAAAAACGGCTGTATAATCAACACCATAAGCCAAAATTGCAAGCTAAAGTAGCAAACCGGAGAGCAATGCATCAAGGATGGCAAGAGAAACTCCATTGAGTGCGAGAGGTGAGAAGAAAACACGATGAAAAGGATGGTGTGGGTAAGAAGGGAGACGGGAGGATAACACGCTCAAAAGATCTGTAAAGTAATGTGCCATTTATTGTTAATTATTAAAAGACTAGTGCGCTTATATAGGCATCTCTTTAACTCCTCAAATACAATAAGGAACATAGAACTACCAATGATTCCTGGTAAAAGCGAAATAAAATGTATGACTCCTGATGAGAGACCATTGATACTCCTGATAGATGCCTTGACTCGTCTATTCATGCTTGATTAACATAAAAAAAATGTGACTTAGTAAAAATATGTAGACAACCGCTTGTAATAATGGAGGAGATACGTAGTCGTGCATATTCTTAGTTGCATTACAGACAACCAGCATTTAAGATGCCACTAATAAAAGTGTTTAGGGAAAAATAAATAAAACTACATAAGCTTTCTCGAAACTGCGGCAACCTCCTCCTTTGGCATTGCATTTACCTCTTTTGATGAAAAGATTCTTCTTCGCCATCTCCGTGTGCAAGACTGAGGACTTCTCCGTGTCAAACAGTAACCCCTGTAGACCAAGAACACGCCTTTTACAGTCACCTCCCACGTACCCAAACCCTAGAATCCACACATCAAACCCAAAAAGATCGAATCTTTCCACCTGCAACGCCTCCTTGGCAGCCATGGCGAAATGCGCCGAGGAGAACAGCGCGAACCCCATCGGCTGCTCCCCCTTGAAGTTCACCTGCGACGCCTCGTACCCCGGAAGCCACCTCAGGAGGTTCTGGAGCTCTCTCTCCTTCACGTCGTCGGGCAACCCGGAGATGAAGATCGTCCGCACCTTCAGATCCGTCAAAACAGTCACAGTCACCTCGAGATCCGTCAGAACAACCGGAATCGCCTCGGGATCAGAGGGGATCGGGGCTTACCTCGTCGATGGAGGAACGGTTAGGGTTGTCCATGGGGATGTGGGCAGTGAGAGGGGGATGAGTCGGAGCCCATTGCTGGTGGAAGGGGTGGACGCCGGCCATCGGAGCTGGGGACGACGTGGAAACCCTACCCTTTTCGAGTTGGGGGTTTTGACCGCAAGAAGCGGATGGGTGGGGGCTATAGGTATCAAAACGGTCGTATAAGGATTCGAATACAGGTATAATAATATATTTATTCTTTTAAAAATACTAATATGAATGCGGATAGTAATATTGACTGATGTAAAAATATGTTATCGTGTACTTAAAAATGAATCGGATACCAATAATAATAATTTTTTTCAATGGATTAACTTAAATATACATATTTAAGATAATTTATACATAAAATAATTATACTAGATATAGTAATTTTATAACAATTATATCAACAATGTTGAATGCAATCATAAAATGTTGTTACACAAAGTTATAAATAAATCTACTATTATACTTATGCATAAAAACGAATATACGAATATGAATGCGAATATTAGCAAATGTATAAATGATATCTATATCCGCATTCATTTTAAAACGAATACGAATGTCAATATATATATAATGAATATGATAACGGATCGGATACAAATATATTCACATTCGTTTTCATCCCTAGTGGGGGCGTTTGGCCTCCTGCGCTTTTTCCCAGGAGCACAGCTTATGGTTCGATTATATATTTTTATATTAGGGTCGGTTTGGTTACCAGGTTATCAGGGGTAATCAGGTTTACTCCTTTACATTCTTGGGTTGGAATTCCATCACAAATTAATGTGACATCACAATACATTCCTTATTCCAACCATTATAACCATCAAACAACTACTATTTACATTAGTTACCCCAACCACCCTATCCCAATAACTAAACAGGCAATGGGTACAGTATAGGTGATTTTCGTTTTGAGTTATAATGTTCATGCAACAAACTCATCTGATGTGAATATTTATCATTCCATATCTCTTTTCTTTTTTAAAAGATCGCTAAGCTATTCCCATTAGTTGATAAAGATGGAGTACAAAAATTGAGAAATGGTCTCGTCGGACCATTCATCATTTACATTATATAAAAAGTGTGTGTCGAGCTTGTGGGGGTGAAGGAATCTAATTTCTTGAGACACGTATGATTTTGATTGTGTTTTATTTAGAAAGTTATGCAATTGAATTCTCCAAAAATCCTCTTAATGCTAAGATGGAGGGTAAATGAGATTGACCATGTTCATTGTGGTTTTGAAGTTGAAGTAGATTATTGTGGTCATGGGTGGAATCAGAAATTTTATTAAGGAGGGTCGAGCACGCTGATAACGTGTATGCTCAAAAATTAAAAATTTATTGTATTTTCATATGATATCTTTAGATAGAGTTAATTAATATTTGTAAAATGATTTTTTTTCAAGTTTTATATGCCCATCATATAAATCTTATTTAATTATTTTAGTAGAGTTGAATTTTCTAATAGATTATTATTTTGGATTATGATTTTTAAATTTCAATAGTCTAATAATTTAACCTACTCCTGAGGTGAAATTATGATGTTAAAATTTAAAACAAACATGCTTAGAAGGAGGCAACCAATGTTAATTCATTTATAAAGAGGCAAAGGAGCTCGAATGTTGTTCTAAATCAAATTATACTTGATGTTTTTTAAAAGTTAATATTTAAAAAATGATTGCCAACATAATATTTAAAGGACAGATTTATTTTTTAATTCTATATCGAATATGTTTTAAGGATATGGTAATTATCTGTCAATATCTGTATCCGTGTTCGTATTAAAAAATAAACAAGGATTCGATAATACCTATATCTATATATGTATCTGTCCATTTGCATCCCTCAGTACATAACTACAAGAACAAAATAAGGATGTAGAGATTTTTTAATTCATTATTATATCATATGTTATTTAATATATAATGACGAATAATATTTAATGTTTTTTTATATTTGAAATTAGGAAAGAATGTAATATCCGTTGTTGTATCAATATCGTTGGTTCAAATAATGATGCGTAATCGTCACAATTTTAATATCATCGATTACTTAAATTATGTAAAATATGACGAATAAGCGTTGCTATATTGATCTTCGTTAATGATATAGTACTAGATATGACATTTATCTCTAATTTTTACATAAAAACTATTTTCTAATAAATAATACTCATATTTGTATATTTAGCAACTAATGAAATATTAATAGATTAAAAAAACATACATTTATATATATATATATATATACATCCATTTGCATCCTTACATTAAGTGTGATATAATTTTACTTTTTAAAATTATGAGATTTAATGGTACTACTTAACATCGTATTAATAAAAGTTTTGTGATTTGAAGAATTTTGTAAGTAGCATTTTGTCCATATAATGTTCGTTTGGATATTTATGTAAAATCATAAGCTTATAGTTATATTTTTGTAAAAATTCCTTGTAAATAAATATTAATAGTTAAAATGATAAAATAGTAACATAGATAAACTTTATATATATATAATGTATCTGCATGTGTGTGTACGTGCGCGCATATGTATGTGTGTGGTCTCAATAATTTGGCCCCCTCAAGTAGAAATTTCTGGCTTCGTCCCTATGATAAATGAAATTCAAAGTGCGCTAATGTTCTTCGTTTATAGTAGCTTCCAGTAGAGAGGATAATATGCGATAATGTTCGCCTTCACCATTATCTCCATCAACATCTGCAACAACGTCACACCCAACGTAGTCAACATTGTGATTATCTCCACCATCTTCATCCAGTAAAACTAGATGATTATGAAATTTGAAAAATGGTTCACTGTGCTACGCATGATGATGCATAATGATGGATGCCCACGCTTATCTACGTAGGATTTGGATGCATCAAAAGGAAAATGGTCTCCATAAATAGATTGATAATATGTGTATATGTATGATACAAGATTCAACGTAAAAAAATACACATTCTAAAATTTCAATGGGCGCTACATTATATCCTCCAGCATATGTCAGTCACTTGCAGACTAGCATTAGTTGAAACCATGGAAGGCTGTATCCCGATATATCGGCAATATATCGGCGATATATCGGTATCGACAGGTCACCGATATATCGCCGATATGTCCGATATCGGATATCGACACGCAAAAAAGGCGAGCTGAATCCCGATGTCGGCGATATGACGTCGATATATTGTCGATATATCGACGATATATCGGTATCGACATGGTACCGATATCGATATGTCCTTCCATGGTTGAAACTCGTTAGGGAGTAAGTCATTGATACATAGACTTTGCAACTCAACATATTACCAACTCTCCTAACACAAGTGAGCTGACTCAATCCACTTCCGTATCCAGCTCCACCATTCGTTACCAACCATTCCTCGATCTCAAAGTACCAAAACCGCCATGACTTTGTCCATTTTCTGCGGAATAACATATATTGAGCTCGAAATTGATCAAAACAAGTATTTAAAACATAGAAACATTGATCAGGCATGTTTCCTTGAGTCGACTTTGAGACTTGTCCAAGTTAAATAAACAAATATTGTACTTCTTCTCAAAGACATTTTCTGTTGTTCTACTTGTGATCGAGTCGCATGAGTGCCGAACTTCAACGCACTTCACATTAATTAACATAGGCAAACAAGGCCTTGACTCGGTCTTTTCTTCTTGCGTTCTCATTAGAGGTGTGTGTGGCTCGTGGGGTTTGTGATGTTGGCATCACTGTCTATCTTTATCTTCTCTGCTGCAAAGGGTCCAAGAAGAACCCAAATTTGAATAAATCGTATTTATGCCATTAGGGTTATGGAATTCATGCATCTAGATCTCATCCAGATCTCTCCTGGAGTCGTCTCTGAGGTTTCGTTGATGAACCTAATATCCATGATGGACTCTCGAGGACGACTGGAGTTGATAGCGTCGCTTGGGACATACATGGAGAGGGAGGCGCCGGTTGTGCATTGTACATGGGATGTAGGGTTCCGTGAAGGAACCCATTAGGAATACGATGAACTAGAGTATAACGTCCCGAAAATTTCGGCTTTTTTTCCGAAATATTTAAATACATACAATATGATACTCAAACAAAGCGTCTCGTCGCAAGCCTTCCAACGAGACCAAGAATGCGCGAATCCGATTTCGTATAAGGAAGTTATGCCCTTTTTAGTGAACCATGGTCGGGGACTTTTATGGAATTGGACCCGCGGATTTTGACTTTTTCATGCACAGTGGGGAGATATTTTGGAGTAATTTTTCACCTCAAAATATACAACTATACTTCCTTATCTCACTCTTGAATGGTCTTTAAGATCCCTTTGATCTCCTTCCATTCTCATCCCATTTTCTCAAGTTGATTTCTCTTCCTTCTTCTCTAGAGAGACAAGAGCAAGAGGATCCTTCCTTTGGCGAGACGCGAAGCTTCGGAGCTTCATTACGAGGAGAGGAAGAAGCACGTCGCCGCAAGGGGAAGGTGCCGCTTAGTTCGGGTCGTTGACCACGTGCACGGATCTAAGGACTCACATTTAGGTAACGGATCTCAACCTTCTCCCTTCCAATGGTTGTTTCTCACGATTTTGGAAACGTATTTTTGGGGATTGTTGTCCATTTTGATCCAACCCTGTGATCACCTCTTGTTGTTGGTATAACTTGAAAACAAGCCCTTTTTCCTGCGGATTTACTTGTTAAAAAGAAAGAAAGAATTTATCTTGTGTATTATATGCATATATATATATCCATCCTTTAATCATGTATATTATATTATTATGTGTATATTATGCTCGACCAATGTTGTAACCAGAGATACATATAGTATGCCTATACACGCACACACGGGTGTTGAGTATAAAACATATATCACATATGTCTGCAGTCCTTCAACGTCTACAAATACCTGATGCACTTGTGTGAGTCTTGATGTAAATCCACGCTGATTTATTTTGATGCTTTAATTTAACATATTGTCTATAAATTTCATTGTACATGGTAGCGTGCATACATGGGCAGATTTAATGGGAGAATAACTTGAGGTGTATCATGTATGTCTACAAGGATGCACAAGATTCGTTTACCCATAGATTTAGACATTGTATCCAACGTACTATATACTAGCGTACTATATAGAGAGCGATATTGCTAATACTTTCTTAAATTATTATTACTCCAACCCGTAATAGGAATTTTCGGCTGTCCTACATACTCTATTTCTATATATAGAATAAGACGAGCATCTCTTGTCAATAATTTAGCATTCTTACATTGCAACACTATGTGATCATATCAGGAATGTTAATATTAATTACCATGAATATTACTACATGGCCATTTCCTTCACATACTGTGTAATACATATAATCTTTAGTGTCATCTTTTAGTAAGGACTAGTTATATATCTATATGGTATAATATTTTTTTGGAATGTGAACAATATCTTGTATATTATTATTTAGATTCTCTAATTCCAGGAATAACTAGAACATATATTTTAAATATTTTTTATAAGATATGTGGAAGTTTTAGTGTCTCAATCATACTTATTACTTATATATAAGCACTAGATGTCGGTGTTGCTTTGTTTCAACCATGTACAACGGTAGATATTATTAATATTCTGTATACCTATGATTGGTGTCACATCACTATATGATTAAGTTATACAATTTGAGAACGATAACTTATGTATTCCATGATCGAAATACGAGACAAATTGCTCTATATGGCGGATGCCCTAATAAGTAAACGAACGTTCGCCTGATTACAGTACTTGTAGTTTGCATGATATTATGGTGCTCGGATTTTGTCTAAGCAGCTGGAAAAGAACAAAAAAAAGCAATGATGTCAGGAACATTTTTAATTTTATACTTGTGAGTGTTCATTGAATTTGATCTATTGAAATGATTTATGTCATCGGGGTCCTTTTTTATATACTTTGGTTATGAAAATATTATACCACAAGGTAGGTTACACCCTTGTAGTCCGGCGGAGCTGACAGTAGGTCACCCCCACTCGAGGGGCATCATAGAGTGGGATGATGGTAGGTACTCTGGAGAGTTTGGGTGGATGCACATGTGCATCACACCGTGTAGAATCGTTCTGTGACTATTGATTTTGGGGCGAGCAAGACTCCCCTGGCAGACTCGATTGACGGAATCGTGTTTCCTTGGGCTATATGCCTCGTGTCTCGAGTGTCAGAGTACTACCAATCAGACTAACTGAAGGATCACACTTATGCACAGGTTTTTAGGCTGCACTCTGAATGAAGCGATGCAGGCTTCATTCATAGTGTAGATTTTCTCCTTTGACAAGTGAGTCCGGAATGAATAAATAAATAATAAGCTACGGATAAAAGAACTTTAAGAAGTGAAATAACTGTGTAAATTGTCAACAATCTACTCATCACTTGTAGCTTAATTAGAGACTTTATACTTGAGTACTTAGAACGTTTTCATTGTACCTCTATAGTTACTGCACTTGCATTGCCTACCTAAATTTTCTTTCATTTATAAATTATTGTTATATCCTTACTGGGTCATTTGACTCACAAGTTACCCCTCTTGGAAATCCCACAGGAAATCTTGAGCATGAGACCGAGGCAAGAATTTTTGGCAGTACAGTTGAGAACCAGTTCTGAGGTCATTACTTAGTTGGGCAGTTACTTTCATTATTTCTCCATCTTCTCTTTTGATGATGCAATCACAAGAGTTGTTTTGATTCTTATTATCTCAAGTTGGGACATTTTCTATTTGAATGGAAATTTTCTTTTGTCATTTTTTGTATGAATGTTTTATCATGCAGGTTGTTTATAACTGTTGTTGGGTAATACTTGTGAATGGGCATCGGATGTGTTTCTGCCGAGGCAGGGCGTTACATTTGGTATCAGAGCCCAATTACCCCATCAGTTGTAGACAACTGTATGATATAAGGAAAACTTCATACATTAGACAAGTAGTCCCCTGACTCACGTCTGAAAATGGCATAATCCACTAGATATCGAATCTCATCTCTGTCTGATTTTTTTCCCTTTCTCTTAACGCAGATCATGCCGCCTCGTAGAAATCAGGCCATGCAACAATTAGATGTAATGATGGTATTGCTGCAAGATGTGCAACAAAGACAGCTCGCTCTTGAAGAGAGGTTCACCAGATCAGTATCCGAGGGTGGGTCTGACATGTGCGGGGGAGGTGCAGATCTCCCACCACCACCTCCTCCTCCTCCACCTCCTCCATCATCGCGACAGGAAGACGTCTTTTCAAAATACCGTAAGGAGAAGGTTCCGGAATTCTTGGAAAAAACAAGCCCTGAGGAGGCAGAGAGGTAGTTGAAGCGGGTAGAGAAGGTCTTTCATACCATACATGTGCCAGATGAAGAGAAGGTAACCTTAGCTACATACTCCTTAGCTGGATATGCTGAGGAATGGTGGACCTCTATGGAGCCATAGATTACAACACCAGCTACTTGGGAGTTATTTACTAAGGCCTTCCGAGGGCATTTCTACCCGGAATACTGGATAGAGCAGCGACGTGTGGAGTTCACGCTACTGGAGCAGGGGAACAGAACCGTGACTGCTTATCTGAACAGATTTACAGAATTGCTGAAGTATGCTGCTAGCACTGTGCCAACTGAGTCTGACAAGGCATTCAAGTTCTTCCGTGGGCTTCGCAAGGAGATTCGTGAGAGATTAGTGCCTCTTCGTTTGGTCATAATGAAGGAAGTGATTGATGTTGCTGCTCGTGTGGAGCAAGACTTTCGTGAGAGTAAATCAACGCAGATGAGATCAAACCTTTCTGGCAGGATAGCCCGCAATGATAGAGCAGGAGTATGTACAGGACAATGCTTCCACCCTCACCATTCTGGAGTATCGAATAGGTTTACTCACAGAGGAGCTCCCACCATGGGGCAAGCACTTTCTGAGCCAGCAAGGACACCTCGTCCGATTTTGAGTACTGTTGCAGATGCTCGTGTGGAGGATCGGGTCTGTTGTCGTTGCAAACAGAAAGGTCACATCCGGTCTAATTGTCCCTTGAGATCTTCACAGTCTGGAGTTGTAGTACGAGGAGGATGTCCCCAACAACGGGACATGGCTTTACATCTCGGGGAGGTAGGGGACAACCTTCCCAAACTCGGAGCACGGCAGGCTCAAGTAGACCACAAAGAGTGGGACAGTTGAATGCTATTACTGATGGACAAGCGCATGCCTCCGGATCGGTAGTGCGAGGTATGATTTTTGTTGGCGACTTTACAGCTCGTGCTCTCTTTGACTCTGGTGCATCACATTCTTTCGTATCGTTGAGTTTTACGAGTATCTTAGGCCGAGAGCCTACCACAGTTGCAGACCCTTATCTTATTAAGGGACCTGGAGGTCAGCTGTTTGTGGTCCACCGGTGTTTCCTGAGTGTCCGGTATATATCGGAGGTTATGTGCTAGAAGCATACCTATTACTCTTACAGATGGAAGACTTTGATGTTATTCTTGGTATAGATTGGCTCGAGAATCACCATGCATGCATTGATTGCTTTTAGAAACAAATCATTTTCAAGATTCCTGATTTACAAGAATTCGTATTTGATGGGAGTACCTCCTCTGGGGGAGTAGTATACATATCAGCATTGCAAGCACATCGCTTGCTTAACCAGGGGTGTGAGGGATACATTGCCCATGTCCTTGGGGATCAAGAACATCGTAAGGAGATTTCTAATGTAGAGATTGTTAAAAACTTTCTAGATGTTTTTCCAGATGAATTGCCTGGACTTCCTCCAGAAAGGGAAGTAGAGTTTGAAATAACTCTTATTCAGGGAACTCAACCAATTTCTATTGCACCATACCGAATGGCGCCAGGTGAATTAAAAGAACTTAAGGTGCAGCTGCAGGAATTATTGGAGAAGGGTTTCATGCGCCCTAGTACATCTCCATGAGGGGCACCGGTCATGATTGTTAAAAAGAAGGATGGATCTATGCGCATGTGTATAGATTACCGTCAATTAAATAAGGTAACTATCAAGAATCATTATCCATTGCCTCGGATTGACGATCTCTTTGACCAACTACAGGGGTCATCTATTTTCTCCGAGATTGATCTTCGGTCTGGTTATCATCAGCTGCGAATTAAAGATGTCGATATACCTAAGTCTGCATTTCGGACCAGGTACGGACATTATGAGTTCATGGTAATGCCCTTTGGCCTGACAAATGCCCCGACTGCTTTCATGGATATGATGAATTGGGTGTTCAGACCATTTCTTGATAACTTTATGATGGTCTTCATCGATGATGTCCTTATTTACTCGAGCGATGAGGAGCAACACCGGATACATTTACAAACAGTGCTAGAGACACTGAGGAAACACAAGCTTTATGCGAAGTATAGTAAGTGTGAGTTTTGGCTTCGACAAGTGGCATTCTTGGGCCATGTCATCTCGGGTGTAGGAGTTGCTGTAGATCCTGCAAAGATTGAAGCAGTTCTTAACTGGGTACAACCAAAGAACGTGTCAGAGGTCCGCAGTTTTCTTAGCTTAGCCGGATATTATAGAAGATTCGTGAAGGGGTTTTCTCAGATTGCCCTTCCCCTTACTCAACTGACCAAAAAGGAGACAATGTACACTTGGACAGACAAGTGTGAGGAAAGCTTCCGGACGTTGAAGGACAAACTTACTACAACTCCCATCTTAGTGATTCCATCAGGAACTGACGGATTTACAGTATACACCGATGCATCAAAGGATGGGTTGGGTGCCGTTCTGATGCAACATGGCAAAGTTGTTGTGTATGCATCTCGTCAGTTGAAACCTCATGAGAAGAATTATCCAACCCATGATATGGAGCTTGCAGCAGTTGTTTTTGCTCTCAAGATGTGGAGGCACCATCTATATGGGGTGGCTTTCGAGATCTTCACAGATCATAAGAGTCTTAAGCATTTGTTTGACCTAAAAGAGCTAAATGTAAGACAACTACGGTGGATGGAGCTCTTAAAGGATTACGAATGCACTATATCATATCACCCTGGCAAGGCAAATGTGGTAGCAGATGCACTTAGTCGTCGACCACGCTCGAGTGAATCCCATCCCCAGCTCAAGACATGGGATCTCCTCGCATCTTTTAGTGAGTGGCGTCCCTTCCAGAGTAATCGAGAGATGGTTATAATTCCCTCCCCTTCCGTCCTGAACTAGTAGAGAGGATCATTCGAGGACAGCTTGTAGATGAGAGTCTACAGCGGCTCAAGGATAAAGCCCATGCTGGGATTTTGGTTGTCTTTTCATATGAAGATGGTGTGCTACGGAATGTCAACCGTTTGTGTGTTCCGGCAGATATGGAACTAAAAAATGAGATCATACGCAAGGCACATAGCTCTCGATTATCGATACACACTGGTGGCACCAAGATGTATAAAGATTTAAAGAAAAATTTCTGATGGAAGCAAATGAGAAGAGATGTGGCTGGTTTCGTGGCAAGGTGTATGACATGCCAACAGATTAAGGCTGAGCATAAGCGGCCACCTGGACTTTTGCAATTCCTTCCAATTCCTGAGTGGAAGTGGGAAGGCATATCTATGGACTTCGTTACAGGGCTTCCTAGAGCTTCTAGCGGTCATGATGCCATATAGGTAGTAGTTGATAGGCTTACGAAGTCAGCACACTTCATACCTTTGAGCATGACTTGTACTCCAATACAACTCGCAGTGATTTTTATCAAGGAGATTGTCAGGCTTCATGGTCTACCAAAGCAGATTATATCTGACCGTGATCCGAGATTTACTTCAAATTATTGGCGGGAGTTTATGAACTCTTTAGAAGTGCAGTTGTGCCTCAGTTCAGCTTACCATCCTCAGACCGACGGACAATCCGAGAGGACGATACAAACATTAGAGGATCTTCTTCGAGCATGTGTGCTAGAGTGGAAAGGGTCTTAGGAGGATTATTTATCGTTAGCAGAGTTCTTGTACAATAATAGTTACCATGGCAGCATAGGCATGGCCCCTTTCGAGGCATTATATGGGAGACGATGTACTACACCTTTGAGTTGGCAGGAAGTCGGGCATAACCAGCTGCATAAGGTGGAATACTTGGAGGAAACGACTAAAGCTATTAAGACGACCTGAGAAAAGCTACTTACTGCACAGAGTAGACGAAAGAGCTACAATTATAAACGACGCACCGATCTTAGCTTCTAAGTTGGGGATTTCATCTTCCTGAGAGTATCTCCAACCAAGGGAGTGCAACGATTTGGAGTAAAAGGGAAGTTAGACCCACGATTCGTTGGACCTTTTGAGATTTTTGACAGAATTGGCAATGTTGCTTATAGGCCGGCACTCCCCCCTCACATGTCGGGAGTGCATAACATCTTTCACATTTCAAACCTGAGGAAATATGTGCATGACCCATCGCATGTGATCAGCTATGGTGATCTGCAGGTGGACACAGACCTAAGCTACCTTGAGGAACCGGTCCGAATCATCGATCGCTCAGTGAGAAGGTTGAGGCGTAAGGAGATACCATTGGTAAAGGTCCTTTGGCAGCGACATAACTTCGAGGAGGTCACTTGGGAGCCTGAGGCAGATATGCGACGGGACTACCCACATCTATTTGAAGGTAATCTTTAAATTATACTTATGTCCTTATCGATACCTTTATTGAGTTCAACCTTTTAAGGTTGTTATTTTACATCCCTTACATCCTAAGTCTCGGGGACGAGACTGTTTTTAAGGTTGTTATGATATAACTCCCCGCAAATTCCGGCTTTTTCCAAAATATTTAAATATATACAATATCATGCTCAAACAAAGCATCTCGTCGCAAGCTTTCCAACGAGACCAAGAATGCGCGAATCCGATTTCATATGAAGAAGTTATGCCCTTTTTAGTGAACCGTGGTCGGGGACTTTTATGAAATTGGACCCATGGATTTTGACCTTTTTTCCACACGTTGGAGAGATATTTTGGAGTATTTTTTCACCTCAAAATTGACAACTATACTTATCTCACTCTTGAATGGTCTTTAAGATCCCTTTGATCTCCTTCCATTCTCACCCCATTTTCCCAAGTCGATTTCTCTTCCTTCTTCTCTAGAGAGACAAGAGCAAGAGGATACTTCCTTTGGCGAGACGCGAAGCTTCAGAACTTCATTACGAGGAGAGGAAGAAGCACATTGCCGCAAGGGGAAGGCGCCGCTTAGTTCAGGTCGTTGACCACATGCACGGATCTAAGGACTCACATTTAGGTAACGGGTATCAACCTTCTCCCTTCCAATCGTTGTTTCTCACGATTTTGGAGAACGTATTTTTGGGGATTGTTGTCCAATTTGATCCGACCCTGGGATCACCTCTTGTTGTTGGTATAACTTGAAAGCAAGCCCTTTTTCCTGCAGATTTACTTGTTAAAAAGAAAGAAAGAATGTATCTTGTGCATTATATACATACATATATATATATATATATATATATCCATCCTTTAATCATGTATATTATATTATTATGTATATATTATGCTCGACCAATGTTGTAACCAGAGATACATATAGTATGCCTATATACGCACACACGGGTGTTGAGTATAAAACATATATCACATATGCCTGTAGTCCTTCAACGTCTACATATACTTGATGCACTTGTGTGAGTCTTGATGTAAATCCATGCTGATTATTTTGATGCTTTAATTTATCATATTGTCTATAAATTTCATTGTGCATGGTTGCGTGCATACATGAACAGATTCAATGGGAGAATAACTTGAGGTGTATCATGTATGTCTACAAGGATGCACAAGATCCGTTTACCCATAGATTTAGACGTTGTGTCCAACGTACTATATACTAACGTACTATATAGAGAGCGATATTGCTAATACTTTCTTAAATTATTATTACTCCAACCTGTAATAGGAATTTTCGGCTGTCCTACATACTCTATTTCTATATATAGAATAAGACGAGCATCTCTTGTCAATAATTTAGCATTCTTACATTGCAACACTATGTGATCATATTAGGAATGTTAATATTAATTACCATGAATATTACTACTTGGTCATTTCCTTCCCATACCGTGTAATACATATAATCTTTAGTGTCATCTTTTAGCAAGGACTAGTTATATATCTATATGGTATAATATTTTTTTGGAATGTGAACAATATCTTGTATATTATTATTTAGATTCTCTAATTCCAGGAATAACTAGAACCTATATTTTAAATATTTTTTTGTATAAGATATGTGGAAGTTTTAGTGTCTCAATCATACTTATTACTTATATACAAGTACTAGATGTCGGTGTTGCTTTGTTTCAACCATGTACAACGGAAGATATTATTAATATTCTGTATACCTATGATTGGTGTCACATCACTATATGATTAAGTTATACAATTTGAGAACGATAACTTACGTATTCCATGATCGAAATACGAGACAAATTGTTCTATATGGCGGATGCCCTAATAAGTAAACGAACGTTCGCCTGATTATAGTACTTGTAGTTTGCATGATATTGTGGTGCTCGGATTTTGTCTAAACAGCTGGAAAAGAACAAAAAAAAACAATGACATCGGGAACATTTTAATTTTATACTTGTGAGTGTTCATTGAATTTGGTCTAATGAAATGATTTATGTCATCGAGGTCCTTTTTTTATATACTCTGGTTATGAAAATATTATACCACAAGGTGAGTGTACACCCTTGTAGTCCGGCGGAGCTGACAGTAGGTCACCCCCACTTGAGGGGCATCATAGATTGGGGTGATGGTAGGTACTCTGGAGAGTTTGGGTGGATGACATGTGCATCACACCGTGTAGAATCGTTCTGTGACTATTGATTTTGGGGCGAGCAAGACTCCCCTGGAAGACTCGGTTGACGGAATCGTGTTTCCTTGGGCTATATGCCTCATGTCTCGAGTGTCAGAGTACTACCAATCAGACTAACTGAAAGATCACACTTATGCATAGGTTTTTAGTCTACACTCTGAATGAAGCGATGCAGGTTTCATTCGTAGTGTAGATTTTCTCCTTTGACAAGTGAGTCGGGAATAAATAAATAAATAAGCTACGGATAAAAGAACTTTTAGAAGTGAAATAACTATGTAAATTGTCAACAATCTACTCATCACCTGTAGCTTAATTAGAGACTTTATACTTGAGTACTTAAAACGTTTTCATTATACCTCTATAGTTACTGCACTTGCATTGCCTACCTAAATTTTCTTTCACTTATAAATTATTGTTATATCCTTACTGGGTCATTTGACTCACAAGCTACCCCTCTTGGAAATCCAACAGGAAATCTTGAGCAGGAGACCGAGGCAAGAATTTTTGGCAGTACAGTTGACCAGTTCTGAGGTCATTACTTAGTTGGGCAGTTACTTTCATTATTTCTCCATCTTCTCTTTTGATGATGTAATCACAAGAGTTGTTTTGATTCTTGTTATCTCAAGTTGTGGACACTTTCTATATGAATGGAAATTTTCTTTTGTCAATTTTTTGTATGAATATTTTATCACGCAGGTTGTTTATAACTGTTGTTGGGTAATACTTGTGAATGGGCATCTGATGTGCTTCTGCCGAGGCAGGGCGTTACATAGAGAACGTACTCTCTATACAACTTCTAAAAAAATGGGTCAGGTCTTTGAAGATAAACAAACATGATCACAATTTTTTGATTCAAAAGATCATGAATAACAATCGATCTTGAAACTAAAATCGAATATCTCAAAAATTGACTTGCTCTGATACAATGTATAAATATGAAATGTGGAAGCGAATCAAATCAAGAGCATGATATAAAATGATAATATGATTTTATGTGAAATCATGCTCCCTAAGGAGTGGGATGAAACAACGATAGAACTGTCCAATTGTCTAATATTTTATTCAACTTTCTCGAATGTTAAAATGTATGCAGTGCTCTTTATATAGCCTCTCCAAGACACCAAGACCACCACACTATGTGGGACTAAACATGAACCTTCAAATATATCCATCAACAGTTTCGATTTAACTGCAATTATCAACTGGTTAATCCCTCGAATAACATTTTCATTATATCAAAAAGGAATTGACTTAATGGATTTTTATCGTTGTGAATCGAGAACCAACAATTACACAACAATTAGATTATTCAGAATCGTTTTTGAAAATACCATCAGATAAAGAATTATGGTTGCATTGTCAGGTATTTTGATTAAATTCTCACATACGAAGAGATTCGACATTAGTAGTGGGAGTTGATGTTGGATTCCACTATTTGAATCTTATTTTTAGTAGTGGTGTCCTTCATTCGAGGGGCACCCACGAGAGGATCATCTCTGTAGCAAGCATCGAGTCTACTTCTTGATGAATTTGTTATTGACTATGATAATACTGGCTCGTTGTAGTGTGATCAATTACGGGTCTGTCATAAATCGAGAAGAATCTCCACTAGGAGTGGCTCGGTCGAATTACTACTAGGTAAGTCCAGGATCAAACACAGGGACACTGCCGTTTAGGTTATCTACTTGTGTCGTAAGATAGATGATGGGATACTCTAAGAGGCTACCTCAATCAAGCTATGCAGAATTGCAAGAAATGGATGCATGATTCTTATGACTTTTTTATGCATTTAAGACGTATGCTACAAAATGATGTCTCACAATTACTTCGCAAAACACACAAACAACTACAAATAAGCTCATGATTTGATGATCTATAATTTATATTTACTCGTTATCCAAAGTCCAAAGATATCATTAATGATCTTGCATTTATTAGCCTAAGACATCAATGCATCATTTCGTTCAATCAATTTTCATTTCAAATCTATCCAGTCATCCTAATTCACAATTAATCGGGAAATAATATTCAAAAGGTCTAGTATAAAGTCCTAATTGTATCACTAAGTTACAAATCAAATTAGAATGTCAATTGATGCCTTAGGCCAATCAATCATGCACTTATGAGGAATAAATAAAGTTTAAAAATCTTAGACTTTTTGAATTTCAATTAAATGAACAGAGTCACACCAAGGATTTAAACATATCACGTTAGATAGTATGGCATCATCTTTCAAATAAGACCAATTTAACTAAATGTAGATTTAAGGTTCACAAGTTATCATATGCAAGACATGGGCTTAATTGTAAGGAAAGCACGAGAAAATATAACAAATAGGTCCAAAAGGACTGAAATGCATTTTTTACAAACCACTAGGGTATATGTTCAAATTAGCTACACACGGGGTATAAATGCAAATATAACAAGTCGACGGGGTTATCTACAAATTTGCCAAACCGCACGCGCTCTACTTACATTGGATCTAAATGTAAATTTTCCAACTTTGGCCCCAAGCATTGCAAATTACACAAGCACGTGATGTGGCTCACATGGGGGCCATGGTCAAGAGGCTCAGTTGACTCCAGATATGTGGCATGCTTGGGTGCCTTATTTGTTGGTTCAGGTATTCGAACCTACGGAGTGAAGCATTGCCTCAAATCCGGATCTGGGATATAATCTTGGCCATTAGATCTGATCAAGGTAATCTGATCCAACGATAGCTACTCATCGAGTTTCTCCACCTCCTCCGTACACGATGGAGGCATGGCAGAGCTTCGATGAGGTGTTGTTGGCTCCTCCTCACTCCGGTGTGAATTATGAAGGTTCGAGGAGCTTCTTATCACCCTATCTAAGATGCTGGAAGTGAGGCCAAGGGTTGAGGAGGTTTGGAATTCTTTGTCAACGTCGATTCATCGGAGATGGGAAGCCCAAACAGATTTTCACTGAAATTTCCGATCACTCAAGTGTCCTTGACCTCCTACATTATTAATCAAGAACCCCAAACAACTAGAAATCTTCTGAGATGAAAAAGGAGCGTGATGGAGGCTCTACAGAGGTAGAAGATACGATCCTAAATAGGTGAAGGATATTGAGTATCCTTAAGCGCATCACGGAAGCGTGTTGATCGCATCGTTTGCAATCGGAGCAACTAGTCGCACTAGTCGCTAGATGCGGCGGAAATTAAAATTTTCTAAAAGTAAAGATGAAACCACATGATCACGAGAACACTTCTCGGATCGTTTCATCAAACCACAAAGTATAAGGAATACCTCTTGGAGCGTTGTTGTGATCGCGAGATCCCAAACAAGAGATCCTCCTGTCTCAAGTCCGATCCACGAAAAATGCACTTGCGGACACGATGATGAGTCGCGTTCCTCCCGCAATCCTCGATGAAGATCCAAGCGATGGATCTCCTGATTTCGTCAAACGAAATCTGTCGTCTTCCTTTAGAGCAAGCAACTCCAAAGAAGAAGGAGATCCTCGTTGTCGTCGGAGGCGAAGGCAAGATGCTCTCCTCCTCAATACACAAAGTGGATGTCCACTTGAAATTGAGAGAGAGAGAGGCTACACGAGAATGAGAGAGAGAGAGTAGTAGGCTTCTACAACTCTTAATGATGTACCTAGAAAGGCTAGGCTAGCCCTCCTTTTATATTAGTTTAGGATCCAATGGATCTCATCCATGGGACACATAGATCCAACGGACATGCTTGGTCTATGTAATAATCAATGGATATGATTATTGTTGGTTAAAACCATCAACATTTATTTATATTTAAATTAAATATATGTTGCAATATTATCAAAACATTTTAATTTAACATAAATAAATTTATCAAGAGATAATGTGATAACAAAAAAGGGAGGCAACAAACCACCCTAAATTATAGGGGGCGTCACCTATGAATAAGTCATAGGTGACACCACCTTTTATTTAGGTGGTTATTTTGTCTCCTTTTATTTTATCTTGTTATCTCTATTATTGCAATAATATCCACCAAATTAATTCCAAATTAATTTGTGAATATTTCAATCATGCCATCGAAAAATATGTGAATCATATTCACATCCCAAACTAATTTGTAATTGCATTTCCAATTAATTAATTAATGTGAATCCAATCCACATTAATAATTAACAAATGCTATTTACGTAATTTCTCTCTCTTGAATATATATATATATATGTATGTATATATATTATAAATCATTATTTATAACACACATATATCATGGATAGTATTATCCATATTCTCTAATCCTTGAAAATTAAATCCCATTTAATTATCTTGGATAATTATTCTCACAATATGAATCCCATTCATATTATGCTTGATAATTAAATCTCATTTAATCATCAAATCCTTCTTGCTTGGATATGCATTTCATCAAATGAATTATTCTTGAACCCCTTCAAGAATAATGTGCTTTCTCCGCAGATACTTGGAGATAAGGACAGGGCAATTGTATTATTCCATGTATAGTGACTTGGATATTGAGATCTCATCTCAAATCTAGATCTTACGAACCTCCCACAGATGCTTGATTAAATCAAGACCGCAAATCTAATCTTCTCATTGAATCTGAATCTCATTCAGACCAATGTCCAACACTTGGACTAAGATCGGATTACTTCTCTACTGAAAGGAGTCACTAAAATCCAGACCTGTTTCATCACTCACTCGGAATGGAAGCATCATGGATATACAATCGTTTATGATCACATCACCCTCAGGTATTCCCAATACCTGTACATCCTGCATACTGGAAGATCCATTGTCAACCCGAAGATCAAGATCAATTTTACATTGTCTTCTTCAGGGTTTGATCACTAAGTTTCTCAATCTTGGTCATTGGGAGTTGGTATCGATCATATGCTTTCCCAAAGCATATATCATACCTTCAAATTCATGTCATGCTTCCAAAGCACGACGACCATGCATGAAATTTGATCAGTCCCAATACCTCATGATTGAGCTCACGTCTTCCGGTTCATAAGTGAACTTGTATGATCCCTTTGAGAGATCGTATTGCTCATATGCCCTTATATGCACACCAGCTCATCGGTGTATAGACCTTGGTTAGGCCATCAACCCATTGGTCTGCCAAATGTACATACTTAGATATATAGCAATACATCTATCTCCGGTTAGAGGATGCGTGCCTATGCTGTGACAGCATTCAACATAGGACTTAGGTTATCTCGATCTCGTTAAGTCAACCCATTGACCTAACTAATCTGACACCTCCGAATCACTATTCCCATGCAGAGGAACTGCATCAAGAGGTCGGTCAGATATCAACCTATGTGAGAAAGGATTGCCATCTCCTACTCAGGTTGGAGATCATTGCTTAACAATCATTTGACGGTGCTTATTGAGTCCTCTATCTAACTCCTTAGATATTCATCCAAACACCAGCCTATGATTCATTTAATGAATCAACAACTATATGATCATCAAGATGACCATGGTACATAACCATAATTGTACAGAGGGATTTTATAGTGCATTCATGCATATAATTTCAGATAGGGAGTGAAACATCAATAACTTTTATTGATAAACATAAATATTACAATAACATTTATTATAAGAATGGTTCACACAGGGCTCAGTTGTCCAACAATCTCCCACTAGCCCTCAGAACCATTCAGGTACAATCCGTAAATCCATACTCATTACATGCTGATCAAAAACCTTATGTGTCAGAAGTTTGGTAAGAGGATCAGCAATGTTGTCGGTAGAGGCCACCTTGGTGATGATGATATCACCACGCTTTTGAATCTCCCGAATGATGTGGTATTTTCTTTCCACGTGCTTGCTCTTTTGATGGCACCTAGGTTCCTTTGCTTGGGCAATGGCTCCGGTGTTATCACAGAGTAACGAGATGGGAGTATCAGAGGAAACTACGCCAAGCTCCAAGATGAACTTGCACAACCACATCGCCTCCTTTGCAGCATCCGATGCGGCAATGTATTCGGCTTTTGTTGTTGAATCCGCCGTAGTGTCCTGTTTCTTGCTTCTCCAGCTCACAACACCACCGTTCAACAAGAATGCAAACCCTGATGTTGACTTTCGATCATCAATATCTGACTGGAAGTCTGATCTGTATATCCCAAGACTTGTAGATCACCATCCCCATAGACCAAGATGTAATCTTGAGTCCGTCTCAGATATTTGAATATGTTCTTTACTGCATTCCAGTGTTTCTCTCCATAGCAGGATTGGTAACGACTTACCACTCCCACTGCATGGCAGATGTCTGACCTAGTACACATCGTGGCATACATCAAGCTTCCTACAGTTGATGCGTAAGGGCATCCAGCCATGGCCTTCCTTTCCTCAACACTTTGAGGAGCCATCCCTTTGGACAGATGGATACCATGTGCTAAGGGGAGGAATCCTTTCTTTGAACTATCTATACGGAATCGTTCAAGAATCTTCTTGATGTATCCATGTTGTGATAATCCCAATATTCTCTTTTCTCGGTTTCTGAACAACTTCAGGCCTAAGATGTAAGAGGCTTCCCCAAGATCTTTCATCTCGAAGGTATGGGATAGCCAAATCTTCACACTAGTCATCATTCCTGTATCATTCCCAATGATAAGGATATCATCTACGTAAAGCACGATGAACACGATGGCGCTCCCACTAAGCTTCTTGTATACACGAGGTTCATCAGGATTCTGCACAAAATCATAACTCTTTATGGTTTCGTCAAATCTGATGTTCCAGCTACGAGAAGCTTGTTTGAGCCCATAGATGGATTTCTTCAGCTTTCATACTTTGCCATCCTCAGCTATGAAGCCCTGGGGCTGCTCCATATAGATATCCTCCTCGAGGTATCCATTGAGGAAAGCTGTCTTAACGTCCATTTGCCAGTTGTCGTAGTCAAGAGATGCAGCTATAGATAACAATGTCCTGATGGATTTAAGCATAGCCACAGGAGAGAACGTCTCATCGTAGTCGATGCCTTCTCTCTCTGTGTAGCCCTTGGCTACGAGTCGTGCCTTGAAAGTCTCTACTTTCCCATCAGGTCCCCTCTTTCTCTTAAAGATCCATTTACACCCAATGGGTTTTACCCCTTTAGGTGGATTCTCTAGGGTCCATACACCATTCTTATGCATGGAGTCAATTTCTACTTCGTTGCTAGCATCCATCTATCCATGTCACGATCCGCGAGAGCTTCATCAAATGAAGAAGGATCAATGTCAGTCTCACATGACACATGGAATCCATACCTTTCAGGTGGCGCAACCACCCTCGAACTCCTTCGAAGAGGTATGAGTGTTTCATCTTCATTTATCTCTTCAGTTTCTGGTTTAGGAATCTCAGAATCCTTAGGGGATTCAATGAGTTCCTCTACTTCATTTCTGTCTTGACTTTTAGTGAAATAATCCTCTAGAAATTTCACATCCCTAGAGATAAAAACCTTTTGGGTCTCAGGGTTCATAAAGCTGGTATCCAATACCATCTTTAACATACCCAATGAAGTAGCACTCACGAGTGCGTGATTCTAGCTTACTTGCGTCCACGTTCTTCGCATGGACTAAGCACCCCCAAACCCTCAAGTGTTTAACACTAGGTTTGGTCCCATACCAAAGCTCGTGAGGAGTCCTGGGTACAGACTTGCTAGGAATCTTGTTCAGGATATAAATTGTTGTCTCTACTGCATATCCCCAGAAACTAAGAGGTAAACATACTTTGCTCATCATTGAACGGACCATGTCCATGATGGTCCTATTGCGTCTTTCAACAACACCATTAAGTTGGGGAGTTCTAGGGGGAGTGAGATTGAGACAATTCCATTCTCTTTAAGATATCCTTGAATTCATCTGAGAGGTACTCACCACCTCGGTCAGATCGAATCCGTTTGATCTTCCTATCGGTTTGGTTCTCAACCAAAGCCTTAAACTCTTTGAACTTTTCAAAGGTTTCTGATTTATGACGTAGTAGGAAGATAAACCCGTATCGCGAATGGTCATCAATAAACGTCAAATAATATCGATATCCATTTCTAGTCACGGTACTGAAGGGACCGCATACATCAGTATGTATTAGGTCAAGGATACCTTCGCATCTCGTAACCTTGTTACGGAAAGGCATCCTGATCATTTTACCTTGATTGTAATGTTCACAGGTAGGTAAAGATTAAACCTGTAGAAAATCTAAAGGTCCATCCTTTATCAATCTATTGATCCTATCAACAGACAAATGACCAAGCCTTTGATGACAAATCATATTCGAATGATTTTCATTCTCCCTGTATATCTTAGGGTTTTTATTATCAGTGGTAGTGACATTTATGACACATTCATCAATGCACAAATAATAGAGTCCACCAGAAGTCAGAACACCTTCCGCAATAAATTTATCATAATTATTAATGACTAACTTATTATAGAACAGGAAGGAGTATCCATGTCTAACAAGCTTAGATACATATATCAAATTCCTCCTGACTTCAGGTACATAAAGTTACTCTTTAGGTACTAGGACTCGACCACTACATAACGATAGTCTGCACGTTCCGATGGTGACTGCTGCAACACTTGCATCAGATCCCATTTGGATAACTATCTCCCCTTGCTCGAGATTCCTAGTTTCCTGAAACAAATGCAACGAATTGCATACATGAACAGAAGCACCGTAATCTACAACCCAACTTCCTTCTCGTCCAACGAGAAAGCTAGTTTCAATGATGAAAGTAGATTTCATACCTGCTAGGGCTTTATCTTTGTCAGCAGACTTCAGGTAATCTGGCAATTACGCCTCCAGTGTCCCGGCTTCTTGCAGTGGTGACAGACATCGGACTTTTTCGATGTCATCAGCGTGGAAGCACTAGAAGATGAACCAACTCCTTGATTCTTCTTTTTCTCTTCGGGGCCGGGCCCTTTCGAGAACCTTGCTTCCGCCCGCACTTTCCTCTCACTTGTGCAACCATTGCACTAGCAGAGGGGTCGTCCTTCTTCATGACGTCTTCTGCAGACTTCAATGCAACTAACAACCCACTGTTAGTGAAGTCGTATTTGTTCATGTGGTAAGACACGACAAAGTTGTTGAAAGACTTAGGGAGCGACAGGAGAATGAAATCGGCTTGCATTTCAGAATCCAAGTAGGCTCTCAGGGTTTCCAGCTCAGAGAGGTACCCAAACATTTTGAGTACGTGTTCTCTGACAGAGGTCCCTTCATGCATCTTGCAGCGAATAAGCTCTTTTATCACATTGTAACGCTGTGTGCGGTTTATGTCACCGAACATGTCCTTCAGATTCATCATAATCTCTTGGCAATGTTTCATCTCCACATGTTGCTTCTGAAGCACGTTGGATAATGACCCAATGATGTAACACCATGCCATATTATGGTCTTCATCATATTTCTCATTATATAATTTATCATTTGCAGTCTTAGGGTTTGCTATCTTGTCCTTGCTCAGCACATAAGAGATGCGCTCCGCAGATAGGACAAGATCCAAATTTCGGATCCAATCCGAATAATTCGGTCCGGTCAACTGGTTGACCTCCAGGAGCCTGCTAAGTGGGTTCATGGACTTCATTTTCTGAAATTAAGAATGCACTATATTAGAATATATAAATAATTATATATCCATTTTAATAAAGAATTATTTGATTAAGGTATTTTTAATCAAATTTGTCTTGTCATGTCAACTTTGAAAGATTATTCCCTTATTTTTCTTTCAAAATAAGAGATATACTTACCGCTATATCTCAAGCAAGATCTGGGATCTCCTTTCCTATCTTTGTCACATCCCAATAATATGAGAACTTGCGACTCTGATAAAAAGAAGCGGGAACTCATTCCGTCTTGCAAGTCCAACTTGCATTCCCAATTCGATCTTTAACACCCGGGCCCACCACCCCTAAGATGATGTTGACCCGTTGTTAATTGAACCAACCGTCAACATGCTTAAAACTCACTATACACAATCCAATATCGCCCCAATAATATGAGGACTCGATATTGGGGTCACTACGTATACGGCCTTACTCTTTCGAGAAGCAACACCCGATCCAATTAAATCATACATAGGATCTGTCACTTCGGACAGGCGTCTCCTATACACAACAACTGACGACGGAATCCTTTGCCTTGACGAGAGACCATGGATGTCACTTATGTGATCCTCCATCTCATATTTAAATTTTATAATTAATTATCGTGAATCATATTCACATAATTAACTCTTCCAAGGGAAATACACATCTATTCATAATAGAGTGTTAATTGGATGCAATTAATTTAATCATATTAAATTAATCATTAATCCAATCATCAATCAACAAATTGATTATTACTTGAATAGTAGGTATAATCTCAAAGTACGTATTATTCGAATTTTAATAATTAGAAAAATAGACTCTGACTTCTCCGACATTATCCAGTCCCTACCCGCTGTCATGGCCAGTACCGACGAGAGTGGGACGGACCACATACGTTGCAACCCGCGACCCCAATGCTCTCCGACTAGGCACCATATCCACCTCAGGAAAGGATAATACCGGATAGATCATCATGTACTTTGAGATGCTCATCGGTTTTTCAACCGAAATTATACCATACAATATACATCAAAACAATTTTGATTATATTATAAGGAGATTTGCTAAACAAACCCCCAATCATATTCAAGCAAGAGGGTTATTCATGTAAAAGTTGTCCTACAACTATTGTAGGATAAACTATGGTTTTTCATTAAATCAATGTTTGTTGATGAACCAATGATCAAGATCAATTATCTCATCATTGTGGTTTAGGCAAATATCATTCAATGAAATAATTATCTCTTTAAATATTTCACAAATATTTATCACTAATTATTTCAGAAAATTAAAAATTAATTTCATCACCATATTTGAATGACTTATCACAAGGTTCATGATCAAAAAATGACAATTTCCAGCAGTGACCCCCAATCACTAAAATGAACTTATCTTGATTAATTTAAATCAAAAAAAATGCAAACTCAGTTTTCTAAGATTGCCTATTTGATTTATTAAAGAACTCAAGTGATAATTCACGCATTTCGAGGCAGATCAAAACTGCAATTATCTCATTAATCACGTTTAAATCCGCAGTTCCCGCAACAATGAATACATGCATATTCAAAAAGCCATATCTTGAGCAAATGAAGTCAAAATTTCACAAACTTAGATCCTATGGTTTTCTTATTTAATGGGGAACAAAAAACAATTGAAAATTTCATGTTTAAACAATTTAAATAGTATCGAAAAAATCAATTAGACAGAGGTGCGAAAATTGAAATGCAACAAAAAATTTCGCGACTCTTTCAAGCCCAAGTCGTTCTAGGTCTATGGATCATATCCAAAACCTTATTCGACCTATGGATCTGATACCACTTGAAGGATAATGAGTATCCTTAAGCGATCACGGAAGCGTGTTGATCGCATCGTATGTAATCGGAGCAACTAGTCGCACTACTCGCTAGATGCGGCGGAAATTAAAATTTTCTAAAAGTAAAGATGAAACCATATGATCACGAGAAACTTCTCGGATCGTTTCATCAAACCACAAAGTATAAGGAATACCTCTTAGAGCGTGGTTGTGATCGCGAGAGCCCAAACAAGAGATCCTCCTGTCTCAAGTTCGATCCACGAAAAACGCACTTGCAGGCACGATGATGAGTCGCGTTCCTCCCGCAATGCTTGATGAAGATCCAAGCGTTGGATCTCCTGATTTCGTCAAACGAAATCCATCATCTTCCTTTAGAGTAAGCAACTCCAAAGAAGAAGGAGATCCTCATTGTCGTCGAAGGCGAAGGCAAGATGCTCTCCTCCTCAATACACAAAGTGGACGGCCACTTGAAATCGAGAGAGAGAGAGAGAGGCTACACGAGAATGAGAGAGAGAGAGAGAGTAGTAGGCTTCTACAACTCTTAATGGTGTACATAGAAAGGCTAGGCTAGCCCTCCCTTTTATATTAGTTTAGGATCCAATGGATCTCAATCCATGGGACACATAAATTCAACGTCCATGCTTGGTCTATGTAATAATCAATGGCTATGATTGTTGTTGGTTAAAACCAACAATAGTTATTTATATTTAAATTAAATATATGTTGCAATATTATCAACACATTTTAATTTAACATTTATAAATTTATCAAGAGATAATGTGATAACAAAAAAGTGAGGCAACAAACCACCCTAAATTATAGGGGGTGTCACCTATGAATAAGTCATAGGTGACGCCACCTTTTATTTAGGTGGTTATTTTATCTCCTTTTATTTATCTTGTTATCTCTGTTATTGCAATAATATCCACCAAATTAATTCCAAATTAATTTGTGAATATTTCAATCATGCCATCGAAAAATATGTGAATCATATTCACATCCCAAACTAATTTGTAATTGCATTTCCAATTAATTAATTAATGTGAATCCAATCCACATTAATAATTAACAAATGCTATTTACGTAATTTCTCTCCCTTGAATATATATATATATATTATAAATCATATTTATAACACACATATATCATGGATAGTATTATCCACATTCTCTAATCCTTGAAAATTAAATCCCATTTAATTATCTTGGATAATTATTCTCACAATATGAATCCCATTCATATTATGCTTGATAATTAAATCTCATTTAATCATCAAGTCCTTCTTGCTTAGATATGCATTTCATCAAATGAATTATTCTTGAACCCCTTCAAGAATAATGTGCTTTCTCCGCAGATACTTGGAGATAAGGACATGGCAATTGTATTATTCCATGTATAGTGACTTGGATATTGAGATCTTATCTCAAATCCAGATCTTACGAACCTCCCACAGATGCTTGATTAAATCAAGACCGCAAATCTAATCTTCTCATTGAATCTGAATCTCATTCAGACCAATGTCCAACACTTGGACTAAGATCAGATTGCTTCTCTACTGAAAGGAGTCACTAAAATCCAGACATGTTTCATCACTCCCTCAGAATGGAAGCGTCATGGATATACAATCGTTTATGATCACATCACCCTCAAGTATTCCCAATACCTGTACATCCTGCATATTGGAAGACTCATGGTCAACCCGAAGATCAAGATCAATTTTACACTGTCTTCTTCAGGGTTTGATCACTAAGTTTCTCACATTGGGAGTTGGTATCGATCATATGCTTTCCCAAATCATATATCATATCTTCAAATTCATGTCGTGCTTCCAAAGCACGACAACCATGCATGGAATTTGACCAGTCCCAATACCTCATGAGTGAGCTCATGTCTTCCGGTTCATAAGTGAACCTGTATGATCCCTTTAAGAGATCGTATTGCTCATATGACCTTATATGCACACCTGCTCGCCGGTGTATAGACCTTGGTTAGGCCATCAACCTATCGGTCTGCCAAATGTACATACTTAGATATATAGCAATACATCTGTCTCTGGTCAGAGGATGCGTGTCTATGCTGTGATAGCATTCAACATGGGACTTAGGTTATCTCGATCTCGTTAAGTCAACCCATTGACCTAACTAATCTGACACCTCCGAATCACTATACCCATGCAGAGGACCTGCATCAAGAGGTCGGTCAGATATCAACCTATGTAAGAAAGGATTGCCATCTCCTACTCAGGCTGGAGATCATCTCTTAACAATCATTTGACGGTGCTTGATGAGTCCTCTATATAACTCCTTATATATTCATCCAAACACCAGCCTCTATGATTCATTTAATGAATCAACAACTATATGATCATCAAGATGGCCACGGTACATAATCCTAAGTATACAGAGGGACCTTATAGTGCATTCATTCATATAATTTCAGAAAGGGAGTGAAACATCAATAACTTTTATTGATAAACATAAATATTACAATAACATTTATTGTAAGAATAGTTCGCCCAGGTCCCACATGTCCAACAATAGGTCCTTCTCTTCTGTAGAGAGAGGACTTGAATCGATGGAGGGAAGACGATGGAGAAACGAATATAAGTGAAGAGGAGGTGCATGAGAATGTCGAGTGAACAATGAAGGTCTGTGTGTGTGCTTGAACGGTAATGAAATGTTGTGTGTGCATCAGCTAAAACAAGATAAATCAAGAGATAAGAGAGAATACCTTACATAAACAATAAGAAGGTGAACGTAGAGAGGAGATTGGAGAGGTGGAGACAAGCAGATGGGCTCCGGTCATTACTTTATGGTCCTGAGGCTAGAGGACCGAAGCTTGGGTAGCGATGTTGCTGCTACATGTCAGAGACTACATGGATCTCATCGGAGGATAAATACATTCTTCGCTCAATTACTCGCTCAATCATCATCTGTAACTGACGAAAGGTTAGCGGGACATGGTTGCCATGTGGCATGCGTGGAACTAGGAAGTTAGGTATACGACAATGACCAATTGGCTGGCAAAGAGGTTGCTCGGAGTGGGTGGGAGAAGCGGTGAAGACCGACGTTGCCAGTGTGTTTCGTGAGGGGTTGCAAGTTCGAAGGTTGAAGATAAGTATCAACCGCTGGTTATGGAGATCCAACAGTCAAGGAGCGAATGCTGATGAACGGGTGTGATGCCCTCTGATTATCTGATCAGAGGGTTGAAAGCGATCTGGGTGGCAATAGGAGAGGCAGGCCACATGGGTAGCCTAGAAGGCACCACGTGGTCCGATGAGAAAAAAAGGAAAAAGAGAAAATAAGAAAAATCAAAATAATATATACATATACCTCAAATGAAAATTCGTTCAACGTGCAAGTTGTAGATCTTTTTGAGATCTACAACTTTCACATAGAGCTCAAAATGAAAATACTTATTTCAATTTCAATTTAAAATACTTATTTCAAATTCTTTTGTGATTTTTTGGTATTTTGGTTTATAAATAATTATAAAACAAATATATACAACGTTAAACTAATTGTCATGGTATTTTTAATATCAAGAAAATATATGAAATAAAGAAATACAAGTGATGTTATTTATGTACACATAACTAGGATTATTTAATTACAAGGGGACAATTTTTAACATTTTTGAATTAGTAAAGTATTTTATTGAATAATCTAAGTAATAAGGATAATAATAATATAAGGGTCATATGTGGCTGCCCCCTAGGGGCAGCCAACATGGCTGCCCCCGCCTTATTTGGGCAAATTTTTTTATTTTTTTGAAAAATAACACCATTTACATTCATCCCTATATCCCTCCTATATACCATTCGAATTTCGTCAGAAACAGAGACTCCTACGGCCTCCATCCGGACAGTAATTTTTTAACGGTAACAGGATTTTTTTAAATCGATACCATCGAGATGGAGGCCGTAGGAGTCTCTGTTTCTGACGAAGTTCGAATGGCATGTAGGAGGGATATATGGATGAATATACATGTTTTATTTTTCAAAAAAATAAAAAAAACGCCGAAAAATGGGGCGGGGCAGCCCCATTTTTTCCATAATATAATATGAGGATAAATCATGGATTTATCACTCCAATCCATGAAGAAGTCCCTCCACTCTGATATGAGGAGAAACCCTCAAACCCGAAGATAAAATCTTGCACTTTATCTCTTCAAAACTTGAATACAACAACACTTGTAGATGGGTATTGTAGAAAAATGGGCACCGACTCTGTTACGATTGGGCGTCGGTGTCACCCTTATGTGATGGCACGCGATTCTCACCGTATGTTGGTAGTCGAAAAATGCATGGTTGTAGCTTCATCCACGAAGCCGGAGCAATGCATATATGATGACGATATTTTGCATCTTCTGAAGGTGCGACCCTGGTGGTGGCAAACATTGGACATGAGTGCCCATGGCGAGCCATTACACAATAGAGTTATTGTAAATCACTCCTTAATCTAAACTGAAGAATAAATAATTTACATAATAGGTCCATTCGTACAATTAGGGTTATTGATAATGCGTACTTCGCGAGGGTCTAAAGTAGTCTACACAATGCGAGACAACGGTGTCGCTGAAGCGACCGCTCACAAAACTCGGGTTAGTCAGCTATTAACCCACAATATCAATTAAAGGCAATAAATAACACAAGTGAGGTTAAAATTTATTTTCTCTACAATAAAATGCATAGCAAGTAAGCACATAGAGGTCGAACCAAATAGAGCAAAATAGGCAGCCTAAGATTATTTATGACCAACCAAGTCACTCGTCATGTATAAACATTTATTGTTTTTGTGGGTTTTTAATTTTATATATTTTTTATTTTAATTTTTGGTTATATTTTTGTATTTTTCTTTTTTGTATTCCTCTATTTTTATATTTCTTTTTAATTTAAATACAATATATATAAGTACATGTATAAATACAATATAAGAACTCTATATATGGAAATATGTAACAATAGTCAAAATTAAGTAAATATGGTAATTTTATGATCTTTATATTTTTCTATTTTTTCGTTATTTTTCTGAATTTTTTACTAATTTGTATGTATCTTTAAAGTAAAAAATATCCCAAATAAGGGATTAATAAAATACCCAAAATTGATTTGGATATTAAAAATAGTACATACGTTATAAAATTACCCAAATCCATTTTAATATATAACTATTTTTTTAAAAAAAATTATAGAATAAAAATATATTTTGGATTGTTAAGGATTTTTTAGATTTTTATAAGAGATTTTGGGGGTATTCAATTTTTAGGTTTTGTTATTAAAATTTTAGTGATTTTGGTCTATAAATAAAATATGATAAAATATACTACATATTTATTTTTGGAATTTTTAGACACGTTTTTATATTTTTTGGTATTTTATAAGTTAAACATGGAATATATGTGCTCTATTATACTTTTAATAAATAGATTAAATGCAAAAAATGTCAAATAATATGGGCATAAAATTGCATGACATGAAGCATTTAACCCTATTTTTGTGGATTTTTAGGAGCTCGTCGGGTATTTAATAAATAGATAAAACACACAAAAATCAAAGTCCCGACAGAGACATTTTTGCAATTAAAATAAACTACAGGGACCTTACTGCAAATATGCCAAACATAAACAACGTTAATTCCATTTTATTGCCCTTTTTCATAAATACAAATATGCCAGGGTTATACTGTAAATGGTCATCACATGGGACTACACCTGATTGAGCCTGTGAAGGACCAAAGTGCAAATATAATAAAGTCCAAGGGCCTTCCAGCAAATTTCACAAAAATATACAACTTGCATTTGATTTTATTGGACTTATTATAAATATAGAAAGTAGAAGGGGTGTCCTTGCAATTTCGCCACCTCACGCGGGACGGCACGTAAGGTGACATGGAGTAGACCCAAATGAAATTTACAGAAATACCGGGGACTATTGCAAAATGTCCATTTATTTTTAAACCCTAACTTTTATTTACAAGGTTAAATAGTAACTACAAAAAGGCAGGGGTGAATATGAAATTTACCCCTTTACTGCGCGATCCGACGGCGCTGGCTATCTCACTTATCTACGTGGCGCACATCTAGCGATCGGTATCGCTTCACCCTTGGACGGTCTTGATTAGATCAACTAGACTGATCCTACGATGCTAGAGTGGTTGTATCCAACGAATGGGAATCCAACTAGGCCACCATTCTTAATCCGGCAGTGGAGAGGTGAGAACGAAGAACAAGGAGGAAGGTTTGCCTGGGAGATCTTCCTCCGGCAAAATCTCGCCCCTCTGATGGGCATTGCTGCTCCAAGGGGCCAGATAGATTCTCGACGAGGTCCTCTACTGGCTGGAGGTCTCAGGATGGGAAGAGGATCACTGGAGCAGCCCCACGAGGTCGCGGAAGGGGAGGTGTTCCAGGTACCTCCGACGAAGTTTGATTTTGCCTCCAGGTGCCTCTTTGGCTCTTGGGACATGCAAATCTAAACTCACGGGTCGAGGACAAAGTGCCTTGACCCGGTTAGGTGCGGAATGTGGTGGATATGGAGACTGGTAGCACTCTCCACCGAACGACGGATCTTGGAGAGTGGATCTCCATATCCACTAGGGATATGGGGGAACGGAGATGTGCGGTGTGATCAAAGGGGCCAAGGAGTGAAATGGAAGCGGAGGGAAAAGCGGATAGCGAATGTGGTGCGCAGAGGAGCTCATTGGAGCTCAACTCTGGCGAAGTACATGGATGGCTGATTACATTAATCTAACTAACTATAGCTGAATCAAAGGACTGAAAATTGAATCTAATATTAAATGTAAGTAAAACAAATGATAAGAACACAACTCTTATACCTGGAATGAACCTGGGAGAAAGGTCGACGGACTTGGCGGCCGTGGGTGCACCCTGTGCTCCTGGAGCTCTGCTCGTTGTCGAAGAAGCTCCTCCTGTCATGAGAAACTCAACTAGACACGAAACCAGGGCTCCTATATGCTTAATGGCGACCAAAGAAATGAATGGAGAACGTGGGTTTTATTTATAGCACAAACACAACACCCTTATTGACCGGCTACTATGAAAGAATCAAAGCTATGTATGATGGATTTACAGGCTGGGCGTCCAATTAGGATGATTGATCTTGATTGAGGTGTAAGAAATGGGAGAAGGGGATGGAGGAAACGTCCAGGAAAAAGGGGAGAAGATGCGCAGAAAGACAGGTTCGCGCCAAGTCAGCAGCTAGAGGACAAGTTGATCGGTGGTCAACTTTTGACACGACCACATTGGGCCACATCAACCCACTACACGAGAAAATAACAATATTATCTATATTTTATTTATTTAATATAGTAAATGATTTTATTATTTTGTGTATATAAAATAAAAAATGATTTATTATTTAATGTAGTATTTTATTATGGTTTTTATTTGTTTTTTGGTGTATTTTAGTGGTAGTTAATTTTTAATAGTGTGTTATAAGTATATTTGCCTATAATTTGTACGTTTTTATTTTTATTTGTATATTTTATTTTAATATTTTAATATTTTATTTTATATATTTACAACTTGTTTTTATGAGTATAAATATATTTTTATTGTATTTTGTGATGTAATTTGTATACTTAAATAAATATATGTGTATATTTTATAGGTATATTCATAGGTATTTTACATATGTTTTCTATACATTATTTTATTTTAATGTATTTTATTAGATTTTTTTGGTTTTGTATTTTTAATAGAATATAGATAACATTTCCAATATTATAAAAATATGAAAGAATAACGAATAAAAGAATATGATCCGCTTTTATTCGTATGCATGTATAACATATGTATTTTATCTATGTTTTTATAGGCTTATTTTATTTTACATTTTCTTTTTGATTTTATTATAGTTTTTATATGTACATATGTTTTAAATGATATTCACAAAATTATAAAAATATAAGTTTGTAAAAATGTTAAAGAATGAATAAATTGATTATTTTAATCGGGTAGAATATACAATGAGGGTTAAAAACCTAATTTTCATATAGTAACTCCAAAAATATAAAACCATCGCCATTAAATAACTTATGAAGTTATATACAATTAGAGGTGATTTTGATAAGTTTTGAGTTTTTATTTGAAAGATATGGGTCTGTAAAGTTGGGTTTTTGGCTTTTTATTTTGTGTATAAAATGAACATTGTGTATTATTTTTGTACAAACTTAATTTTGTATTTTTATTACATTATTATCTACAACTTTCATGTACAAAATTTCTTTATTTGATGTATAATTAATAAAGAATAAAATAGGTGTCAAAGATGCATAAATAATCAATAAAAGAATTGGGTTTTTATTCTATTTTTGGCCCTCACCCCTACTTTATTCCTTGTCAAACAACTCAATTCTTGACTTGGTCTCGGGGTTCAGGGTCATAAAATATCATCTATATTTTATTCCTTTTCTTTTCTTCTCTTTATTCTATAATGCTGGCATTAAAAGTAGTATATTTACACAATAAATGCAATAAATGATGGGTGCTATTTTATACAAATTATTGCTATTTACATGCATTAGCAGGGTTTTAAGGCCAAAATGATAGAATAAAGATGGTGAAGTGGAGAATCATTAGTTATGCACCATGGCCATCTTGATATCATATAGTTATTGAATAAAATGTTGGACCATAAAGGCTGGTGCATCTTGAATAATTAAAGGGTTAGATCGAAGACTCAATCGCATCATCAAGTGGTTATCAAGAAAGGAACTCTATCTCGAGAAGGAGATGAAAATTCTTACTCTAAAAGCCGACATCCAACCGATCTCTTGATGCAGGTCATAGCATATGAATAGATATTCGAAGGTATCCAATAAGTTAGGTCAACGAGTTGACTTGGTGAAATCGAGATAATCAAGAGCTATATCGTACGTTGTCACGATATAGGCACACACCCTATAACAAAAGACAAATGTATTATTATATCTGAGTATGTATAGTTGGCAGATCAATAGGTTGATGACCTGATCAGATTCTTTTTACACCAGCGCATTGGTGTGCTTGCAAGGGAAATTGAGCAATACGTCTCTTAAAGGAATCACGTAGGTTCACTGCTAAATTGGAATATACAAACACACTCATGGGATATTGGGATAAACCAAATTCCAACATTGATCGACTTGTTTTGGGAACACTATAGTATTTGAAGGTATGATATATTCTTTTGGAAAGCATATGATCGATACCAACTCCCAATGATCAAATGAGAAACTTGCTTATAAAACCATGAAGGAAGCAATCCAAAATGGGATCATAACTATGGGTTTTGTTGAGATAATACCTATATTTAGATAATTCAATTTTTATTTTGTTTTATCCATTGTAATCTTCTATTTATCCTTTCCCTTTTTTGTATTTTATCCATTGGGTTTTTCTCATATATAAGAGAACCCTTGGATCCTTTTTAATTTCATCCAAGTTTATCCCTTTCACATGGTATCAGAGCCTTCCTATCTCGAAATCTAACCCGTCCATCATGCTGCGTGTACGTACACGCCTCTTTTGAGATCGCGGCGGCGGCGTGCCTCAGGCCCTCACGCATCGTGCCCAGGCCCCCGTCGCCCTCTTCGTCAGGCAGACGCCCCGCCTGCACGTGCCTGCGCACCGTGCCCCTCTCCTGCACACCGCGCCCCCCCTTTGCGCGTGCGCCCCTCTGCTTGAGGCTCCCTTCCGACCGGCCTCCGCCTCCGTGCGCGAGGCTTCCTTCCGCCTAGCGCCCCGAGCACCCCAAGCGTCCTTCGTGCCCAGCGCACCCTGCGTGCCCTCAGGTGATCTCCAGCCGCGCGCCCTTTGCACAGGCATAGACCCCCTCAGCTGGCAACGACTCCTCAAGCGCGTACCCCCAAGGCGACTCCAATGCCTCTCCTTCTTCCGCTCCCAACTCGTTCTCAACTGATTCGACGACACGCTGACTCTGGTCGAGTCCGTTGGTGCAGAGGAAGGGCCTTGTGGCATATTGTAAGGTGAAAGACCCCGTTAGCCTTCTGCGGGCTATTTCCTCAACTGGCGGCAACTCCTGTGCCTCCTGTGCTATCAGGTTTTGTGCCCTTGCTTCGTAGATTATTGGCTGTGAATCAGTTTATCATACAGATAGTTTTTGAACAAATTTGAGATCGATAAATCGCATTTTCCGGCAAACATCACGGATTACTAAGGATGGTTTTTTATCCTCCCTATGATTCTACAAAATTATTTATAACGGTCTATTCACCAGTTAGAATCTGAAATTTGGCTAGTTTATCATCATGTCTGACAATAAGGGTGACATCTTCTCGTCCGGAGCCTTTAAGGGCTCGACACCCATCGTTAAGATGGATGGGACCAATTACGAGTTATGGTCCATGCAATTTCTCACCCTCATGCAGTGCAACAATAAGGATCACATCTTGACAGATCCAGAATCAACAGACAAAACTAGGGCAAATGCTTCTTGGAAGCAAGATGACGCGTATGCACGCGTTTGGCTTTGTGGGACTCTTTCTACAGAAATAGCCAATGATATACTAACTCCGCCAACTGCGAAGGCAATGTGGGATACTTTGGCATCCACCTATGCCCAGGCAAAGAATGAAGACAAGATTCTTCACTACGAGGTATGTTTGAAAAGCTTCATAGCTACATGCCCATTACAACGTCTACTGAGCAACAAAAGACATATAGGAACTCCACAATGGTTGGAGTTTTTATGACCTGATTTGCATTTTAATAAAAGTATGCAAAAATTAAAATTCAATACTCTAAAAATAAAAGAAAACACAACATTCTGAGTATGTATATAAGTATAATTTATTTTATTCATTTATTTTCTCAATCATAAAAAATCCCAAAAAACATGATTAATGTGTAAATAAATTATTCTATTTTATTTCGATTTTCCTTGTAATTAAAGATAATAAAATTGTAAAATATAAGATATTGTATTTTACATGCGTAAATACATTAGAAAAATGAGTTTATACAAATGACGTACTTTGGTCTTGGCCGCATGGTAAAAGTTGTATATCTCATTGAGACGAGCAACTTTTTGAAGAATATTTTTTTATTTGAAGTTGTTTCATATCTTATTTATATTTTCATTTGGTTTATATTTTAAATTTTTTAGGGAGGACACATGGCAGCTCCAGGAGCTACCATGTGCCCCTCTCTTTTCCCATCAGCGCCCCTCGTAGGTCATTGGATTTGGATGAGATCCATTGGTCTTCTTAAATCTCTTTTTATTTTACCTTTTCTTCTTCATTTATTTTGTTTTGTTTTATTTTCCTCCTTGCCACATGTAATGCACGTGGTTGTTCGAACTCGTCTGAGCGAAACCACCCAACGGTCGTCCACCCATCGCCTCCACCTCTCCTTTGTTCTCTCTGTCGACCCACTTCCTAACCATATCTGCAAGATTTACAAACCATAACAACGAACTCGACAACCTTAGTCAAAGTGTATTGAATCTAATTCTCAAACTTATCTTCATAAAATCAAAGCTTGGAGCTTAGGTCAAACCTGTGTGTAAGAATGTGTGTGGAACCTGGATGGGAACCAGATTTAAAACACAACAACCTTAGAGAGTCACAGAACTCAGTTAAAACCACCTTAATAGGCATGTTAGAACCAGTCTACATAATACGCAAACTCTTACGATTATGAAGTTGACTTGTACAGTGTAAGTGATAGTGGCTCTTCCCAACTGAAATGACAAAAGAGCTGACTTCTCCAGCACGACAACCCAATAATTCCTCAATCCGACAACTCTTTAATCGAGGAGTGTGATATTCCCTTCTAAGTTCAAGTACATCTGACTCAAGAGGAGAGGTGAAGAGAAGAGTGGACGGTTGCCAGTGTAGCTACCTATCCGGGGATGCATGACAAGTATAGTCAAGTCATCCATCTGCATACTCACAAGGTATGACTTTCAAGCTCAAGCTTGCTTATTGACTATACAAATATGTATACTCGTGGATCTCCATCTTCTTTGGTGCACTTGGCTCGTGAAGAAGATGCCAGATCTCGTAAGTCGAGATCGAGAGATTCGCCACTTGGATCATCAACATGGATTATGAGGAGCACATGTTTCATCAACGTGCTCTCAAGCGTCTCCTCCGTTGGATCGGACTTGAGACATGAGGTCTCTTCCTTTAGAGACTCGATCACAATCACGCTTCAAGAGGTAAAACTAATACTTATTTGTGGTTTAGATAAAACGACCCGAGAAATGTTCTTGGATCATGTGATTTCATCATTCATGTTTTTAAAATTTTGTTGCCTCGAGCAACTAGTATGAGTAGTCACTCCCAATCGCATATGGTGCGATCTCCACACTTCTGTGATGCGCTTAAGGATTATCCCATATCCTCCAATATACACATTTCATTGTAGTGAATCATTCCCTTTATTAAAGACATATAATTAACTATTAGACATGTTGTACACATACCAACCTCTATATCTCTCTATGGACTCTCATTTTGAACATTAATAAACCCATTAACAATGTTGAATTATTAAAATAACCATCAAAATCTAGAATCTAAAGAGTAATTACACTGTGCAAAAGATACCAAAATAGGGATATAAATGATTAGTTATAGACAAGCATATAGGTAGTATCATATCCAAATTTGTTTTAATACATGAATATGGATGTCAATATAGATATCAAAGAGCATGAATAACATGTTACATATCTTGAAAAATGGGAATATATATGAAATGAAAATGAATATGAATACCATCACAACTAGTTTATAATATATGTGTGTGTGAATTGAATGACTTATTTTGATAAAATACAATACATACATACTTATATAAATATATATCCTAAAAATTATATCAAATATACAAGAAAAGTTGGAAAATTTGTTTTATGTAATTAAAAATAAACATACAGCTATATATTAAAAAATATAAAATATAGATAAAAATATATGTGGATACTAAAGTGACATTTTATATGTATTTATTTTAATATAGATACATATACACCTGTCAAAATATGTATAAAATATATTATAAGGAATAAGTATATATATATTTACCCCTTTGCATCCCTACATTAAGACTTATATAATTTTACTTTTTTAAAAATATTATATTTAATGGTGTTACTTGACATCGTATTAATGATTTTTTTGATTTGAAGAGATTTTCTAAGGACCTTTTTTGTCCATATAATGCTTGTTTGGATATTGATGTGAAATTATAAGTTTGTAGGGGTATCTTTGTAAAAATTCATTGTAAACAAACATCAATAATTAAAACAATAAATAATAACAAAGATAAACTATATATATAACGTATGTTTTATGTGTATGTATGTGCATATGTATATGTATGTGTGCATAGTCTCAATAATTTTCCCCCTCTCCCCCAGTAAAAATTTATGGCTTCGTCCTCGCCTTCTTTCTCTTGCCCTGCACGAGCATTGCATGCTCCGTCTTGGGGGGGTGTTGAGTAATGCTACAAATGGAATATTGGATTTCTCCAAGATCAAATTACTACATCATCATGTCAAGTCTGATATCATCTATTAGTTGAACTGACATGTTAATGGGGCTATATAAAGAGCTCCACACCCTTGCACTCATCAATTGAGCGATCAAGAGAGAGAGAGTGAGAGATGATTAAAAGAATCAAACCTTTGAGGCCTTCATACACGATTTCATTACGATCCTTAGGGAGCAGGTAGGGCTGACTATTGAGTCAAGTCTTGATGAACCAGGCTCTGGCTCGACTCGATAAGGGCGCGTGAGCTTGGCTCATTAAGACTATGGAGCTGAGCCCGAGCTTGAATTTCGGGCTCGATAGCTTAACGAGCTGAGCCCAAGCTGATCCCTGCTTGGCTCGACAACTCGATAAGGGGCTCAATAATAAATATATATAATATATAATATTATATATATTTATATATAATACACACACAAGAGGAGTTGCATGTTCAACAATCGGTACCTATATATATAGTTGTAGTTGTCTATGTAGGTAGTAGTGAAATATGTATATTATACCAAACCAAGATGTAAATCGATATAATTTTGTTTTTGTGGATGCCTTAGAACTATCTATGTCCATATATTTGAATGTGAATTCCAACTTGGAAATGTTCCCTATATATTATACTGTAGACTTACTCACGATCTCGTGTTAGTGTATATCTTTAAATAATAATGTTTTATAATATACATTATCTACTAACGTGTTGATTAATATTATTACTTTTCTAAGGAACATATAGCTATATATTTATATATTTCTAGGTTATAATTAGCAAGTTCATATTTTTTATTAGCAAATAGAATGTTACAATGCATAATATAATTTAGCATTTGAAATGTAACTCAGATATTGACCTACTGGTAAGCAAGACAATCCCTCAAAGAAGAGCTCACTGGTTCAAGACATGCACCACACTTTTGTATCAAAAAATGTTATTTTTCTTAACGAGCCAAACTTGGCTCGAGCCTAGATCATGCTCAATAACGGGCTCGGCTCGAGCCTTATCGAGCCTGAGCTGGCTCGATAAGAGGCTTGAGCTCACCGAGCTTGAGCCAGCTCGGTTGGGCTCGAACGAGCTCGAGCCCGCGTCTGGGCCCAGTTGGGCTTATCGAGCTTGAGCCCGAGCCCAAGCCAATGCCTGGTTTGGCTCGTTCGGTTCGATAGACATCCTTAAGAGTAGAACCTTGGTGTTTTTCTTTATTATTGTGCATTTTCATCAACAATTATATTTTCATGTATATTATTTTTTTTTCAAAAAAAGAATTCTAGTTCACACAACAATAAGAATGATGATTTAAAATAAGTTAATTTTCTAACATAAGGTTCAAATTTTGCAGTATTATAAATGTGAAAGTATTATATACATGTAAAAAAAATGTAAAATTCCATGACACAAATACAAGCTTAACAACACCATTTTATACCTCGTGTATTTAAGCGACAAAGAGGTTGATATTTTAAAACAAATTGATTTTATAACAATGACAAGTGATCGATCATATTCAAGCAAGGATGTCATATGAAATTTATCAGTAGAATTTCTAGCAAGATTTGTTTTTTTACCAACATTATACATGGAAAAATATTGTATTTATAAAAAATGGATGCAAATTTACGTAAAATCTTAGCACATATTTTTTACATTGTATTTTTAAGCAACAACGACAATGATGTTTTAAAAAAACTAATTTAACAACAATGATACCTCATCAATAATATTTAAACAAAAAAATTACTAAATACTTAATTACGATATTTTTATAAGATTTTATTTCTACTTATATCGCACAATCACAACAGCCTACACTTTATATTGTGCGCTTTTATGAAAAAAATCGCCATGAAATTAAATAAGAAAAATATAATATTAACATCAATATTTTCGACGATGTGAAGGTTACATTGAGTTTGATAGTTTAAATATATTAATTTTTAATAAAAAATTATTGAATAAATGAAGTAACATCTTCAACAACGTAATTTTTTTGGGAAAACATCAACTTTTACACTCTATTATTCACTCGCAGAAAATAATCGGGAATTTAGATAACGCAGATATCACCTCTGCTGCTCAGCATCAACATTTTCAATTGCAAGTATTCAAGGGGACATTCTACTACAATCATGTCTACAAGAAAAATTTAAGTACTTATCTCAGCCCAACGACACGAAATAATGTAAATAGAATAATCCCGAAACCAATAACATACGAAAGCGGTATTGTAAACGGAATTCCAACCTTGAGATCTTCAAGAGAATGAAGAGACTCTTCCTTTAAAGTGGACGGTTGCCAGTGTAGCTACTTATCCGGGGATGCATGACAAGTGTAGTCAAGTCATCCATCTGCAGACTCACAAGGTATGATTTTGAAGCTCAAGCTTGCTTATTGACCATACAAATATGTATACTCGTGGATCTCCATCTTCTTTGGTGCACTTGGCTCGTGAAGAAGATGTCAGATCTCGTAAGACGAGATCAAGATATTCGCCACTAGGATCATCAACATGGATTGCGAGGAGCACATGTTTCATCAACGCGCTCGCAAGCGTCTCCTTCATCGGATCGGACTTGAGACGTGAGGTCTCTTCCTTTAGAGACTCGGTCACAACCACACTTCAAGAGGTAAACCTAATACTTATTTGTGATTTAGATAAAATGATCCAAGAAGTGTTCTTGGATCATGTGATTTCATCTTTCATTTTTTAAAATTACACTGCCTCGAGCAACTGGTATGAGTAGTCACTCCCAATCACATATGATGCGATCTCCACACTTTTGTGATGCGCTTAAGGATTCTCCCATATCCTCTAATATACATATTTCATTGTAGTGAATCGTTCCCTTTATTAAAGACATATAATTAACTATTAGACATGTTGCACACATACCGACCTCTATATCTTTCTATGGGCGTTCATTTTGAACATTAATAAACCCATTAAAAATGTTGGATTATTAAAATAACCATCATAATCTAGAATCTAAAGAGTAATTACACTGTGCAAAAGATATAAAAATAGGGATATAAATGATTAGTTATGGGCAAGCATATAGATGGTATCATACCCAAATTTGTTTTAACACATGAATATGGATGTCAATATAGATATCATAGAGCATGAATAACATGTTACATATCTTGAAAAATGGGTATATATAAAAAATGAAAATGAATATGAATACAATCATAAATAGTTTATAATATATATGTGTGTATGTGAATTGAATGACTTATTGTGATAAAATACCATACATACATACATACATATATCATAAAAATTATATCAAATATACAAGAAAAATTGAAAAATTGTTATATGTAATTAAAAATAAACATACAACTATATATTAATAAAATAAAATATAGATAAAAATGTACGTGGATACCGAAGTGACATTTTATATGTATTTATTTTAATATAGATACATATACACTTGTCAAAATATGTATAAAATATATTATAAGGAATAACTACATATATATTTACCCCTCTGCATCCATACATTAAGACTTATATAATTTTACTTTTTAAAAATATTATATTTTATGGTATTACTTGACATCGTATTAATGATTTTTTTTTGTGATTTGAAGAAATTTTCTAAGGACCTTTTTGTCCATATAATGCTTGTTTGGATATTGATGCGAAATTGTAAGTTTGTAGGGGTATCTTTGTAAAAATTCACTGCAAACAAACACCGATAATAAAAATAATAAATAATAACAAAGATAATATATATATATATATATATATATATATATATAAAACGTATGTTTTGTGTGTATGTATGTGCGTATGTATATGTATGTGTGCGCAGTCTCAATAATTTGCCCCCCTCTTTCCCAGTAAAAATTTATGTCTTCGTCCTCGCCTTCTTTCTATTGTCCTGCACGAGCATTGCATGCTCCGTCTTGGGGGGTGTTGAACAATGCTACAAATTGACAATTGGATTCTCCAAGATAAAACTACTACATCATCATGTCAAGTCTGATATCATCTATTAGTCGAACTGGCATGTTAATGGGGCTATATAAAGAGCTCCACACATTGCACTCATCAATTGATCGATCAAGAGAGAGAGATGATTAAAAGAATAAAACCTTTGAGGCCTTCATCTATGATTTCATTATGATCCTTAGGGAGCAAGCAGGGCTAACTATTGAATCAAGGCTCGATGAAGCAGGCAGGCTCGACTCGATAAGGGCTCGTGAGCCTGTCTCATTAAGCTATGGAGCTGAGCCCGAGCTAGAATTTTGGGCTCGACAGCTTAACGAGCCGAGCCCTGCTCGGCTCGACAACTCGACAAGGGGCTTGATAATGAATATATATAATATATAATATTTTATATATTTATATATAATACACACACACAAGAGGAGTTGCATGTTCACCAGTCGGTACCTATATATAGTTGTAGTTGTCTATGTAGGTAGTAATGAAATATGTATATTATTCCAAACCAAGATGTAGATCGATATAATTTTGTTTTTGTGGATGCCTTAGAACTATATACATCCATATATGTGAATGTGAATTCCAACGTGGAAATGTTCCCTATATATTTTATTGTAGACTTACTTATGATCTCATGTTATTGTATATCTTTAAATAAGAATATATTTGATAATATACATTATCCACTAACGTGTTGATTATTATTATTATTTTCTAAGGAACATATAGCTACATATATATTTATATTTTTCTATGTTATAATTAGCAAGTTAGTATTTTTTATTAACAAATAGAATGTTACAATGCATAATATAATTTAGCTTTTGAAATGTAACTCAGATAGTGACCTACTAGTAAGGAAGACAATCCCTCAAAGAAGAGCTCATTGGTTCAAGACATGCACTACACTTTGTATCAAAAAATGTTATTTCACTTAACGAGCCAAACTTGGCTCGAGCCAAGATCATGCTCAATAACGGGCTCGGCTCGAGCCTTATCGAGCCCGAGCTGGCTCGATAAGAGGCTTGAGCTCACCGAGCCCGAGCTAGCTCGGTTGGGCTCGAACGAGGTCGAGCCGAGTCTGAGCTCAGTTGGGCTTATCGAGCCTGAACCTGAGCCCGAGCCAATGCCTGGTTTGACTCGTTGGGCTCAATAGATATCCTTAGGAGCAGAACCTTGGTGTTCTTCTTTATTATTGTGCATTTTCTTCAACAATTATATTTTCATGTATATTATTTTTTCCAAAAGAAGAATTCTAGTTCACACAACAATAAGAATGATGATTTAAAATAAGTTAATTTTCTAACATAGGGTTTAAATTTTGCAGCATTTTAAATGTGAAAGTATTATTTACATGTCAAAAAAAAATGTAAAATTCCATAACACAAATACAAGCTTAACAACACCATTTTATACCTCGTGTATTTAAGCGACAAAGAGGTTGATATTTTAAAACAAATTGATTTTATAACAATGACAAGTGATGGATCATATTCAAGCAAGGATGTCATATGAAATTTATCAGTAGAATTTCTAGCAAGATTTGTTTTTTTACCAACATTGGACATGGAAAAATATTGTATTTATAAAAAATGGATGCAAATTTACGTAAAATCTTAGCACATATTTTTTACATTGTATTTTTAAGCAACAACGACAATGATGTTTTAAAACAAACTGATTTCACAACAATGATACTTCATCAGTAATATTTAAACAAAAATATTACTAGATACTTAATTACGATATTTTTATAAGAATACTGGAAACTGCACATCCCTATTTAATTACGAGAGTCGTGATGCCCCGTCAAATCTCCAGGCAATTTAGCATGCCACACTTTTTCGAAAGATGTTTAGTTAGTTTGAAAGAAATGAATTATTCATACAAGGAGGCATGTCAAGAGTCCATGTATTTTATCAACATTCCCTAGATCAACCTAATGAGACATAACCCAACTGATGTAAGTATCTGATTTTGATAGAAAATACACTGTGGTTAGTGTACGCAGATACCATGAGTATTTCCTCAAGTTTAGGAAAGACTACTATCTAGTTGTTATTATATAATATTATCTACTTATTATTATATTTCCTTCGACTAGATAGGGGAACATTATCGGGTGAGAAATGGGAAAAGCTTGACTGGACGTAGCCAAAGTGTGGGTTAGATCAACCCAGGTGCCATGCCGAATGGACCAAGGTTCTAAAACCCTCTGTCCAGGGCTTGTGCAAGGCCGATCCATAAGCCATACTTCAATGCTCAAACCCGATCCGTGTGTGGGCAGGCCGACCCATGGGCCAAAGCTACATTATTATTATTTTATATAATTTATACAGATAAATAATTCTTTTATGCATTGTTTAAACTGTTTATATCTAAGTAACCATTATATGTTTTGCTTGACATGTAAACTATTAAATATAACACAGTGATGACAATATAAAAGGAAAGGCCTGGATTTTATTACATTATATGTAAAATCTAATTCTCAATACATGTTTTCAATTTTTGCAAGGTGAGCCGGACATAGTTTTTTTAGCACATGTCCATGAACCTCCCATTTGAAGCTGGGTCAGACCAGCCATTCTTCAATTTCCTTGGCCCAAACCTAGCCAATGAAGGGGCTGGGTGGGTGGGTCTCGATCCACTGATTAGGTCTAAACCCGATTCGATGGTAAATGGATCACAACACCAAAACTGCCATTCCAATCCCTGCCCAAAAGAAAGTTTTCAAGGGTAAATTACAATTTGGGTCTTCATCTATGGGTCCGATCTCAGAATGAGTCCCGATCTTTAAATTGTAATGATTCAAGTTCCATGGTCATTAATGTAAAGAACTTTTTGAGGCTAATGACAAGTATGCCCTTGTTTAAAAGTTGGAACCCAACCCCCATTCTCTTCCCAACATAGGCTTATTCATCATGAACCCCAAAATTTCCATTTCCTAAATGATCTTGAGACTCGAATCGTTACAATTTAAAGATCGGGACCCATTATGAAATCTGATTCATAAATGGGGACCCAAATTACAATTTAAGCAAGTTTTAAACGTATCATACACAACATATGCGCAACCAGCGTCCTTTCCTCCCTCCAAATTCCAATCGCCATTTCGCGCGAAGAGCTTTGGCGCACAGCGGAGCTGTCGCCCAAGATGTCCCCCGAGATCTCGCGCGCTCTCGATCGGGATCGATCTGTTCATCTCCTCACCAGCAGCGGTAATCGATCCATCTGCTCTTCCTCTCTCCTTCGGGTCGTTGTTAGGGTTCTATTTTTTGCTATGTTCTCCCATATCTAATTCGTCGTCACTCGCATTCATATCAATCATTGAGCAATCTTCCCGTTTTTTCGCACTTATCTCTTGGGACGGTCGCGATTTCTAACGAAATGGGGGATTTTCGTGACGTGTAACATGCGATTGGTGGATATTGGAGGTCTTATGAGCATTCGTTGAGAAATCGTCAGACCGGGCATGATACGTGCAGTTGAGTGTTGCGGAATCAATCAACTGATGTGAGGGGGAGTATGACGATCATAAACTAAGATCCGTGATGTGGAGACATGCATCGAAGTGAGAACGTAGAAAGAAACTGGTCATAAAACAGAGAGATGCATGATTGGCAGACGAACTCGAATCTTCAAGGAATGAGACGCCGTGAATAACCTCTAGATTTTTCAGACTTCTTAGACGAACACAAAGGTACATGATTACATTTATTCGTGGACATCTTCATTTAACCTTTACTTCGTACAATTTGGAAATGAAAATGAACTGACAAGCAAAGAGACGAGGGGTTCTTGATCCGATACCCACGTCTGCATCAAAGTTGATATACTTGTATCTCAATACTCTTGAAGTTGGATACACGAGCTTAATATTCATTTACCAGCATATTTCTCAATTCCGAGGAAGTCATGATAGGAGAACTGTATAGGTAAAACCTATAGCACGTAGGGAAGGAGATAATAGTCTGGCAGAAAACATTCTACGTGAGATTTGAAGTAGAATGGTCAGACAAAAAATATTCTACGGAAATATTGATATTGAACAAAATAGATGACAAGGAATACATGAATACATTACTGGGCAACACAATTCTGGATAAATACTGTAGAGGCAACACAGTTCTCAAGAAGATCTGAAATAACTCGAAATGCGGACTTCTGACCGCTTAAGCTGGAACTGTATTTGGCTAAGAATGGAGAGGAACCAGATCCCATGGTTGCATAAGAGGCATCGGTTGTTGTTAGATACACATTCCAACTATTGATGATTATAGGCTTTTATTTATTTTTATCAAATGGACGCTCAGATGCCTTGACAAGGTTTGGAAAGCTTCTTAATTGATGAAAGCTGGCTGTCTTGATTGCCGTCTTGATCAATAGCAGTGGGAAATTCATATTTTTAATCTGTGTTGGCTTTTATAGATCAAACAAACAACGCCTATGAGCAGTGCCCTACCATCCAACATGGACCACCTCCAAATGGCTTTTGAATGGCTCCCTTCATTTGTATGGTATTAAGCTTCCCAACACCGGCCATCAGCCAGCCTTCCACCTTACCATGGGGTTGAATGATGTCCAATTCCTTGAGTTTTCTAGCAATCATTAGCGAGTTTAAGTTTTTAGAAGGCATGGCCAGCACCTCCTACCTGGGCCCAACCATCTTTGTGACGCAAGCTCAAGTTCAAAAGCCCATCGGTCCTGCATTCCCACCTGTGCATGGCTGTGGGCCCAAGATGTGAAGTTGTTTTGAGTTCAATGTTTCCAGCATCGATTCTTTGGTGGTTCAAGGAGCTTCTTTCCAAATATATGATTTTAGATTTCCATTTTTTGTTTCCATATGGCGATGGAAGATAATCTTAATATGATCAAATCCTATGAATATTCATATTACTATCATAAAAGTAACTAGAGATAGCTATCATATTTGGTTTGTTGATGTTTGTTGTGAATCATGGAACCGGAACACACACACATGACCTAACAAGCATGCACAAAGACACGAATTTACAAGGTTCATCCGTAATTGAGCTATGTCCTTGGATGACCGCTGGAGAAAGAAGGAATACAAACGATACATAGAGGCCTAACCATGGTATGAAAAAAACTAGCATCAAGACGTCGAGGCAGTCCTTTTTAGCCTCGAGACGTATGCCTCGGTCTAGTCCAGTGAGGCATGCGCCTCGGGAGGCTGAGGCGTAGCGTAGAGGCATTCCCGCGTCGAGGCGATCGAGCTTTTTTGCAAGGTATTTTTCTTTTTTGAGGTATTTTTTATGATTTAATGGTTTATTTGGTAGTTTGAGAAACTTATAAATATATGTTCCTTTAGGATAATGGTTATATGAGATAAATGCCTAATCTGATATTTCTTTCGTGCCCATAACTTCATATTTACTATTAATTATGTTCAACTATTTCACAAACTCTTATTATTTATCTTTTAATGAATGGATTCATAAATATCAAATCCAACAATACTCGTAAACTTAATGAGCTTTGCAATATATCAAGCAAAACAAAATAGAAAGGGTTCACGATTTATCATGCTGCCATATATTATATGTTTGACATATTACATAAATTTCTTCGATGTATATTTTAACCGTACTTTTGAATTGATTATAACAATATATCAAAGGTTTGTTCAAATGGATATGATTCACAGTTTCTTGTGCGGCCACATATTATATGTTAGATACATAGCACAAAATTTCTTCTATGTATATTTAATCGCACTTTTAATTATAACAATATTTCAAAGATAGATATGTATTGTTTAATTCTTTCACAACATTTACAGACAATGAGTTCCTCTTCGATTGGATGAAAATGTGGAGAAAGGGATATGATGTTGTTCTATCTTCTATTCTAGTGTTCGTATCTCAATTATTTCATCATATTTTATAGTGTTATGTATTATATATTTGGTAAAGAACATATAATTACATTGTCATATATAATTATAATTTTCTGCATATTTTCCTCTATAAATTGAGGCTTATGCCACGACCGCCTCGAACCTCACCTTGATTTCGAGGAAAATGCTTCGTTCTATCTTTTATTTTTTTAAACCTTAACCCTAACCTGAGGGGAATTTATATACTACCCCATACTGATGGATCTCTGAAACAAACATATCCATAAACCTGAATACAAATAAAATAACTAATAATTTTTTTCGCCTGGGTGCTGCCCTACTTAATTGTGGGACCCTGACGGGGAAGACTGACTATTTTGATATCAACATTGGTTTACATCAAGGTTCAGCTTTGAGTCCATTTCTTTTTACTTTGATTATGGACGAGTTGACAAGTCACATTCAGGATGAGTTACCTTGGTGTATGTTATTTGCTGATGATATTGTGTTGATTGACAAGACTATAGATGGAGTAAATGAGAAGCTTGAGGTTTGGAGACATGCATTGTATACTAAAGGTTTTCGTATAAGTAGGGCTAAGACGGAATATATGGAATGCACCTTTGATGGAAGCAATGGTGAAGGAATCGAGGTGAAGATTGGTGACGATAACATTCAGAAGAGAGATTCTTTTAGATATCTGGGATCTATTTTGCAACATGATGGGGAAATTGATGGAGATGTTACTAATAGAATAAATGCAGGCTGGCTTAAGTGGAGAGGAGCCTCCGCTGTTCTCTGTGATAAGAAAATTCCTTTAAAAATTAAAGGAAAGTTTTACAAAGCAGCCGTGAGACCTGCTATGCTTTATGGTTCTGAATGTTGGCCTGTGAACCATAGACATGTGCAGAGAATGGCTGTAGCAGAAATGAAAATGCTAAGATGGATGTGTGGACATACACGTAAAGATCGGATTCGGAATGATGCAATCAGAAAGAAAGTTGGTGTAGCTCCGATCGAGGATAAGATGCGAGAAAACCGCTTAAGATGGTTTGGTCATTTGCAAAGAAGGTCAACTGATGCACCGGTTAGGAGATGCGAGTGTTGGGATGTTGAGCCGGCTAAGAGAGGGCGAGGACGACCCAAGAAGTGTTGGAAAGAGACTATACGAAGGGATCTTAGTTTTTTGGATATAAGTCCGAGATTGACCCAAGATAGATCTGAATGGAGGCGAAGAATCCATGTAGCCGACCCTACTTAATTGTGGGAAAAGGCTTTGTTGTTGTTGTGGGTGCTGCCCTCACATCCCCACAGGGGAGAACGCACATGCCCCCAAATCCTAGGAGAATCGACTACATAGGGGCTAGACTCGATGGGAAGGATCCCATTCGATAACAATGGTTCCTCATATTATTAAGTAAAGGGGTGGGTTGCCAATGCTGTCTTAAATGACATCCAACCTCTTGTCCTTGGAAGAAAAACACAAAGTATACATGGGCGCTCCATGATGATATGCAGGGCCAAAGGAAAAAAAAGACACGGGGATTTATTAATAAACTTGGGAAATCTACCATCTTTGTTGGGAACTTTTTATTGCCACTTTTTACAATACTCTTATGTCCATTTGGGAGGAATTTGAATATCACTAACTAGTCTTTACAATGCACAGATAATTAAATGCTATTAGAAGATAATCAATTGAAGAAAGATTTTTATCATGTTTGTTCAAGTCTAAGAGTGCAAGGACTCAAATTCTCGATTCAACGTTATTCTAAGTAAGGTTTGACATATCGATATTGTATCGGTCCGCTCGTAAATGATATATCGGGATATATTGACGACATCAGTGGAAATCTCGAAAATGATGCAAAAATGATTTTTTCATGAATTAAGATCATCCTAGTTATTAAAATAGTAAATAACATACAAATACACATTTATATGCAAGAGCTAGGTGTATTTAGCACACCAATGCATATTATATCGCACATATCATTGGCGGTCAATGCTGATAGGTGACTGTTGAGAGGTATTGGAAAAGAAATGATGAAATTTAAACAACTTAAAGACATAGAGGTCTTGTATTTAGTACATTATGTTTATATTGCATCACATATTATGCATAAATAAAATATTGAGCTATATCAGAAATCAAACAAATAAAGAGCATAATAACATATAGTTTTTAAAGAATGTAATTCGTAATAGTAATAATACTTTGGATAAAAGAAGATGAGTTAAAATCGATTGGATATTCCCAAGTTGAAGAACTATCATATGCACCCCCCTATCACACAATATCCTATCAGGTGGGGGTCTCGTTGCTCGGTCAACGAGCATGGGGAGAGGGGTCTAGGAAGAGCATGTGCGTTTCCCCTGTAGGGGTGCGAGGGCGACCGCCCGAAACACAATATATAAATCATTATGTGTTTTAGTACTAGGAGTAGGTAGATAAGTAGTAAAATCAAGCTTTCTTGAGTAATAGCATTGATATACATATATCGACGAGATATCGACAATATCAATCGATATATAAGAAATTTTGCACCGAAATCTAACATTTTGAGTGATATGGCTCGATATGGCGATATATCATCGATATCTCATGAGACATCGATCAATATCTTAGAAAATGATATATATATATATATATATATGTGGATATTTATACCTCCATCTTGTCGATACCGATATATCGTAATATCTTAAACCAGTGGCGGACCTATATTATAGAGAGATGGGGTACATGCCCCATCTTAAAGTCTTGGAATCCCTTTAACTTCTTCTCACCCTTCCTTTTTTTAAATACTGCCATATTCTTATGTGCCCACCCTCTCCCAAATTGCACCGTCCACATTCCATATATGCCACCCTCTCCCAATCGAATTGCACCACCCACATTCCATATTCATCTTGTGATTACGTGATTACATGATTTACATTTGCCCTTCGCCTTGTGATTAAATGATTTACATTTATCCTTCGACTTGTTCCATCATCCCTCCGGATCCAAGCTAACTCCGAGGCAAATGGTCATTCTCCTTGCACATCGTCTTGGTTACTCGTACATGGAGTGCTCATGACCACTTCAAGAACCATTGAAATTGTATTGTTCCTAGCAGCTAGAGCTCCGCCTTTGTTTCGAGCGCAACCCTTCGTTGCGCCCGAGACCCCAAGATCATCAACTTTCTGTCGACTCTCGAGCCTGCTGTAATCCTTCCTCACCTCCCTCTGGTACGTGTTATGGCCTCGATTCCCTTGTGTATCCGCTATGGTTGCTTCCAACCTCTATTTCAGAGACATCATGCCCTAGTCTCCTTCATAGACTAGTTGCGATGACATTTCTTTTTTATTTGTGTGCCCTACCTAATTTGTAATCCCGCATCCGCCATTGTCTTAAACCATGGCTCCAAGCGTTACGATATTTCTTATCATATTAAAGCTGAGGAGAAACGACGTACTTTAATAGTTAACCCATATGATGATACTAAGAATTTTAAGTGGTTAGAGCTCGTGACTTGAGAGAGAAACGCTTATGGGAAGCGTAGTGGAATGTAACCATCGCAAGAAATCAAGAATTTCTATTAATTTTTACTGGGAGAAGAAGCCCAACATGAAAAATGATAGGGAAAACAAGATTATCAGATTTATTAGTGCCTTGAGCTAAATTGATGGAGTACAGAGAAAAATCACACTAGAACATATTTAGGATCTTCATGCTTATCTCTACAAGATAGGCACTTGGATAAAGACTCTAATGAGGCTCACGCCACCAGTAATTCTCTTGCTGCCATATTTCGAAAGAAAGGCAGAGGTGAGATTGAATAAAGATAAATTAATAAATAATTAATATTAGTGCCATTGTAGAGAGTTTTGGAGTTTTGGAGAAGAGACAAGTACATGTTATATACATTAACCTCATAAAGGATATATATGATATGGCTTCATTTTGTGAGGATCTAGTATGGGATGATTATTTTGACATCAACATTGGTCTGCATCAAGGTTCAACTTTGAGTCCGTTCCTTTTTACTTTGATTATGTACGAGTTGGCAAGTCACATTCAGGATGAGATACCTTGGTGTATGCTATTCTGGATGATATTGTGTTGATTGATGAGACTAGAGATTGGGTAAATGAGAAGCTTAAAGTCCGAAGACATACATTGGAGACTAAGGATTTTGCATAAGTAGGGCTAAGACTGAATATATGGAGTGTACTTTTGATGGAAGCAATGGTGAAGGAATTGATGCGAAGATTGGTGACGATAACATTCAGAAGAGAGATTTTTTTAGATACTTGGGATTTATTTTGCAACATGGTGGGGAAATTGATGGAGATGTTACTAATAGAATAAATGCATGTTGGCTAAAATGGAGAGGAGCCTCTATTGTTCTTTGTGATAAGAAAATTCCTTTGAAAATCAAAGGAAAGTTTTACAAAGCATTCATGAGACCTGCTATGCTATATGGATCTGAATATTGACCTTTGAACCATAGACATATCCGGAGAATGACAGTAGCAGAAATGAAAATACTAAGGTGGATGAGTAGATACACAAGAATGATCGGATTTGGAATGATAATTACAAGGAAAGTTGCTGTAGTTCCGATCGAGGATAAGATGCGAGAAAACGACTTAAGGTGGTTTGACCATTTGCAAAGGAGGTTGGCTGACGCATTAGTTAGGAGATACGCGTTTTGGGATGTTAAGCCGGCTAAGAGAAGGTGAGGAAGGTCCAAGAAGTGTTGGAATGAGACTATACGAAGGGATCTTAGTCTTTTGGATCTAAGTCCGAGATTGACCCATGATAGATCTGAATGAAGACAAAGAATCCATGTAACCGCCCCTATTTAATGTGGGAAAATGCTTTGTTGTTGTTGTTGAATTAACATTGGTGCAACAAATCATATTAAAGATGACACGAAGTTATTTAAGGCCAATAAACTTGCACATTACATTGATCATGTGGCTACTATCGATCTATCTCATGTTATTGTGGCTAGGAAAGGGAGTATACGTATCTCAAACAGTCTTTTAATTCACAAAAGCTCTTCGTGTCATGATATGATTGTCAATGCATTCAATATTTTATAGGTGTCGATGTGTGGATTAATTTTTTATGCTGCTTGTTGTATGTTGCAAGACTGTGGACGTGGTGAATGATTGGAATTGTACTGTTGATCGTGGTACATGATTGGTGGTGCACTAAGTACACCCGTCTTTTGGTTATGCAGTGGTATGAACACTTCCACAATCTTCCTTTTGACCTTCTTAGAGGCATGTTTCAAATTCATTATTTAGTGGTTTGATTTCTGAAAGCAGTGTTTGCTTGAAGGCAAGGCACATCATGCATCATATTTTGTTTAAAAAATAAAAAGTGAAAATTTGAATTAATGCATTCTGATCTCTTCGTGGTTACAAGCACTTCATCAATTTTATTGCTGATTTTTCTTGAAGCACTTTTATCTACTGGTTTGAGAATCATAGATATATTATCAACATTTATGAAGAAATTTTCTTTTTATCAGGACCTAGTATGGTAAACTGATTAAGAAATTTAGATCCAATGGTTGAGATTATTCTTTTTCGGAAGTTGCAAGATTAAATGCAAAAAGGGATGCAAATGCAAAAAGGGATGCAATTATACTTACTGACAGAATGTGGAAGCGTAGACAAAAAATGGAGACATCTGGGATGCCACAATAGCACATCTGTTTAAAAGAATTATCTCATTTGGGGGGGGGGGGGGGGTTCATGACTAGCGCATTCCTTATCAACAAAATTCCCTGGAAAGTTTTAAATGGGAAGACTCTAATGTCTATGATTTAGCTAAATAGCAGTCTATTTATTCATCGCCTGAGGTGTGCATGCCATATCCATAACTCTCTCTCGGATGCTAAGGAGTTTAATGCTCATGCCATTAAAGGGATCTTCTCAGGCTAATCCATCACTTAAAAGGAATGCAAGTACAGGAATCCGGACGCAAATAGGATAGGCCTTCTTTTGATGAGAATTCCCTTTAAGGGGATGATAGAGGCAACGGTGAAGGAAATTCAGAGGAAATACTATTTATTGTTAGAAATCCACATACTCCAACATTCATGCACTTCCTTATAAACTTGATCAAGTTGAGGAATATACTCTGATGATAGATTGAGGAGTGGTTACCTCGTGATCCTTGCATGAAAATAGAAGACCACATTAAGAAATTCAGGATCCAACTAGTGAACAAGAAAATTTGGGGTTGCACTATCTGGGTGCATACCCTCTTTGCATAAAAAGAACAAGAAACCAATCCCAATCCTCAGATCCATAATCACCAATCTTGATCCGAGTTTCTATTCCCTGAAAAATAAAGTTGAGGATGACCACCATGATGTGGTGTGTTTACTCCGATGAATGGCTTACCATTGATACATATGATCGTTTTGTATAGAGATTACGGTGAAGAGAGGTAAATTCACTTTCTACATACGCTGATGTACTAAATATCCTATCGTCAAATATGCTGTCTACTCAACTTAGAATCTAGTGTAATTATTTTTTCTCATTCAGATTCTGTGATATCCAGGAAAATTGATGAGGCTGGAATTGATCCCCAGCGGGTTTATATACAAGGATGCGATTCGCTTGATTGCCTCAGGTGGGTCTACACTAAAGTAAAAGGTAGATTACAAAGTGGAGAGATACAAGGCTAGGCTTGCAAGGAAGGGATTCAATCAGAATTATAAGGTTGATGTTTTAATACCTTTGTTTTGGTCGTAAAGATGAATACTATGTTATTCTTTCTTTGGTTGTGTTTAAGGACTTGAAGTTTTATAAAGTCCTTCGAGAAGAATACTACATGCATATGCGTTAAGCTAATGAAAAGACACAAAAGTGACGCATGCTTAAGAAAGCTTTATATAGACTAAAGATAACTTATAGCATGATTCGAAAGGTTTAGAGTAGAGGTCATTAGGTGATATCGCTAATACAATGGAAGGTACACCTTGTTTGTCGAAAAAGTGATGTACGAGTTTCTCTTTAGTCGGTCTATGTTGATACGAAGTTGATCATTATTTTGATGAAGCCAAAATCACATAATTAAAACAGAGGCTTGCTGCATAGTCTGACCTAAATGACCTCAATTCTATCAATCACTTCCTAGGCATTGAGATTCCACGATTTGAGGAAGGTTAGATTCTTTGTTGGAGAAAATGCACATTGAATCTGCTAAAGGAGATTGGGAAATTAGGGTGCAAACCTACTTTTACCTAATTGAAGAGCATGATTAGTTGGCCACCAAGAATGTAAACTACTTGAAATGATTTAAATGGCCATCACAAAAGATTCGTGATGCGATTAATTTATTTTACTTTAACAAGACCAAAATATTTGTATGCTGTATGCACAGTGAGTCACTTCATGCATGCTCCTACAAATGTGCATATGCAAGCAATAGAGCGTATTCTCTACTACTTTAAAAGGAATCTCGAGAAAGGAATTATCTTCTCCAATGATTTAAAGCTTGAAATTGAGGGCTACACCGACACTATTGAGAATAGTGAAGTGTTGTGTTAATTAGATAATTATATCTTGCTAAAAGATCCACATCTTGTAGTTAAAGTTCAGGCATTTGATCTCACATTGCTTATTGTGAGAGTTGGGTATGCGAGAGTCTATATACAGGGCTTTGGGCTACATGTTATATTGAGAAGATTATAAACATAGCTATTAAGTTGCTTGTCATGTGAAGCAAGACCTTGATCATCTTGAACCATGCTAGTTTATTTAGATGCTTGATTGTTCATGCATTATCTTTACTATAGTTTTCAACTAGGTATCTAAGCATGTAACAAAAGTTGTTACATGGAATGTTTGCGAGGTTTGTGCTTTATTTTGATTATTTTTACATTTTTTGAAGTTTATTTGTTCAGGTGGTACGAGTTGTTAAGACCTCGCCCGGTCCCAATGATGGAGGCAATGAGTACGGTAATGTTGTGAGAAAGAAGGGGCTACCAACCGCATAAACGAAAGAATGTCTCATCATGTGGTGGTATGAGACAACAGAGTCAATGTAAGCCCCATAATACCTATGCAAGCGACATTGCATCGCTAATGGTACGTGAGGCTGTACCATTCGACAATGGAGACAAAGATTTGAAGGCGGTGGATGTGCTTCTACCAGTTAAAGAGAAGGCGACGCTCGCCAACATTAAAAAAACAATGGCATTTAACAACGCTACATTAGGTTGATTGGCGACAATTGTTGTTGGCAATGTTGGAGATAATGCAATTATTTCAAGAGGTGTGACATTAGGTACCTAGATAAGCGAGTGAGGATTAGGGCTGTGCACGGGTAATGGGTTAGATGGGTATCCGATCCGATCCGTATGGGTCGACCCTAAATCCACGAGTATCCTAAAAACCATTCTGGATTGGGTACCCGACCCAGTTTGATCCAGGATATATGGAGCTCCAACCCTATGATCCATGGATACCCACGGGTCGATCCATATCATTGCTCCTCCAACCCGAACAATAATCATGGGTTGACGGATCTTATCCATGGACCTGGCAATATCCTTACCCAACTCGACTTCGAAATTGCTCGTGATTGAGATCAACATAATTTGAATAAATGTCAAGTTCAGAAGGTTTAGCAATCGGACAACGGCCTCTAATTTGATTGAAATTTGACAAAATTTCAATTTCGACAAGTGTCAAAATACAACCGAGACGGTCGATATATTTAACTAGATGGGTGGTCAATAAAAGGAATACTAACCGAAATGATCAAAATTTTGGTCAAAATCCAACTGAAATTTTGATTCGACGTGTCAAAATTCGATCGAAATGGTCGATATGTTAACTAGATGGGTGGTCGACAAAAGAAATGAATCGAAATGGTCAAAATCCGACCAAAATTTCAATTTCGATAAGTGCTGAAAGTCGACCGAAATGACAAATATGTTAACTAGATAAGTGATAGATAAAAGGAATGTTAATCGAAATGATCAAAATTCTGGTCAAAATCCGACCGAAATTTCGTTTCAGTCGAGCTCTAATAATGTGATTGAAATCGATAATTTGGGTCATGTGATATTCCAATTAGAGCGGGCTTTAATTAGATCCATCAACAGTAAAATGAGTATTTATTTATCAAATGTCGATCATTTAAAATTCGAAGATAAACAAATTATATTTGCTTTGAAAAAGCATAAGCATATATCAAAGCCGATTTATCGAAACTCGTTTTCTTTTTTGTTCTTTTAATTTTGTGTTCGTTGTGATATTTTCAACCAAAAGTTGTGCGAATATATAAGCAATGTTCGTGGACGTATCACTGACTTATTAGCGTTGATTTTTCTTAAAATTCATAAGTTAGAAACTTTCACATCTCAATCATATCATGGATTGATGTGTTTTAGTGATCCACGGGTACCCAGGGGTAACCAAGACCCGTTCATATAACTCGGGTATCCGTTATTATGGTTACCCATTGGAATGGGTCGGGTTGACCCGCCAACCCGTTAGTGACGGATCGGAGCGGATCATGGTTGAACGATTCGGGTAACCACCCCATGCACACCCCTAGTGAGGATACAGTTACATAGGCAACACAAACAACATGAATCGAGGTAAAAATGAAGGTAGCAGAAAATGGTTTCAAGGCAACATTGTGCTTTTAACCGCTGCATAGAGGAAGCAAGATGGGGTGGGGTGTGAAGACGTATGGAGAAGCGATGAGGTCAGGTATGTATGCTAAGGCGGTGCCATTAGGATCAAGACAGAGCACGGTGGTTTGTGGGACTTTGATCTTGCCTCTCTTTGTGGGCTTGAGACCCGTCACAACGCTCTTGTTAAAAAACAAAATGAAAAGAATGAGCTACTACAAAAATGTTAGATTAAAAAAAAGAAAAAGAAAAAGAAAAAAGTTGTTAAAAAAGGAAAAAAAGAAGAAGAAAAAGAATGAAAAGAGAGTGGAGAAGATAAGTTTCTTTGCTTACACAACTTGGTTCTTCTCCTAACTTGGTCGAATATTTCTATGATGCCTATACTTGTGGGAGAAAGGGGAAGTATGAGGGTAAAGTTATGGATTCTATCATTGTTTGAGTTCTCTGGAGGTTTATATGAGAATTCGATATAACGAGACTTATTCTTCAAGTTTATGTAAAGGACTTGCCCATTTCAAGGTCCTTGTGACCCTATGCAAGATGCTCATTTTCGAGATCTATGTATGAAAATGGAATTGAATCATCCAGGCAAAGGTCATTTCAGAGAAGGCAGAAAAATAGCCTCCAGCGTGTGGCTCCATTGCTTTAGAAAGAGTTTTCAACTTCCCTCAAAGGCATAACCTTCAATGGAGTGAGTTCAGCTAAGAAGCCAACATCAGAAGCCTCTTCGATGGAATGGATGCGATGATGCGATGGCAACAAGAGATGCTTTACTCCTTTGATGGTCAGCTCAAAGGAATTGTGCATGACCTCAAGGACCTGAAGCTCACTTAAAACATGGTTGTTATCATTAGTTCTAGTTTTTTCTTAGTAGATTATTTCCCTTGTCTTAGCTGTCCTCTTGTTATTTTGCTATATGATGTACTTAGTTTCTTTCGTTTAAGTGGAATCTACTTTGTTTAAAATGTTTAGTTTCTTTCGTTTAAATGGAATCTACTTTGTTTAAAATGTTTGTGTCTGCACTATAAAAACCGACAGAAATCCAATCAGTCGGCTACTTTTGTGTCTTAGTCGACTAATATATTTCTGCCAGTAGCCTTAATTTACTGTTTAATTTCCAGTTGTCTAACTTAGAAGTTATATTTTAGTTGATTGAAGGCTTTCTTTTTTAGTTTGATAATCTCTTCATCCAAATAAAATTCCACTGTCCATAACCTAATTTAGGATAGTTGGGTGAAATTTGTTCGACCAGAAAAATAAAATTCCCATACATATATAAATATATCGAAGAATCTGGCTTACATGATCTTTGCTCTTGTGACATGTCGAAGTGTTAATTGGAACAAGGTGATCCTTCAATTGACGAGCGAAGTGCATCCAAATCGATTGTTTTTTGCGTTTGTGATTACTCATGCTCTTAAAGTTGGGATCCCGTGTTTAGTTCTACATCACTTGTTGTGATAGAGTTGGGTGAGAGCGTGGCATACATATAGGGAAATGTACTATAGGTTTCTATGGGGGAGAACCGATATATAAATACGGCTTTTATGCCGCTTCTCCTATGGAGGACGAACATCTCGATCGTCTGGAATGGCTGCCCGCTTATCTCTTATATAGTTCTGAATAGACGTGTATTGGAAACAGTACAACAATCTCGTAGTGAACACCTCATTCTCAGTCTAGCATCAAATGCTGGCCTCTTTAGAGGCTGTCCAGACGAGATTACTTTCCCTTGTATAGTGTTGATCCGGTTGATTAGAGGAGCAAAACGGTCTAGTGTTGAACTGGATGCAGGGATGTTATATTCAGAGTGGTTGAGATGCCGTGTCTTAAGATTATTTTTTATTAATATTGGTATAGATCTTGAGCTATCTATGAAATAAGGTGGCCATAGATCTCTCTCCAACAATCGGGTTAATTACGATGAAGCAAAGCATGTTGAGATTAAGTATTGGCCAATAGGATTGGGAATCCTAAAGGGATGTGACTCCTAATCTTAATAATTATTGAATTGTATTCTTTATGTAATCTTATAAGAATAGGACTATGAGTTCCTAATTGGGCTATATATATAGAGGTGGGGGCATTGCCTCCATACCGTTACAACAAGAGGGAATGCGACAAGAGCAAAAGAGAGTGGGAGAGAGTGAGGGAACGATGTGAGTTGTAGTAAATGACAGACCATCGCCATATCATGGTCTTATTATTCTCCTTTACGTGCTTTTATGGTAGCGGTGGATTGCGCATCCACATCCGTGTCTGATGTTTGTTCCCAATAATCGATATCCGAGCAAAGGCGATACAAGATTGTGTCCCAACAAATAGTGCTTGTGCTGATCTATATTAAAACTGAAGATTAAGTTGATGTCTTTACCAAGATTTTCCGTGACCAATTTTGAGAAGAATGTGTGGAAGTTGGACATGTGTGGTCTGTGTACGACATGTGAGAGAGAGTTGAGTTGTTATTTTTTTGCACATGAGTTGATGGGTAACTTGTGTCTATTTATGCAACTTAATCTTCCTTTTTCGTTTATGGATTTCTACACCCATAACCCTGCATACTTTCAATATTACACACATAATCCTCCATGATTACGAATTACACCTAAAACCTTTAATAGTGCTCAACTCTTGCGCTAATCATACACTCATAACCCTCTTCTGCAAAAGCATACAAGGTTATGGATGTAAAAATCTCTGAGTTAAGCATTATTCATGGTTCTAGGTGTAATTCGTGATAAAGGATAGTTATGTATGCAATATTAAAAGTATACAAGGTTTTGGGTGTAAAAGGTCCTTTTGCTTATCAAGCAATTTAATATAAAACTCTAGCCGTCTGTGATCATTGGCCTTTGGGGCACCCTTCATGTGGTTTTCCCTTGGTTGAGTAAAGATCTCCACATAGATCCTTGTGTTCGTCTATGATCTTTGTTGTCTCTATTTCTTCACCACCAATTGATACCTTTTTTAAAACCTACCAATTAGTACTTTTATATTATAATCACAAGTTTTTCTAATATAAATCTGATGTGGTGTGCAGGCTCGTTCTCCTGACTAGAAAAATAGGAGTTTCTTGTATGATATTTGTTAATTTCCCCGGCTGCTCAAAAAGCAAACTCCGAAGGCATGACAACATGGTTTCTCATTCTGAAAGCAATATCAGTGCCAATATTTCCACTGGAAGTTTACCATTACTCATTCTTAATCTTCATATATACCCAAAAACTGTCAGAATTATATGAATTGAAGGTGATTTCTGCCCCATTTATGTCCCGATTCGATATAAAGGCTCCAAAGCTGTAGAATGATTAATGCATTCAGAGATCACCAATCTCAAGTTTGTTGAGTTCCCTCGCCTCTCTCTGCGCTTAGCATGGATCAACGAATGTGCATGGCAATTGGCCATGAAGTAATTGGCCATTATGATGCCATGCAAATGACCAACGGATGAGCAATTGCCTATTGGCCATTATGATACCATGCAAATGACCAACGGATGAGCAATTGGCCATTGGCCATTATGATGCCATGCAAATAGCCAACGGACATGCACTAGTAATTGGCTATTTAATGCATGCGAACGGACATGCTATCCGGGCCTATAAAATGGTCCTACGTGCATTCTGTGAAGGATCATCCAAGTCGAGCAATAGCCAGCGAGGTGTGCGTGAGAAGAGAGTGGGTTGTGTTCCCCTTCCCTTGTTCTTCTCCCTCGTGTATTGTTCCGGTGTTGTGGTTGCTTGGTAGGGTATTTTGCGCAACAGTCGAGGGCTCTTCACTTCAGCGTCGAGAACTCACAAAGGTGTTGCTTTCATCCTTGTACCTTATTCTTTAGTTGTAAAGAAAAGAGCTGATCCAAGAAAGGGATCATCTCCTTTGGTGCATTTGTTCTTCTTCGGTGTATTATCTATCTTTACTGTCATTCACAATTATCAACCTCCTACGCATCTATCCGGCACATCAATTGGATATCAAAGTTTTCGCAGAACCTTGATATCCAATCCTCAACAATCTGGTATCAGAGCCAGGTTCGACTACGGCGTGGTGGTTGATATAAGGAGAAGATGGATTCAAGCTCAAGCAATCAATTGATGACAACGGCCATGGTAAAGTTGAACTCCACCAACTACTTTATCTGGAAGCCAAGGATGGAAGATCTCTTATTTGTAAGAGATCTGTACGACCCCATCGAAGGAGATGAGAAGAAGCCAGAGGGCAAATCGGATGAAGAATGGGCCAAGCTTAATCGCAAGGCCGTAGCATTTATTCGCCAGTGGGTGGAGGACTCTGTCTTCCACCATGTCTCGACGGAGACAAATGCAAGAAACTTGTGGACGAAGCTTACAGCCTTGTACGAGCCGAGGACAACTCAGAACAAGGCATTTCTCATCCGAAAATTGGTGAATCTGAAGTACCAACAGGGCTCCTCCGTCAGCGAGCATCTGAGTCGGTTTGAAGATTGTGTAAATCGACTCTCCAGTTTGAAGATGGACATCGATGATGAGATGCAGGCGCTTCTCCTCTTGAGCTCGCTGCCTGATTCATGGGAAACACTGGTGGTTTCCCTAAGCAATTCCACATCAAGTGGAACGCTCTCCCTCAACACCGTGAAGGATAGCATGATGAACGAGGAGCTGAGAAGGAAGGAACACGGCGAGGATCATTGACAAGCCTTGGTGAATGAACGAAAGGGTCGCAACAAGAATCGTGATGATGGTCCTCAAAGGAGGACCAAGTCTCGAGGACTCTCGAAGTCAAGACCCCGCAAAGATATCACATGCTTCAACTACGAGAAGAAAGGGCACATCAAGAGGTTCTGCAAAGAACCTAGAAGAGAAGATGCGCGGGAAATCGGTGAAGCTAGCTCTTCAGCCATGGCTAGCCAAGAAGAAGCCATTATCATGTGGGATGTTGGATCAGCTAATATCTCTCTTCAAGAATCCACATGGGTGGTGGATTCTGGTGCTTCCTTCCATATCACACCTAAGAAGGAGCTTTTCTCTTCGTACACGCCTGGTGACTTGGCGTGGTAAGGATGGGCAATGATCAAAGTTGTCCTATTGCGGGTCGCGGGACAGTGGTTCTGGAGATGTCAGACAACACCAAACTCAATCTGAACGATGTGAGGCACGTCCTTGGAGTGCGCATGAACTTGTTGTCCACTGACACACTTGATGATGAAGGGTATACCAGCAAATTTAGCGGAGGTGAATGGAGACTCTCCAAGGGCTCTCTGATAGTTGCTCGAGGAAAGAAGGAAGCCTCATTGTACGTGACTCATGGTCGGTCATGTGGGAGCACCTATGCGGCCAAAGGAGATGAGACAACCCTTTGGCATCAGAGGCTTGGACACATGAGCGAGAAAGGTATGCAAATTCTCTCCAAGAAAAATGTCATTCCATCCATCGGAGTCCTTTCAAAGGTTTGCAGTCACTGTATGACTGGTAAACAAAGACGTACATCATTTCAGATGAGAACGTTAAGGAGAAGACACCCACTTGATCTTGTGCACACAGACGTGTGCTCCATGGGTGTAAAGACGCTTGGAGGTGCTTTGTACTTTGTAATCTTCATCGACGACCACTCGAGGAAGGTGTGGGCCTTTGCCTTGAAGACAAAAGACCAAGTACTAGACGTCTTCAAAACATGGCACCTTGCTGTGGAGAGAGAGATCGGGAGGAGACTAAAAGTCATCCGATCTGATAATGGTGGAGAATATCGAGGGCCGTTCGAGGGCTACTGCAGAAGCCATGGCATCCGCATGGAGAAGACGGTGCCAAAGACCCCACAGCAGAATGGAGTTGCGGAGAGGATGAACCACAGCTTGTTGGAGAGAATGCAAACCATGCTCTCTCAATCGAATCTTCCAAAGAGCTTCTATGGAGAAGCACTATACACGGCCGTATATGTGATCAATCGCTCTCCATCTCACCCCTTGGATGGAGACTATCCAGAACATGCTTGGAGAGGTAAACATGTCTCATTTGATCACCTGAAAGTCTTTGGGTGCGTTGCATATGTTCATGTACCCAGTGATGAACGCACTAAGCTTGACTCGAAGAGGAGGGTGTGCATCTTCGTAGGATACGGTCAGGATGAATATGGGTATAGGCTGTGGGATCCTACTCAAAAGAAAATTGTGAGAAGTCGAGATGTCAAGTTTATAGAGGACCAAACAATTCATGACATCCTTAAGCCACAACCACAACCTGTCGTGACTCATGATGATGAGTCCTCCCTGTTTGAAGAAGCCCTCCATGACGACGCTAGGGAGGAAAATGATGGCATAGAAGATGGCGTTGAAGGGGGGATGCCACCCCTCGAAGAACCGATGGTAGATCCGGTTGAAGAAGCAGAACAACAACCTCAGTTGAGAAGTTCAACAAGGGTCAGTAGGCCATCCAAGAGATACTCACCCGGCCATTATCTCCTGCTCACAGATGATGGTGAGCCTGAGTCTTTCGAAGAAGCAAATAGACATAGTGATAGAGAGCACTGGTTGAAAGCAATGCAGGAGGAGATGGAAGCCCTCAAAAAGAATGAAGTGTTCGACCTAGTGCCCCTACCCGAAGGAGCTAGAGCCTTGAAGAACATGTGGATCTTCAGACTCAAATGCGAAGCTGATGGCTCAAAAAGATTCAAAGCACGTCTTGTGGTCAAAGGTTTCGAACAGAGGAAAGGTATCGATTTTGATGAAATTTTTTCCCCTGTGGTAAAAATGACTTCCATCAGGATGGTGTTGGCTCTAGTTGCATCTCTAGATCTTAAACTAGAGCAGATGGATGTGAAGACCGCTTTCCTCCATGGTGATGTCGAGGAAGAGTTGTATATGGAGCAGCCAGAGGGATTCCAATCCAAGAAGAAGACTCATCTTGTTTGCAGATTGAAGAAGTCTTTATACGGATTGAAGCAGGCGCCCAGAAATTGGTACAGGAGGTTTGATAGCTTCATGTCAAACCAAGGCTTCACAAGGAACACTGCTGACACATGCGTGTATGTGCGAGGTAATGGGCATGAGAAACTTATTCTTCTTCTATATGTTGATGATATGCTTATAGTTGGCAAGGATAAGACCAAGATCAACAAGTTGAAAGAAGATCTAAGCAAGTCCTTTGCCATGAAGGACTTAGGCGCAGCCAGACAAATCCTTGGTATGAGATAACCCGTGATAGGGTGAATCACAGGTTGTGGATCTCTCAACAGAAGTACGTGGAAAAGGTACTTGAGAGATACAATATGAATGAGTGCAAACCAGTTGGCACCCCACATGCTGCTCATTTCAGGTTAACTAAGGATTTCGCACCCAAGACCGAGGAAGAGCATCAAGGTATGGCCCATATACCTTATGCATCTGCTGCACGATCATTGATGTATGCTATGATATGCACACGACCAGACATTGCACATGCCGTGGGAGTTGTAAGCAGGTACATGTCGAATCCAGGAAGGAAGCATTGGGAAGCCTTGAAATGGATTCTTAGGTATCTCAAAGGCACGTCCAGTCAATGCCTATGTTATGGAGGAAGTAAAGCCTACATGATGGCATACACAGACTCAGATTGGGCAGGTGATGTTGACGGTAGAAAGTCAACATCAGGATACTTGATCACTCTCGCAGGAGGAGCCGTAGCTTGGCAATCCAAGCTATAAAAGAGTGTGGTGTTATCCACTACAGAGGCCGAATACATGACCGTGACAGAGGCTGGCAAAGAACTTCTGTGGTGCAAAAAGTTGCTGCATGGTTTGGGATTCATACAGGATAAATATGTATTGTTATGTGATAACACGAGTGCTATTTATCTTAGCAAGAATCCCACGTTTCACTCTAGGTCAAAGCACATTGAGTTGCGGCACCACTGGATACGTGATGCATTGGAGAGAAAAGATTTGCAGCTGGACAAGGTGGACACAAATGACAATGGTGCAGATATGTTCACCAAAACGCTACCACAGTTGAAGTTTCAAGAATGCAAGAAGATTGCTGGAATGAAGGCTCGTGAAGGGGGGAATTTGTTGAGTTCCCTCGCCTCTCTCTGCGCTTAGCATGGATCAACGAATGTGCATGGCAATTGGCCATGAAGTAATTGGCCATTATGATGCCATGCAAATGACCAACGGATGAGCAATTGCCCATTGGCCATTATGATACCATGCAAATGACCAACGGATGCGCAATTGGCCATTGGCCATTATGATGCCATGCAAATAGCCAACGGACATGCACTAGTAATTGGCTATTTAATCCATGCAAACGGGCGTGCTATCCGGGCCTATAAAATGGTCCTACGTGCATTCTGTGAAGGATCATCCAAGTCGAGCAATAGCCAGCGAGGTGTGCGTGAGAAGAGAGTGGGTTGTGTTCCCCTTCCCTTGTTCTTCTCCCTCGTGTATTGTTCCGGTGTTGTGGTTGCTTGGTAGGGTGTTTTGCGCAACAGTCGAGGGCTCTTCACTTCAACGTCGAGAACTCACAAAGGTGTTGCTTTCATCCTTGTACCTTATTCTTTAGTTGTAAAGAAAAGAGCTGATCCAAGAAAGGGATCATCTCCTTTGGTGCATTTGTTCTTCTTCGGTGTATTATCTATCTTTACTGTCATTCACAATTATCAACCTCCTAAGCATCGATCCGGCACATCAATTGGATATCAAAGTTTTCGCAGAACCTTGATATCCAATCCTCAACAAAGTTGAATAGGTTTGACTGAATTTACACCACTTAACCGATCTCGAGAGTCGACGACAAATTGAAAGGCATAAATTTAGCAATGATCTCTCACGCCCTTGGATGTAACATGCCTTGTCCAGGGCACAAGTCAAGTCTGGATGGTGGTAGTCTACCATCAGTCATCTTTCTAAAGATCTTGCATATGCTTCAAAGATAATCCATCTATTTATCATCATTTTGTTTCTTCAGTGTATGTTTTATTCTCTGGAATTTTTCAAGATGGATCTTGAGAGAATCTCCATTATTACAATCTTAGATGTGATCCAAATCCCCACTTAATTATTCCTGAGTGCCTGGCCCAGTAATAGATAGTTGCCTATACATGTCATGAATCAGCTACTGGAGTTGTTGGGACTTGGTCACAATTATTTGTGTTTTATACCTATGGGGTCTAGCAGTCAATCTACTGCATTAGTAAATGGTTCAACATAACAAAACACAATCTGATCAAATCGGACCTGATTCGAGTTTTACCTAGATGGATCTGATTGGAGACATCATATATTAGATTGAGTGATACATATGTGGACATGTGTGTTGAGAGTTCCTTTGGAGTTTATGCATCTGAATCTGTTTGCGACTGAATTGCTGTATATTCTCTGCCTAGTGAAGAATGATCAATTACCGCTGAGATGTAGATTAGTCACAAGTAAATCTTATAAAATCGGCATGTTATACCTGTGCTTGATTTCTCTTTGTGCTTGACCTGTAACATACACGCAGCATGCATATTTCGACCTAGAGTTTGATCAAATTACTGTTGTAATAGCAAGGTAATTTATTGTTGAATCGGTTCAGGTTCTTGTTCTGTTCATATCCACGCTCAGCATTTGATTATGCATTTCATCTCTACCAGTTCTATGGAAAAATGACATGGGATGCACACTGCAGAAGAAGAACAACACATCCTTTCTCCTCCTCCATTATCATTCTCTACCTGCAATTATAGAACCTCAAGGAGTTTCTAAACATCTATTCTCTTGTCTTTGTTGATTAGCATGCGGAGCGATATGGCCATGAGGAACTGCTGGAATGGATGACAACGATCGCGAGGCGGAAATTCATGGAAAGGCAACCCTATACTTCCTCTTTTTTCTTCTTAGAATGCTCAAGTAGCCTATGAACTTTTGAATGCCTGAGCTGAAAAATACTCATATTATAAGGATGATGCGCATGACCCGCAACTTTCCTGCTAAAAAAAGAAGGAAATAATGATGGCAGCTATCTGATCATAGACATATATGAGATGCCCTTTACCGATTACCATTCTTATCTAGATATGGCCTATAGGATGGCTACAACAGATTAAATGCCAAGAGAGTCGTTAAAATAGATCCAGGATTAGTAGATTGCCTAACACTCCATCTGGTCTTCCTGATAGCTCTGGGGCAATAAACAAGGAAAAGGAAACGTGTTTGGCCTGGTTCTACCAAAGGGTCCACACTTTGTTGGTGATGATGAAACAACTAAGCTCTGATTATAATAACCCATCAACGAACTTATTCTCTTTCTGATGGGGATGTGATCACTCAGTGACTGGATTACTTCAAGAGTAAGTGAACATCTCCATTTCCTCTACCTGTCAAAATCGTTTGTTCTTCGATCACGCGAGTAGGGGGGCTTCGTTTCTTCGAGTTGGTTCCCTCCCCTGGGGAAAGAACTTTTCCCTTCAACTGATCACCCAAAATACATATCGATTACCAATTCTTCGTTACATAATCCACGATGAACTTTTTCATTCATGTCTTGTTCTGGATATAGACCTACATGGAATACTTACAAAGTGTAAAAGTGTGTTATTGAAGTACATAAAGAATCCAACAATTATTACTATTCAACAACTTAGGTTTAAGCATATTTTCGATGGTTGTCAACATGTCCAGGTGGACCATAATGCCAGTAAGTTGTCAAGGCTAGTTTTCCTCAAAGATGGATTGAGTATATAGACTTGGGACGTTGCAAATAGTTACATAATCGATGCGTTCTAACAGTGGAAGGACTACTCGAGATGTGGAGTTATCACGATAAAGTGACACGAAGAAAAACTATATTGAGTGTGCAATCATCACTATAATTGTGAGTAAGTGGTGGGTTGTGTTGCACCGAGGGTGTGATATATGCGGAAGAGTTTACAACACTCTAAACATAGTCCTACAAGTCAGACTAGGTTATGAATGGTCGAGATTAGTATCTAACAACTCAGGTTTAAACATCTTGGATTTTTGTCAACAGATCCAATTAAGACAAAACCCACTAAACTAAGTGGTTAAGATCGGGTTTTGCACCACGACCTTTAAAATCTTGTCCAATTACACCACAACCAATATAGTCATTGTGATTACACCATGACACCAACGAACACACTATTTAACACATATGCCCCTTTACAAGAATTGTGGTGTATGAGTTAGTAAGATTGCATAGGGTTGTCGTGTAATTTATAAGGGTCATGGTGTAATTACAAAATTTATATGGGTTATGTGTAGTTGGACAAGATTTTGTAAAATTCCTTATCCTTAATAATAGTTTGCATATAAACCTAGTTTTCCTTAAAAATCTCTCCAGAAAAATGGCTTTAGCATATTTATTAATATAACTTAAATATCACTATAACATAGCTCTCTTACACCACAATCATATTCAATCCACTCACTCTCACTTGCTTACCCTTTCTTTTTTTGGGATAAATTACGCATTCATCGTCAATTAGGGGTCTTGTCTTTCAAATGTACCAAAGATAGACTTTAAATTTAAAATTTAAGGTTTAATGTCGTAATAGCAGTGTCGCGGAAACTCACGGAGACCTATATTTGAAGAAAAACAAGTCAGGTCCCTCTTTGTTACATTTGAACTGAAGCTCCTAATTGTGAGTCAATATATAACTCAAGTCCTTTTTATGTAATTTACACTTTTTTAATATAAAAAGTAAGAGTAATTCGATATAATATATGTATATTTCCTATGAACAAAGTTGATGACAAGCCTCCTTAGTCCTTGCTCCTAAGTGTTCATGCTTGATATTTCACATGATAAGCCAAAACCTAAAGTAACTAGAGAAATGCTCATCCAAGATTTGGTTTCCTCCGAAGCATTCTCTTTTGAATATATGGTACTTGAGTGGTTAGCCCATTACCTAAAAGAAAAGGTGTTTCAAAAGTTGCCACTAAATCCAAAAGGGGTTGTTATGGTTCTGACGCAAAGGTACACCAAAGCAAGTGGCCTCTTTGGGGTCATCTAAACATCCTTTGTTTTCTATTTTACTAAAAGTATACACATATGGACTTGTTTTTATAAAAATACAGGTTGCTGATTAGGGTTTGATTTGATAGTGTCCGACCATTTATCTAGTGGCACAAGTGGATATTTCTCCCATATAAATGCTAGTGGTTTTATAGAGGCAAGTGGAAATGAATTGGTACATTGAACCTAAAAACATCTGCACTATAGTGTGATTCAAATCCATAACTAAACTGGAAAATTTCTGAAAAGGACCTCAACTATATACGTTGATTGACATGTTTTTTACTAATAAATTTGAAATTGTGTGGTTCGAGTAGCCGCTTTCATCATGGTTTAAAATTTGGATTGGACCGACACGTCGGATCAGTTAGATCGAGAACTAGGGACGCAAACGGATGCAGTTATATTCGTATTCGTCCGTATCCATATTCATTTTTAAGAGGATATGGATCTTGTTTTTCTAAAACAGGCGAATACGAATACGAATACGAATATTGGAAACGAATTTTTTGCGGATACGAATACAAATACGAATCCTTACTTAACGAATACGGATACGAATACGAAAAATATAACGAATACGATTACGAATATGAATATTCATTACTAAATAGATTATTTTATTTAAGTTATTTACCTAATACCTAGGGTACTAGGGCTTCTTCCCTAACACTAATCCCTCCCACCCGGCTACCCCGACGCCCGACCTCTCTTCTCCCATTCGACAGCCGCACGCCGCCCCCTTTCGCCCCTCGTGCGCCCCCCTCCGCCCCCCTTACGCTGCCCGCAACCCCTTGCGACCCCCTTCGCCCTCACTTCCGCCGCCCCAGCCTCTTGTGGCCCCCTTCACCCTCCCTTCCGCCACCCCATCTTCTTGCAGCCCCCTTCGCCCCCTTGCAGCAAACCCGCGGGCCGCAGCCCCTTCCTCCCCCTCCACCCCCAGCCGCCCCCAGCCCCTTGCGGCCCCTTCACCCTCCCTTCCGCTGCCCCAGCCTCTTGCGGCCCCCTTCGCCCCCTCTTCCACCCCCCTTTCGCCTCCCTTCCGCCCTTGCCACCCCCTGCATCAGACCCGCGGGCCGCAACCCCTTCCTCCCCCTCCGCCTCCCTCCGCCCCCAACCACCCCCTTGTTCCGCCCCTGCCGCCCCCCTGCAGCAGACCTGCAACCCCCCTTCTTCCCCTCCGCCCAGCCCGCCGTCGCCACCTGCGACCTTGCTCCTGCGTCCTGCACCCTTCTGTCCGCCACTTGCCGGCTGCCATCCGTTCCGCCCCGATGGTTCCACTCCCTTGCATTGCGCCACTGCCACCCTCCTCCTCCATTTGCGATCGATCTCTTGTAAATTTCATATTCTTATAATGTTTTTTTATGTATGGATTATTTTTTAGAAAGAATTAGAATATGGTTGATGTTATTAGAAGATTTGTATGTAACATATGGAATGTTTTTGTGTATGAAACTTATTGGAATATGCTTGCTTGATTGTTAAATTTCAGATTCAAGTCGTAATATGGAAGTAATGCGGAAGTGATTGCCAAATAATCAGGTACGCTTTTATATATATATTTTTTATTGCAATATTTGTTTGATATTCGTATTCGTTCGTAAAAGATTCGTATTCGTATTTTGAGGGTATGGATCTTGATTTTTTACATTTGTATAACATTCGTATTCGTATTCGTAATATAAAATGAATATGGTTATGGTATGACCTGAATTCACATTCGTATTCGTTCGTTTGCATCCTTATCGAGAACCGTCCTCGATCCGGTCATTTCGATCCATTTCATTTCATTATTTTTTTAAAATAATAACGATAAATAAAAAATCGAATTGGCCTTGATCCGGGTTGGATTGATTTTGATGCTTTTGGATTCTTGGCTATTGGTTAAGGACCATTGGTAATTTGGCATAACAAAATAAGCAATCAATAATATTTTGGGATTACGAGATTATGTTAGATTTTGATTATCATCTGATCGGACATAAAATAATGATTTGAATATTAGTTTCGATCTTCTTTCAAAAAATGCATAAAAATACAAGAATTTTTAATATCATCTTGATACAAGAACATATTTAGAGGGAGGCAAGGAGGGGCACATGTTAGCCTAAAATTTTGAGATTGCATAATATATATTTAATTATTCTCTATGGATTTTTGAAGGAGAAATAATCATAATATTTTGAGGGATAAATCCCCTTTTGGATTAATTTTTGAGGGCAAAACTTATACATGTATCCCTTCGTTGCTTCAAGGAGAAATTAACAATTTTTTACCAGTAGATAATATATCTTCTAACATAAATTTTTTATCTAGCAATAGAAGATTTTATCTTGGATCAATCTGTTCAGATAATTTTTAAACCAATCAACTTATAATGTACCTCTATCCAAACTATTTTTTTTGAATTTTCATTTTTTAAGATCAACATATAGAAGAGAACAATTTTCATGCAATCTCATTATCACTTATACATACACTAGGTTTAATTCTCAATCTAAAAAAAATTAATTTTCTAAAAAAATCGTGTATTCTCAAGTTTCATATATTAATCGTTGATCCTATTTATTATCAAGTAAGTGGTCAAATGCACATATATTCTTTATTGGTGTATTTTTCTTCATTGACATATTGATATTTCTAGTTATTAGTAATACAAGTAAAAAATTATGTATTTTTATATTTTCTGTTTGATACTAATTTAGAACAAGTTTATATTATAATTAATCAACGTCCAAAGAGTGAATTGAAAAATGGAAATATTAGAATATGTATAATTTTTAAAAATGATATAAATATCATTCAATTCCGTCGGTGCAGAATATATATGATATCAATTTATGTAAAATTGAATAAAAAAACATACAGTTGACTAAAAATACATTCAAAATAAACTATTATTATTTACATATAATTTATAGATATAATTTTTTCTTCACAACTATTGTTATATAATGAATAGAGGATGTGGAGTATCCAACTTATCTGCATATAACTTATATGTTCATTATCTCCCAGTCACTCATTTGCCTTGAAACATTAACGTGCACATGTTCCATTGATAGAGACATTTGCACTCACCCATCCCAAAAGAGATAAATGGCTAAGAAGGTGATGAACACATAAGTAACATACAACTCGACAACATACTCCCTTTATCACATCATAATTGATAGACATTTTTTAAACCTTCTGCTCCCTCCTCAAAAATGTTCTGGCTCGTCCCTATCTTGATATATACATGGTTGAATGGGCACCGACTAGCCCAACCAGTCCAACCTATACATGGATGGGCTTTGGACAAATAATATGCCATATAGTTCTATATAGTTCGATTTACTCAATGGTTTGTCTATTGATTTGATGGATCATAGACATGTGCCATGTAATGATTTGAACTACGATTTTTCTGTGAATTATTGCTACAAGGTATTAAATTACCATTTCGTTTTCATGTTTACTCTTTTAGCATTCCACTTTACTAAAATTCAAATGATTGTTTTATTAACACGTACATATGTACGCATGTATGTGTATGAATATGCATATTAATTCATAAATCCTATCAGTCAATTAAGCTCGGTTCTATTTTTTCCCAACTCAATAGGAATAATGATGTCATGCTGACATCATCGACGTCCGACCGGTTTGAACCGGTGGTCCGACATGATCAAACCAAATCGAAGACCTACCTGTTCAAAGTCCATTGTGATTTCTAAAACCTTGGCTTTTATTAATAAAAAGACGTTTACATGAAATGCATGAAAATTATGTGTAATGACTTGTGATTAGGTCTCTAATCCATTATCGAGGAAAAAATGCCCCTGACAACTTGTTGGGCTCTGAACCCAAATGGACCCGTTGATAACCATCTAAAATGCGTATTTCCAAACACTTACTACTTATATCTACAATTTATGAGTTTCTGATGTGAAACTATGCTCGGAGGTTGGGCTGTTATATCAAAAGTAGGAAATAAACCAGCTTATTTCTTATTTAGCATTCCTCAATCACCAAAAAGAAAGGGTGAAGCTTTTGCAATTCAAAAAGGACTACCGACGTAGCTTGTTGCCCGCTTGCCTTCTGTTTCGATGTAAACCTTTCTTATTTTGTGAGAGATTTAGATGTTGGATCATTACCTGATTTGGATGATTCGACTTCGTTTGGTAGCTAAATCTCCATTATTAGTGCATGAGTTTTGCACTCCAACAATGACCCCTAAAGTATGCAATTAACAAGTCATTAGCATCACTTCAAGTGCCGCCATTTCTTTACTATTAGGCCACTTTTCCTTTTAGCAAGCCGTTTACGCGCAGTTACTTTATATTTTAAAAGCCAAAAAAGGAAATATGTTGATTGGGGGAGGTAATGGATGAATTACAAAGAAAGGCTTCACTTGTGCATCGATTTTCAATTAAGAGTCTTATTTTTTAAATATAATAAAGATGACTCTTCTTTTTTTGTCTCGAAATCATGCTTCCGTAAACTTCTGCGATCCTTTTATGTCGATGTTAAATCATAAAGGTGAAATTTTGCTACCCTCTTTGTCACTTTTTTTAGAAAGAGATCTTCTATTGGGAATAGATGCATAGTTACGGCCTATTTTGAATTTGCTCTTTTCTGTTTGACATAAACAATTTAAGATTTTTTTGATACAAAACGTACATTATAACATATCAAATATAGTTCCACATGGAATATTTATAATTTATGAATGTGCGTTACTAGAGCATATGACGAGTAATCGTATGGGCATTAAGTATTTTGAGTAGTTGTTAACAACTTCAATTGATTTTGAACCCACCTTGCTAAAAGAGTTAGATTTATTTTTTAACATCTTGGGTCTAAATTCACGAGTTATATTCATTTTCATTTTAAAATAGATGCATATATAGATAGCGCGCTTATATTCTTAAATAACTGTATCCCTATTTCTACATTTATTTCAATATAAGAAAACCATTGTAGATTTATTTGTAACCGCATGTAACACCATTTTATATGAAAATAAATTTATTTGATGGATAAAAAATTATATATAGATGTATTTGAGCAAATCTATAAGAATATTTCTACGAGTATTTATGCCCGATTAGTATTTGTTTTATGTATGTTGTTTAATCCAATTCAATTATTTCAAGTCAAATTCAATATCATTCAAATTGGATTGAATCAGAGAGTTTATATAAATGTCTAGCAGGTATATCAAATAATTTGGTGGAAGATATGAACAAATAGGTCCCCAGTAATGAAATCCTAATAAAAACAATAGAGCAGTATTAATATCATGTGCATGAATTCTAAAAATTTTCAAAGGTGCATTCGATAGATGAAAATAACATCATAATTGGAATCTCAATCTCGATAAAAGAATACATTGTATATGTTATGTGTTACATAGAACAAGAGTTAACAGAGATTACAAAGCAATTACAAAGATTACAGGGGTTATGTGCAATTGGACAATATTTTAGGAGAAACGGTGCAAAAAAATCGTTATAAAATCCATGTGCCCTCTTACCTACCATAAATGCTGTCCGGTTCTTTTGTAATCTTGTGTCATTAGTGACATCCTATTTGTCTTTCAGTTCTATCAAAAAAAAATCTTTAAAATATATAATAAAATATAAAAAAATCTCTAAACTATAGACCTGATTTCAATATCACATTCGAATTTTAAAAGGTAACAATGTAGTATCCAAATTTCAAGATTTGTTTATCATTTGGTTTATCATTTCGTCTTTTTTAAATCTCAAATATTAACGGTGAAAGATTACATTGAGACAAATCTTAAAGATACCATATTGTTACCTTTTGAAGTTCATGTATCACATTGAAATTTGAAGTATAATTTAAGGACTTTTTTTTAGTTTACTCAAAGATATATTTCTTTGTTTTTTTATCATTTTCCTCCATTTCACCCTCATCTAACAAAAAATGTTTTATAAAACATTCCTGAAAGTCTTGTTCCATTAAATTGTAAACATTAGTACTCGTATGTTGAACTCTATTTAACACATTACAATTGTTCAAAAATATTGTGGTATGAGAATTAGTGAGACTAAATGAGTTTTGGTGTAATATACACAAGGTTACAGAAAGTGATAATCGGTACTCGGTTGGCAGTGTCATTGATTAAGGATTAATCGACAGTCAGACAACTAATCGGATTTACTCGACCATTAGTCGGTATTAATTTTTTTAATTATTTTAAATACATAAAATATTTTTATACATATATTCTTATATATTGACATAAATATATACATTTTTATATTATCATAATGAACCAAAAGAAGTAATTGATTTTAAATATAACATTACACATATTAGTATGAGTTTGCTTTTAAAAAAACAAAAAATAAAATAAAAAAAGTTCGATCTAAAAGTTAGCTGATTAGTCATGGTGACCGACTAATGGCCGACTAAGCCTACTCGAGTCGGCTACCTCCCCTCTGACTAAACTAGTCGGCTGACTTTTACGAGCTTAATATACAAAAGGTTTTGGAGTCATTTTAAAGAACATAAGTATCCGTTTGGCTACATGTTTGGATTGGATTGAGGTTCATTTTAAATATTTTTCTAAATGAATCAGTAGAAGTGTAATCTTTTTGTAAATAGTAGGCATTTCGATAATCAGGAATATTGAAATGGTAAATGTAATGTGATGCAATGTTTATTTGTATGTTGTATTTAAATATATGTATAATCAGAAATATTTTTTATGTGTTTTTTATTTATAGTTAAAAATGTTACACTAAAGAAAACGTGAGATCTATCCTATTAGTTCCAATATAGGAATGTAGATGGGCAATCGAATCCAGAAATAGTTTGCATTATGGATAAGTTATTATTGAGAGTAAATTATATTAAAGTACTTGAATTATAATCCAAAATCAATGTCTCACTGGAGTGTGGTACATGATCTTTAAAATTAATTTCAATTTATACCAATGTTTTTTTGTCTTTATAATCTTAAATATCATTAGTTTGAAATGAAATTGATACAAATCTTATACATAGAGTATATATTGTTACTTTTTAAAGTTCAAACACGATAGGTTTCGTTTAAGTTACAACAAAAAAAGAGTTTCTTGGCATTCCACAAATATAATCCTTACATTTTTTTTTTGAGTTTGTTATGATTGTTCCCATCTTAGATTCGGCAATGTAAGTTATGTCCTTTCCTTTTTCGCAATATCATTTGTCCCACTGTGTTTTGAGAAACTAACAATTATGCTCTTACTTTTTGGATAATTAACGATTATACTTAATTGTTATTAAGATAAATTAAATCATGATTTATACAAATTAAAACCCGATTCCACAAAACTTTCTTACAATTGTACCATTTAATTTAAAAAAAAGTACATTTGAACCCCTATTTTCCCCCAAGAACACTTGTAGCCCTTAGATAACGTGCATTTCGAAAGAGAATGGACGGAAAATAACTTGAAGAGCAAAACTGTTAAATACACAATAAAGTAGGGGTACAAATGATATTGAAAAAAGGTTACATAATTGATAGGGAAGAATCTCAGAGGACACAATAGACAAATTTTATTTATGGGTTTTTTTACCCTACAAATATTAGAAACTTGTTAAATTATTTCTTCGACCTTTCATACAATACAACGTAATTATCCCATCAACCTCCTAAATATCTCAAAAATCTCCACGAGCTTGAAACAGATTAACCTCTGTATTCATGAAGTAAGAATTACCAAGTTTATCAGATCGGGTAAAGAATTATGTTGTTTCAAAAGATAAAAAAGTAATTTACTAAAATTTTAAGATTCGTGAGATAAAAGTTGTTTTATTTATTAAATTGGAACCGGAAGAGCCAAGAAACTCTCTCCTTTGTGGGGGCCACAGGTCGGTCCGGCGCCTTTGTGCTCGTGTGTTTGTCGGGATCGTTCCCGCGAGTACGGCGAGCATCTCAGGTCGAGTCACGTGGGACCTTACCAGGTATTGGAAGGGGAGTCGAGGTTGATGGGCCGCAGGGCCCACTTGAAAGCCGCTGGTGGAGTGTGCCCCAACAGGAGGGGAATGTTCTTTACTTCGTGGGCTCCATGGGTCGTCGGTCGGGCCCCATGGTCTTGTGGTGGTGGGCCCACGATACCATTATTTCCATGGGAATCCCACTAACATGATGATGGCTCTCTCTCTCTCTAGGAGAGAGAAAAGGATATGTATACTTATTTTAATATTAAACACATTAAAAATGGTTGATCTTGATTTATACTATGAAACTAAGTGCTAGAATTTCAGAAAACTCGAAGTTGTTTATAGATACGATTACAAATGTTATCGTATTTTTATCTGTTTTAAAATATAGATATGAATACCATACGGATATGTAAAATGGAGAATCATATCTTCAAACACACGGATATGTAAAATGGAGAATCATATCTTCAAAGTACGAATATGAATGCAAACATATGAAAATTCGGATACTTGATTTTTGAAAAACGGATTGAATTACTTTATAAATATGAGACATGTCCATATTTCCTTTAAAACTATAAGTATTTTTGATTCACAATAATATCCAATATATAGAATATACATTAAATATTTTAGAGTAAATTAAAAAAAGCCCTTCAATGTACGTCGATTCTGAATTAGAAGCTCCATTTTTCGAATGTAACAAAGAATGGTTTGAACATTCATCTTCACTCAGGGTTTAACGTCGATATACAAAGGCCGTTGAAGCTTATGGACGTCTGTATATGAGACAAAAAATGAGGCCCCTCTTTGTTACATAAACGAGGCTCCTGGGAGAATCAACAAGTAGTTCATGCCATTTTTAATAATTTATCCAATATTTTAATAATGAATATTGGCCTAAAATAACTAAATAATAAAAGAATGCTTAAAAATATCTAAATAATAAAAGAAAACTTACTATGCTTATTGCTATGTGAATCATATATGAGAAAAATGGGGCTGCCCCCTAGGGGTAGCCAACATGGCTGCCCTCACCCCATTTTTCGCAATTTTTTTATTTTTTAGAAAAATACCATCATGTATATTCATCCCTATATCCCTCCTATATGTCATTCGAATTTCGTCAGAAACAGAGACTCCTACAGCCTCCATCCAGGAGTCATTTTTTTAACGGTCGCATGATTTTTTAAATCGACTCTGTCTAGATGGAGGCCGTAGGAGTCTCTATTTCTGACGAAATTCGAATGGCATATAGGAGGGATATAGAGATGAATATACATGACGATATTTTTCAAAAAAATAAAAAAATTGCCCCAAAATGGGGCGGGGCAGCCCCATCAACCCCTATATATGTATTTTTTAAAATTTGAACATTCGCATTCATATCTTTATTCGTATCCTTCAAAAAATGAATATTTGTATCCTTCAAAAAAATAAATATTCATGTTTCCATCCTTCAGATTTTGAATATTCAATTCGTATTTGTATTTGAATATTTGTCAAAATTAAAGATATTAAGTATTCGTATTCACTGAATTTAATCCTTTTTATTCATGTTCGAATTTGTACTCGTTATAAATAAGAAAATGGCATCCATATCCTTTATTTATCAAATGTAGATTCATATGGACACACACACACACAGACACACACATAAACACATACACACGCACACACACATACACACACACACACACATACATACATACATACATGTTTGTGTTTGTAGGGCTGATCTTGTGGGAGCCAAAATCTGTGAGAGCATGAGAGCAGTAATTCTGGATCACTAAATTTTGTCATCTCTCTCCTCATTGATTGTAGGAGGAGAGAGAATAGCATAATCTAGTGGTCCAGATTCATTGTTCTCACGCTTTAATAGATTTTGACTCTCACGTGATCAACCATATATGTATGTATGTATCCGTTTTCGTTACTATGTCTAATCCATCCATCAAACGAAACATGTGACTCATCTTCCATGAACAATTGATTATTGAACATTTCGATTCATATTTTTTATCATGATTTTTGCATTAGAACTTCGAGGCACACCAATGTATGTGTTTCTTAAAGCGCATGCTCCTTGTCCTCTGCACACACACATACATGCACGTGCGCGCGCACACACAATCTATGATAACACAACATTATATGTTAGATTTCCTACAAAGTGAAATTACATGACACATAATATAGCATTGTTTTAGAATACAAATTAGCGAGATTTAATTGAGGGACGCCATTAGGTGATTATGAGTAGATCATGCATGAGATGAACAAAGTGGTTTCAACCTTCACCATCTAAGAATGATCTAAGGATTATAAATGCATGCTTTCTAACCAAGGTATACATGGGCAATGTGTAACGATTCGGGCTTAGGTCTCCGATCCGTTACAAATGGTATCAGAGCCAGGTTTTGATCCTGAGATTTGTGGGTTATGGGCTCGAACCCAACAAGTTGTCAATGCCGGTTTTCCTCGATAATAGACCGGAGACCTAAGCCTGAAACGTTACACAATAGGTATGCGAATACACGTGCACGCGCACACAAAAAACAGATCTTTGTGTAATTGAGGAAAGCAAACTATAATAGCCATTAAATCTAAATCTAACCGTTTTTTTATCAAAAAAGGATTTTTCTACCATCTTTTTATATTTTTTTAATATTTTCAATTACCGTATTTAACTTATCATTCTTGACTTTTTTTTTAAAAAATCTTGCAACTTTTCATCGATATTCAATAGAGTTTTTCACCAACGTTGTTTGGCAATACCATTTAAACTTAGGCTGTTTCATGTAATATTCATCATTCTTTTGTAAATTTTATATGGTTAGTAGTAAAACTAGAAGATAAAATGAACAACTGATTAATAATAATTGTCATTTTTACCTTTTCAGCCAATATTGTTAAGGCTACAATGTACATAGAATTTGATGATTTATGTGAAATTTGAGCTTTTTTTGTTTTTTAGATTAAAATATTAATTGTAACATTGATATAAAGCAATCATGTATTAAAGAGAGATTGATGAGAGAAAGGCAACAACCTGCGCTGACAATCTCTTTTTGGATGACACATTTAATTTATCTTTGTATCGTATGATGTTTATGAAAATAAAGTTCACAACTAATTTATGAATTATTTTTTTTATAAAACATAAATGCAGAGTACATGGTTAATTATTTAAAATACGTAGTCAGTTATGTAAAATAGAAACATCGTTCTTCGTGTCGGGATATGAGATATCCTTCGTAGATTCGATGCGCTAGCAGTGTTGATATTGATAGATGTTGGTGGAGGCAGTGCGATAAAGGGGGATAAGGTAATGGGAGGTTGTGCAACAAGGAGGGAGGGAGGATGTGATAGAGCGACGATTATGATGATGCATTGAGGGAGGGGGAGAGGTGGCAGAGCAACGACTACGATGTCACAATGTGTCGCTGGGAATGTACTTGGAGATCGAAAAGGAAAGAAATCGGTGTTTATAATGTTGCATCATGTTGAAGATGTTGATGATATATTAGAGCTGGAGGGGTCAGCTGAGACGCGGGGAAGTGGATCATCTGTTGCAGGGTCTACTGCAGCAGACGTTGCAGTAGACCCGCAGGCCGCTCAGTTCACACGAATTCGTCCGGTACAAGCCTATTCGTGTGAACCGCTCGATCGCTCACAGGTCTCCTGCAGGGTCTGCTGCAGCAGACACTGCAGCAGAAAATCCACTTCGGAGATGCAGATGGTGCATGTGTTGACGTTGGAGTGTTAGGACGACACTGATCTTCTCCCACCTCCATGCACAACCCATCGCTAGTAGCATGTTAGTGATAGTGGCCACGCAACCGATGAAGGATGTTGACGAAGGGGTGATGGCAGGTGCAACATGTTTGGATTTTGAGATGGCTAAGAGAAGCGAGAGAATGGTGAAGAAAATTTAGATTTCTACAAAGAAATTAGGAGATACTAGTGTAGATTAATGTAACGTACTTATAAGATATTAATGAAGATTAATGGCTAAGTGCTGCCATTCCTTGGTGATGTGTAGACCATTCTCGAAGAATCAAGCTGATGGGAGATGGGACAAAGTAGAGACCTTGGTCTTGTGGTGGGGAGAGGAGATTGTGAGGGAGCCCACTGTGTTAGATTCTGTTCCTCTCGTTGATGCCCACAACTTGTGCTCTCATCATTTGTCATCACATTCAGCTCCATCCCTATCCACTCCTATCCTCGATATAAATGTTATTTTTCGGATCCGTTTACGTTTGGAAAGGTAGGTGAAATAATCAAGGAGTTACCTAATTTAAATTAAATAGAATTTGACACTTAGTGCCTCTCACAGTTTATGAAAATAAATACATTTGTGCTCGAAGAAGCGGAATCAAGAATTTTATCAAGGAGTGGTTAAGTATACAACTATTATGCATGCTCAAATATGGAAAAAAATATTGTATTTTCAAATGATGTTTTTAAATAGACTTGACATTTTTAAATGAACTTTTTTCAACTATGATGAAATTTACAATTTAAATATATATATTTATTAAGGTTTGATTTTCAAATAAATTATTATTTCAATATTGATTTTTAAAATGTGATAAATCTAATAATTTAAGTCTCTTTAAATACATCCCAAACTAAACTATCAAGTGAAATTTTGAAACAAAAAAAATCATGATTAAAAGAAAATAATAAAATTTATTTTATTTACAAGGAGTACTAAAAATAATGGGAGAGATAAGTCAGCTCGAATACAATTTTACATCAAATTATACTTGTAATTTCGATAGAAGTGATTCGATAAATTATATAAAAGAAAGTAAAATGAGGGAGGTAACTTCTTAAATATAACCATGTTACTCTACTAATGGACCATTAAATGATTTTACAACTTTTCTCTAACAGGACTATTTATTACACAGTTTAGGATGGATCAAATTAAAATCTTAATAAATTGCACAAGTGACATGTTCTGATCAAGAAAGGGCCATGACCCCCTCATGGCATGTGCTAGTTCCACCCCTACTTAGTTTTTTTTGTAGTAACAATTATGTTGTTGTATTCTTATAGAACTCACAACACTACCCTTTTGTTATTACACTTATACCCCTATATTACGTTAATGAAAGGGCAACACTGTCATTTTTACGAGAATACAAGGGTACATGTATTGTTGCAAAAAGGTAAAGGATAAAAGCATAAAAATTACTTTAAAATTTTATCCAATCCTATCATAGTACATGCCGGATTGTTGGAGCTAAGGAATAATATTCTTCTCAAAGTTATTATAGACATTCAAAGCATCAAATAACCATAAATATTCTGTTATCGATTTCCTTTTATATAGAATTCATAATATATTAATCACGACTATTTTATTAATGATCCCTCCAAAATAAATCTCTTGTTGCTATGAAATATCTAGCTTTCGACAATTGAATATTCATCGTCACAAGCTGGACAAGCATTGTTGTAACGAGAAAGTTTTCTTTTTAATCCCTCTTTGTTATAACTTGGATTTTGATGTATAATTGGGATTTTTATAATTTTATTTCATTTTTAATAAATATGGCGATTTGGGGCCTAACCCTCAATTTATATGATTTGCTCCAATTGCTTATATTTATTCAAAAAAATTATCCAAACCTGCTACCCATCACCAACACATCAATTCCTCCCATTAATTGCAAGATACATGAAAAGACCAGTACCTCTTCTAGTTGGCATATGCTTGTCCTCTTTCTTCATTGTTATCATGTTTTTCTTGTGTTATTTGAGAGAGGGATACCGTTGGTGTTTACCCAATAAGTAAACTTTATCTCGGAGTAAAAGATTACTCTGTGTCTCCTTCGGTGGTATTTATATATGAGATTTTTACTCGACGGACTTTATATTCTTTGTCAATTACCTTCACGATCTTCGAAACAATCTAATTCCCTCCTTAACCCTGTAAACTTGCTAACTTTTACCCTACGGACCCTTTGGTTAACCATCATCTATATACCCGTTAAATTTAACCAGATTCCGTTAAAAAGAGTTGTATCATGCCCTCTTTGTTAAGCAAATTTACGAAAAATACCATCATTCCGAATTTCCAGTTAGCCATGTGAGCCCGAGGCGAACCATTCTTACAATAAATGTTATTGTAATATATATATGTTTTATCAATAAAAGTTGTTGATTGTTTCACTCTCTTTTTGATTTTAAATGAATGAATGCATTATAAGGTCTTTCTGCACAATTAAGGTTATGCACCATGGCCGTCTTGATGATCTTATAGCTGTTGATTCATTAATTGAATCATAGAGGCTGGTGTTTGATTGAACATCTAAAGAGTTAGATAGATGACTCATCAAGCACCGTCAAATGATTATTAAGAGATGATCTCCAGCCTGAGTAGGAGATGGCAATCCTTTCTCACAAAGGCCGATATCTGACCGACCTCTTGATGCAGGTCCTCTGCATGGGAATAGTGATTCGGAGGTGTAAGATTAGTTAGGTCAAAGGGTTGACTTAACGAGATCGAGATAACCTAAGTTTTATGTTGAATGCTGTCACAACATAGGCACACATCCTCTGACCAGAGACAGATGTGTTACTATATGTCTGAGTGTGTACATTTGACAGACCAATAGGTTGATGACCTAACCAAGATCTATACACCGGCGAGCTGGTATGCATGTAAGGGCATATGAGTAATACAATCTCTTAAAGGGATCATACAGGTTCACTTGTGAACCGGAAGACATGAGCTCACTCATGAGATATTGGGACCGATCAAATTCCATGCATGGTCGTCGTGCTTTGGAAGCATGACAAGAATTTGAAGGTATGATATATGCTTTGGGAAAGCGTATGATTGATACTGAATCCCAATGATCAAGATTGAGAGCGTTGTGATCAAACCTTGAAGATGACAGTGTAAAATTGATCTATATCTTCAGGTTGATCATAGGTCTTCCAATATGCAGGATGTACAGGTATTGGGAATACCTGAGGGTGATGTGATCATAAACGATTGTATAACCCTGACGCTTCCATTCCGAGGGAGTGATGAAACGTGTTTGGATTTTAGTGGCTCCTCTCAATAGAGAAGTAATCTGATCTTGGTCCAAGTGTTGGACATTGATCTGAATGAGATTCAGATGCAATGAGAAGATTAGATTTGCGGTCTCGATTTAATCAAGCATCTATGAGAGGTCTGTGAGATCAAGATTTGAGATGAGATCTCAACATCCAAGTCACTATACGTAGAACAATATAATCACCCTGTCCTTATCTCCAAGTATCTGCGGAGAAAGCACATTATTCTTGAAAGAGTTCGAGAATAATTCCTTTGATGAATTGTGTATCCAAGCAACAAGATGCTGATAATTAATGAGATTTAATTATCAAGAATAATATAAATAAGATTCATATTATGTGAATGATTATCCAAGATAATTAAATGAGATTTAATTGTCAAGGAAATGCAGATTGTGAATAGTACTATCCATGCTATCCATAATAACAGTATATATTATAAATATGATTTATAATATATTAGAGAGAGAACATTTGTAAATAACATTTATTCATTGACTTTTAATGTGAATTGGATTCACATTAAGCAATTAATTGGAAATATAATTTACAATTTTGTTTGGGCTGTGAATATGATTCACAATTTTTCAATGGCATGATTGAAATATTCACTGATTAATTTGGAATTAGTTTAGTGAATATATTTGCAATAGATATTATTACAAATAATTAAGAGATAATGATATAATATAAAAAAGAATATAAAATCCACCAAAAAGAGGTGGCATCACCAATGAATTGGTCATAGGTGACGCCCCCCCTTTTTAGGAGAGGATTATTATCCTTTTTATTATTATCTTGTGATAAATTATTTTATTGAATAAATTGTGTTGATGATAACGTAACATATATTTAATTTAATATAAATTAATAAGTTGTTGTTTTAAACAACAATGATCATGGTCATTGATTAAAAATACACATCAATCTAACTATTGATTTTGTATATCCCATGGATTGTGATCCATGGACTCCCAAAATAATATATAAGAAGGGCAATCCTAGACCTTTATGTACACACTCTCTCTACTCTCATTCTCATGCCATCTCTTGAAGGATATTGTAAATCCTTAAGCGCATCACGGAAGCGTGTCGATCGCATCGTATGCAATCGGAGCAACTAGTCGCACTAGTCGCTAGATGCAGCGGGAATTAAAATTTTTAACTTTAAAGATGAAACCACATGATCACGAGAACACTTCTCGGATCGTTTCATCAAACCACAAAGTATTAGGAATACCTCTTGAAGCGTGGTTGTGATTGCGAGATCCCAAAGTAGAGATCCTCCTATCTTAAGTCCGATCCACGAAGAACGCACTTGCGGGCGCGATGATGAGTCACGTTCCTTCCCGCAATCCTCGATGAAGATCCAAGCGATGGCTCCCCCGATTTCGTCAAACAAAATCCGTCGTCTTCCTTTAGAGTAAGAAACTCCAAAGAAGATGGAGATCCACGAATCGTCGAAGAAGAAACCGAGAGTCTCTCCTTTCTCAACACAAAGTGGACGACCACTTAATGGAGAAGAGAAAGAGAGAGAGTGGGCGAGAATGAGAAAGAGAGAGAGAGTTGTCACCTTGTACAACTCTTAATGATGTACCTTGGAAGGCTACCCTACCCCTCCTTTTATATTAGTTTAGGATCCATTGGATCTCAATCCATGGACTCATAGATCCAACGGCTAGGCTTGGTCTATGTAAGATCAATGGCTATAATTGTTGTTGGTTAAAACCAACAACATTTATTTATAATTAAATTAAATATATGTTGCAACATTATCAACACATTTTAATTTAACATAAATAAATTAGTTAAGAGATAAATCAAGATAATAAAATAGAGTCAATATAGCCTCCTAAAATCAAGGGGCGTCACCCATGACTTTTTCATGGGTGACGTCACCTCTAAATTTGGTGGCTTTATTTCTCCTTTTTATTATATTATTTTATCTCTCAATTATTGCAAAAATATCCACCAAATTAATTCCAAATTAATTTGTGAATATTTCAATCATGCCATTGAACATTATGTGAATCATATTCACAACCCAAACTAATTTGTAAATTGCATTTCCAATTAGTTAACAAATGTGAATTCAATTCACACTATTAATTAACAAATGCTATTTACATAAATTCTCTCTCTTATATATACATATTATAAATCATATTTATAATACACATATATCATGGATAGTATTATCCACATTCTCTAATCCTTGATAATTAAATCTCATTTAATTATCTTGGATAATAATATGAATCATATTCATATTATGCTTGATAATTAAATCTCATCAAGTCCTTGCTTGGATATACATTTCATCAAATGAATTATTCTTGAACCCTTTCAAGAATAATGTGCTTTCTCCGCAGATACTTGTAGATAAGGACAGGGCGATTGTATTATTCCACGTATAGTGACTTGGATGTTGAGATCTCGTCTCAAATCCAGATCGTAGGAACCTCCCACAGATGCTTGATTAAATCAAGACCGCAAATCCAATCTTCTCATTGAATCTGAATTTCATCCAGATCAATGTCCAACACTTGGACTAAGATCAGATTGCTTCTCTACTGGAAGGAGTCACTAAAATCCAGACCTGTTTCATCACTCCCTCGGAATGGAAGCGTCATGGATATACAATCGTTTATGATCACATCACCCTTCAGGTATTCCCAATACCTGTACATCCTGCATGCTGGAAGACCCATGGTCAACCCGAAGATCAAGATCTATTTTACACTGTCTTCTTCAGGGTTTGATCACCAAGTTTCTCATTTGATCATTGGGATTTGGTATCGATCATATACTTTCCAAAAGCATATATCATACCTAGGTCTTGATCATATACTTTCCAAAAGTATATATCAAACCTACAAATTCAGTCAAGCTTCCAAAGCGAGACGACCGTGCACGGAATTTGATTCTTCCCAATATCTCATGAGTGAGCTCATGTCTTCCGTTCAGTAGTGAACCTGTATGATCCCTTTGAGAGATCGTATTACTCATATGCCCTTACATGCACACCAGCGCGCCGGTGTATAGACCTTGGTTAGGTCATCAACCTATTGGTCTGCCAAATGTACATACTCAGACATATAGCAATACATCTGTCTCCGGTCAGAGGATGCGTGCCTATGCTGTGACAGCATTCAACATAGGACTTAGGTTATCTCGATCTCGTTAAGTCAACTCTTTGACCTAACTAATCTGACACCTCCGAATCTCTATTCCTATGCAGAGGACCTACATCAAGAGGTCGGTCAGATATCAGCCTATGCGAGAAAGGATTGCCATCTCCTACTCAGGCTGGAGATCACATCTTAATAATCATTTGACGGTGCTTGATGAGTCCTCAATCTAACCCTTTAGATATTCATCCAAGCACCAGCCTCTATGATTCATATATTGAATCAACAGCTGTATGATCATTAAGATAGCCATGGTACATAACCCTAATTGTACAGAGGGACCTATTATGCAAATTATTTATTCTTCATTTCAGATCAGGGAATGATATTTGCAATAATATTTATTGCATAATGGCTCGCCGTGGGCTCACATATCCAACAATCTTCCACTAGCCCAAAGAGCCATTAATGGGCTAATCATATAAACCCACACTCATGTGACAATCATAGGCTATTTTGAAATAGCTAGGTAAGCTGGTCAGTCACTCTGTTCCCAAAAGACTATGCCAAGTCCTTTTACGGCACTTGCATATCCCTAGGTAACAGTGCTCGCATCCAATGCGAATGTTGCATCTAATGCAACCAATACTCAATTTAGTCAAAGCAGTTATAGTGTCTTTGACACTATTGCTTAATAACTATTATAACCAGTATTTCCATAATCCTTATCAGAATACCCTTATTCCTGGAGATCACTATCTCCTACGGTATTCGCAGTTAAGACCTTTTAGATTTCCATCTAAAAATCTTAATTTCTTGAAGATATTGTTATTACTGCAATCAAGTGTTCTATCTCTATAGAAGGATTAGTAACAGTTTACTACTCCCACTGCATGGCAGATATCTGGCTTTTGTACACATCAAGCATACACTTAGCTTCTCGTAACTGATGCACAAGTGCAACAGTTTTAGCATTCACTTCCTTAACTCATTGAGGTGCTATCCCTTTTGATAGGTCAGTACCAAATCTCAAGGGAAGGAAGCCTTTTTTGGAATTTCCAAGAATGGAATATGTCCAAGGTGTACTACAAATGTGACAGTCCCAATACCCTCTTTTCTTTGATTCTGAACAACTTCAGAACTAAGATCTAAGAGGTATTCTTGAGATCATATCTCAAGGTATGGAATAGCCAGTCTATAAAACACTTATTATCATCCTTATATCATTTCAAATGATTAGGATATTATTTACATTTAGCACGATGAACACAATGGCACTCCCACTAAGCTTCACATGGTACATCAATATTCTATCTGAAATCATAACACTTATGATTTCATCAAATATGATGTTCCAACTACAAGAAGCTTATTTGAGTCCATAGATGGATTTCTTTAGCTTTCACAGCTTACTTTCCCAAATCATGAAGCCCTGGGGCTACTTCATGTGAATATCCTCAGAGAGGTATTCTTAGAGGAATGCAATCTTGAATTACATCTTGAAGATGCAATAGTCAAGTTGTGTAGCTAAGGTTAGCAATATTCTGATGATTTAAGCATGGTTACCGAAGAGCAAGTCTCATTGCAAGCAATGTCTTTTCTTCCGATGTGTAGCTTATGGCTACGAACCGAGCTTTGAAGGTCTCTACCTTCTCATCAGGTTCCCTCTTCTTCTTGAAGATCCATTTACACCTTAACGGGTCAAACCCTTATAGGTGGATCCTCTAGGGTCCATATACAACACATGTGAAGGATATTGAGTATCCTCAAGCGTATCACGGAAGCGTGTCGATCGCATCGTATGCAATCGGAGTAACTAGTCGTACTAGATGCTAGATGCAGCGGAAATTAAAAATTTTAACTTTAAAGATGAAACCACATGATCACGAGAACACTTCTCAGATCGTTTCATCAAACCACAAAGTACAAGGAATACCTCTTGAAGCGTGGTTGTGATCGCGAGATCCCAAAGTAGAGATCCTCCTATCTTAAGTCCGATCCACGAAGAACGCACTTGCGGGCGTGATGATGAGTCACGTTCCTTCCCGCAATCCTCGATGAAGATCCAAGCGTCGAAGAAGAAGCCGAGAGTCTCTCCTTTCTCAACACAAAGTGGACGTCCACTTGATGAAGAAGAGAAAGAGAGAGGGCGAGAATGAGAAAGAGAGAGAGAGAGAGAGTTGTAACTTTGCACAACTCTTAATGATGTACCTTGGAGAGGCTACCCTAGCCCTCCTTATATACTAGTTTAGGATCCAATGGATCTCAATCCATGGGACACATGGATCCAAGGGATATGCTTGGTCCATGATAAATCAATGGCTAGGATTTGTTGTTCAATAACAACAATTTAAAGTTAATTAATCAAGAGATAATATAACAAATGAAGTGGAGTTAACCAACCCCTAAAAAGGGGGGGGGCGTCACCCATGAACTCTTCATGGGTGACGCCACCCATGAGGGTGGTTGTTTTCTCCATTTTATTTATTATATTATTCCTCAATTAATTACAATAAATATCCACCAAAATAATTCCAAAATTAATTTGTGAATATTTCAATCTTGTCATTGAAAATTATGTGAATCATATTCACAACCCAAACTAGTTAGTAAATTGCATTTCCAATTAATTAACAAATGTGAATCCAATCCACATTATTAATTAACAAATGCTATTTACATAAATTCTCTCTCTTATTATATGTATATTATAAATCATATTTATAACACACATATATCATGGATAGTGCTATCCACATTCTCTTAATCTTTGATAATTAAATCTCATTTAATTATCTTAGATAATCATTTTCTCAATATGAATCATATTCATATTTAAGCTTGATAATTAAATCACATTTAATCATCAAGTCCTTGCTTGGATATTTCATCAAAAGAATTATTCTTGAACCCTTTCAAGAATAATGTGCTTTCTCCGCAGATACTTGGAGATAAGGACAGGGCGATTGTATTATTCCACGTATAGTGACTTGGATGTTGAGATCTCATCTCAAATCCAGATCGTACGGACCTCCCACAGATGCTTGATTAAATCAAGACCGCAAATCCAATCTTCTCATTGAATCTGAATCTCATTCAGACCAATGTCCAACACTTGGACTAAGATCGGATTGCTTCTCTACTGAAAGGAGTCACTAAAATCCAGACCTGTTTCATCACTCCCTCGGAATGGAAGCGTCATGGATATACAATCGTTTATGATCACATCACCCTTCAGGTATTCCCAATACCTGTACATCCTGCATACTGGAAGACCCATGGTCAACCCGAAGATCAAGATCAATTTTACACTGTCTTATTCAGGGTTTGATCACCAAGTTTCTCATTTGATCATTGGGATTTGGTATCGATCATATGCTTTCCAAAAGCATATATCATACCTAGGTCTTGATCATATACTTTCAAAAGTATATATCAAACCTACAAATTCAGTCAAGCTTCCAAAGCAAGACGACCGTGCACGGAATTTGATTCTTCCCAATATCTCATGAGTGAGCTCATGTCTTCCGGTTCAGTATTGAACCTGTATGATCCCTTTGAGAGATCGTATTACTCATATGCCCTTATATGCACACCAACGCGCCGGTGTATAGACCTTGGTTAGGTCATCAACCTATTGGTCTGTCAAATGTACATACTCAGACATATAGCAATACATCTGTCTCCGGTCAGAGGATGCGTGCCTATGCTGTGACAGCATTCAACATAGGACTTAGGTTATCTCGATCTCGTTAAGTCAACTCTTTGACCTAACTAATCTGACACCTCCGAATCTCTATTCCTATGCAGAGGACCTGCATCAAGAGGTCGGTCAGATATCAGCCTATGTGAGAAAGGATTGCCATCTCCTACTCAGGCTGGAGATCACATCTTAACAATCATTTGACGGTGCTTGATGAGTCCTCAATCTAACTCTTTAGATATTCATCCAAGCACCAGCCTATATGATTCAATAATTGAATCAACAGCTGTATGATTATTAAGACAGCCATGGTACATAACCCTAATTGTACAGAGGGACCTATTATGCAAATTATTTATTCTTCATTTCAGATCAGGGAATGATATTCGCAATAACAATTATTGCATAATGGCTCGCCGTGGGCTCACATGTCTAACAATCTCCCACTAGCCCAAAGAGCCATTAATGGGCTAATCATTTAATCCACACTCATGTGACAATCATATGCTATTTAGAAAAATAGCTAGGTAAGCTGATCAGTCACTCTATTCCCAAAAGACTATGCCAAGTCCTTTTACGGCACTTGCATATCCCTAGGTAACAGTGCTCGCATCCAATGCGAATGTTGCATCTTATGCAACCAATACTCAATCTTGATAAAGCAATTATAGTGTCCTTGACACTATTGCTCAATTATTATAACCAGCATTTCCATAATCCTTATCAGAATACCCTTATTCCGGGAGATCACTATCTCCTACGGTATTCGCAGTTAAGACCTTTTAGATTTCCATCTAAAAATCTTAATTTCTTGAAGATATTGTTATTACTGCAATCAAGTGTTCTATCTCTATAGAAGGATTAGTAACAGTTTACTACTCCCACTGCATGGCAGATATCTGGCTTTTGTACACATCTAGCATACACTAAGCTTCTCGTAACTGATGCACAAGTGCAAGGAGTTCTAGCATTCACTTCCTCAACTCTTTGAGGTGATATCCCTTTAGATAGGTCAGTACCAAATCTCAAGGGAAGGAAGCCTTTCTTGGAATTTCCAAGAATGGAATATGTCCAAGGTGTACTATAAATGTGACAGTCCCAATACCCTCTTTTCTTTGCTTCTGAACAACTTCAGAATTAAGATCTAAGAGGTATTCTTGAGATCATATCTCAAGGTATGGAATAGCCAGTCTATAAAACACTTATTCTCATCCTTATATCATTCCAAATGATTAGGATATTATCTACATTTAGCATGATGAACACAATGGCACTCCCACTAAGCTTCACATGATACATCAAGATTCTATTTGAAATCATAACATTTATAATTTCATCAAATCTTATGTTTCAACAACAAGAAGCTTATTTGAGTCCACAGATGGATTTCATTAGCTTTCACACCTTACTTTCCCTGATCATGAAGCCCTGGGGCTACTTCATGTGAATATCCCGAGAGAGGTATTCTTAAAGGAATGCAATCTTGAATTACATCCCGAAGATGCAATAGTCAAGTTGTGTAGCTAATTTTAGCAATATTCTGATGAGTTCAAGCATGGTTTCCGAAGAGCAAGTCTCATTGCAAGCAATGTCTTCTCTTATGGTGTGTAGCTTATGACTACGAACCGAGCTTTGAAGGTCTCTACCTTCTCATCAGGTTCCCTCTTCTCTTGAAGATCCATTTACACCTTAATGGGTCTAAACCTTATAGGTGGATCCTCTAGGGTCCATATACAACACTTGTATATGAAGTCTACTTTAGACTTTATTGCTAATATCCATCTTTCCATGTCACGATCCTCAGGAGCTTCATCACATGAAGTCCGATCATTGTCATACTCAACTGACACATGGAATACATCCTCAAACTCATTTGAAGAGGTATTAATGTTTCATCTTTAATTGTCCTTTTAGTTTCCGATTTCAGGAGTCTCATTATCTTCTCAAGATTAAATGAGTTCCTATACTTCATTTTCATCTTGATTCTTAAGAGAGTCATCCTCTAAGAATCATATTCTCAGAAATGAGATCTTTTAAGAATCTCAAGGTCATAAAGTAGGTATCCAATACCATACTTTATTTTCCTAATGAAGTAGCACTCTTAAGTGCTAGATTCCAGCTTACATGCATGGAACCTTATCAAGGATATATGTTGTAGTCTCTACTACACATATATACCTGGAAGCTAAGAGGAAATTATGCTAAAATTAATCATTGATCAAATCATGTCACACATGATCCAATTGTATCTCCCTACAACTCCATTGAGTTTAGGTGTATTAGGAGGAGTGAGATAGAAATGATATTCATATCTCCATAAGGTATTCTTTGAATTTTATCTAATAGGTACAAGCTACCTAGGTTAGATCAAATTCATTTCATCTTTTTTCAAACTTTGGTTCTAAACCAAAATTGTGAAATCTTTGAACATTTCAAAGGTTTCTCAGATGAAGAGAAGAAATCTCATATCATACGTAATCATCAATAGATATCACATATCCATAATGTTCACTATGATATAGATGATCCACATACATCAATATGTATGAGATCCTGAATACCTTGACATCTAACACCATTCCCAGAGAAGGGTGTATTGGACATTTTACTTTGAATACAATATTCACAAGTATGTAAGATTTGAAATTTTAGACATTCTAAAGTTTCATATCTTACTAGTCTATTGATCAAATCAACAGACAAATGTCCAAGGCTTGATGCCAGATCATTATCAAATGATCTTCATCCTCCTATTGATCTTATGAGGTTTGATTTTCAGTGCTAGAAATCTTAATGAACCATTCATTAGTTTTCTAATTTTTGTGGAGTCCACTAGATGCTAGATTACTATCTGAAATATTTCCATCATAACTCTTTATGATAGTTCTATCTCAGAATTCATGTTTATTTCCAACATTTAGAAACAAACAATGGGGTATTCTATTATCTAGGTCATAGAGACATTCTCCAAGACTAAGGGCTCTCCCACTGAGAATATGAAGTCTATCTATCCAACAGAGATTGCTGCAACAATTACAGCAATATCCATGTAGATGATTACTAAACCTTTAGATCAAATTTCTAATCTTCTAATATATATGCAACCAATTGCAAATGTCATTAGAAGATTGGGATACAATTGTCAGACTTTATCTTATGAAATAATAAAGTCAGAGTCAATGATTATATGTAGATTATTCTGATGCTCTATCTGAGTCCTTCACTAAGGATTTTAGACAGACTTGATAGTCACACTATCAACACATCAACATATTGCAGTATTGGCATTCATCCAACTCTTTGGATGTCATATGGAAGTCACAGAAGTAGGTCAACTCTTTGACTTTCCTTCTTACTCGGGTCCGACCCATGCTTCCACTGCGCTCTCTTAATATATAAACAACCATTGCTTAATACTAAGGATCTCTTATGTTAAATTCAAAAGAATTCAATGTAAGAGCATTTCAACATTTATACATGCTTCATTAAATTCATACAATATGAATATTATGAAGCTTCATGAATGACTAGAGTATAGATAATAGAATGATGACACTCATCATATCTTCATACATCTTAACTCTTGGAGACTTAGGTTCAGGTAGGTATTCAAACATTTTGAATACATCATCTCTTTCGAGCCACCATTCTGCATAATGCAGAGAACCATGTCATTCATGATTAAATGTATAGAGCACATATGTATGCCAAAATATCTTCTTTTATTTTATAAGGATTATTCGACAATTACGATCACCATCGACATGTCACTTCCAAAGTACACTCGATGAAGGATCGAGACTACAGAGACATACGAACCCTAAGGCGATGTCTTATTGTCTTATTTAATTGCCCTTCCTCATTATGTTGAGGGAACTTGCACACTGCAACCACATACATTATGTGTCCAATTGCAAGTACAATATCTAGATCATGAGTCCAATCCAAGATATTTTTACTGGTTATCATTGAGTATAACATTGAGTGGGTTTAATGAAGGATTATCTGAAATAAGAAATTTGCATAAGGGTATATATATATTATATATACATGTTTTACTTTGATTTAGGAATTTTATATCAAAGTTGTCATGCCTTGTCAACACTGAAAGTTCATTCCCTTAATCACTTTCAATGTAAGAGATATTCTTACCATTATATCTCTAGCAAGATCTGGGATCTCCTTTCCTATCTTTGTCGCATCCCAATAATATGAGAACTTACGACTCCAATAAAAAGAAGCGGGAACTCATTCCGCCTTCCAAGTCCAACTTGCATTCCCAATTCGGTCTTTAACACCCGGGCCCACCACCCCTAAGATGATGTTGACCCGTTGCTAATTGAACCAACCGTCAACAGGATTAGAACTCGCTATGCGCAATCCAATATCGCCCCAATAATATGAGGACTCGATATTGGGGTCACTACGCATACGGCCTTACTCTTTCGAGAAGCAAAGAGCCCGATCCAGATGCGCTTGCATATAGGATCTGTCACTTCGGACAGGCGTCTCCTACATACAATCCCTGGCGACGGAACCCTTCGCCTTGACGGGAGACCATGGATGTCACTTATGTGATCCTCCACCTCATATTCAAATTGTAATTAATTATCGTGAATCATATTCACATAATTAATTCTTCCAAGGGAAATACACATCTATTCATAATAGAGTGTTTATTGGATATAATTAATTTAATCACATTAAATTAATCATCAATCCAATCATCAATCAACAAACATGTCTTTTACTTGAATAGTAGGTATATACTCAAAAGTACGTATTATTCGAATTTTAATAATTAGAAAAATACACATTGTCTGTCTCCGGTATTATACAGTCCCTACCCGCTGTCATGGCCAGTACTGACGAGAGTGGGACGGACCACATACGTTGCAACCCGCGACCCCAATGCTCTCCGACTAGGCACCACATCCGCCTCGGGAAAGGATAATACCAGATAGACCATCATGTACTTTGAGATGTTCATCGGTCTTTCAACCGAAAATTATACCATATAATATAAACCAAAACATTTTTGATTATAAGGAGATTTGCTAGACAAATCCCCAATCCTATTCAAGCAAAAGGGTTTTTCATGTAAAAGTTGTCCTACAACTATTGTAGAATAAACTATTGTTTTCATGAAAGCAATGTTTGTTGATGAAACAATGATCAAGATCTAATATCTCATCATCGTGGTTTAGGCAAGTGTCATTCAATGAAATAATTATCTCTTTAAATATTTCACAAATATTTATCACTAATTATTCCAGAAAATTAACAATTAATTTTCATCATGATAATTGAATGACATATCACAAGGTTCAAGATCAAGAAATTGTTAATTTCCAGCAGTGACCCCCAATCACTAAAACTAACTTATCTTGATCAATTTAAATCCAAAAAATGCAAACTCAGTTTCCAAAGATTGCCTATTTGATTTATTAAAGAACCCAAGTGATAATTCACGCATTTCAAGGCGGATTAAAACCGTAATCATCTCATTAATTACGTTCAAATCCGCAGTTCCCGCAACAGTGAATATAGTCATATTCAAAAAGCCATATCTTGAGCAAATAAAGTCCAAATCTAGTAAACTCAAGTCCTATGGTTTCCTTGTTTAATGGGGAACAAAATCCAATTGAAAATTTCGTGTTTAAACATTTTAAACAGAGCCGAAAAATTCAATTTTACAGAGGTGCGAAAATTGAAATGCAGTAAAATTTCGCAACCCTTTCAAGAACCAAATCGTCTAAGGTCTATGGATCATATCCAAACCCTTATTCAACCTATGGCTCTGATACCACTTGAAGGATATTGAGTATCCTCAAGCGCATCACGGAAGCGTGTCGATCGCATCGTATGCAATCGGAGTAACTAGTCGTACTAGATGCTAGATGCAGCGGAAATTAAAAATTTTAACTTTAAAGATGAAACCACATAATCACGAGAACACTTCTCGGATCGTTTCATCAAACCACAAAGTACAAGGAATACCTCTTGAAGCGTGGTTGTGATCGCGAGATCCCAAAGTAGAGATCCTCCTATCTTAAGTCCGATCCACGAAGAACGCACTTGCGAGCGTGATGATGAGTCACGTTCCTTCCCGCAATCCTCGATGAAGATCCAAGCGTCGAAGAAGAAGCCGAGAGTCTCTCCTTTCTCAACACAAAGTGGACGTCCACTTGATGAAGAAGAGAAAGAGAGAGGGCGAGAATGAGAAAGAGAGAGAGAGAGAGAGAGTTGTAACTTTGCACAACTCTTAATGATGTACCTTGGAGAGGCTACCCTAGCCCTCCTTATATACTAGTTTAGGATCCAATGGATCTCAATCCATGGGACACATGGATCCAAGGGATATGCTTGGTCCATGATAAATCAATGGCTAGGATTTGTTGTTCAATAACAACAATTTAAAGTTAATTAATCAAGAGATAATATAACAAATGAAGTGGAGTTAACCAACCCCTAAAAAGGGGGGGGGGGGCGTCACCCATGAACTCTTCATGGGTGACGCCACCCATGAGGGTGGTTGTTTTCTCCATTTTATTTATTATATTATTCCTCAATTAATTACAATAAATATCCACCAAAATAATTCCAAAATTAATTTGTGAATATTTCAATCTTGCCATTGAAAATTATGTGAATTATATTCACAACCCAAACTAGTTAGTAAATTGCATTTCCAATTAATTAACAAATGTGAATCCAATCCACATTATTAATTAACAAATGCTATTTACATAAATTCTCTCTCTTATTATATGTATATTATAAATCATATTTATAACACACATATATCATGGATAGTGCTATCCACATTCTCTTAATCTTTGATAATTAAATCTCATTTAATTATCTTAGATAATCATTTTCTCAATATGAATCATATTCATATTTAAGCTTGATAATTAAATCACATTTAATCATCAAGTCCTTGCTTGGATATTTCATCAAAAGAATTATTCTTGAACCCTTTCAAGAATAATGTGCTTTCTCCGCAGATACTTGGAGATAAGGACATGGCGATTGTATTATTCCACGTATAGTGACTTGGATGTTGAGATCTCATCTCAAATCCAGATCGTACGGACCTCCCACAGATGCTTGATTAAATCAAGACCGCAAATCCAATCTTCTCATTGAATCTGAATCTCATTCAGACCAATGTCCAACACTTGGACTAAGATCGGATTGCTTCTCTACTGAAAGGAGTCACTAAAATCCAGACCTGTTTAATCACTCCCTCGGAATGGAAGCGTCATGGATATACAATCGTTTATGATCACATCACCCTTCAGGTATTCCCAATACCTGTACATCCTGCATACTGGAAGACCCATGGTCAACCCGAAGATCAAGATCAATTTTACACTGTCTTCTTCAGGGTTTGATCACCAAGTTTCTCATTTGATCATTGGGATTTGGTATCGATCATATGCTTTCCAAAAGCATATATCATACCTAGGTCTTGATCATATACTTTCCAAAAGTATATATCAAACCTACAAATTCAGTCAAGCTTCCAAAGCAAGAAGACCGTGCACGGAATTTGATTCTTCCCAATATCTCATGAGTGAGCTCATGTCTTCCGGTTCAGTATTGAACCTGTATGATCCCTTTGAGAGATCGTATTACTCATATGCCCTTATATGCACACCAACGCGCCGGTGTATAGACCTTGGTTAGGTCATCAACCTATTGGTCTGTCAAATGTACATACTCAGACATATAGCAATACATCTGTCTCCGGTCAGAGGATGCATGCCTATGCTGTGACAACATTCAACATAGGACTTAGGTTATCTCGATCTCGTTAAGTCAACTCTTTGACCTAACTAATCTGACACCTCCGAATCTCTATTCCTATGCAGAGGACCTGCATCAAGAGGTCGGTCAGATATCAGCCTATGTGAGAAAGGATTGCCATCTCCTACTCAGGCTGGAGATCACATCTTAACAATCATTTGACGGTGCTTGATGAGTCCTCAATCTAACTCTTTAGATATTCATCCAAGCACCAGCCTCTATGATTCAATAATTGAATCAACAGCTGTATGATTATTAAGACAGCCATGGTACATAACCCTAATTGTACAGAGGGACCTATTATGCAAATTATTTATTCTTCATTTCAGATCAGGGAATGATATTCGCAATAACAATTATTGCATAATGGCTCGCCGTGGGCTCACATGTCTAACAACATGTATATGAAGTCTACTTTAGACTTTATTGCTAATATCCATCTTTCCATGTCACGATCCTCAGGAGCTTCATCACATGAAGTCCGATCATTGTCAGACTCAACTGACACATGGAATACATCCTCAAACTTATTTGAAGAGGTATTAGTGCTTCATCTTTAATTGTCCTTTTAGTTTTCGATTTCAGGAGCCTCATTATCTTCTCAAGATTAAATGAGTTCCTTTACTTCATTTTCATCTTGATTCTCAAGAGTCTCAATCCTCCAAGAATCACATTCTCAGAGATGAGATCTTTTAAGAATCTCAAGGTCATAAAGTAGGTATCCAATACCATACTTTATTTTCCTAATGAAGTAGCACTCTCAAGTGCTAGATTCCAGCTTAGATCCATGGAACCTTATTAAGGATATATATTGTAGTCTCTACTACACATATATACCAGGAAACTAAGAGGATACTTATGCTAAAATTCATCATTGATCAAATCATGTCACACATGATCCAATTGTACCTCCCTACAACTCTATTGAGTTCAGGTTTATCAGGATAAGTGAGATAAAATGATATTCATATCTCTATAAGGTATTCTTTGAATTTTATCTAATAGGTACTTGCTACCTTTGTTAGATCAAATTCATTTATTCTTCCTTCAAATTTTGGTTCTAAACCAAAATTGTGAAATCTTTGAATATTTCAAAGGTTTCTCAGGTGAAGAGAAGAAATCTCATATCATACATAATCATCAATAGATATCACATATCCATAATGTTTACTATGATATAGATGATCTACATACATCAATATGTATGAGATCTTGAATACCTCGACATCTAACACCATTCCCAGAGAAGGGTGTATTGGACATTTTACTTTGAATACAATATTCACAAGTATATAAGATTTGAAATTTTAGACACTCTAAAGTTTCATATCTTACTAGTCTATTGATCAAATCAACAGACAAATGTCCAAGGTTTGATGCCAGATCATTGTCAAATGATCTTCATCCTCCTATTGATCTTATAAGGTTTAATTTTCAGTATTAGAAATCTTAATGAACCATTCATTAATTTTCTAATTTTGTAGAGTCCACTAGATGTTAGATTACTATCTGAAATATTTCCATCATAACTCTTTATAAAAGTTCTATCTCAGAGTTCATGTTTATTTCCAACATTTGGAAACAAACAATGAGTGTACTCTACTATCTAGGTCATAGAGACATTCTCCAAGACTAAGGGCTCTCCCACTGAGAATATGAAGTCTATCTATCCAACAGAGATTGCTGCAATAATTACAGCAATATCCATGTAGATGACTACTAAACCTTAAGATCAAATTTCTAATCTTCTAATATATATGCAACCAATTGCAAATGTCATTAGAAGATTGGGATACAATTGTCAGACTTTATCTTATGAAGTAAGAAAGTCAGAGTCAATGATTATATGTAGATTATTCTGATGCTCTATCTGAATCCTTCACTAAGTATTTTAGACAGATTTGATAGTCATACTATCAACACATCAACTTATTGCAGTATTGGCATTCATCTAACTCTTTGGATGTCATATGGAAGTCACAGAAGTAGGTCAACTTTTTGACTTTCCTTCTTGCTCGGGTCCGACCCATGCTTCCACTGCACTCCCTTAATCTATAAACAACCATTGCTTAAGACTAAGGATCTCTTATGTTAAATTCAAAAGAATTCAATGTAAGAGCATTTCAACATTTATACATGCTTCATTAAATTCATACAATATGAATATCATAAAGCTTCATGAATGACTTGAGTGTAAATAGTAGAATGATGACACTCATCATATCTACATTCATCTTAACTCTTGGAGACTTAGGTTCAGGTAGGTATTCAAACATTTTGAATACATCATCTCTTTCGAGCCACCATTCTGCATAATGCAGAGAACCATGTCATTCATGATTAAATGTCTAGAGCACATTTGTATGCCAAAATATCTTCTTTTATTTTATAAGGATTATTCGACAATTACGATCACCATCGACATGTCACTTCCAAAGTACACTCGATGAAAGATCAAGACTATAGAGACATACAAACCCTAAAGTGATGTCTTATTGTCTTATTTAATTGCCCTTCCTCATTATGTTGAGGGAACTTGCACACTGCAACCACATACAATATGTGTCCAATTGCAAGTACAATATCTGGATCATGAATCCAATCCAAGATATTTTTACTGGTTATCATTGAGTATAACATTGAGTGGGTTTAATGAAGGATTATCTGAAATAAGAAATTTGCATAAGGGTATATATATTATATACATATTTTACTTTGATTTAGGAATTTTTATATCAAAGTTGTCTTGCCTTGTCAACACTGAAAGTTCATTCCCTTAATTACTTTCAATGTAAGAGATATTGTTACCATTATATCTCTAACAAGATCTGGGATCTCCTTTCCTATCTTCGTTGCATCCCAATAATATGAGAACCTACAACTCGGATAAAAAGAAGCGGGAACACATTCCGCCTTGCAAGTCCAACTTGCATTTCCCAATTCGGTCTTTAACACCCGGGCCCACCACCCCTAAGATGATGTTGACCCGTCATTAATTGAACCAACCGTCAACAGGCTTAATACTCGCTATACGTAATCCAATATCGCCCCAATAATATGAGGACCCGATATTGGGGTCACTACGTATACGGCCTTACTCTTTCGAGAAGCAAAGAACCCGATCCAATTAAATCATATATAAGATCTGTCACTTCGGACAGGAGTCTCCTATATACAACAACTGGCGACGGAATCCTTTGCCTTGACGGGAGACCATGGATGTCACTTATGTGATCCTCCACCTCATATTCAAATTGTAATTAATTATTGTGAATCATATTCACATAATTAATTCTTCCAAGGGAAATACACATCTATTCAAAATAGAGTGTTTATTGGATATAATTAATTTAATCATATTAAATTAATCATTAATCCAATCATCAATCAATAAACATGTCTTTTACTTGAATAGTAGGTATTATCTCAAAATACGTATTATTCGAATTTTAATAATTAGAAAAATACACATTGTCTGTCTCCGGTATTATACAGTCCCTACCCGCTGTCATGGCCAGTACCGACGAGAGTGGGACGGACCACATACGTTGCAACCCGCGACCCCAATGCTCTCCGACTAGGCACCACATCCGCCTCGGGAAAGGATAATACCAGATAGACCATCATGTACTTTGAGATGTTCATCGGTTTTTCAACCGAAATTATACCATAAATATAAATCAAAACATTTTTGATTATGGGGAGATTTGCTAGACAAATCCCCAATCCTATTCAAGCAAAAGGGTTTTCATGTAAAAGTTGTCCTACAACAATTGTAGGATAAACTATGGTTTTCATGAAAGCAATGTTTGTTGATGAACCAATGATCAAGATCTAATATCTTATCATTGTGGTTTAGGAAAATGTCATTCAATGAAATAATTATTTCTTTAAATATTTCACAAATATTTATCACTAATTATTCCAGAAAATTAACAATTAATTTTCATCATGATAATTGAATGACATATCACAAGGTTCAAGATCAAGAAATTGTTAATTTTCATCAGTGACCCCCAATCACTAAAATTAACTTATCTTGATCAATTTAAATCCAAAAAATGCAAACTCAGTTTCCAAAGATTGCCTATTTGATTTATTAAAGAATCCAAGTGATAATTCACGCATTTCAAGGCGGATTAAAATCATAATTATCTCATTAATTACGTTCAAATCAGCAGTTCCCGCAACAGTGAATATAGTCATATTCAAAAAGCCATATCTTGAGCAAATGAAGTCCAAATTTAGTAAACTCAAGTCCTATGGTTTCCTTGTTTAATGGGGAACAAAATCCAATTGAAAATTTCGTGTTTAAATATTTTAAACAGAGCCGAAAACTTCAATTTTACAGAGGTGCGAAAATTGAAATGCAGCAAAAAATTTCGCAACCCTTTCAAGAACCAAATCGTCTAAGGTCTATGGATCATATCCAAAACCTTATTCAACCTGGCTCTGATACCACTTGAAGGATATTGTAAATCCTTAAGCGCATCACGGAAGCGTGTCGATCACATCGTATGCAATCGGAGCAACTAGTCGCACTAGTCGCTAGATGCAGCGGAAATTAAAAATTTTAACTTTAAAGATGAAACCACATGATCACGAGAACACTTCTCGGATCGTTTCATCAAACCACAAAGTATTAGGAATACCTCTTGAAGCGTGGTTGTGATCGCGAGATCCCAAAGTAGAGATCCTCCTATCTTAAGTCCGATCCACGAAGAACGCACTTGCGGGCGCGATGATGAGTCACGTTCCTTCCCGCAATCCTCGATGAAGATCCAAGCGATGACTCCCCCGATTTCGTCAAACAAAATCCGTCGTCTTCCTTTAGAGTAAGAAACTCTAAAGAAGATGGAGATCCACGAGTCGTCGAAGAAGAAGCCGAGAGTCTCTCCTTTCTCAACACAAAGTGGACGGCCACTTAATGGAGAAGAGAAAGAGAGAGAGTGGGCGAGAATGAGAAAGAGAGAGAGAGAGAGAGTTGTCACCTTGTACAACTCTTAATGATGTACCTTGGAAGGCTACCCTACCCCTCCTTTTATATTAGTTTAGGATCCATTGGATCTCAATCCATGGACTCATAGATCCAACGGCTAGGCTTGGTCTATGTAAGATCAATGGCTATAATTGTTGTTGGTTAAAACCAACAACATTTATTTATAATTAAATTAAATATATGTTGCAACATTATCAACACATTTTAATTTAACATAAATAAATTAGTTAAGAGATAAATTAAGATAATAAAATAGAGTCAATATAGCCTCCTAAAATCAAGGGGCGTCACCCATGACTTTTTCATGGGTGACGTCACCTCTAAATTTGGTGGCTTTATTTCTCCTTTTTATTATATTATTTTATCTCTCAATTATTGCAAAAATATCCACCAAATTAATTCCAAATTAATTTGTGAATATTTCAATCATGCCATTGAACATTATGTGAATAATATTCACAACCCAAACTAATTTGTAAATTGCATTTCCAATTACTTAACAAATGTGAATCTAATTCACACTATTAATTAACAAATGCTATTTACATAAATTCTCTCTCTTATATATACATATTATAAATCATATTTATAATACACATATATCATGGATAGTATTATCCACATTCTCTAATCCTTGATAATTAAATCTCATTTAATTATCTTGGATAATAATATGAATCATATTCATATTATGCTTGATAATTAAATCTCATCAAGTCCTTGCTTGGATATACATTTCATCAAATGAATTATTCTTGAACCCTTTCAAGAATAATGTGCTTTCTCCGCAGATACTTGGAGATAAGGACAGTGCGATTATATTATTCCACGTATAGTGACTTGGATGTTGAGATCTCGTCTCAAATCCAGATCGTAGGAACCTTCCACAGATGCTTGATTAAATCATGACCGCAAATCCAATCTTCTCATTGAATCTGAATTTCATTCAGATCAATGTCCAACACTTGGACTAAGATCAGATTGCTTCTCTACTGGAAGGAGTCACTAAAATCCAGACCTGTTTCATCACTCCCTCGGAATGGAAGCGTCATGGATATACAATCGTTTATGATCACATCACCCTTCAGGTATTCCCAATACCTGTACATCCTGCATACTGGAAGACCCATGGTCAACCCGAAGATCAAGATCTATTTTACACTGTCTTCTTCAGGGTTTGATCACCAAGTTTCTCATTTGATCATTGGGATTTGGTATCGATCATATACTTTCCAAAAGCATATATCATACCTAGGTCTTGATCATATACTTTCCAAAAGTATATATCAAACCTACAAATTCAGTCAAGCTTCCAAAGCGAGACGACCGTGCACGGAATTTGATTCTTCCCAATATCTCATGAGTGAGCTCATGTCTTTCGGTTCAGTAGTGAACCTGTATGATTCATTTGAGAGATCGTATTACTCATATGCCCTTACATGCACACCAGCGCGCCGGTGTATAGACCTTGGTTAGGTCATCAACCTATTGGTCTGCCAAATGTACATACTCAGACATATAACAATACATCTGTCTCCGGTCAGAGGATGCGTGCCTATGCTGTGACAGCATTCAACATAGGACTTAGGTTATCTTGATCTCGTTAAGTCAACTCTTTGACCTAACTAATCTGACACCTTCGAATCTCTATTCCTATGCAGAGGACCTGCATCAAGAGGTCGGTCAGATATCAGCCTATGCGAGAAAGGATTGCCATCTCCTACTCAGGCTGGAGATCACATCTTAATAATCATTTGACGGTGCTTGATGAGTCCTCAATCTAACCCTTTAGATATTCATCCAAGCACCAGCCTCTATGATTCATATATTGAATCAACAGCTGTATGATCATTAAGATAGCCATGGTACATAACCCTAATTGTACAGAGGGACCTATTATACAAATTATTTATTCTTCATTTCAGATCAGGGAATGATATTTGCAATAATATTTATTGCATAATGGCTCGCCGTGGGCTCACATATCCAACATCTCTCTCTCTCTCTCTCTAAGGGTGGCCGTCCACCTTGAGATCTTGAGAGAACTGCAATCGTAGCTACGTCGTCGTGCTATCGCCTCGATTGCTCGTGGATCTCCGTCTTCTTTGGAGCTTATTGCACTAGAAGGAGACGTCGGATTTCGTTGGATGAAATCAGAAGATTCAAAGCTTGGATCTTCATCGAGGATTGCGGGAAGCACGTATCTCATCATCGCGCCCGCAAGTGCCATCTTCGTGGATCAGACTTGAGTCAGGATGATCTCTTACTTTAGAGATCAAGTGATCGCAACCATGCTTTAAGAGGTATTTCAAATACTTTGTGGTTATATGAAACGATCCAGGAAACGTTCTTGGGATCACGTGGTTTCATCTTTTGATTTAAAATTTTTTGAATTCCGCTGCTCCAAGCGACTAGTGCGGCTAGTCGCTCCGATCGTATAAGATGCGATCATCACGCTTCTGTGATGTGCTTGAGGATTCATCATATCCTTCAAGTGGTATCAGAACCTTAGGTCAGAAGGTTTTGGATATGATCCGTAATCTTAGGACGACTTGGGTTCGTTAAGGTCGCGAAAGTTTTTTTTATCGCATTTCATTTTCGCACATCTGTTTAGTGAATAAATTCGGCAATGTTTAAAATATTTAAACATGAATTAATAATTTGGTTTTTATTTCCCATTAAATAAGGAAATCATATGATCTGAGTTTACGCAATTTGGATTCCGTTTGCTCAAGATATGGCCTTTTGAATAAACATCTATTCACTGTTGCGGGAACTGCGAATCTTAACATGATTAATGAGTTAATTACTGTTTTGATGAACGTAAAAATTCGTGAAATATCACTTAATTTCTATCATAAATAAAATTAGCAATCTTAGAAAAATGATTTTGCGTAATTTGGATTTAAATTGATCGAGCTATGTTGATTTTAGTGATTGGGGGTCACTGTTGGAAATTAACAAACTTGATCATGAACCTTGTGATAGCCATTCAAATAAATTGATGAAAATTAATTGTTAATTTTCTGAAATGATCATTGATAAATATTTGTGAAATATTTAAAGATGATAATTATTTTCTTGAATGATATTTCACTAACCAAAATGATAAGACAGATGATCTTGATCATAATTGGTTGATATGAAATCATCAACAAACATTGTTTTTCATGCAAACCTCTAATTTATCCTACAATAGTTGTAGGACAACTTTTACATGCAAAATCCTCTTGTTGAATAGGATTGGGGATTTGTTTAGCAAATCTCCTTATAATATTATCAAAACGGTTTGCGCACTGGTTGCGTTCTGTCCCACTCCCATCGGTACTGACCATGACAACGGGTAGGGACTCGATAATGCCGGAGAAATCAAGGTGTATTTTTCTAATTATTAAAATTTGAGTAATAGGTACTTTGAGATTATACCTTCTATTCAAGAAATAATCAAGTTTGTTGATTATAAATTAGATTGATTATATCTAATTAAGAGCACTCTATTATGAATAAATGTGTATTTTCCTTGGAAGAATTAATTATGTCAATATGATTCATGATAATTAATTAATTATAATTTGAATATGAGGTGGAGGATCACATAAGTGACATCCATGGTCTCCTGTCAAGGCAAAAGATTCCGTCGTCAGATATTGTAGATAGAAGACGCCTATCCGAAGTGACAGTCCCTGTATACAATTTATTTGGATCGGATTCTTTGCTTCTCGAAAGAGTAAGGCTGTATACATAGTGACCCCTATATCGGGTCCTCCTATTATTGGGGCGATATTAGATTGCGTACAACGAGTATTAAACCTGTTGACGGTTGGTCCAATTAACGACGGGTCAACATCATCTTAGGAGTGGTGGGCCCGGGTGTTCAAGAAAGTAAAATGAGGGAGGTAACTTCAAAAATATAACCATGTTACTCTACTAATGGACCATTAAATGATTTTACAACTTTTCTCCAGCAACACTATTTATTACACAATTAAAGATGGATCAAATTTAAAACTTAATAAATTGCACAAGTGACATGTTCTGATCAAGAAAGGGCCATGACCCCCTCATGGCATATGCTAGTTCCACCCCTGCTTAGTTTTTTTGTGGTAACAATTATGTTGTTGTATTCTTATAGAACTCACAACACTACCCTTTTGTTATTACACTTATACCCCTATATTACGTTAATGAAAGGGCAACACTGTCATTTTTACGAGAATACAAGGGTACTTGTATTATTGCAAAAAGGTAAAGGATATAAGCATAAAAACTACTTTAAAATTTTATCCAATCGTATCATAGTACATGCCGGATTGTTGGAGCTAAGGAATAATATTCTTCTCAAAGTTATCATAGACATTCAATCCATCAAATAACCATAAATCTTCTGTTATCGATTTCCTTTTATATAGAATTCATAATATATTAATCACGGCTATTTTATTAATGATCCCTCCAAAATAAATCTCTTGTTGTTATGAAATATGTAGCTTTCGACAATTGAATATTCGTCGTCACAAGCTGGACAAGCAATGTTGTAACGAGGAAGTTTTCTTTTTAATCCCTCTTTGTTATAACTTGGATTTTGATGTATAATTGGGATTTTTATAATTTTATTTTTAATAAATATGGCGATTTGGGCCCTAACCCTTAATTTATGTGATTTGCTCCAATTGCTTATTAAAATTTCCAAACCTCCTACCCAACACCATCACATCAAACCCTCCCATTAATTGCAAGATACACGAAAAGACCAGTACCTCTTCTAGTTGGCATATGCTTGTCCTCTTTCTTCATTTTTATCATGTTTTTCTTGTGTTATTTGAGAGAGGGATACCGTTGGTGTTTACCCAATAAGTAAACTTTAACTCGGAGTAAAGATTACTCTGTGTCTCCTTCGGTGGTATTTATATATGAGATTTTTACTCGGCAGACTTTATATTCTTTGTCAATTACCTTCACGATCTTCGAAACAATCTAGTTCCCTCCTTAACCCTGTAAACTTGCTAACTGTTACCCTACAACCCCTTTGGTTAACCCTCATCTATATACCCGTTAAATTTAACCGGCTTCCGTTAAAAAGAGTTGTATCGTGCCCTCTTTGTTAAGCAAATTTTCGAAAAATACCACCATTCCGAATTTCCTGTTAGCCATGTGAGTCCGAGGCGAACCATTCTTACAATAAATGTTATTGTAATATATATGTTTTATCAATAAAAGTTATTGATTGTTTCACTCCCTTTTTGAAATTAAATGAATGCACTATAAGGTCCTTCTGCACAATTAAGGTTATGTATCATGGCCGTCTTGATGATCTTATAGCTGTTGATTCATTAATTGAATCATAGAGGCTGATGTTTGGATGAATATCTAAAGAGTTAGATAGATGACTCATCAAGCACCGTCAAATGATTATTAAGAGATGATCTCCAGCCTGAGTAGGAGATGGCAATCCTTTCTCACAAAGGCTGATATCTGACCGACCTCTTGATGCAGGTCCTCTGCATGGGAATAGTGATTCGGAGGTGTAAGATTAGTTAGGTCAAAGGGTTGACTTACGAGATCGAGATAACCTAAGTCCTATGTTGAATGGTGTCACAACATAGGCACACATCCTCTGACCAGAGACAGATGTGTTACTATATGTCTGATTGTGTACATTTGCCAGACCAATAGGTTGATGACCTAACCAAGATCTATACACCGGTGAGTTGGTATGCATGTAAGGGCATATGAATAATACAATCTCTCAAAGGGATCATACAGGTTTACTTGTGAACCGAAAGACATGAGCTCACTCATGAGATATTGGGACCGATCAAATTCCATGCATGGTCGTCATGCTTTGGAAGCATGACAAGAATTTGAAGGTATGATATATGCTTTGGTAAAGCGTATGATCGATACTGAATCCCAATGATCAAGATTGAGAGCGCGGTGATCAAACCTTGAAGATGACAGTGTAAAATTGATCTATATATTCATGTTGATCATAGGTCTTCCAATATGCAGGATGTACAGGTATTGGGAATACCTGAGGATGATGTGATCATAAACGATTGTATAACCCTGACGCTTCCATTCCGAGGGAGTGATGAAACGGGTTTGGATTTTAGTGGCTCCTCTCAGTAGAAAGTAATCTGATCTTGGTCCAAGTGTTGGACATTGATCTGAATGAGATTCAGATGCAATGAGAAGATTATATTTGCGGTCTTGATTTAATCAAGCATCTATGAGAGGTCTGTGAGATCTGAATTTGAGATGATATCTCAACATCCAAGTTACTATACGTGGAACAATACAATCGCCCTGTCCTTATCTCCAAGTATCTGCGGAGAAAGCACACTATTCTTGAAAGAGTTCAAGAATAATTCCTTTGATGAATTATGTATCCAAACAACAAGATATTGATAATTAAATGAGATTTAATTATCAAGAATAATATGAATAAGATTCATATTATGAGAATGATTATCCAAGATAATTAAATGAGATTTAGTTGTCAAGGAAATGCAGATTGTGGATAGTACTATCCATGCTATCCATAATATCAGTATATATTATAAATATGATTTATAATATATTAGAGAGAGAACATTTGTAAATAACATTTATTAGTTGACTTTTAATGTGAATTGGATTCACATTAAGCAAGTGCCATCTTCGTGCCCGCAAGTGCCATCTTCGTGGATCGAACTTGAGTCAGGATGATCTCTTACTTTAGAGATCAAGTGATCGCAATCACGCTTTAAGAGGTATTTCAAATACTTTGTGGTTATATGAAACGATCCAGGAAACATTCTTGGGATCACGTGGTTTCATCTTTTGATTTAAAAATTTTTGAATTCCGCTGCACCAAGCGACTAGTACGGGTAGTCGCTCCCATCGAATAAGATGCGATCATCACGCTTCCGTGATGTGCTTGAGGATTCATCATATCCTTCAAGTGGTATTAGAACCTTAGGTCAGAAGGTTTTGGATATGATCCGTAATCCTAGGACGACTTGGGTTCGTTAAGGTCGCGAAAGTTTTTTATCGCATTTCATTTTCGCACATCTGTTTAGTGAATAAATTCGGCAATGTTTAAAATATCTAAACATGAATTAATCATTTGGTTTTTATTTCCCATTAAATAAGGAAATCATATGATCTGAGTTTACGCAATTTGGATTCCGTTTGCTCAAGATATGGCCTTTTGAATAAACATGTATTCACTGTTGCGGGAACTGCGAATCTTAACATGATTAATGAGTTAATTACTGTTTTGATGAACCTAAAAATGCGTGAAATATCACTTAAGTTCTATCATAAATAAAATTAGCAATCTTAGAAAAATAATTTTGCGTAATTTGGATTTAAATTGATCGAGCTATGTTGATTTTAGTGATTGGGGGTCACTGCTGGAAATTAACAAACTTGATCATGAACCTTGTGATAGACATTCAAGTAAATTGATGAAAATTAATTGTTAATTTTCTGAAATGATTATTGATAAATATTTGTGAAATATTTAAAGATGATAATTATTTTCCTGAATGACATTTCACTAACCAAAAGGTTTTTGTCTCTAGAGATGTGAAATTTATGAAGGATGATTTCCTTAAAGGTCAAGACAAAAATGAAGTAGAGGAACTCGTTAAATCCCCTGAGGATTTTGAGCTTCCTGAATCAGACACTGAAGAAATAAATAAATATGAAATACACATACCTCTTCGAAGAAGTTTGAGGGTGGTTGCATCACCTGAAAGGTATGGATTCCATGTGTCAAGTGAGACGAACAATGATCCTACTTCATTTGATGAAGCACTCGCGGATCATGACATGGATAGATGGATGCTGGCAATGAAGTCAGAAATTGACTCCATGCATAAGAACGGTGTATGAACCCTAGAGGATCCACCTAAAGGGGTAAAACCCATTGGATGTAAATAGATCTTCAAGAGAAAAATGGGATCTGATGGAAAAGTAGAGACTTTCAAAGCACGACTCATAGACAAGAGCTACACATAGAGAGAAGGCATCGACTACGATGAGACGTTCTCTCCTGTGACTATGCTTAAGTCCATCAGGACACTACTAGCTATTGCTGCATCTCTTGACTACGACATCTGACATATGGACGTTAAGACGGTTTTCCTCAATGGATATCTCGAGGAGGATATCTATATGGAGCAGCTCCAGGACTTCATAATTAAGTATGGCAAAGTATGCAAGCTAAAGAAATCCATCTATGGGCTCAAACAAGCTTCTCGTAGCTGGAACACCATATTTGACGAAACTATAAAGAGTTATGATTTTGTGTAGAATCCCGATGAACCTTGTGTGTACAATAAGCTTAGTGGGAGCGCCATTGTGTTCATCGTGCTTTACGTAGATGATATCCTTATCATTGGGAATGATATAGGAATGATGATCAGTGTGAAAATTTGGCTATCCCATACCTTTGAGAATAAAAGATCTTGGAGAAGCCTCTTACATCTTAGGCTTGAAGTTGTTCAGAAACCGAGAAAAGAGGATATTGGGATTATCACAATATGGATATATTAAGAAGATTCTTGAACAATTCTGTATGGATAGTTCCAAGAAAGGATTCCTTCCCCTGAGACATGGTATCCATCCGTCTAAAGGGATGACTCCTCAAAGTATTGAGGAAAAGAAGGCCATGGCTGGATGTCCCAATGCATCAGCTGTAGGAAGCTTAATGTATGCCATGATGTGTACTAGGCCAGACATCTGCCATGTAGTGGGAGTGGTAAGTCGTTACCAATCCTGCTATGGAGAGAAACACTGGAATGCAGTAAAGAACATATTCAAATATCTAAGACGGATGCAAGATTACATCTTGGTCTATGGAGATGGTGATCTCCAAGTCTTGGGATATACAGATTCAGTCTTCCAGTCGGATATTGATGATTGAAAGTTGACATCAGGGTTTGTATTCCTATTGAACGGTGGTGCTGTGAGCTGGAGAAGCAAGAAGCAGGACACTACGACAGATTCAACAACATAAGCCGAATACATTTCCACATCGGATGCTGCAAAGGAGGCGGTGTGATTGCGCAAGTTCATCTTGGAGCTTGGCGTAGTTTTCTCTGATACTCCCATGCCGTTACTCTGCGATAACATGGGAGCCATTGCCCAGGTGAAGGAACCCAGATGGCATCAAAAGAGCAAGCACGTGGAAAGAAAATACCACATCATTCGGGAGATTCAAAAGCGTGGTGATATCATCATCACCAAGGTGGCCTCTGCCAACAAACGTTGCTGATCCTCTTACCAAACCTCTGCCACAGAAGGTTTTCGACCAGCACGTAATGAGTATGGATTTACGGATTGTTTCTGAATGGTTCTGAGGGCTAGTGGGAGATTGTTAGCCATGTGAGCCCGAGGCAAACCATTCTTACAATAAATATTATTGTAATATATATATTTTATCAATAAAAGTGATTGATTGTTTCACTCCCTTTCTGAAATTAAATGAATGAATGCACTATAAGGTCCTTCTGTACAATTAAGGTTATGTACCATGGTCGTCTTGATGATCATATTGCTGTTGAATCATTAATTGAATCATAGAGGATGGTGTTTGGATGAATATCTAAAGAGTTAGATAGAGGAATCATCAAGCACCGTCAAATGATTATTAAGAGATGATCTCCAGCCTGAGTAGGGGATGGCAATCCTTTCTCACAAAGGCTGATATCTGACTGACCTCTTGATGCAGGTCCTCTGCATGAGAATAGTGATTTGGAGGTGTAAGATTAGTTAGGTCAAAGGGTTGACTTAATGAGATCGAGATAACCTAAGTCCTATGTTTAATGCTGTCACAGCATAGGCACACATCCTCTGACCAGAGACAGATGTGTTACTATATGTCTGAGTGTATATATTTGGCAGACCAATAGGTTGATGACCTAACCAAGGTCTATACACTGACGAGCTAGTGTACATGTAAGGGCATATGAGTAATACGATGTAACGTCCCGGGCTTAGGTCCCCGGTCCGTTAGCGGAGTGTTACTGGCCCTAACACCTCTTGGGATCGGGCCCATACAGACCCGATTAACCACCCCCAAAATGCTTAAGCCGGGTTGGTAGGTAGTAACCTCCTAACCTTTTATCCCACCTGGAAACTTCATGTTTCCACGGTATGGGACTATGGGGTTTTACAACCTCCCCCACTTATATTCGCAACGTCCTCGTTGCGACATGTCCCATCACTTTTATTCCCAGTGATAGTGGCGGCTGCACGCTCCGGGTAGCCATTTCCTCCAACCTTTTTGTAGGGGCGGCTCCACCTCTCGGGTAGCCCTTTCCACTATCAGAGAGAATTTGGCTCTGATATCATTTGTAACGTCCCAGGCTTAGGTCCCCGGTCCGTTAGCGGAGTGTTACTGGCCCTAACACCTCTTGGGATCGGGCCCATACAGACCCGATTAACCACCCCCAAAATGCTTAAGCCGGGTTGGTAGGTAGTAACCTCCTAATCTTTTATCCCACCTGGAAACTTCATGTTTCCACGGTATGGGACTATGGGGTTTTACAACAAAATCCGTTACAAGTGGAACACCCCAACCCGAACATAGTACCACATGGAAAACTCACAAAGTGTGGGTGTGGTTTATAAGTGGTGGGGAATACTACTTGACAACTTGGGCTTAAGCATTTTGGGTGGTTGTCAATGGGTCCATTTGGGCTCGAACCCAACAAGTTGTCAGGGTCAGTTTTCCTCAATAACGAACCGGGGACCTAAGCCCGGGACGTTACAAATGGTATCAGAGCCGAACACCCTGTGACAGTGGAAAGGGCTACCCGAGAGGTGGAGCCGCCCCTACAAAGAGGTTGGAGGAAATGGCTACTCGGAGCGTGCAACCGCCACTGTCATTGGGAAGAAGTAATGTGCCATGTCGCAACGAGGACGTTGCGAATATAAGTGGGGGAGGTTGTAAAAACCCCAACATAGTCCCACACCGTGGAACAAGAAGTTCCCGGGTGGGATAAATAGTGACGAGATTACTACTTGACAACTCGGCTTAAGCATTTTGGGGGTGGTTAATCGGGTCCGTATGGGCCCGATCCCAAGAGGTTGTTAGGGCCAGTAATGCTCCGATAACGGACCGGGGATCTAAGCCCGGGACGTTACAAATGGTATCAGAGCCAAATTCCCTCTGATAGTGGAAAGAGCTACCCGAGAGGTGGAGCCGCCCCTACAAAGAGGTTGGAGGAAATGGCTACCCGGAGCGTGCAGCCGCTACTGTCACTGGGAATAAGTGATGGGCCATGTTGCAACGAGGACGTTGCGAATATAAGTAGGGGAGGTTGTAACACCCCAACCCAAACATAGTACCACATGGAAAACTCACAAAGTGTGGGTGTGGTTTATAAGTGGTGGGGATTACTACTTGACAACTTGGGCTTAAACATTTTGGGTGGTTGTCAACGGGTCCATTTAGGCTCGAACCCAACAAGTTGTCAGGGTCAGTTTTCCTCAATAACGGACCGGGAACCTAAGCCCGGGACGTTACATACGATCTCTCAAAGGTATCATACAGATTCACTTGTGAACCATAAGACATGAGCTCACTCATGAGATATTGGGATCGATCAAATTCCATGCATGGTCGTCGTGCTTTAAAAGCATGACAAGAATTTGAAGGTATGATATATGCTTTGGGAAAGCATATGATCGATACCGAATCCCAATGACCAAGATTGAGAAACTTGGTGATCAAACCCTGAAGACGACAATATAAAATTGATCTATATCTTCAGGTTGATCATGGGTCTTCCAATATGCAGTATGTACAGGTATTGGGAATACCTGAGAGTGATGTGATTATAAACAATTGTATAACCATGACGCTTACATTCCGAGGGAGTAATGAAACAGGTTTGAAGTTTAGTGGCTCCTTTCAGTAGATAAGTAATGTGATCTTGGTCCAAGTGTTGGACATTAATCTAAATAAGATTCAGATGCAATGATAAGATTAGATTTGCGGTCTTGATTTAATCAAGCATCTATGAGAGGTCCATGAGATCTGGATTTGAGATGAGATCTCAACATCCAAGTCACTATACATGGAACAATACAATCCCCCTGTCCTTATCTCCAAGTATTTGTGGAGAAGCACACTATTCTTGAAAGAGTTCAAGAATAATTCTTTTGATGAATTATGTATCCAAGCAACAAGATGTTGATAATTAAATGAGATTTAATTATCAAGAATAATATGGATAAGATTCATATTATGAGAATGATTATCTAAGATAATTAAATGAGATTTAATTATCAAGGAAATGCAGATTGTGGATAGTACTATCCATGCTATCCATAATATCAGTATATATTATAAATATGATTTATAATATATTAGAGAGAGCACATTTGTAAATAACATTTATTAATTGATTGTTAATGTAATTTGGATTCACATTAAGCAATTAATTGGAAATGTAATTTACAATTTTGTTTGGACTGTGAATATGATTCATAGTTTTTCATGATTGAAATGTTCACTGATTAATTTGGATTTAATTTAGTGAATATATTTGCAATAAATATTATTGCAAATAATCAAGAGATAATGAGATAATATAAAAAAGAAGATAAAATCCACCAAAAAGTGGTGGCATCACCCATGAATTGGTCATGGGTGACGCACCTCCTTTTTAGGAGAGGATTATTATCTTTTTTATTATTATCTTGTGATAATTGATTTTATTGAATTAAATTATGTTGAATAATGCAACATATATTTAATTTAATATAAATTAATAAGTTGTTTTAAACAACAATGATCATGGTCATTGATTAAAAATACATATCAATCTAACCATTGATTTTGCGTATCCCATGGATTGTGATCCATGGACTCCCAAATTAATATATAAGAAGGGAAACCCTAGCCCTTTGTGTGCACACATCTACTCTCTCTCTCTACTCTCATTCTCACGCCATCTCTCTCTCTCTCTCTCTATAAGGGTGGCTGTCTACCTTGAGATCTTGAGAGAACTGCAATCGTAGCTACGCCGTCGTGCTATCGCCTCGATTGCTCGTGGATCTCCATCTTCTTTAGAGCTTCTTGCACTAAAAAGAGACGTCGGATTTCGTTAGATGAAATCAGGAGATTCAAGGCTTGGATCTTCATCAAGGATTGCGGGATGCACGCGTCTCATCATCGCGCCCGTAAGTGCCATCTTTGTGGATCGTACTTGAGTCAGGAGGATCTCTTACTTTAGAGATGAAGTGAGCGTAACCACGCTTCAAGAGGTATTTCTAATGCTTTGTGGTTAGATGAAGCAATCCAAGAAACGTTCTTGGGATCACGTGGTTTCATCTTTTGATTTAAAATTTTTTGAATGCTGCTGCACCAAGCGACTAGTGCGACTAGTCGCTCCGATCGCATAAGATACGATCATCACGCTTCCGTGATGCGCTTGAAGATTCCCCATATCCTTCATTTCCCTCATCCTACTCGTATCATATTCCACTACCTTCCCCACCCATCCCCGATACCTCTCCCATGCGCCACCCGAAGGCCGACAACCCTCCCCTGCACGTCACTTGAAAGCTCATCCCCTCCCCCCCGAGCAGAGGCAAACTCCCCTCACCCATGCACCGTCGATGATGGTTGAAGCTACAACAACTCCTGCCCTTTATAGCTGCCATGTCACTAGAGGAGACCAAGCTGTGCTGCCACAGGAGGAGGGGGCTCGCGCGCACCATCAACTTAAGCACACAGCAAACCTCGACGCCATGCCCTACCGCCGTCGAGTCAGAGTTGGTCCCGAGTCTCACCACGCAGGAGAGGGTGAGTCATCCTCGTCGGATCTTCGATCTAGCGACATCCCGTAGGGCACGATGGGGCACCATTATGATGCGGTGGCGACGGGGACCTGGTGCAGTATGGGAGAACGAGGGAGATTAAGAAGAGATGAGGGACTGGCACTTTGAGACTGATATGTGGACTCCATCGCACGAGGTGGTGGCAGGTGGGGAGGGGGTAGAACAGGGGAGGGGGAGGCGAGGAGGAGAAGGCGGCCGCAGGTGGCAAAGGGGGCAGACCCCGCCAATCGCCTCCGAGAAGTGTTTTCATCCCTTCATTAAAGAAGAGCTGGGGATTGGGATTCCAATTTCGATTTGAGTTTAGTTTTTTTTTGTTGCTTGTGCTTCGGGAGGAGAGGGAGGAGGACGTGGGTGTGGGGGCGACAGAGAGGGAGAATGAGGAGGGGAGGAGGAGGAGAAGGAGGAGGACTACGGGGGCAAGGAGGAGGACATGGGTGTTGGTCGACAGAGGAGGGAGAGAGGAGAGGTGGGGGATAGAGGGAATCTCATGGTGGAATATCCATCGTTGGATTTTCTTTGATTCGACTTACTCAAGACAAATTCAAGTAATTGACTCAAATAAAGTTAAAACTGACGGTAGGATTTGGGGGGGGGGGGGTAAAACGAAGCATGTTTACGAGGTCCAGGGATGAATTAGATTGTTTCGAAGGTCGTAAAGGTAATTGACAAAAAATATAAGGTCTGTCAAGTAAAAATCCCTTTATATATTTCATATCTTTTAGAATCAATCGAACAATGATGGATAAAATCTGCTTATTTTTTGTCGCACCTCATGCATATATTTCTTAATCTTTTTCCATGTCTACGAGATATCCCCATTTTCACTAATTTGTGTAGTATCTAGATCCTCATGCTCGATGAGTATTAATTACATTGTATGGTCTGAAAATGATGACATTCATTCACACATGTAAGCCAAATGAAAATCTTGCAAAAGTTGGTATGCGATATCTTATCAATCGTGACACCGATGAAGGATTAACTAATAGTCAGATGACTAATTGATTTTAGTTGGACTTAGTTGATTTTGAATACTTAAATTATTTTACATAAACATTCTTTTTATTTATATAGATTTGGATATTTATGATAATATCATAATAAAATAAAAGGAATAATTAATTTTCAATCGAATATTACCATCTTATATTTACTTTACTTTTTTTAAAATATAAATAATTGTAAAAAAGCCGATCAACTAGTTGGCCTATTAAACTAACTAGTCAGATCAACTAACAACAAGCGGTCCGATTGAAAAACTAATCATATTCGAGTTGGGTATCCCCACACTAACTAGTTCATCTAGTTGATAGGGATGCAAAAATCAGATACATATACCGATATGGGTATTACTGTATCTGCATTCTTTTCTAATACATGTATGGAACATATATTGATGGATATTAAAAATATGTTATCATATTCTTACAAATATGTACTGATATAAAACAGATATCGATGGCATACAAATAAGATTAAAATACATATATATTAGCTTAAATACACATGAATTGGATGAAATACACATGATATCTATATATTAAATGTATTTATATCATAATAATACCAAATATTATGAAATAATGTATACAATTATATTAAATATGATTAAAAATAACTTTACAATCATATTATATATGAAATGAATATACATGTATGGATGTTTGCAGATATCAAAGTGATATCCATACATGTATCCCTTTCAAAACGGATATAAATACAGATACCAAAATATGTATAAAATATATACGATGGATGGCAGATCAAATATGACATATACTTGAATCACATCAAATTTACGATTTCAATCCCTTCCAAGTTGCTTACTCCAACCTTACTCTGTTACCAAACATGCTTACACTTGTGGAGTTTACTCCAACTCAACGTGACCCTATAAACAAACAAGCCGAAGGATTATGGTCTAATTCGACAAAATTTTAGAGATTGCAACATACAAATCGTCCAAAAAATATGGGTTTTTACATCTGTGCCCCTTCGAGATTCTCCAATAACATTAATACTTCTACTTTTTTTAGAATAACACTTGTGTCTCTGTATTTTTGCCAAATTCACAGTATTACTCTTCCACTAAGGTAAAATAGGGTATAATTGTATTTACAACAATGGAAGGGCAATACTGCGAATTTTGTAAGAATTCGAAGACACTAGTGTTATTGCAAAACAATAGTGATATAATTGTAATTGCAAAATCTCGAAGGTATACAACTGTAAAAGATATAAGATGCAGAATTTCGAAGGTGTACAAGTATAAAAAACCCTCAAAAAAATATAAGATCTAGTCCTCCTCCATCACCTTAGAAAGGAAAGTGGAAGGACAACACTGTGGTTGCTTGCGTGTAGCGACCATATTTAAGAGCAGTGGTTGCTTGCGTGTGATCTCATGGCGATGGTGGAGAAGACCCAACGCCTATATTTCCATCCCAATTAAGGCCAAACTGCCCCTCTCCGCATCGTTTCCCAATCACATGGACGATGCCCTCGTGAGGAGATGACATGGATCTCACTCACTTCCCTTTCCCTTCCCTTCCCTTAATGGGAAGACGATCACGTGGACATCGTCATCCTTGTGGGTACCTTTTTCATGAACCATCCATTTCATCTCTTATCCGGTTAGGGTCCTGATCCAATGTTTCATACCACGATGAATCAAATCATTCGAATTAGACAAAGATTAAAGTCATCCATAAAACATCCCTTGCATATGGAGGGTAAAGACATCCCACCATCTTACGCTCGGACTGCCTTGTCTCCCCTCGATCAAGTCGTGCCTTGCAAATGGAGCGTGAGATGCGAGTCTTGAAGATAATATGGGCCCGGTATAGGCACCCCTTGTTAAATATCAAGAATGGTATTGTAATGGAAGGGCAAGATTGTTTGTAAGAATACATGAACACAAATGTACTTTCAAAAAAGTTAAGGGCATAAATGTTACTCAAAAATTTAGAAGTGTACAACTGTAAAATGCCCCTCTAGAGGGAAAACACCGCGATCCCCCATCCTCGTAAAAGAAAAATACAAGCTTATGCAAACAACGCGATTCCCCTCCCCATACACATGCATCTCAAAGGAAGGAGTCTTTACGCTTGATGGCAAATACCATGCACCTTGTCATTTCTCGCACTCTGACTCGATATCGTATCCTTTATATGATCTTTTAATTGAGCTTTGCCACATTCATTGTTCCACAACTTAGTTCATGATGTCAGTCGTTCTTTCGAGATCATTCCTTCTTCACTTGCAAAATCGACTCCTCATATCTTTGTTTTCTTTCTGAGATGTATGGGTGTGCTTGAGGCGAGTAATAGCTGTTATGATTAGAGTTAAATTAGGAATTCTAATTGGATTGACTTATAATCCTAACAGTAGTTGAGTTGTATTTTATTTATAGTCATATTGGGAATAAGACCATGTGGTTGTAACTGGGTAATATATGGAGGGGTGTGGAGGCATTGCCTCAACACTACAGCAAGAGGGAATACCACAAGAGAAAAGAGAGAGAGGAGAGTGTGAGGTAACATAGAGTTGTACTCGTTCCTCTTATAGTGATGTTTCTTCTCCGGTGGTCGCATGAGGTGACCCACCACCGTTATATCTGATTGTTCTTTCTTTCACGTGCTTCTGTGCTGGTGGTGGTTGATTGCGTATACGCATCCGTATCCGGTTGTTAGTTCCCAATAATGGCCACAAACTCATTGCGTTACACTCGTGTTCTTCTTTTCGTTTCAACTATCCTCTAATACCTTGCAGTTTCTCAATCCCACTATGCTTCTCGACTTGTAAGTAGTCCTTTTGAGCCTTTACAGATATTCTAGCATTCTCTTTCATGGTTAGTCGAGTGTTAATGTGGTCATATCCAACTCTGGTCGATGAGATCACCGACTTTTCCCTCTCGAGTCAGACGCAGTGATTCCGACTCTTGAGAGGAAATGATTTTTCATCGAGCACGTGCTCTACACATGAGGGATATCTTCTACCTTATCGTTTAACTCTTAACAACCTTTCAATCCAAAAAGGAGAGGGATAGAAAGGATTGGAATATCTTATTAAGGTACAATATTAACTAATAAAAAAGAATCAAATCTGAGATAGTTTTTAACAATGGAGAATAATCTTCTACTCTATCCAAATGAAGAGATATTCGAAAGCTATAAATAAAAAAAAAGATGTGGCATCGATTTGTATGGCAAACTATCTTTATGATGTGTGCTTTTCGGGCTCCCATTGGTGCAAATATTAGTGCCTTCTGAGTATTCTAACACTTCTATTAATCTTATAATAGAGGTTAGGATAGAGACATCCAACTCTTTATAGATATTTTTTTATCCATATGAAATAGGACATTGTATTTCTTGAATAAATCGCAAGGGTTGTTTTGGATGAGGAACAATGTTCAATATTTCGATGGGGAGTACATCCTTAGTTATTCTTTACTTTTTAAATTAAACAAATAGAGACAATGGATAAATCTCACTTATTCTTTATCCACTTGTTCTTTATTTCTCGTTATTCTAACCTCAATCAAACGGTAAAGTATCAAATAAGAATTAAGAATTAGAAAGTAAAGTTTTAATCTAGAACTTAAGGAAGTGTTTGCTATATGTTTAATCTTAAAAATGGGTCATATATGTAGATTTCAAATTACTAGCTTCATTTCTCAAATGTAACAAACAAATTATGAGCTTCATTTTTGAAATGTAACAAACAGTGAAATGTAACAAACAGAAGTCTGGATTTTTATCTTCAGGGTTTAATGTCGATATAAAAGTGTTGCAAAAACTTATGGAGGCATGTATTTGAACATAATATTTAACTTTATTTTAAGTTCAATTCACCAATTATATTAAATGTTGAGTTTGGTTAAATTGGCCAACTATCTTTTTCAAACATGATTGTTAACAAAGAGTTCGATTGAAAAGTGTTAACTTCATGAAAACAAATATTTTACAAAAGCTCGATTTCTAAAATTATATACTAAATTACACTATAAGGAAAACAAGTTGTGGCTACATAACATGCCCACAGATGTGGGGCTTGTGGTCACAGAAATGGGCTCTGGTCACAATACGTCGTGGCCAGTAGCGGTAACTACAAGTCTTGTCACGAGAGTTTTCTAAACACGAATAAGATGTGGCCACTACAAGTGACCACGAAATTTGTTGAGGTCATAGCTCTTGTATGAATATTCTCCTTAGATATTTGATGACTTTGGCTACGGAATTGTAGGTATGAGAAACTAGTGGTCACGCAATTATCGTGACCACAAGTTTCCGTAGCCACATTCCGTGACCACAACTCATTTTTCTTGTAGTGTTACATTAGAAAAAGAAAGGACATTGATCGTTGAGGTGAATGTATTTCATCTTTCGTTTGCTTAGATATCAAGGATTTAAATATCGTATCAGCTTCCATATCAACAACATGTCGCTACGATTTTTTGACAAAATTATACCCATATGTACCAGCAGTGGTGAAGGAATGGCCTAAAAAGATCCCCATATCGTCATATCGCTCAATATTTTGGTCTCACGTCGAAATCGAAATATTGGAGAAATTTCATCAATATTTTCACGAAATATGAAACACTGTTAGATATTGAACTTGAATATGAACAAACTGAATTAAAAAAAGGACATGGTTAATTCAATCTGCAATCCTAACGAGAAAACTTTTATTAAAATACCAAATATAATTGGGGAGGAATTTATCACTTGCTCAATTCTTTTTCTTAAAAGACTAAAATGAGAAGCACTCAATATATTTTACATTGCATGCCCTACTCATAAAAGGTAGGATACATTAAAAAAGATCTTAATTAGGCACCAATGGTCAATTAGGATCTTCATTCTTCAAAGGTAATAAACATGGGACTAAACTTTCAATTTTAGGCCCGTATTTGAGACAAACAAATATTATCATGTTCCTCTTTGCTCTAATGGGGAATATACAACAAGTTGGAACCCTTTTTAGTAATTTACTCAATAAAAGTCGCTTCATCCCTACTCACTGCTACATTCATCTCATCTTAACTAACCATGCCTTAAAATGTCAACCTGCACAACACATTAAAGCGTACTCACAACAAGAGTCGCAAATCACTCCATCAATCATATTACGAGCATCTGATTCCATCATGTGCTAGGTATGACGTCGGGAACCCTAACTCGCACCAACTTGAGAAAAAAGAGAAAACAAAGTAGAAAAGAGGGGAAGGAGTGTACTTAAAGACAAAGGGAAAGGAGGAAAGACTTTGTTAGGGTTAGGGTTTGGGAATGTTGGGGGAGTAAGGATTTCACTCCCTCTCCTTTATCCTATGCTTTGCTCATTTGCTCCCTTCAAAAGGGCAGCACCCTATAAAGAGGGGCATTTCCCATCAGTGTTAAGGGGGAATAAATATTCCTTGATAGGCATGGCTTGAAAATAATGCTTACACTAGATATATAGGCAAACCGTTTGCCGCTTACTGATGTTGTGCAGCAAACAATTTGACATGCCATTGTAGACAGGACGACAAGGGGTGGCAAATATTTTCCATTCAGATGCCCATCCAGCCCATTGCTTTTGTCGCTCGTCTATGTTGGCATGACAAACTGTTTGTTGTGCCACGTCCGCAAGCGGTAAACAATTTACCAATATATGCCTATTATGGACATTATTTTTAAGTATTAGGAGATATATTTTCAAGTCATGCCTATTCAGGAGTGATGAAGTTAGATTTCTTTACCCGATTACTCGAATATTTGGATGAAGATAGAAATTTGTTACTTTTCTTATACACCAACTGATGTAAATGTAACTCGAACTTTGCATATAAGGCTGCACATATTTCTGGTCATTGGACCATGATAATTATATTTTCTTTCAAGAAATAAAATGATAATAATCTTTTTCCTCGTGATTTTTCCCTTCCATATTGTAAGTATGTTCTACATAAATTTTTTTACTTGTGGTATTTCTTTGACTCCTGACAATCACCGAGGACATGGAAGTTGGGGCAGGGTTTTCGCGGTGCCATTTTTGTCATAAAAGTCAGGGCTTCAGTTGGGATGCCTTGAATCATAACATGTTTGTTGTAGAGTATGATTTGTGACCTCATATCACTGTTAGGCGAAACCCTTTGTCTTAAGAATGGTGATCTCATTATATTTCAGATAATCACTATAATTATTTGAATTTTTCGGATCTGCTTAGTTTGGGGGAATTGTCTGTATGGGAGGCTATGTAACTTCTAGAGGTTTGGAGTTTTTTATCGGAGAGAGAGAGAGAGCGTGTTCTGCTTTTAGCAAGAAGTAACTCGATCAAGATCGAACCATGTGCTCTTACATTATAGTTGTTTCTTACTTGTTTGATCTGTGCTTATTTCCGTTACTAAGCATTATTGACTAAAGCAAAATATGGGTTAAGTCATAATATACATGTTAGAACGAATTTGATCCACAAGATACAAGGATGAGAATGATCGAAGAAGAAAATACATACAAGCATAAAATACAAGGATATATAGTGATTCAACAATGTATCTACTTCGCAACTCACATCATACTCTCTCATGAAAATAGTATATGGGAGTACAATGACCGACGACATCCATTGACACTCTTGTATTGCATTAGTTTATTAGGATTACGAGGTTTATGAAATTATCATTATATCCTTAATTAGATTGACAAAATTGATTCAACATAGAGGCTAACGACCGGATCGACAAACTAGATACAACATAATGGCTAAGACAACATATCAAACAACAATGCCAAAATCAATAGTACTAACTCATGTAACAATTCAGATCTAGATTCGAAACGTGAACAAGAAAAATCGATCAGGACAACTTGTTATGTTTCGATCCCAATCACACAAAATATTCAAGCTCAAGTAATCAAGTATTGATCTCACCGTATTGTAAACCACATACGACATAATGTGAGTATATGATGTGGTACTATCTCAAGGTGTTACGGTCGCAAAAAGATGGTGTCAGGTAGGGGGCCCTCAAGTGGGTAAGCTCGCATCAACTTATGATACATTCCACTCGCATAAAGCTTTTGGAGACAAATCCAAAGCAAAGGGACACAAGAACATCCACTTGATGAGTGCAACGGTGGTCCTCCCCATTCTCTATGTTTTCCATTTATATGCTTTCATTTTTTGTAAGTTCAATTTAATATCACGACACTTAAAAGAGTGTTTTTAGATCAGATTAAGTTCAATTGAGTATTTAGATTATGGTTCAATCATGTTTAATCGAATTTGAGTCGAAATTTAAATTTGATTCATTCAAAATATAACCTTTGTGGGAGTTGAACGACTTGAATAAGATTGCAACACCTACTAACTAACTCCACTTCAACCACTTTTTATTATTGAATGATTTAAAATAGTATTATTATAATATAAAACTAAATGGCATTTATTTTAAATATCATATGTGTGCATTCTATTATACGTAATGTAAAATATTTAGATTATGTATGCAATAGCTATATGTAAAATTGTTTATATCATATATGTTTTATATATTGCATGTATTATATATATATTATATTTTATTTATTCACATGATTTTATTTGTATCTATCATATATGAGTTTAATGGGGCTGCCCCCTTGGGCAGCCAACAATGGCTGCCCCGCATCGTTTTCGACGGCTTTTTTATTTTTTTTGAAAAATATCGCTATGTATATTCATCCCTATATCCCTCCTATATGCCATTCGAATTTCGTCAGAAACATAGACTCCTATGGCCTCCATCGAGATGGTGGCGATTTAAAAATTCCGTTACCGTTTAAAAATGACTATCTGGATGGAGGCCGTAGGAGTCTCTGTTTCTGACGAAATTCGAATGGCATATAGGAGGGATAAAGGGATGAATATACATGTTGATATTTTTCAAAAAAATAAAAAATAAAAAACGCTGAAAACGGCGCAGGGGCAACCATGTTGGCTGCCCCAAGGGGGCAGCCCCATTAAACTCATCATATATACAATAGATCCTATGCCCATTGCGTCATGGTGAACACTAATTCTAGGCCATACACATGTATTATCAATTGGATGGTTACCTATTTCGAACGATGTCATTTTTGGAAGGAGATTATTATGCAAGACGATTTAACCATTTGTATTATTCTAAATATATCGGGTCCTTTAAAAAAGAAAGAATGTTTTGGAAAGAAAATGTTCAAATCAATGATTTATTGCAGAAAATTGAGATCCAAATACTTATGTTAGTAATATATATATATATATATATATATATATATATATATATATATATATATATATATATATATATACAATAGTCAAGTAAATGGTTGTTGCGAGATAGTAATGCACAATCAATTGTCAATAATTGACATTTATTTTATTATATAGTACAAAATTTAGTAATATACATATATTGGTCAAGTAAGTGCTTATTGTGAAATTAGTAAAGACATAAAAACTAGTTAATAATTTTCCATATGTATTATTACTTTGTATAGAATTCAGTAACTTAGAGACACTACTCAAGTAATATATATATGAGGAAAGGGAGCCTACTTTGTGAAGTATATATATATATATTTATATATATATATATGTGTATATATATATATATATATACAATTCTTAAGCAAATTGTTGTTGTGCATTCAGTAATGTATATATCTATGTCATATATCACATGTTGAGTAATATGCATACAATTCTCAAGTAATGGCTGTTATGAGACCAGTAATAACAAAGTAATGGTCAGTAAGGCACAAACATTTCTCAAGTAAGAAAGTAACATATTCTCCTTCTATACAATTAATATGGAAATAGTACTTTGAAAAAGAAGTCAATAAACACATGCACATAAGGAAAAATGAATTAATAAAACTAATGGAATGCTTCATTGATGAAAATGAAAAAATATTACAGAAATGAATGCAATGCGCATTACATACACAATGGTATTACTACATTTGTTATGTTATTATTGATCTCACAACACACATTACTTGACCATTGTATACATATTACTAAATTCTGTATAAGGTAATAATTTGGATAGAAATTACTAATCATTATCTTGATATTACCAATCTCACAACAATCATTTACTTGATTGAAGTATATTTATTACTATCTTAGCGTTGGATCTTAATCATCTACATGAAATCATTAATTTGAAGCTTTTCTTTCCGAAATCGTCTTCTCTTTTTTAAGGATACTATATAATTGATAATATACTAATGGTTAAATGTGTGGTAGCCTATAATTAGAAATATAATTACTGCTAATAGCCTAATACACATGTATGGCTTAGAATTGATACTCACAAAGACGTTAATGGACATAGGACCCTCTAGATAATTTTTATATGTGTATGTATACGTATGTATTTGCAATATAGGTAGTTGCAAGTGTTCATACATACAAAGACTTAGTGTTTTATAAACACTTTTTTTATTCATGTATGATTAGCCGGTTCAATACCTTTTATCGTCGTGATTATAAAAATTGATGACATCATCATCCGGTTGAACCGATTTAATTCTATAGTTAAACCCAATTTGACCTTTTTGATAGGGTTTTCGATTCGACATCCAATTCAGTTTCAAAGACATTGCTTAAAAGGTTCACCCTCAATCGAACTGCATCCTTGGTGTTATGGGTTTGTAAATCGTGATAAATGATCTAATAACTTTAAATTTTCCCTTCCATTCCTGACAAAGGAAGTCAAACATCTCAGCAACTAATGGATTATGATTCCATGCCTCGACAACTTTTGGGTGTAGATCTTGATCTTCAACAACGATCGAAACCTCGTCGGGTTTTTTTCTCGATCTTCAACCTAATCATGCAATCTGGTGTCCTAAATTGATCCTACATGCCGGTTCCTTTATAAAATAAGGAAACCTTATCCCACAATAAACCATCTTATAATAAATGGTTATATTATCCATTATTTCACTATCGACAGTACTTATCCAATCCGGGGAAGAAACATGAATTTTATCAAGGAGGGACCAAGGATGCGACTATTTCATATACTTAAAAATGGAAAAAATGTTGTATTTTTAAATGATATTTTTAAATAGAGTTAATATTTTTAAAATAAACCTCTTTCAGTTTTGATAAACATACAATCTAAATCTATTATTAAGATTAGATATTCAAATAGATTAGTGTTTTCAATAGTGATCTTTAAAAATCGATAAATCTAATCATTTAAGACTATCTATATACTCCGTCCCAAAAGGCTAAATTATTAAGTGGAATTTTGAAATAAAAAAGCTCATGATTAAAGCTAAACAATAAAATTATTTTAGTTACAAGGACTAGAAACTAAGGTCTTAAAAATCGTATCGAACCGGTCGGTTCAAGTAGTTAAACCAAGATCTGGAAGAAAAACGGTCCCGTCACCTAGTTTTTTCAGAAAATAAAAAACTGATCAAAAGTCGGTTGTACCGCTTAAACTCAGTCGAACCAATTGAACCATGTTGGTATTTCAAATACTTATTTTAACTTAGATAATTATTTTGTGAACCATTCCTCGATCCTTCTTTTACGATGCTTAATTTCCACATTAAAATAGTTCAAAGATCAAATACGTTGATATTGTATCTTACTTTGTGGTTAATTTGATTTGGCTCAATTTTATTTTCTATTGTGCTAACGGTGGTGATTTAATTTGGAGGTTACATGAACTAATTTAATTTCAAAATTCATCGAGCGTGAAGATGCTCGCTTTTGTCCGTTATATGCAATTTGCGATTTCATTTCAGGAAAGGTTCTACACCAGTTATTCTTGTGATTATTTTCCTTATAATGTATTTTATTTACATTGTCCTAATAATTGGTTGGTGCTTCTTCAAACGTTCACTATAAGCAACGTTTAGTTCTTAGCATAGCCGTTAACATAGATTTTTATTTAATACCTTTAACTTTTTTAACAACAATCACTTGGTGCATTCTTATGCATTTAGGATATGCATGCAATCCTAGTAATCGACGTGTGACATCCTTATATATGGGTATTTGTTTATGAGAAAAGATACAATTTTTCTATCTATTCCCCCCTTTCTCTTATTTGAGTGAGTCTATTCCGAAGGAACGATCTATTGTTGCTCAATGGATCTCGATGTTGCTACGTGCATACCCATTGAGATCTCGTCGTTGTATCTTGAAGAGTAGTCGTGCCAATACCGATTGCACCATTGGAATCTCCGTGGAGGTACGAATCTATTCTTAAGGTCAGTGCATTTTGCACATCTAGGCAAGTTGGTAATTCATCTCGTCGTCATAGTGGTATTATCTAACCCTCCTTATATCCTTATATTTATATATTTAATTTTATATCTTATATTTCATCTATAATCTTAAGAATAGATCTAGAGGTTTCGTTATTTCTTTTATCCAAATACCCTCTCTTGTCGTAGTTGAGCAGATTCCACGTAATGTTGAAAAATGTTGATGGGATTTTTTTATAATGTGGCCGTGAATTTAATTGAAATGTTGAAAAGTGTGGGAGAATTTTGATATTTATCAGTTATCTCATAAATTTATTTTATTTTTCAAGATAATTTACTTCGTGAGGCATTCAAATGCCACTACTACCAATAATGGTATTCCTCATTGATGTTTCTTCATTTATATAACAGTTAAACAAAATTTTATTTTGTTTAAAATCCCAACAGGTACATTATTAGATTATATTTTTTTGGGTTGCGGTCTTTTTTTCTATACACATTCTTTATAATGTGCATAAAGTTTTTGCACTGTGATGAGACTTTGAGAACATCTCTGTCGACTTCCTAGTTTTATTATTACATTCTTAATATTTTTTCAAACACCATGATCATGGGTCATACGCTTTGTTTATATGGAATTACATATTTAATATTTAATCATCATGATGCTTGAAACGGTTACTTGTCTTTCTCATTGAATGCATTATAATTTTAATATTTGATGCACATCATTTTTTAATATATTTGATTAGTATCATAATTTTTTGTGTGTCTAAATAACCATTCTTTGGAGCTCTCTTTTAGTTATTTGTCATTTTCTTCTAGGAGAAAGACAACCTCTCTTTTTCATTTCTTTTTTCTTCAAAAAGAGGTGCGGCATTCTCTTGATAGAGTGTGTATGAAGAGAAGTCCATAGCATTTGTTTTAAATACACTCATCTTTGTATTCCAAGAGAAAAAAGAAAAGCACCATGTTTTATAAGAACATTATATCGGAGGAATTTTTTTAGAAGATATTAAATATGCACAAATTAATGATTGTCTTATGCATTAGACACAACATTGCATATGTTGGAAAGTTATGCAGGTATATTCAAAAATCAGAAGAGAGTTTTTATATGCTCTGGCTAGAGTGCTTTAATATCTTAAAGAAGCAATGTGTTATCAATGCTTTATGAAGATCATACAATTCTTGAGGGATATTATGATGCAAATTTGATCCATAATTCGGATGAGTTGAACAATACTGGTAGATATGTTCTTACTTCTATAAGAGGAGGTATCTTATTTTGGAAATCAACAATGCGAGCATACATTGCTTGATCTACAATAGAATATGAGTTTATTTCATTAGAGAAGGCATATTCTCATACCGTGGATGAGTAACTTCTCAGTAGATATTTCCATTTTGATGAAGCTAATGCCATGAATATTTCTATTGTAAAGCCATGCTGCTTAAAATAATTTATAATGGCAAAAGCAGACATATTATCCTGAGAGATAATATTGTGAGATATTTCATGACATCATGGGTTATGTGAAGTCAGAAATAAATTTGTTTATCCTCTGACTATGACACTGAGAAAAAATCTTGTGGAGAGTATGCAATATATTTTCGAGTTCCTTCAAGTGTCCTCTTCATATTTCTTATATATCTTTTTTTTTAAATTGTGGGGGATGAAAATTATTAGTTAAAAAAGTATTTGAAATAATGGGGGATTGTTGGTATTTCAAATACTTATTTTAACTTAGATAATTATTTTGTGAACCATTCCTCGGTCCTTCTTTTATGATACTTAATTTCCTCATTAAAATAGTTTAAAGACCAAATAGGTTGATCTTGTATCTTACCTTTGTGGTTAATTTGATTTGACTCAATTTTATTTTCTATTGTGCTAACGATGGTGATTTAATTTGGAGGTTACATGAACTAATTTAATTTCAAAATTCATCGAGCGTGAAGATGTTCGCTTTTGTCCGTTATATTTAATTTGTGATTTCATTTCAGGAAAGGTTCTACACCAACGTTATTCTTGTGATTATTTTCCTTATATATTTTATTTACATTATCCTAATAATTAGTTGGTGCTTCTTCAAACGTTCACTATAAGCGATATTTAGTTCTTAGCATAGCCGTTAACATAGATTTTTATTCAGCACTTTAATTTTTTTAAGAACGATCATTTGGTGTATTCTTATACATTTATGATATGCATGCAATCCTAGTAACCGACGTGTGTCATCCTTATATATGGGTATTTGTTTATGAGAAAAGATAACCATTTCCCTATATATTTCCCCCTTTCTCTCATTTGAGTGAGTCTATTACGAAGGAACGATCTATTGTTGCTCAATGGATCTCGATGTTGGTACGCGCATACCCATTGAGATCTCGCCGTTGTATCATGGAGAGTAGTCGTACCAATACCGATTGCACTATCGGAATCTCCGTGGGGGTACGAATCTATTCTTAAGGTCAGTGTATTTTGCACGCCTCGGTAAGTTGGTAATTCATATCGTCGTCATAGTGGTATTATCTAACCCTCCTTATATTTATATATTTAATTTTATATCTTATATTTCACCTACAAACCAAATCATCAGTTCAACCGTCCATTTTATGATAAAAGATAATATCTAATAATTTAGTAAAATTCAAACTTTTAGAAACTATTCATAATCCAACCTCATTCTGCAGCATAATATAATACTCATTTATCTCTTCTCCTTATGCATGTGTCATGATCCATTATCCCATGCCCCTTCCAGACATACAGATATTACCTCTCTCTTCCCACATTGTGCATGAGCTGTCTACTTTCAACAAAACATAAGGAGAAGATGTTGTAGTAATCATAGTATGAGAATCACTAAATTAACAATACTTGTCATTAATTAGAGTTCAAATAATTTTAAAATTGTTAATTTTATACAACACATATATGTATTTATATGAATTTTACAACATGCTTATTATATCCTTTTGAGTTTTTCTAATAACAATTATACCTCTCGTTTTTTTTAGCAATTTCACTTGTTCTTTTATATTCTTAAAAAAATCACATTGTTATCCTCATGTTGGTCTAAAGCACAAATATTAAAGTCACTACTATGTATTTTGTAAAAATATAGCATTTCATTGTAAAAAAATAGGGGTATAAATGTCATTAGAAAAACATGAACACGAGTTTGTAGTCTCTCTAAAATATCATGTAGATTTTTTATATTTATTTGTATGACATACCGATCTAATTCGATTCTACCCGATTGAACCATACAAATCAAACCAATAATACAATGGTTCAAATTTTATCGATTTTTATGAACTTTTGAAGTTATCACCGGTTCGACCGATAAGTTCCATTGGTCCGACCTTAAAAACCAAAAATTGCTACCTGCCCGATTTGATATCTGGTTCGATTTTTAAAACCTTGTTGAAAATAATATGAGATAAATGAACTTGAATATAATGTTATATCAAATTATACTTATAATTTTGATATTAGAAGGGATTGGATAAACTATATATAAAAAAGTAAAAGTGATGAAGGTAAGATTCAAACCAAGGTCTCTAGAATAATAACCATGATATTCTTCCACTTGACCATTAAATAACTTTACAATCTTTCTCTAACAATATTATTTACTATACAATTTAAGATGGACCATATTAAAACTTAATACATAGCACAAGTAACATATTATAATTAAGGAGGAGCCATGGGCCCCCATAGCATATACATAGCACAAGTGACGTATTGTAATTTTGTATGTGAGCTCGATCTTGTAGTTGGTCCGATCATCTAATTTTTTGATATTATGTCATTAATCTCTCTATTTTTTTAAAAAATAAAACAGGACTAAGTAGCACAAACTTTCTTTTACTAAAATTATATTTTTTTAATACATTTAATTATAAGACAACAAAATCTACATAATATATAACATAATTTATACTTTTAAATAGACAAAATAATTCAAAATCTAATAATCCTGATTACTCACCAGGATACCAACTCCACACCATCTCCCCTGATGGTGGAAATAATAAAAAAGCTATTAAAATTGATCAGACTAATATATCAAAATCTTTTAATAAGAATGTTGCAAATATAAACAAGAAAAGTTGCAATACCAAATAAATATGTTTCACTCGGATCCAAGAGGAATAATTAGAGCAAACTTTAGGACGTCCTGTCGTGCGCGTATTAATGCTCTCTCCCTTTTAGCCAAGCATCATTTTCGGACACATCATTTTGTGCAAAATTGCATCCACACCCTTCAAAAATAAAAAACATATATGTACCAATACCCCTCCCCAATTAGTCAGGAGCTAAACTGCAATTAACACCAAAGCTCCCCCTTCACACTTTCCATTACGACATCACACCAATTTCACACACACACACATCCATCTCCACATTCACCACCACCTTATAAATACCTCAGACCCCAATTGCCCTCACGCCATCTCACCTTCTCCATCCCCCTCCCACACACGCACACCCACCATGAGGGCCCTCGCCGACGCCGGCACGCCTCCGCCGCCTCGGTACCACGCGCCGCAGTCGCCGTGGCACTCCCCAGTCCCCTACCTCTTCGGGGGCCTCGCGGCTATGCTCGGGCTCATCGCCTTCGCGCTCCTCGTCCTCGCCTGCTCCTACTGGAGGCTCTCGGGCTACCTCGAGCAGGGCGAGGACGCGCGGGAAGATGACGGCAAGTTCGACGGTGGTGACTTCACGAAACCGCCGCCGGTGTACGAGGAGAAGGTGGTGGTGATCATGGCGGGCGAGGAGAGGCCCACCTTCCTCGCCACCCCCGTGTCGAGCAGGGCCTCCTCCTTCAATGATAGCAACGGTAAGATGGAGAGAATCGAGGAGGAGGAGGAGGCTGTGGACGGCTGTGATCGAGTCGACACCCAACACATCTGATGTGTGCTTTTTCTTTCTTTCTTCTCCTTTTTGTACGTGTGAGTTGAAAATTTTCTCTTTTTTTTTAATTTTCCGGAATTAATTAATTTTGAGTCTATGTATTATATTTTTGTTCTCTTGTTTTGAGACAACATAAGATTTGAACCGTAGTCTTTGGGGAACATGATAATAAATCCTACGATTTCTTCCTTCACGAAATATATATTCTCTTTCCATTTCATTTAGATACTGATAATATTTATCCTCTGTTTACACTCCCTATTTTGCAAAATAAAAAAAGCCATGAAACACTTTTACACTCAATTTATTATTATTATTATTATTATTATTATTTTAATTTTGTTAAAAAAGAAACTGCTGTTGGTGTTAGCTTTGCTCTCATTTTTCACCTTTTTTAAATTAATTAATTAATTAGGCAGCTATGAGCGATCTTGATTATTTAGAATTAATTTTTATTTTGCTCACATTATTATTATTTATTTAGGATTGTCTTGCCTGCATGATTATCCTCTAAATAACGTATTTACCTACCTTTAAATAAGGACAAAAAATAAAGGTCAATTTAAAAAAGTTGAACTCAATAATTTTGACGTAATTTAGCCATAAGTGGGATATCCACTGGGACATTATTTGGTTGATATTTTATAATGATTAAAATGTAAATTAAGTAGAAAATGAAAGAAAAAAAATTCGGAACGATGTGATTTTTTAAAGGAAAAATCAAACATTTTTGAAATGCGTGAGATGAGCTAAATCTGATGGTAAGTAAAACAATAGGCGTCATTCGATATCTATCATTAAATCTTTGCAAAGGAGGAATAAGTTACCTAACTTTTACAATAAATTTACAGAAAGCATTGGAACTTACGTGAATTGGGAAAAAAAGTGTTTGATAGGTTTATGTTATATTCCCGATGTCCTGCCTATAAATAGAAGAACAGCTGTTCTACATTTTTCATTGCTGGCAAGAAAAAGGAAATTGTATGGTATTCAATTATAAATTCTAAGTGTAAGCAGAGGATACATTGGTAATATAAAAAAGAGATTTTTACCCTCGTAAATCTTAAATTACTTCATCGATGGTGTAAGCATCATTATTATCTCATCGACTTTGTGAACTTACTGATTTTTACCCCCACATGCCTTGTGATTTATAGGCATATATTTGTTTGTCAAAAGCATATGGAATTCATAAAAAATACGATCATTTAACCTTTCATATTTTATAATTTATAATTAAAGGTGTAAACGAATCGAACCTAAGCAAACCTACCCAGGTTCGCTTTGTTTAGCATTTAGAGATTTTGGTCCGATCGGTTCGATAATATGAAAATTGTGTTCATGTTCGACTCGACCTTGATTCGTGAAGGTGGAGATTCAGTTTGTTTAAGATTCGATTAGCAGTGAAACTACTTGGACTGTAAGTATTTTGGAATGTGGAATGATCACAACCCTTCGATACATCGTAATCAAAGGTCATGAACTTTTATGCATATATCTTATTTCCATCAAGATACAAATTTCTCATTTCTCTATAAATTTTTTTGTGGAAAAATTACACACACATATAATATATCGTCTATCAAGCTTTTAACGAATCGAACCTAAACGAACCTACCATTTCAAGGTTCGGTTCCTTTAAATAAATGAGTTCAAACCTATATTAAGATTCGGTTCGTTTATTTTAAAATCGAATCTGAATCGAACCTTTAACGAATCAGATCTGAACGAGTATCGAATTTGAGATTTTTCTGACACCCTTATTTACAATACATATCCTTTTTTTTTCTCCTCTCCCAATTCCTCCCTCCTCCAGTTTGTCCTAGCACATCTGCCTCTGCATGTCTCTCGCAGTTACCTCCACCACCCGCGGTTCCTCCCTTCGTTGGGTAAAAATCCCAAGATAATAACCAGAACAAGAACACGCCCAAGTCCATAACCAACACAAACAACATTCAGATCAACAAGATGAGCAAGGATCTCAGCACCAAAGACATCGACTGATAGCCAACTGAGAGCTCCAAGATCTGACCAGCTCCTGACATTGTCGCGAAGTTGCTCGCGGGCGTGTCGTCGTCAATGCCACGACAATCTAGTCCCCTTCACATGCAATCCCAGCACAAGAATTGCATACCGGGTCTTGTTCAACTTCCCTGAGTAGGGCGTCTTGGTGTAGTTGGCAAGAACAAGAGATTGATCCGACCGCGGCACACATGTCGGCATTTCGCGCCACCGCGGATGACCGGACCATCCAGACAACTATTATTCATGTAAGATTACCATGTGACCAACCCTTTAACGAGAGTATATATTTGGATTTGCTTTTCTCTGTAATCTCAAGATGATTTTCAACTTTTTTTGAAAATCAAAACCTAGAATGGGTAAGTATGGTTTTGCATCCAATCATCAAAAGAGGGATTTAAAGAGTATATTCCAATTTGGTGCTCTGCGAGTAGGGCTGCTAATCGAACTGAACATGTTCGTATTCGATTAGAGTTCGTTAGATAATAGTTCGAAAAATGTTCGTTCGTTTCTAAACGAACTGAACATGAACTTCAAATTTTAGTTCGATAGTTTAATGAACCGAACATGAACATAACATATGTTCGTTCGATAAATGTTCGAGTTCGATATATGTATATGTGTATGTATTTTGTATACGTAAGTTAGTATTTATACACTTGGTAAATTTCAAAGTTAAAGAAATTGTGGTGTTATATTGGGCTTTGTATCGCTTTAATTTGATTTTTTTTCTTATTTTAACTGCTTATCGAACCTTGTTATCGAACTCCAATTTCGAACTTGTTCATATAAACAAGTTTTAGTTAAGTTAAATTGTTAACGAACTGTTATCGAACTGAACTCGAACGCTCGTTTTCTAAACGAACTCGAACTCGAATATATCCTATCGAACATTTATCGAACCGAACTCGAACTCGAACTTTCGAACTTCCTTATCGAACCGAACTCGAACATAGGTCCATTCGTTACAATTCGGTTTGATTAGCAGCCCTATCTGCGAGTGCTCTTCGCTTCGGAAGCCACCGGACCATCAACCACAGGCAGACCAAAAAGCTGCGGAGGGCCCTATGTATAAGCGGCTCCTTTATAGCCGACACGTGGAGATGTGCGATTGGCTCAAATATTACGAACTCCGAGGGGGAAGTAAAAGCGGGAAGCAACGCGGCGTGCGACGCCGTTTTGATGCAGTGGTCTCGGTAACGGTAGAGTCAAACGGCCCGTTCGAAGGTCCGGCCCACAGCTTTCGGCCTCGGTGGGCTGACTGTTATATCCGCTTGTGGGTAAATTGCATAGAATATCTCGAGTATTGAATAAATATCAAAAAGAGACGCTATGAAAAAATTATATCTTGGACGAGAACTATATCCTTTTGTAAATGATTCTGCTAAGATATCGATTGTCGGGTGTAAGTTATCTTAATTTCTTGTTATGAGCATATATCAGCGAAAATACATAAAATATGAAGCATTTATAGCTTCACAATGGGGAAATCATAAAAGAAGGTCAAATTGTACTTGTAACATGAGAGAGAGCACTTTGAATGCGCGAATAACTTTGTGTGCGTGTCAAACAATACTAAACAATCAATGGCTCACGTGAGAGAGAGTATACATTGTTTGATGAATGGTTAGGGTTTCTCATTCATTGAAATTCTACTGCAATATTTGTTTTATATAATGAATCATCATCAATGAATTTGATTTTTATTTTAATAAATTTTAGGTACTGTATACATTCCATATCAGTATAATTTGAATGACATCATGGTGATATATAATGATATAAAACTCCAATGTTGAATTTAAAAAATAATAAAAATGATTTTGTAAGACCATTGCATGTAAACTTACATCCACTTTGGTGCATACTCCATATTCCATATATGTATGTATATATATGTATTTGCATGTATAAAGTTGGAGAGTATGCACCAAGCTGCATGTAAGTATATATGCATCCATGCCACAACTGTCCATTTTTTTAATTTTTTTGAAATGAGTCCTTCAGGTATTTACTTCAGGTATGTAGATCACAATATATTACTATGACGCAATTCAATTTTCAACTTAATTAGAGACTTCTTACTTGTTAATCAAGATAGTCAAATTTTAATGGTCTCAGAATTATTGAAATTGATCCCTCAAAAGGACTTCTTAGGAATGTTTGTTTTATATGAAATTCGAAACATAAAATTCACTTAATATTCCAAGTAAGCTTCTCAATGATTTATTTCTAAAAAATAAATAAATGGATGTTTGTGGCAATAGAGCATGTAAACTTACATATATCTTGGTGCATACTCCACACTCTCACGCACATGCACAAACATACATACATGCATGCATGCATGCATGTATGTATGTGCATGTGCGTGAGTGTGTGGAGTATGCACCGAGATACATGCATACATGCATGCATGCATGCATACATACATACATGAAATATGCGCCAAGGTCCATGTAAGTCTACATGCACTCTTGCCACAAACGTCTATTTTTTAATCGCATGTATGAAATTAATGATGTATTGATTATATTAATTAAATAGTTGGAAATCCATGTTCATCATTTCTACATATTCTAAATATAAAATATGACAACTATATGGGTCTAATCTCTGTTGATTGATCGATGGTGGCGCTCTCTCTCGCTCTCTCATGATCGACAGGCGACCGTGCTGACATCCTCCTTACGCAAAGCTTCTTGGCTACGGAGGAGGTGTCCCGAAGGAGGAAGATGTGGAGGAAAGAGATGCCGTGCGATGACTCATGATGGTGTTGGTTCGTGTACGGTGTGCGTCGACGCTGATGACATATCCTCCCTCTCTCTTTCAACGATAATGCATGACGTGAAGTAGGTACGTGACAACGTCGTCGATGATGGTTCAAGGTCAATAGGAGGGCATTGATGCCCTCTGCAAGGACGATATGGTCGAAGACGACGAGGGATGAGAGATGGAAGGGGAGCATATTTGCATTGTGGTATACTTTTTTTACATAATTGACATTTGATTTTACATATTGATTCACTTTTTTTAAAATCTCATTATCGATTTCTTATTTTGCAGAGCTTTGCGTGAAGTTTGCAAAACGATCATGAGTTTTTACGAATGTATAGGAAATATTACAAATCTAAAGGGCATGAAGGAGCGACGTGAAAAATTTACAAAGATCCATGCAATTTTAAAAGGAACATACCCAATTACAAAAAATGTGAAAAATTTATATATTGAGTTAGAGCACGAACTTTACAAAGAATCAAACAAAATTTACAAAATAATATACTCATTTATTGAAAATCATTAAGTGGTAATGAAAAAATATTAACGAAATTACAACGAGAAATACATTTTCGAAGTTTACAAAGATATGCTTGAACCCAATTCAGTGCAAAATTAGTATTAACTAATAAATGTATTAATGAAAAATATCAAATCCAAAAATACTTAAAATGCTAAGTGAAAGCTAAATTTACAAAAAATGAGGTGGCGAAAATACCTTTTTGGATATTATTTTTGATGCAATCATAAGATTGAGATCTGATGGATCTGACTGAGGGATCAGCACAATATTGGTAAGACTACACATCATTTGAAAGAGTCCCTATATATACCCTTTTGATTTTGATACTTTTGGATTCCTAGCACCAAAAGCTGTTGAATTTTTGAAGATGGCCCAAAAAGTCCTGAGCAGTAATGTTATGGCTCCTAAGTTTATGGATGTAGTGTTTAGAAGGATTGCTATTAGCGGTGTAGATTGTTGCCCGTTTGTCTCATATCACAATGTTTTGAAATAATTTTGTATAAATAGTCTGTATAGAAAAAATAGACATATAAAATATTTACAGGTTTACGAAGAAAACTATCATAGGAAGTTACAAGTGAGAAGATATCCATATGATTATTAGGGTTCGGCTAGATTTTTGGACAACTAACACACACATACACATGTCCCTTTTGGATTTTGAAAGGGGAAAAAATCCATCACCATTCCTATATGTAATGTCCACTTTGGTTCTTTGGAAGGCTAAAAAATGTACATATCCACCTTGAGCTTTTGAGAAAAAAAGCCATAGTTTTCTCCATGTATCATCTACCTTTTAATACTAAAATCCCACACCAATGTTAGTATCATTTAATCATATTTCAGATATTTTTTATATAAAAAATATATAATAAATCTCCAACAGTACGGTACGGAATATATCATATCAATTTATGTATAATTGGATCAAATGCGTAATATCGATTTTAATTTTTTCTAAAAGTTGGAAATGGTTAGGAATATTCAATGAAAATTATAAATATCATAATTTATCCACACTAATTGTTATATTGCTTTCATGACGATGTTATAGCCAATGAACATTGTTTTAGCTTTTACTCGCTTTAAAAAATGTTCTGACTCCGTCCCTGTATGAGGTTACATGTTTAGATTGTCTGGACTTGCAAGAATCCGACATCAAGACATAAGGCGTGTTAATGGATCATATCTTTAAACCATAATCGGACCGGTTTGCGAGATTTTTTAATTTTTGCCGTCTTTCGGGCTTTTGTGTTTGGCTCAAATCCTATACAAATGTCTAAACATTTATGGGTATAGGATCGGACCGGTATGATGATCTACCTTATGTGCTTGTTTGGTAATTGACTTGGATTGGAGTAACCTCCGTTGAATATGATGTTACATTAATTATGCGTTATATAAACTTTAATAATAATAATACTATATTTTTATGTTAAATTTTTTATTTGAATGCGGTTAAAATATTATAACAAAGAAATTACGATGTCTATACAACTAATTCCAACGTAGGAATGCAAGGGAATAAACCAGAATACCTGACATCCAAATGAGCCCTATAAGCACGGCCATTCGAACTCATCTTTGTTTTCAACGTTGACAATTAAATTTTAAAAATATTCTTGATTTTGACACTTAAACAAAGAGCATAAAAATATGTTGCTTTTTGAGGAGAAAAAGAAGATAAAATGGATTAAAAGTGGATTTGGAAGGACCATCGCTTTGATTTGTCGCCGCATAAAACCTTTTTTATAAATAATGGAAAGAGCGGAGGGGATATAAAAAGTGAGGGATCACAGTGACATTTGATGGGATTTGATGGGGAATTAGCTTTTTTTAATTACTGGTGGAGTACCATAATGGGGGAATAGATACTCTGCTTGTCAATTTATTTTCTTTTCTACAGTGAATAGTGACAGATGCGAAGAAATGTAAATGGATATGGATACGTAATATTTATTTTGTACTTATTTCGACATCAATATTTGCATTTATTTTCAATCTAACATAGATATGAATATGACTTTGATATCATATTCGCAAGTATTAGTATATCCATTTTCCATATATAATATAATTTTCTACCACTTTCACTATATAATTATTATAATTTACATATAGTTAGTATATTTATATCATGTGTATTCCATCCAATATATGTATATTTAAGGTAATCTATGCAATATTTTTTAATACTAACTACTCGTATGCAATCAATATCTATTTAATGATATGGTAACGTCTATTGATATTTGCATCCTTGTCCATATTTAAAAAAAGGAGTAAGGTGTTTGCTAATCTATTCCTTTCAATATTTTTTTTTTCATTTTTGAGCACAAATGATAGTTGTATACTTGACTTATCCTTAATAAAATTTGAGATTCCACTGTTATTAATGGATATGAGTGATTTTCATTAATTTCTAATCTTTAGAAACATCTGACTGATATTTATGATGAGCATGCCTCTAAAACATAACATGAATTATTTGATGACCGATAACCATGAAAAGTCTCCAAAATAAAGATTCAATTTGAGATAAACTTATTATAGAATAAGGAACGATCCTCCTAGCTAGGGATGCAAGCATATAAAAATATATCCATTTTCGATACGGCACCATGTTCGTTTTATACATATTTTGACATTCACATCCATTTTAAAAATGATACCGTATATGTATATTCATTTTCATATATAAATATAGTCGTAGATTTATGTTTAACCATGTATAACTTTTATTATATAAATACATTTAGCATATTTATATTATGTCTCTTCCATTCAATGTATGTATATTTAAGCTCATTTATAGCGTATTTCTATATTACTCATATGCAATTAATATCGCTCTTACATTCACTCTTTTTAATGATAGGTTACCTCTCGTCTTTAATATCAATCAATATCCATATTCACATATGAATTTCGTATTTAGAAACTGATAAGATATAATAACATCTATACCCATATCCATCCATTTGCATTCTTTAATCGTGTCACTTATCCTGCAAGAGATGGACGGCAATTCCTTCATTGTCATTTAACCTTATTACCCATCCCTCTATAATTGCATGATAAAATCCACACTATTTATATCTTATACCTATACCTATACCTATATATATATATATAGGGATTTTATCCAATGGGCCCTATGCCCATTAGGAAGTTTAGGAGCACCAGATTTTACCCATCGATTTTAAATCGAATGCTAACGAACGAAACTACTCTTAACACATAATGTGGTTTTGGAATCTTTTAGATTAGGAAAGTGATTATGGTAGATATTTCTCTCTCATTATTCTTTCTGAAGGATACGGTGAGATCCTCAAGCGCATCACGGAAGCGTGAACATCGTACCGAATACGACAAAGAACGACTAGTCGCACTAGTTGTTCTATGCAGCGGAAATTAATTTTTTTTCATGCGACGAAACCACATGATCCAAGAACACTTCTCGGATTGTTTCGTCTAAACCACGAACAAGTAATAGGATTACCTCTTGAAGCGTGCTTGCGATCAAGTCTCTAAACGAAGAGACCTCCTATCTCAAGTCCGATCCGACGGAGGAGACGCTTGCGAGCGCGAGGATGAATCCCGTGCTTCTTGCAATCCATGTTGATGGTCCAAGCAGATCTCCTGATCTCGACACACGAGATCCGACGTCTTCTTCACGAGCGAGGCGCACCGAAGGAGACGGAGATCCACGAGCAAATGGTCAGGTAGCATAACGACGACGCTGCAACGATGGAGACTCTCTCTAGAGCATCCATGGTGGACGACCATGAGAGGAAAAGAGAGGGCTGACGTGTAGAGAGAAAGAGAGAGACTTATGTTCTCTTGTGTGTTAGTAAAGAAGAGCAAAAGGGTACCTCTCCTTTTATAATATTTTGGGATCCATGGATCTTAATTCATGGGACATCAGAAATCCAATGGCTCTCATCGATTTGTGTTTCTTTTATTGGCTAAGATTTGTGTTGGTAAAAACCAACAACAATTAATTTAATTTAGATTAAATCTATATTGATAAATCAATATAAATCAATCCCAAATTAAATCAATCAAGATGGAGATTATGGAATGAAGATTGCATCCTTCCATAATATTGGATTTGGTGGCAATCTCATGCAATCTCAAGAGATTACATTATTCCATGGAAATCTCCAAGATTTACAACAACACTTGTAGTAAATTATTCTACAAAAATAATTCATAATTATTTTGTAAATATTGCAATCTTGTCATTGGAAAATTGTGAATCACATTCACAACCCAAAAAAATGTGAATACATTTTCAATTAATTGTCCAATGTGAATCCAATTCACATCAACATTTAATTAACAAATGCAAATTACAAATGGCTCTCTTATATATTATAAATCACATTTATAATATATATGACTAATATGGATATTGCTATCCACATTATTCATATCCATGATAATTAAATCACATTTAATCATCTTGGATCTCTATTCTCTTGTTCTCAAATAATATGAATCACATTCATATTATTCACATCTTTGATAATTAAATCACATTTAATTATCTTAGATAACTCTCCTTATAATATGAATCAAATTCATATTATTCATGATAATTAAATCACATTTAATTATCAATTTTCTCAATGCTCGGATAACATATCAAAATGAAATTATCCTGAACTCTTTCAAGGATAATGCGCTTTCTCCGCGGATACTTGGAGATAAGGACAGGGCGATTGTATTGTTCCACGTATAGTGACTTGGATATTGAGATCATATTTCAAATCCAGATCGCGGGCCTCCCATAGATGCTTGATTAAATCAAGACTGCAAATCTAATCTTCTCATTGCATCTGAATCACATTCAGATCAATGTTCAACATTTACACTAAGATCAGATTACTTCTCTACTGCGAGGAGTCACTAAAATACAGACCCGTTTCATCACTCCCTAGGAATGAAAGCGTCATGGTTATACAATCGTTTATGATCATATCACCCTCAGGTATTCCCAATACCTGTACATCCTTCATACTTGAAGACTCAGAATAAACCCGAAGTATTGGATCAACTTTATACTGTCTACTTCATGGTTTTATCAGTAAGTTTCTCATTCGATCATTGGGAGTTGCTACCGATCATATACTTTCCAAAAGTATATATCATACCCAGGTTTTGATCATATACTTTCCAAAAATATATATCAAACCTACAAATTCAATGAAGCTTCCAAAGCGAGACGACCGTGCACGGAATTTGATTCTTCCAAATATCTCATGAGTGAGCTCATGTCTTCCGGTTCAGTAATGAACCTGTACGATCCCTTTGAGAGACCGTATTACTCATATGCCCTTACATGCACACCAGCGCGCCGATGTATAGACCTTGGTTAGGTCATCAACCTATTGGTCCGCCAAATGTACATACTCAGACATATCGTAACACATATGTCTCCGGTCGGAGGATGCACGCATGTATCGTGACAGCATACGATATAGGACTTTGGTTATCTCGATCTCGTTAAGTCAACTCTTTGACCTAACTTATCTAACACCTCCGAATCTCTATTCCTATGCAGAGGACCTTCATCAAGAGGTCAGTTAGATATCAGCCTAAATGAGAAAGGATTGCCATCTCCTACTAAGGCTAGAGATCATCTCTTAACAATCATTTGACGGTGCTTGACGAGTCCTCAATCTAACCCTTCAGATATTCATCCAAGCACCAACCTCTATGATTCAATAGTTGAATCAATAGCTGTATGATCATTAAGATGGCCATGGTACATAACCCTAATTGTACTAAGGGACCTATTATTCAAATTAGTTATTCGTCATTTCAGATCAGGGAATGATATTAGCAATAACATTTATTGCATAATGGCTCGCCGTGGGCTCGCATGTCCAACAATCTCCCACTAGCCCAAAGAGCCATTAATGGGCTAATCATTTTAAACCCACACTCATGTGACAATCATAGACTATCTAGAAAATTGCTAGGTAAGCTGATCAGTCACTCTGTTCCCGTGAGACTGCGCCAAGTCCTTTTACAACACTTCCATATCCCCAGTAACAGTGCTCGCATCCAATGCGAATGTTGCATCTTGTGCAACCAGTACTCAATCTTGTTAAAGCTATTGTAGTGTCCTTGACACTATAGCTTAATAATTATTATAACAAGTATTTTCATAATCCTAATCAAAATACCCTTATTCATGGAGATCACTATCTCTTAAGGTATCCACAGTTAAGACCTTTTAGAGCTCTATCTCTAAACTCTTAAGTTTTCGAAGATAATACTTCGAGATCACTATCTCAAAAATCTTGTCCTCTATGAAGATATTGTTATTACTGCAATCAAGTATTTTCTCTCCATATTAGGATTAGTAACAGTTTACTACTCCCACTACATGGCAGATATCTGACTTTTGTACACATCTAGCATACACTCAGCTTCTCGTAACTGATGCACAAGTGCAAGCAGTTTTAGCATTCACCTCCTCAACTCTTTGAGGTGCTATCCCTTTAGATAGGTCAGTACCATATCTTAAGGGATGGAAGCCTTTCTTGGATTTTTCCAGAAAATAGAATATGTCCAAGGTGTACCATTAATGTGACAGTCCCAATACACTCATCTCTATGCTTCTGAACACTTCAGAACTAAGATCCAAGAGGTATCCTTGAGATCATATCTCAAATTATGGAACAACCAGATTAGAAAACACTTATTCTTATCCTTATATCATTTTAAATGATTAGGATATCATCTACATTTAGCATGATGAACACAAAGGCACTCCCACCAAGCTTCACATGGTTCATCAAGATTATATCTGAAATCATAACATTTACAATTTCATCAAATCTTATATTCCAACTTCAAGAAGCTTATTTGAGTCCATAGATGGATTTCTTTAGCTTGCACTTCTTGCTTTCCTCAACCATGAAGCCCTGGGGCTACTTCATGTGAATATCCTCAGAGAGGAATTCATAGAGGAATGCAATCTTTACTTCTTTCTCTTGAAGATCCATTTACACCTTTATAGGTCTTACCAATATAGGTGGATCCTTGAGGGTCCATATACAACACTTGTATATGAAGTCTACTTTAGAATTTATTGCTAACATCCATCTTTCCATGTCATGATACTTAGGAGCTTCATCATATGAAGTCTGATCATTTGTCAGATTTAATCAACACATGGAATACATCCTCAAACTCATTTGAAGAAGTATCAGTGCTTCATCTTTAATTGTCCTTTTAGTTCCCTATCTCAGGAGCCTCATTATCTTCTCAAGATTAAATTATTTCTTACACTTCATTTTCTTCTTGATTCTCAAGAGAGTCATCCTTTAAGAATCATATTCTTAGATATGATATCTTTTAAGAATCTCAAGGCCATAAAGTAGGTATCCAATACCATCCTTTATTTTCCTAATGAAGCTGCACTCTCTAGTGCTCAATTCCAGCTTTCTTGCATGGAATCTCATTAAGGATATATAATGTAGTATCTACCGCATATATACCTGGAAACTAGGAGGAAATTATGCTAAAATTCATCATCGATCAAATCATGTCACACATGATCCAATTGTATCTCCTTATAACTTTATTGAGTCCAGGTGTATTAGGAGGATTGAGATAGAAATGATATCCATATCTCCATAAGGTATTCTTTGAATTTATCTAGCAGGTACTTGCTACCAGATTAGATCAAATTCATTTTATCTTCCTTCAAACTTTGGTTCTAAACCAAAAATAATGAAATCTTTGAACATTTCAAAGGTTTCTCAGGTGAAGAGAAGAAATCTCATATCATACATAATCATCAACAGATATTACATATCCATGATGTTTACTATGATATAGATGATCCGCATACATCAATATCTATGAGATCCTGAATACCTTGACATCTTACACCTTTCCCAAGGAAGGGTGTATTGGATATTTTTTTACTTTTGAATACAATATTCATAAGTATGTAAGATTTGAACCTTTTGACAATCTAAAGTTTCATCACTAGTCCATTGATCTCATCAACAGACATATGTCCAAAACTTGATGCCAGATCATTGTCAAATGATCTTCATTCTCCAATTGATCTTATAAAGGTTTTAATTTTCAGTATTAGAAATCTTAATGAACCATTCATTAATTTTCTAATTTTGTGGAGTCCACTATATGTTAGATTACTATATGAAATATATCCATCATAACTCTTTATGATAGTTCTATCTCATAATTCATGTTTATTTCCAACATTTAGAAACAAACAATGAGTGTATTCTTATATCTAGATCATAGAGACATTCTCTAAGACTAAGGGCTCTCCCACTGAAATTAACAAGTTTATCAATCCAACAGAGATTGTTGCAACAATTGCATCAATATCCATGTGGATAACTATAAACCTTAAGATCAAGTTTTCCAGTCTTCTAAAACATATGCAACCTATTGCAAGTATTGTTAGAAGATTGAGATACAATTACTAGACTTTATCTTATCAAATAAGTAAGTAAAAGTCAATAATTATATGTAGATTATTTTGATGCTCTATCTTAGTCCTTTACTAAGGATCCTAGATAGTATAGATAGTCATACTATCAATACATCGATTCATTGCAGTATGGCATTCATCCAATTATCTGGATGCCATATAGAAGTCACAGAAGTAGGTCAACTTTTTGACTTTCCTTCTTACTCGTGTCCGACCCATGCTTCCACTGCGCTCCCTTCATCTATAAACAACCACTTCTTAAGACTAAGGATCTCTTACGTTAAATTCAAAAGAATTCAATGTAAGAGCATTTCAACATTTATACATGCTTCATTAAATTCATACAATATGAATATTATGAAGCTTCATGAATGACTAGAGTATAGACAGTAGAACGATGGCATTCATCGTATCTACATCCATCTAAATTCTTGGGTATTCAAACATTTTGAATACATCATCTCTTATAGTGCTACCATTCTGCATGATGTAGTGAACCATGTCATTTATGATAAATGTCAATAGCACATATGTATGCCAGAATATCTTCATTGATTTTATAAGGATTATTTGACAATTGCGATCATCATCGACTGAAAAACGATAAGACGAGAGCCGCTAAATAATGGTCTGACAAATCAGACTCACTGTCGCCGAGGCGACTACTCAAGCCTTCACGTTGATCAACAATTGACCCACACAATTAATTAAGCAATCAAGAGCAAGGATCAAAATTTATTTTATCCTACTAAGAATGTATAGTGGCAAGCAAGTAGGGGCCGAACACAGGAAACAAGGGTGTAGAGCTAGCTAACAGACGTAGCACACAAGGTCCAGTAACCACTTAGCCAAATTAGCAAAATTTCGTGGGTTTTTTATTTTTAAATATATATTTTTTATTTGATTTTTGATTTTTGTATTTATATTTGGATTTTTAATTTTCTTATTTTATATTTTCTTTTTATATTTTATATTTTATATTTTATATTTTCTTTTTAGAATAAGATATAATATATAAGATATATATATATATATATATAGATATACTAGAGATAAGAGAGAGATATGAATAGGTAAAAATGCTCAAAATATAGGAAATAAAATGTTTTGGTCTTTTTATAATTTTATGATGTTTTTGTGATTTTTAGAAGTCTTTCTGAATGTTTTTGGAATTTCTAAAAGTCAAAACACTAAAAAACAATGAACTGAGCTACTGGCCGAAATTAAAGTGAGGATTAAAAATAGCAAATAGTATCCAAAATTCCTCAAACTAATTTTAATTTACAGGGATGAAATAAAAGTAAACATAGAAACTGAGTTTGTATTTTTAGGATTTTTCCAGATTTTTTTAGATTTTTAGGAAGATTTTTAGAGTTTTATAATTTTTAGGAGTTTCCTTTTGTATTTTTTAATGGTTTTTAGATTGAAGTTAAAAGACACTAAAATAAGCAATATATATATTTTTGGGAATTTTCTGAGATGTTTTAATAATTTTTATAGGTTTTCTAATGCAAATAGTAGTAAAATGCATGTTTTTGAATTTTTATAAATATGAGAATGCGATAATTATGCCAAATAAAATATGGCGAGGAAGAGCAATCAAATAGGAGCTTAACTTGACTTTTTGGTGATTTTTAGCAATTTATAGTTGCATGCAATAAAAAAATACAACAACAAGAAATTACACTACTGGCAAGGGCATAAACCTAAATACACAGAAAGTCAGGGGCTTGGTTGCAATTTTACCAAAAAAATCACACGTGAAGCACGTGTTCTGTTGTACACAAGGGTATAAGTGCAAATAACAAGAACCGGCAGGGCAGAAGTGCAAATAACCCACAAATATATTTAAATCACCACACACAGGGGTATAAATGCAAATACATAACAGTTCAAGGTTCTTAGTGCAAAATGCCCAAAATCACGTGCTATGTCACGTGAGGTGACGTGGCCGAGGACTAAAGTGTAAATCTAAGAAAAATCAGGGGCCGAAGTTCAAATATTACAAAAGTTAAACAAATGCCTGGAAAATTTTCTAGATTAAATAATAAATAAGCAAAATAGGCGGGGTTGATTTGCAAAATGGCCACCTTAGGCGCGATCGAACGGCTCAACGCCGTTCACTTAAACACGTGGCGTGACGAGGGCGCGCGATACCCCTTCGCAGCGGATGGCGGAGATTGGAAGCTCTGATGTGATCTGACGGTCGCTGCTCTCGATCATCCAACGGCTGTGGGTGGATCTGGTGCTTGCTCTTGATCAGACGGCCGTGGAAGGCATTGGAAGAACTTCGCCTGGAGGTTGCTTCAAGCAACGATGGTGGCCGACATACGACCTCTCCCGCCCCAGGAGTAAGGGCAAAAGACTACTGGGGTTGCTCCGCGTGGAACGAGGGTCTCAGCCGGAGATGAGATGGCGAGACTTGGCCGGACAGCGGAGGTAACCTGGGACAACATCTCCGGGTAGTTGAGGCTCACAGGAGCCTCGTCTTGGGATCTTTCCTGCAGGGTTAGAAGCATAGCAAAAAGGCGAAGCTCGGGGTGGCGTTTTGAGGGAGAATGGAAGCGGTTGATGGCTCGGGCGTGGAGCTCCAGCGTATGGCAGAGATGGGAGCTCAGGTGGCTCGATCTGAGCAAGATCGAGATGGATGGAGGGGTGGAACGGAGCGACGGAGCGATGAGGAAGAAGATGGAGGTGAAAGGAGCGGGCTTCGTGCAGTGGTGTGGTCGGAAAGCGGAGGCGGAGTGGAGCTCCGCCGTGGATTCGAGCGAGGATTCCCAGCAAACGACGAATAGGAAAGCTACTCTACTTCTAGGCTATGCTACTCTAGGTCTAAACTACAAGAAGGAGCAAAAAGAAAGGGGGGAGGCTCACCGAAGACGAAGGTGCGGACTTCGGGCGGAGCTCCGGCGAGGGAATGGTTCTACCTCGATTCGACGCCAAACTTCACTCGACCTGGACCTCTGAGTAGTTGCTGTCACCAGGAACTCGAAGAGTATGCTAAGGATCGGTGAATGATGGAGGAAGAGGGATCAAATCCCAATTGAAGGTCAAAGGGGCTTTTGAAGAAGTGGCGAATAGGCTCCGAAGATCGAGGCAGATCAAGCAAATCGCGATTCCAATCCCCGATATTTCATCTGGGCGTGAATCACCGTTCATCGAGGATAAAAAGGTGTGAAGACTTCGACATCAATGGATGCAAGACGAAGCCTCGAAAAATCTGCAAAAGCGGACAAAAATTAAGTTCTGACGAAGTGTCAGGGGGGGGGGTCAGGCAGTTGACCCGCGGTCAACTGTCCAAACCACCTGGTTGGTCCACGTGGACCAACAAGCAAAAACCTTTCAGAAATTATTTAAAAAATCAATTAAAAGTAGTAGATGACTTTATTAAATTTTGGTTATAAAATAAAAAATGTTTATTATTTTGTAAAGCATTTAATTCTGATTTTTATTTATTTTTATGAGGTATAAAATTACAAGTTGCCTTTTATAGCCTTATATAGGTATACATATCTATATATTTTAATATTTTATTTTTATGTTATGTATTTAATTTATTTATTTTGTTTTATTATTTTATATATTTATAAAGTATTTTTATACACTTAAATATATTTTTATTTTATTTTTATGAAGTGTTTTGTACACTTAATAAAATATAAGTTTGGTTTATATAGGTATGTATACAGGTATTATACCTATGTATTATATACAGGTATTTTTATTTTGTATTTTCTTTAGGTTTTTATTCTGATTTTAATGTAAAAATATGTTATAAATAATATTTACAAAATTATAAAAATATAAAATTATAAAAATAATGACTAATAAATAAAAAGAATATTTTAATCTATACAAGTATACAAGTGGGGTCCAAAACCCAACTTTCAAACCGTAGCTTCGCCAAACGTGAAACCACCTCCATTAAATAGCTTATTTTAAATTATATACAATTAAAGGTGAGTTTAGTGCGTTTCGAGTTTTTATTTGCGAGATACAGGTCTGGGAAGTTGGGATTCTGGAATTTTATTCAGACCATAGCTTTTTATCTGCATATATTTTTGAATGAAATCAATTTTGTATTTTTATTTATTTAATTATCTACAACTTTCATGTTTAAAGTTTCTTTATTTGAAGTATAAAAAGTTGAACTAAAGATAGGTCCCAAAATGAATAAAGAATGAATAAAATCAAAGGTGTTTTTATTGTATTTTGGCCCTTATCTCCCCCTACTTTATTCCTTGTCGACCTAGTCATCGAGATGCCTAGGTCTCGCGGTTTTGGGTCATAAAATATTTAAAATATTTTATTCTTTTTCTTTTCTTTTCTTTATTCTGTAATTTTGGCTTTAAAAACTGCATTTTAAACAATATTTACACCATGATGCATGAATGCTAAAATGCTTGAATTAAGCCTATCTACACGCATTTACTAGGGTTTTTAAGGCCAAAATGATAGAATAAAGATGATGAAACGTGGATTCATCATCCCCCATACTTGCCTTTGCTAGTCCCCTCCCTAGCAAACACTTATGCAATAAGTGCAGAAGAGAAAAAAACAAAGAACAGAAAAAGAAGAAAATTGGATTAAATTTAATTATCGAACTTGTCTTCACAAAATCAAAGTTTGGAGCTTAAGTCGGACCTTTGGAATTTTAGTACGAGCGGAACCTTAATGAGAACCGGACTTGAAATCCAACAGCCTTTGAGAATCCCAAAACTCTGCTCAAGTCTCCTCAATAGCCACGTCAGAAATATTTCAACTCATATGCAAACCCTTATGACTATGAATCTGACTCGTACAGTGTAAGTGATGGTGGCTCTCCCCAACTAGAATGATAAAGAAACTGACTTCTCCGGCATGACAACCCAATGATTCCCCAATCCAACAACTCATCCCTCAAGGAGCAGGGTATTCCCTTCTAAGTTCAAGTGGCAACCAACCCAAGAGGAGGGGGTGAAGAGAAGAATGAACGGTAGCCAGTGTAGCTACCTATCCTAGGATGCAAGACCAGTCTAGTCAAGTCATCTAGCTGCAGGCTCACATGATTTGACTTTGAAGCTCAATCTTGCTTATTTGACTATACGCATATGTACACTCCGGCAGGCATTTTTATTTTTGTGCGGGCCTGTCCACTTTTTTGGAGTTTTTTTGAATACTATATACAACAACATTTACATAGGGAGTTTTTCCTCTTGAGCCAGTAGACTATCCCTCTTTTGAAGCTTTATTGCAACCCACGATCTCCTATCCTCGGAACTCATCATCACTGGACGGGTTGGGGTGCACTTCCCTCCCTAGAGGAGGACAAGTGTTTCCACCTGTGTGCGTCTCATACCGGCAAATCCAACCCCCTCGTGTAGGTGTCCAAGTTAGGTCATTATCAACAAGAGTCGTGCGTGTGCTCTGAAATACTCTACTTAGGCAATCAAGAATCCATTGAATCAAGTCTCGTGATCCTCAAAGAATTAAGTCAACTAGACCTGAAGTGCCTCAATTCCAGCTCCTATAAGGTTCCTGTTAATTAGGTAGATTTAAGGTCAAACCAAGCTCCAATCTTTGGATTTTACTTAGACTTGTTCAACTATCAAACTCAATCTGAAAAATGCTCATGCTATGCAACTGATATGTAGAAAATATTTTTGTGATGCAATTTTCAAAGTTTTGAACTTTTTGTGGATTTTTTGAAAGGATGATGCATATACATTTTTTGTATTTTTCAAAGAAATTTTCAAATATTTTTGGATTATAATTTTGCAAATGTTTTTGGGATTTTTTGAAAATAAAAGGTTTTAGCTAAAAACTAGGTACAAATATTTACACCGGGATGCATTTTATATTTACAAGAAGTGGATTTTAAGAATTTACAAGGGTAAGTGGTCAATTTTATAGATATATACATAGAGAATTTTGATGAGATGTATGTATTCCTCAAACTTATTTGAAAAAGATTTTTCAAGACATTTTGAAAACTATAGTCCAAATAATTTTTACAAACAGTTTTTACAAACATGTACACACATTGAAGATCATTTTGCAAAGGTTTTCCAAACAGTATATATAGATTTTTCACATATATTTGCAACCATTTTTCAAACCATTTGCAAATCATTTTTCAAACATTTTATTTTACACAAAGAAAATAATTTTACAATCAAAATGTTTTTACAAAGGTTGAAAACATGTAACAAAACGTTTTCAAAATAGTTTTCAAAAGATTTTTCACAAAGGTTTTCAACTATTTTTCAAACATTTTGCAAAATATATTTTCACCTGATTTATTAATCAGTACATACAAAAGAATTTGAGGAATAATCACATCTTTTTATTAAGTGTTTTTTAATGAATTTTATAAGACTAATTAGCCATAGTTATTAGTAAAAATACAAAAGTACGAGTTATGACTAAAGTATATACGCAGTATATACGACCCCCCATACTTAGCTTGAGCTATGTCCTCATAGATCAGAGAGAAAAAGGAAGACATAAATCGTACTGGGTATAGAAAAGTATAAAGAATAAATGAATAAGAGATGAATGAATGAATGAGAAGTTGACTGTCCCCCCTATACTTAGGATCAAATAATCCTAAGTATAGCAGACTGTACACAAAGCAGGGAGGGTCAAGGGTGGGAATGAACAGATCGTACTCAGACTGTCTCCCCCTATACTTAGGGTAAGATATCCCTAAGTATAGACAAGAAGAGGAGACAATGGAGAGGATCAAAGAATAGAAGCACTCGGGGTGCACACCCCCCTATACTTAGGACAAAGTACGTCCTAAGTATAGAAGTCTGGACAAAAAGGGTGGCACCTTTTCGGTAGTTAGAGAAGATAGAAGAGGAAAAGAAGAAAAGAAGAAAAGAAGAAAAGACATGAAAGTAGATATGAACAACTCAGGATGTGCATCCCCCCTACACTTAGGATCATGTACATCCTAAGTGTAGCAGTGATGAAAGGGATGACATCTTGTCGGTAGAAGAAGATAGAAGAGAAGGAAAACAAGAAAGGAAGAAAAGAAGAAAAGTTATTCAAAAATATTGTGCTCTGCTTTGTCTTCCTTTGTCGTTTCAAAAATATTCGGCTCATCTCTGTAGATTACTTGAATAGCGTCGACGACAGATATGAATGTATCATGTTCAAGGTAAGGCTTCAGAAGCTGTCCATTGACTACAAATGGTTGTGCGTCAGCTAACAAATTAGATATGAATACACTTCTGTTGTCACACGCCTGCCTAACCATAAATGTCCCAGTCCATTTACTCTTCAGTTTGCCTGGAAAGATATTTAATTTCACATCAAACAACCACACCTTCTAACCTGGCTCGAAGGATTTGCGGCGGATATACTTGTCATGCCATGTTTTGACCTTCTCCTTGTACATCAGGCTGTTGTCATATGCATAATCTCTGAATTCCAATAATCTGTTCAGATCCAATTTTCTGTTCTGTCCTGCTCGCTCAGAGTCCAAATTACAGATGTTGATGGCCCATAAAGATTTGTGAATTAATTCGACGGGCAGATGACATGGCTTGCCATACACCAGGCGGTAGGGAGACAATCCCAAGGGTGACTTGTACGCTGTTCTATAAGCCCAAAGAACGGAATCGATCAGCTGAGACCAGTTCTTGCCATCTGGACGCACAAGCTTCTGTAGAATTGTCTTAATCTCCCTGTTTGAACATTCAGCTAAGCCATTGGACTGCGGATGGTAGGGTGAAGCAACACGATGTTCAATACAGAATTCCTGGGTCAGCTTCTTCACCTCTCTGTTTATGAAATGACTACCCCCGTCTGATATGAGAATCTTGGGAATCCCAAACCGTGCTATAATGTGATCTCTCAAGAATCGACAGACAGTCCTAGTGTCGGCGATTTGGGCATGAATAGCCTCCACCCAGCGGCTTACATAGTCGACAGCAAGCAGAATATATTCATAGCCTTGGCTGTTGGGAAATGGGCCCATATAGTCGATGCCCATGCGTCGAAGACGTCTGATTTCTGAATGAATTTCAGAGGCATCGTGTCTCTCATTCCTATGGTTCCGCCCATCTTCTGACAGTCAGTGCAACATTTGACTTAATCATCTGCATCTTTGAATAGTGATGACCACCAGAGGCCACTTTAAAGAACTTTTGCTGCCGTTCGTTTGCCTGAATGATGTCCTCCAAAATCTTGGTCATGTCATAAGGTGAGGACACTTGGAACTTCCTCCTGAGGAATGCACCTTCTCCACATAAAATCTGCCCCCTCACGAAATAAACTGGATCCTCCCACTGGTAGAAATGAATTTTAGATAAGAATCTGTCTATTTTCAACTTCGGCCAATCTTGTGGGATTCTCTTGGTCATCAGATAATTCACGATGTCTGCATACCAAGGAAGTGAGGTGACTGAAAGAATTGCCTCGTCTGGAAAGGTCTCAGTGAATTGCTGCAGGTTCAGCTCAAGAGATTCCGGTTCAAGAAGCCTCGATAGATGATCGGGCACCACATTCTTTACCCTAGGTTTATCTTTAATTTCCAAGTCAAATTCCTGAAGGAGAAGGATCCACCGAATGAGACATGGTTTGGCGTCCTTCTTCTACTGTAAGTATCGAATGGCCGAATGATCAGTGTAAACGATTACTTTGGATCCAAGGAGGTAGGATCTGAACTTTTCTAGAGCAAAAACTACCGCTAGCAGCTCCTTTTCCGTGATAGTGCAGTTTCGCTGGGCTTCATGGAGCGTGCGACTAGCATAGTGAATCGTAAATGGTACGTTGTCTTTCCTCTGTCCAAGCACAGCACCAATGGCATAATCTGACGCATCGGTCATTATCTCAAAAGGCTGAGTCCAAATTGGTGGCTGCAATACAGGGGCCTGTGTGATGAGTTCTTTTAGCTGATGAAAGGCAAGGAGCACACGGTCATCCACGATGAATTCATTCTCCTTGCTAAGCAACTCAGTCAACGATCTGGCCAGTTTGCTGAAATCTTTGATGAATCGTCAGTAAAAACCGACATGGCCTAAAAATGACCTGACTTGTTTGATTGTTGCAGGTGGCTCAAGTTTGGAAATTACCTCCACCTTGGCTGGGTCAACCTCCATGCCACGTTTAGAAACAACGTGACCCAACACGATTCCTTCGGTCACCATGAAGTTGCTCTTTTCCCATGAGAGCACAAGATTTACTTCGCAGCACCTCCGCAAAACTCAGTCTAAATATTCTAAACATTGATCGAATGAGTCCCCATAGACCAAAAAGTCGTCCATAAATACCTCAAGAAAACTACCCACCATATCGGCAAAAACTGCAAGCATACACCTCTGAAATGTGGCTGGGGCATTGCAAAGCCTGAACGGCATTCGTCTGAAGGCATATGTACCAAAAGGACAGGTGAACGTGGTCTTCTCTTGATCTTCAGGAGCAATAGCAACTTAAATATATCCAGAGTATCCATCCAAGAAGCAAAAGTATTCCTTCGCGACCAATCTTTCCAAGTTCTGGTCGATGAAGGGTAAGGGAAAGTGGTCTTTCTTGGTGGCGAGGTTAAGTCTCCTGTAGTCCACGCATACTCGCCACGAAGTGGGTACTCTGGTCGCGATCTCCTCTCCTTTGTCATTCTTTACGATGGTGATCCCCGATTTCTTTGGCACTATATGCAGAGGGCTCACCCATTTGCAGTCGGAGATGGGATAAATGAATCCCGCATCATACCATTTTTGAATCTCTTTCATAACAACCTCCCGTAGATTAGGATTTAATCTTCTCTGAAGTTCTCGAGAGGGCCTGCAATCGTCTTCCAGAAAAATTCGATGCGAGCACAATGATGGAATGATCCCATGGAGATCCGAAGTTCGCCAGCCTATCGCCTTGCGGTTGCATTCAAGAACCTCCATCATACAAGATTCTTGGTCTTCGATCAGGTGTGCATTAATAATGACCGGGTACATGTTCGGTTCTCCCGCAAGAAAGGCATATTTCATGTTGGAGGGCAAGGGTTTCAATTCTGGTGGGGTCAGAGCTGCTTCAGCAGTGACTTCCGCTATTAGTTCTGGTGGAGATTCTTTCATCTGTTCGGTGTCCATCATACTCTGTTCTGCCTTTTCACTCAGATTTTGGCAGAATGCTTCAATGATTTCCTCTTCATTATAAGATTCCTTAGCAATTTTCTCTTGGTTTTGAAGGCACATCACCTCCACGACAGTCTCATTCAGCACATCAACGAGTTCCTCATCCTGGTCGATAAGGGGAAATTCAACTGCGGTCTCCACTCCTTCTGCGGGGCAGAGGAGTTCATGGATCTCATTATCATCCAAGAATAAGTTGGTGTCTTGAATTTCTGCTAGAAAGTCGCAGTCGTCAGAATACCCAATCACCTTTGCGCATGATGCAGATGGTCGTTCTGCTTGTGCTTCCTCAAGCAGGGTCTCCACTCTGATCGTTTCCTTGCAAGCACCAAAATTGATTTCTCCCGTCCCATAGTTCACTACTGCGTTTGACGTCCGCAGGAATGGTCTTCCAAGTATGATTGGGCTAAGGAGCAATGGAGCGGGGACGTCCATATCTAGTACCAAAAAATGGGCCGGGAACTGCTTCCCCTGAATCGTGACTATCACGTCCTCCAACATGCCCCTAGGCCGCTTAACTGACTTGTCTGCGAACTGCAGAATCATCTTTGTAGGCTTGAGCGGTCCTAGCCCGAATTCCGTAATTAGCGAAACTGGCATCAAGTTGACAGACGACCCGCTGTCAAGAAATGTTCGTTCAAACTCCTGATTGAACATCTGACAACGCACAAGAGGTGCTCCCATATCTGGCTTTTTATCCGGGAGGTTGCTAATGACATTAACAGTGGCCATTGTGAGGATATGTTTTTCGGACTTGCCACCCTTGCTTCTGGAGTTGTGAGGGTGAGACCTGCGCTTGGTTTTACATGCCTCTTTCAATCCTTTCTTTACGGCTAGCATGTACTCAAGAGCTTTCATCAATGGCATGTTCAATACCAAATTCTGGATGATTTCTATGATAGCAGGGTCAGACAAAGCATTTTTCAAAATTTTCATTTTTTTGTGTTTTTTCATTGCTTCTGGAAAAGGAATATTTACAAACTCTTCACCAATGTCATTCAAAATATTGTCCATATTATTGTTTACAGGTAGATGGAAAAAAGGAATAGAATCATCTAAAAGATGTGGACCAAAATCGGCAGGCTCGGCGTCAGGTGCTGGCGTTGGACTCGCTGCAGGTGCAAAATTCTTTCTGTCTGTGGTTGGCTCTGTAGCAGGTGCAGACGTCTCCAAGGCTGGCCTATCTCCACCGGGGCTGCGGCTATCTTTTTGTATTTTGTTATTTTCTTCATTTTTTTGTGATTTTCTGGTTGATGGTGCTGCACCAAAAATGCTTTGTGGCCCTGGCGTTGGCCTGGCTGAAGATTCACCGTCAGATGCAAGATGCTTTCCTTTCGCAGTAGCTGATGGCCTGAGTGTCCTACCGCTCCTGAGAGTAACAACATTAGATAAAAAATAATTTAATTCACCTGAATTGGGTTGGACACTGTCGACTACCTGCTCCTTGCGTTGGATTTTGTTCGGATTTGCCTCGACTTGAGAAGGGATGGTTGTTTTCGCAGCCGTCAAGTCGTCTATCTTCTGGTTCATCTCAGCCAAATTCTTCATCAACTGTTCAAGGCATGCCAGGGATAGATTAACCGGTACAATCCCAGAAGAGTCCCCCTGCTGGGGCCTAGAGTGCTGATATGATGGCTGAGACTGCGACTGGTAACCCTGGGAGAATTGGTGAGGAGGAGGGTTGGAGGAATATTGTGAGTTCTGGTGATAGGTAGCAGTCGGTTGCTGATGATATCCTTGTCTGCGGTATCCGGACTGCTGAGGACCATGCTGATAATTCTGCCTCCAGGTGTTTCCCTGGGACGGAGGCTGATACTGGTATGAAGGCTGGAAGGGTCTCCTATCCTGCTGTTGTTGGTGATAGGGCCTGTTGCCCATGTTCTGACCCTGAGAGTGTCCTTGAGGACGGGTCAGCTGCGCTTCATTGTTCCATACACCGTTAATTTCTTGGATCATCGGCGGGGGTGGGGAGAACTGCTCGGGGTAGACTGGCTGGGACTCTGGCTGATATACAACCATCTGTGTCTGTGACTACGGGGGCTGCTCCGGGACCTACACGTAATACACGTGTTGTATAGGCTGGGGCTGCAGTGGCGTCAGCTGAGGGGTTTGATATGGCGTCGGCTCCTTCTTTTCAACGATCGGCTCGGTAGTAGAAGACACAACATTGGACATGTTGGCATTCAAAGCGCGGACGAGCTGCTCCAGCTGCTGGGAAATCACGTCGAGCTTTTCCAGGCCCTGGGTCCTCTTCTCAATGACTGATAACTTCTCGAGGTCCTGCGACCTCTTCTCAATGATATCCACCTTAGACAGACGGCTCCCAATGATGCTCAGGTTGGAGCTCTCATCCTTGTCTTCGGTGTGAGAAGCCATGTTTACTGGCTTGCTGACGGTAGTTGACACCTTCATGTAGATTCAGAATGAGGATTGAGCGGCTTCTCCTTCAGCCATTTCCTCGAAGATGTTCCATACCACATCCTCGTCCTTGTTGAAATGCGAACCACCACAAGCGGTATCTACGAGCTTTTGGCTTTCAAGTGTAAGCCCACCAAAGAAGTGCTGCGCAAGACTGGTCTTTGGGATTTCGTGGTGGGGACACTTCTCTTGAAGATCCTTGAATCTCTCCCACGCTTCATGGATAGTCTCGTGGGGTTGTTGGCACAAACTGGAGATACATACGCGCATCTGATTCAATCGCCCGAGAGGATAGAACTTATGGAGAAATGCATACTTCAGCTTCTCCCAGGTCATGACTACCTTCCCTAGGTGGTCGACCCAATATAGGGCCTTGTCTTGAAGGCTGAAGGGAAAAGCGATCATCTTGACTACCCCCAACGGAATTCCAAGGTAGTGAACGGTAGCACAAATGCGACCAACTTCTTGAGAAAGATATATGGTTCTTCAGTGGGATTCCCATGGAATGTGGGAAGATTCAGCTCAAAGTAGGCATGGATTCGTGGAACTTGAATCCACTCTGTGATGCGGCCCGCTCCGGGATTGTATGTTTCCTTCAGTGTTGGCTTTGGCTGCTGATGACACGCCTGATGATCAAGGCAAAAGGTATCTAGATGGTCGTTGCGACCTAGATCACCTGGCTATGTCAATCAAGAAAAATGAACCACTCGAAATAAATAAAATCAATCGAAGCAAGGAAGTGGTCCTGCTATGTGTTTAACCTGGTATAGCACCCCAGGGTCGAACTCGAGGAGCACGGGTTGGCCGAAGGCCTACGAAGTAGTAGAAATGAATAAAATAAAAGAAAACAGATTTTTAGTGGTTTTTAAGTATTTTTATAATTTTTTTTGGATTTTTAATATGTAAAGAAAATAAGAAAGACAAAAACAATCACACTTCAACAAATTATTCAATGCATCAAAAGTCAAGAAAAAATTCAAACAAAAATATTTTTGTGTGTTTTATAATTTTTTATGTTTTTGGTGAATTTTTGGAATTTTTCTGAAATTTATTTTAATTTCTAAAAATCAAACAGTAGCAAAAAGCAATGGCACTGTCCAGCCAGGACTAAAGTCCCTCGATAAAATACCTAAGGACTCAAAAAGGCCTGGAGGTAATTTTCCTATAAAATAGATGAAATAAGGAAAATTTAGGTACCAGATTTATTGTTTTTGGATTTTTAATGTATTTATTAGACTTTTTATGGGTTTTTAAGGGTTTTTAAGTTTTTAAGCTTTTTAAGCAATGAAAAATAGCCAAAATTGGCTAGCAAATCAAGCAAACTAAACTAAACAGCAGACAATTTTTATAGAATTTTTCAGGGAGTTTTTATATTTTTTTGTGATTTTTCAAACTAGACAGTGTCAAAAATAGAGGTTTTTGAATTTTTAAAAATAACAAACAAACTCAGAAATGTCCTCAAAAATCTACAAAAATCCTACACCATGGCAGGAGCCATGTATCAAATTTTCGTTGGATTTGGAGGTGATTTGATATTTTATTCAAAAATGACAAGAGGGCACTGTGCACAGGGACTGAAATGCAAATACCCAAAGTTCTGGGGGTCCCGGTGCAATTAACCCAGCAAATCACACACCAAGCGCGTGCCTGAGGCACTCAGGGACCTATATGTAAGGAAAATAAGTCCCGAGGACCTATTGGTAACTCGTACCAAAAGTCCAGGGGGCTCAGTAGCAAACAACCCAAAATATAACGCACATGCGTAAAACAACCACACACAGGGGTATAAATGCAATTAATTAAAACCTTTCATTCATTTCGTAACAACCAGAACTACAAGGGCAAAGTCTACAAATAACCCAAAACAACACGTGACGAAGCACGTGGCTCACAACAGGCAGGGGTATAAATGCAAGGAAAATAAAGTACGGGGTCCACAGTGCAATTTTCACAAAAATAAAAGAACTACGCTAAGGAATTACAGGATTAAAAACTAAATGCATAAAGTAAAGGGGGCCTAAGACAATTTACCCCTTATTAAATTTCGGAGGTCGGATGTACGACGCTTGGCAGGTTGGATGGATGGGATGGTGCGCCGCACACAAGAGCAACCCCTCGAGTCGATCCGACGGCTGGCATGTGCCCACGTGGATGATCGGACGAAGATGCTGCAACGTGGGTCTTCGAAGAAGTCCGGGCTCGGATCGGATGGACGAGGTGCAGCCACGTGCTTGATCGGATGGCTGAGAGGCGTCGTGGCTTAACCTCGCTGCTCAACGGTGAAGATCGACCCCAGGGAGATCCGATGGTCAGTTCTGCTCCGTGGATGAACGGACGAGATCTAAACTGGAGCGTCGAGGTCGATCTGACGGTTGACGAAGGATCTGGAGGAACTGGCGCCCGGTGAGCTTCGCCGGCCCTCTGCGTGTACGGTAGTCCTCGTTCGGTGCTCAGGAGATGCTAGAAAGCTTCGCCATGAAGCTCCGCACCCGATGCACTGCTCCGATGGAGACGAGGAGCTCCAGAGAGCTCCGGCGACGTGATCGAACTGGAGCTGCTGTGCCCGGAAGTGTCGACCTCCAGATGAGGTCGATTAGCCTTGGTACCTGCACAGGAAAGAAGCTGGGTCGAGGGCAAACTGCCTCGACCCGTTAGAACGGGCGGAAAGTGGCTGGTGTAGCGAGATGGAGGCTCTCCGGCGAGCGGCGGAGGGGCGAGAGCTGATACCCTGCTCCGGGGCGAGCCAGGGTGAGTCAAGGGGCGGAGAAGGTGGAGAGGAGTCAGGCGAAGGTGGTGAAGTGGTCGGACGAGTGAAAAGATGGTCGGAGTCGAAGGGCGGAGCTGGCGGAGCTACACTACCAAAAAGCAAAAAATCTAAACCTAAGCTAAACTACAGGCTAAAGAAGCTACCTGATGGGCGCATTCGACTGGGCTGGAGCCGATGAAGCTCCCGGTCATTGCCTCAAGGGGCCGTCGAGTTCCCCGAGGCTCAGCGCGCTCGCGGCGGCGCACGGCGGCAAGAACCACCGGATCAGTGACTCCCGGCTGCCCGGGCCTCGCTGCAACTCCAAGGGGCCACGGCTGTCACTCTGGGACGCTGGAGGAGCTCACAGGCACCGAGGGGAAGATCAAAGATGCGTGAATTAGGTCGCCGGTGACGACGTTAAATATGGTGCCAGATCCGAGAAGATGGCGTTCGGGCAAGTCAGGCGGAGCTCGGATCTAGCAAACCCACCCCGGGCGAGGATCCTGGATAATCGGCGAGTAATCGGGGCCCGGGGTTTGGGTTAATGGCGGTCGGGTCAGGCGGGCAAAAAGTCGAGAAAACGGGTCGGTCGCTTGATCCGCGAAAGAAGAAGGTCCGCGGGGGAAGTTGACCGGGGTCAACAAACCCCCGTGGACCAATCAGGAGCCACCAAATATTGAATTTTTATTTCTTTATTTTAGGCTAGAGAATGACCGAATTTACAAAAACTTAAAACATGAAATATTTTTATTTTATTTTTTTCTATTTTTTTGTGATTTTTATATAATTTTTGGAAATAAAAATAAGGTATTTACATTATATAGCTATATATAGGTATATATACAATATGTAGGCTTTTGATTTTTGATTTTTAATTATTATTTTTGTATAATTTTACTCCCATTTTATAATTTATTTATTTATAGAATAAAATAAGGAATAAAAGGATGTTTTTATTTGATTTTTATTATTTATTTACATAGGTAAAATAAATAGTTATGTACATCTATATACATGGTATATGTACAATGTATTTTTGTATTTTTAATTTTGTTATTTTTATTTGATTTTTGTTTTGATTCTTTTTTTTTATTTTATTTATTTACAAAATATGGCATAGAATATTTACAAAAAGTTTGGAAAATAACTTTATTTATTTACAAGGTTAAATAAATACATAGATGTGATATATGTACATGATGAAGGGGTCTTTTTAATCTTTTTGATTTTTAACTTTTTATTTTGTTTTTATCTTTTATAAATATATACAAGTATTTACAAGCATATTTTTGGTTGAGGAAAACATTTTTATTTTATTTACATAAATATACACATGAGCCCCTATCTCCCTCTACTTGGCTTTTATGCGGTCAGGCCCATGCTGAGCCCTCCCTTGGGTTAGGTTGCTCAATATTTATTCTAAATATTTCCCTCTTTTTCTTTTTAATCTTTATTCTTTTATTTTTGCACAAAACATGCTAATTATAGGTTTTTACACAATGCATGCTTTTGGTAATTATTTATATTTACATATATCTACATGCATTTGCAAAGGTTTTTGTATCTAAAATATAAGAATAAAGAATGATGAATGGGTATTCATCAGCTGCGGGTGGTCTGCATCTACTCTATCGAACTCGTGTCCTCGCACTGAAAACCCATCTTCTTCCGGTTGGAACTCCTGTTCTGGCTCATCCTCTCGTCGGCCATTTCTTGCATCGGCCCTCCTCCTCAGGTCATTCAGCATACTTGGAAGGCGGTCTGGGCCAGGGCCTGATTTGTCAATTGCTACTGGATGGCTTGAATGGAAGCCAACAATTGACTGTTAACCTCATTCTGTGTAGTGTACTACCCTTCCCCCTGATCAGCTTCAGCTTCTGGTTGGGGTTGTGGTCCCTTTCCTCTTCCACCGACCATCTCAGATTCTGCTTGACTTGTTAGCTCGGGATCAGGCTCTAGATCTGCGCATGGAAGAATGCCCTGATCAGTCTGAATTGCAGCACCATATGTAGAGAAGAATTATGTGTTAAGGTCAACACAGAATTTTGTTAAGGATGGCGATGTGTAAGGAGTGAAATCAATGGCCATCCAAAATGAACAGAGTTCGGGACAAGAGTGATCCCGATTTATTAAAGAAGACGGGGAATCTGGAGATCGGTTCACGGAGTCTGAACCGCGTTCTCAGGAATCGCCCCGAATTATTAGAGAAGGTGAGCGGATGGAACCGATGTGGGTGTCGAAGGAGTCTCGACTAAACTATCCATTCATCGCCATCTCGAAGATCAAGAGGAAGATCGATGCGGATGAAAGATACGGGGGCCAACGAGAAATAAAAGGAGTGTAAAACAGTAGAAGGCTCACAATGAACAAGGGTCAACTGAAAGGAGAGCAAAAATGGCACAAAGGCGCAATGTTTTTGATCTTGACCTTAACTTGACTAATCAATCAACCTCAAAGAAATGGATTCACCAACTCGACCCGTGAAGTCGTGAAGGTTCGACAATTATCTTTGTGAATTTTAGGTTTGTATTTCAGGCAATTATCTTTTAACGAGTCCTTAGAGTGCTACGCCTATAGGAGAGAGTACTGCCAGAAGAGTATCCCGTACTTGTCCTCCTCCTGTGTAACATGTAGTCTGCACTTTTTAAGGTCCTTGTAACCCTTCCTGGCTACCTACTCAGCCAAAGAAATAGAGAGAGGAAGCCAATAGGCGAAACCGATACTTCGGAACTCGCTCACAACAGAATCACCCGTGGGCATGCAAGAACCTACTCGTACGCAAGACGATGAGATAGACACCCCCGTGAAGGCATGGCCTGTGCTCGATACTTCGGACAAGGTCAGTGCTCTACACAATAGAGAGTCACTATTGTCGACCAGGCCCTACTTGTCTACGTACGATATAAGCGCCAATACTTTGGAAATCCAGGCAATACACAAGGCAGCCACAGACTAGGTTTTGGGCTCTAATCCTTACGATGTCGCTCACCTCACTTGGAAGGAAACCTTCCCATGCAACCTGAAAACAATTGAGGGCTTTGCTCACCCAAGGCAATGAGTCCAATTAATCAATTTTATTAAGGTCAAGTGTTTTTAGCAGCCCCTTTTTTATTTTTTTGTGTTATCATTTGTTTTGAGTCAATTCAATACAAGCGCCTAATGTTTTTGTCTTTTCTTTGATTCCTATTGATCCAAAAATAGAGGGAGAAGATCAGCAAAGCAATGCAAGGCGACACTAAGATGGAAATCTCACCTTAGTGCCTAAATGATGAATGCTCAGTTAGAAGACTTACAGTGCTTCCCAGCTCTCTCCATGCGGGATGCAAAACAAGAATTTATAAACCTATTCTATATGCCGATATGCACACGGAAATCGTCCCAAGAAGGCAATTGCTAGCGTGAAGAACCAAATGCTAAACACACAAAGCGAAACCTAGTAGTCTGGTCTTGGGGGCCGATCGGTGTCCACCACAATGGATCCTGCACGTGCTGTATACGACCCCTCCCGGCGTGGTGGTTTCGAGTTGTATGTTCAACAATTAATTATATCTAAGTCCAAATGCCAAGACTATAGGTACATGCAATGGTTGTTAGGTGTTTGGCCTTAGATTACACGATCAAGCAATCCTAAAGACTAAGGGCTCAATCCTAAAAGGTAAGAAAAGAAAACAAAATCGGAAAATGACAAGCGATGAAAACGCATCAAAATTACGGTGAGCCCCCAAGTGAACACACACTTGGAAATTGGGCCCGAGTGTCCAAAGTCCAGGGTACCTGTATTATTACAATTAAATCAAATATCTCTCTCTCACAGAAAGAAAAAAAAACTAACTATCCTCTCTCTCTCAAGTCCTCATGCTCTCTCCTGCCGGCTAGGATAGAATAGCTGGCTCCTCCTCCCGAGGCTGCTCAGGATCCCCTAGGCGATCCTCCTCGGTCAGTGGTCCCTCGCAAGAAAACAAGAAAGGGATGTCAGACAGTTCAAAACAAATGATACAATAGAAGCAGATAATCAAAAATGGCTAAGCAGATAAAAATACACAAGTCTACTCTACAAGCCGATGCTCCCCGACAACGGCACCATTTGAAAAACGATAAGATGAGAGCCGCTAAATAATGGTCTGACAAATCAGACTCACTGTTGCTGAGGCGACTACTCAAGCCTTCACGTTGATCAATAACTAACCCACATAATTAATTAAGCAATCAAGAGCAAGGATCAAAAATTATTATACCCTACTAAGAATGTATAGTGACAAGCAAGTAGGGATCAAACACAGGAAACAAGGGTGTAGAGCTAGCTAATAGACGTAGCACACAAGGTCCATTAACCACTTAGCCAAATTAGCAAATTTTCGTGGGTTTTTGATTTTTAAATATATATTTTTTTATTTGATTTTTGATTTTTGTATTTTTATATTTAGATTTTTAATTTTCTAATTTTTAATTTTCTTTTTATAGTTTATATTTTTTTTATTTTTTTAGAATAAGATATAATATATAAGATATATATAGATATACTAGAGATAAGAGAGAGATATGAATAGGTAAAAATGCTCAAAATACAGGAAATAAAATGTTTTTGCTCTTTTTATAATTTTATGATATTTTCGTGATTTTTAGAAGTTTTTCTGAATGTTTTTGGTATTTTTAAAAGTCAAAACACTAGAAAACGGTGAACTGAGCTACTGGCCGAAATTAAAGTGAGGATTAAAAATAGCAAATAGTATCCAAAATTCCTCAAATTAATTTTCATTTACAGGGATGAAATCAAAGTAAACATAGAAACTGAGTTTGTATTTTTAGAATTTTTTCAGAATTTTTTAGATTTTTAGGAAGATTTTTAGATTTTTATAATTTTTAGGAGTTTCCTTTTGTATTTTTTTAATGATTTTTAGACTGAAGTTAAAAGACACTAAAATAAGCAAAATATATTTTTTTGGGAATTTTCTGAATGTTTTTATAATTTTTATAGGTTTCTAATGCAAACAGTAGTAAAAATGCATGTTTTTGAATTTTTATAAATATGAGAATGCGATAATTATGCCAAATAAAAATATGGCGAGGAAGAGCAATCAAACAGGAGCTTAACTTGATTTTTTGGTGATTTTTAGTAATTTATAGTTGCATGCAATAAATAAATACAACAACAAGAAATTACACTACTAGCAAGGGTATAAACGTAAATACACAAAAATTCAGGGGCTTGGTTGTAATTTTACCGAAAAAATCATGCGTGAAACACGTGTTCTATTGTTCATAGGGGTATAAGTGCAAATAATAAAAACCGGCAGGGCAAAAGTGCAAGTAACCCACAAATATATTTAAATCACCACGCACAGGGGTATAAATGCAAATACATAAAAGTTCAAGGTTCTTAGTGCAAAATGCCAAAAATCACGTGCTGCGTCACGTGGGGTGACGTGGTCGAGGACTAAAGTGTAAATCCAAGAAAAATCAGGGGCCTAAGTTTAAATATTACAAAAGTTAAACAACTGCCTGGAAAATTTTCTAGATTAAATAATAAATACGCAAAACATGCTGGGTTGATTTGAAAAATGCCCACCTTAGGCATGACCGAACGACTCAGCGCCGTTCACTTAAACACGTGGCGTGACGAGGGCGCGCGATACCCCTTCGCAGCAGACGGTGGAGATTGGAAGCTCTGATGTGATCTGACGGCCGCTGCTCTCGATCATCCAACGACTGTGGGTGGATTTGGTGCTTGCTCTTGATCGGACAACCGTGGAAGGCGTTGGAAGAACTTCGCCTGGAGGTTTCTTCGAGCAATGATGGTGGCCAACACACGACCTCTCCCGCACCAGGAGTAAGGGCAAAAGACTCCTAGGGTTGCTCCGCGTCGAACGGGGGTCTCAACCGGAGCTGAGATGGCGAGACTTGGCCGGACAGCGGAGGTGACCTGGGACGACTTCCCCGGGTAATCGAGGCTCACAGGAGACTCCTCTAGGGATCTTTCCTGCAGGGTTAGAAGCACAACAGAAAGGCAAAGCTCGGGGTGGCGTTTTGAGGGAGAATGGAAGCGGTTTGTGGCTCGGGCATGGAGCTCCGGCGTACGACAGAGATGGGAGCTCGGGTGGCTCGATCTGAGCAAGATCGAGATGGATGGAGGGGTGGAACGGAGCGACGGAGCGATGAGGAAGAAGATGGAGGTGAAAGGAGCGTGCTTCGTTCAGTGGTGTGGTCGGAAAGCGGAGGCGGAGTAGAGCTCCGTCGTGGATTCGAGCGAGGATTCCCGGTGAACGACGAATAGGAAAGCTACTCTACTGCTAGGCTATGCTACTCTAGGTCTAAACTACAAGAAGGAGCAAAAATAAAGGGGGGAGGCTCACTGGAGACGAAGGTGCGAACTTCGGGCGGAGCTCCGGCGAGGGAATGGATCTACCTCGATTCAACGCCAAACTTCACTCGACCTGGTCCTCTGAGTAGCTGCTGTCACCAGGAACTCGAAGAGTATACTAAGGATCGGTGAATGATGGAGGAAGAGGGATCAAATCCCAATTGAAGGTCAAAGGGACTTTTGAAGAAGTGACGAATAGGCTCCGAAGATCGAGGAGGATCAAGCGAATCACGATTCCAATCCCCGATATTTCATCTGGGCGTGAATCACCGTTCATCAAGGACAAAAAGGTGCGAAGACTTCGACATCAAAGGATGCAAGACGAAGCCTCGAAAAATCCGCAAAAGCGGACAAAAAATGAGTTCTGACGAAGTGGCAGAGGGGGGGGTCAGATAGTTGACCCGCGGTCAACTGTCCAAACCACCTGGTTCGTCCACGTGGACCAACCAGGAAAAACCTTTCAGAAATTATTTGAAAAATCAATTAAAAGTAGTAGATGAATTTATTAAATTTTGGTTATAAAATAAAAAAATGTTTATTATTTTGTTAAGTATTTGATTCTGATTTTTATTTATTTTTATGAGGTATAAAATTATAAGTTGCCTTTTATAGCCTTATATAGGTATACATATCTATATATTTTAATATTTTATTTTTATTTTATGTATTTAATTTATTTATTTCGTTTTATTATTTTATATATTTATAAAGTATTTTTATACACTTAAATATATTTTTATTTTATTTTTGTGAAGTATTTTGTACACTTAATAAAATATAAGTATGGTTTATATAGGTTTGTATACAGGTATTGTACCTAAGTATTATATACATGTATTTTTATTTTGTATTTTCTTTAGGTTTTTATTCTGATTTTAATGTACAAATATGTTATAAATAATATTTACAAAATTATAAAAATATAAAATTATAAAAATAATGACTAATAAATAAAAAGAATATTTTAATTCGTACAAGTATACAAGTGGGGTCCAAAACTCAACTTTCAAACCGTAGCTTCGCCAAACGCGAAACCACCTCCATTAAATAGATTATTTTAAATTATATACAATTAAGGTGAGTTTGGTGCATTTCGAGTTTTTATTTACGAGATACATGTCTGGGAAGTTGGGATTCTGGAATTTTATTCAGACCATAACTTTTTATATGTATATTATTTTTGAATGAAATCAATTTTGTATTTTTATTTATTTAATTATCTACACCTTTCATGTTCAAAGTATCTTTATTTGAAGTATAAAAAGTGTAACTAAAAATCCCAAAATAAATAAAGAATGAATAAAATCAAAGGTGTTTTTATTGTATTTTGGCCCTTATCTCCCCCTACTTTATTCCTTGTCGACCTAGTCATCGAGATGCCTAGGTCTCGGGGTTTCGGGTCATAAAATATTTACAATATTTTATTCTTTTTCTTTTCTTTTCTTTATTCTATAATTTTGGCTTTAAAAACCGCATTTTATACAATATTTACACAATGATGCATGAATGCTAAAATGCCTGAATTAAGCCTATTTACACGCATTTACTAGAGTTTTTAAGGTCAAAATGATAGAATAAAGATGATGAAACGTGGATTCATTATCGACAAGTCAGTTCCAAAGTACATCCAATGAGAGATAAGGACTATAGAGACATACAAACCCTAGGGTTGTAATTCTATTGTCTATTTAATTGTCATTCCTTATTATTATGAGGAAACTTGCACATTGCAACCACATACATTATGTGTCCAACTGCAAGTACAGTATCTGGATCATGAGTCCAATCCATGATATTTTACTGGTTATTATTGAGTATAACATTGAGTGGGTTTAATGAAGGATTATCTGAAATACGAAATTTGCATAAGTGTATATATTTATATATATACATATTCTACTTTGATTTAGGAATTTTTATATCAAAGTTATCTTGCCTCGTCAATACTAAAAGTTCATTCCCCTAATCACTTTCAATGTAAGAGATATACTTACCATTATATCTCAAGCAAGATCTGGGATCTCCTTCCTTATCTTTGTTACATCCCAATAATATGAGAATCTGCAACTCGGATAAAAAGAAGCGGGAACACATTCCACCTTGCAAGTCCAACTTGCATCTCCCAATTCGGTCTTTAATACCCAAGCCCACCACCCCTAAGGTGATGTTGACCAGTCATTAATTTAACCAACCGTCAACAGGAATACAACTCGCTATGCGCAATCCAATATCGCCCCAATAATATGTGGATCCGATATTGGGGTCACTACGCATACGTCCTTTCTCTTTCGAGAAGCGAAGAGCCCGATCAAATGGCTTGTATGCAGGAGCTGTCACTTCGGACAGGCGTCTCCGACATACAATCTCTGACGACGGAACCCTTCGCCTTGACGGGAGACCATGGATGTCACTTATGTGATCGTCCACCTCATATTCAAATTTTAATTAATTATTATGAATCATAATAGAGTGTTTTAATTGGACATAATTAATTCAATCATATTAAATTAATTATCAATTCAATTTAATCAACAAACTTGATTATTTTACTTGAATATATATGGTATTATCTCAAAGTACGTATTGATTCGAATTTTAATAATTAGAAAATACATCTTGATTTTCTCCGGCATTATCGAGTCCCTACCCGCTGTCATGGCCAATACCGACGAGAGCGGTACGGACCACATACGTTGCAATCTGCTACCACAATGTTCTACGACTAGACACCATATCCACCTTAGGAAAGGATAATGCCAAATAGATCAATTTGTACTTGAGATGATCATCGGTTCTTCAACCGAAATTATATCATATAATAATAATCAAAATATTTTTTATTATAAGGAAATTTGCTAGACAAATTCCCAATCCTATTAAAGCAAGGAGTTTGATGATTGAGTTTCTAGTTATGATCTACATCAAATATAATCAATTTATTGGTTGATTCCATGTAAATTAAGAAAATAATCATCATTAAATATTTCTCAAATATTTTCCATAATTATTTCATGAAATTAACAATTAATTTCACTAATTGACAATCACATGGTTCTTGATTAGAACTGTAATTTCAGCAGTGACCCCTACTCATTAAAATTAACATATCTCAATCAATTTCAATCCAAATTAGACAAAATCAATTTTCAAAGATTGCTAATTTGATTTAGGACAGAACTTAAGTAATATTTTATGCATTTTGAGGCATATCAAAATAGTAATTAACTCATTAGTCATGTTAAGATTCGCAGTTCCCACAACAGTGAATACATGTTTATTAAAACAACCATATCTCGAGCAAACAAGATCCAAATTACGTAAACTCAGATCCTATGGTTTCCTTATTTAATGGGGAACAAAATACAATTATATTTCGTTTTTAAACAATTTAAACAGGGTCGAAAATAATCTCAAAACAGAGATGCGAAAATGAAATGCAAGAAAACTTTTGCAAACCTTAATGAACCCAAGTCATCCTCGATTAATGGATCGCATCCAAAACCTTTGACCTAAGGCTCTGATACCACTTGAAGGATATGATGAGATCTTCAAGCGCATAACGGAAGCGTGAACATCGTATCGAATACGACGAAGAACGACTAGTCGCACTAGTTGTTCTGTGCAGCGGAAATTAAATTTTTTTCATGCGACGAAACCATATGATCCAAGAACATTTCTCATATCATTTCGTCTAAACCAAAAACAAGTAATAGGATTACCTCTTGAAGTGTGGTTGCGATCGAGTCTCTAAACGAAGAGACCTCCTGTCTCAAGTCCGATCCGACGGAGGAGACGCTTGCGAGCGCGGGGATGAATCGCATGCTTCTCGCAATCCATGTTGATGATCCAAGCGGGCGGATCTCCTGATCTCGACACACGAGATCCTACATCGTCTTCATGAGTGAGGCGCACCGAAGGAGACGGAGATCCACGAGCAAATGGTCAGGCAGCATAACGACGACACTGCAGCGATGGAGACTCTCTCTAGAGCATACATGGTGGACGACCATGAGAGGAAGGGAGAGGGCTGACGTGTAAAGAGAAAGAGAGAGAGAGAGAGACTTATGTTATCTTGTGTGTTGTGTAAAGAAGAGCAAAGGGGTGCCTCTCCTTTTATAATATTTTGGGATCCACAGATCTCAATCCATGGGACAACACAAATCCAATTACTCTCATTGATTTGCATTTCTTTCAATGACTAAGATTTGTGTTAGTAAAAACCAACAACAATTAAATTGATTTAGATTAAATATATATTGATAAATCAATATAAATCAATCCCAAATTAAATCAATCAAGCATGGAGATTATGGAATGAAGTTTGCCTCCTTCCATAATATTGGATTTGGTGGCAATCTCATGCAATCTCATGAGATCTCATGAGATTACATTATTCCATGGAAATCTCCAAGATTTACAACAACACTTGTTGTAAATTATTCTACAAAAATAATTCATAATTATTTTGTAAATATTGCAATCTTGTCATTGGAAAATTGTGAATCACATTCACAACCCAAAAAAAATGTGAATTACATTTTCAATTAATTGTCCAATGTGAATCCAATTCACATCAACATTTAATTAACAAATGTAAATTACAAATAGCTCTCTCTTATATATTATAAATCACATTTATAATATATATGACTAATATGGATATTGCTATCCATATTATTCATATCCATGATAATTAAATCACATTTAATCATCTTGGATTTCTATTCTCTTGTTCTCAAATAATATGAGTCACATTCATATTATTCACATCTTTGATAATTAAATCACATTTAATTATCTTAAATAACCCTTCTTATAATATGAATCAAATTCATATTATTCATGATAATTAAATCACTTTTAATTATCAATTTTCTCAATGCTCGGATACATATATCAACAATGAAATTATCCTGAACTCTTTCAAGGATAATGCGCTTTCTCCGTGGATACTTGGAGATAAGAACATGGTGATTATATAGATCCAAGTATAGTGACTTGGATATTGAGATCATATCTCAAATCCAGATCACGGGCCTCCCATAGATGCTTGATTAAATCAAGACCGCAAATCTAATCTTCTCATTGCATCTGAATCACATTCTGATCAATGTCCAACATTTGGACTAAGATCAGATTACGTCTCTACTGAGAGGAGTCACTAAAATCCAGACCTGTTTCATCACTCCCTAGGAATGGAAGCGTCATGGTTATACAATCGTTTATGATCATATCACCCTCACGTATTCCCAATATCTGTACATCCTGCATACCGGAAGACTCAGAATAAACCCGGAGTATTGGATCAAATTTATACTGTCTACTTCATGATTTTATCAGTAAGTTTCTCATTCGATCATTGGGAGTTACTATCGATCATATACTTTCCAAAAGCATATATCATACCCAAGTCTTGATCATATACTTTCCAAAAGTATATATCACACCTACAAATTCAATCAAGCTTCCAAAACGAGACGACCGTGCACGGAATTTGGTTCTTCTCAATGTCTCACGAGTGAGCTCATGTCTTCCGGTTCAATAATGAACCTGTATGATCCCTTTGAAAGATCGTATTACTCATATGCCCTTACATGCACACCAACGCGCCGGTGTATAGACCTTGGTTAGGTCATCAACCTATTGGTCTGCCAAATGTACATACTCAGACATATCGTAACACATCTGTCTCCGGTCGGAGTATGCGTGCCTGTATCGTGACAACATACGATATAGGACTTTGGTTATCTCGATCTCATTAAGTCAACTCTTTGACCTAACTTATCCAACACCTCCGAATCTCTATTCCTATGTAGAGGACCTGCATCAAGAGGTCGGTTAGATATCAGCCTAAATGAGAAAGGATTGCCATCTCCTACTCAGGCTGGAGATCATATCTTAACAATCATTTGACGGTGCTTGACGAGTCCTCAATCTAACCCTTTAGATATTCATCCAAGCACCAGCCTCTATGATTGAATAGTTGAATCAATAGCTGTATGATCATTAAGATGGTCATGTTACATAGCCCTAATTGTACTAAGGGACCTATTATGCAAATTAGTTATTCTTCATTTCAGATCAGGGAATGATATTAGCAATAACATTTATTGCATAATGGCTCGCAGTGGGCTCGCATGTCCGACACTCTCACCATTAAAATAGGAAAGCGAGCATATTTTTCTTTTTTTAACACATGCATCTCCATTCCCACGACTACGTTGAGATCTCCATGAATTCAGTGGATGCAGCATGGGAATGGGAGGTGCAAATGCCACGAACAAGGTAACGTATTGTATTGTAATGCGAGGTGATTGATCTTGTGATTTGCAAGATGATTGATCTTGGAAACTGAGGCAATCGATTTTTTCTAATGCACGATATTGTTTTTGAAGATTAGATGTTTTACTATATTTATCGTTCTTGGTAGAACCTAATCGTTTGTTTTTAGATTTGATTTCAGTTTCAAATGTCATGTATGATTTTTGTGGAAATTAATCATGATTTCTCACAAGTAATGATGAACGATGCTTCCTGGTTAGATTTTGATCGTGAGAAGATCATATCCAGAAGGAGAAACCATGGATGTTTGCAATTGAATTTGGATGATGGGAACATTATTTCAGAAGGATTAGGTTCAAATTATATTTCTTTTGAGTCCTTAAAAATTACTTATATCGTATTATTTTATTGAGTTAAATTACTAAAAAAATTTACCGAGTTACTTATGGCATATGTCTAAGCTACGGACAATATGGCATGTATTACTTTTCTATATATTATTCTTATTGATTCAATTTTATTCACTAGTTACTTATGTATCTTAAGAAAATACTGTGTTTTACTTGTTAGCCTGTCATCCTTACTAAATCTTTTATATTCTCTTCATTACTTATGTATCTTAACAAATTACTTAAACTTTTGCAAAGTGTTACTGATTTAAAAACAACAATTACTTGTTATTTCATTACTTACGTATCATAACAAATTACTTATGTATATTAATAAAATACTTATACTTCGCAAATTGTTACTACTAAATGAATAGTTATATTCATGTACTGAATTACTGATGCACTTTTATTTTTTACTAACAAGGCCTTATAGTTTACTACTGATTACGGAACTGTTACTGACCGTGTGTTAAATTTGAAACAGCTTTGTTTTACTTATGTCTCAATTTAATGTATTAGTAGTGCCTCTTTTTGTTACTGCTTACTATTAAATTCTTACGACTCGCATCTAATGATTTACTACTTCAATTTTTTCAGGTATGCCATATGTATGAACATTTCTTATGTTTCTTGGATGAAGATGTGAAAAAATGGAGCGTTAATGATCATTATATTGCTTCAAAAGTGGAGAGGCGAGGAGAAAATCTTTCACATTATTATTAAGAACTAATCATCGGTAACTTATAAGCTCCAAATACAAACTAATATGTAACTATTACAAAAATTAATTAACAAATTCAAAACACAAAATAATTAATATCAATAACACATAAACTGACATCAATAACTCATCATAATTTTAGTAAAGTACTTCAATGAGTACCATGAACATAGTACTTGTTAATCATAATATCAATAGTATTTAAAATAAGACCAGTAATACGAATATCAGTAGTCAGTATTTTGTTGTATGTACATTAGTAATTTACCTTTTAGTAATAATTCAAAACTACTAAGTAATTATAATATCAATAACCAATCATACTGAGTTCACTAATATGGATATCGATATTCAATACTCGTTCGAATAACTATAATCTCACAATAATAATTACTTGAAAACTGAATATGTATTACTCGAGTAATGTGCATGAATTACTGATCATATTAAATGCATGTTTGAATATCAGTAACCCATCACATTAAGATATAATATTAAAGCATGTTTGAATATAATACTGGACTCACAATAATAACTACTTGATTAATGTGCATGAATTACCGATCTCTGTACAAATGTAATATTACAGATTTAAATTACTAACCATTGTTTAAATATTACCGAACTTATAACAAATAATTACTTGAGTACAATATGGACATTACTGATCAAATGTACAATGACTGATTCTTCTCCAAGAAATTAAGGATTTGAATTTATCTTTTCAAAACCATCTTCTTTTTTAAGGACACGATATAATTGGAAATATAAAAACCTCAAGCATATTAATATCCTTCCAAAACTGCGCTCCTATGAAATAGGCAACTACTGAAACACTTGGCCATTTTTTCATTATTTTTGAGATTTTTTGAAGCAATCTTTAGGGGGATTTGCATAATATTCTGAATGGAATATGCGTTTCAAGTTTCAAGCAAAACAAAGATTCCTAACAGTGGAAGGAGTCAATTTCAATAATTCTGAAATCGTTAAAACTTGGTAGTCTTGATGGATATGATAGAAGTTCCAAATTAAGTTGAATTTGAAATGACACCATGTTGACATATGATGATCTAATTCTTCCAATATTTTGTTTCAAAAAAAATTAAAAATAATGAAAAAAGAGCCTGATGTAGGTAGTTACCTACACCTAGTGTAAACTCCATTTTCCATATACATATATATATGGAAATTGGTTGAGTAACCTACACTTGTTTGGTTGAGTAACCTATCGATCTGTGTTGGATTCAAGGACAATCTATATAAACGTGTGCATGGATTGATATACCTAAAAAAAGGAAAAAAAATCGTGATATTGCAAAAATTTGCTAAATACGCCAAAATATTATTATCAGCAACACAGTTACAGAGAAATAACAAACCGCCGTCTGTGGGAATCGAACCCACGACCACATGGTTAAAAGCCATGCGCTCTACCAGCTGAGCTAAAACGGCCCAGTGTTGATTGTACAATATGCATTATTAATGTACGTTAATTATAACTCCTTTAACCCAAATAAAACTGGCAAATTTATTCGTGATTTGATGTTATACCTTGCGACGGATCATGTCCTCTTCTACCATTTCTTGCTTCGCTCACACCTCCACCTCCCTCGTCTTCAACCTCGACCGCCCAACCTCATCTTTCGCTCCATCACCGTCTTCCATCCCTCATCCCACTTTCTACTCGTACCTCGATCTCTTCCACTCTCTATTGCAACCCCTTCCTTATCTCTCCCGCCCCCCGCTTCCTCCCCTTCAAACCTTACCCTCCTCGCCAAAGAAGCCAAGTTAGCCAACCCAACAATCGAGCACTATTGATAACATCTCCAGCAACGAATTTAGCCAACACCTTTAAAGATATCTAATAAGATTACTGCGGGTTTTACACTTGTGTCCCTTTGAGGTTTTGCAAATTACAATTATGCTCATTTATTTTTTAATATTGTTTGTGTCCTAGTATTCTTACAAAACTCATAGTCATGCCTTTTTGTTATTATATTTATGCTCTTTTATTTCATCAATGACCTCAAATTTTAGCGAAATTCCATCAAGTTTCCTAGAAAATTTCATTTCTCCTGTTTAGTATAACGCCAAAAATAAGGGATTCTAATGTTTTCTTTCATTGAAATTCACCTATATCAATGCTCTATCGATGAGTATGTGTTGATTTCTTAGAAAGCTTTATATTGTTTGAAGAAGTTCTTTCAGTTACTTCCAAATTTTTTAAGTCTAAATATACCCATATTGGAAATTTTTCCAATGAGATGCACCTTTCCTTCAATGTTGGAAAGCCCTGCATCCTGACATTACAAATCGCATCCAAAGGTCCTCGTTTGATGATCTTATCACACTTAAAACCACTCCAAATACTGCATCATGGTGTTCTATTTTTAGTAGATTCGTTCTTTTATTATTCTTCTCACACTGCGCACAATTAACCATTTTCTATTTTTAGTATTTGCGTTCATTTGATAATTAATCGTCTCGTATCTCCCATTTATTATGGATACTGTTAATACATTCCATTTTTGTTTCGAATCTTTCATTGTATATCCATTCTCGTTGATCACATTCTTTTTTCTGTTAGAAGTGATCCTTGCTATGGATGATTCAACATCTTCATCCGACGATGATTCTGCTTTTGACTTCATCTCTGAATATTTAGAAGCAGTTTTCCAGGTTATTCAATTTTCACTGTATTTTTTATAATATGCTTCAATATTACTATATGTTAGCTAATTTATAAAATTTGTAATAGGATTCTCACATCAATGCTATACCGTCATATCTTTTGGATATGGATTCACGTACTACAGGATTCATTCTTACATTACAAAATTCACATTATCCTTTGGATATCGATGAATCTATTTTCACGTTTAACTAAATTATGTAATTGTATTTTCGATTCTTCAATTTTAAATTATCTCTCTTTATATTATAACAGCAACATTACCTTGCTCAATTTGAGATTTATATTGAGGCTTCCATTTTAAAATATATTTCATTAAAAGACAATAGTTCCAATTCAATTTACAATCAACACACGACTCAATACATTTTAATATTACAATTTTTCATTTTTATCTCATTGATGTCCATAATAAATTTATTTCATTATATCACTATAGTTATATTTAAATTTACAATACAATTTACAACCGTTCAATATAGTTCAGTATAAAATTGTAATATAATTATTGAAAATTGTATTGTAATATTTAGACTTCAATTTTAGGTTAACTCTCTTTATATTACAATAACAATTTCAATTTAAACTACAAAGCTTAATTTTGCATGTATATTAAGTCTGCCATTTTAAATATTATAATAAAATATTTTCAGGTAAATTTACAATTCAACACACATCTCATTATATTTTGAGTATTTCACTTTTCTTTTTCTTTATATTTCATTTGTCCATATTAAATTATATTTTATTTAATTTAAATAATTATTTTTAAATTTACAATAAAATTTATAATCGTACAATATAGTTATGTATAAATTTCCACTTTTATTTATATTCCCACATCTCAATCATACATCATGAACTCATTTGTTTGATTTAATTTATAATTATCTGAACTAATGTATAATTCAACATCACTATTCAATAAATTTTGAGTATTCTAGTTTTTCATTAGTGCATGGTCTTTCATTATAAGTTAATTTTCCGAAGTACCTGCTTCTAAATTTTTTTAGAAGATATTTTACCTATTATTTAGGTAATGACATCACTTATAATGTTATTTTTTAATAATTATTTTTTTGTTATCCAAATTCATGTATTTTTCACCTCAGGATTCTTGTATAAACCATAGTTCTTCGGAATGCTTTGAAACTGATGTATTTATTTCAAGTTGAAGTCTCATTAAATCCAGTTTTTAAATTTATTTATCACATTTTACATTTTGTGTAATTAATATACAATATAAACTCATTAATATTTTTGTAAACATTTTCCCACTCCTTTCTTGTAGTTCATTTCTATTTATATTTATGCAGTTGAACCAAGTTCTCCTCATGCTCATGGTCATACTCAACATCATATTCCCGTTGTAGGTATAGTTTTTGATTCTATTGAATATACATATTGTTTCTATGAAACATATGCTACTATATTGTAGTTTGCCATATGCAAAAGTAGTACAAGACATAGAGTTTATAAATTAACCAAGAACAAGACCATTGTATTTAAGAGTTTTGTCTGTTGGAAAGAAGAAAATCAAGAGCGTCTTCTTCATCAAGAGAAGTTTATTAAGTTAACAGTGATCACAGTAATGAAAGTATATTTGAAAGAGTAGGGAGAACCACTGGTATTGTTCAGACTGGTTGCAAGGCCATGAAGTCAGTAAAAATATAGGTTTGATGAACATGATTGGATCGTGTTTTCTTTTTATGAGGAGCACAATCATAATCTTGTATCTCCCAGCAAACAGTTATATCTTCGCTCCAATAGAAGGTTTTTGAAAGTTGCTAAAATATTGACAAGTCAATAACCGCATTGAAACAATCCGCATTTCTGGACAATGGTTTCATTACAAATAACAAAGTTGGTGGCATAGTGCATGATTAATACAACCTTAATAGGGATGAGAGAAGACGCCGTCATGGTCTGGATGCAAAACTTGTGTTAGATCTTTTAGATAGTTGCAAGAAGATGACTCATAAATTTTTCTACTCATATCGAATTGATGATGATAATAGACTCTCTCATTTATTTTGGATTGATATTGTCTCCATATAAGTTTATAAGATTTTCGATGATACAATTTCATTTGATACGGCATGCATAACCAACAAATAAACTGATATTTGGTTCATTCTATGGAGTAAATCTCCATGGTTGCACAATTTTTTTAGGTAATGCATTTATCAACAGAGAAATAATATGAAGTTTTATTTGGTTATTTGAGCAATTTCTTATACCTGTTGGGAAGCATCCTGTTTCAATAATTACATATGAAGATCCTGCAATATGTGCTGCAATGCGTCAATCATTTCCTAACACTATGCACAAGTTCTGTACCTGGCACATTATGTCAAAATTGAAACTTAAATTGGACAAAATAAAGAAAATTGTCAAGGCTCTTAAAAAAATCAACAGACTAGTTTGGCTGAGTGATTCAATAGAACATTTTGAATGTCGTTGGTCATCCACCGTTACTGAGTTTGGATTGTTTGAGAATAAATAGTTGTCCAAGAAGTATGACATAAATGGATAGATGTACATACAAATGATACATTCTTTGATGGCGAGCGTAGTAACAAAGGAGTGAAAGTATGAATTCATTTTTGAAAAATTCTATTACAAAATAGAATAATCTTTTAGAGTTTCTTTGCAGATTCCAGACATCCTTCCAACGATTATAAGAATGTGAAAATGATATGGACCATGATACAAAGACAAGAAGACATATACTTTTGACATGGAGTTTGGAAGAACAAATGGTTAATGTCTATACAAAAATACTTTTCTACAAGTTCCAGAAAGAATTGGAGGAGTTAATGATGTTGAATGTTCACGTTTCTAAAATTAAAGATGGATTTCCCTATTTCAATGTTTCTTCCGTTGATAAGAATATAATAGATAGTATGGTATCTCAATGTCAATAGTCTGATTAACTCATTTGCGAATGCAAAAAATAAAATTTCAAGGAACACCTTGCATGCACATTCTTGCAGTTACTAAGTATAGAGGTGATGGCTATCTTCCCATTTCTTACATTCTTTCTAGGTGGATCCAGAATGCAAAGAAGTTTGGTAATTATCCAATTACAACTAAAATCCACAACATGAAAGGACATGGACGTTAAATAATATTTGCTTTCTTGTCAAAGGCAAGCTTAGAAAATTGCTAAAAGAAGTTCAGAAAATAAATGCAAAAAAAATTATCAAATGTATTGCACGATCAATCTCATATCAGATCGTCTGATACTAATAACCGTGAACTTGTTCCGCTTACTGCTAAGACAAATGGTCACAGGGTGGAAGACCCAAAGGATGTGGTAGCGGGCGAATATCTCAAAACGAATCAAGAAAATAAGGGAGATAGTGCAAAGCATGTATGAAGTTCAATGTTGGCCATGATTTTATGAAATGTCCGTCAAACAAAATTCTATCAACATCAGATAGGTACTGAGTTATCAAAATTATATTTTGTTCTAAAATTATTTAGACATTTGATAACACTCTTAATTTTTTATGCAGTGTTCATTCAGGGCATTCAGTCTCAAATCAATCCTAGATTTACATAGTTATATTCTCTGATATGATATTTATGTAAATGAATTTTACCTTAATTATTTATAAGTGTTGAACGGAATTTTGTGGAGATCGTGTCAATTCATAAGGCGAATCAAAAGTCATTGAGTTGACCTCATACGAAACCTAGATTCAAATAATAATACCCACAATAAAGATCAAACAATGAAAAGCAATATGTGGAGTTAAAATTTATTATAACTCTACAACATGGATGTGTATAGGTGCAAGTATGTAGAGGTTGAACATAGAGAACAAGAGGTAGATCGGGGCAATGGATGCTAAAAAATGACTGTGATGTATTTGTCTATATATGCTATTTTTTGTGGGTTTTAATTTTATATTTTTTTATTTGAGTTTTTAATTTATTTTGTATATTTTATTTCATTTTTTTGATTTTGTATTTTCTTTTTATATTTTATACTTTTATATTTCCTTTTTTAAGAAGGATATAAAACTATATAGAGTATATATATATAAGAGAGATAAGACAAAGATAATATATACAAAACAAGCAAAATACATGAAATAAAATATTTTTGGGCTTTTATATTTTTCTAATGTTTTTGTGATTTTTCCTGTATTTTTTCTAATTTTTTGGTATTTAAAGTAGAAAATACTCAAAACAGTGAATAACGTATTTATCCGAAATTAAAATGGATATGAAAATTATAAAATAGAGTCAATAATTCTCCAAATTAATTCTTATATAAATAGGATAATATAAAAATAGAAACAATATTATATTTTTGTGATTTTTATGGATTTTTTATATTTTTTTATAAAGATTTTAGGGGTTTTGCAATTTTTATGAGTTTTCTTTTAATTTTTTAGTGATTTTTGGTCTGAAGTTGTAAACACTTAAATAAATATGAAAGATATTTTTTTTGGAATTTTTCATAATTTTTATGGATTTTCTAATGCAAACATGGATGAAAATGCATGTTCTTGATTTTTCTTATAAATAATATAATGCTTCAAAACTGCAATCTAAAATTATGGCGTGAAAGTCCAACGTAACAGAAACTTATGACTATTCTTGGGAATTTTTTTGATTTTTATAGATGCATGAAATAAATACAATCAACAAAGAGAAACTACACTGCTAGCAAGGGTATATATGTAAATAGATAAAAGTTTGAGGGTCGAAGTATAAATTTCATGGAATTTTATAACGCAAACAACAAGTTCATGGACCAAAACAGGCCCTTCCCCGCAATATTGCCAAAATCATGTGCCAGAACACGCGCTCCCCCAGCAGGGACCAAACCGCTATTTATACAAACCAGGGGACTTGATAGCAAAATATTCAAAAAGTTATAAATGCGTTAAAAAGTTGATGGCATTAATACAAATAACCAAATGGCCGAGGGTTCTTCTGCAAAATAGCCATGCACCTCTCGCGTATAGGTACGTGAGGTGACGTGGCTAGGACCTTTTAGCAAATGTCACAAGTTCTAGGGTTTTTGATGTAAAATTTACAAAAGTATAACAAAACCAAGGAAAAATTAAGCAGTGATAAATAAATTACAAAAATTGATGGGTCGAAATGCAAAATACCCAGCTATAGCGTGATTAAATGGTCGACGCTTCTTCGCTTATCCACGTGTCAGCTCGGGGCACGCCGATACTGCTTCGCAATCCTACGACCAAGATCAGATGGTCCTGGAAGATCCGACAGTCGATGTTGGGGCTGATCTAACGACAACTGTATGTTTGGGAGATCCGGCTTTATCGAATGGTGGAAGAGGCAGGAGGAGGAACTGGGAAGAACTCCGCCGAGGCGAAGTTCCACCGACCGACTCACGCCAGTCTATAATGCTTCAAAATGGCCGAAGAAGCTCTTGGGAAGGTCCTCTCGGAGCTGGTGGCCCCAGGAATGCTCAGTGTGGCCGGAGGTGAAGCACGAGGTCACTGGAGCGAGGAACCTCCAGGTACCTCCAAATGGGGCTCCAGCTGACGTTTCAGCTCTAGGACTACAAAAAAGGGGTGAAAGGGCCGGGGACAAATGTCGCGACCCCGCAACAGGGCGATGGAAGGCAGAGGATGTGAGACGGGGCTTCGCCGGAGCTACTCTCTGGTGAACTACAGACCAAAGTGATTGGGCGATCAAAGGTGGGTATTAAAAAGGGAAATTAACCTAAGGATACATCTAAGTTTGTCAAGCAATAAAAGGGAAAGAAATCGACTCGACTGGTCGGGAATTAGGAGTGAAGGACCTCACGGCGGGGCTCGCCGGAGATGGGTGGATCCACTCAAAAGCCATCTCATCGATCAACATGATGGCGTGAGGAAGGAGATATCACATCCTTCTCTCTTTCTAGCACATTAGGAGGAGAGGACAATGGACAAAGAGAGTTCAAAAGTGGAAGGAAGGTTGGAGGGGTTTTTGAATAGGTGAAGGAAGCAACTCCAAGAACGAGGTGGAACGACTGCAGCCCAAGAAAATACTGGGCATGAATTACCAATATACGAGGCGGAAAAATGCAGAAGGACTCGACATCAAAAGATGCAAGGGCAAGCCTCGAAAAATCCACGAAGTTGAGCAAAAATGAGGCTCTGACGAAATGGCAGGCGCAGGTCCGAGAGTTGACCGTGGGTCAACTCTCTGACCCTCCTGGTTGGTCCACGTGGACCAACCAGGAAAAAGCCTGGAGAAAAGAATTGGAAATGAAATTAAAAATAATGAATGATTTAAATAATTTTAGATTATAAAATGAAAATTAATTCTTATTTTTTTAATATAATGATTTTTATTTATTTTTAGAGGTTTAAAAATATAAGTTACCTTTTAAGGTCTATATAGGTATATTCATTTATATATTTTAATGTTTTATTTTTGTTTTGTATATTTTATTTTATTAAATTTATTTATTAATTTATATATTTATAACCTATTTTTTATAAACTTAAATATATTTTTATTTTATTTTTCTGATAATATGTACAATTAAATAAATAGATGTATAATCTATATTGGTATAAATATTGGTAATTCATCTATGTATTTGAATAAGTATTTTGTTTTTTATGTCTTCTTAATGTTTTTATTCATGTTTTAGTATGTATATATATTATAAATAATATTTAAAAAATTACAAAATATAGAGTTATAAAAATAAAGAATAATATATAAAATGAATATTTTAACTGGTATGAGTATACAATAGGGGTCCAAAACCTAACCTTCAAACTGTAACTCTAAAAAAATGAAACCACCTTCATTAAATAGCTTATTAAAAGTTATATACAATTAAAGGTTATTTTGATGTGTTTTGAATTTTTATCTGAGAGATATGGGTCTGGAAAGTTGGGATTATGGAAATTTATTCAGACTATATTTTGTACACTGCATATTATTTTTATATGGAATTAATTTTGTATTTTTATATATTTAATTATATCCAAATTTCATGCACAAAGTTTATTTATTTGAGGTATAAAAAGTGGAACTAAAAATAGGTCTCAAAATGAATAAGAAATGAATTAAATAAAAGAGATTTTTATTGTATTTTGGCCCTTATCTCCCTACTTTATTCCTTATCAACCTAGTCATCAAGATGCCTAGGTCTTGGGGTTTCGGGTCATAAAATATTTGCACTATTTTATTCTTTTTCTTTTTCTTTTCTTTATTCTATAATTTTGGCTTTAAAAACCGCTTTTTATACACAATATACACAATGATGCCTAGGTCTCGTGGTTTCGAGTCATAAAATATTTGCACTATTTTATTCTTTTTCTTTTTCTTTTCTTTATTCTATAATTTTGTCTTTAAAAACCTCTTTTTATACACAATATACACAACGATGCATGAACGATAAAATGCATGAATTAAGACTATTTACATGCATTTATTAGGGTTTTTAAGGCCAAAATGATTGAATAAAGATGATGAAACAGAGATTCATCATCCCCCCATACTTGCCTTTACTAGTCCCTAGCAAACACTTATGCAATACATGCAAAAAAGAAAAATAAAGAAAAGAAAAAGAAGAAAATTGGATTTAATTTAATGATCAAACTTGTCTTCACAAAATCAAAGTTTGGAGATTAAGTTGACATTTTAGTACGCGCGAAACCTTAACGAGAACTGGATTTGAAATCCAACAGCCTTCGAGAATCTCAAAACTCTGCTTAATTCCTCAATAGCCAGGTCAGAATACTTCAATTCGTACGCAAACCCTTATGGTTATGAATCTTACTCATACAATGTAAGTGATGGTGGCTCTCCCCAACTGAAATGACAAAGAAACTGACTTCTCTAGCATGACAACCCAATGATTACCCAATCCAGTAACTTATTCCTTGAGGAGCAGGGTATTCCCTTCTAAGTTCAAGTGACAACCAGCTCAAGAGGAGGGGGTGAAGAGAAGAATGGACGGTAGCCAGTGTAGCTGCCTATCGTAGGCTGCAAGACAAATGCATTTAAGTCATCCATATACAGGCTCACATAATTTGACTTTGAATCTCAAGCTTGCTTATTGACTTTACAAATATATACACTCCGGCAGACATTTTATTTTTGTACATGCCCGTCCACTTTTTTTGGAGTTTGCTTTTTTTTTCTTTTTTTTTTGAAATACTATTTACAGAAGCATTTACATAAGGAGTTTTTCCTCTTGATCAACTAGACTTTCCCTCTTTTGAAGCTTTATCGCAATCCACACTCTCCTGTCCTCAAAACTCATCATCACCGAACGGGTTGGGGTGCACTTCCCTCCCAAGAGGAGGACAAATGTTTCCACTTGTCCATGTCTCATACCGACAAATCCAACCCCCTAACCATTCCAGCTGAGTTGAGCCAAGTGAAAGGTGCAAGTGTCCAAGTTAGGTCATTATTGACAAGAGTCGTGCGTATGCTCCGAAATACTCTACTTAGGCAGTAAGAATCCATTAAACCGAGTCTCATGATCCTCAAAGACTTTAGTCAACTAGACCTGAAGTACCTCAATTCTAGTTCATATAAGGTTCCAGTTAATTAGGTAGATTTAAGGTCTAACCAAGCTCCAATCTTTGGATTTTACTTAGACTTGTTCAACTATCAAACTCAATCCGAAAAATGCTAATGCTATGCAAATGTTATGCAGGAAATATTTTTGTGATGCAATTTTCAAAGTTTTAAAGTTTTTATGGATTTTTGAAAAAGATTATTCATATGCATTTTTTAGGTTTTTCAAAAAGATTTTTCAAATGTTTTTGGTATTTTTAATTTTGAAAATGTTTTTGGGATTTTTTAAAACAAAAAGTTTTGGCCAAAAACTAGGTATAAATATTTACACAGGAATGCATCTTATATTTACAAGAAGTAGATTTTTAGGGATTTACAATGGATAAGTGCTCAGTTTTATAGGTATATATATAATGAATTTTAATGTGATGCATATATTCCTCAAACTTATTTGAAAAAGGTTTTTTTTCAAATAATTTTGGAAAACTATAGTCCAAAATATTTTATACAAGCACTTTTTACAAACATGTACACACATTTGAAAATAATTTTGAAAAGGTTTTCCAAAAAGTATATATAGAGTTTTCAAATATTTTTGCAACTATTTTTCAAACCATTTGCAAATCGTTTTTCAAACAATTTTATTTTACACAAAGAAAATAATTTTTTTAAACAAAAAATGTTTATACAAAGGTTGAAAACATGTAACAAAACGTTTCCAAATAGTTTTCAAAAGATTTTTCAAAAGTATTTTCAAACTATTTTTCAAACATTTTGCAAAAAATATTTTCATAATCAATAAATACAAAGAATTTGAGGAATAATTAATAATTTTTATTAAGGTTTTTAATGAATTTTATATGTACAATTATCCATAATTATTAGTAAAAATATGAAAATATGAGTTATGGCTAAAGTATATACGAAGTATGTGCGACCCCCTATACTTAGCTTGAGCTATGTCCTCATAGATCATAGAGAAAAGGAGAAGACATATCTCGTATTGAGTATAGGAAAGTCTAAAGATAAACGAATGAAGGAATGAATGAACGAATAAGAAGTTGACCATTCCCCCTATACTTAAGATCAAATATTCTTAAGTATAACAGACTGTATAAAGTAGGGAGGGTCATGGGTGGGACTGAACAGATCGTACTCATACAGCTTCTCCCATACTTAGCGTAAGATATCCCTAAGTATGGAAAAGAAGAGGAGACAGTGGAGAGGATCAAAGAATGGAAGAAATTGGGGTGCACACCCCCTATACTTAGGACGCAATACATCCTAAGTATAGAAGACTGACAAAAAGCGGCGACACCTTTTTGGTAGATAAAGAAGATAGAAAAAAAACGAAGAAAAGAAGAAAAGAGATTAGAAGATGGGAAAATATATAGAAGGATGTACACATCATTCCCCCTATACTTAGGGTAAAAAAAGCCTTAATTATAGGCAACAATATGAGTAATGAAACGGAACGACGAATGAACACTCGACTCATCCACCCCCTATACTTAGGACAAAGTACATCCTAAGTAAGGCACACACGAGAATGGGGTGGATGAGTAAAATGGGAGAGGGAGGGAGGTACACCAAAGCGAATATACAACAAAGTGGATGTACAAATGATCAAGAAGTTGAAAGCGAACCTTCTTGCAAGATCGCTGAGGGATAGATCTGGTATGGTGCAGGTTGACGTCGGGTTCCTCAGATGACACAAACCTATAAGGGTCGACGGGGTGTAGGTCCTCAGTGGCCCTAGTGTGTGAAGGTACATATGAGTGGGTGGAAGAAGCATGACTAGGTCCGGCCTTGGGAGTCTCGCTGATATCAAAGTGGAATGGGAAGAACTCATCATTATCGAAAGAAGTGTAATCTGTGTCATCCTCTGAGGTCTCATCTAGGTCAAAACAAAAAGGAACGAACTCATCAGTGGAAGTATTCGAACTATGTTCATCCTCTACAATCTCAACTGGATCATATTTTTCATCAAAAGGCATGAATTCCTGGATAAAAGCAAAAAGATCAAATTAAGCCTTGGTCTCATCGATATCTGCCCTCCGCGCAATGGTGTCTATCATGTAAATCCCGTGGATGTCATCAACACAACGCCAACCACATGAAGCGAAAACTCCAAGGTCTATGCTTTTTGAGTCTTTCTCATTGGAAAGGAATTCTCGGGTCTCATCATTGGTCATAAAGAAAGTCCCTCTGATATCCGCATATAGATCATAGGCCTCAGGGTCAGCCAGAATAGATGTAGTCACATCAGGTGCAGGTCTCTGATCGGCAGTGGGTGTAGTGATGATCACCTCGCTCACGTCAATAGGGTGGAAGCGAATCTCTTTTGATCCATAATCAATAACGACCCTCGTAGAGGGAGGAATGGTCGTCCCAAGATGATTGGAGAGTTCTCCCCTGTGGAGGTCTCCATGGGAAATGCAATAAAATAAACATTGTAGCTCGTGCCCTGAATCGATAGACGACGTTTTCAAGAATACCCTTTTCCTCTTAATAGATCCATCAGCAAGCTGAACTATCATACTGGTCTTCTTGAGAGGCCCTAAGTGAAGAGTGTACCGGCGAGAAGGGTAATATGCTAATCGAAGCATCGCCATCGAGGAGAGTGTGATCGCTAGTGAAGTCAGAGATGGTGCATCTAATGAAAGGTGTGGCACTGTTCTTTTTCCTAGGAATGGGATGGTGTGTGATGGTGTGGGCAGTGACCATCGTAAAGATATGACACTCAGATCTGCTCCTCCGCTTTCTCTTCTGGGGAAGAGGAGCAGATAAGTCGGTCATGGCCTACTGAAGTGGCGCACAGATGATCTCATGAATGGTGGCCACCACTTCGGGTTCATTCAACATTTTTTTGAATTTTTGGACCTCCTCCATACAAGGGAGGAAATCGGAATCAGCATATACACGAAGAATGCCAAGAGCAGTCTGTACAATGACAACCTCGGGGACAAAGGTGGGACAAGATGTGAGTGGATGTGTGGTCAAATGGTCTGGAAAATGGAACCTTTTCTCAAAATATGAATCAACCAAAGGTCTCCTGAGATCTTTTTTGATTTTTTTTTCATTTTTTTTGTATTTTGGGCGATTGCAAGCTCTCATGGAAATCCTCAATCACGTCCAAATCGTCAGGTCGTGAAGCATCAATGTGTCTCTTATTTAGGCTAGTAAGGTTGTCAATCCTCGAATTCATATGATCCATGAACTAGATCCAATGCTAATGACTCAGAATGGAACCGAAGTGTCCGGTTTTGGAGTCTCCTCGGTGCCCACCACAATGGGTCTTGCAAATGCTGTATGGAGAACTCTCGCAGCGTGATGGTTCCGAGACTAAGTGAGAAACAATTCAAAATTTGACTAAGTCCAAACGTCACTATAGGCACATGCAAATATATTAGGTGTTTGGCCTTAACCTATCGCAAGTAACCCTAAAACTAAGGGCTCAATCACACAAAGTAAGGAAAACAAAAACGAAAAAACATGCGATGAAAACACGAAAAAACCACGGTGAGACCCAAGTGAACAATCACTTGGAAATTGGGCCCGAAAGTCCAAAGGTCATGATACTTGTGTTATTACAATAATAGAGTATCTCTCTCTCACTTAAATTACACAAGTAAATCCAATAAAATGAATGGAGCTAATTCTGCAAAATTTCTCTAAAACTTCTTTGATATAGGTTGGTAGGTAGAAGCTGACCTCACGTGAGTGCGTGTGCTACTAGGGTAGAGTGCCTCCCTCGATCCGCGGTACCTCGCACAAAGTCAACAAAGAGATGGGTTAGACAACTCAACAAGATATATCAAATAAATGAGAAAATGATGAATCAAAAAAATATAGAAAAATATTATCGCAATCAATCAAGAATCCCGATCTAAATGTTGTTGATCCCCGACGATAGTGCCATTTGTTGAATAGAATTTTGTGGAGGTCGTGTCAATTCACGAGGCGAATCAACAATTGTTGAGTTGACCTCACAGGAAACCAAGATTCAAACAACAATTAGCCCACAACAAAGATCAAACAATGAAAAGTAATATGTGGAGTTAAAATTTATTATAACTCTACAACAAGGATGTGTATTGGTGCAAGTATGTAGAGGTCGAACACAGGGAACAAGAGGTAGACTGGGACAATGGATGCTAAAAAATGACTATAATGTATTTGTCTATATGTGCTAGTTTTTGTGAGTTTTTAATTTTATATTTTTAATTTGAGTTTTTATTTTATTTTTTATATTTGATTTTTAATTTTTTGATTTTGTATTTTCTTTTTATATTTATATTTTTATATTTTCTTTTTTAAAAGGATATAAACCTATATAGAGTATATATATACAAGAGAGATAAGAGAGATATAATATATACAAAAATAAGAAAAATACAGGAAATAACATATTTTTAGGCTTTTTATATTTTTCTTATGTTTTTGTATTTTTCTGTATTTTCGCTAATTTTTTGGTATTTTAAAGTTGAAAATACTCAAAACATTGAATAAAGTATATATCCGAAATTAAAATGGAGATGAAAATTATAAAATAGAGTCGAAAATTCTCAAATTAATTTTTATATAAAGAGAATAATACAAAGAAAATTCAGAAATAGAAATTATATTTTTGTGATTTTTTATAGTTTTATAAGGTTTTAGGTGTTTTGCAAATTTTATGAGTTTTCTTTTATATTTTTAGTGATTTTTGGTCTGGAGTTGTAAATCACTTAAATAAGTACAAATTTATTTTTTTTAGAATTTTTCAAAAAGGTTTTATAATTTTTATGGATTTTCTAATGCAAACAACGATGAAAATGTTTGTTTTTGATTTTTTTTATAAATAATAAAATGCTTCAAAAATGCAATCTAAAATTATGACATGAAAATGCCATGCAACAGAAACTTATGACTATTCTTGGGGATTTTTTCGATTTTATAGATGCATGAAATAAATACAATGAACAAAGAGAAACTACACTACTGGTATGGGTATATATGTAAATAGATAACAGTCCGAGGGCCAAAGTGTAAATTTCATAGAATTTTATAGCGCAAGCAACAAGTTCATGAACCAAATACAAAAAGATGAAGCTACAAACCCTTCCCGGCAATATTGCCAAAATCACGTGCCAGAACACGCGCTCCCCAGGTAGGGACCAAACTACAATTTATACAAAACCAGGGGACTTGATAGCAAAATATCCAAAAAGTTATAACTGCGTTAAAAAGTTGTTGGACTTAATACAAATAACCAAATGGCCGAGGGCCCTTCTACAAAAATAGCCACGTACCTCACACGCATAGGAATGTGAGGTGATGTGGCTAGGACCTTTTAGCAAATGTCACAAGTTCTAGGGTTTTGATGCAAAATTTACAAAAGTATAACACGATCGAGGAAAGATTAAGCAGTGATACATAAATTACAAAAATTATTGGGTCGAAATGCAAAATACCCAGCTACGACGCGATCGAACAGTCGACGCATGTTCACTTATCCACGTGTCATCTCGAGGCACACCAATACCGCTTCGCGATCCTACGGCTAAGATCAGATGGTCCTGGAAGATCCGACGGTCGATGTTGGGGCTGATCTAATAGTAGATGTGCATTTGGGAAATTCAGCCTGATCGAACAATGGAAGAGGCAGGAGGAGGAACCAAGAAGAACTCTGGCGAGGCAAAGTTCCACCGGCCAACTCGCATCTCTCCGTCGGTCTATGATGCTTCAAAATGGCCAAAGAAGCTCATGGGATGGTGCTCTTGGTGCTGGTGGCCCCAGGAATGCCCGGTGGTGGCCGGAGTGAAGCACAAGGTAGCCGGAGCGAGGAAGCTCCAGGTACCTGCAAATGGGGTACCAATTGACATTTCAGCTCCAGGACCTGCAAAAAAGAGTGAAAGGGCTGGTGACAAATGCCACGACCCCGCAACGGGGCAATGGAAGGCGAAGGATGTGAGATGGGGTTTCGCTGGAGCTACTCTCTGGTGAACTACGAACCAAAGTGATTGGGCGATCAATGGCGGATATTAAAAAGGGAAATTAAACCTAAGGATACGTCTAAGCTAGTCAAGCAATAAAAGGGAAAGAAATTGACTCAACTGGCCGGGAACCAGGAGTGAAGGACCTCACGGCGGGGCTCACCAGAGTTGGGTGGATCCACTCAAAAACTGTTTCGATCAACCTGATGGCGTGAGGAAGGAGCTGTCACCTCCTTCTCTCTTTCTAGCGCAATAGGAGGAGAGGACAACAGCCAAAGAGGGTTAAAAAATGGAAGAAAGGTTGGAGGGGTTTTTGAATAGGTGAATGAAGCGACTCCAAGAATGAGGTGGAACGACTCGATCACTGGTTCGCAGCCCAAGAAAAGACTTGGGTGTGAATCACCAATATACGAGGCGAAAAAATGCAGAAGGACTTGACATCAAAAGATGCAAGGGCATGCCTCAAAAAATCCGTGAAGTTGAGAAAAAACGAGGCTCTGACGAAATTGCAGGCAGGGGTCAGAGAGTTGATCGCGAGTCAACTCTCCGACCATCCTAGTTGGTCCACGTGGACCAACCAGGAAAAAGCTGGGAGAAAAGAATTGGAAATTAAATTAAAAATAATCAATGGTTTAATTAATTTTATAGTGTTAAATGAAAATCATTTCTTATTTTTTGAAGTATTTTATAATTATTTTTATTTATTTTTTAGAGGTTTAAAAATATAAGTTACATTTTAAGGGCCATATAGGTATATTCATATATATATATATTTTAATATTTTATTTTTGTTTTGTATGTTTAATTCTATTAATTTTGTTTATTATTTTATATATTTATAACTTATTTTTTATAAACTTAAATATATTTTTATTTTATTTTTCTGAAGTAATCTGTATAACTAAATAAATAGATGTACAATCTATATAGGTATAAATATTGGTAATTCATCTATGTATTTAATACAAGTATTTTATTTTTTATGTTTTCTTAATGTTTTTATTCCTGTTTTAATATGTACATATATTATAAATAATATTTACAACAATATAAAAATATTGAATTTTAAAAATAATGAATAATAAATAAAATTAATATTTTAATCAATATAAGTATACAATAGGGGTCCAAAACCTAACTTTCAAACCGTAATAAAAAATATGAAACCACCTTCATTAAATAGATTATTAAAAGTTATATACAATTAAGGTGATTTTGATACATTTTGAGTTTTTATTTAGAGATATGGGCCTGGGAAGTTGGGTGTATGGAAACTTATTCAGAGTATATTTTGTACACTATATATTATTTTTGTTTGAAATCAATTTTTATTTTTTTATATTTAATTATCTCCAACTTTGATGTACAAAGTTTCTTTATTTGAGGTATAGAAGTGGAACTAAAAATAGGTCCCAAAATGAATAACAAATGACTTGAATAAAAGGGATTTTTATTGTATTTTGGCCCTTATCTCTCCCTACTTTATTCGTTGTCGACCTACCCATCGAGATGCCTAGGTCTCGGGGTTTCGGGTCATAAAATATTTGCAATATTTTTTTTCTTTTCTTTTCTTTATTATATAATTTTTCTTTAAAATTTTTTTATAGACAATGATGCATGAATGATAAAATGCATGATTTTAAGCCAATTTACACACATTTACTAGGATTTTTAAGGATAAAATGATAGAATAAAGATGTGAAACGGAGATTCATCAATAAGTTTTTACAAAAGTTATATAAAGGCAATCCCATCATTTTATCAATTTTCCGAATGTTTCTTCATTTTTTTGCAGGCATTCCTTGATCGATACGCATTATCATGTAGGCACAATATCTCTTGAATTTCGATTGATTTTGTTACCCAATTTTTTACCTTTCTTCTGGAGAAACTAGAGTGTTGAATCATATAGTCTTGATTGTATTTTTTGAGATTATTTAAATGGCATTTGTTTCTTATCTACATTAGTTAATCTTAATTTATATTTGATCGTTAGATTAGATTGATATGTTGTCACCCTCTATATTCGATGACCATGTCCATTATTTCAATATAATGAAATTGATATTGATATTTTAGTTAATTATGCAGTATTATATATTTAGTGAGAAAAAAATGAAATATCATTAATTTTACCACATGTACAATTGTTATAAAAAAGATAATTATTTACCATTAATCATTATTTAATAAATGATTTTCTTATTTTTATATCTTACAATAATAATATCCTCATCATATATCAGTGTTTGTTGATCTTCGACATGTCATAATCAATTATCCTTGTTATTCATTGTTTTTTGTTCAATCATTCTTCTTATATGTTCATATATCATTAACTTCCACAGAGCATTTTTTACTTAAAATCACAATTAATGACAAAAAACACCACCAGTTCTTCCTGTATATTGATCTAATACTTGTTAATTATCTATTGTTACAAAATGTCATTGAGCCTTAAAGCTAATGATCAATACTATGCAACAAACAAATATTTCGTAAAACACATAACATGTATCAAATATAAAAATTTCACAACATTAAGTAATAAAAGGCATTGTTCTGGGTGCTCTTTATAAATACAAACTACTCAATAATGTTTCACAAAAGTAAATAACAATACACGTTTTCCCCTCTAAAAATATTCAAAATATTTCTTCATTAAAAAACCAACATCTACTACCCATAAGTTACCGAACATATGCATTATCTAGTAGATTCTGCTTGTGTATTGGTCTAATACTTATTAATTGTCTCTTGTCACAATATTTCATTGATTTCTAAAGGTAATGATCAGTAATCAAGTTATCCTTCTTCAATAAAGCTAATTTTTCAAGTTACCATAGTAATATCCGTATAATGAATTCAGCTAATCTGGAGCAGAGCATTATACAATAAACAAATATTTCATAAAACACATAACATGTATAAAATATGAAAACTCCATAACATTAAGTAAGTAATAAAAGGCATTGTTTTAGGAGATGTTTCTAAGTACATACTACTCCATAATGTTTCTCAAAAGTAAAGTTACTGAACATATGCATTATCCACACGTTAACAGAGTACATGATATGTCTGCCTTGAACCTTGGATATCATCGTAGTTGAAATCCAAAGCTCTTCCTTCGCACAAGTACTCCAACGTTTTTGTGGTGTAAACTCTGCACTCCAAACTATTAGGAGGCTTTTGTGGACTATCAATAACATCTACTATCTCCCGGTCATACATTGTTTCATCCACCAAACTCATTTCGAAAGTACACGCACATTTAGTGATGTTAAAATAAAATTTACGTTATAAAAAACTACATATAAATTTTTAACGTATACGATAAGCGTCATGTTTAATGATACCCATTTTTGTGCATGTTTCTTATGAAGTCTTGATCCTCTCATTGAACTTTATGCATAAAATTTTCTTGCCATGAAGTCTGTAACCAAAAGATGCTAGTGATTCTTCGTATGAATTACACTAAAAACCTTTACCAATCCCATGAGCCTTGCATCTTCCATTTCAAAATGATTGTGGAACCGCTTCATCTCCCATTCTGTTGCTCTGTCAACAATATTTATAAAATATTGCTGCATTTAAATGATCTTAGTTATGTAAATTTCTTTAGAGAATCATATATGGTATTTTTTCTAACCATCTTGTAGACATGTGTGAAAAGAAATGCGATTGTGTCACTGACGAATATCCATTTCGTCACCTTCATTCTATCATTTTGGCCTCGAAAACCCTAGCTAATGCATGTAAATAGCATTATTTTATACATAATAACATTTATTATTTATTCCATTTATTTTATATAAAATTATTTTCAACGCTAAAATTATAGAATAAAGGAAATAAAATAAAAAGAATAAAATGTCAAAGGTATTTTAAGAACCTAAACCTCGAGATCAAGTCAAGAATTGATTTGGTCGATAAGGAATAAAGTAGGGAGATATAACGGCCAAATACACAATAACAACCATCTTATTTATTCATCAATAAATCCTTTTTGACACCTATTTTGTTCTTTATTATTTTTTCATCAAATCAATGAATTTTGTACACAAAAGTGTAGATAATAATACATAAAAATATAAAATTGAGTTTACATAAAATAATATATAGTGTACAACTTATACTCAAAATATTAATCCAAAATCCCAACTTCTCAGACCCATATCTCCTAATAAAAACCAAAACATATCAAAATCACTTTTAATTTTTAATACATTTTAGTAACCTATTTAACGAAGGTGGTTTCATAATTTTTTGGAGTTCAAATGTGGATGGTAGGTTTTGGACCCCTATTGTATAGTGTGTAAAATATTCGTTTTATTTATTATTTATTATTTTTACAATTTCATATTTTTACAATTTTGTAAACATTATTTACAATACATGTACATATTAAGAATATAATAAAACTACAAAGAAAGCAATGGAAAAAATAAGTATATCAAATATATAGATGAATTATATATTTTTATACCTGTATATAAATAAAGTTGAAATTCATTCTTTTGTTATTTTGTATTTTTATACTCTTGTAAATATTATTTATATTCCTTTAAATATATATAAATAATAAAATTAAATAAAATAATTTCAATAAATAATTTAGCTAAACACATTTATGAAACACTTGTATTTATACCTATATTATATCTATCCTTATTTATTTAAGTATACATATAAAATCATAAAAATACAATAAAAATATATTTTGTTCATAAAAATAATTTATAAATATATAACTTAAGATAATGAAACAATAAAATTTAAAATATAAAATAAAAATAAAATCCACAAAATATAGGTGTATAAATAAAACCCTAGGTCGAGTCTTCCATTCTTGATCCTTCTTTGAGCCTTGAATCCCCTCATGGTGTGTGCGTATGTGTTCTTGGTGACACATGGAGCATCCCCTAGCTTTGAGCATGCAATTTGGGTGAGGCAGAGTGATCCGCTGTGGTTCTTCAGCCACCCTTCTCCCTGCTTCATCACATGTATAAAAGCTACACAATCTTTACATTTCTGGATAGTTTTTCAATCCATGATTTTAATTCCGTATTTAGTGTAGCCTTTAATTAGGTAGGTTTAGTTGTAGCTCAAATCTTTGGTTCGTCGGAGCCGTTAGGGTTTGGGCATTTCATTGTGCTCTATGCCCGTTATGACCCTCGTAACATGGTCATCTCATTCCCTATTGTGTTCTACATCGAACCCATCTCGTTGCCCAACTTAAATGAGTCTCAATAAACAAATCCCTTTTCCATCTCCGTCGCTTGCCAAAGTATGTCCATCCCGCCTCATCTCATCGTGATTCTCAGTAATAACAACCCATGATCCTTTCCCCTTTACCTAAGGTGCGTTTGCACGTTTTGTAGGGCCTGGGAGGGGCATCTAAGCCCCTTCAAACCCCAATAACTCGGCTCCATGCTCTAGGACCCATCCATTGTATCCCGAACCATTTTAAGTCATCTCCCAGTTGTGGAAAGACCATCCGATCATGGAGAGAATCTCAGTAGCCCAGGAGGAGGTCAAAACTTGGAGGAGGATTAATTCAAAGCACCCCAAGAAAGAGTTCTTGGGGTGTTCTTCCAGGACCCCCATATTGTTCAATCAAGATCATCCCCCTAGATGCTGCAGCTAGCGTTGGATCATGACCCCTCCATCGTCAGATTTAGGGCCGGATCGAATCCCACACATAGATTAACGAAGCAGTATCAACCCTTCTGGGTAGTTGATTGCTTAAGTGGCACACATCCAACCGTTCTTGGCGTGCTAGCAAGGGCTAAATTGCATACATTCCCCCACTAATTTTTGTATTTATCTAGTAGTCATGTAAATGAAATAGGCGGTGTAAATAAATTAGAAATTTTGCAGATGAAACCTTGAATTTGTTGTAACTTGCAAATGGGTCCAGTCACGTGCGACCCCACGTAAGGTGGTGAAATTTCATGTAGGACCTTGATGATTTTTGTATTTGTATCTAGTCCCATAAAATTTCACATACGTCATATATTTATGGGAAAATTGCACATGTGCCTTGGTCTTTTTTTAATTGCAACTATGCCATTCCTTGTTCATGTATTTTTGGTGCTTGAATTTCATTTATTTAAAATGGCATCCGTGCTTCATAACTAGGATTTTGCCGAACTCTTGTCCATCCACAAGGCGGATCGACAATCGTCGAATCGACCTCAGAGAAAACCCCAATTAATCAACAATTAACCCACAACATATATAAACAGTGAAAAGTAAAATATGTGGAGTTAAAATTTATTACTACTCTACAACAAAGGTGCGTATAAGTGTAAGTATTGTGTAGAGGATGAATACAAGGAACAAAAAGAATAAATTATACAATCAGATGCAAGAATGCGATGTTTGAGCTTCCTTGTATATTTTTTATTGTTTTTGTGGATTTTAATTTTATATATTTATTTATTTATTGTTTATATATTTTTAGGGATTTTAATTTTCTTATTTTTGTTTTCTTTTTATATATTTTTATTTTTATATTTCCTTTTGTTTTAAATAAGTAATATAGAATATAGAAGACTATATACACAATATAGAGTAGGATAATTATAAATACAGCTAAAAATAGTTAAAATACAGAAAATAAAGTGTTTTTGGGTTTAAAATTTTTTTAATATTTTTTAAGGATTTTTTTTTCTAATTTTTATGGATTTCTAAAGTCAAAAATATCCCAAATTAGGGACTTAATAAATAGTCTGAAATCGAAATGAAGATAAAAAGTCCAAAATTCTTCAAATCAATTTTTGATAGATAAATAATAATATAATGAAATTCAGAGAAAAACATATATTTTTGGGTTTTCTTTATAAATTTTTAATCTTTTCATACAGAATTTTGGAGCTTTTTTACTTTTATGTACTTTCCTTTTCTATTTTTAGTGTTTTTGGTTTTTGGAGTTGCAAAATAAATAAATAAAGAATATATATTGGAAATTTTCAAAAAACTTTTATATTTTTTGATATTTTCTAGGCTAAACGAGGGCTATTTGTGCTATTTTTTATTTTTAGTAAATACTAAAATGTCCTAAATGATAAAAATAAAATTATGACGTGGAAGTGTGTGCATTAGGAACCTACTTCTATTTTATGATGAATTTTGAAGCATGATACTATATTTAATAAATGGAGTAAACATACAAAAAATCAATGGCTAGCAGGGATGTAATTGCAAATAAAAAGAAAACGTAAGGTCTAAGATATAATTTATCCAAACAAATAACGTTGGAATGAATATTTAATGGACCAAAATAAAATACAAGAAGTTACGAGGGCCTGCCTATAAGATGCCCACCTCACGTGGGACCGCATGTGAGGTGAGCTGGCATGGACTATATTGTAAATAAAAATAGTTTAGGAGTTTTTTTTTGCAATTTTTACAAAAAATAATTAAAAGTAGATGAAAGTTTCTTGATTAATTATTTAATAAAAAATTTAGTTGCGTAAGAAATGCAAAATACCCAAAAATGTACTTAGATGGACAGCTCAATCGACCTCACTAATCCATGTGTCGTCTCCACAAGTCACAGTGTTGGTTCGCCGATATGTGTCCAGGATTAGATCTCATGGGAGAGTTGAATGGTGTATGTTTTGATATAATTTGAGGGCAGTTGTAGCGTGTGACGAACAGGGGAGGACCAGACAATTCTCGACGATGGTGGAAGAATAGTGAAGGAATGTTTGGATTTGATGTAGTGCCTCCCTCCATACTCCACCATCACTACAAAAGGTCCAAAAAGGCTCATGGAGTCTTCATTTATCAGTTGGAGGTCAAAATAGGCTGGGGGCCGCTAGAGCTCTCCAACGAGGTTGGAGTAGCCGAGAAGGTCCAGGTATCTCCAATGAGGGAAAAAATACCCCGTCAGCTGTTCTTTGGAGTCCAAACCTACATAGGAAGCAAAGCAAAGTCAAGGGAAAATTGCCTTAATCGTCAAAGGGACGAACAAAAGTGAAAGGAGGTCGAGACGATGGTTGCTCCAGTGAGGCGAGGAAGAGGAGCACTAGGATTTGATCTGGGGGAGATCGGTTGATCTGGAATGGTGCAAGACGTAGGGAAGCGAGAGGGAAAGGTTTTGGAGGTGGTAGGCAGGTTGGACACAATCGAGAATGTTCCGGTGTGGTTCACCGGAATGGAGCTTCGACGAACTACACGAATGGTTTCTAACACTAATATGAGTAATCAAACACCAAAATAAATGCAGAAACTAAATCCTACGACTAAAACTAACCTACAAATGGTAAAAGGAATTTTTTTCAGCTGCCTGAGCCGCAAGGTCGGACCTCGACGGCAGCGATCCACCGGAGATGGTGGAATCAGCCTCAGCGTTGCTTGACTTCGTCTCGAAAGAGCTGGAGAGGGACATGTCACATCCCTCGATCCATAACTCACAGGGAGAGGGCCAAATCACACCCAAAGGGGATTCGAAAACTGGAAGGAAGATCGAGGGGGTCTCTTGTACAGGTGAGGAAGTGGGTGTGAAGATCGAGGTCAAACGACCACAACAGCGGATCATCCTTGAAGCATCGAGCTTGCGTGAAAGAGCTGGCATCGAGGGAAAAATGGAAGAGGAATCTTCCCAAAATAATGCATGATTCGGGCCGCAAAAATTAAAGAACAAGGGGTCAAACATAAGGTTGTTAGACCTACAAGACGAGGACAGGCAGTTGACCAAAGTTAACCGGTGTCTCAACCTGGTTGGTCCACGTGGACCAACCAAGAAAAATCATCCTGAAATTATTTAGAAAATGAATAATAAATAATAAACCATTTCAAAAAATAAATTTATAAAATAAAAAACATTTTTTATTTTCTATATTATTTTATTATGATTTTTGTTTATTTTTTAAGGTTATTATTTATAAGTTCATTTTATGGTTTTGTTTATTGGTATATTTACCTATGTTTAGGTATCTTATTTTTTGTTTTTGACTTTATTATATCATTATATTTTTTATATATTTATAACTTATTTTTATATACATAAATATATTTATTATATTTTAATGATATAATATATACTTTTAAATAAATAGAGTTATTAAATATATAGGTATATGGGTTGTATATTCATATGTGTATTTAGTATATATATTTTATTTATATATTTTATTTATTGTTTTATTCTAGTTTTACTATGGATATATTATTAATAATATTTACAAAATTATAAAATATAAAAAATTGAAATATAAAATAATAAATAATAATAAACTGAATGTTTTATTCGAGTAAACTATACAATACCAGTCCAAAACCTAACTTTCACACCTTAACTCCAAAAAATATGAAACCACATTCAATAAAACAGCTTACTAAAGTTATATACAATTAAAGCGATTTTGATGCATTTTGAGTTTTTATTTGGGAGATATGTGTCTGTGAAGTTGAGATTTTGGTTTTTTAGAGTATAAAATATACATTGTATATTATTTTTGTATGAAATCTATTTTGTATTTTTCTATAAATTATTATATACAAATTTCTTTATTTGAGGTATAAAAGATAGAAAATAAAATAGGTCCCAAAAGTGAATAAATGATGAATAAAAGGATGGAATTTTTAATCTCTCTTTGGCACTTATCTCCCCTACTTTATTCCTTGTCGACCAAATCAATTCTTGACTTGGTCTCAGAGTTTAGGGTCCTAAAATACCTCTGGAATTTTATTCTTTTATTCTTTTTTATTTATAAATTTGGCATTAAAAATAATATATTATACAATATTTTTACAACAAAGAATGAATGTTAATTTATCTATATAAATTCTATTGACATGCATTAGATAGGATTTTTAAGGCCAAAATGATAGAATAAAGTTGATGAAATCGCAATTCACCACCCCCTTATACTTGCCTTTGCTAGTCCCTAGCAATCACTTATGTAATAAGTGCTGAAATAAAAATAGAAAAAGGAAAATAAAATGGATTGAATTTAATTCTCAAACTTTTCTTCACAAAATCAAAGTTTGGAGCTCAAGTCAAGCCTTTAGAATTTTAGTGTAGTCGGAACCTTATTGAGAATCAGATTTGAAATACAACAGCCTTCGAGAGTCCTAAAACTCTGCTCAAGTCTCCTCAATTGCCAGGCCAGAATATTTCAACTCATACATAATCCCTTATGACTACGAATCTCACTTGTACAATGTATGTGATAGTGGCTCCCCTCAACTGAAATGACAAAGAGATTGACTTCACTAGTATGCCAACCCAATGATTCCTCAATCCAGCAATACTCCTTCATTAAGGAGCGAGTATTCACTTCTAAGTTCAAGAGACAACCATTTCGAGAGGAGGGGGTGAAGAGAAGAATGGATGGTAGCTAGTGTGGCTACCTATTATGGGATTCTCGACCAGTATAGCCAAGTCATCCAGCTGTAGGCTCACATGATATTACTTTGAAGTTCAAGCTTCCTTAATGACTATTCTAATATGCACACTCCGGCATGCATTTTATTTATAATCAGGCATGTCCCTTCTTTGGAGTTTTTTTGAAACTATACTGTAGCATTTACATCAGGAGTTTTTCCTCTTGAATTAGTAAACTATCCCTCTTTTGTAGCATTATTGCAACCCACATTCTCATGTCTTTAGACATCTTTTCTAATGTGTGGGTTGGTATGCACTTCCCTCCCAAGACAAGGACAAATGTTTCCACTTTGTGTGTCTCGTGCATGCAAATCCAATCCCCTCACCACTCCAACTTGGTTGAGCCAAGTTAAAGGTGCAGGTGTCCAAGTTAGGTCATTATCAACAAGAGCCGTACATGTGCTCCGAAACACTCAACTTAGGCAGTTAAGAATACATTGAACGAAGCCTTGCAATTCTCAAAGAATTAAGTCAAGCAGACCTAAAGTACCTCAATTCCATTTCCTATAAGGTTCCTGTGATTAGGTAGATTTAAGGTCCAACCAAGCTCTATTATTTGGATTTTACTTAGACTTGTTCAATTATCAAACTAAATCTGAAAATGTGAATGATATGTAAATGCTATGTACAATGCGTAAAATATTTTTTTGATGAAATTTTCGAACTTTTGAACTTTTTATGGATTTTTGGAAAAGATTTTGCAAAATTTTATGCAATTTTTGAAAAATAATTTTGCAAATGTTTTTTTGATGTTTGAAAGTAAAAGATTTTAGCTAAGAAAATAGGTAAAAATATTTACATGGTGGTGCATCTTATTATTTACAAGAGTTCGAGTTTTTAAGAATTTTACAAGGTATCTGTTAGTTAATATTATAGATATATTTATACATTTAATAAAGAATTTTGGTGTGATGTATATATTTCTCAATCTTATTTGAAAATTATTTTACAAATAATTTTGAAAATTGTAGTCTAAAATAATTTTTTACAAATAATTTTACAAACATTTGAAAATCATTTTGCAAAGGTTTTTCAAACACTATATATAGATTTTTAAAAATATTTTGTTACCATTTTCCAAACATATGCAAATAGTTTTTCAAAAGATTTTATTTCACACAAAGAAAAGAAATTTTACAAACAAAATATTTTTATAGAGGCTGAAAATATTTGACAAAACATTTTACAAATAGTTTTCAAAAGATGTTTCAAAAAGATTTTCAAATTATTTTTCAATCATTTTGCAAAAAATATTTTTATGATTTATTAATCGGTATATATAAAGAATTTTCAGACTAACACACATCTTATTATTAGTTGATTTGAATGAATTTTATTGTTTATATGTTATTTTATATAGAACTTTAGCCATATTTATTATTAAAAATATGAAAGAACGAGTTATGGCTAAAGTATATTCGTAGTATATACGCCTCCCCTATACTTAGCTTGAGCTATGTCCTCATAGATCGGAGAGAAAAGAGAAGACATAACTCGTACTAAGTAGAGAAAATCCGAAAGAATAAATGAATAAGGAATGAATAAAAGAATGAGAAATGAAATGAATGAGAAGTTAACCATCCCCCTATACTTAGTATCAAATAATCCTAAGTATTGCAGACTGTACACATGGTAGGGAGGGTCAAGGGTGGGAATGAACAAATCACACTCAGGCTGTCCCCCTATACTTAGGGTAAGATGTCCCTAAGTATAGATAAGAAGAGGAGACAATGGAGGGGATCAAAGAATGAAAGAATTCGGGGTGCACACCCTCTATACTTAGGACAAAGTACGTCCTAGTATAGCAGACTGACAAAAAGGGGTGACATCTTTTCGATAGAAAAAGAAAAATGAAAATGAAAATAAGAAATGACAGATGAAGATAGAAGAGATGAACGAAGAGAATGTGCACATCACTCCCCCTATACTTAGGGTAAAAGAGCCCAAAGTATAAACAGCGACAAGAGTGATGAAACAAAACAAAGAAAGAACACTCAACTCGTCCCCCCTATACTTAGGACAAAGTACGTCCTAAGCAAGGCACACACGAAAATAGGGTGGATGAGCGACACGATGGATGGACTGTGGAAAGGAATGCGAATATACATGAGGATGGATGTACACAGGTCAAGAAGGGAGAAGGAGAACCTTCTTGGGAGACCACTGAGGAATGGGTCTGAGAAGGTGTAAGTAGACATTGAGGTCATCAACTGACACAAATCGATCAGGCTCGACCTGGAAGGTATCCTTAGCAGTATCGAATCGAAAAGGCACGAACGGGTCGGTAGAAGTATTGTGGTAAGGTCCAGCCTTGGGTGTATTGTAGATATCAAAGTGAAAAGGCTCGAACTCATCAATGGAAGTAGTCAAGTCAAGTCTAGCCTGACAAGTCTCTCCTAGGTCAAAACAAAAGGGAATGAACTTATTTGTGGAAGTAGTAAGGTCATGTTCATCCTCTAAGGTCTCAACTGGATCATTAATATCATCAAAGGATGCAAATTCCTTTATAAAAGCAATTAGATCAAATTAGGCCACATCAATCTCTACAATATCTTATCTCTGCTCAAATGTGTCAATCTTGCAACTCCTACAGATGTCATCAACACAATGCTAATCACAGGAAGAAGAAACTCCAAGATCTATAATTTCCGAGTCTTCCTCCTTGGAGAGGAATTCTTTGGTCTCATCATTGGTCATAAAGAAAACCTCTCTGATATCATCATATAGGTCATAGGCCTCGAGGTCGGCTAACATGGGCACATTCTCGTGGGATGTAGGTGAAAGACACACCACCTGATCAGCTTCTAAATTCCTGCGAAGAATTAGAGAAAAGATTTCGCAGTCATTGTATCGACCATGTGACTTTTGTCAGAAAATATTAATTTTGATTTAATCTTCTTTTATTTTATTTATACTCCTAAACTCAAGTGTATAGAGGCTAAGAATGGGAGTACGAATTCAGAGAGGCAAACTGTTGGAAACTAGGGTTACGCTATAGAAAAACTAAGGTAAAACATTCTCCTAAATTTTTTATTTATTTTAAGGATTTTCTAAATATTTATTTACTTTTTAATGAATTTTATTTTGTTTGTGATTTTTAATTATTTTATGATTATTTATTTAATTAGAAAATGTTTGAATTTTTATTTAATTTTTATTTTTTATTTTTATGTTTTTAATTTGATTTTCTGTTTTTATGGATTTTAAAGGGATTTTAAGATTTTTATGGATTTTGATGATTTTAATGTTGAGAACAATGTTATTATTGAAAGATGTGACGTGTTTTCGATTTTTCAGGTATTAAAAGTAGCAAAATATTTTTATTTTATTTTTATTAGAAAGTAGATGAAATTATCTTTAAAATGATATGCTATGCGTTTTAGGTGATTTTTATTTATTTAGTTATGATTTTTACAAGTTTTAGAGAATTTTATATTTTTATTGATTTTAATATTTTATTTTTATATTGTTTTTAGTTTAGTGTGAACAATACTGTAAGATATACTATTGGTAATTTTTATTGAATTTTTAAAATGTTTTTTTATCTTTTTTGAGATGTTTAGAGTTTGTTAGATTTTTTAGTGTTTTCATGATTTATTTGATTAAAAAATCATTGTTTATTTTATTTTCAAAATACAATTTAATACTGTATCTAGTATATTATAGGGTGTTTTTAAGTAATTTTGTTGTATTTTTATATCTAGTATTTTATTTATTATCTATAGAGTATGCATGGGATTTATATATAGTTTTAAGGGTATATGTGCAATTTTCTAGAAATGCAGGCTCGTGAGTGTAAAAACCCAGATGCACGTGGTTACACACGTGACTACTTTGTTGCTGGACTTGTTGGAAAATGAAAATTGCTAGGGGATATTATTGCAATTTTCTCGAATAAATTTCCAGCGTCGCGCACGTGAGGTGCACGTACACTGCTCAAGGGTCGAATGGTGGGGCAACGATGCGAATCTGATCTCGACACATGGATAAACATGTTGTGTTTTATCACGGCTCGATGGAGCGTTCTCTGAGATTCTGGAGCAGAAAACGTTCTTCACCCTTATAAGCGCCACCGGTCTCCACTATGTCCGATCTTCGAAGACATAGTCTTCCAGTAGCTCGTTGTTGAAGAAGATACGCAACCTAAATGGGCGAGTGATGGTACTTGATCGCACGACCGGCGGAAAGATGCTCTCCCGGTGTTTCGTGTCTAGATGCAGCCTATAAGTTGCAGTGTTCGATCGTGCTCAGGCGGTGGAATAGCTTCTGGAAACGCGTCGCTGATCGTGCAGGAGGAAGCCGATGGTTAATGTGGAAGTCGTTCGGCTCGTCGTGCTGCAAAACACTGTGGCACTACACGATCTTATACCGTTGTTCTCCGATGCCGAAGGTGTTCTACTCAGGTGGCGTTTAGATCGAGACAACGATCCTTAGTGGGATTGCTATTCTGCGTTCACGGTGATGAGATTCCAAATTGGATTTCATGTAATGGATGTTTCTCCTGATGATACTACATCTTAGGTAACCAGGTTTGCATTTGCAACCAGGATTCGAGGGCTCTATCTTCGGTCGTATGTCATGGGTACAAACAAAAAAAAATGGATGAACCAATTTCGGGAAGGTGATAGAAGATAATCAGACTTAGACATGGAATTAGATCTCAGATGATCAGGTATTAAGAGTAAGATAGAGAAGTGGATTACATGGGGTGATATGGAGTAATGATGATGTATTGGAACAGATAATAGATTTGGATCGCGAAGGAGAATAGGGATTGGAGAATAGAACAGAGGGCTTGAGAAGAGAAGGGCGGATGATTGAGAAGAGAAAATAACGGAATCTGACCTGGATCTACGATGATAGAATGGACGAAGTAGATGATCGCCTGGGAATTGGAGCTAGGCGGCGCTTCGATATCCTTGCCTTGATGCGACGGCGCGTCGCAGAGGCTCGCCACACACACAAGTGGAATCGCCGACGTAGTGAATCTCACCGCTCACTCCTCAACCTTGCTCGACTGAGTCGGGAACGCTGTCACCGTTCGCTCTTTCTTTGGAGCTCACTGATTAGAAGTGGAAAATAGCAGATGTATATCGACTATGGAGGTTGGCGGCTATATATATAGGAGGCTAGGAGTCGGGTCACCACCAGTGGTGAGGGGAGCGCGGGAAATTAGAGGAAGTTGGAGGAGTGGCTGGCCGACGATCGTTTGTTAGGACGTTTGTCGTTGACGGAGGAGGAAGGAGGAGGGGAGGAGGAAGATTCGACGGGGAAGAAGAAAGGAATTGCGAAAGTAAGAGAGAGACGGGGAGGAGAGATAAAGGTAAATAAATTAAAAAATAAAGTTAATATATACAATTAATATTTAAATTAGATTAATTATATATAATAATTTTGTAAATAAATAAATATATTTTGATATGATTAATAACTTATTTAAGCAATAAATATAATAATTAAGTATATAATTAAGTAATTAAGTATTAATTAAATAAATAATTATAATTAAATAATTAAATAATTAAAAGATGTATAAATAAATAATTAACTTAGAATTTTTATTTAATTTAAATATAAATAGAGTATATGAATTAACCTATATAAAATAATAATATATTGCGGTCAATATATCATTACAGACCGGAAAACCACATTTTTCGCATTAACTCTGATCTTAATGAAACATTGTCATTTTGTAGATAATTTAATAATATGAATTTTAAACTGAGTTTACCAAATTCAGAATTCATACGGCCGAGTTATGAGGACGAAAGATTTAGGTAGCGTATTCAAGTCTTCGGGTTTTATTGGTATTTAGGTTAATTATATTTTATATTTTTCTATACAATTTTAGAAGATTTTAGGTAAAGAAATTAAGTTAATCGGATTTATGGTTATTTAATTAAAAATCCGAGAAGATTCTATATATTGTACAAATATACAACGGGTCCAAAACGTGAAAACTCACCTTTTTTATCTAAATATTTTTTTGATACTTTTAATAAATAGTACCAAGTATAAAACGAATTTTAAAAGTGAGTTTGGTTCATTTGGAGTTTTTTTATAAATAGTTATGAGCCTTAAAAGTTGGCTTTTGCAGCTTTTACAGTTCCTTATAGTTACTTATTTTTAGTGACGAAATATTTTTATGATATTTTTATAAATAATATATATTTTTGTGAACAACTTTTACAAAAGAAGTATTTTGTTTTGGAGTTATCTTACTGAAAAATAAAATAGGTGAAATATTTACATTGTGAAAATGGATAAATTATATTTTTGTCTTGATTTTCTTAGTATTTTTATAAGTTAAGATTCTTATCTCCTCCTACTTATTAATCTTATCAACCACATCAATATTGACATGGTCTTGGGGTTAGGATCAGTATGTATTTAGTTCATATCTACAACCTTCTTTTTCTTTTATTTTTCCTTTTCTCTTTATTCTTTTATTTTGGGTTAAATAAGTGTTAATCATATAATATTAATATTTGTGATTAAAATGATAATTAGTTGGAATTAGTGATTATTTACATGTATTTTACCATGGATGTTAGCCAAAATGAAAGAATAAAGGCGATGAATAACGGATTCATCAGCAGGTCTCTAGCCAATGGTAGGTATGATTAACACATCGCTCCTGACATCAGAACCAGAGTGAATCTCTCTAGATCCATAATCAATAACGGCTCTCGCATAGGCAAGAAAGGGCCGTCCCAAGATGATTGGAGGATGCTCCAAGGCAATACAAGAGAGTCTGTAGTGAAGCTCATGCCCTGAATCAATGACGATGTTCTCAAGAATACCCTTCATCCTCTTTATTGATCCATCAACAAATTGAACAATCATCCTGATTTTCTTGAGAGGCCCAAGATGAATAGATTGTACCAATGAGAAGGGTATTATATTGATCGATGTGACGCCGTCAAGGAGAGGGTTATCACATGAAAAGTCATAAATGGTGCATCTAATGAATGGTGTAGCAGTGTTCCCTTTCCTATAAGAAGGGCGGTGGGTGATGGCGTGTGCAGTGGCCATGGTCAAGATGTGATGCTCTGATCTTCTCCTTCGCTTTCTCTTCTTGGGTTGATGAGCAGATAAATCGGTCATGACCTGGCGAAGGGGGGCATCAATGATCTCATGAATAATGACCATCACTTCGGGTTCAATCACCATTTTTTTTTATTTTTTGGACATCCTCCATACAAGGGAGGAGATCAGAATCACCATCTACACAGGGACGACTAAGAGCAGTCTGCATAGTGTTGTGCTTGGGGTCAAAGGTGGGATAAGAGGTGAGTGAATGTGTGCAAGTGATCTGACACGAGTGCCCTCTCCTTACAGTAGGAATCAGCAATGTGTCTCCTAGATTTTTTTTAATTTCTGAATTTTTCTTATTTTTTGTATTTTTGGTAAATGCAAGCTCTTATGGGAATCCTCAAGTGAATCCATATCATCAGATCGCGAAGCATCAATACGGTTCTTATTCATGTTAAAGAGGTCATCAATCCTCGAATTCATGTGCTCCATGAGCTGGGTCAAGGTCTCAAGTGTGGATGCCATAAGAGTTGACTCCAACAGCTCAGTCTGGGGTGAATGTGAAGGTGGGAAATGTAAAGGTGGAAGTGGGTAAAAATATGAGGTCTTAAATTGAGGATGAGGCGGATATACAAAATAAGAAAAATCAAATGGAAAATCCTCATGATAAAATGGAGGTGGACCAGCTGGAGGGTACGAGGGTTCCACAAAACCCGAACAAAAATCATTCCTGGTGTCCATCTCTGAAATAAGTAATAATGATCAGGAGAGCACAAATGTCAAGTCAAAAGATGTGAAGAAAAAGGCACAGAAGGATCGAGTATGAACACAAGAAATCACAAATAATATACATAAAGCAAACACGCCCCTTAATTCACCTACTCAACTCGGTGAAGACTGTGAAAGTTCGATCTTTTTTTTCTTGTTTGTTTTAGAGTTAGGTGAGAATGCAAAATATTGTACACGCATTTAGGAAGCCTGGGATTTTGGCATAGTCCTTACTATGTACGTGAGCAAGTAAAAGTGAAGATAATAAAGGGATTACTTGCCCGAACACAATGATATTTCTTTCAGTCTATTTTTACGGTCAAGTAATATTAACACTCCCAATTTTATTGATTATCATTTTTTGTATTTTTAATAGAAATGCATGATCCTAACGAGGAGTCAATTCCTTTAGCAACCTAAGTGGTCAAAATCAGAGGGAGAGAGTCGGAAAAGCAATACAAGCGACAAATCGATGTTGAATGTTAAAGCATAAATGCTCACCTTGCCTCCTACTCTCTACATGAAAGGATTCCAAGCAGAATTTAAACCTATTTAGATGCAAATGCAATATGATGAAATCACCCTAAATGAGGATATACTATTAGCATGAAGAATTGTACACTAAACACTTAGAAAGGACCAAAGGCTCTGGTATTGGAGCCTCCTCGGTGCCCATCGTAGTGGGTCCTGCAAATGCTATATGGAGAGATCTTGCGGTTCATAGTTCTGGGATTAAGTGAAGAGCAATTCAAAATTTGATTAAGTCCAAACGAGACTATATGTGCATGCAATGATATTTAGGTGTTTGACCTTAATCTATCATCAAGCAAATCCTAATGGTGGGGATCAATCACACAAAATAAAGAAAACAAAATCAGAAAACAAAATAAAAAAGGGATAATTACACCCATAACCCTGAGTAATTCTTCAATCTCAATCATAACCCTGCATAATCGCGAATTACACGAGAAACCCCGAATAATGCTTAACTCTTACATGACATGACCCTGTGTTATGGTCCTTTTCAGATGACCGTTATAGTTGACGGTTTCCGTTAGAAAAAGTCAAAATTACCCCTAATACTCTATCGAATTTACAAATCATGCCCTATATCTCTTTTTCTCTCCTTGATGCACCAGGCCATCACGACCAGCAACCACCGACCACGACGCCGCCGCGAACCCCAGCAGCATCGCCATCACAATCTGCTTGCAGATTTTCGCCGACCACAGAGCGAGTAGATGGCGAAGTCCACGCTGGTGAGGATGGCAAGCAGGAAGAAGAACTTGTCGAGATGGCCCCTGTTGAGGTTGCTGGGTATCCATCCATTAGCTCTGCCTCCTTAAACTCCTTTCCTGGTGACCTCCATCACCAGTGTCGCGATGAGGCTGCTCACGTAGTTCCCCAGGGAGATGGACGTCATGCAGAGGGCACTCCCAAAGCTCTTGAGGCCATCGGGGGTCTGTCCGTTGAAGAACTCCAGTTGACCGACGTACATGAACACCTCGGACGCCCCCACAAGTATGTATTGAGGTATCTGCCACAGTATACTCAGGCTGCTGCTGCTGCTTCCGGCGTGGTGGTGCATGGTCCCTATGACGACATGCTTGAGCCTGAAGTGCTCCACGGTTCCAGCGGCGATCATGGCCATGACGGCTATCACCAGCCCGACTCCCATCCTCTGCAGCTCGGTGAGGCCCCTGCCATCCTTCTTCATCCTGTAGATGAGTGGCTGCAGCAGCCTCCTGTTGAGGAAGATGAAGACCGCCACGCTGAGTATGTCGAATGCCGACATGCTTGCAGGGGGGATGCGGAAGCCACCTGCCACCGTGAGCTTCATGGCAGCACCCTGCTCCACGAAGAGCAACGCCATTTGCGTGAACACGACCGAGTAGAGTATGGTGCACAGCCATATGGGCAGCAGCCTCAGCACGCACTTGACCTCTTCCACTTGGGTGACCGTGCACAGCCTCCACGGATCGCGGATCCCGCCCATCTCCTCCTCTGAGAAATCTTGGTCATCGATCACTGCCGCTTTATCCAAGAACCTGCTCCATCATCATAAGGATACAGTCATATGAAGAAGTTGGTAATCGATATAACAACCCTTATTACTATATGATATATGCAGTACTAGTACCCGAAGCCTTTGGTGTGGAGTATCTTGCGGGCGCCGTCTTTGGAGGCCATGGCCTTGGGATCAACCTCGTAGAGATCATCACCATTCTGTGGAAGCTTCAGCATCCACTTTCTGGAAGCAGCTGCGACCACCTGTGCCACCCTGGGAAACGGGTTGCCGACGGGGCGGAAGTGGCGGTACCACGGTGTCCCTGCGAGGAAGATGAACAGTGCAAGAAAGGCAGAGGCGGCAGAGGCCCAGAAACCGAGAGCCCACTGGCCCTCATCCTCAAGGTAGCTCAGCACGGTGTTGGAGAAGAGGGAGCCCAAGTTGAGGCGCATGTCTTGTAGCGTCCCCAGTAGGAATCGCTGAGGAAAGCACCGACGAGTGAGAAGAGATAGACTGTGCCGGTCCACTTGCTCACGTTGTTGGCAGCGTCTGCGTTGCTCTGCTGCAGCACTCACGCACGGTGGGGGGAGGGGGGCGGGAGTCTCCCGGGGTTGCGTGGGGCGGAGGGGCGGCGGAGGGGATGGTTGTAGGCGGAGGGAGGGAGGAGGGAGGAGGAAGAAGGGGGAGGGGGTCGGCTAAGCTGGAAGAAGATGGAGGACAATTTTTTTAATTTTTTCAGCCGTTGGATACAAGAAGGGTTGGATTAACCCAATGATATGGTTGGGTTAAGGGAGAAATTTAACGGAGGGTCATGAGTGTGAGACGGAATGATTACTCGGGGTTTCTCGTGTAATTCGCGATTATGCAGGGTTATGATTGAGATTGAGGAATTACTCAGGGTTATGGGTGTAATTATCCCTTATTCAATAAAAAAGGTGGAAAACTACAACAAAACTGACGAGGCCCCTAAGGGAACAATCCCTCGGGCACTGGACCTCGTGAAATGTAGAGTGTCCTGAGAGTGTCCTGACTATTACAATAAATATCTCTATCACTTTAAATTACACAGCTAAATGAAATAAAAATGTAGAGTGCAGCTGTCTCCCAAAAATCTTCCAAGTATCCTTTGATGCTCTCTCCTATCAGCCAGTGTAGGATAGTCGACTACATGTCATAAGGCTGCGTAGAATCACCTAGGCAATCCTCCTCGATCCATGATCCCTCACAACAAAGTCAACATAGAAGTGATGATTAGAAAGAATAACAATGATATCAAATAATAAGAAAATAACTAAAGAAAGATATAAACAAGATCAATAATTAAATAATGCCAATCTGAGCGCAATTGCTCCCCGACAATGGCACAATTTTATAACTAGGGTTTTGTCGAAGTCTTATCAATCCACAAGACAAATCGACAATCGTCGAAGTGACCTCAAACAAAACCCAATTAATCAAAAATTAACCTATATATACACAATAGTGAAAAACAAAATATGTGGAGTTAAAATTTATTATAACTCTAAAATAAAGGTGTGTATAGGTGTAAGTATTGTGTAAAGGTCGAACACATGGAGCACAAAAGGATAGATTGTGCAATCAAATGAAAGAATGTGATGTGTGAGCTTCCTTGTTAATTTTTTATTATTTTTGTGGTTTTTAATTGTATACATTTTTAATTTTATTTATTTTTTTATAGATTTTAATTTCTGATTTTTGTTTTCTTTTTATATTTTTAGAATTTTATATTTCCTTTTCTTTTGAATACGTAATATAGAATATAGATGACTATAAATACAATATAGAGTAGGATAATTATAAATAGCACGAAAATAGTCAAAATACATAAAATAAAATATTTTTCAGTTTTAAATATTTTTTTATTTTTTTGAAATTTTTAAGAAATTTTGCTAATTTTTATGGATTTTAAAGTCAAAAATATCCTAAATATGGGATTTAATAAATAGACTGAAATTGAAAGAAGATAAAAACTAGCAAATTAAGTCCAAAATTTTTCAGATCAATTTTGATATGTAGATAATATAAACGAAATTCAAAAATAGAAAACTATATTTTTAGGATTTTGCGAATTTTGAATCTTTTTATACTAGATTTTTGATATTTTTAATATTTAGGTATTTTCTTTTTCTATTTTTAGGGTTTTTGATTTCTGGAGTTGCAAAATAAATAAATACGAAATGTATATTGTTTTTTCGAAAACTTTTTATATTTATTTGTATTTTCTAAGATAAACATGGACTATTTGTGTTCTATTGATTTTTATTAAATACTAAAATATCCTAAATTGGAAAAATAAAATTACGGCATGGAAGTGTGCAATCAGGAACCTACACCTATTTTTTGGTGATTTTTGGAGCCCAGTATCTATATTTAATAAATGAAGTAAACACATAAGAAATTAATGGCCTAGCAGGGATGTAATTGCAAATAAAAATAAAACTCGGGGGCTAAGTTGCAATTTTTCCAAAAATATAACATTGGAATAAATTTTTAATGAATAAAAAATGAAATATAAGATGTTATGGGGACCTGCATGTAAAATACCCTCCTCACGTGGGACCACACACGCGGTGAGCTGGCATGGACAATAATGTAAATAGAAATAGTCCGGGGGCTATTTTGTAGTTTTTTTCAAATATAAATAAAGGTAGATGAAAGATTCTTGATTAGTTATTTAATACAAAATTAGCTGGGTAAGAAATTCAAAATACCAAATGTACGGAGACAGACGGTTCGATCGACCTCACTAATCCAAGTGTCGTCTTTAAAAGTCGCGATGCTGGTTAGCCATTATGATTCCAAGATTAGATCTCCTGTGGGAGATCAACGATGGAAGCTCGATATGATCTAATGGCAACTGTAGCGCATGATGACAGTGGACAATCGGACGGTTCTTGATGATGGTGGAGTAATAGCAGAGGAACTCACCGGTGGCGAGTTTGGATTTGACGTAGCGCCTCCCTCTGGCCTCCACCGTCACGACAAAAAGTCCAAAAAGACTCCTGGAGGCTTTGTCTATCAGCTTGGGGGGTTAAAACGGGCTGGGGGGGGGGGGGGGCACTGGAGATCTCCAATGAGGGCGGAGTAGATGAGCAGGTCCAGGTATCTCCGATGGGGGTCAAAATACCCTGTAAGCTATTCTTTGGTGTCCAAACCTGCACAGGAAGACAAGCAAAGTCGAGGGCAAACTACCTCGACCGTTAGAGGGGTGAATGGAAGTAAGGGGGGGGGGGTCGAGATGATGGTTGCTATGATGAGGCGAGGGATATGATCATTGGGATTTGATCTGGGGGAGATCAATTGATATGGAGTGTGGCGAGGTGTAGGGAATAAAGAGGGAATGTATCTAAAGGTGGTAAGTAGGTTGGACATGGTCCGCTCCGGTGAACGACACATGTGGTTTTTAACACTAATACGAGTAATAAAATGCCTAAATAAATGCACAAAATAAATCCTATGAATAAATCTAAGCTATAAACTCTAAAAGGAATACCTTCAGTAGCCGGAGTTGCAAAGTCAGACCTCGATGACGGTGAGACACCGGAGATAGTGGAATCGGCCTTAGAGCTGCCTGAATTCGCCTCCGAAGAGATGGAGAGGGACCTGTCGTCCCTCAATCCAAAGCTCACAGGAGGAGGAACAAAGCACACCAAAAAGGGTATTCAAAAACTAGAAGGAAGATCGAGGGGGTCTCTTGTACAAGGGAGGAAGTGGGGGTGAAGATCGAGGTCAAACAACCACAACATTGGAACGATCCTTGAGGCATCGAGCCTGTGTGAAAGGGCTCACATTAAGGAAAAAATGGAAGAGTAATATTCCCCAAAATAATGCATGATTTGGGCCACAAAAACCGATGAACAAGGGGTCAAACATAGGGTTGTTAGACCTACAAGATGAGGAGCAGGCGGCTGACCAAAGTCAACTGGTGCCTCAACCTGGTTGGTCCACGTGGACCAACAAGGAAAAATCATCCTGAGATTATTTAGAAAATTAAAATTAAATAATAAATGATTTTATCAAAATAAAGTTATAAAATAAAAAATGCTTCTTATTTTCTATATTATTTTATTATGTTTTTATTTTATTTTCCAAGGTTATTAATTCTAAGTTAATTTTAGGTTTTATTTATAGGTATATTTATTCTAGTTTTAATATGTATATATATATTAAAAATAATATTTAAAAATTTATAAATAAAAAAATAAATAATAAATAAAATGAATACTTTATTCGGGTATACTATACAATAAGGAGCAGAATCCTAATTTTCACATCTTAACTCCAAAAAAATGAAATCACCTTCATTAAATAGAGTATTAAAAGTTATATTAAATTTGGTGATTTTGATACATTTTGAGTTTTTATTTGGGAGATTTGGGTTTGTGAAGTTATGATTTTGGCTTTTTATTTAGAGTTTAAAAAGTATACTCTATATTATCTTTGTATGAAATTAATTTTGTTCTTTCTATACATTATTATATACATTTCATGTACAAAGTTTCTTTATTTGAGGTATAAAAGATAGAAAATAAAATAGGTCCCAAAAATGAATAAATGATGAATTAATAAATATAACTTTTAATCTTTTTGGCCCTTATCTCCCCCTAGTTTATGCCTTGTCGACCAAATCAATTCTTGGCTGGGTCTCGGGGTTTGAGGTCATAAAATACATTTGGAATTTTATTCCTTTTCTTTTCTTTATTCTATTATTTTGGCATTAAAAACAATATTTTATACAATATTTATACAACAAAGAACGGATATTAACTTGTCGAAATTAATGCTATTTACATGCATTAGAAATTATTTTTAAGACTAAAATGATATAATAAAGATGATGAAATGGAGATTCATTTGTGCTCTATAGATTATGCAAAAATAGGGTTAAGCTCATACTATGTTGTAGATTCACGTCACATTTTTAGATCATCATTTTAGGAATTTCCCTATTTTATAAAAATAAAAATGGCACAAATATTCCCTGTTTATCTTAAAAAACCCATAAAAATATAAAATCATTTTGAAAAATTTCTTGAAAAATATTTTGTCTATTTAATTATTTTGAGCCTTCAGACCAAAAATCCACAAAAATAGAAAAAGGAAACTCTTAAAATTTGAGAAACCCCAAAATCCTTTATAAAAATATAAAAAATCTTAAAAATCCTAAAAATTTTTATTTCTATTTTATAATTTTCTTGATATTATTATCTACTTAGTAAAATTGATTTGAAAAATTTTGAATATTATTTTCTATTTTGAATTTCCAATTCAATTCATGCTAATTATTTAATCCATGTTCTAAGATATATTTGTCTTTTAAATCCCACGAAAAATGCAATAATACCAAAAAATTTCAAAATGTTAGCAAAATATAAAAATACAAAAAATGTATTTTCCTATATTCATGTCTGATATACTATATATAGCTATGGGTACATACCTATCTACATATATATACACTATATACCCTATTATATATTAATTATTTTATCTTCACAAATTAAAAATAAAATAAAAACTTGCAAAACTGAAACCCTAAAAATTTAAAACCCAATATATACATATATTTGTATTTGATTGTCTTTATGTATACAACTATCCACCCATTAATAATAATAATAATAATAATATTTTTATAGTATTATTATTAACTGTATATAATTTTCAATGAGCTATTTAATGACGGTGGTTTCGCATTTGGCGGAGCTACCGTTTGAAAGTTGAGTTTTCGACCCCCATTGTATACTTGTACAGATTTAAATATTCATTTTATTTACTCTTCACTATTTCTATAATTTTATATTTTTATAATTTTGTACATATTATTTATAATATATATGTATATTAAAATTAAAATAAAAACATTCATAAAACACAAAAATAAAATGTCTGTATATAATACTTAGGTAGAATACCTATAGATATACCTATACAGAATATACTTTTATTTTATTAGATGTACAAAACACTTCAGAAAGAAATAAAAACATATTTAAGTGTATAAAAATATTTTATAAATTTATAAAATAATAAAACAAAATAAATAAGTCAAATATACAAAATAAAAATAAAATATTAAAATATATAGATAAATATACCTATATAGGGCATAAAAGGGTAACTCGTAGTTTTATACCTCGAAAAAAATAAATAAAAATAATAATAAAATAATTCATAAAATAATAAACATTTTTTATTTAATAACCTAAAAATAACAAAATCATTTATTATTTTAAAACGAATTTATAAATCTTTTTTCCAGGGATTTTTCTGGTTGGTCCACGTGGACCAACCAGGTCCTTTCCGTGGTTGACCTCGGTCAACTCTTTGACCGAGGTCTGGATCTTTGTCAGACTGCGTTTTTTTGATATTTTCGGTGAATTTTGGAGAAGGCATCTTGCACATTCTCGTGTCGAAGCCTCTTTGCCTCTTGTTCACCATGCATCGAGGATTCACGCCCGGGGTTTGCTTCGGGTGTTGGGCTGCTGAATCGAGAGATTCACATCAATCTCAAGAGCCGGCCGTCAACTCTTGAAAAAATATCCCCCGACTTTCCTTCCCTCTTTGATCACTCTTCCACCATTCTACCCTAAACCCTTGACGTCGAAGGCCTTCCTGGTGACAGCAAGATCCTATTGCAGGCGTTAGGAGGTCGATTTGGTGTTGAATTGAGCGCATCCACCTCGCCAGAGCACGTCGGCCAAGCTCGACGCAGGTGCACTCCGGTGAGCATTTTTCTTCATTTTATTTCGTTTCTTTGGTGCTCTGTAGGTCCTCAGTAGTTTGGTTGAGCTATGGAATTCATTGATACGATCTGGATAATCACGAAGTCACCTCCATCACGTGCGGTCGGAGCTCTAGTCCCTTCCGGCCATAGCTAATCAATCCACACGTTCTGCCGCCGTTCCACCCTTCCACGGAGTCGAGGAATTTTTCCCTCAGCTTCTTGACCATTTCTTGCAGGTACCCAGAGCAGAACACGAGCTTGGAGGCGACTTTGATCTTCGCCGGAGGTACCTGGTACCCCCGTCTTCTCTGACGTCGTGGGGGAGATCAAGTGGCTGCCACCGCCTTTTGACGCTTCCAGCTTATCGAGGACACCTGCAGAAGAAGATCTGGCCATTTTGGAGCTCCATCTCAAGCCAGAGGAGGGCGCCGTCATCGGAGGAAGCTCGCAGCCTCCCAGTTCTTCCATCGCCGCTCCCTGCCGTCGGATCATGGCCTGTTCGTCCTGAGCTTCAGCTGCCATGGGATCTCACGGTGCCCCAACCGTCCAATCTTCCACTGAGATCTAATCCTGTCTGTCTGAAGCGAAGGGGTATCACGGAGCGAGAGCTCGACACATGGCAAGTGAGCTGCTATCTGCCATCGGATCGCGCCTTTAGCCGGGGTACTTTGCACATCACACCCGGTTACTTTTTGTTTTTAATAAATAATATTTAAACCTTCATCTTTCATTTAAATATTTTGTGAATTTTGCATGTCGCCCCAAGGTTTTATAAAATTAATGTTTAGTCCCTGCCAGTTCACGTACCCCGCGCACCTGACTTGGCAATTTTGCAGAAACTCTCCTGGGAATAGACTAATTTCATTTCAGTCCAGGAACATTGCTACTAAGTGTAATATTTTGTAATACAATTGCAAGGAACCCCCTCGAGTTTTGATATTTGCGTTCAGTCCCGCCAGTCACGTGCTAGTCACGTGCAGGGCTGGGAATTTTGCAGGCATATCCTTGTGGGTTTTAAAATTTGCATTTGGTCATGGAACTTCATTAATTAGTTATAAACTTCTGGAAAATTGCAACTGGGCCCTTGACTTTCTGGATATTTACATATATGCCCATGCTAGTATTGATTTTTCTCTTTATTGTTTTTATTTATTTCATGCATCTATAAAATCGTAAAAAATCCACAGAAATTAGTGTAAGCTCTTGTTGCATTATACTTTCATGCTATTTTTTTAGTTTGCACTTTTATTGCATTTAATATTTATAAAAATTCAAAAACATGCATTTTCTTTACTATCTGCATTAGAAAATACCTAAAAAATATAAAATTTCTCGAAAAATTCCCAAAAAATATATTTTGTGCCTTTTAGTGTCTTTTAATCTCAATCCAAAATTTACAAAAAATACAAAATAAAACCCTAAAAGATAGTAAAACTCTTAAAAACTTCATAAACATATTAAAAATTCCTAAAAATCCAAAAAATCTATTTTTTATCTCTGAATTTTCTCTGTTTCTTGATCTTAATTTTAAAATTAGCGTGAGGAATGTTGGACTCTGTTTGATATTTTTTCGTCCTCATTTTAGTTTCAGTATTTTATTTCATTCACTGTTTTCAGTATTTTTGACTGAAAAAATAATACCGAAAAATCAGGAAAAATATAGAAAAATCACAAAAACATTAGAAAAACATAAAAAGTCCAAAAATATCTTATTTCCTGATTTTTGAATATTTTTACCTCTTTTAATAAATACCTTATCTCCTTTTCCTTATATTGTATAATTGTTTTATTAAAAGAAAAGAAATATAAAAAATATAAAAGACAAAAAGAAAATAAAAAATCAAAATATAAAATCATAAAATCAAAAAATAAAATAAAAAAATATATAATTAAAAACCCACAAAAAAGTTTAATTTCGCTAAGTGATTCACAAGACACAGGGCGCTTGACTTCTATTTAGCCTGCTTTACTCTGCTTCCAGTGTTCGACCCCTACTTGCTAGCCATTATACATTCTTTGTAGGGTATAATAAATTTAATCCTTTCTCTTAATTGCTTGATTGATTGTGTGGGCTAATTGTTGATAAATGAGAAGGTTTGAGTAGTCACCTCAGCAACAATGAGCCTGATTTATCAGGCCATTACTTAGCGACTCCTTCCTTTTCGTTTTTGAAATGTCACTGTTGCCGGGGAGCACCGGCTTATAGAGTAGACTTGTGTCTTTTTATCTGCTTAACCATTTTTGATTATCTGTTTCTATTGTATAATTGGTTTTGAACTGTCTGAATCTCTTTTTTGTTTTCTTGTGAGGGCCACAGACCGAGGAGGATCGCCTAAGTGATCCTACGTATCCTTGGGAAGCGGAGCCGGCTATTCTACCCCAGCCGGAAGGAGAGTGCATGAGGAGCTTGACAGAGAGAGAGAGAGAGAGAGAGGATAGTTAGATTTTTATTTTTTATGTGACAAAGATTTGTGATTAATTTTAATAATACAAGTACCCTGGACTTTGGACATTCGGGCCCAATTTCCAAGTGTTTGTTCACTTGGGGGTTCATCGTAGTTTTGTCGCGTTTTCATCGCCTTTTATTTTGTTTTCCGATTTTGTTTTCTTTCTTTTGTGGAATGAGCCCTTAATCTTTAGGCTTGCTTGATTGTGTAATCTAAGGTCAAACTCTAATAACCATTGCATGCACCTATAGTCTTATCGTTTGGACTTAGAAATAATTAATTGTTGGACACATAGTTCAGAACAAGCACGCCGCGAGAGTCTTCGTACAATGCTGGCAGGACCCATTGTGGTGGACACTGAGGAGATTCCAAGATCGGACTAGTAGGTCTCGCTTTGTATGTTTCGCATTTGGTTCTTCATGCTAGCAGTTTTCTGCTTATGGCGGTTTCTGTGTGCATATCGGCATATAGTATAGGTTTATAAATTCATGTTTTGCATCCCACATGGAGAGAGCTGGGAAGCACTGTAAGTCTTCTAACTGAGCATTCATCATTTAGGAACTAAGGTGAGATTTCCATCTTAGTGTCGCCTTGCATTGCTTTGCCGACCTTCTCCCTCTGTTTTTGGATCAATAGGAATCAAAGAAAAGAAAAAAATCATTAGGTGCTTGTATTGAATTGACTCAAAACAAGTGATAACACAAAAAAATTAAAAAAGGGACTGCTAAAAATACTTGACATAAATAAAATTGAATAATTGGACTCATTGCCTTAGGGTGAGCAAAGCCCTCATTTGTTTTCAGGTTGCATTGGAAGGTCTCCTTCCCAGTGAGGTGAGCGACGTCGTAAGGATTAGAGCCCAAAACCCAGTATGTGGCTGCCTTGTGTATCGCTTGGATTTCCGAATTATTGGCGCTTCTATCGTACGTAGACGAGTAGGGCTTGATCAGCAATGATGAATCTCTATTGTGTAGAGCATTAACCTTGTCCGAAGTATCGAGCATAGGCCACACCTTCACAAGGGTGTCTGTCTCATCGTCTTGCATCCGAGTAGCTTCTTGCATGCTCACAGGTGATTTCGTTGCAAGCGAGTTCTGAAGTATTGGTTTCACCTATCAGCTTCCTCCCTCTATTTCTTTGGCTGAGTAGGGATCCAGGAAGGGTTACAAGGACCTTTAAAAAGTGCAGACTACAGGTTACACAGGTGGAGGACAAACACGTGATACTTTTCTGGCAGTATTCTCTCTCCTATAGGCATAGCGCTCTAAGGACTCGTGACAAGATAATTGCCTGAAAATCAAATCTAAAACTCACAAATATAATTGTTGAACCTTCACGGCTTCACGGGTCGAGTTGGTGAATCCATTGCTTTGAGGTTTGATTGATTAGTCGTATTAAGGTCAAGATAAAAAACATCGCGCCTTTGCGCCATTTTTGTTCTCCTTCCATTTGACCCTTGCTCATTGTGAGCCTTCTACTGTTTTACACTCCATTTGTTTCTCGTTGACATCCGTATCTTCATCCGCATCGATCTACCGCTTGACCTTCGAGATGGAGACGAATGGACAGTTTAGTCGAGACTCTGTCGACGCCCACATTAGTTCCATTCGCTCACCTTCTCTAATAATTCAGGGCGATTTCCGAGAACCCTGTCCAGAATCCGTGAATCGATCTCCAGATTCCTCATCTTCTTCAATAATCTGGGATCACTCTTGTCTCGAACTCTGTCCGTTTTGGATGGCCATTGATCTCACTCCTTACACATCGCCGTTCTTAACAAAGTTCTGTGTTGACCTTAACACAGAATACTTCTCTACATCTGGTGCTGCAATTCAGACTGATCGATGCATTCTTCCATGTGCAGACCTAGAGCCCGATTCCGAGCCAACAAGACAAGCAGAATCTGAGATGGCCGGTGGAAGAGGAAAGGGACCACATCCCCAACCTGAAGCTGAATCCAATCCGGGGGAAGGACAGTATACCACGCAGAATGATGTTAACAGTCAATTGCTGGCTTCCATATAAGCCATCCAGCAGCAGTTGACTAACCAAGCCCTAGCCCAGACCACCTTCCAAGAAATGCTGATTGATCTGAGGAGGAGGGTTGACGCAAGAGATGGCCGCAGGGAGGATGACCCAAACTGAGAGTTCAATTATGAAGAAGTTAGAGATGAGCTTTCAGTGGGAGGACCATAATTCAATAGAGTGGACGCAGACCCCTTGTAGCCAAAGCCGATGCTGAAGGAGACATACAATCCTAGAGTGGACCGCAGATCCAGATTCCACGTATCCATGCCCACTTCGAGCTAAAGCCGCAGTTTCTGTCTCTACTTCCCACATTCCACGGGAATACCACTGAGGAGCCATATATTCATCTCAACAAGTTTGGCCGCATATGTGCTTCTGCTCACTACCCTAGAATTCCTTTGGGAGTAGTCAAGATGACCGTCTTTCCCTTCAGCCTTCAAGACAAGGCCCTATATTGGGTCGACCACCTAAGGAAGGTAGTCACGATCTGGGAGGAGTTAAAGTCTGCATTTCTCCACAAATTCTACACTCTCGGTCGATTGAATCAGATGCGTGCCCGTATCTCCAGTTTCTTCCAGTAACCCCATGAAACTATCCATGAAGCATGGGAGAGATTCAAGTATCTCCAGGAGAAGTGTCCCCACCACGAAATCCCAAGGACCAGTCTTTTACAACACTTCTTTGGTGGGCTTACGTTAGAAAACCAGAAGCTCATCGATGCCGCTTGCGGAGGCTCACATTTTAACAAGAATGAGGACGTGGTGTGGAGCATCTTCGAGGAAATGGCTGAAGGAGAAGCCGCTCAATCCTCGTTCCGAGCGTACATGAAGGTGCCAACCGCCATCAGCAAGCCACTGAACATGGCTTCTCACACCGAAGACAGGGATGAGAGCTCCAATTTGAGTATCATTGGGAGCCATTTGTCTAAGGTGGACATCATCGAGAAGAGGTTGCAAGAACTCGAAAAACTATCAGTAATAGAGAAGAGGTCCCAGGGCTTGGAAAAGCTCGATGTGATTTCCCAGCTGTTTGAGTAGCTTGTTCGTGCCTTGAACGCCAACATGTGCAACGCTGTGTCTACTACTGCCGAGCCGATCGCTGAGAAGAAGGAACCTGCAATGCATCAAAGTCCTCAGCCGACTCCACCGCAGCCCCAGCCTATCCAGCACGTGTACTACATGTAGGTTCCGGAGCAACCCCCGCAGCCTCGAACATAGATGGTTGTATACCAGCCAGAATTCCAGCTATCTTATTCCGAGCAGCTCTCTCCACCCTCGCCACTGATCTGAGAAATCGATGATGTATGGAACAATGAAGCACATTTGACCCATCCTCAGGGACAACCCCAGAGTCAGAACATGGGCATCAGGCACTATCACCAGTCACAGCAGGCTGGGAGACCCTTCCAGCCCTCGTATAAGTACCAGCCTCCATCTCAGGGTAACACCTGGAGGCAGAATTATCAACACGGTCCTCAACAGTCCGGATATCGCGGTCAGGGATATCATCAGTAACCGGCTACTCCCTACACCAGTAGAACTCTCAATATTCCTCCAACCCTCCTCCTCACCAATTCTCTCAGGGTTACCAGTCACAGTCTCATTCTTCATACTAGCACTCTAGGCCCCAGCAGGGGGATTCTTTAGAGATTGTGCCAGTTAATCTGGCCCTTGCCTTCCTTGAATGGTTGATGAAGAACATGGCTGAGATGAACCAAAAGATCGCCGACTTGACGGCTGCGAAAACAACCATCCCGTCTCAAGTCGAAGCTAACCCAAACAACTTCCGTCGCAAGGAGCAGGTAGCCAGTAGTGTCCAACCCAAATCAGGTGAATTAAATTGCTTTTTATCTAATGTTGTTACTCTCAGGAGCGGTAGGACACTCAAGCCATCGGCAACAACGGAAGGAAAATATCTTGCATCTGACGGGGAATCGTCAGCCCGACTGTCACAAGGGCCACGATGCATTTTTGAAGCAGCGCCACCAAACAGAAAAATACAAAAAAATGAAGAAAAAGATAGTAGCATGCTCGGTGGAGATAGGACTGCATTGGAGACGTCTACACCTGCTACAGAGCCATCTTCGAACATAAGGAATCTTGCACCTACGACAAGTCTAACGCCAACACCTGAAGCCGAGCCTGCCGTTTTTGGTCCACATCTTGTAGATGATTCTATTCCTTTTTGCCATCTACCTGTAAACAACAATATGAATAATACATTGAATGACATTGGTGAAAATTTTTTAAATATTCCTTTCCCAGAAGCAATTAAAAAGTCAAAAAAATGAAAAATTTGAAAAATGCTTTGTCTGATCCTGCTATCATAGAAATTATTCAGAATTTAGTATTGAACATGCCATTGATGAAATCTCTTGAGTACATGCCAGCTGTAAAGAAAGGATTGAAAGATGCATGCACAACCAAGCGCATGCCTTACCCTCATAATTCCAGGAATAAAGGTGGCAAGTCTGAAAAGCATATCCTCACAATCGCCACAGTTAATGCCATCAGCAACCTCCCAGATCAAAAGCCAGATATGGGAGCACGTCTTGTGCGTTGTCAGATGTTTAATCAGGAATTTGAACGAACACTGCTTGACAGCCGGTCGTCTGTTAATCTGATGCCAGCTTCACTGCTTACAGAATCCAGGCTAGGACCGCTCAAACCTACAAAGATGATTCTGCAGTTCGCAGACAAATCAATTAAGAGGCCTAGGGTCCTGTTGGTGGACGTAAGGTTTAGGGGAAGCAGTTCCCGGCCGATTTTGTGGTACTAGATATGGACGTCCCCGCTCCATTGCTCCTTACCCTAATCGTACTTGGACAACCATTCCTGCAGATGCCGAACACAATGGTGAATTATGGGACTAGAGAAATCACTTTGGCGCTGGCAACAAAACAATCAAAGTAGAGACCCTGCCCGAGGGAGCACGAACAGAACGAACATCTGTATCATGCGCAAGGGTGATTGAGTATTTTGATGACTGCGACTTTCTGGCAGAAATTCAAGATACCAACTTATTCTTGGATGACAATGAGATCCATGAACTCCTCTGCTCTGAGGAGGGATTGGAGATCACTGTCGAATTTCCCCTTATCGATAAGGATGAGGTGTTTGCTGACACGCTGCATGAGACTTCTGTGGGGTGATGTGCCATCAAGATCAAGAGCAAATTGTTGAAGAGCCTTGTGATGAAGAGGAAATTATTGCAACATTCTGTTAAGATCTGAGTGAAGAGGCAGAACAGAATATGGTGGACACCGAACAGATGAAAGAATCACCACCAGAAATAATTGCTGAAGTCACTTCTGAAGCAGCTCAGACCCCGACAGAGTTAAAACCCTTTCCCTCCAATATGAAATATGCCTTTCTTGCGGGAGAACCTAACATGTACCCGGTCATTATCAATGCACACCTGACCGAAGACCAAGAATCTCGTTTGATGGAGGTTCTTGAACGCAACCGCAAGGCGATAGGCTGGCGAACTTCGGATCTCCATGGGATCAATCTATCACTATGCTCGCATCGCATTTTCCTGGTGGAAGATTGCAAGCCCTCTTGAGAACTTCAGAGAAGATTAAATCATAATCTGTGGGAGGTTGTTATGAAAGAAATCCAGAAACGCCCCAACCACACTTCAGAGAAGATTAAATCATAATCTGCGGGAGGTACTTATGCCTTCAGACGGATGCCGTTCGGGCTCTGCAACACCCCAACCACATTTCAAAGGTGTATGCTAGCAGTTTTTGCTGACATGGTGGGCAACTTTCTTGAGGTCTTTATGGACGACTTTTCGCTCTATGGGGATTCATTCGATCAATATCTGGATTATTTAGACCGAGTCTTACGGAGGTGCTGCAAAGTAAATCTTGTGCTCTCGTGGGAGAAGAGAAACTTCATGGTGACCGAAGGAATCGTGCTGGGTCACGTTGTTTCTAAATGTGGTATGGAGGTTGACCCAGCCAAGGTGGAGGTAATTTCCAAACTTGAGCCACCTACAACAATCAAACAAGTCAGGTCATTCTTGGGTCATGTCGGTTTTTACCAACGATTCATCAAAGATTTCAGCAAACTGGCCAAACCGTTGATTGAGTTGCTCGACAAGGAGAATGAATTCGTTGTGGATGATCGTGTTCTCCTCGCCTTCAATCAATTGAAAGAACTTATCACGCAAGCCCCTCTCGTACAACCACCGATCTGGACTCATCCTTTTGTTATAATGACTGACGCGTCATATTATGTCATTGGTGCTGTACTTGGATAGAGGAAAGATAATGTACCATTTGCGATTCACTACGCTAGCCGAACACTCAATGAAGCTCACCGGAACTAAACTGTCACCGAAAAAGAGATGCTAGCGGTATTTTTGCCTTGGAGAAGTTTAGATCCTATCTTCTCGGATCCAAAGTGATCATCTACACTGACCATTCGGCCATCCGATACTACAACAGAAGAAAGATGCCAAACCACGCCTTATTCGGTGGATCCTTCTCCTCCAGGAATTTGACTTGAAAATTAGAGATAAACTTAGGGTAAAGAATGTGGTGGCCGATCATCTCTAGAGGCTTCCTGAGCCGGAATGTCTTAAGCTGAGCCTACAGCCAATCACAGAGACCTTTCCAGACGAGGCAATTTTGTCAGTCACCTCGCTTCCATGGTATGCAGACATTGTGAATTATTTGGTGACCAAGAAAATCCCACAGGATTGGCCGAAGTTGAAAATAGACATATTCTTGTCTAAAATCAATTTCTACCAGTGGGAGGGTCCATACTTATTTCGTGAGTGGGCAGATTGTATCTGGAGAAGGTGCATTCCTCAGGAGGAAGTTCCAAGTGTCCTTGCCTTATATCATGACTGAGATTCTGGAGAAAATCATTCATGTAGACGACTGGTAGTAAAAGTTCTTCAAAGTGGCCTCTGGTGGCCTTCACTATTCAAAGATGCAGATGACTATGTCAAATGCTGCACTGACTGTCAAAAGATGGTAGGACCATAGGAATGAGAGACACGATGCCTCTGAAATTCATTCAGATATTAGACGTCTTCGACGCATGAGGCATAGACTTTATGGGCCCATTTCCCAGCAGCCAGGGTTATGAATACATTCTGCTTGCTGTCGACTATGTAAGTCGCTGGGTGGAGGCTATCCCCGCCCGAACCGCCGATAGTAGGACTGTCTATCGATTCTTGAGAGATCACATCATAGCACGGTTCAGGATTCCCAAGATTCTCATATCTGATGGGGGTAGTCATTTCATAAACAGAGAGGTCAAAAGCTGACTCAGGAATTCTGTATTGAACATCGTGTTGCTTCACCCTACCACCCGCAGTCCAATGGCTTAGATGAATGTTCAAACAGGGAGATCAAGACAATTCTACAGAAGCTTGTGCGTCCGGATCGCAAGAACTGGTCTCAGCTGCTTGATTCTGTTCTTTGGGCTTACAGAACAGTGTACAAGTCACCCTTCGGAATGTCTCCCTACCGCCTTGTGTATGGCAAGCCATGTCATCTGCCCATTGAATTAATTCACAAATCTTTATGGGCCATTAATGTATGTAATTTGGATTCTGAGCAAGCGGAGAAGAACATAAAATAGGATCTGAACAAATTATTGGAATTCAGAGATTATGCATACGACAACAGCCTGATGTACAAGGAGAAGGTCAAAACATGGCATGACAAACATATCCGCCACAAGTCCTTCGAGCCAGGTCAGAAGGTATGGTTGTTTGATGCGAAATTAAAGATCTTTCTAGGCAAATTAAAGAGCAAATGGACTGGGCCGTTTATGGCTAAGCATATGCGTGACAATGGAAGTGTATTGATATCTAATTTGTTAGCTGACGTACAACCATTTGTAGTCAATGAACATCTTCTGAAGCCTTACCTTGAACATGATACATTCATATCTGTCATTGACTCTATTCAAGTAATTCACAGGGATGAGCCGAATATTTCCAAGGCGACAGAAGAAGGCAAAGCATAGCAAAACATTTTTGAATGACTTTTCTTCTTTTCTTCTTTTCCTTTTCTTCTATTTGATTCTACCGACATGATGTCAGCCCCTTCATCACTGCTACACTTAGGATGCACTTTATCCTAAGTATAGGGGGATGTGCATCTCGAGTTGTTCATACTCCATCTTCTAATCTCTTTTCTTCTTTTCTTCTTTTCCTTCTCTATCTTCTTTATCTATCAAAAAGGTGTCGCCCCTTGTAGACAGTCTCCTATACTTAGGACGTACTTTGGGGGTGTGCACCACAAGTTTCTCCATTCTTTGATCCTCTCCATTGTCTCCTCTTCTTGTCTATACTTAGGGGTATCTTACCCTAAGTATAGGGGGAGACAGTCTGAGTATGATCTGTTCATTCCCACCCTTGACCCTCCCTGCTTTGTGTATAATCTGCTATACTTAGGATTATTTGATCCTAAGTATATGGGGGACAGCCGACTTCTCATTCGTTTATTCATTCATCTCTTATTCATTTATTCTTTAGACTTTTCTATACTCAGTACGAGTTATGTCTTCTTTTTCTCTCTGATCTATGAGGACATAGCTCAAGCTAAGTATAGGGGGGGTCGTATATACTGCGTATATACTTTAACCATGACTCGTACTTTCGTATTTTTACTAATAATTATAGCTAAGTAATACAATTAAATTCATTAAAAATACTTAATAAAAAGATGTGACTATTCCTCAAATTCTTTGTGTATTTACTGATTAATAAATCAGGTGAAAATATTTTTTGCAAAATGTTTGAAAAATAGTTTGAAAATCTTCGTGAAAAATCTTTTGAAAACTATTTTGAAAACATTTTGTTACATGTTTTCAACCTTTGTGAAAACATTTTGTTACATGTTTTCAACCTTTGTGAAAACATTTTGTTACATGTTTTCAACCTATGTAAATGCTGCTCTAAATAGTATTAAAAAAACTCTAAAATAGTTGACATGCCTGTATAAAAATAAAATGCCTGCCGGAGTGTACATATGTTGTAAAGTCAATAAGCAAGCTTGAGTTCCAAAGTCATATCATGCGAGCCTGCAACTGGATGACTTGACTACACTGGTCTTGCATCCTAAGATAGATAACTACACTGGCTACCGTCCATTCTTCTCTTCACCCCCTCCTCTTGAGCTGGTTCCCACTTGAACTTAGAAGGGAATACCCTGCTCCTCGAGGAATGAGTTGTTGGATTGGGGAATCATTAGGTTGTCATATTGAAGAAGCCAGTCTCTTTGTCATTCTATCCACTATCACTTACACTGTACGAGTCAGACTCATAGTCGTAAGGGTTTGCGTATGAGTTGAAATATTTTTGATCGGGCTATTGAGGAGACTTGAGCAGAGTTTTTGGATTCTCGAAGGTTATTGGATTTCAAATCAAGTTCTCATTAAGGTTCCACCCACACTAAAATTACAAAGGTCCGACTTGAGCTCCAAACTTTGAATTTGTGAAGACAAATTTGATAGTTCAACTTAATCCAATTTTCTTCTTTTTCTTTTCTTTGTTTTTCTTTTCTGCACTTATTACATAAGTGTTTGCTAGTGACTAGCAAAGGAAAGTATAGGGGGATGATGAATCTCCATTTCATCATCTTTATTCTATCATTTTGGCCTTAAAAACCCTAACAAATGTGTGTAAATTGCATTAATTTATGCATTTTATCATCCATGCATTATTGTGTAAATATTGTATAAAATGCTGTTTTTAAAGCCAAAATTATAGAATAAAGAAAAGAAAAGAAAAAGAATAAAATATTGTAAATATTTTATGATCCGAAATCCCAAGACCTAGGCATCTCGATGACTAGGTCGACAAGGAATAGAGTAGGGGGAGCTAAGGGCCAAAATACAAAAAAATTCCCTTATATTTAATTCATTCTTTATTCATTTTGGGACCTATTCTTGGTTCCACTTTTTATACCTCAAATAAAGAAACTTTGTACATGAAAGTTGTGGATAATTAAATATAGAAAAATACTAAATTGATTTCATGCAAAAATGTTGTACAAATAAAAGATACGATCTGAATAAAATTCCAGAATCCCAACTTCCCATACCTGTATCTCTCAAATAAAAACTCGAAACGCATCAAAATAACCTTTAATTGTATATAATTTTCAATGAGATATTTAATGAAGGTGGTTTCGCTTTTGGCGGAGCTACGGTTTGAAAGTTGAGTTTTGGACCCCTATAGTATACTTGTACAGATTTAAATATTCATTTTATTTACTCTTCATTATTTTTATATTTTTATATTTTTTACAAATTATTTATAATATTTGTGTATATTAAAATCAAAATAAAAAATAAAGAAAACACAAAAATAAAATACATGTTTACAATACCTAGGTATAATACCTATAGATATACCTATATAGAATATACTTTTATTTTATTAAATATAAAAAACACATCAGAAAAATAAAAAAATATATTTAAGTGTATAAAAATATTTTATTAATTTATAAAATAATAAGTCAAAATAAATAAATCAAATATAAAAATAAAAATAAAATATTAAAATATATAGATAAATATACCTATATAGGGCATAAAAGGGTAATGCATAATTGTATACCTCGAAAAAATAATAAAAATCATAATAAAATAATTTATAAAATAATAAACATTTTTTATTTACTAACCTAAAAAAAATAAAATAATTTATTATTTTAAAACTAATTTATAATCTTTTTTCCAGGGATTTTTCTGGTTGGTCCACGTGGACCAACCAAGTCCTTTCCCTGGTTGACCTCGGTCAATTCTCTGACCGAGGTCTGGACCTTTGTCAGATTGCATTTTTTTGTCATTTTCGCTGAATTTTGAAGAAGGCGTCTTGAATATTCTCGTGTCAAAGCCTCTTTGACTTTTGTTCACCATGCATCGAGGATTCACGCCTAGGATTTGCTTTGGGTTAGCCGTTGAATCGAGAGATTCACATCAATCTCAGAGGCCGCCCGTCAACTCTTTCAAAACACCCCCAACTTTCCTTCCCTCTTTGATCACTCTTCCACCATTCTACCCTAAACCCTTGACGTCGAAGGCCTTCCTGGTGACAGCAGGAACCTATTGCAGGCGTCAGGAGGTCGATTTGGTGTCGAATTGAGCGCATCCACCTCGCTGGAGCACACCGGCCAAGCTCGGTGCGGGTGCACTCTGGTGAGCATTTTTCTTCATTTTATTTCCTTTTTTTGGTGCTCTTTAGGTCCTCAGTAGTTTGGTTGAGCTAAGGAATTCATCGATACGATCTAGATCATCACGAAATCACCTCCATCACGTACGACCGGATCTCGAGTCCCTTCTGGCCGTAGCTAATCAATCCACGCGTTCCATCGTCATTACACCATTCCACGGAGTTGAGGCATTTTGCCCTCGACTTCTTGACCATATCTTGCATGTCCCCAGAGCAATACACGAGCCTGAGGCGACTTTGATCTTTGTCGGAGGTACCTGGGACCCCCCGTCTTCTCCAACGTCGTGGGGGAGCTCCAGTGGCCTCCGCCGTCTTTTAACACTTCCAACATATTGAGGACACCTGCAAGAAAAGATCTCGCCATTTTGGAGCTCCATCTCAAGCCAGAGGAGGGCGACGTCGTCGGTGGAAGCTCGCAGCGGTGAGCCCTCCTCCCTGTTCTTCGATCACCGCTCTCTACCGTCGGATCATGGCCTGTTCGTCCTGAGCTTTAGTTGCCATCGGATATCATGACACCCCAACCGTCCGATCTTCCTCCGAGATCTAATCCTGGCCGTATGAAGCGAAGGGGTTTCACGGCGCGAGAGCTCGATACGTGGCAAGTGAGCTGCTATCAGCCGTCGGATCGCGCCTTTAGCCTGGGTATTTTCCACATCACACCCGGCTACTTTTTCTATTTAATAAATAATATTTAAACCTTCATACGATGTTTAAATATTTTGTGAATTTTCATGTCGCCTCCTAGGTTTTGTAAAATTAGCGTTTAGTCCCTGCCAGGTCATGTACCCCGTGCACATGACTTGGCAATTTTGCAGAAACTCGCCTAAGATTAGACTTATTTCATTTCAATCTAGGAACATTGCTACTAAGTGTAATATTTTGTGGTACAATTGCAAGGAATCCCCTCGAGTTTTGATATTTGCATTTCGATCTCGCCAGTCATGTGCTATTCACGTACGTGGCTAGGAATTTTGCAAGCGTATCCTTGGGGGTTTTGAAATTTGCATTTGATCCTGGAACTTCATTAATTAGTTATAAACTTCTGGAAAAATTGCAACTGGGACCTTGACTTTCTGGATATTTACATATATGCCCCTGATAGTATTGATTTTTCTCTTTGTTATTTTTATTATTTCATGCATCTATAAAATTGTAAAAAATCCACAAAAATTAGTATAAGCTCCTCTTGAATTCTACTTTCACGCTATATTTTTAGTTTGCATTTTACTACATTTTAGTATTTATAAAAATTAAAAACAAGAATTTTCTTTACTGTCTGCATTAGAAAATAGCTAAAAAGTATAAAAATTTCTCGAAAAATCCAAAAAAATGTATTTTGTGCCTTTTAGTGTCTTTTAACCTCTGTCCAAAATTTACAAAAAATACAAAAGAAAATCCTAAAAAATAGTAAAACTCTTAAAAACTTCATAAATATATTAAAAACTCCAGAAAAATCCAGAAAATCTAATTTTTATCTCTGAATTTTCTCTGTTTCTTAATCTTTATTTTAAAATTAGTTTGAGGAAATTTGGACTCTGTTTAATATTTTTCATCCTCATTTTAGTTTCAGTATTTTATTTCACTCACTGTTTTTCAGTATTTTTGACTGAAAAATAATACGAAAAAGGAAAATCTAGAAAAATCACAAAAACATTATAAAAACATAAAAAGTCCAAAAATATCTTACTTATTGATTTTTTAATATTTTACCTCTTTTTATGAATACCTTATCTCCTTTTCCTTATATTGTATAATTTTTTTTAAAGAAAAGAAAATATAAAAAAATATAAAAGATAACAAGAATATAAAAAATCACAAAATTAAAAATCAAAATATAAAATCATAAAATCAAAAATAAAATAAAAATATATAATTAAAAACCCACAAAAAAAGTTTAATTTGGCCAAGTGATTCACAAAACACATGGCGATTGACTTCTATTTAGCCTTCTTTACTCCTTTGCTTCCAGTGTTCGACCCCTACTTGCTTGCCATTATACATTCTTAGTAGGGTATAATAATTTTTAATCCTTGCTCTTTATTTCTTGATTGATTGTGTGGGTTGATTGTTGATAAACGAGAAGGTTTGAGTAGTCGCCTCAGCGACAGTGAGCCTGATTTGTCAGGCCATTACTTAGTGACTCCTTCCTTTTCGTTTTTCAACTTAATACACATTGGTTAGAAATAATCATAAGTTATATAGTTTGCTCTCTATGGATCGACCTCTACATACTTGCATGCTATACATTTTGTATTGTAGAAAATAATAAATTTTAACTCACATTTTTGCTATTCATTGCCATTATGGTTTCGTGGGTTAATTGTTTATTGACTAGTATTTCTTGAGGAGTCAATGCATTTGATTTATCGCCTTGTGAGATTTCTAGACCCTTGCCAAGTCCTCTTCATCAAATGGCACCGTTTTTGGGGAGCAACATGTGTAGCATATCTTGTATTTATGTATCTATATCCATTTATTCATTTATTAATCTATTGACCCAATTATTGATTCATTCCTTTGTACATATTTATTGATTCATTTGTTACTTTTACATACCTCATTTTGATACATTTATTTGATTATTTGATCATCTGTACTAAGATACCCCTCTTGTCGAATTTGTTGTGAGAGTCTGCTAGACAAGGACAACTTCTTAGGAGGCTAATGCAGCCAAGCTTGGTGGAGACTGGTCTTCAGACTTTGACCACTTGGAGAGGTAGAAAATGTGGCAAGGGGAGGTTACTTAGCATAGATATAGATTAGATTTATTTATTAGTGAGAGAGATTTATTCATTTATTTGTAATAATTAAAGACTTTGACACTATACACAACGAGGTCTAATACCTAGGTGTTCGTTCACATGGGGCCTCATCGCAGTTTTCCAGTATTTTCAACACATTCTATTATTTTCTTTCCTGATGTTTTGAGTTTTCTGCCTTATTTTTATTTATTTGTGTGCATGTGCCCTTAGCTTGTAGGTTTCTTGAATCATTAACTAGGTCCACATCCATAATAAGAATTGCATGCTCCAATAATCTCTTATGATTGGATCTAGTCAAACAAATAAATACGAGTTATATGGATTTAAACACACACTCGTTGTAGTAGGCACCGAGATGTCTCCAAGACTGGACCCTAGGGTTTATTCCTGAATAATTAACATACGGTTCTTCACGATCAATAACAGCTAGTGTTTAGGACGATTCTATCGATTACACACCGTCATGTAGATAGATTTAAAAATTCTGTTTTGAATACCACATGGAGAGTTTTGGGAAATACTATAAGTCCTCTAACTCAGCATGCGTCATTAGATTCAATGATGAGATTTCCATCATGGAATCAACTTTCTTGATTTTTTTGCTATCTCCCTCTGATTATTAACACCTAGTATTTAAATGAAAATCTACAAAATCGCTAGGTGCTTGTATACGAAATGCCCAAAAAAGTGAAAATCCTTATTATTAAAACAAGGGGACTACTAAATAAACTTTGACCTTAAATAAAATCTATAATGGACTATCATTACCTTGGGTTCATAAAGCCCTCATTGGTTTTAGGTACCTTAGGAGGGGACCGAAATCCCTCCCATGAGCGAGGCTTGACCCACTAAGGATTAGAGCCAAAAACCCACTCTGTAACTGCCTTGTGTATTGCCTGGATATCCGAAGTAATGGCACTTCTATCGTACGTGATTGAGTAGGGCCTTATTAGGGATGATGTTCCTGCCTTGTTTGGAACATCGACTTGGTCCAAAGTACTGAGCTTAGGACATGCCATCAAGGGGGTGTCTATCTCATCGATTTTCTTCCGAGTAGGTTCTTACGTGCTCACGGGTGATTCCGTTGCGAGCGAGGGCCGAAGTGGTGGTTTCGCCTGTGGACTTCCTCCCTCTATTTCTTTGGCTAAGTAGGGATCCAAGAAGGGTTACAAGGACCTCAAAAGTGCAGACTACATGTTACAAGGGAGGAGGACAAGTACAAGATACTTTTCTACATCACTCTCTCTCTCTTATAGGGTTAGTGTGATAAGCACTTGTTAGAATATATGCCTAAAATAACAACTCTAAAAATGAAAAGATAATAAATAGTTGATCCCTGATGACTTCACATGGTGTGAGTTGGTGAACCCAATTTTGTATTGAGTTTGTATGGATCTAGATTAAGGTTCAAAGTTAAAGTCTCGTGTATTTACGTAAAATTTTGTCATATGTTTCTTCTCTTTATCCCCCTGCTCATTTTAAGCCTTTCTACTATTTTACACTCCTTTTTTGTTCCTCGTTGATCACCATATCTTTCTTCCTGCATCGATCTTCTCTTTCTCCACGATGATGATCCATTGATTGTTTAGTCGGGACTCCGCTGACACCCACATAGATTCCATGGACTCGACACTGTCAATAATTCAAGGCAATTCCCGAGAACCAGGATAGGACTTTGTGAACTGATCTTCGGACTCCTTGTTTTCTTCCCACCCTCCTTTATCACCCAATAAATAAGGACCACTCTTGTCCCCCTTTCGCCCGTTGTGAGTGGAGATCGATTACAATCTACATCTCTACTCCATTCACAACTATCTAAGATTGACCTTAATCTCAGATTCATCATGGCATATGGAATTTAATTTCAAATGGTTTGATTTGGATTCTCTCATATTGCAGATAGAAGTCAACCCCAACCCTAGATTCCAATCCAAAGATCATTTCCTCAGACTCAGATTAAGAGATGGCTCCCCAAGGGAAGGGCATGTTGCAACAACTGCCCCAACCAGAGCATGGACACATGCCAAGTCAAAACTAGGTGAATGCGTAGTTGTTGGCTTCCATCCCGGTCATACAATAGCAACTGACTAAGCAAACACTATCCCAGACTACATTTCAGGATGTGCTGAACGACGTAATAAACAAACTAGGAGGAGGCAGAGAAATACCCTGTGATGATCTAGACCAGGAAGAGGGGGCGAGAATGGGAACCCTAAACCTACACTAACAGATACATATAACCCTAGAGATAGCCAAATGACAAAATAGATTTGAATCCCATTGATCTATGCTCACTTTGAGCTAAGCCCCAGTTCCTTGCGCTCCTCCCCTCATTTCACAGGAACACCAACGAGAAGCCGTGCAATAGTTCTCTTGCATCTACTAAATTCTCCACTACCCTAACATTCTGTTGGGTGTAGTGAAGATGATTGTGTTCCTTTTAGCTTACAGGACATGGCTCTTTATTGGGTCAATCGTTTGGGAAAGATTGTGTTGACTTGAGAGGAACTCAAAGCTACGTTCCTTTACAAATTATACGCTCTTGGGTGGCTCAACCAGATGCGATCCAGGATCAACAACTTCTCTCAGTCCACAACAACTCTATCCATGAAGCTTGTGGAGAGATTTACAGATCTACAGGAGAAGTGCCCCCACCATGAGATATGAAGGACCAGTCTCGTACATCACTTTTTTGGGGGCCTGAATATAGAGAGGCAGAGACTAGTCAATGATGCATGTGCGGGATCCCACTTTAACAAGGATGAAGATGTGGTAGGGTAGATCTTTGAAGAAATGGCCGAGGAAGAGGTCGTCCTCTCTTCATCACGTGCATACCAGAGACATACTCAGGTCCTCCACAAGCCAGTTCACATGGCAGCATCCCAAGAGGCAGAGAAAGATGAGATATCCAACCTCGGTATCATTGGGGGCCATCTTTCTAAGGTTTATATTATCGAGAAGCTTGTTGTGATCGAATAAAGGACACAGACTTTGGATAAGCTGGACAAAATCACCAAGTAGTTCGAGTTGTTGGCAAGCACCATCAATTCGTGTCAGTCGGCGACTAATGAATATGTGATTCATCACTCTTAAAGTTGAAAATAGAGCCTTGTTCCCGAGCAATTAGAAGCATATTTCCACCAATATTGCATAATTAACATTCATGCATGCATTGATAACATCTGCATTTTAGCATTGACATTTGCATGAAATAAGAAGCCAAATCCACTTGTAAAAACCACTTATCTTTATATATTTTACACTAACTCTAAATCCCATAAATTCACTCTATACTGTATATATTATTAACATTAATTAAAGGAAAATACCAAAAAATGTTAACATGTAAAATTGACGAATAAAACCCCAAACCAAGTTTGATACCATAGACCATAGAATGCACATATCTCTCTCTTACAGCCTTCGATCTAGTTCTACTCACTTGTAAAATAATATACATTTAGAGACCTTCAAAATGAGACCAATTTCATTTAAATCGGAGGTCGTATGCAAAACTTAGGTTTTGGGCCCCCATTGTGTACTATATGTATGTATATTTGTACCCTTGTTTTTTATTACTTTATTCGACCTTGTTTCCATTTTTTTCAACATGAAACTTGTAGATCTCATCGAGATCTACAACTTTCATGTTTTGAGCTTGTCCAAATTCGACCAATTTCTCCCTCTTATTTCACTTTCTTCCTCAACTAATCTGATTGGGCTACGTAGCGTCCTCTGGTTGCGCCACGCGGCCCACTCATTCACCTGCCACGCGCACCCCTCTTGGCCGTTGGATTGGACCTTAGCCCTCCAGATCTCAGTCGTCCATGACCGCATCACCTCGCAGCCATCTGATCGAGTCCCATATCACATCTGAGCCATTCGCCAGCGCCTCTACCTCCTAGCGCCACATGTCAAACCTATAGCCACCTGATGGCTTCCCCTTCCTTCAGATCTCGACCATCCATTCCGCATCCCATTTCTGTCGTTTGATCTTCCTCCTGATCTCATCCATGTCGTTCGTCTCTGCCTCATTTTCATCTTGCCATGCGTCATTAACCACACCACACGATAATCTCGTATTGCCTCAATCTGTGCCATTCATATCCGTTGTGATTCCAACCGTCCGATTCCACTTGCAGATTTAATCATGGCCGTTCGCCAGCACCCACTCCTATGCTCGCTACATGGTGCATCTCTATCCCTTTGATCTCGATCCCTGTATCTAATCCTACCAGTTCCCGCGTGCCCATCTCTTGGTCGTTGGATCACGAGATCCAATGGCCATGACATCGTCTTCTTCCTCTGAAAGAGCCTCGCCCACATAGCCCCACTTCGCGTCGTCTCCTCCCCCTTTCTATTTTTGGTGCCACTACAGCCACCATCTTCACCCATTGATCACTCCATGATGAAGCTTGTATCTCCTCATCCTCGCTAGCACCCACACACACACCATGAACCCCTTTGCCCTCGCTCCACAAAGTCCACGAACACCATGCCTCCATCGCCTAGCATCAACTGACCTTGCATTAGCTGCTATCTTCATTGGTCGGAAGCTTAGCTGGAGCTCCTTCGAGATTCATCGTCTCTGACCTATAGACCTCCCCAGGTCTGTCCAGACAAGCCGGTCGCTCCGCCACGCCTCCAGCGATCTTCACCGACCACGGGGGAAGGCGACGGAGCTAGGAGCCCATCGTCAGAGCACAACTACGTCCGCCGTAGGAGGCGGCCGACCAGAGGATCACGAAAAGCAGCAACCGTCCGATCGTCTTTATCAAACGGTCCCAATCGAGCCATGTCGCCTGCTTCCGCCTCCGTTGGATCAAGAGGATCTGATGGTCCTCATTCATCCACGTCACCCTCACCAACATCTACAGATACCATGGATCCATCTTGATCCAATGGCCAGCATCATGCCATGTCACTGCGCTCCAGAAGTCAAGCCACCATTGGATCATCTTGATCTGACGATTCTCAGGCAGCCACATCTCTAGCTCCAGCAACCGTTGGATCAGGAGGATCTAATGTCCCATCTCTTTTCACGTAGCGCCTTCCGAGCCTCTTGCCCGACACTTAGGCTTGGAGCACCCGAAGCACGCTCGTACCTCTAGAGCATCCGAGCCACCGCTCGAGCCTCCGACGCCTCCCAAGCTTAGATATCACATCCCTTACGTACAATATGGGCAATTTGCACAGGGGCCCCCTGCGTGTTTTTGATATTGCATTCTAGTCCCTACCAGGAGCAACACGTGAGGCGCATGTGTTCTTATGGATATTTTGCACATATACCCCCAACATTATAGGTATTTGCACTTTAGTCCCTATATGCATGTTTTAATTTGAGCAATTTTAATTTCTATTTGCATTTCTGTCCCTGTGTTGCACACATATTTAGGCATTCGTTTATCATCATTTTTAAATTCCAAAAATTGCATGTTGTAGGTAAACTTAAGCTTTATCTCTGTGAACATGTGTCATATTTTTGTGAGCATTGAAGAATTTAATATTATTTATTTTGTGGAAATTGACATAGTTTGCCTACTGTGTGCTTGAAATTCAATATTAAATTATTTGTTTATCCAAAAATCATCATAAAATCATGATAGGTTTAGTATAAGTTGTTCTACAATATGCCCAAAAGTCAAACCTATTGCATGCATCTGGAGGCCCGAATAAATTAATTAGTCTTTTGCTAACTTGATTTTTAGTAGGTCCAAAACTAATCAGTTTTAAGGTTTATTAATTATCCTGGATTCATCCACATAGAGTATTTAAGATAATTTTTGTATATGAAAATAATGTGTTTTGGTATTTTTTAAAGTCAACTTTGCAAAAACTACGCTGCATTCATATTAAATTAATATTTAATTCATTTGGAGTCTAAAAATTCTATAAAAGTTACAGTAGCTTAGTTTCATTGCATTTCACATTCTGGCCAAGTTTCATTAATTTTGGACTTCATTTTGCTATAATTTGTGTTTTTAAATTTGGCCTGATTTGCATCACACTTTCTTTAATTGCATAAAAAAGACCAAAAATATTCTCCTGAAATCTAAAATCAAAATTAACTTCAAATTAACCTAAGGAGAAAGCTACCTCCCTGAGTTTGACCTTGGTCTTTCCTAAGGAAAAAAATTTGCCGCTTGCATTTAATTCAGTTAGTCTAAGTGGTTTTTAATCAGTCTTGGTCTACCCGACTACAATGAACGACACATTTAATTCTATCCTTAATCCGATTGAATTAGGTAGGGTAACCGAAGGATCGTTAGCGACACCGACATCTAAGACTCATGTTGAGAAGAAAGATGAACCCTCATTCCTACAATAACAAAAGTCGAGTCTACATCAGGCCACAATCCAACATGTATACTATGTGCAGGCACCCAAGCATGACCCACCGCTGCAACAGATGTTGGTCTACTAGCAGTACTACCATCCATCCTATGATCCAATGTTTCCACCACCAGTACTGATCCAAGAAGTCAATGATGTATGGAGTAACGATACACATCTAACCCATCTTACAGGAAAACACTAGGGCCAGCTAACTGCCAACCGACCTTACCACTAACCTTAGGGTGGTTGTTTTCCTTAGTCCTTTCAACCTCAGCCTCAGTACTAGCATCACCCATCTCTACAGTACCAAGGAAATAGGAGACAATCTCTGTAGTATCCACAATCGCAGTACTGTCATCCACAACCATATCATTAGTACGTGACTGGTGATGAACGGAAAAATTGTCTTGTTAATAATCAATAGTTGCAGCATAGGATATGAGTTTTGATCCGATAGAAAACCAAAATCTTTGAATATGTGGAAGTTATTTTTACTTGCCAAGTATAAAAAGGCTGAACACAGGGACATGAGCCTCTTCGTCTATTTATCGAAAATTATTTATAAGTATTGAGTGATTAATTTCTAATCTTGGTCTTCATATGCAATATGCTGATGTGATGCACAGAATGATATGCATATATAATGCAAATAAAATGATGCAAAGATTAAGTGGCATGTAAAGACAGAATAATATGATGCATGGGTTTTTGTTTGGTTTTAAATGAAATTGAAAAGAGATGCATGATGAATGATATGCAACAAATGAATATGCAAGTAATAATATACAAATACACCCTAAAAGTTTTAAATCATTGAGAAATAAATTGAAGGGTAATTCAGAGTCACATTGAGCAATAAGGGTGATTAATGACATTATGAATAATGAGCAGGAGATACTATAGATCATAAAAAACTAGTGCATTTAATTATGTGTTAAATGATGAATTAAAATATGCCATTAGGTAGAGAATCAAACAAGTTTCAAAATGAAACTGAAATTGTTTAATTTGAAGTTAAAATGCTCAAGATATGATGAAAACAATGCAGAGGAATACTTGTAACAAAAATGCATGTAAATAAAAGATAACTATCACAAATAGGTCCCTAGGGGACCTATTTGCCATTTAAAAAAGTTAGAGTGGATCAATTGTAAATTTTCCTTATGCATGGGGGCCTTTATGTTATTTTGTAAAGTTGGTGAGTCCTTTGTATAAAATACCCAGACGTGCATGTGAGGCACCCACCTAGGGACCTCGATGCAACTATGAAGAAGGCCAGGGGAATATATGCAAGTAACCCTATCCTTACACGCATGACACATGCGTGGGTGAGTTTGGGGGTGGGCTGATGCTTGGGCTGCATGGATTAGATCTGATAGATTCGACGAGTGGCTTGGATCTCCAAGCCTGCAGGATCGGTGGGTTCTATGTGGTTCCATCTGGGTCGTTGGATGGCTGCCATAGGGGCACCATCCAACAACAACTATGTTTCGTCTCCGTTGGAGGAGCGTCGATGTAATTGGAGCTCCAGCGGTCGGTGGATGCTGTGCGAAGCAGCAATAATAGAGTTGGCGTGGCATGGAGCTGCTCAGCTGCTAGGTGTGACAGAGGGCATTGAAGGCGGTGAGCATCTGGAGTTGGTAGAGGCAGAGCTGTTGTGGTGTGGAGGCGGCACAACAAGGACGTGCAACAATTGATGGCTGAAGAAAAAAATAAATACGAGGGAGAACAGTGGTTCTCCCGGTGCATGGAGGAGCAGAGGGAAGAGTCCTCCTCCGATCTTCGCTTCAAAGGTCGATGAATTGCCTCGAAGCTCTGCAAACTCAGAGAATAGCTGCGATAGAAGGTTTCAACTCTTGGATCTTGCTGATGGGTGTCACCTCTATCACCGAAGACACGATGAAGAGCAGGGGCATCCTATTCTCGATTGGCGAATGATGAGGGAGGTTGTGGTAGGCGATGTGTATACGAGGAAGAGGGGAATGCCCGTAACAGTTAGGAGAGGGATGGAGGAGCAAAGGTGTAAAGGTTGAGTGGTGGCGAGGTAACGGCGGGGAGCCCACCGTTGTGGGAGCAAGAGATGAGCGTGGGGAAGCGTACGGAGGGAGAAAGGGGAAGTCTTGTACGGAGCACATGCCTTTGGAGGAGAGAGTGAAGGGTGACATGTGACATGCCCTGGGACTTCCACGTGTCGTCAAAAAATTTCAAAAATAAAAGAGAAAGAAAATAGAAAAGAAATAGAAGGATACCTCAGATCAAAAAATTTCTGTCATGAAAGTTCATCTCGACGAGATCTACATCTTTCATGAACGAACTAGGAGCAAGAGAGGTCATCTTTAATAAGGAAAATTTTTGCAAGTATTTTTAAGGACTTAAAAACACTTGTTTTTAGGGGGTTTGTATTTTATTTGTATTTTAAATTTCATTTTAAAGCCAAAAAAAATATAATATTTATTCTAAATTTTATGGATTTTTAATATTAATAAAATAAAAAAATATTAGTGATAAATACAATAAAATTACGGTTAGTGTTAATTATAGCTGAATGGTTTATTTGACAAAAGATGCGAAATTAATGAAGATTTCTCATGAAGTTCTTATTTTTCGAGGATAAAAAGAAATATACACTCACTGTGGTTATTAATGACAGAGGAGAGGAGATTTATACTTGGATACTGACATCCTGGTGTGTATGTGTTAACTACTGCCATCTCATTGTAGCAACAAAGAAGGAACACTTCCCCATGTTGTTCATTGATCAAGTGTTGAAAACACTAGCCGACAAGGAGTTTTTCTGCTTTTTGGTGGGTAATATAGGTACAAACAAGTGGAAATCACCCCTGAGGACTAAGAGAAGACTACCTTCACTTGTCTGTTTGACACCTACACTTCTAGGAGAATGCCTTTTGGTCTGTGCAATGTACCTGCTACATTCCAAAGATGCATGCTTGCTATCTTTGTCGAGATGGTTGTCAATTTTCTCGAGGTGTTTATGGATAACTTCTCCATCTATGGTGAGAGTTTCAATTCTTGTCTTGAACACTTGGACAGAATACTTCGGAAATGCTATGAAGTCAATCTTGTGTTATCTCAAGAAAAGAGCCGCTTCATGGTCACATAAGGGATTGTGTTGGGCCACATCATTTCCGTATGTAGCATGGAAGTTGATTTGGCGAAGGAGAATGTAATTGCAAATTTAGAGCCATCTCAAACGGTCTGAAATGTGAGGTCATTCCTGCGACATTTGAGTTTCTATAGGAGGTTTATTAAAGACTTCAACTGCATTGCCTGATCTCTCATAGAATTGTTGTGCAAGGAGATCAAGTTTAATGTTGATTAGCATGTTCTCATCTCATTTAATCAGTTGAAGGAGATAATCACTCAAGCTCCAGTCCTATAGCCACTAGATTGGTCTCTCCCTTATGAGATAATGACAAACGCGTCGGACTTTGCATTTGGGATTGTTCTAGGACAAAGCAGAGACAAGGAACCTTATGACATTCACTATACGAGCAGAACACTAGATGAAGCTCAGATAAGTTATATTGTCACAGAGAAAGAATTGCTGGTTGCTGTATTCGCTAGAAGTTCATATCCTATCTGCTTGGATCAAAAGTCACTATCTACACTTACCACTATGATATATGATACTTACAACATAAGAAGGATACAAAGCCTATATTAATCAGATGGATCTTTCTCCTCCAAGAGTTCGACATGGAAATCAAAGAAAAGCCTATGGTTCAGAATGTGGTAGCAGATTACCTATCCAGAATTGAGTAGAAAGAGCCTCCACTGAGCAATGCACTCATCACAGACACCTTTCCTGACAAGTCGATTCTAGCCGTGGATTCACTCCCTTGGTATATCGATATTGTGAACTACCACATCTCAGTTGCAGTCCCGCAAGATTGGACGCAGATCAAGAAGGACAAGTTCTATCCTCTATCCATTTCTACCAATGGGAAGATCCTCTCTTTTTTAGGGAAGGAGCAGACTACATTTGGCACAGGTGTATCCCTCAGGAGGAGCATCATAGTATCCTTGAGCATTTTCATTCGCTCAAATTTGGTGGTCAACACTCCGGAGATAGAACAACAACGAAAGTATTATAATGTGGCCTCTGGTGGCCTACACTATTTAAGGATGTTGCAACATACGTCAAGCGTTGCATTGACTGCCAGAGGTTGAAAGGTACGCTCACATCTAAAGATTCAATGCCCCTACAATTTATTCAGATTACAGATGTATTCGATATTTGTGGCATAGATTTCATGGGGCCCTTCCCCAATAGTCTGGGATACGAGAACATCCTTTTTGCTGTTGATTATGTGAGTTGCTGGGTTGAAGCTATCCTTACTCAAGCTACAGACTACCGTACAGTTTGTTGCTTCCTAAAAGAGAACATAATCTCAAAGTTTGGGACTCCAAATATACTGATATAATATGGGGGTAGTCACTTCGAAATAGAGAGGTCAAAAAATTGACGAAGGAGTACGACATCGAGCATCAAGTCGCATCTCCTTATCATCCCTAGACCAATGGCATGGTTGAACTATCAAATAGAGAAATCAAGACGATTCTACAGAAACTTGTGAAGCTGGATAGGAAGAATTGGTCCCAACTCTTTGACTCCCTCCTTTGGGCGTATAGAACCGCTAACAAGTCTCCTTTGGGTATGTTACCCTACCATCATATATATGAAAAATCATGCCATCTGCTAGTGGAATTAATTCGTAAATAATTGTGGGTAGTCAACATTTATAATTTGGACTCAAAAAAGGTGGTTAGCAAAGGAAAGAGGATATGATCATGCTCTTGGAATGTGATAACACATTGATGTACAAGGAGAAGGTTAAACACTAGCATGATCGACACATCAGATTAAAGATCTTCAGGACTGGACAGAAAGTGTGGCTATTCGATGCAGAGTTGAATATATTCATGGACAAATTAAAGAGTAAATGGAGAAGTTCGTTCAGAGTGCAAGAAGTATGTGACAACAAAAGTATTGTGATACCAGAATTGTCTCCTAACGTACAACCTTTTATCGTCAACAACCAGTTACTGAAGCCTTACCTCGAGCATGACACTTTCCTGGCCATTGTCGATCATGTCCAAGTGATATGCACTGAAGGAGCATCGACAACCTCATCAACATTGAAAGATTCAGATAATGTCACTCAAAAATTCTTCCTTTAGTTTGCTTATTTTATTTTTTCTTCTTCTTTCTTCTTCTATTTTGTATTTTTTGCTCTATCTTTCTCATTTATTACTTCTATACTTAGGATATGCATCATCCTAAGTATAGGGGGGATGGATGATGTAACTTGATTCTTTGTCTCACCACATGTCTCCTCTCCTGTTGATATTCTTGTCTATACTTATACCCTAAGTATAAGGGGAGACATGTTGAATGTTGGGTTGTTCATTCCCACCCTCGACCCTCGCTGCATGTAGATATAGTCTCCTATACGTAGGATTATTTCATCCTAAGTATAGGGGGAATGATTAACTTCTCAGCCTTTGCATTCTTTCGTTCATTATTCTTTTGTCGTTGTTGTCTAGGCTTCTCTATACGTTGTACGATACTCTGTATATACTTTAGCCATAACTCGTACTTTCATATTTTTAATAAATATGGCTAAATTACTATTCACATATAAATATATACAATTCAGTTAATAAAAAAAAGGAATATTCAAACCATTTTTGTATATAATTATTAATAAAGCATGTACAAATATGTCGCAAAATATTTGAAAATAGTTTGAAAATCTATTTGAAAAATCTTTTGAAAACTATTTGAAAAATATTTCGAAAATGTTCAACCTTTGTAAATTGTTTAGTTTGTAAAAATTTCTATTCTTGTGTGAAATGAAAACATTTTGCAAAACTATTTGTAAATTGTTTGGAAAATGGTTGCAAAATATTTGAAAAATCTACACATATGTTCGAAAAACCTTTGCAAAATTATTTTATGCTTGTAAATGTTTGTAAAAGTTATTTGTAAAAATTAGTTTGGACTATAGTTTTCAAAAATTATTTGTAAAACCATGTTCAAATAAGTTTGAAGAATATATACATCCTTCAAATAATTTCTTTACAACTTGTATAAATATACCTATAAAAATAACTCACATTCGACCTGAAAAATCCTCCAACCTCAAGTCTTGTAAATAAAAAGAGGCACGCCTGTGTAAATATTTGTGCATACTTCCCTTTTTGTGCCAAAGTCTTTTTGTTTTGAAAATTTCATAAAAAATGCAAAATACAAAATCCCAAGAGCATTTGCAAAAATGTTCTTAAAAAATTACATAAAAATTTGTAAAAATTTCAAAATTAGAAAACTGAATCACAAAAAGATTTGCATTGTACATATCATTCGCATTTTTGGAATAGTATAAACAAATGAACAAGTCAAAATAAAGTTCGGAGATTGGAGATTGGAATAGACCTTAATAGACCTAATTTCAGAGGAACCCATTGAGGATTGGAAGTGAAGATGTTTCAGGTTACCTTGACTTAATTCTTTAGGTTTCGTACGACTATGTTCATGAGCCAACTCAATGTGCTTGAATAGAACCCTTCATACCATCTGTACAACTCTTGAGACAATGACTTGACTTGAAACCTCGCACCTAGCACTCATCATAACTCAGATGGACCATTGAAAAATCTTGGAATCTAAGTCAGAACGATGTAAGACCGCTTCATCAAGAGTGGCTCAAGAACCATTCTTAGGGATTGCCGACATCTGTACTCTAGCCCACTTCTTTTGGTAATAATGATATCTAAAGACCAGAGATAAATTGAGACAATGTTTCGAATGTGGAATGGTCTACTGTCACAACTTTTCCAAAACCCAAAATAGTGGGCGGAACAAAAGATGCCATATCCACCAGGGCATAAACAAGAATGCATAAGCTGTAGAAAGTCAAATAAAATATCCAAACAAGCCTACACAAAAAAGTCCACCAAAAATTTGAGCTTTAGAAAAAGCATACTTCTTGATGAAGAATCGGTTACACTGATCGACTTCACAAGGGAATGAAGACTACAATGGTCCATTCCCACTTCTCTTCCTATTTTTCTGACTTCTTCCCCCATTCGGTTGTAAATATTGGGAGTATCTGAGCTTAGAAGAGAATATCTTCCTCCATGATGACATTGATGGTTCCATGGTTTTGTCTGAGAAGAGCTGAACAAATCCACACACATGGTTCTGTCATTTTAAATTAGCAAGGGTATGTGATTGGGAGGACTTATCAGTGAATTGGACCGAACGATAGGAGTATGAAATCTGAAGGTTGTTAGGTCACACTTTCCGACTTCAATATGGTTCCGAACACAACATTAATCTATAGGCCTTGCCTGAGCTCCAAACTTTGACTTTATTAAAGACTAGTTTAAAAATCGACCATTATTCCAAGTTTTTTCTTTTTCTTTCTTTATTCCTTATTTTCTGCACTTATTGCATAAGTGTTTGCTAGGGACTATAAAACACAAGTATAGGGGGTGATGAATCTCCATTTCATCACCTCTATTCTATCACTTTGACCTTAAAACCCTATCTAATGTAAGTAAATAACATTATTTCGTACATATTACCATTCATTATTTATTCCATTTATTATAAAAAAATAATATTTTCAATGCCAAAATTATAGAATAAAGGAAAGAAAATAAAATGAATAAAATGTCAAAGGTATTTTATGAACCTAAACTCTGAGACCAAATAAAGAATTGATCTGGTCGGAAGGAATAAAGTAGGGTGAGATAATGCCAAATACATAATAAAAACCATATTCTTTTATTCATCAATAAAGCCTTTTTGGGACATATTTTATTCATTATTATTTTTTCATCAAATCAATAAAGTTTTTACATGAAAGTTTTAAACAATAATACATAGAAAAATACAAAATTAAGTTTACACAAAAATAGTATAAAATGTACAACTTATACTCAAAATAATAATCCAAACTCCCTACTTCCCAGATCCTTATCTCCTTAATAAAATTCAAAATATATCAAAATCAGTTAATTTTAGACATATTTTAATAAGTTATTTAATGAAGGTGATTTCAGATTTTTTGGAGTTAAATGTGAAAGTTAGGTTTTGGACCCCTATTACATAGTGTGCTTGATTAAAATATTCATTTCATTTATTCTTTATTATTTTTAAAATTTTATATTTTTACAATGTTGTAAATATTATACAATACATGTACATTAAGAATATAATAAAACCACAAAGAAATCAATGGAAAAAAATAAGTATACAAAATATATAGTTGAATTATCTATTCTTATACTCGTATATAAATAAAAGTGAAATTCATTCTTTCGTTCCTTTATATTTTTATACTTTTTTTAAATATTATTTATGACATATTAAAAATATATAGAAAAATAAAATCAAATAAAATACTTTAAGCAAATAATTTAGCTAAGCATATAGATGAAACACCAGTATTTAAACCTACAAAATATCTATCCCTATTTATTTAGGAATACATAAAAAATTAGAAAAATAAAATAAAAAAATTGTTTACATAAAAATAAGTTATAAATATATAAAATAAGATAACGAAATAATAAAATAAAAAATACAAAATAGAAAGTAAAATCCACAAAACACAAATGAATAGGCCTATAAAGAAGACCTTAAAAATTAACTTGTCATGAATAAACCCCCAAAAAATAAAAACCATAATAAAATACTACATAAAATAATGAAAAATTTTATTTTATACGCAAAAATTAATAAAATAATTTACTATATTAAATTACTTATTTTCATTTAATGAAGACTAGTTTGTCCTATAGTGTCCCCCGTAGACTAATCAGATCACGGAGAATGCTAACCTCGGTTAACTCCATGTTTTCTCCCGAACTTGCATCATACATCTCAAGCCAGCCACCTTCTCAGCCTCCAACCGATCGATGTAGACCTCCTTTCACCTCGAGTCCTTCATGGATTCGGTTCCCACCATGTTCATAACCCACATGTACTCATTAGATTAGCTTGGTTTGCATCAAGTCATTCAATAATTCCACTTGAAAATCTCCCAAAACTATGTGTATAAATAAAACCCTAGAGCGAGTCTTGTATTCCTGATCCTTCTCTGAGCCTTGAATCCCTTCATCGTGTGTGTGTTTCTGGTGACAGCTTGTGCATCCCCGAGCTTTGGGCATGCGATTTGGGCGAGGTGGAGCGATCGTCCTCTGACCACCCTTCTCCATGATTCATGTTAGGTATAAGAGCTGCACAATCTTTATATTTCTAAATAGTTTTTCAATCCATGATTTTAATTCCATGTTTAGTGTAGCCTTTAATCGGGTAGGTTTAGTTGTAGCTCAAATATTTGGTTCACCAGAGCTGTTGGGGCTCTGGGCATTTTTTTTCTGACCCTCGTAGCATGACCATCGCATTACCTATCATGTTCTTCATCTAACCCATCTCATTTCCCAACCTATCGAGCATCGATCAACGAATCCCTGTTCCATCTCCTTCTCTCGCCGGTGCAGGTCCATTCCACCTCGTCTTGTCACGATTTCCCACAATAACAACTCAGGATCCTTTATCCTTTCTGATGAATCTCCATTTCATCACCTTTATTGTAACATTTATCCTTAAAAACCTAATAAATGCATGTAAATACCTTTAATTTGTATAAATTAACATTCATCCCTTTCTGTATAAATATTGTATAAAATATTGTTTTTAATGCCAAAATTATAGAAAAAGAAAAGAAAAGAAAAGATAAAATAGCAAAGATATTTTATGATCTTAAGCCCCGAGACCTAGACATCTTGATAACTGGGTTGATAAGGATTGAAGTAGGGGGAGATAAGGGCCATTAATACAACAAAATTCCCAATTATTAATTCCTTCTTCATGCATTTTTGGAACACATTTTATTTTCCTATTTTTTTATAACTCAAATAAAGAAATTTTGAACATGAAAGTTATAGATAATAAAATATATAAAAATACAAAATTAATTTCAAAATAATATACAGTGTAAAAGTTATACTCTAAATAAGATTCCAAAATCCCAACTTCCCAGACATGTATCTCCCAAATAAAAACTCAAAATATATCAAAATCACACTTTAATTGTATATACTTTCAATAAACTATTTAATGAAAGTGGTTTCATATTTTCGGAGTTAAGGTGTGAAAGTTAGGTTTTGGACCCTAATTATATATTATACCCGATTAAAATATTCATTTTATTTATTATTTATTAGTTTCATAATTTTATATTTTTTAATTTTGTAAATATTATAATATATATATATATATATACACATATTGAAACTAGAATAAAAATATAAATAGAACAATAAAATAAAATATGTATATAAAATACATAGGTGAAATACCTATAACTATACCTATACAATAAATACAGCTATTTATCTAAGTGTAATTATTATATCTGAAAAATGTAATAAAAATATATTTACATATACAAAATAAGTTATAAATTTTATAATACACTAACATAAAATAATAAAATCAAAAAATACAAAATAAAAATAAAATACTTTAAAACATGGATAAATATACCTATAATTAACCCCTAAAAAGCAAGTTATAATTAATATCATCTAATAATAAATAAAAATCAATATAAAATACACATAAAAGAATAAATATTTTGTATTTTATAATGTAAAATTAATAAAATCATTTAATATTTCTTATACATTTTACCAATCTTGTCAGGCTAATTTTTCATGGTTAGTCGACGTGGACCAACCAGGTGACTCTGAGGGTTGATCAAGGTCAACACTCTGACCCGCGCCTGCAGTGTGCCAAAACCTTGTTTGACCCCATTTTTATAGATTTTTGCAGGACAATTCTAACATTATTTGGGAAGATTCCTTCGAGACTTTCATGCCTCGATCTTCCATCAAACATACCGACCTATTTTCTAGCTCCGAGCACCATTGATTCGCTCGATCTTTTTCGTTCTTTGGTGCCTGCTCAATGCCACGATAAAAACCCACCTCCATAAAAAATATAGTTTGATCCCTCTTACACCTTCTCACCCTAAATATATGTTTTGAATTACCTTCCTTGTAACAACATGACCCAATTCAACATTTCTAAGGATCGATTCGGTGTTGAATCGAGGTGATCCGAAGTTGATATGCCCTCTCCGCTCGAAGATCCGCTTCAGGTGGCTATGGCTTGGTAATCTTACTCATTCTAGTATCCTTTTATTTGAAATTGCATCACTACCGTAGAGTGCATTTTTATTCTGTTTAAGACCATTTTGTTTAGCGTGAAATTCAATTTTTCCCCTCGGTGGAGCTTCAGCTCCGCCACTCATTTCTGATCGTCCTAACTCCCCTTCAATCTAATCAACACCTCCATCATCTCCCCCTTCACCTTCTGATCACTCTCCACATGTCCATCCACCATGTTCTCACACTGAATAGATGGTCCGCCTCTCCTCCTCCGCTGCTTATCAGAGAGGCCCATATCCTCCATACTCTGCTTCATCTCCCTACCGGAAGACATCCCTGGCTTCGTTTTTGTTCTCCTAACAAAATCCTATAGGAAAAGACAACAAAGGGACCCATTCTCAGAGCCATCAAACCACAAGAGTGTCCCTAGGTTCTCCACCATCGCCAACTCTTTCCGATGGACATGGGCTTGAATTGAAGCCTCCAATCGACATGTGAGGACCCCTGTGTCCTTTTGGGACAAAAAGGAGACCACCGACGTCAGGAGAACCCGCTAATAGAAGTTTGAAAATGGGGAGTTCTTCCCCAGTTCTTGTTGACCCCCTCCACACCGTCGGATCAAGAACGAGCGCCCAGGTCTACAACAACCGTTGGATCCAATCGCCTCATCTCTGTCAGATCATCCTAGATGATTTAATCCTGAGCGTCCATGGGGGAATCACTATCACTTGACGAGAGTGCAACACATGGCAAGTGGCTCCCATCTAATCATTTTCTCCCGCTCGCTATTGAGTATTTTGCAACTTAAACCCAATGTTTTTTGTATCTTTAATATTTAATACAGAACTTTCCTCTACCGTTACTTATATTTTGTAATATGTGCATTCAAGACCCTAGAATTTTAGTATTTACATCGAGTCTACACCAACTCACTTTAAGTGGCTTCCAACATGAAGTGGGCATTTTGTAGGCGTGCCCTTACGGTTTTGTATATTTGTATTTAGTCCAAAATATTTTTATGTACATTGTAAAATTTTGCTAAATTTACATATAGGTCATCGTGATTTATTTTATTTGCATAAATGTTCTTGCTAGTATTGTAGTTTCACTTTGTTTCATCCATTTATTTAAAATATAAATTACGCTATAAAAAGTCACCAAAAATAGAATTAAGTTCCTGGATGCTTGTATTTTCATGCCATACATTTATCTTTGTATTTTAGGAATTTTTGTCAATTATCAAAATAAAAAAATAGCTTAAATATTCCCTATCTACGGTTTCAAATACATAAAAAATATATTTTACTTATTTATGTATTTTTAATGTTGAGACCAAAAATCACTAGAAATATAAATGAAAAACTCCTAAAAATAGAAAACCCTAAAATCCTTTATAAAAAGTCTATAAACCTATTTAAAGCTCCAAAATTGTGTTTTCTATTATATAATTTTCCATACATTATTATTTATATGTTAAAATTAATTTGGAGAAATGTTGAATCTGTTTGCTATTTTTCATCTCCATTTTAATTCATCCTATTTAATTAATCCTTGTTCAGGGTACTTTATATTTTAAATATATCTAATTTAGAAAAATTATCTAAAAATCACAAAAATAGTAGAAAATACTTAAAGACCCAAAATTAATATATTTTTTTGAATTTTGATTACTTTTCTTAGCATTGATCTCTATATTGGCTTACTTTATATATATATATACTCTTATATGTTCTATTTTAGATATTTTAATGAAAAAGAAAGATAAAAATATAAATATAAATAGAAAATATAAAAATATAAAATTAAAAGCAAAAAAATAAAAAATAAAATAAAATAAAAGATTTTAAAACCCATAAAAAACAATTTTGGCTAAGTATTTAAGAGATAAAGCGTGCTTTGACTTCTATCTTTCCTGCTCTACCCCATTACTTCCTGTGTTCGACCCCTACTTGCTTGTCACTATACATTTTTAGTAGGGTATAATAAATTTTAACTCTTGCTCTTAATTGCTTAATTATCTGTATAGGTTAATTATTGAAACTACGTGAGGATTAGAGTAGTCACCTCAACGACCAGTGAAGTTGAATTGTCAGATCATTTTAGCGACTCCTATTTTCTCGTATTTCAAATGGTACCGTTACCGGGGAGCATCGATTTATAGAGTAGTTTTGTCTCTTACATTGCTTGTCCATTCGTACACTTATTGCCTTCTCTCTGATTATTAATTTTTGAACTGTCTGACATATTTTCTTTTGTCTTCTTGCGAGGGACCGCAGACCGAGGATCGCCTAAGTGATTCTACGTAGCCTTAGGATGAGGGGCTGGCTATTCTGACCTAGCCGATAGGAGAGAGCATGAGGGTCTAGAGAGAAACAATATGTTAGGCATTTTACTTGTTAGAGAGAGACTTTATTTTTGGAACTATTAGTCTATAATAATACATTATTTTGGACTTGGACACTCGAGCCCAATTTCCAAGAATTTTTCACTTGTGGCTCACTGCATTTTCCGAGTTTTCTATCGCCTTTTTTTATTTTGTTCCTCGTGATTTGTGCTTTCCTCTTTCTTTTTATTTGTTTTGTGGAATGATCCCTTAGTCTTTAATCTTTCTTGATCGTGTAATGTAAGGCTAAGCACAAAAATATTTTGCATGCACCTATAGTTTTCATGTTTGGACTTAGAAAAATTAATTGTTCAACACCATGATTTGAATCCGCATACAATGAGAGCACTCCATACAGTGCTTGCAGGACCCACTGTGGCAATTGCCTGCTTAGGATGATTTCCATGTGCATATTGACATACATCACATGTTTACAAATTCATGTTTTGCATCCCACATGTTGAGAGCTGGGAAACACTGTAAGTCTTGTAATTGAGTATTTATCATTTAGACACTAAGGTGAGATTTCCATCTTATTGTCACCTTGCATTGATTTTCCACTATCTCCCTCTGTTTTTGGATCATATAGGAATTAAAGAAAATACAAAAACGTTAGGCGCTTGTATCAAATTTACTAAAAGTAAGTGATAACTCAAAAAATAAAAAAATGGGACTGTTAGAAACACTTGACCTACATAAAATTGATTAATTGGACTCATTGCCATTGTGAGAAAAGCCCTCATCGGTTTTCAGGTTGCATTGGAAGGTTTACTTCCCTCTGAGAGAGTGCTTTCCTAAGGAATAGAGCCCAAAACCCAGTTTGTGGTTGCCTTATGTATCGCGTGGATTTCCAAAGTATTGGCGCTTCTATCGTACGTAGACGAGTAGGGCTTGGTCGGAGATGATGCTCTCTATTGTGTAGAGAATCGACCTTGTCCGAAGTATTGGGCTTAGGCCATGCCTTCACAAGGGTGTTTGTCTCCTCATCATGCATCTGAGTAGGTCCTTGCACGCTCATGGGTGATTCCGTCACGAGCAAGGTCTGAAGTAGTGGTTTCTCCTATCAACTTCCTCCCTCTATTTCTGTGGTTGAATAGAGATCCAGAAAGGGTTACAAGGACCTAAAAAAGTGCATACTACTAGTTACAAAGGAGGAGGACAAGTACGCAATACTTTTACGGCAATATACTCTCTCTTATAGGCATAGCGCTCTAAAGTCTCGTTAAAAGATAAAATACATGAAAATCTATCTAAAACAGAAAAAGATAATTGTCGAACCTTCATGCTTCATGGGTTGAGTAGGTGCATCCATTATTTTGAGGTTTGATTGATTAGTCTTATTAATGTCAAGATCAAAAACACCGCGCACTTGCGCAATAGTGCTCTTTGTTTTTTTTGACCCTTGCTTATTGTGATCCTTATACTGTTTTACACTCCTTTTATTCTGTATTTATCTATGTGCTCTTCGTCCATCATCGATATCCTTTGACTATCTCAAGATGTCGTCACACAGATGGTTTAGTCTGGACCTCCTTGACGTCCACATCAATTTCGTGTCGCCAACACATCAAATAAGGTAAGGTGATCTCCATGAAATTGGTTTGAATCTTGCAAACTTATCCTTGGAATCCCCCATTCTCTCTTCTTTCAATACTTACTTTCTCCAATAAATCTACTCTTTGAGATGGACTCTCAACTCGAGCTAGCTCTACCTCTCTAAATAAACCAGGATCACTCTTGTCCCAAACCAACCCCTTAGGGGTGGAGATCGATTTCAGTCAATATACTATGCCCCGTTACAACAATCTGGGATTGTCCTTAATCCTAGATTCATCTCAGCAAATGGTGTTTTTATATAGACTGATCAAGGTTTATTCCATCATGCAGATCATCAATCTGATCACGAGTAAGAAGTTCAAGCTGATTCAGAGATGCCTCCTTCAAGAAGATGGAAGGGACTGTAATCCCAACCAGTTGAGTAGGCGGATCATAGGGAAGGACAATATACCATGCAGAATGAAGTTAACAGTAAGCTGCTCACTTCAATACATGCTATCCAATAACATCTGACTAATCAGGCCCTAGCCCAGACCGTCTTCCAATATATATTGAATGATTTGAGGAGGAGGGATGATGAGAGAGATGCCAGGAGGGAGGATGAACCGGAAGCAGAGAATGAGTTTAATCAGAGAGGTGCATGACATGAATTCTCAATGGGTGAAACCTATTATGAGAAAAGGGAGGTAGGACCCATGCCGTCGAAGCCAACTCTGAAGGAAACCTACGACTCTAGGGCATGACGAGCCACCGAGTGGATCTAGATTCCACCAATCCATTCCCATTTTGTGCTAAAGCTGCAGTTCATGTCTCATCTTCCCACTTTCTATGGGAACACAGCAGAAGAATCATACACCCACCTAAAAAATTCGGTCGCATTTGTGCCACAACACATTACCCCAATATTCCACTAGGGATGATCAAGATGTCTGCTTTTCCTTTCAGCCTTCAAGACAAGACCCTGTATTGAGTCAATCAACTAGGAAAAGTAGCGACGACTTGAGAGGAGTTGAAATCTACATTTATCCACAAATTTTACCCTCTCGACCGATTGATTGAGATGTGTACCCACATCTCCACCTTTTGTCAACAACCCCGGAAACAATACATGAGGTGTGGGAGAGATTCAAGGAGTATAGCAAGTGTCCTCACCATGAAATTCCCAAGACCAGTCTCATGCAACATTTCTTTAGTGGATTGAAACTAGATAACTAGAGGCTCATCGATGCCACTTGTGGTGGCTCGCATTTAAACAAGGATGAGGTGGAATATTTTTTAGGATATGGCCAAAGGAGAAGCCGCTCAATCCGTATCACGTAGATACATGAAGATGCATGCCACCATCGACAAATCTGTCAACATGGCAACCCATGACGATGACAAGGATGGGAGCTCCAACCTCAACATCATTGGGAGCCACTTGTCTAAGGTAGACATCATCGACAAGAGGTCGCAAGACCTCAAAAAACTTCCAGTCATTGAGAAGAGAACCCAGGGCTTGGAGAAGCTCGATTTGATCTCCCAATAGCTATAGCAACTAGTTAAAGCTATGAATGCCAATACTTTCAACAATGTGTCTGCCACTGCCAAGAATCTCACTGAGCAGAAAGAGACATCACCAATACAACCGCCTTAATCAAGTCTCCCACATCCCCAACCTATCCAGCATGTGTACTACGTGCAGGTCCCGGAGCTGCCTTCGTAGTCCCAAAACCAGATGGTTGTTTATCAAACGGAGTTGCAGCCAACCTACAAAGAGCAGTTCTCTCCACCCCCACTGCAAATTCAAGAGATCAATGGTGTGTAGGAACAAGAACAGAAGCTAACCCATCCTCAGGGACACCCTTCAAAATTCAGCCAACGGTGATGAGCAGCTAAGCGACATGGGTTAGGGAATAAAGTAATCAATGTGTCATTGCGACCCGGATCACATGGCCAATGCTCAATCAAGAAAAATAGAGAATAACACAATCAAGATAAATGAATCAAATCACACAAATATGTCAGCATCTTCGCTATTTATTTTAACATGGTATTACAACCTGGGTCGAACACAAGGAGCGCAAGAAATCATTCAAAGTAGTCGAAATTCAGAAAAAGAAATGCATATTTTTATCGGTTTTGATTTTGTAAATTTGTATAATTTTCAATTAAGGAATAAAATAGGCAAGTAAGCAAACAAAACACACAACAAGGTTTTGGTTTTTTTATTTAAGGCTAAAGAATGCTAAAAAAAGTAAGTCTAAAAAGATTTTTGGCGTTTTCAAATATTAAAGTGTTTTTTATAATTTTTGGGGTTTTTCTAATTTTTATATAATTTTATAACAATCAAATAATAGCTATAGTTGTAAACAATGCACAACCAGGACAATATTGCAAATTAAACACGCTTAAAATGTCCTAATTCCTGGAGAGCAATTTTATGAGAAAAATAGATAAAAAGAGGTACAAAAAAGAACTAAAATTGTATTTTTTTTGATTTTTCGAGATTTTTTTTATGATTTTTAGAATTTTTTGAGTCTTTTGTATTTTTTAGAGTTTTTATGAAGGTTTTTCAAGAAAAAATTCTACTAGAAACAAAGCATACAGAAACACACATTACTAATTTTTTTGGAAATTTTAAAACATTTTTTTTCTAATTTTTATGCATTTTCTAAAATAGATAGTGACTTTTTGGTGGTTTTTTAATTTCTAAATTAATCCCAAAAATTACAATAAATATTATGTTTAGCAATAGCTAACAGTAATTTTTATATAATTGTTTGGATTAATTTCGTATTTATTTAATTAAGTAGTAAACACACAGATTGCAGAGACCTACTTGTAATTATAATAAAGCTCAAGGGCCAAATAATAATACGCACAGAAAGCTTAGGGCGATAATTGCAAAAAGTCTAGGAAATTCACGCACTTGCTCAATAAACCACACACATGGGTATACATAAAAATATTAGAAGGTTTTCATTCAAAACATAACATATGTGAAATCCAGGGTCGAACATGCAAATACAGAAGATAAAAACCCGTGAGACAACATGTGAGTTCACACACAAAGGACTAAAGTGCAAATACTGGAAATAACAAGGGTCAACTAGCAAAATATCCAAACTATTTTATGCTACGAAAAATATTTACATGACTAAATAATAAAAGCAAAACAAAAAGGGCCTAAGTGACGTTTACCCTTTATTAATTGCGATCCAATGGCCAGTGACGCTCTACTAACGAATGGACGGTCAAGATGGGTGGATTCCCCTTCAATGATGGACGACTGATGATGGATCCTTAGATGGATCTGACAACCGAGTGCCTCCCGATGATGGATGGCTGCGATTAGAACTAGGAGGATGTTGATCGAATGACGGAGAAGATGCCTGGACGAACGAGGAAGAACACACCTCCGACGAGTTTCAATAGGTGATGGCGTATGGTCCTGAAATCTTCACGAGCTGCTGGAGTGTGGAAAATGATGGCAACGGTGTTCTGTATAGCTATTGGATGGTTTAGAAGGGCCCAGGACCAAAGAGAGAGTCCTGGGGATGCATGGGGGTCTGGAGCGTCCTAGGAGTGTCCAAGACCTCCATATGAGGTCTGGTCACGTACCCTTCAAGAGAGTAGTCTGCTCGGAGGAAAGGCTCTGGTGAGGGTTAGAGAATCAAAGATATCTCGAATAAAGGCAGAGGGTGAATGGGTCATGTATCACACAAGATGATGGAAGCGACCTGTAGCTTGACTCCAATCCGGCGATTGAGTCAAGATAGAGGTTCTGGAGTGTACGAAGAAGCGAGAGGAGGTTGGAGCTAGGCGGGTTAAGGTCGGGGTACAACGAACTAGGATAAGGAACATAATCGTTGGAGATGCTCTGTTCGTCGAAAAAACAATATGATTGAATCGAAAATGAAGTAGCTAAGGATGGTCGGAGTATGCCTGGTAATGCAGACGTCGGTCCACAGCGGTCTTGGCCTCAATAATCAGTGCTGCTAGAGGCTGAGCTCCTCATGGCAGAGTTGAGGGATTCCCTCGTCGGACCTGGGGCTCTCATGCTCCAAAAATTATCCTCGCCCTAGCCCTCTCTTGCTGTTACTATGGAAAAGGGTGGAAGAGTATGCAGGAGGTGGTGATGCTACCAAAGGTGCTTGAAAATGGGAGAGGAGGGTACAAATATATTGATGCACAAGTCCAAGAAGAAGGAGGCGTGGCTCGCTAACCGAGGTGTTGATCGAGGAGGAAAGTAGCGGGCGAAGATTAGGGATCCGTGCTCTCGAATTGGGGCGAATGATCGGGTGGAATGGTGGTCGGATCGGGTTTCTAAAAATTGGAGAAAATCGGGCGAAACTCGACTCGACGAAAAAGAAGAGGGGGGGGGGACCAGTTGACCTCGGTCAACAAACCGAGGTGGACCAATCAGAGGTCGCCTAGGATGCACACAAAATTCGGTAAAAGACAAAATAGAGAAGAAAAATAAAAAAATTCAATTAAAAATAATGAATCAATTTAAAGTATAAAATAAATAAAATGAATAAAATGAAATTTTTTTATTATTTTGCAAAGATTTTTTTGTGATTTTTATTTAATTTTATGAAAATAAATTAGTCTATATACAATGTATAGAATGGATTTAATGGGGCTGCCCCAACATGGCTGCCCAGCCCCCTATTTCGATGTTTTTTTTATTTTTTTGAAAAATATCACCATGTATATTCATCCCTATATCCCTACTATATGCCATTCGAATTTCGTCAGAAACAGAGACTCCTACGGCCTCCATCGAGATGTTGTCGATTTAAAAAATCCTGTTACCGTTAAAAAAATGATTGCCTGGATGGAGGTCATAGGGGTCTCTTTTTTGACGAAATTCAAATGGCATATAGGAGGGATGTAGGGATGAATAAATATGGTGACATTTTTTTGAAAAAAAAGCCGAATATGGCGCATGGCTGCCCCAATGGGGCAGCCCTAGTAACCTCATATAATATTATATACATGTCCAATATACTTATGTATTATGTACAAATATTTTTATTTTGTTATTTTTACATAAATACCCCATTTTATATTTTATTTATTTATAACATAATTTTAAGAGTATAAAATAATTTTTATTTTATTTTTATGAGGTATTTTATGATATATAATAAATAAAGGGTGTGATGTATGTACATGTGTATTGTACAATGAAAGGGGGATTTGATTCTATTTTAGTCAATTTTCTTATTTTTATTTTTATATTGTTTCTGGAAACATATTCAACAGATAAAAATAGTAATTGAGTTTCATTTTATAAAAAATAATTATATACAAATATATGTAGTATTTACAACACAAAGTAGACCCTATCTCTCTCTACTTATTTTATTTTTGCGATCAGGTCAAGGCTTGACCTTCTCTTGTGGTTCGGGTCACTCCGTATTTATTCTAAATACCTCCTTCCTTTTTCTCTTCCTTTATTCTTTTATTTTTGCACAAAAATATGCCAATTATGCAATATTAATAGATGAATGTTGAATGCTATGTTATTGTATTTATAGGTATTTACATGCTGCTTTGCTAAGATAAATAGCTAAAATAAAAGAATAAAGAGTGAATCAGGGATTCATCACCCCTATGCTTTACCTTTGCTAGTCCCTTAGCAAACACTTATTTGAAAAATATGTGTTTTGAGAAAGAAAAGAAAAAGGAGAATCAATGTTTATTATTAAACTTATCTTCATTAAATTGATGTATGAAGTCAGACCTTTAGGTTATTAGTTTGTTGGATGCTTGTTGGGATATAGGTTTATGACTCAATAGCCTCTAAGTTCCGCTATTCTATGGTCAAGGCTCCTCGATAATCGATAACGAGTCTACATACGCAAACTCTAATAAATATGTACCTTTCCTTGTACTGTGTAAGTGATATGTAGCTCCCTACCTCAGAAATGACAAAGAAATAACCTCTCTTAACAAGGTAACTCTAATTCCTCAGTCTAGTTGCTCTTTCTCGAGGAGTGGGGTATTCCCTTCTAAGTTCTAGTGCAACCGGCTCAAGTAGGGGGGTGGGGGGAGGACAAAAAAGAGTTGACCGTGGCCAGTGTAGCCACGTATCCCTGGGAGCCCAACCAGTGTATCTAAGTTTCTCGCTGCAAGCTTCATGAGATGAGAAGGTGTAATACATAAGTTTGGCTTTATTTGACTATATACACTCCGACAGACATTTTATTTTCAATCAGACCTATCCACTTTTTCGAGTTTTTTCTTGTTTTTGCACATTTTTTATGTGTATATGTATAACATATCTACATGGCACAACATATACATAAGGACTTTTTCTTCTTGCGCCAGTAGACTATCCCTCTTTTGAAGCATTATTGCAACCCACAACTCTTATCTTTAGACCTCAACACCACCAGACCAAGTTGAGGTGCACATCCCTCCCTAAAGGAAGAAGAGAGGTTCTGCCTAGAAGTACTACCCTCGTATGCTACACCAAGCCAAAGGATTCTACCTCCTCACCACCTCCTCCATGTAGAGCTGTGTGTAAGGTGCTGGTCCAAGTAAAGCCATTGTGTGTGAGAGTTATGTGTGTGTTGTTAAGTGTTCTACTTAGGCTCATTAAGATGACAAGTGAAGATAGCCTAGTGGACTCAAAGAATTAAGTAATAAATGGACTTGAAAAATCTTAACCCCAAATTCTATAAGGTTCCTCTGAGAATTAGGTGGATTATGGTCTTAACCAAGCTTCATTTTCAAATTTAATTCCACTAGTTTAAATGTCAACTATGATTTAGAAGAATATATAAAAGTATGTGCAAAAATCTTTTTATTCCATTTTTCAAATCATGCAAAATTTTTGAAAATGTTTGAATGCATGGATGCAGACGTTTTGCATACTATTTACACACATTTACAAAAGGGTTTTTGCAAACATTTTTTTTCAAACATTTTTCAAAAATTTTTTACTATATACATAATTTTGATACAAAATTTTTTACAAACATTTTACAATCAAAAATTTTTACAAACATTTGTACAAAAATATTTTTTATAAGTAGCTATTTACAAACATGTATGTGCAAGAAAGAATTTTATGTACAATAAAAATTGAAAAATTTTTACGATTTTCTAGATTGTGGTTTTTAGTTATTTTATTTATTAACACACTCACACAAAGTGTGAGTTATGGCTAAAGTATATATGTAATATAGACGACACCCCTTATACTTAGCTCGAACGATGTCCTCAAAGTTATTAAAGAACGATGAAGAAGACATAACTCAAGCTTAGTATTGGGTGGTGAAAAGAAAGGCTATACTACGACGACAAATGAAAGAATATAATGAATAGAGATTGGTGATCCCCCTATACTTAGGATCAAGTAATCCTCAGTATAGAAAACTGTACATAAGGGGAAAATCAAGGGTTAGAATGTACAGGATCTACCTCCCCTATACTTAGGGTAAAATATCCCTAAGTATAGGCAGCAAAACAGAGGTAAAAAGAATCAAAAGAATAATCAAAGATCTGACACCCCCCTACTTAGGGTAAAGTACACCCTAAGTATAGCATAATCATAAGATGCAGATGGGGTGTTAGACTAAACAATGTATGATATGGACATCTGGATCTATACATGGGCGGAAGACAGTGATAATCAGGCACGAGATGAAAATGATGTGAGTCAACGACCACACCTCATGCAAAATGAATAGGGGCAACGTTAATGATCAACATATCATGATTTAGATATGGCTTCAGGTGCTGACTGTTAACTCGAAAGGTGGACTCAGATGACATATAGGATACATCAATACTGCCATTGTCATGCACCTTTCGGACCAAGTATGGTCCCTTCCACTTGCTATGCAACTTCCCTGGAAATAGTCTCAACCTGGAATCGAATAACCATACTCTCTGGTTCGGCTTAAACTGCTTATGGATGATATGAGAATGATGTCATATCTTCACTCGCTCCTTATACTATAGGCTACTTGAGAAGGCTGTATCTCTAAGCTCCTCTAGTGCTGCCAATTCTGCATTCCTCTGATCTCCTATAGTCTAGGGATCCTATAATATCTTAGTGATATCCCATAGTAACTTATGCTTTATCTCCATAGGTAAATGGCACGACTTGCCATAAACGAGACAAAAGGGAGACATACCCAAAGGAGTATTGAAAGAAACCCTATATGCCCACAAGACTGAGACTAAAAGTTGTGACCGAGTCTGGGCGGACGACCTTCTGCAATATCATTTTGATCTCCCTATTCGATACTTCAATAAGACCTTTGTCTGAGGATGATATGGAGTGGAAACTCGATGGTCTATGTTGAACTCGTTATCGAGAGCCTTTACCTTGTCGTTTATAAAGTGAGACCACCCGTCAGATATCAATACTCTGGGCACCTCGGACTGTGAAACGATATTTTTCCTCAAGAATCGACAAATAGTCTTAGCATATGCAGTTTGGGCGGGAATGGACTCAACCCAACGACTCACATAATCAACAACTAATAGAATGTACTCAAATTTCTGACTCTTAGGGAACAGACCCATGAAATAAATGCCCCATACATCAAAGACCTCACAAAAGTGAATGGGCTGCATCAACATCATATCACGTTGTTCACATGTGCCCATCCTCCGACAAAGTACACCTCTTCACGAATTCATCAAAATCCTTGAAGATGGTAGGACACCATAGACCGTATTGGAGCACTTGCTATGTTGTTCTCCTCTTAGAATGATTTCTTCCTGCCTCAAGCTTGTGGCAGTAAGTGAGGATGTTGTGTCGCTCCTCCTGAGGAATGCACCGACACCAGATATTATCCCCTCCTTCATGATAAAGGATGGGATCCTCCCAATGGTATGACTTGGCCTTCACAAGGAAAGTCTCAAGTTGTTGTCTGGGCCAACCTTGTGGAACTTTCTAGGTGACAAGATAGTTCACAATGTCGACATACCATGGAAGCGAGGCGCTAGCAAGGATCGCCTCATCTGGGACGATCTCTATAATAGGTTCAATCTGCGTAGATTGCTTAAGATGCTCGAATAGGGAGATATGATCTGCCACTACATTTTTGACTCCAGGCTTATCCTTATTCTCAATATCAAACTCTTGGAGCAGAAGGATCCATCTGGTCAATCTAGCTTTGACATCCTTCTTTGCCATGAGGTACCTGATGGCAGTATGATCAGTAAAAATAGTCACTTTGGATCCAAGAATATATGATCTGAACTTATCTAAGGCATATACTACGTTCAGCATCTCTTTCTATATGACAGTGTAGTTCCGTTGAGCGACATCCAATAAACGGCTAGTGTAGTGAATGGCATATGGTAACCCATCCTTCCTCTATCCTTGCACAACCCTTATGGCAAAATCAGAGGCATCCTTCATGATCTCAAATGGGAGAGATCAATCAGGCGGTTGTAGGACAGGAGCCTCGGCAACTAGATTCTTGAGAGTCTCAAAAGACATAAGAAACTTACCATCTACAATGAACTCGGTGTCTTTCGTCAGCAGATCAATCAGCGATCTGGCAATCCTGTTAAAGTCCTGAATAAAACATCGGTAGAAATCGACATGCCCAAGAAATAACTGCAGCTGCTACAAGTTGGATGGTGGATTGAGTTTCTTGATGATATCCTGAAGGATATTGAGTATCCTCAAGCGCATCACGGAAGCGTGTTGATCGCATCGTATGCGATCGGGGCGACTAATCGCACTAGTCGCTAGATGCAGCAGAAATTAAAATTTTTAAAACTAGAGATGAAACCACATGATACGAGAACACTTCTCGGATCGTTTCATCAAACCACAAGTATAAGGAATACCTCTTGAAGCGTGTTTGTGATCACGAGATCCCAAAGTAGATATCCTCCTGTCTTAAGTCCGATCCACGAAGAACGCACTTGCGGGCGCGATGATGAGTCACGTTCCTTCCCACAATCCTCGATGAAGATCCAAGCGATGGATCCCCTGATTTCGTCATACGAAATCCGTCGTCTTCCTTTAGAGTAAGCAACTCCAAAGAAGAAGAAGATCCTCGAGTCGTCGAAGAAGAAAGCCGAGAGTCTCTCCTTTCTCTGCATAAGATGGACGGCCATCTTTTGGAGGAGAGAAAGAGAGAGGGCGAGAATATGAGAGAGGAAGAGAGAGAGAGAGTTGTAACCTTGTACAACTCTTAATTATGGTGTACCTTGGAAGGCTACACTAGCCCTCCTTTTATATTAGTTTAGGATCCAATGGATCTCAATCCATGGGACACATGGATCCAACAGCCAGGCTTGGTCCATGTAAAATCAATGGCTATGATTGTTGTTGGTTAAAACCAACAACATTAATTTAAATTAAAATATGTTGCAACATTATCAACATAATTTAATTTAACTAATTAAGAGATAATGTGACAACAAAAAGGGAGTCAACCAACCACCCTAAATTATAGGGGGTTATTTTGTCTCCTTTTATTTTATCTTATTATTTCTTAATAAATTGCAATAATTATTATTGCAATAATATCCACCAAATTAATTCCAAATTAATTTGTGAATATTTCAATCATGCCATTGATCATTATGTGAATCATGTTCACAACCCAAGCTAATTTGTAAATTTCATTTCCAATTAATTAATAAATGTGAATCCAATCCACACTATTAATTAACAAATGCTATTTACATGGATTCTCTCTCTTCAATATATGTATTATAAATCATATTTATAATACACATATATCATGGATAGTATTATCCACATTCTCTAATCCTTGATAATTAAATCCCATTTAATTATCTTGGATAATAATTCTCATAATATGAATCTCATTCACATTATGCTTGATCATTAAATCTCATTTAATCATCAAGTTCTTCTTGCTTGGATATGTATTTCATCAAATGAATTATTCTTGAACCCTTTCAAGAATAATGTGCTTTCTCCGCAGATACTTGGAGATAAGGACAGGGCGATTGTATTATTCCACGTATAGTGACTTGGATGTTGGGATGTCATCTCAAATCCAGATCTTACAGACCTCCCACAGATGCTTGATTAAATCAAGACCGTAAATCTAATATTCTCATTGAATCTGAATCTCATTCACACCAATGTCCAATACTTGGACTAAGATCAGATTGCTTCTCTACTGAAAGGAGTCAAAAATTCCAGACCTGTTTCATCACTCCCTCGGAATGGAAGCGTCATGGATATACAATCGTTTATGATCACATCACCCTCAGGTATTCCCAATACCTGTACATCCTGCATACTGGAAGACCCATGGTCAAGCCAAAGATTAAGATCAATTTTACACTGTCTTCTTCAGGGTTTGATCACTAAGTTTCTCATTTGATCATTGGGATTCGGTATCGATCATATACTTTCCAAAAGCATATATCATACCTAGGTCTTGATCATATACTTTCCAAAAGTATATATCAAACCTACAAATTCAGTCAAGCTTCCAAAGCAAGACGACCGTGCACGGAATTTTATTCTTCCCAAATCTCATGAGTGAGCTCATGTCTTCCGGTTCAGTAATGAACCTGTATGATCCATTTGAGAGATCGTATTACTCATATGCCCTGATATGCACACCAGCGCGCCAGTGTGTAGACCTTGGTTAGGTCATCAACCTATTGGTCTGCCAAATGTACATACTTAGACATATAGCAATACATCTATCTCCGGTCAGAGGATGCGTGCCTATGCTGTAACAGCATTCAACATAGGACTTAGGTTATCTCGATCTCGTTAAGTTAACTCTTTGACCTAACTAATCTGACACCTCCGAATCTCTATTCCTATGCAGAGGACCTGCATCAAGAGGTCGGTCAGATATCAGCCTATGTGAGAAAGGATTGTCATCTCCTACTCAGGCTGGAGATCACATCTTAACAATCATTTGACGATGCTTGATGAGTCCTCAATCTAACTCTTAAGATATTCATCCAAGCACCAGCCTCTATGATTCAATAATTGAATCAACAGCTGTATGATCATTAAGATAGCCATGGTACATAACTCTAATTGCATAGAGGGACCTATTATGCAAATTATTTATTCTTCATTTCAGATCAGGGAATGATATTCGCAATAACTTTTATTGCATAATGGCTCGTCGTGGGCTCACATGTCCAACATATCCACCTTGGTCGTATCAACCTCCATGCCCCTGTTGGAGATGATATGACCGAGCACCATCCCCTGAGTCACCATGAAGTGAATCTTCTCCCAAGATAGAACAAGATGGACCTCTATGTAGTGCTGAAGCACGCGGTCTAGTCAAGACAAGCATCGAACTTGTCGTCGTAGTTCGAGAAGTCGTCCATGAAGACCTCCAAGAAATCACCCATCATGTCCGAGAAAATGGACAATATGCACCTTCGAAATGTAGCCAGGGCATTACATAGACCAAAGGGCATCCGTCGGAAAGCATAAGTCCCAAACGGACAGGTAAATGTCGTGTTGTCCTGGTCTTCGGCATTATGTCCACCTGATTATATCCAGAGTACCCGTCAAGAAAACAGTAGTGACTATTCCCGTCTAGCCTCTCAATAATATGACCAATAAAAGGTAACGAAAAATGATCCTTCTTGGTGGCCTGATTCAATCGTCTGTAGTCCACACATACCCTCCAAGAAATGGGTACCCGGGTAGCGATCTCCTTTCCGGACTCACTCATGATTGTAGTGATGCCCATCTTCTTGGGCACCACATGCAATGGGCTGACCCACTTGGAGTCGGAGATGAGGTAGATAAAATCAACACTCTACCATTTTGATATTTCCTTCATGACCACTTCTCGAAGATTCGGGTTTAGCCGTCGTTGGAACTCACGTGATGGCTTAGCATCCTCTTTGAGATAGATATGGTGAGAGCATAAAGCTGGACTTATCCCCTGGAGATCAGATACACCTCATCCTATCGCTTTATGGTTCTTTTCAAGAACCTCCATCAAATGAGATTCTTGCTCTCCAATCAAATCTGTTGAGATAATGACCGGGTACATCTCTGGCTCACCTGCAAGGAATCTATACTTCAACAACTGCAGCAAAGGCTTCCACTCTAGGCAACTAGGAGCTGGAAAATATAGTTTCTAGAATGTCTGGGTGAAGGCAACCAGATTTGAATGTGAGAACTCTTGCTGATCATGAAAATCTAGTAAAGACGACCATGCTGGTGTGTCTGCTATCGGTGCTGACTCAATCTCCACCCTAACTACTGGCTCTGTGGGAATCAGACAAGGCAAATAATTATCAAAATCATCTCAGTCTATGTATGAATCTGAGGGATCTGAATCAAAATCACAATAAACATATTCTACTTCACTATCATGAATGCGATTGTCAGCCTCGAATGTGTCCTCGGCCAGGAGTGTGCTCTCCAAACTCTCATCTGCTAGAAGTTGTAAATCTGTAGTATCTGAAGGTGAGAGAAGAGCTCGTGAAATGGGGTTATACCAAGCAACTTCATCATCTGTGATTACAAAGTCGCACTCCTGGTGGACATCTCATTCTGCCTCTGTCATCTGCTTTACATCACTAAACTTCTCTGAGCAAGTTGAATCTCACGCTCTGGTCTCATTGATCGTCTCTATTTGTATACTCTCACCCTCGGCGTGAAATTACACCTTCCAACTATCATGGTCGGACACCGCCTTGGCTGTGGAAAAGAATGGACGTCCTAGTATGATGGGGGTATCTGTCACAGACGTAGAGATCTCCATGTCCAGTACAACGAAGTCAACAGGGAATTTCAGGCCCTGAATTGTGACGACCACACCCTTCAACATCCTTTCGGCCTCTTGACAGATCTATCAACAAACAGATGGACTGGCCTACTCTATCGAAGTGGGCCAAACTCGAATAGATCGAGTAAGGCGACTGGGAGCAGGTTGATAGAAGAGACGCTGTCTAATAGAGTCTGATTGAACTACTTCTCATGAATGTCACATATGACATAGGGAGTTCTTGCATCTGGCCTCTTGCATGGCAAACGATTCTGGATGGTGAAGCAAGTGGCATGTGTGAGCACATGGATCTCTGCATTGTGGTTCCTTCTCTTCCTATGAATGGTGGTATTCTCTCTCAATTTCTTTTAGAAGAGAGGGATGTGCTCAAGTGCCTCCTGTAGAGTCGGCTGGATATGGAATCTGTTTATCATTTGTTTGCTGAACTCTAACTATTGTGTCTTTTTAGGATTTTCTTTTTTATTCCCCTTTGCCAAGCGGAGTGCTTGAGGGAAGAGGATAGTTGGGCCCTTATTAGATAGAGGGCTAGGAATAGGTCCCAGGTCCCTGCTGTTGAGAAGGAATGGAGCACATACAAGGATCATCATGCAACACATATGGGCTTTGAGTAGATGAAGAAACCTTTCCTTTATTAATTTTTAGTCTTTTTAATATTGTCTTGAGATACAACAGAGGGAAACACAACTGGAATAGAAATGGCAGCATCAACACTACCTACGTCATCGGTCTTCACGGCATCAGTACCGTGCTCTGGATCAGCATATGGAGTAATGGTGGTATCAGTACCACCAACTGCATCTGGAGAAGCGACGACCTTAGTATTGTTGATGGGATCATCATCCTTGTGGCATCAACACCACCGTCATCATCATCATCATCATCATTAAAAAACGAAAAGGCTATGGGAGTTATAGTTAGAGAGAAGAAGTTGACAAGAGGATAGAGCTAAGTCCAGGGTAGGCAAGGACAGAGATAGGTAGGCATTCCTGCATGGAGTCCTCATCTTCCGTAGATCAAGAAAGCAAGCTAGACTGACCTGCTGCTTCACAGAGGGCTATATACGTAGGAAGAGGTCCTCGATATAATGATATTCGAAAGTCTAGTTATAGTATAGTATAGAAGTTTGGTAAACCGAAAGGGTCTCCCCAAGGTAGCTGCTATCCACCCCACTCCACCTTTTCAACAAAATCCAGTAACAGAGAGAGATTATCTAGTGGGTGGTGAGACCGGGGAAGTCACCCGTGCACAAAGAAAAGTGAGCATTTCAAGCTCAGTCCGAGCTGCTATTATTATTATTAGAATGTAAGCGGGGTATACTACCTTCCTCCTGACTATCCTTTCTATGAAGTCTCTCTTGAGAGGATTAGCCTTCGCCACCGCAACTTTGAGAAGAAAAAAGACTTTCAGTGACTCAGGGCGGCTTCCCTTAGGTCAGACTCGTATTGCCACCTCTCCCAGGATCGGAATGATTATCCCTGCTTGATGGGTCTAGATTCATCTAGTGTCATCAGCACCATTATCCTCATTGTCTGTCGATCTTGGATCATCATGGGGTTGTCTCTCAGACGAGGCACCGCCGGCTGGCATCCTACCGCTCCTAAGTGTCACAAAATTAGCATCAAATATGTAGCAAGAAATATCACCCAATGAAGCACTAGGAGTAGTGGTCTCTGTGAACTATACTTGCTAATATTTCCTCTTTAGGTTGTTTGTTGGGCTCGATCTGAGCAGGTATGGAGACCTTGCCCTTTATTATGTCCCTCATCTATTGCCTGAACTCGTCCATCTCTCGCCTGAAGGATTCCTACTGGTTTGAGAGTGGGCGGGCTAAATATTCAAGGGCTGGGTTCTCATAGATGGGTCCATGAGAACCAAACAGGTTGCCTCACTAGAAATGAGGTTGCTACTGGAACTTGTGAGGGGGAGGATGAGTGAACTGTTGAGGTTGCTACTGCTACCTCCACTGTTGTCCCTGATGGTAGGGATGAGGACCCGGTTGGTAATACTGGTATGGCTGGGAGTACTGGGGTTGATGTTGCTCTGTCCACCAGGAGATGGAGGCTACTGCTGGGACTCAGTGCCTCCGATAGACCACCTGAATCCGGGATGATCTCGGTGGATCCCGGGCTGCTCTTGGTCACATCGAATCCTGTTGACTTCCATCTACAGATTCTGCTCATAAAGGGACATGGAAGAACTATCAGTGGCTGATCCGGTTGATACACCACAATTTGAGTGTTCTGAGATGATGGTGGCTGAGTGTATTGCTATTACAATAGTTGGATCAGCTCTGCCTGAATATGGTGGACCTAGTAGTACTAGGCAGAGTGCTAGGATGAGTTGCTGCTGATAGGATCAACCCATGACCTTAGATGGGGCTGTGATGCCGTATGTGCCTCCTGGAGACACATGATCTGGGTCTTCAAGTCATTGAGAGTTGATGAATCCCCATTCACCACTCTTTATTCTTTTATTTTAGCAAAATATCTTGGCAAAACATCATGTATATAGTTGTAAATACAATAAGTTATCAATAAGCATGCATTTGTTAAATAGCAATACTTAGCATGTATTTGTTCAAAAATAAAAGAATAAAGAATAAAAGAAAAAGGTAAATATTTAAAATAAATATTGAGTGACCTAATCCCAAGAGAGGGCCCAACACGGGCCTGATCGCCAAATAAAATGAGTAGAGAGAGATAGGGACACTTGACCTTGTACATATGCCTTCTATGTATATAAATAATTTATTTTCACAAACACAAAATAAAAATGTATTTATATTACCTTGTAAATATTTATAAAAATAAAACAAAAATTAGAAAAATAAAAACAAAAACAAAAGTACTTTCTCTCTCCCACACCTTGTACTACATGTATATATGTAACATATATAAATAACTCATAAAAATGAAATAAAAATTATTTTATACTCCAAATTTTATGTTGAAAATAAATAAAATATAAAATTGTGGTATTTGTACAAAAATAAACAAAATAAAATGTAAAATAAAAATAAATAAATATTTTTATATATGTACATAATATAATATAATATAATGTATATACCTTAATTTTTTTTCAAAAAAATAAATAAAAATCACTAAAAATATTTTAGAAAATAAGGAACATTTTTCATGTTTAACATATTTTAAAATAAAATCATTTTCGATTTTTGAATTATTTTAAAATCATTTTGACCGCGGATTTTTCTGATTGGTCCATGGGGGACTGTTGACCTCGGTCAACTGTCCCTCCTGGACCACCTCTTCCGCGGATCCAAGTTTTCGCTCGATTTCTCCCATTTTTCCCTCACTTATCCGACCACTTTGCTCCCCAATTCCACCCCCGCCTCTTCCCCTTGGATCCACGACCCTCGTGGATCCCTAGGGAAGAGCGGATCTTCCTCGGTTCGCGCACCCATGCCCGATCTTCATCGCCACCTGGAGCATGCTATAAAACCTTCACTCCATTTCCCAGCTTCGTAGCTCACCTCGCACACCTCCCTCTTGCCCTAGAGAGTTTCCCCTTGGTGACAGCTTTTGGAAGCGACCTTTGGTGACCGGAGAGATGGGTTGTAGCTGACGCTCGACGCACGTGGCCGGACCTCCGCCGCGTTTGAGCCTCCTCACTTGCCGCACCGTGGTCGAGGCGACGACCCCCATCGACGCATCCTCCTGGAGCTCAGGATTGATTTTAGACCATCAGGTATACCTCTCGTTGACCATAGTTCTATTTTATCTCGAATCTTTCATTAGACCTCCGCCGGCTTCGACCTAGTGGTCAGTGCTTCATTAACCCTATCCATCCATTCAGATCTACTCTGCAGTCCATCGTCATATTTCCCTTGCATTCTGATCATCCCGATCTTGACTATCCGAGCCAAGATTGGGCTAGGTTCCATCCTCTGCCATCGTCGGAACCTCCCCTCGTCGTTCACAGTCGCTTCCCTTAGTTTTGCATCTAATAACCTTGGCCGAAGCCAACCTCCGAGCATGAGTTGTCACCTCGCAGGTCACGTTGCGCGTGGAGACCCCCCAGAGCACATCATCCAGCTTTGCCGGAGCCATCCCAGGTCACCACCACCTTCCCGGAGATCTGGCCGGTGGATGCCCCATCGGCCACCGCCACCCGACGCGGAGGAGCGTCACGAGTCGAACCCCTCTTCCTGATCGATTATCAGACGACCGGAGTGCTGCCAGTTCTCCGGCAAACCTCGCCCAGCATGTGTTCATACAGGACCCTCCTTCACCGTCAGATCGACGCCACCCGCCAGATTGCATCGGGGTCGTCCAGCACCTGCTCTTGTCAGGCCGTTAGATCCGACATCTAACGGCCACATACTCCCCACGTGCACCCTTTCAGCAGAGCCGTTGGATCCGTCAGGTGCCTTCGTCAGGACCGCTCGTTTCCAGCTAACTAGCGCCAGCCACCTGTCGCCCACGTGAGTCGCACGCCCAGCCTGGGTAATTTGCTCCCTTTTCCCTGCATTTAGTTTATGTTTGTATTTAGTCTATAAAATAAATATAGTATTGTGGACTATTTACACTATTGCCCCTACTATTTTTATTATTTGCATTTAGGTACTTCCTTTATAGTTGCACGTGCATCGTCACGTGTCTTTTTGCAACAATTGCATATATACCCTCGGGTTTAGTGGATGTTATAAAATGAATCTTTAGTTTCTTTATTTACACTTATACCCCTATGCATTCTATTTTGGACATGTGCTAGAATTAGTGGAAAAATTACAGTAGGAACCCCAGGACCTTTGACGCGTGTTAATCTTTGGTCCCTAGAAATTATTTTTCTTGCATTTACGTCCATGTGTGCTGTATGGTTTTGATTGGTTGAAATAAATATCAAACGTTAACCAAACTTCATGAAATTTGGATACATGGCTCCTGCCATGACGTAAATTTTTTTGTGAATTTTTTGAGTCATTTTGTTTTCACTTTCCATTTTTAAAACTCAAAAACCTAAAAATTTTCTTCCGTTTAGATTTAAAAATCAACTAAAAATATTAGAAACCCTCTAAAAAATAGAAAAAAATTATTTTGTGTTTATTTTTGTTGTATTTTTTATTTAATCCACTTTTCGTTGAATTTGGAATTATAAAAACCGTAAAAATTGAAAAACACTAAAAATGTATAAAAATCATTAAAAATTAGCAAAAATTCAAAAAATGTAATTTCTTTTTTGTAGTTAGGATTTTATTTTAGTTTCTTGTAAAATTATTTCTAGGATTTTATAGGGCTATTTAGATTTTTAAATAGCCTTTAGATTCTGGCTGCACAGTAGTTTGCATTTTTAGGCTTGTTTTATTTTTATAAAATCCACTGAAAATCATAAAAATCCAAGAAAACTATCAAAAACATCTGAATATTTCTATAATCCAAAAATATTTTTATTTGAATTTTCTGAGTGTTTTTTATGTACTTAATAATTGCTTGATTCAGAGTTTGTTAAGGTTTTTAGCCTTCTTCCTAATATTAAAAAATCCAAAAAAATAAAAACATAAAAATCACCAAAAATAGTTGTTTTTTGATTTCCGAATACTTCATAGGTTTACCATACCGTTCTCCTTGAGTTCGACCCTGGTAGTTATACCAGGTAAAATAAATAGCTAGACCGCTATTTGACCTGATTTGTTAATTTGTATACGTGGTGGTCTTTGTTTTCTTAATCGAGTCCGATCCGAGAGGTTGAGGTCGCAACACCATTGATACCTTCTTACCATAGTCGCTCGGTTTTTCGGTCCATCAAGAGTCTCTTCCAATCGGTCGATCTGCGCCATGCCTTGGCACTACTTCTTCTCTATAATCACTATGCAGTCCATGTTGGACATGTGAGCCCACGACGATCCATTATGCAATAAATGTTATTGCGAATATCATTCCTTGATCTGAAATAAAGAATAACTAATTTGCATAATAGGTCCCTTAGTACAATTAGGGTTATGTACCATGGCCATCTTAATGATCATACAACTGTTGATTCAATTACTGAATCATTAAGGCTGATGCATGGATGAATATCTAAATAGTTAGATTAAGGACTCGTCAAGTACCATCAAATGTTTGTTAAGAGATGATCTCTAACCCGAGTAGGAGATGATAATCCTTTCTCACTTGGTTGGTATCTGACCAACCTGTTGATGCAGATCCTCTACACGGGAATAGAGATTAAGAGGTGTCAGATTAGTTAGGTCAAAGAGTTGTGTCAAGATATAGGCACGCATCCTCTGAATAGAGACAGATGTGTTACTATATGTCTGACTATATACATTTTGCAGGCCAATAGGTTGATGACCTAGTCAAGGTCTATACACCGATGCACTGGTGTGCACATAAAGGCATATGAGTAATATGATCTCTCAAAGGGATCATATAATTTCATTACTGAACCGCAAGATATGAGCTCACTCATGAGATATTGGGAAGATCAAATTCCGTGCACGGTCGTCTCTCTTTGGAAGCTTGACTGGATTTGTACGTTTGATATATACTTTTGGAAAGTATGTGATCAACACCTGGGTATGATAGATGCTTTTGGAAAGCATGTGATCAATACCAACTCCCAATAGTCAGATGAGAAACTTTATGATAAAACTCTGAAGTAGACAGTATAAAATTGATTTTATAGTTCGGGTTTATTATGGGTCTTCCAGTATGCAGGACATATATTTATTGGGAATATCTGAGGGTGATGTGATCATAAACGATTGTATAACCATAATGCTTCCATTCCTAGGGAGTGATGAAACAGGTTTGGATTTTAGTGACTCCTCTCATAGAGAAGCGATCTAATCTTAGTCCAAATATTGGACATTAATCTGAATGTGATTCAGATGCAATGAGAAGATTTGATCTACGGCTTCGATTTAATCAAACATCTACGGGAGGTCCGCAAGATCTGGATTTGAGATTTGATCTCAATATCCTAGTCACTATACGTTGAACAATACAATCGCCTTGTCCTTATCTCCAAGTATCCATGGAGAAAGTGCATTATCCTTAAAAGAGTTCATGGATAATTTCATTGTTGATATATGTATCCAAGCATTGAGAAAAAAGATAATTAAATATGATTTAATTATCATGAATAATATGAATTTGATTCATATTATAATGAGAGTTATCTGAGATGATTAAATGTGATTTAATTACCAAAGCTGTGAATAATGTGAATGTGATTCATATTACTTGGTCACATGAAAATTGAGATCTAAGATGATTAAATGTGATTAGATTATCATGGACCTGAATAATGTGGATAGCAATGTCCATATTATTCAGGTATATTATAATCGTGATTTATAATATATTAGAGAGAGCATATTGTGATTTATATTTGTTGATTAATTGGTAATGTGAATTGATTCACATTGAATAATTAATTGAAAATATAATTACATTTTGTTTTGGGTTATGAATGAGATTCACATATTTCACTGGTTTAATTGAAATTTTTCACAAGATAATTGTGAATTATTTTGTGAAAATTATTTGCAAAAATTGTTTTTGTAAATCTTGGAGATATCATGAGATAATGAATTGGTTAGTCTTCTCATTATCTCCAAGACTAGTCAAAGTGATTTAAATTGGGATTAAATATTTTGATGGATAAATATAAATTAATTCAAATTAAATTAATTGTTATTGTGTTTTTACAACAACATCTTAACCATTGAAAGAAACATAAATCAATCTCAACCATTGATTGTGTGTTGTCCATGGATTGGGATCAATGGACTCCTAAAACCCTATATAAGAAGATGCATCCCTTGCTCTTTGCGAGATAAGTTTTTAAGACAATAACGAATTCTCTCTCCCTCTCTCTCTCTCTCTACACGTCATGTGCCTCTCTCCCTCTCTCTCTTATGGCCATCCACCATGGAGCCATTGAGAGAGTCGACATCGATGTAGCATCGTCATTATGCTGCCGGAGTACTTTCTCGTGGATCTCCGTCTCCTTCGATGCACCTCGCTCGTGAAGAAGATGTTGAATCTCGTGTGACGAGATCAGGAGATTCGCTGCTTGGATCATCAACTTGGATTACGAGAAGGACGCGTCTTATCAACGTTCTTGGAAGCGTCTCCTCCGTAGGATCGGACTTGAGATAGGAGATATCTTCATTTAGAGACTCGATAGCAACCACGCTTCAAGATTTAAACCTTATACTTTTTTGTGGTTAAGATGAAACTATCTAAGAAGTGTTCTTGTATCATGTGGTTTCATCGTGTTTAAAATTTTAAATTCCGCTGCATTGAGCAATTAGTGCGACTAGTCGCTCCCAATCGCATTCGATGCGATCCACACGCTTCTGTGATATTCTTGAGGATCTTCCCATATCCTTCAAGTGGTATCAGAGTCAGGGTATGGGGTTTTGGATACGATCCATTAACCTAAGAAGATTTGGCTTGTAAGGGTTCGTGAAACGTTTTCGGCATTTCAATTTTCGCAGCCCTATTTTGTGATATTTTTCGACCCTATTTTAAATTTTTAAACATGATTTTATCATATGAATAATGTTCCTCATTAAATAAGGAAAATTTGGAATTTGAGTTTGCATAATTTGGATTTCGTTTACTCAAGATATGATCATTTTAATGACCATATGTCCATTGTTTCGGGAATGACGGTTAGTGACGTAATTAAGATGTTATTTACTGTTTTAAAATGCCTGGAAATGTATACTAAGCATATGGTTTATGTTTTAAATCAAATTATCAAACTCTAGAAATTGATTTTGCTTTATCTTGATTTAAAATAAATGAGATATGTTAATTATTGTGAGTACGGGTCACTGCTGAAAATTACATATTCAACCACGAACTTTGTGATTGTCATTTAAGAATCTTGTGAAATTAATGGTTAATTTCTTCGAATTATGGATAATATTTGGGAAATATTAGAATAATAATTGTTACCTTAAATGACATTGCCTCAACCAATGAATGATTAGATTAGATCAAGATCACCAATTTGTTACTTGATACACTTTCATCAAACTTGCTACTTGAATAGGTTTTGGGAATTTGTTTATCAAATTTCCTTATAATCAAAATGGTTTTTATTATTACTATATGGTATAATTTCGGTTGAAAAATCGATGATCATCTCAAGTACAAAGTGATTGACTCGGCATTATTTTTTCCCGAGGCGGATATGGTGCCTAGTCGAGAGCGTTGGGTAGCAGATTGCACAGTGTGGGTTTATCCCACTCCCGTCGGTACTGGACATGGAAGTGGGTAGGGAGCGTATGATGCTTGAGATATCATGATGTATTTTCTAGTTATTAAAATTCGAATAATACATACTTTGAGATAATACCACTATTTCAATTAACAATCAAGTTTGATGATTAAATTGGACTCATAATTGATATAATAAGATTAAGTTAATTATATCCAATTTAATACACTCAATTGTGATAGATGTGTATTTCCATTGGAAGATTTAATCATAATGAATATGATTCATAATGATTAATTAAATTTGAATATGAGATGGAGGATCACATAAGTGACATTCATGGTCTCCCGTCAAGGCTAAGAGTTTCGTCGTCAGATATTGTGTGTCGGAGATGCCTGTCCAAAGTGATAGCTCATGCGTACAATCCATTTGGATCAGGCCCTTCGCTTCTCGAAAGAGTAAGGATGTATGCGTAGTGACCCCTATATCGGGTCCTCATATTATTGTGGCGATATTGGATTGTGCATAGCGAGTTGTTTTCCTGCCGACGGTTGGTTCAATTAATGACGGGTCAACATCACCTTAGGGGTGGTGGACCTGGGTGTTAAAGACCAAATTGGGAAATGCAAGTTGGACTTACAAAAAGGAATGTGTTCCCGCTTCTTTTTATTGGAGTCACATGTTTTCATATTATTGGGATGTTAAAAAGATAAGGAAGGAGAACCCAGATCTTTCTTGAGATATAATGGTAAGTATATCTCTTACATTGAAAATGATTAAGGGAATGAACTTTCATTGTTGACTAGGCAATACAACTTTGATATAAAAACTCCTGAATCAAAGTAAAATATGTATATATAAAATATATACACTTATGCAAATTTCTTATTTAAGATAATCCTTCATTAAACCCACTCAATACTATACTCAATAATAATCAGTATAATATCATGGATTGGATCCATGATCAAGATATTGTACTTGCAGTTGGACACATAATGTATGTGGTTGCAATGTACAAGTTTCATCATAATAATTAGGAATGATAATTATATAGACAATAGGACTACAACCATAGGGTTTGTGTGTCTCTATAGTCTTGATTTCATCGAGTGTACTTTGGAAGTGACATGTCGATGATGATCGTAATTGTCAAATAATCCTTATAAAATCTAAGATGTTTTGGCATACATATGTGCTCTTGACATTTAATCACGAATGGCATGATTCTCTATATTATGCAGAATGGTGGCTCTATAGGAGAAGATGTACTCAAAATGTTTGAGTACCTACCTGAACCAATGATTTTAAGAGTTAAGATGTATATTGATACGATGACTGTCATCATTCTACTATCTATACTCTAGTCATTCATGAAGCTTCATAATATTCATATTGTATGAATTAAATAAAGCATGTATAAATATTGAAATACTCTTATATTGAAATCTTTTGAATTCAATATGAGAGATCCTTCGTCTTGAGCAGTTGTTGTTTATAGATGAAAGGAGCGCAGTGGAAGCATGCGTCGGACCCAAGTTAGAAGAAAAGTCAAAGAGTTGATTCTACTTCTATGGTTTCCACACATATGCCATCCAAAGACTTGGATGAATTCCAATACTGCAATGAGATGATGTGTTGATAATATGACTATAGTCTATCTAGATCCTTAGAGGACTCGGATAGTGCATAGAAATAATTTACATCTACGTATAATCATTGATATTGACTTGCTTATTGAATAAGATTAAAAGTCAAAATAATTGTATCTCTATCATCTAATAACACTTGAAAATTGGTTGCACATGTATAAGAAGATTATATTTTTTATCTTAAGGTTTAATAGTCATCTGCGTGGATATTGATGCAATTGTTGCAAGAATCTCTATCGGATAGATATATTTCATATTTTCAGTGGGAGAGTCCTTAGTTTTAGAGAACATCTCTATTACCTAGATATTAGAATACATTCATAGTTTACTTCTATGTGTTGGAAATAAACATGAATTCTGAGATAAACCTATCATAGAGAGTTATGATGGATATATTTCAGATAAGTAATCTAACATCTAGTGGACTCTATTAAACTGGAAAATCAATGAATGGTTCATAAAGATTTCTAATACTGAAAGCTAATCCTTATAAAATCAATAGGAGGATGAAGATCATATGACAATTATCTAACATCAAGTCTTGGACATTTGTTTGTTGATTTGATCAATAAACTAGTAAGAGATGAAACTTTATAATGTCTAAAATTTCAAAACTTACATACTTATGAATATTTTATTTAGAGTAAAGTGTCCAATACACCCTTCTCTGAGAATGGTGTGATGCTGAGGTATTCGAGATCTCATACATATTGATGTATGTAGATTGTCTATATCAGAATAAACAACATTGGTGATCTCTAAGATGATAAGACTTTAGAGATAATGATCTCTAAGTCTTATCTTCAAGAACTTAAGACTTCATAGATGGTAATCTAAAAGGTCTTAACTACAGATACCTTAGGAGATAGAGTTCTCAAGGAATAAGGGTATTCTTATAAGGATAATGGAAATACTGGTTACAATGATTATTGAGCTATAGTGTCAAGGACACTATGACTGACAGAATTGAGTATTGGTTGCATAAGATGCAACTTTCGCATTGGATGCGAGCACTATTACTAGGGGATATGCAAGTGTCGTAAAAGGTCTTGGCATAGTCTTTCGGGAATAGAGTGATTGATCAGCTTACCTAGCTATTTTTCTAAATAGCCTATGATTGTCACATGAGTGTGGGTTTAAATGATTAACCCATTAATGGCTCTTTGAGCTAGTGGGACATTGTTGGACATGCGAGCCCACGAGGAACCATTATGTAATAAATGTTATTGCAAATAATATTCCCTAATCTGAAATGAAGAATAGCTAATTTGCACAATAGGTCCCTGAGTACAATTAGGGTTATGTGCCATGGCCATCTTAATGACCGAACAGTTGTTGATTCAATTACTGAATCATAAAGGTTGGTTCTTGGATGAATATCTAAAGAGTTCGATTGAGTACTCATCAAGTACCGTCAAATAATTATTAAGAGATGATCTCCAGCATGAGTAGGAGATGGCAATCCTTTCTCATTTGGCTGATATATGACCAACCTCTTGATGCAGGTCCTCTTCATGGGAATATAGATTTAGAGGTGTCAGATTAATTAGGTCAAAGAGTTGACTTAACAAGATCGAGATAAACAAAGTCCTATGTTGTATACTATCACGACATAGGCAAGCATCCTCTGACCAGAAACAGATGTGTTACTATATGTCTGAGTATGTACATTTTGTAGAGCAATAGGTTGATGACCTAATCAAGGTCTATACACCGATGCGCTGGTGTGCATATAAGGGCATATGAGTAATACGATCTCTCATAGGGATCATACAGGTTCATTACTGAACCGGAAGACATGATCTCACTCATGAGATATTGGGAAGATCAAATTCGGTGTACGGTCATCTTGCTTTGGAAGCTTGACTAAATTTGTAGGTTTGATATATACTTTTGAAAAGTATATGATCAACACCTGGGCATGATATATGCTTTTGGAAAGCATGTGATCAATACAACTCCCAATAGTAAAATGAGAAACTTGATGATGAAACTCTAAAGTAGACAGTGTAAAATTGATCTTATACTTCAAGTTTATTCTGGGTCTTCCAGTATACATGTATAGGTATTGGGAGTACTTGAGGGTGATGTGATCATAAATGATTGTATAACCATGACGCTTCCATTCCTAGGGAGTGATGAAACGGGTATGGATTTTAGTGACTCCTCTCATAGAGAAGTGATCTAATCTTAGTCCAAATATTGGATATTGATCTAAATGTGATTCAGATGCAATGAGAAGATTAGATATACGGCTTTGATTTAATCAAACATCTACGAGAGGTCCACAAGATCTGGATTTGAGATTTAATCTCAATATCCAAGTCACTATACATGGAACAATACAATCTCCCTGTCCTTATCTCCAAGTATCTGCGGAGAAAGCACATTATCCTTAAAAGAGTTCGTGGATAATTTCATTATTGATATATGTATCCAAGCATTGATATAATGTATAATTAAATGTGATTTTATTATCATGAATAATATGAATTTGATTTATATTATAATGAGAGTTATCTTAGATAATTAAATATGATTTAATTACCAAAGTTGTTAATAATGAGAATGTGATTCATATTATTTGGGCACATGAGAATTGAAATCCAAGATGATTAAATGTGATTTAGTTATCATGGATATGAATAATGTGGATAGTATTGTCTATATTATTCAGGTATATTATAAATGTGATTTATAATATATTACATAGAGCATATTGTGATTTATATTTGTTGATTAGTTGTAATGTGAATTGGATTCACATTGAATGATTAATCGAAAATATTATTACATTTTGTTTTGGGTTGAGAATGAGATTCACATAATTTCAATGGTTTGATTGAAATTTTTTAGAAGATAATTGTGAATTATTTTTGTGAAAAATATTTGCAACAATTGTTGTTGTAAATCTTGGAGATACCATGAGATAATGAGATCTCATGAGATGATTAGTAGCCATCCGCCTTTTTTAGGGGATGTGGTTAGTCTTCTCATTATTTCAAAGACTAGTTAAAGTGATTTAAATTGGGATTAATTATGTTAATTTATCAATATAAATTAATTCAAATTAAATCAATTGTTGTTGTATTTTTACAACAACATCTTAGCCATTGAAAGAAACACAAATCCATTTAACCATTGATTGTGTGTTGTCCATGGATTGGGATCCATGGACTCCCAAAACCCTCTATAAGAAGAGGCATTCCTTGCACTTTGCGAGACAAGTTTTTACGACAACAACGAATGCTCTCTCCCTCTCGCTCTACACGTCATGTGCCTCTCTCCCTCTCTCTCTCTGTTGGCCTTCCACCATGGAACCATTGAGAGAGTCGACATTGTTGCATCATCGTTGTTATGCTGCTGGAGTACTTGCTCATGGATCTCCGTCTCCTTCGGTGCACCTCGCTCATGAAGAAGACGTCGGATCTCGTGTGATGAGATCAAGAGATTTTGGATCATCAACTTGGATTGTGAGAAGGACGTGTTTCATCAACATGCTCGCAAGCATCTCCTCCGTAGCATCGGACTTGAGACAGGAGGTCTCTTCGTTTAGAGACTCGATCGCAACCATGCTTCAAGAGGTAAACCTTATACCTATTTGTGGTTAATATGAAACGATTTAAGAAGTGTTCTTGGATCATGTGGTTTCATCGTGTTTACAATTTTGAATTCGATGCATTGAGCAACTAGTGCGACTAGTCACTCCCGATGGTGTGGACATCGGTCGATGAACTCGCAGAATCGATCCTACGCCTCATGGAACTGCTCATTGGGGATCATGGTGAAATTTTTTATCAGGTCTCTCCTTGCATTGGTCCAGTCGAGTAGATAGTACTCGTTCAAGTACTCGATCCGTAGTTGCTCCCAAGTGGTAAAGTATCTCCCCAAATGCTTGAGACAGTAGGTTGCTTTGTCGACAGAGGAGAAAGGAAATGGCATCATCGTAATGGTGTTCTCATCCACGAATCTTTCGTGGATAGTGCTGCAGATCATCTCAAATTCATGTAAGTGCAGATGCGGCTCCTCAGTGGCTAGCCCATGTAACTTGGGCAGTAACTGAAGGGAGTCGAGCTTGAAGTCGCCTAGAATTTCCGGAAGCTGGATCCAGATGTAGGTGAGGGTTGCATCAGGGTTGTGCAACTGCCTTATCGTCCTGGTAGGTCTGGCTTACTCCTGCGGTTCTTCTGGTTGTCCTCCTGCTCCTCCTCCAGCTGTGGATATGCCTCCACTAGCTGGTCTCTATGACTCTCCTCTATCTGTCTGCATCTGTGCTAACTCACGGTGCACCTCTACCATAAACGCTCCATGATCTCGAATATGTCACTGCATCGTATCCAGGGAGGCTAGAAGTGTGTTGTTGATGGTGCACTGATCAAGAACATACGTGGGACCCTGGGGCTGCTCATCGGTGCGTCCGTTACTGCTGGTCATTTGTATTTTAGTCCCTCTCATGGACTTGTTTGCTAGTTATTTCATGTTTTTTCTTGCATTTATGCCCCTGGTTTCATTTGTGAATATCTTTAGCATCTTAGCTCTGTTTGATTCAATTTTGGTCTCATTTTGAAGCTAGTTTAAATATCTTTCTAATACATCTAGGAGTAGGAAATCGGCATGGTTATTATTCCATTCCGACACTTTATTATTTTATTGATTAGATCTAATTATGTGTGTCATTTATTTATTGATTTCATGCCGTTACGTAGCTTGAAAATGAAAATGTCTTTATGACCTCTTTATGACCATTTATTGCTCATGGATTATGTATAATTTGGGCATAATTACATTGTTCTAATATTGCATTTCCTTGCATAATGAAAAAAATAAAAAATGGCATATCTTCGTGTTTCTTTATGCATCGTGCCTTCATGCATCTTGACCTATGTATTAGAAATATATTAAAACTAGCTTCAAAATGAGATCAAAATCGACTCAAACAGAACTAGGATGCTCAAGATATTCACAAATGAAACCATGGGCATAAATATAAGAAAAAACATGAAATAAGTAGCAAACAGGTCCCTGAGATGGACTAAAATGCAAATAGCAAGAGTTACGAGGCCATCCCTATAAATTTACCATACGTGTGGGGGTATATTTGCAATTATTTAAGCCCGAAGGGGATCCGGTGCAAATTGCCCCAAGCGCACTTGGGTAGCACAGGATCTCTGGACCTAGTTGTAATATGTAAAAGTCGATGGGGTATCCCTGTAAAATTCCCGGTCTGTCACGTGACCAGGCACATGAGGGCGAGGTTCGGGTGGCTAAGTAGGGTCGGAGCTGGCTCGGAGCCCGTTGGTGCTTCAAAGATGGCTTGGGAGGAGGCTCAGCTTCGGATGTGGCTCAGAAGATCCGAGCCTGGAGGTCTGGTACCACTCCCCGTTGCTGACACGTGTAAGACCAAGGACTGCCCGATCATCGAGATCGGACGATGGATGTATGAAGTCGGGGAAGAGACGTAGCTTTTTTAGGGCCATCCGATCTTGCGAATCGGACGGTATCTGGCAACTCTGGCGCTCTTCCTCCTCCGCGAGGCGGACAACAGAAACAGACCTCCGACGAGATGCCTGAAGCTCCTTCTCCAGCTATCAGGCTCCATGAAGGTCTCTAGCTGCTCCTGGATGGCTGGAGATCATCGTCGAAGCTCGGTGAAGCGGGTGGAAGACCTAGAAGACTCGGTGGATGCTTGGAAGCCGGAGGAGAAGATACTTGAAGATGCTCCAAAGAGGGCTCCAGACAATGGATATTTGAGTACCTGCAATGTTAGAACATAGCCGAAGCATGGGAAAGCATAATATGTGTGAAGTGGAGTGGAATGGGAGCCTATGCAAGCGGAGAGGATGAAGGCTCGGTGCTCCTTGATGAATCTGTGATTCATCACTCTAAAAGTCGAAAATAGAGCTTTGTTCCCGAGTAAGTAGACGCATATTTCCACTTATATTACATAATTTGCATTCATACATGCAAGAATAATATCCGCATTTTAGCATTCATATTTGCATAAAATAAGAAGCCAAATTCACTTGTAAATATTCACCTGTATATTAGATAAAATACCTTATTTGTATATATTTTATACTAACTCTGAATCTAATAAAATCAACTCTATAGTGTATATATTACTAACAGTAATAAAAGAAAAATATCAAAAAATACTAACTTAAAGAATTGACTAATAAAACCTCAATCCAAGTTTGAAACCATGAACCTTAGAATGCACATATCTCTCTCATACAACCTCCGATTTAGGTCTACTCACTTTTAAAGTAATATACATTCAAAGACCTTCGAAAAAGACCAATTTCATTAAAATCGGAGTTCGTATGCAAAACTTGAGTTTTGGGCCCCTTTTGTACATTGTACATAATGACCGTTTTACTCCTATATTTTCTCATTTTATTTTCTTCATTATAAAAATAAAAAAAATAGATTAAGTTGTAAATATTCTTCTCATATATTCTCTATATTTATTTTGATTTTTCTTATTGAAAAATGACAAAAAAATTACAAAAGATAAAATGCGGTATTTTATATCTATAAGGTACCACCCAAAAATACATTTGTACATATGATCTCGTTTGATTTTCGACTCTTCACGAAAGTTCTAGATCTCGTCGAGACGAGCAACATTCGTGTTGACCACTTTTTTATCTAATCTCTTTTATTATTTCTTTTTTATTTTTCTTTGCAATTAGTTGCGGATTTTTCTCGGAGCGACACGTGGCAATTCCTGAAGCCGCCACGTGTCAGCTCCATGGATTTTGTAATTAATTAAATAAAGCCACATGGCCGCATCCAAGCGCGCCAAGTGGCATCATCTCATTTCACCTCTACCCGTTCTTCCCCACTTCTCCCTTAACATAAGGGAGAAGCCATCGACACTTCCCATTTCTCTTCCATCTCTCCCACTCTCTCCGTCTCCTCTTCAACCTCCTCCTCCTCTTCTTTATAATCTCCTCCACTCCTCCATTGTTCCCCATCTGCCACCTCCTACGAGAGAGCAAGCGAGCTCCTGGGCGTGGTCTTGTGACAGAAGTACACGCCAAGTCGAGTGACGACCTTCCCCCTCCAGGCGATATCCAAGGGATTCCGGTCCCTTGATTGCAACTCCTTCTCGAGTTGCTCGAGCTCTGCATTGGCGCTGCATCGAGCGAAGATAGGAGCTCATCATCGAGCTCTTTCACAGGAACTCATCCATCTCAAGGTAAAATTCATAATCAACTTCTTCCTATCTTCTTCTTCCTCTTCTACTCACACACACACTCTCTCACTCTCTCTTTGATTCATCACCTTCCTCCCACCGAATCACAAAACTGATTGCACTTCAACGGATAAATCACATGTTGCGTACGCAACGGTGATTTTTATTTAATTTTTCGAAGAGTTTTCATCAACCGATTAATCACTTATTTACGCCCACTAAACAAATGCATGTGAAATAGAGTACTTTGTGAAATCCCCCTTCTCCCTCTTTCTTCTTCTTCTTTCCACCACAACCGAGCCACGCTCGAGCTTCCTCCCTCCTTTATTGCAGGTATCACCGCCCACCAAGCTCGACGCCTCTGCCCCGACATCCCTTGGCCGTGTGTCGGTCGTCCTCCTCGTCGCCAAGGACGCCGGTCTTCCTCCTCCGCGCGCACCTCCTCCATCAGCAGTCAACTCCACAGTGGCCCCAGCCTCAGCTGCACCAACATTGCCGCAGACGCGCCTCCTTCACCAACCACCCACATCCCCTGCGCACGCAGTACCGCGCCTGGACAAAAGTGGGTATTTGCAAAGGGGACACTTGCACCCCCCCTTGCAAGTTCTCAAATAAAGTTCAAGTTTTAGGTAATTGCATGTAAGTCCTTGTTCTCCATTTGAGTTCATATTTCTTTTTCTGTATTGCATTCATACCCCTGCATTTGCACGTTTATTTTGTCATCATTCTGTTGTCCATTTTTAATTCCGAAAGTTACGTTGTGTAGTAAACTCTTGTTCTACCATTTTAGCATTTATTTGTATTTTTCTGATTGTAGAATATTTATGGAAATTAACTTGGTGAAAATTGCACCATTTTGCCCATGTTGATTGATTAATTTATTGCGTACTGTCTGCTTATCAAAAAATCTCTGAAAAATCATCATTGGTAGATCTAAGTCATGCTATAACATATCCAAAAATCATTTCGTTTACAGCTATAATTTGTCCTAGAAAATTTATTTAGTAAAAACCTTAATCGATTTTTAATTAATCACCCGTGAAGGGTTTTAACGACATTCAAGTTGATTTGGATAGATCTTAATTAGATCTATTTGGATTAATTTTGTTTCTGGGAAATATTATCGTTTGGTAATTTTTAAAATTGGTTTAGTCATTTTCACTAAAGTCTGCAAATTTTATTATCCGTGCATTTAAAAATTCCAAAAAAATTGAGGTAGCTTAATTCATCATATTTCATCATCTGGCCAAGTTTCATAATTTTTGGAATTAATTTGATCATCTTTCTAAATTAACGTTTAAACTAGCCTGATTTTGCATGTGTCTTGCATAAAAAAATTCGAAAAAGACCAAAAAAATATTCTATCTGAAAATCGAACATTAGAAATTTGCTAAAAATCAACCTAATGAGACAGATGCCTCCCTGAGTTCGACCTTGGACTTCACCAAGTAAAAAAAATTGCCACTCGAAATTGAGTTGATTAAATTAAAAGTGGTTTTTGATTCGCTCTCGTTATCCGACTGCAACGAACATTAGTTATTAATTTGGACATTAATTTGCTCGAATTAACAAGGGTAGCGGGAACAGTTATCAAAATGGCGCCGTTGCCGGGGAGGCACGATTTAGGTTAATTTGTAGTGAAATTCTGATTGTTTGATTTTATATCCCCGGGTAGTCTGACCCCCGGTTTTTCTTGTGAATATTTCTCTGTCTTTTAAATTTTTACATTTGTGTGTCGTTCTCTATCTGACCTCAACTTGTTTTTGTGTGAGGGACGTCGGAGTCGAAGACGCTTCGAGGAACCGGTATTTTAATTTCTTTGAGTGATTTGAGAGAACTTGTACTTTTATTTATTTCCACATTTTTTCGCACCATTTCTAGTGGTTACCGTTTGGGTTCTCGTGTGTGTAAAAATAGTGGAACCGTTTCCCCGTGTGCTGTGTGGTTTGAATTATAACTTAGGCTTGTACTAGCGGCTCCTCGAGCCACTTTAGGAATTGCTTGTGCTCGTAATTGTTAGGACCACACAAATCACGTAAAAGACGCACCTAGACCGTGGATCTAGTCAAATTGAACTTGTTCTTCACTCGCTAATAGAACTGCTTGTCTAGGAGCGGACTTTGTCGTCTGCATTTGCATGTAATGTAAAATTTTCAATACTGCTTTGCATCCTGCATACAAGCGAAGGGATCACTGTAAGTCTTCTCAACTCAGCATACGCATCATCATTTTTCGTGCATCGGCTTTTCTCGATTTCCCCCTCTGTTTTTCAAACATAAATTAAACGGAAATTGGGACTGGACGTTAGGCATGCTGTGTGGTTAGACTAACAAGTGAGAACTTAACTTAAAACAGGGACTGCTAATAGTATTGACCAAAAAAATCGATACAATTGAAAAAAAATGTATGCGGGAGACTAATCCCCGACCTTGTTTTCAGGCTGAGTGAGGGTACTTGAGTGTGTGTGAACACCTTAAGGCAGAGCCCCAATCCCCGCCTTCCATATCACGGGCCAACTGATCCTAGCAAATATCACGAGTTGGATACTTTCAGATTCATTGACCAGTACCAAGTAGCCTCCGCCTGTTCGAGGGTAGATAGGGGCGAACCAGCGGTACTTCACGACAAGGCCTACCTTTGTCAGCCTCCGCCTGCTTGCAGGTAGATAGGGGCACGGTCTTTGAGTCCCCAACTCCGGATAGGAGCGAAGAAAGGGAGGACCGGCGGTATCTTTGGCGATAGGTTAAACATGGAAGACGCATCCGGCTCTGAGCCGACTTCCCTATAGGCCGCATAACTCCTTGCTATCTTGCTTGAAAAATCACACTTAAAATTGACAAGATTAATTGGACTCTGTTTCGGGTCCTTCACCGTGTTGAGTGTGAATTCAGGGTTTGCTCTTGCATTTGTCTTTGTGTTTGTCCGTGTGTGTTACCCTGAGTAATTGCGCATTTTCTACCTCGCTCTACTTACATTCGTCATCTTCTCTTCAAGATGTCGGGATATTGGTCCCCATACCCTGAGACCTCTGGTCATTCCTCATCGATCATATACCGATCATCTTCACCTTCTCATTCTTCCATGTATCCTCCGCCGCCCACGGGAGACCCTTACCCGTGGTCAGCTCCACCTCAATCCGATTATGAAGTCAGAACTTCGACTGACTTCTCTACTTCTTCGCATTTCTCACCTACTCCATATTCTAGTACCCCGGATCCACTTCCACCTTGGGCTAACTGTCCTTACTCTCGAGAGCTTGCAGGAATCAAAGAATCAAATGAAGAGCAAGCCACTGCTGAGACAGATGACTGGCAAAATTATATGCCCCCACATAATTCAATCTCACCTCAAGTAGGGAACATACAACAATTTACATATACACATCCCGACTTGACCTTGGCGCACAACATGGTCGATCGAACATACCAAAAGGAGAGGCCTGCACATCCTGATTTCCCAGACTTGATTAACTTTAATGATCAAGCCTCCATTAACCAGCCTTCATTTGGAGAGCCTATACATTCACAAGATTGGACTCATGACCTAGACTTATCAGTCCATGTTTCATTGAATCCATCATATGAGGCTCCGACCAATATTTGCCATTTGGATAGTCCATACTCAACCCAGCATTACATGCCAGAGTCTAGGTATGTTGAGTATGAGATCCCAATATCTCAGCAGTATCCTCCACTTGAGCATAACTCCCCCATGATTTGTCATGAGAATTTTGTCGAGGATGACATCTCTAGACTTATCAAGAAAAATGAATCATTTGGTAACGAGTTGAGAGATGTCATGAACATATTGCACTCAATTTCTGCCAGCCTGGGTATGAAAGTGGAAAAGGAAGTAAGTAGCTTTGATGTTGAAAACCGGGTAAACATATGGAAAACCACACCGTCTGTATAGATGGAGTCCATTCTATCTCCTTCTTCCACTAACCCCTTACCCTCCAATCCAGAGTTTGATCATTCATCCATCAAAAACACCAAAAAAATTGAAAAATAAAATATTCACATAAAAATTGAAAATGAAAATTATTTAAAAAAATTGGATTCCACCCTAAGGGAAGCACTTGATAAGGAATTGATCTTTAAACTTCCCTTAATAAATGCCATAAATCACTTCCCCGACCGCAAGAGATTTGTAAAGAGTAAATTGATGCCCAAGAGGTAGGGTAAGAAGAGAACAAGGACTGAGAGACACATAGTGTCTATGGCCATTTCCTTGATGATGGGATGAAAGATCAAGAGCCGCAGAGTGAAGCGGTTGCCTAAGGTTGAATGTGAAATCAAAGACACTATCTTTACCCATGCAAGAATCGATGATGACTCTACAATAAATATCCTCCCGACCTCTGTGTTTGACAAGCTCAAACTCAAGCCAATCAGAAAGTCGAGAGAGATCGTTCAACTGGCTGATCGATCCATCAAATGGTCTAGAGGAAATATTTCAGTCATCGTTACTTTCCAAGGTGCTCTACTCCAGGTGGACTTCACGATCATTGACATCGAGCACCGAGGAGAGTTTACCCAGTCTCCGATTATTCTCAGGAAGCTGTTCTTAGCCTCAACTAAAGCGTCTATAGATTGCGAGACTCGGGAGATCGATTTCTCAGCATTGGGAGCACTCTGACCTCACCCATTCTTTGATAAACTTTACTCTAAGGTAACCCGCACATCCGCTGACAGTCGTGACAATCGAGAGGTAGATGAGTCCCATCTCTCTACTACACCTGAGAGACCGACTGCCCGGACGACCGTTGGTTCTGAGACTCCCCACACCTCCACTTCATCAACTGCTTGCACCACCACCATGACAGCTTCTAAGGAGAACTCACGACCAGAGGCTACCATTAAGTCGGACATGACCTTTGTTGATTGCCTTGGCCATTTTGATGATCCGACACAAGAGGCCAATAATGCCAAGCCAACTGAGACCACTAGCTCCTTCCCAAGACATGTGTTGACCCTTCAGGAATATTATAATCTATACGGTAACTCGTCTGATGAGGAACCCATGGTCAGCACCACACCACGTCCCGGACCTTCAAAGGAAGCAACCAAGATTAAATTGACTCCACATAAAAACACGGTTGCTCCCTCTTCTAGTCGGTTATTTAGTGAGAGGAAGTCGAGAATTGATTCCTCGAGGAGTTCCCCCGAACCTCTCAAGGCGCGCCTCTCTCATCTCCCTCTCAATGATTCAGGTTCTAGAAAACCGACTAAGAAAGTTTCCTTCAACACACCGGAGAAGGAATTTTCTGAGGAGTCCTCATCTGACCCGGACAAGGTAATTTATATGAGTGAGCTCAGTTCGGTTGTTCTCAAGCCTTATCTAAGAAAGCAGCCGTGTGTCGACCCTCGTTGGACGATCCCTACACCTCACTATTATTCATCTGAGGACGATTCCGACAGCGACACATATGTATATTATCCACCTCCTCGCGTCTGCAAGAAGGTTCGTCACAAACCTTCTTAATCCTTGTATATTCTCACTCTTTCTTGTATATACTTTCTCTCCCTCCCTCCCCAGTGATCCGAATCACTCGCCTCGGCTCATCTCATTTCATTTTATAACTATACTTAGGATAACCAGATCCTAAGTATAGGGGGGAGAGTGACCAGCATCTATTGACTGTACTTCCTTTAGATCACATCGCTTCTCATACTCACTCTTGTCCTATACTTAGGCTGACCAGAGCTTAAGTATAGGAGGGATCGATGCCCTCCGTGTATATACTCATCCATTTCCCCTCTTGGCCTCGTTCGCCCCATTTTTGATCTTCTTCAACACTTAGGCTGCCAGAGCCTAAGTATAGGGGGGCGGAGTGACTTCATACATTTTGTAATTTTAGCTCTCCTACGCTTAGCCCGAGCTATGTCTTTTTAATCGCTTTTCGTTCTCTGAGGACATAGCACACGCTAAGTATAGGGGGGCATGTATATATTACATATATACTTTACCCATAGCTCGTATTTTCGCGTATTTTCTGTATATATTATGCAATAATTATGGGGTGGGTAAAAATTGAAAAAAAATTCTGTACTATATGTATAATAGTTGTATAAAAGTTGTAAAATTATGGTAAAACATACTCATGTAAAAGTTGTTGTAAAATAAGATGTAAACCCAAAAAAATTGTGTGTTGTATACTATGTATATTATGTGTAAATTAAAAACTTGTTGTAAATAATAAAATTTGTTGTATACCAAAAAAATATATGTTGAAAATAAGGCTTCTTATTTACTCATGCATATCATCCTTGCATTTCAAAAAAAAGTCTTGCATTTCATTCATAGCATGTCATCTGCACCTCATCTGCATATCTTGCATATGCAAGGTGAAAAGCTAGTGGGTTCTGAACCGAGTTATGAGTAGATATTGAGGATGGACTTGATTTGACCTTAATCCACCTAATTTCAGAGGAACCTTGTAGGAACTGGAGTTAAGATTTTTTCAGGTCAAGTGACTTAATTCTTTGAGTCCGCAAGTCTATATTCACATGTCATCTTGATTAGTCTAAGTAGAATATCTCGTGCACACGCATGATTCTTTTAGACAGTGACCAAACTTGGACAAAGCACAATGCACGTAGCTCTTCATTGATGAGGTGTTGAGGAAGTAGAATCCTTTAGCTTGGAGTAGCACATGGGTGGAAACATCCGTCCTCCTCTAGGGAGGGTAGTGCATCTCAACCTAGTCTGGTGGTGTTGAAGTCTAAGTACAGGATGCTGTGGGTTGCAATAATGCTTCAAAAGAGGGATAGTCTACTGGCTCAAGAGGAAAAACTTCTGATGTACATGCTGCACCTTGTATATAGTTCCAAAAAAAGAAAAAAAGAAAAAAATGCAAGAACTCCAAAAAAATAGACAGACCAAAAAAAAAATATTGCCTGTCGGAGTATGTATATTAGCAAGAAGTCTGCAACTGGATGACTTGACTACACTGGTCAGGCATCCCGGTATAGGTAGCTACACTGGCTACCGTCCATTCTTTTCTCTACCCCCTCCTCTTGAGCTGGTCGTACTTGAACTTAGAAGGGAATACCACGCTTCTCGAGGAAAGAGTTATTGGACCGGGTTATTTGAGTTACCTTGTTAGAGGAGGTTGGTTCTGAGCCATTTCTGATGTGGAGAGCTATTTTACACTTACACAGTACAAGTAAGAATCATAGTCATCAGAAATTTACGTTTGAGAATTTGTTCTGACCTGACTATTGAGGCGTCTTGAATAGAAGACTTGCGGAACTTGAAGTCTGTTAGGTCTTAAGTTCAGATCCCAATAAGGTTCCGCCACACAATTAATCCAAAGGTCGAGTCAAGCTCCATTTTCAACTTTGGTTCATGATCTTGGTATGGAACACAATCTCATTTCACTTCTGCATTTCATTTTAGTTGCTCGAGGACGAGCAAGGTTTAAGTATAGGGGGTTGATGAATCTGTGATTCATCACTCTAAAAGTTGAAAATAGAGCTTTGTTCCCGAGTAATTAGACACATATTTCCACTTATATTACATAATTATCATTCACACATGCAAGAATAATATCTGCATTTTAGCATTCATATTTACATAAAATAAGAAGCCAATTTCACTTGTAAATATTCATCTGTATATTAGATAAAATACCTTATTTGTATATATTTTATACTAACTCCGAATCAAATAAAATCAACTATATAGTATATATATTACTAATACTAATAAAAGAAAAATATCAAAAAAATACTAACTTAAAGAATTGACTAATAAAACCTCAATCCAAGTTTGAAACCATGAACCTTAGAATGCACACATCTCTCTCATAAAACCTCCGATTTAGGTCTACTCACTTTTAAAGTAATATAGATTCAAAGACCTTCGAAACAAGACCAATTTCATTAAAATCGGAGTTCATATACAAAACTTAAGTTTTGGGCCCCTTTTGTACATTGTACATAATGATCGTTTTACCCCTATATTTTCTCATTTTATTTTCTTCATTATAAAAATCCAAAAAAATAGATTAAGTTGTAAATATTCTTATCATATTTTCTCTATATTTATTTTGATTTTTCTTATTGAAAAATAACAAAAAAATTACAAAAGATAAAATACGGTATTTTATATCTATAAGGTACCACCCAAAAATACATTTTTGTACAGATGATCTCGTTGGATTTTCAACTCTTCACGAAAGTTGTAGATCTTATCGAGACGAGCAACATTCGTGTTTATCACTTTTTGATCTAACCTCTTTTATTATTTCTTTTTTATTTTTCTTTGCAATTAGTTGCGGAATTTTCTCGGAGCGACACGTGGCAATTCCTGAAGCCGCCACGTGTCAGCTCCATGGATTTTGTAATTAATTAAATAAAGCCACATGGTCGCATCCAAGCATGCCAAGTGGCATCATCTCATTTCACCTCTACCCATTCTTCCCCACTTCTCCCTTAACTTAAGGGAGAAGCCATCCACACCTCCCATTTCTCTTCCATCTCTCCCACTCTCTCCATCTCCTCTTCAACCTCCTCCTCCTCTTCTTTATAATCTCCTCCACTCCTCCATTGTTCCCCATCCTCCACCTCCTACGAGAGAGCAAGCGAGCTCCTGGGCGTGGTCTTGTGTTAGAAGTACACACCAAGTCGAGTGACCACCTTCCCCCTCCAAGCGAAATCCAAGGGATTCCGGTCCCTTGATTGCAACTCCTTCTCGAGTTGCTCGAGCTCTGCATCTTCGCTGCATCGAGCGAAGATAGGAGCTCATCATCGAGCTCTTTCACAAGCAGTCGTCCATCTCAAGGTAAAATTCATAATCATCTTCTTCCTATCTTATTCTTCCTCTTCTACTCACACACTCTCTCTCCTTGATTCATCACCTTCCTCCCACCGAATCACAAAACTGATCGCACTTCAACGGATAAATCATACGTTGCGTACACAACGGTGATTTTTATTTAATTTTTTGAAGAGTTTTCATCAACCGATTAATCACTTATTTACGCCCACTAAACAAATGCATGTGAAACAGAGTACTTTGTGAAATCCCCCTTCTCCCTCTTTCTTCTTCTTCTTTCCACCACGACCGAGCCACGCTCGAGCTTCCTCCCTCCTTCATTGCAGGTATCACCGTCCACCAAGCTCGACGCCTCTGCCCCGACGTCCCTTGGCCGTGTGTCGGCTGTCCTCCTCGTCGCCAAGGACGCCGGTCTTCCTCCTCCGCGCGCACCTCCTCCATCAGCCGTCAACTCCACAGTGGCCTCAGCCACAGCTGCACCAACATTGCCGCCGACGCGCCTCCTTCACCGACCACCCACATCCCCTGCGCACGCAGTACCGCGCCACCTGCACGTGGCCACTGCGTCGTGCTGCTCGTCGACGCACCACCTCCACGCACCAAGCTCCTAAGCGTGCCATCCTAGCACAGCCTCACGCGCCCCCGCGCCGCGCCCCTGCAGCTCCTCCAACGCGCCCAGCGCGCCCCCGCCTGCCACCTCTAAAGTCTCTGTCGACCACCAAGCTCCTTCACCAAGCTTCCCCTGTTTCAAGCCAAGAAACAGAGAAGTTCTATCCTATAATAAGGACAAAAGTGGGTATTTGCAAAGGGGACACTTGCACCCCCTTGCAAGTTCTCAAATAAAGTTCAAGCTTTAGGTAATTGCATGTAAGTCCTTGTTCTCCATTTGAGTTCATATTTCTTTTTCTGTATTGCATTCATACCCCTGCATTTGCACGTTTATTTTGTCATCATTCTGTTGTCCATTTTTAATTTCGAAAGTTGCATTGTGTAGTAAACTCTTGTTCTACCATTTTTGCATTTATTTGTATTTTTCTGATTTGCATAATATCTATGGAAATTAACTTGGTGAAAATTGCAACATTTTGCCCATGTTGATTGATTAATTTATTGCACACTGTCTGCTTATCGAAAAATCTCTGAAAAATCATCATTGGTAGATCTAAGTCTATGCTATAACATATCCAAAAATCATTTCATTTTCAGCTATAGTTTGTCCTAGAAAAAATAATTAGTGAAAACCTTAATCGATTTTTAATTAATCAACCGTGAAGTGTTCTAACAAAATTCAAGTTGATTTGGATAGACTTAATTAGATCTATTTGGATTAATTTTGTTTATGAAAATATTATCGTTTGGTAATTATTAAAATTGGTTTAGTCATTTTCACTAAAATCTGCTTATTTTATTATCCGTGCATTTAAAAATTCCAAAAAAAAATTAAAGTAGCTTAATTTCATCATCTGGCCAAGTTTCATAATTTTTGGAATTAATTTGATCATCTTTCTAAATTAATGTTTAAACTGGCCTAATTTTGCATGTGTCTTGCATAAAAAAATTCGAAAAAGACCAAAAAAATATTCTCTCTGAAAATCGAACATTAGAAATTTGCTAAAAATCAACCTAAGGAGACAGATGTCTCCCTAAGTTCGACCTTGGACGTCACCAAGTAAAAAAAATTGCCACTCGAAATGGACTTGATTAAATTAAAAGTGGTTTTTGATTCGCTCTCGTTATCCGACTGCAACGAACATTAGTAATTAATTTGGACATTAATTTGCTCGAATTAACAAGGGTAACGGGAGCGGTTATCACTCCTCCGCCGTGAGTGGTAGAGTAGATGGGTCGGAGGTGATCTGAGATTGTGAGAGATCGGGAAAGTGATCAGAGTGATGCACGAAATTGGTGGAAGTGTGGTGTAGCTGAATCGATGGTTAATGGAGGGCGATGTGGTGAGGAGGAGGCTGATAAAATTAGAGAAATTAAAGAAAAAATGCAAAGGAGGATCGGAGAGCTTACCTGATAAATTAGGCGATGCGGGGCCTGGGCTTGAGGTTCGAGGCGAACCCTCGGTCATCGTTGGACTCCCCCGGCTACGAGGAGTAGCTTGGCAGTGGCAGAGCACCGCATACCTGGTCGACATCAGCCAGGGGTCGACGTCGGGGGCATCTGTCATCTTCACGCATCTGTCATCTTCGCGCTCCATAGCGCTTATTTGTTGTCACCGAGGAGCGGAGGATTGTTGGACAGATCCCCACGTAAAGGCAGACCAGGAAGAATGATGGTGGAGATGGAGTATTTCAAGGTGGGAGGTCGAGGTTCTGATGAAGGGAGGTATGGCATTTGTGGAGGATATGGAGCGAGAGGAAGGGAAATATGGTGAACATGGGCTCCCGCGAGGACGATGGAAGAATGGGCTGGGTCATGGGGTGCTTCGCGAGTGGATAAGATGGCGAGAGAAGCAGGGGAAATGGGAAGGGTGAAGGTGGTTGGCGAGATGGGAGATGTGGGAGAGATGGGGCCAAAGGTAGACGAAGGGTCCTCGGCCGTTGGATCTTACGATCCAACGGCGGAGAAGATGGCACTAGATAAAAGCTTAGATTTGATCGAGGGCGTCACGATCGGTGGGCACAGGAAATGCCACGTGTCATGCGCATAGGAGGGTGGAACTGGACGGATGATCCTAGCGGGAACTGATGGCAGGGATTGAGGGTCCTAGAGAAGATCAGGCGGTTGAGAATGCGACGTGTGGCGAGCTGAGAGCGAGGCACTGGCGGACGGCTGTGATGAACTGTTTGGAGGGTGTTCGTAGGTTACGGGAAGGAGCGGCTATGATCTGAAGATGAATGGGGCGATCTAACAATGGGAAGTGGAGGCGTGCGACGCGTGAAGGAGCGTGCCACGCGGCTCAACCAGAAAGAGCCACGTGGCCCAATCAAGTTATTCAGAAGAAGAAGAATGTGAAATATGAGGGAGATGAAGGACGAATTTGGAAAAATTCAAAACATGAAAGTTGTAGATCTCGATGAGATCTGCAAGTTTCATGTTGACCGAAAATGGGGGAAAAAATGAGGTAAATATAGGAAGAATTATTTTTATTAGCATTTTTAAGGGTATAAAAACATTACGAATTTTTGTTTTGTTATTTTTTTTGTAATTTTAAGTTATATGAGACTCTGACATAAACACAGATTTATCTGGTTTTTGTTGACAATAATTTAAGCAAGAGAGTTAATAATGACAAATTGTGATGATGAAATCGGATTTCATCACATCTATATATCCTCTTCCTTCTCTCCTCCTTTCTCTCGATCTCTCATTTTCTCTCTTTCGATTCCAAACCAAGTTCACTTTCAAACTAATCTAATCATCCACCCTATCATTCTACGATTGAACCGCTTCTCCGCGTTTCATTCAGAACGGATCATCTTCGGCCACACACGGTGGCTAAAGCCCAGAGCAAATTCCATCACATCTGGTCACTTTTCCACTTGCCATCCCCTGGGACCGATGTTTCTCACTTCCAGTCAAGTTGTCCTCTACAGTTGAACCATCTCCAGAACATCTAGATCTGGAGCACACGATCCGCCTGCATCTACGAAGAATAAAGTAGAAACACCCATCATCTCTGAATCGATGAGAACCTACACCTAAACTATTGGAGCCTCAACTGCTAACCAGAATGATTATTATATGAGATCTGCCGCCAGTGAACAAATCCGGGAACTCATCCCACTGAGCAACCTTCCGATCTTATCAGAGAATCGAACTCCATCTCATGTTGCGCAACACCTGTAAAGAGATCAAGCTTCTGAAAATCCGATTACCTAAGTCCGAAATCTACCTCCTGGAGCTGAACAATTTGGGGTCGTCGCTAGAGCATCTCAGCGATTTGAGAACACCTTAAACCCCAAAATCTATCGGCAATCGTTCGATCAACTTGCAATCTGATCGGATGATTGAGATCGAGCCACATGTCGATAACCTAACCAGCCGCCATCCCACCGCTTAGTGCACCTCACGTGCCTCGCACGTGAGGCAAACAAATATCTGGGTTATTGGCATAAAAATCCCTCAGATCTTCTGCTGCTTAATTACAGGTCCAGGAATGGCTGAAGTCATGTAAGCACCACGTGATGCTTGGGTAAATTTTGCATTACACCTGAAATGCCATTGAACTACAAGAAGATCCTCGCAGCAACGCAAACATGTGGACAACACGTGTTTTCTGGTTAATTCCTTTTACGCCCCACTGTTTATTCCTTTTACGTACACGGCCTCAAATTTCCAAAATAATCACATATAGACCCCTGTAACAGTATATACCTACATATACATACTATATACCTAATAAATAAAAGAATTTTTACACCCATAACCCTGGTAATTTCGTAATTACAATCATAACCCTGCATAATTACGAATTACATGAGAAATCTCAAGTAATGCTTAACTCTTACATGACATAACCTTACATTATGTTCCATTTTAGATGCTCGTTTTATTTGACGGTTTCCATTTAAAAAGACTAAACTGCCCATAGTATTCATTCTTATTTGCAAAATATCAATCTTTTATTCATCATCTGACGTGAGGTTGCAGAAGCTCTCCTTCCCGACATCGATGCTTAACCCTCCCCCACATCAAAGCCTGCCCATCTACCCCCTGTCGAGAGCGCCACCTTCTTGTCCCTACTTCGAAGAGCCCCGAGCAGGCCACCTCCTCATCCCCTGCTTCGAAGACCCATTCGAACCCCCACACCCCGCTCCCGTTTCCTCCCACTGCGCGCCTTGCTCCCCCCAACCTTTGGCCCCAACCCGCCGTTGTCTATAGTGAAAGCCTCCCCTCGTCCCCGTTGTTGACCTATGCTCCCGCCACCCCCCCCCCCCCCCAAAAAAAAACCAGCCGATCGACCTCTGCAGGCTCCACCGCCCCTAGGCCCCGCTCTCCGCCGTAGTCAAAGCTCCCTCCCTTGCAGGCAAAGCTCCCCACACCCCCAGTTGATCGACCTCTACAGAAGGCCTCTTCCGCCCCCCACCTGGTCCACCACTCTGCAAGCCCGCGCGTCAACCAACTGCCCCCGGGCCCTACTCTCCGTTGTAGGCAAAGCCTCCCCCCCCAGCTATAAAAATAAATAAAAATTAGGAAACCCCTTAAACCTTAGCTTTTCTATAGTTTAACCCTAGTTTCAACAGTTTGCCTCCCTGAGTTCGACATTCTCATACTTTCACTATACATCGAAGTTTAGGAGTATAAATAAAATAAATAAAAAAATTAACTAAAAATTATTCTTTTCTGGGAAAACTCACATGATCGATACAACGACCGCGGAATCTTCTCTCTCTTTTATAGGTTTCAGAAGCTAGACCGGGTGACAGGTTTTTCATTACCATCCTTGAACTCTACAAGAAACTAAGATCATAACAACTTCCTACACCACATCCGGAACTCTATAAAGAACACTGACCATGTATTTAATCCTGAGGAGACGCCCACATTGAGATCAAAAGTGCCACGAGTCTCTCCTTGGCTAAACTCAATGATGAGCTTTCTTACTTCCTCCTACAAAAGCCTCTTCACACCTCTTACCAACCATCTAATCATAGTTGAGGCTCGACCATAGACATTCCAACCCCCAGAAATGACTCTCCTCCTACATGATGAATCCGAGATTCATCTACAATATTATTTATTTTTATCTCTCTAGCTTTAGAAAACCAATAAAAATGATTCACAATTCACATTATTTTTATCTTTCTTTTGTAATAAAATAAGAATGTTTCTTTTCATTTAATCCCCTGTAATATTTTAGCAATAACTTGTCAACCATAGATCTAATTTTAATGAATTTAGTGTCGTTGGAAAGATTGTTTCATGCTCTGCATTCAAATTAGAGTTTTGATCTATACCTTATGCATTGAATTTTAGAGGATCTACTTTGACCATTCATCACTATAGCCATGGAATGTAAGAGATTGTGTCTCCTCTTTCAGCTAGCCATAGCAGGGGAAAACTTCATCTTCATATCTTTCTCGTTGAGCCACTTCTGCCTCGGTCGTTATCTCGATACCACCTCTTCTTTCAGGTCTTCCTCCACGATGATCTTCTGTTGGGATCTTCTTTTTTGTAGCTTCTCCTTGAATAGATCACGAATGTCCTCATTACCATAAAACTAGTAATGTCGCCCTCCAAAATAGAAGTTAGTCATCATGTCTCGAAAGTCATCCTCTAAAACCATGACATCTGAAATCGGACGATAGATCTAGCTTTATCCCCATCCCATACTCCCGACAAATGGATGCGTGATCATATCACAATCTTGATAGAGAATAAACAGACATTAGAAGAAATAACTAAGTGACCTTCACCTAGGTCAAGAACTGAACCAGATGAGATCGAGAAGCATTGTTTCGCCAAGTTTATATGTCATGTAACATCCCAAGACAACTCAATCACGAGAGAAAGCAAGTCCTCAGAGCCATGGTCATGTGCACAAGCCAATTTAGTCTCGAGAAAGCAGACCAAGTCCAGTATCGATCATCCCATAACTTCTTGTTGTCGGCTTCTCGCGTTGAGATCAATGGCGGTTCTGGACCGAAAGGCATAAGCCACTAGATGACATCAGGCAATATGAAGTACAAACAATCTGATTTATCATAAATCATATTAAGCTTGTTATTTTTGCATCATTTAAGCATTCTAAGCTTACTCCATTAATTACATTTAAACATAATTACATCGATTTTTTATTGTTGCTAAGCAAATTCTATAAAAATCTAATGCTGGATAATTTCAAATATATTTATAACAGGGACAAAAAAGAACATGTAGAAATCAAGCATTTATAAGTTCCTTTTATACTATTTTTCTAATAGTAGTCTCGATAATTTTGAAGGTTTGAAACGTCATCCCTGGGATTCAAACCCGAATCCTTTAAAGTGTAGAAACACCGCATTACCATCAGACCATTCCTTGATTCTATACTAAATTTTAAAGGATCGTGTCGAGAGATTCCTAAACCATATCCCTAAAATCTTATCCAATTACACCATATTCTTAGAATATTTGTAATTACAACATGACTCTTCGAAATGGACACATATATTTAATATAAAATGGGTTCTTTTACGCATGTGCCTCTCTAAGATTCTGTAATTGTACTTATGCACCTACCATTATTCAATAACTTGCGTCCTTGTAGTTTTACAACATTGACAATGTTATCCTTCGGTTGATGTACGTCGTTTAAAATTTTTAAATTCGGTGTAATTTTGCTCAAATCCGGAAAGATAAATTTCAGAAATTTTACTAAATCGTCCGAAATCTTGCAAGTAAATCTAAACTTGGTTTTTCTTTCAAAAAAAGTTTTAATGTTCCTAAATCAACAAATAGAATACAGATATACCCTTGTTTGTAAAATATGTGTTAATATAAGTTTTGAGTAGTATTATCATCGTAATCATCACATATGTAAATATATGAGCAGCGTTCTGCTTACGATTAAAAATGAATTCTGAACTAGAAGCAAAGGCCATGAAACTGACATATTCAACAAGAATGAGATGACATATCCAATAACTACTAAACAAATATACCTATAGAGGGCCCTCCAATGAGGTGCACATTTCCTTGCACTAAGAAAAGCCACCCATATTGGCCTTAGGATGAGATCCGATGGCTAAGATTAAAACCACCAATAGCTCACTATAGGTGATATTGCAACTAACGATTTTCCTCAAAATAAGAAAAAAATAGCGTTTGAAATTTGAAAAAAAACATATTTTACAAAAATAACCATCATTCATAAAATTTCCAAAAAAAAGACAATGTTAGTTTGAAGTATTAAATAATATGTAATCCAGATTTAGAGGATCATGTTACTATCTACGATGGGCCTGAAATATACAAAAAAAATATTCTATTTACAAAAGAACATATGTCTTTTGGAATTTAAAAGGTCATTTCGATTAAATATAATAACTTAAAATTACAAAAATGTTAGTACGGTACAAATATATGACTAAGGATCACAAAACTTTTGCTTCAATACATGCAAATCATGTGAAGTATTTTATAAATTTTGAAAGCCAAGTACAAATCAAGTTTAAAAATATCTAATTTATTTTAACAAAAATATTCCGAAAAGAGGATGAGGGTAGCAATTTGTTTGCTATGTTTGTGAAATACGTCTTTAAAATATTCATAGTTTTAAATGTGTATTATACAAAAATGATATTAGAGTTACAAAATTTAATTTTAAAAGTGAAATTACATTGTAATGATGATACATAGTTAGATAGATATTTTACATAATATAAAAATATGGTATTATGATGATTATTTCCCAAAAACTATTTATATATTGGATTTAAAAAAACCACCAATGAAATTCCTAAAGCATTATCAAAAGATATTAAAAAGTGCACTAATCTATACATTTTATCATTAAATTGTACAAACATTAAATCAAAATTACAAAATTTGATATTTATAATGATAACATATAATAGGAAAGTTATTTTATAAAATATATGTTAAACTAAATAAATATAAAATTCGATTCCTAAAAAAAGTTTTACAAAATAATAACATGAATAAAAGTATTAATACATTTTTATAAAGGATAAAAAATGAATATCTGATAGTATTTTGGGTATAGAATGCATGTCCATCCTTCAAACACCACTGTTTTTAAAATTTTGAAATTACTTTAGTGTGAAATAAAAGGTATGATGTTAAAAATAAAATTTAAATTTAAACAACGTTAAATATAGCAAAATTGTTGACTATGAGATGAAAATTTATTTAGATTACATTGCGGTATTTATTCAAAAATAGGATAAAAATAACATTGGAAGTAAAATATTACATTACTGGATTATTGAAAGAAACCGTTCTCTATTATATTCAGAGAAAACAAAAAAAAAATAAAATATACTACTAGAGAACTTCTTAAAAGAACAAAAATTTCGTGTACTAATGATCTATAATATTTATATATTTGATATTATAATACAAAAGAAAACATTATTATATAATATTAAGTACAAAAGAGAATAAAAATGATTTATAATACTTTAAATAACTTTTCAAATGAAAAATAAAAAGAGGGACATATAAAACGAATATGGAAATATGAAACTGCTCCGAATACTTTCGGTTCAATAATGAAAAATTTTGAAATTTGGGACAATAGGCATATTTGCCAAGCGTATGTTTCTATTTTTAGTTATTAATATGGGCTATTAATTGTTAACATGACATCTAAGTAAAGGTCACATTGGAAAAATACTTATTGTATTCTAAATATAGAATATAACTCCGTCATCTTTTCAACGGGTAAAGGGTGAAATGTAAACTGGACTGTGAGACTACTGAGGCGAACATGATTGGGATTCGAAACCCATATAGGGTTTGTCTTCTGAGTTCAGTGATGACGATCAAAATCATTCTCAGACGGGAGATACTGAGCATAAGATATTAATGTGAGACATACTTCTCGATTAAGAGCTTATTTATATTTTATTAGTTGTTTGTTACCAAAATATAGATTGTAAACTTCTTATCATGTTCAACAAGCCTGACGACATCTAAAGGTGGATGATGGAGTTTTAAATCATCAATTTTTTTTGTTCAGCACAAGTTCTTTAGAAAAAATAGATTATAATTTAGGGGTGGCTTTAATATGATCTGACATAAATTCAATTTTATTATAACGATGGGTTCAATATGAACTGCTTATTTACACTAAGATGGATTTCAAGTACTAATTTATTTTGAAGCTAATAAGAAATATAGAACATAAAATTACAGAACAAAACTTTCAAATTTATTTTTTTAGAAGCAACTTTTTTTAGGTAATGAAATTTTCATACATTATATAATGCAAAATATTTAGCATTAGAAGAATAAAGTACTTCCACTTTAGAAAATTAAGGGTACATATGTTGATAAAATATATCAATTTTTTATGTGACGAAGTTTAGAAGACATGAGTCGTAGTGATTCAGACTTTGAAGAAAGTACGAGAAAAGATAAAAGCAGTGAAGATTTGGTAAACAATTCGTCTGGTGATGATAAAAGGGGTGAATATAATGCATCTAGTGAATCACGTTCAGTTATAATGAATGATACCTTGGATATAAATGAAATTTTATTTATTACATATATTTTAATAAGAATATTCTCTTCATTAATTCAAATTTCCAGTAAGGGAAAAAAGACATAAAATTATATCACAAACAGCAATTGAGGCTACATATGAATTCCAAACTGAAAACTATGGAAATAAGATGATGATATCTATTATTTTTTTTCAATTTTTTAATCTTGATTATTTAATACGTACTATAATTTCTATATAAAATATAATGAATCAAGATCTTGGAAATTTAAAAGCAAAGGAACATCCATCATAGAGGCTTTATAAAGCATTTTGTACAGTTCATTGACGCCCACAGACCACCACCAAAAAAACAGGCACTTATTAATAAGATGAGATTTTACAAGCTAATAAACATTGGAAAGCTGGATATACAAAGAAGAAATCTATAGTGGATCGTGGAACTATATCAAGGAGGTCGAGAAATTAGAATTGGAAACAAAGTTTTGAGCTTCAGTGACGAAGACATAGATGGGAGTACCAAGCACATGGTTTGCGGTATCGGTAAGAGGGTGTCACCTGCAATGGAAGAGCTTCATTTTAGAAATGTTTCAAGCTGGAATGATTTTCAATAGGAAGAAATTAATGAGCATATTAATGGATTTCTACGATAGGGACAATGATGATTTGGTAGCTGTGTACGTGGCATGCTTAATACTGTTACTGTTTTTCACATTCTTCTTCTGAGATTGTGGATATTCATTTCCTACAGATTTACTACATTATGTGGAGTCTTTGAAGGATATCGGATATTTTAATTAGTCAGAGGCTGTTGTAAAATGATATTGTTTAACATGGAAGATGTTTTGAATGGAATAAAACAAAGGAATCAAGGATTGTCAAGAACGATGCATGGCTATCTTATGGGATGTGTAGCTTGCATATATGTTAGTAAACAATTTATAATCTTTTTATTTGGTATAAATGTTACTGATTAATGCTACTTTTTGTTTTAAAATAGGTTTGGATGTTGGAATACTGATACGAGGATCTTGTAGTAAGTAGAGATCTACATCCAAGGATAAGGAAATGGGAATGGTCTATAAAAGGATTGGCAAGGTGCCTTGCATCACTCACAAATAAACATGTATGAATAATATGAAAAATGCAAACATATATACATGAAATTAAAACTAAATATTGATGAAATTGTTTTATTGTTATTGATAATGAAACTATATACAACTTAGATTACCAAATGAATTGCTGACAGATAGCGGGAGAACTGTAACCGCAGAAAAATGAGATATTTAAAATTGGAGTCGAAGAATATGTTTTTCCATATGAACAATTCATGTTAAACAGATTCGCAGTTAGAAGGTCATAAATAAGCATTCGTGCATGCATTAAAGTACTTAAAGATGGACCTGTTAGGCAAGGAAGATTCAAGAAGGGCTCATTTTAAATTTTTAAAGCTGAAAATACAGAAATAAATATTTGTGTTGATAAAATATAGGAAAAGTAGTGCATGTGTGAAGAACTCTACAAAGAAATAAATAATTTGCAAAAAAAGATTGAAGAAATGCACAGAATACAACAAGAAATAGAGGCAAGGATACGTTCTTATGAATTTCTGAAACAAAGGTTATAAAAGGAGAATAAAGAATTGAAACGTAAAATACTTTAAGAAAACTAATGAAAGGAGGAAGACAAAATTGATGAAACATCAAAACATTTATAAGATAGAGAAAGGAGAATGGTAGAAGAAGAAGATGTAAGGATAGGTACTAGAAGTAACATTTGTGAGGGCAAAGATGACATTGAGGATAAGAGAAAATGTCAGGTCATTCCTAATCCACTTGCCATGTGCCACATTCCCGTCGTGCGATACCGATTCGTCAATGTATGCACATGATTAGATCATCTAGGAAGATCCGACGGAGAAGACGCAGGTGGATCCGACCTGGGCGCTCGTTCCTGATCCAACGACGCAGAGGGGGTCAACAAGAACTGAGGAAGAACTCCCCAATTGCGAACTTCAATCAGGGGGTACTCCTCACTCCTGCGATCTCCTTTGCTTTTTCTGGTACCAAAAGGACCCAGGGGTCCTCACATATCTATTGGATGCTTCAAGACGATCCTGGGTTCATCGGAAGGGGTTGGCGAAGGCGGAAGACCTAGGGACATTCTTGTGGTTCGATTGCTCTGAGAACGAGCCCCTTTGTTGTCTTTTTTGTCGTAGATGGTTAGGGAAACAAAAATGAAGCCAGGGATGGCTCGCGGTAGGGAGATGAAGTGGAGTATGCAGAATATGGGCCTCTCCGGTGAAAGATGGAGGAGGAGAGGCAACTCCCTTGTTCTGTTCGAGAACAAGGTGGATGGACGTGTGTCGAGTGATCAGAAGGTGAATGGGAGATGATGGAGGTATTGGTCAGAGTGAAGGGGTGTTAGGATGGTTAAAAATGAGTGGCGGAGCTGATGCTCCATCGAGGGGAAAATTGAATTTCACGCTAAACAAAACAGTCTTAAATGAAATAAAAGGGAACCCTATGCTAGTGATACTAAAATGTTAGAAAAGGTTAGAAAAGGTTACCAAATCAAAAGGATACTGAAATGAAGCAGCTTACCGGGCCAAAGCCACATGAAGTGGAGGTTCGAGCAAAGAGGGCGGAGCAACTTCAGATCACCTCGATTCAACACCGAATCGAGCCTTAGGAATGGTGAATGGGGTTCTGCTGTCACCCTGAAGGTAATTCAAAACTTAGATGTAGGGTGAGAAGGTGGAAGAGGGATCAAACAATGATTTTGGATGGAGGCAGGTTTTTTGGGGCATTGAGCGGGCACCAAAGAACGAGAAAGATCGAGCGAATAATTGGTGCTCGGATCGAGAAATTAGGCCGACGTGTTAGATGGAATATCGAGGAATGAAAGTCTCGAAGGAATCTTCCCAAAATAACGTAAGAATCATCCTGCAAAAATCGAGAAAAAAGGGGTCAAACAAGATTCTGGCACACTGTAGGCATGGGTGAGGGAGTTGACCTTGGTCAACCCTCAGAGACACCTGGTTGGTCCACATGGACCAACCTGGAAAAACCGGCCTAAAAAGATTGATAAAATATATAACAAATATGAAATGATTTTATTAATTTTAAATTATAAAAATAAAAAATGTTTATTATTTTATCTATCTTTTATTATGATTTTTATTTATTTTTTGGAGGATTAATTACAAGTTGCTTTTTAGGGGTTAATTATATGTATATTTGTTTATGTTTTAAAGTATTTTATTTTATTTTTGATTTTATTATTTTATTTTATTATTTAATAATATTTATAACTTATTTTTATATACATAAATATATTTTTATTATATTTTTTCTGATATAATATTAATACTTTGATAAATAGGTGTATTTTATGTATAAGTATAGTTATAGGTATTTCTACTACGTATTTTATTAACATATTTTATTTTAGTATTTTATTTATGTTTTTATTCTAGTTTTAATATACATATATGTTATAAATAATATTTCCAAAATTATAAAATATAAATTATAAAAATAATAAATAATTAATAAAATGAATATTTTAATCATGTATAATATACAATAGGGGTCCAAAACCCAACTTTCACATCTTAACTTCAAAAAATATTAAACCACATTCATTAAGTAGCTTATTAAAAGTTCTGTATAATTAAAGGATTTCAATATATTTTGAATTTTTATTTGGGAGATACATGTCTGGGAATTTGGGATTTTGGAAACTTATTCAAAGTATAACTTTTACAATATGTAATATTTTTTTTGAAAATAATTTTATATTTTTATATGTTTTATTGCCTACAACTTTCTTGTTAAAAGTTTCTTTATTTGAATATAGAAAGAGGAAAATAAAATGGGTTCCAAAAATGCATGAATAAGGAATTAATAAATGGGATTTTTATTGTATTAATGGCCCTTATCTCTCCCTACTTTATTCCTTGTCGACCCAGTCATCAAGATGCCTAGGTCTAGAGGTTTAAGGACATAAAATATCTTTAATATTTCATTATTTTTCTTTTATTTTCTTTATTCTATTATTTTAGCATTGAAAACGATCTTTTATATAGTATTTATACAATAAGGGATGAATGTTAATTTTTGAAAATTAGTGGTATTTACATGCATTTACTGGGTTTTTAAGGCCAAAATGATAGGATAAGGGTGATGAAATGGAGATTCATCACCGCCCTTGATGAATCTCCATTTCATCATCTTTATTCTATCATTTTAGCCTTAAAACCCTAGCTAATGCATGTAAATATCATTATATTGTACACATTAGTATTCATTATTTATTGCATTTATTATATAAATAATATTATTTTTAATGCTAAGATTATAGAATAAAGAGAAGAAAATAAAAGGAATAAAATACCAAAGGTATTTTATGACCTTAAACCTTGAGACCAAGTCAAGAATTGAGCTGGTCGACAAGGAATAAAGTAGGGGGAGATAAGGGCGAAAAGTACAATAAAATCACATTATTTCCCAATAATTCATTTTTGACACCCCTTTTTGTTCTTTATAATTTATACATCAAATAAAGGAACTTTGTACATGAAAGTTGCAAATAATAATATAAAGAAAAATACAATATTGAGTTCATACAAAAATAATACACAGTGTACTTTTTATACAAAATAAAAAGCCAAAACCCCAAATTCACAGACCCATATCTTCTAAATAAAAACTCAAAATATATTAAAATAACCTCAGTTGTACATAACTTTTAGTAATATATTTAATGAAGGTAGTTTCATATTTTTTGGACTTAAGGTTTGGAAGTTAGGTTTTGGACCCTTATTGCACATTATAGACGATTAAAATATTTATCTTATTTATCCTTTACTATTTTTATTTCATATTTTTATAATTTTTTAAATATTATTTATAATGTATGTACATATTGAAACCAAAATAAAAACAAAAATAAAACACAAAATAAAATAAGTCTATCTAAATATATAGGCAAAATACCTATGCTCATACTTGTGAATAAATAAAAGTGAAATTCATTCTTTTATTCTTTATTATTTTATTGCTTTCTACTCTTGTAAATATTATTTATATTCTAGTGAAAATATAAATATAAAAGAAAACCAAATAAAACACTTCATATAAATACTAATACAAAATACATAGATAAAATTCCTACATTTATACCTATATAATATCCTGTTTATTTAAAGATACAAATAACATCACAAAAATCTAATAAAAATATATTTGTGTACATAAAAATAAATTATAAATAAATAAAATAAGGGAATAAAATAATAAAATAAAATATACAAAACAAAAATAAAATAGCCAAAAAATAGATGAATATGCCTATAAATACACTCCTAATAACTAATTTGTATCAAATAACACCAAAAAATAAATAAAAAGCATAATAAAATAACACATAAAATAAGAAATACTTTTTTTTGGGCTAAAAAATTAATACAATCATAAACTATTTTTAATTAATTAATTTCGAATAAATATACTGTTTTGTCTTCTAGCGACCTACGTGGGCCAACCGGGCCCAGAGTCTATTGACCCCTGGTCAACTCCCCCTAGCGCCTTTGATCCACCTCGGAGCTGTCTTTTCCACCGATTTCTTCCATTTTTCTACTCAATCTATCAATCAAAATACCTCGATCCCTTCATTGATTTTCATCATGAATATCCCCTGATCCACACCGATTTCTTAGATTGCTTGTACATATTTTTGATTTCTCCCCATTACTCGGTCAATGAGGGTGCCATACATGTTTATAAATAAAAACCTTTGTTTTCCTCCTCCTCTTTAGTCATCTCCTAAACCTTAAAACCTCGTGGCATCGGCCTAGTGTGCATCCTCATGACAGGGGGAGGTCCCCTCAGGTCCACGGCGGTCGGAGCACGAAGGAGGTGCACCCAATGGTGAGCTCCGGCCACCTCTGCTTCCTGTCCTCTCCGGTTGGTATGAGATGTGCTCTTTTCCATTTTCTAGGTAATTTTGATTCATGCATTTTATTTATGCATTTATTTTAGAGTTTAGAATGCAGTTTTAGCCGTATAAACATGATTCATAGTTTGCTGGCTCTCCGCTCTGGTGAATGTTTTCATTGTGCCTCTGCCTGTCTTTCACCCCGCTATCCACCTCACCACCTTCTCCTGACGTTTCCCCACACTCCTTGCCACTTCATCCAACCTGCTCCTTCCAGTAGACGGATCCAACCACCTCGCCAAAAGCACCTCTTTCTCACTCCTATTCGACCATTCCCACCAAATAAGGCCCCCAGGACCCCCCTTTTTTATGTTTGTGAACATCTCTTGCTGGCCCTGAAGGCCAAAGGACCCTCATGGTTCGACTTTAGTGCACCCCGGAGATACCTCGAGCCTCTTGACTTCTCCGAGCTTGCCGAGAATCTCCAAATCTCTTGGAGCCTTGTCGATGATGCCAGCAAAAGCAGGGGGCATGGTTAGAGGCATAGGAGCGGTTGGATTGAAGCTGGGACAAATAGGAGTTCTTCCTTGTTCCTCCAAGCCACCTTAGAGTCGTCTGATCAGCGCAGCTCTCCACTTTCACCTTGAGTCGTTGGATCATCGCACGCCACAACTGTGGATCTCCGGTTGGAGATCAAATCTAATCTATCCAAGGCCAAAGGGGTATCCTTGACCCTTGGTGCGACACGTGTCCAAGTGAATGAAACAGAACCGTCCGATGGCGCGCATGAAGGGGCAATTTGAAAATCCTCCCCTACCTTTTTGTATATTTATTTATTAATGTTGTAAATATTATGTGTTGTTTAAATAAAATGGACTTTTTATAGTCATGCCCCTATACTTAATTTATATTTGTTATCTGGTTTTGTCCAGCTCAACTCATGTGCCATCCCACGTGAATTGTGTAATTTGCAGGGAAACCCCTACGAATTTTTGTATATATTTTTAGCCCAATAAATTTTATATATGTTGTATAATTTTTGAAAAATTGCATATGAGCCACTGGACTTTAATTTATTTGCAATTATGCCCCAACCAGTTTATTAATTTTAGTGCTTGAATTTCATTTATCAAAATAGCACATTTACTCTAAAAATTACGCAAAAATAGGGTGAGATGCATGGTAGCATGTGTTTTCACGCCACGTATTTATTTTCCTTTTTGGTTATTTTTAACCATTTATTAAAAATAAAAAATAACCCATTTTTTCAGTCTAACTTATAAAATACCATAAGATAGCAAAACATTTTGAAAAATTCCAAAAAAATATGTTTATCTATTTTCTCATATTTTAACCCTAAACCAAAAATCAATAAAAATGGAAGAACAAAACTCCTAAAAATTTTATAAAAAATCTAAAATAATTCATAAAAATCTAAAAAATATCACTACAAAAAGCCAAAAATATGTTTTTTATTTCTTAATTTTATTTTTATAATTATCTTTATATAAATTTATTTGAGTAATTTTGGAACTTGTTTCCTATTTTTAAAATTCAAATAAGTGTTGGATATTTATTAAATCCCTGATTTGGGATATTTTTTACTATAAAAATTAGCAAAAATTCTAGAAAAATTACAAGAGCACAATAAAAATATATAAAATATAAAAACAATTTTACTTTAATTTTAGTTATTTTAATATATTTATTATTATATTACTATATGTGGCATATATAACCTTTTATATTATAGTATATATTAAAAGAAAGGAATATAAAAAATATGAGAATATAAACAGAAAATATAAAATTGTAAAATTAAAAATAAATACAAAAAATATAAAAATAAGAATCCAAGAAAATATAAAAGTAAAAACCCAAAAAATAATAAACTAGATGGAAAAGAACAAAATTTTGCGCTTTATTTCGCACAATCTGCAATTTGCTCCTTGAGTTCAACCTCTACACATGCTTACACTATACACACTTATTGTAGAATTATAATAATTTTAACTCCACATTTTTTATATACATTTCTTTAATTTATATTGTGGGTTAATTGTAGATTAATTTGGATTTCGTGAGCAATCACTTCAGTGACACTGTAGTTCTCGCCTTATAGATCACTTTAGTCCCATGCAAAATCCTGATTATCAAATGACACTGTTACTGGGGAGCAACGCCACATAGATTGTCTATACTTGTTCTTTTACTCTTGTCCATACTTGTTTATTTGATTATTTTTAATTAATAATTATTTATGACTGTCCCGACTCCTCTCCTTATTTGACCTTGTTGCGAGCGACCACCACACGAGAGAGGCCTTCCTAGGAGGACAAGTGCACCAAAGCAAAGCAGAGCCAGTTTTCAAACTTAGCTAACACGATAGAGCAACAAGGATAGACAAAGAAATTTCTCGAAGACAATCTCTTTCTACGTTTTTATTTATTTTTCTTCTACATTAATATTATGTAAATTCATGTGAGAGAGAGAGACCTACTTAATTTATAATAATTCAGACTCTCCTAGACACTGCTACTTCTCGAGGTCCAATGCCCGAGGGATTGTTCCCTTGGGGCCTTGTCTAGTTTTGTCATTTTTACCGCATTCTTTTTATTTGTTTTTGGCTTTTATTTATTTTGTGTGAATAAGACATAGTTTAGTAATTTCCTGCTCGATAGATTAAGGACGAAAGCCCTAATATATTTACATGTACCTGTAGACTCACTTTTGGACTTAGTCAAATCATAATTGTCAGTTTTTAAACATGAAATTGCATGTCGTGAGGAACCTCATACAACACTTGCACGACCCATTGTGGCGAGTACATAGAGGTTCCCAAGACCAGACCTTAGGTTCCTTATCTAGATAATTGGCATCTGGTGCTTCACGATAATAGCAATTACTATTTTAGGGCGATTTCATCGGATTACGTTGCATATATGTGTAGTTTTCAGTTCTGTTATGTATCCCGCATAGAGAGAACTGGGAAACACTAGGAGTCTTTCGACTTTACATGCATCATCGATTTCCTATTTGCCCAGCTTTTCTGACCTTCTCCCTCTAATTTTGCTCACTTAGGATGCTAAATGAATTTGAAAACATCGTTAGGTGTGTGCATTGAAAAATAACAAAAAAACATGATAACCTATTGAGACTGCTAACTCTATTTGGCCCTTAAAAATAAAACATAATGGGATTCATTGTCTTGGGAGAGCAACCCCCTCATATGCGTGTTTTATTCCTACGTACACACTAAGGATTAGTACCCCAATCCCAGGCCTATCTTCATATTTGTACAACTTTATGAAGCTCACCTAACTTTTAAATGGAAAAGATAAAAGACCATCATCTCGGTCTTCACTGTGTTGAGTAGGTGAACTGGGGGTTTGCTTTGTACTTTGATTGCGATTTTTAGTCTGTCTACATTTCATCTCTCTTCGAGTTTTCAATCCCATGAATATGAGTCATTTTGATCATTGAGTCCCTTCACCTCCCTTGTTCATATATTTTTCTCACGTGCTATGCGTCGTGATATCGGATCTCGATCTTCACCATCTTCACCAGACTTTGTGGCTTTCTGCTTGCCTATATCACCCCATATATAGTCCGGTTCAAGGAGACTCTCTCCTTGAGCCATAATTTTGTTTATGTTCCACCTACATCTTTCCCACCCTCCTCGTTCCCTCTATATCATCCTTCTATCACATGGGATTGTTGAGCTTGTAGATAAAGCCTGCGTCGAGAGTTATGGATTACATTGATTACTTAAGTAAGCTAGGCAAGTTTGACGATGTTGCGATTGGTGTGCTACTTTTGGTGGATAGGACCTCGATATGTGTACATATATCAATGAGGATTCTAAGTTTTGACACGATTAGGAAGTGTGATTCGTTGTTGAGGATTTTTAACCTCACATACCGGATTGAGGATGAAATGTATTTTGATGACTTGATGATGATTCCATGTGTTTTGATTAGACGATCTATTTTGCGGTGCCTCTCATCTTGATTCAGAAGTTTGATGTAATACCTCTATATGTGCTTCAGAGCAACGGTGCTCTGAACCCATATTATTTCACTCATCTCCTTGATTGATCCATTCTCCATCTTCTGATTCTCCCATCCATCTATAGAACTTAGAGGATCCCTTCTTACATCTTGACCCATCTCAACTATTTTGATTTACTTGACGGACCACATTGTGACTGACCTGGTTGTCTTTTATCCCTCCCATGATCTTGTGCCCTCCTACTAAGGATTGATTGACATGTTTCGAGGACCTGAGACTTGATGCCAACAATCCCATGATCTTCATTGACTTAGTTTGCATTACTCCTCAAGGACTATCTATGGGAGAATGTAACATTTTCTTTATGCTCAGTTCCACTCGCTGATTTTGTCTCTGAACTGTTAGAGCACGGAACATAATCACCTAATATGCTTTCGGTCTCACCGAATTGTTGTGTATCTGATCTTTCGGATCACGGGACCGATCTGTCTTGTCTCATTTGAGTCCTCTCTCCTTGACGGTCCTCGCAAGGATGAGCTATCTTCCTCTGATTATTCCAGGTTTAGTTGGAAATATGATCTCTGAAGGTTATCTACGGGACACTACCACACCTTCTCGATCTCTCAATCTCTTCTATTGGTAGCCGATCTATTGCCTACTGAGACTACGTCTTATGATATGTTTGATGGATCTGACTCATCTATGTTTTGTTCACCTTGACGACACTCGCAATGATGAGATCTATTCTGATTATTCATTGATTAGTATGTACCACTACCTGAGGGTTATCTGCGGGAGGATACGTCATTTTATAGATACTCGATTTCCCTTCTGGTGTCTCTAATCTATTGGAACATGAAGTCAAGTCTTCTGATTTGTGTACTCGGTCTCCACTCTGTTGTGTCTCCAATCTGATGGAAAACAGAGCTTAGTCTTCTGATTATTCTGAGATCTCTGACTCATCTGAATCTGCTCACCTTGACCATCCTCACAAGGTTGAGCCATGTCTTGTGGTATTTGGTTTATTCCCGATCTGTCGACCTTATGTCCATTAGATACTAGCTTTGTAAAGAGTCTTCTGTTCTTCATTTTTTGTACCTTCTTGAGACTTTGATTGGCTTGGAGGAATCTGCGTTATTCTTTCTTCCTCCATGACTTACGGTTTCAGCTCTAATCTCTCATTTCTTTCCTTGCAAGCCGATGTTCTGATTCATACTACCGGTTCCTAGATTAGTTTTTTCGATCTGTTTTCCTCGGTAGCTGACACTGACTTGATTGTATACACGTGTGTATTTTCTCTTTCTAACTATGTCACCAATGTCGCGAGGAGATGATGATGAGATTATGGTATTCGCTTACCAGATACTGTCATGTACTTCACTAGTCTGTACTTGTTGTATATACGTGTTTTGCCTTACATCCCTTCTTTCTCCCATAGTCATGTGCACCCTAGATCATTCGTCATACCTGTATGTCTATACCTAAGACATACCTTGTCCTAAATATAGGGGGGTACACCACGTGTTGTGCTTTCTACGTTATGTTTCATCACTCCTGTCATTGCTAATATTTAGGGATCTTTTGTCCTAAGTATAGGAGGAGTGATGCGTACATCCTCTTTGATGTCTTATTTTATCTTCATTTGGCTTTTCTTCTTTTCTTCTTTTACTTTTCACTCTTCTTTTTCTACCAACGAGGTGTCACCCCTTTTTGTCAGTCTTCTATATATAGGATGTACTTTGTCCTAAGTATAGGGGGTGTGCACCCAAGTTCTTTTATTCTTTGATCCCCTCCATTGTCTCCTCTCTTATTTATTTTCTCTACTAAGGAATTTCTCACCCTAAGTATAGGGGGAGACAGACGAAGCTGCGATATGTTTATTCCCACCCTCGACCCTCCCTACATGCAGAATACAACCTGTTATACTTAGGATTATTTGATCCTAAGTTTTGGGGGATGGTCGAGTTCTAATTTATTTATTTATTCATTATTTAGTCGGTGTAGTATAGGCTTTTCTATACTCAGTACGAGTTATTTCTTCTCTTTTCCTTGTTCGATCTGTGAGGGCATAGCTCTAACTAATTATAGTGGGGTTGTATATACTTTATATATACTTTATCCATAACTCGTACTTTTCGTATTTTTTAATAATATATATGGCTAAAATAATATATATACTTATACAAATTCACAAATTCATTAATAAACAAGCTTGTTATTCCTCAAATCCTTTTCACATATACTGATTAATAAATCATGTTAAAAATATTTTTGCAAAATGATTTGAAAAATGGTTTTGAACCATTTGGAAAACTTTTGGCAAAATGTTTTAGACCTTTGTAAAAATATTTTGATTTGATTAAAATTTTTTTCTTTGTGTAAAATAATATGATCTAAAAATTTATTTGCAAATGGTTTGGAAAGTGGTTGCAAAAAATATTTGAAAAATCAAGATATATTGTCTAAAAATCTTTGCAAAATGATTTTCAGATATGTATAAATATTCGTAAAAATTACTTTATACTATTGTTTTCAAAATATTTTCAAATAAGTTTAAGGAATATATGCATCATTTAATAATAATAATAAAATAAAATAAAATTCTTTACCAATTGTACCTATATACCTATAAAAATAAATAACATTTTAAATCTGTAAATTATTTAAATTCCTAATTCTTGTAAATAAAAAAAAGAGGCATGGTAGTGTCAATAGTTGTACATATTTTAGATTTTTGTGTAAATTTTTTATTTGCAAAATCTTTTGAAAATTGCATCCTTTTTTTGCATTGTACATAACATTGGCATAACATTCACATTTTTTCGGATTGATCTTGATGATTGAACTAGTCTAAGTAAAGTCGAAGACTAGAGCTTGGTTGGACCTTACTGCATCTAACGTCACTTGAACCTTGTGGGAACTAGATTTAAGGTATTTCATGTCTATTCAGACTTAGTTCTTTGAGACTCAGGGCTGGCTTCAAGACACCTAAACTGATTAACTAGAATTTTTCGAGATGCATGCATGACTCTTTTCGATCGTGACCTAACTTGGACAATTGTACATTTCACTTGGCTCAACTCAGTTGAAGTGGTGAGGGTATTGGATTTGTCAGGCTGAGATGCACACAGAAACATTTGTCCTCGTCTAGGGAGGGAAGTGCATGATGGGTCGAGAATAACCAACTACTCAATCCAGGCTAGGTAGAAATAATCTCACTCGGGTCGTTGCGACCCGGATCGAGCAGAATCGGCCAATCAAGAAAATGTCAAAGAACACCAAATCAATGGATAAATCAATCAGAACAAAGAAGCAATCCTCGCTAAATTATTAACCTGGTATAGCGATCAGGGTCGGACTCAGGGAGCACGAATTGGCTTCGCGGCCTACGAAGTAGTCAGAAGTCAAGAACAAAGGGGGAAATTATTTTTACGGTGGGTTTTTTTATAAATTTTTTTATGTTTTTGTATTTTTGATTTTTAAAGAAATGTAAAAACAAGCACACACAACCAATTATTTGATCAACAAAAAATGCTCCAAAAATTCTAATAAAATGTTTTTATGTTTTTTTATGTTTTTGGTGAATTTTTCAGAATTTTCTAATTTTTATACAATTTTCTAAAAATCAAGAAAGGCGAAAACAAGAGATCACTGTACAGCCAGATTTGAAAGATCAATTTAAAATATCAAATTGATCTATAAAAGTCTGGAGGCATTTTTTTATGAAAAGTATAAACAAAAACTAAGATTCAGAAAAAGAGTTTGTATTTTTTTGATTTTTCTAGAATGTTTTAGATTTTTTATAAGATTTTTGGGTTTTTTGATTTTTAAGATTTTTATAAATCCAAAAAGCACAAAAATTGGACTGATATTAAAAGACACTAAAACTAACTTACGCTATTTTTTTTAGTAATTTTTAAAAGTGTTTTTACATTTTTCTTTGATTTTCTATGTCAGACAGTAAGAAAAATCACTGTTTTTGAATTTTAAAAATATCAAAACCCTCAAAAATGTACCAAAAATTTGGGAAATTTTTTACACAGTGACAGGAGCTACGTGTCCAAATTTCTCCTAATTTGGATTTAATTTGCTATTTTATTCAATCAAAACAAGGCACACAGTACACATGTACCTAAATGCAAAGAAAACTAATTTCAAGGGCTAAATAATAACAAAGCAAGAAAGAGTATGGCCCTCGTGCAATAAGTCCACAAGCGTGCGATGCACGTGTATCAGGCACGAGGGGCATATATGTAAATCCTATTTTAAAACATTTAAACCGTAACACCTAGAAATGACAGGACCAAATGTGCAAATAAACCAAGTCCTCACGTGTCGATGCACGTGGCCCACATATATAAGGACTGAAATGCAAATATCTTGAACATAGAGGTCCGATGTGCAAATTTTCCAAAATAAAAAGAACTGAATAAAATATTTAATGACGAAATAGAAAATGCAATAAACAGGTGGGCCTAAAAGAAATTTACCCTTATTAAAGCAGACAGTCAAAGAGGCACCACATGGATGATTGGATGGTGGAGATGCACTGATTCCTCTTTGCAGACCGATGGCTGGGATCTGACGGACGAGGGGTCGCCACATGTAGATTCGGACAGCTGACGAACGAGGGCACCCCTTCGTGTATGATCGGCCCAGATCGAGCCCAGATGAAGATCGAACGGCTGCAAACTCCTCACTAACAGATGGACACGATCGCAACTGGCGCGAGGGGGTTGATCAGATGGTGAAGGAGGATCCTGGATGAACAAAGCTCCGGCGAACTTCGCCGGCTCACCACGGGCACGCGGGACCTCCTCTGAAGCTGCTGGAATGGTCAGAAGAGAGCTCGGGGGCTTCCACAGCTACTAGACACCTCCGATGAGGCCGGGAACCACCGGAGTAGCCCGGCGACGGCAGTGGAGGTCGAGCTCATGTGCTAAAACGAGTGGACCCTCAGATGGGTCGCATCGACCTGCAAAATGGCACAGACAGAGCTCCTGGATTGAGGGCAAATTGCCTCGACTCGTCAGTGGGTAGAAAGGGTGGCTGGATGGGTCGTAGCGGCGACCTCCGGTGAAGCGACGACGGTGGAGGTTGAACTCCCAGTTCCTAGGCGAACCGGGTTGAATGGAAGGGTGTAGCAGGTGGAGAGGAGACTGGTGAACGTGAAGGTCGAGTCAGATGGTCAAATGGGTGGTCAGAGATGGTTGTCGATGGCGGCGGAGCTAAAAGAACCTAATCTAAAAATGGCAATCTAGGCTAACCTACAAGCTATCGAAGCTACCTCGCGGGTGCAATTGTCTGGGCTGGAGCTGCTGGAGCTTCGGGGGTCATGGCCTCGATGGATCAACGGCTCCAGAGGCTGAGCGTACCTCGCGGCGGCGCACGACGATGATCGTCGCCGGATCAGTGGTTCCCGGTTGCCCGGGCCTCGCCGCAACACTCCCGCACACTGCTGTCGCTTTGGTGGAGGAGCGGAGCTCACTAGCATCGAGGGGGAAAGCCAAAGATGGCAGGGAAAGTTGGTCGGAGACAAGGTTTTATATAGAGAAGGGTCCGACAAGATGGTCTTGGAGCGCGCAATCCGAGGAGCGGATCTCTAAGATGATAGACGGGCATGGATCACGGATCTCTCTTGGAAGATCAGAGCCCTGGGTTTGAGGAGATGGGTGGCGGATCATGGTGTGAAAATAGGAAGAAGTCATGTCAGCGCATGGATCCGCGAGAAAGAGGTCCGCGGGGGAGAGTTGACCGGGGGTCAACATTCCCCCGTGGACCAATCAAAATTAACCTTTTATTAATTATTTGAAAATTCAATTAAAATTACGATATGAATTTATTTTGAAAAAGTCTAAACATTAAAAATGTTTATTATTTTCAAATCATTTTTTAGTGATTTTATTTTTTTGAAAAATATATAAAGTATTTACAAAATATTATTATTATATATAGTATATGCATATATGTATTTTTTATTTTTATTTTTAATTGTTTATATTTGTACATTTATTCCAATTTTATAATTTATTTATTTACAAAATATAATTTGGAATAAAAGGTATTTTTATTTTATTTTTATTATTTATTTATGTTAGTTAAATAAATAGGTTTGTATACATATTTACCTCGTATATGTACAAGGTAGAAATTGATTTTTATTATTTTATTTTTATTATTTTTATTTTATTTTTATACACCATGAAATATTAAATATAGAAATATTTTTATTGGATTTTTATTCATTATGTACAAGGAGAAAATAAATAGGTATGTTTATTCTATGTACATGGTCTATATACACTGATGAGAGGGATTTTGTTTATTTTTATTTTTGTTTTATTTCGAAATATGTATAAAATGAGAGAAACACATATTTATTTTTATTTAGAGGAAAATAATTTTATTTATATACATAGGTATATGTACACATGATTGAGCTTCCCTATCTCTCTCTACTTAAATTCTTTTGCGGTCAGGCCCATGCTGAGCCCTCCCTTGGGATTAGGTCACTCAATGCTTATTCTAAATATTTCCCTCTTTTTCTTGTGTTGCTTTATTCCTTTATTTTGGCACAAAAAACATGCTAATTATGCATATTTACAAGATGCATGTGTTTTGGTAATTTATGATATTTACACTCATTTACATGATGTTTTGGTCAAGTTTCTAGCTAAAATAAAGGAATAAAGAGTGATGAATTGGGATTCATCACCCCCATATACTTTACTTTTGCTAGTCCCTTAGCAAACACTTATGTGAAAAAGAAGCGCAAAAGAGAAAGAAAAAGAAAAAGAGGATAATTCAAGGTTGATTATTAAAATTTCCTTTACTAAATTGAAATATGGAGCTCGGTCAGACCTTTGGATTATTAATTTGTCGGAACCTTATTTGGACTTAAGCTTAAAACTTAACAGCCTATAAGTTCCACCAAGCTATGGTCAAGACTCCTCAATAAACCAGATCAAAACAAGTCTACATACACAAACTCTAATGACCATGAATCTTTCCTTGTACGGTGTAAGTGCTATGTAGCTCCCCACCTCAGAAGTAACAAAGAACAACCTCCCTCAACACGGTAACTCTAACGCCTCGGTCTAGCAACTCTTTCCTCGGAGAAGCGGGGTATTCCCTTCTAAGTTCAAGTGCAACGGCTCAAGAAGAGGGGGAAGAAGAGAATGGACCATGGCCAGTGTAGCCATCTATCCTTGGGAGCTCTAACCAGTGTAGCTGAGTCTCCCGCTGCAAGCTTCAAGAGATGGAACATGTATACCGTAAGCTTTTGCTTTATTTGACTCTATACACTCCGGTGGGGTTATTAAATTTTCAATCCGACCCACCACTTTTTTGGAGTTCTTTTCTTTTGCACTTTTTTTTATGTGCATCTGTACAACATATTCTACATGGTGCAGCATATATACAAGGAGTTTTTCCTCTTGAGCCAGTAGACTATACGTCTTTTGAAGCTTTATTGCATCACACGGCTTCTGTCTTTAGACTTCATAACCACCAGACCAAGTTGAGACGCACTTCCTTTACTATAAGAAGAAGAGAGGTTCCGCCTAGAAGTGCTACCCTCATATGCTACCCCAAGCCAAAGAAAACCGCCTCCTCACCACATCATCTGTGGAGAGCTATGTGTAAAGTGTTGGTGCAAGTAAAGCCATTGTCTCTGAGAGTCATGCGTGTGTTGTTAAGTTCTCTACTTAGGCTCATCAAGATGATATATGCTCATAGCCTAGTGGACTCAAAAAATTAAGTCCCAATGGATCTGAAAAGTCTCAATCCTAAGCCCTATAAGGTTCCTCTTATTGTTAGGTGGATTAAGGTCTTAACCAAGCTCCATTTGTCAATTTAATTCAAGGCTAGTTTAAATGTCAACTATGATTTGGAAAAACTGTGCATGTATTTACAAAGATGCTATTTACAAATATTTACAAATGTGCAAAATTTTTGAAAAATGTTTGAAAACTTGGATGTATGCATGAATGCGAAGTTTTGCAAAATATTTACAAAACTTTACACAAGGTTTTTGCAAACATTTTGTTTTCAAAATATTTTACAAAAATTTTGTACTATATACATAATTTTGATATGAAAATATTTACAAACTATTTACACAAAAAGATTTTAAGATCATTTGTACAAAAATAATGATGCATGCAAAACAGGGGGAGAAGACGAAAAAGCCGATGCGCGAAAATCAATGATGTATGCAGAGTAAGAATTGCATACCTGACTTCATTACAGGCTACATGCAAAATGATCCGCGCAGAATTTAAAGATTGAAATAAAACTACCTAAATGATGCAGGCAGAAATCCGTGCCCTAAGCAAGCGGTTCTACTCGAAAGAATGGCTAGTCGACCACCAGCATCCAATCCCAAGTGTCCAGTCTAGGCTCATCCCTCCTCTTCTCGACAAATCGAGTTCAGGAGTAGCGCTTAACAGGGTGGGCTCGCGGTACGTAGGCTCGAAGGTAATGGATCGAATATTTTATTAAATTTTTATTATTGGTCCAATTAATCGATCTATAGGTAGAGGCAAAGTTATTAAGGTGTGTGGACCTACTTATTTACATCACAGTCAGGAAAAATCCTAAGGCTAGGGGCTGAAAATCCGAGAATCAGAAAGGAAGGAAATAAACTGTAGAAAACCGCGATAAAAGCCGCGAAAAAGCCGAGGGGTCCCCCGAGCACACCGGTGCTCGGCAAAACAGACCCCGAGAGTCTAAGTGTCCTGCTGAGTGTCCTGTCCCTGTTTTATTACAATAATGGTTCAAATAGTGTTGGAAATAAAATCTAAGCTACGACTAATCTAATCCACGGCTATTCCGCAGCTCCCGCACTCTACAGTCTCCTCGCGCTCTCCTGCGGCTTCGTGCAGAAGGGACCGCCTCCGATTGCCGCGGTTGCATCGGCTTATCGAAAGTCGCCGCCTCGGTCCTCGGGCCCTTGCAAGCAAACAACAAAGTGATCATACCAGGTTAATGTATAAACAGGTCAGAAAAATATGTACAAAAATCTATACAGAAAACCGCGAAAAAGAAAGCCGCAGAAAAATCAAATGTGACTCTACTAAGCCGTGCTCCCCGACAACGGCGCCATTCTGATGACCCGAAAAATCACACAAGTGACTAAGGAATAAAAATAACTCGGGTCGTTGTGACCTCAATCACTCGAGAAATAATTCAGTCAATCAAGAAAAATATGGATAGACCACCAAAGAGAGATAAAAATCAATAAAAACAAATAGTGGCCCTGGCTATGAGATTAGCCTAGTATAGCACCCAGGGTCGGACTCAGGGAGCACGAATTGGCCTTGCGGCCTACGAAATAGTCAACAAATATAAACAAATATTTTTTGGTGGTTTTTAATGTTTTTAATTTTTTTGGATTTTTAATTATGAAGAAAAATTATAAAAAAGGTGAAAACTAGCACAAACAATAATTTATTTAACTACTCTAAAAAGCTCCAAAAATTCAAACAAAAATATTTTTATGTTTTTTATATTTTTTACTGTTTTTGGTGAATTTTTGAGAATTTTATGATTTTTATGGGGTTTTCTAAAAAACAAAGAAGGACGAAAAACAATGCTACTGTCCAACCAGGCTTCAAAGACCACTTAAAAATATTAAATGGTCTTTTCAAGGCCTGAAGGTAATTTTTATGAAAAATAGAAGCAATGAAGAATATATTCAAGAAAAGAGTTTACGATTTTTAGAATTTTCTATAATTTTTTTAGAATTTTTATGAGTTTTAGGAGGTTTTTCAATTTTTAGGGTTTATATATATATATATCCAAAAATGACCAAAAATGCACATAAATTCAAACACACAAATTCAAAGAGTTTTAATATTTTTTTGGGATTTTATAATATGAACAGAGGCAAAAATGGATGATTTTGAATTTTTTAAAAAAATAAAAGGGCTAAAAAATGTACCCAAAAATTAGTGAAAATTGTACACAGTGGCAGGAGCCACGTATTAAATTTTCGCTCAATTTGGATTAAAAATGATATTTTATTTAAATCCAACAAGAGCCCACAATACATAGGGACCTGTTTGTAATTTCATTGAAGTTCTGGGATAAAAAGATAACAAACTCAGAAATCCAGGGGGTCCTGGTGCAAAAATTCCAGTATCGCACGCGCCAAGCACATGTACTGGGCACACCGGGACAATATGCAATAAAAATACTTCCCCGGACTTAGCAACATGTGCTAAAAGTCTAGGGGAGATATTGCAAAATGCCAAACAAATTCAACACATATTCAATAAAAACCATTCACAGGGGCATAAATGCAATTAACAAGAAAGATATTTCATTCATTATCACGTAAAAACTACAACCCAGATATTGTAAAATCACCAAAATATCACGTGTCGATGCACGTGTCCAACATAAACAGGGGTAGAAATGCAATTAAACTAAACAACAAGGTCCTCGATGCAATTTTACCAAACTAAAATAACCACTTATGATCGGATGGCTGAGGACCAGCCACGTGGTGTATCCAACGACTGCAAGGAGGCTGCTCCTCAACGAAGGACCTCAGCGACGATCAGACGGTGGAGGGCTCGCCACGTGGATGATCAACGGCTAGTGTGTGCTGTGGCTAACCCTTCATATGGATGAACGGTCCAGATTCACCTCAGGTGATCGAACGGTGCTCGACTGCTCCTCAAGTGGACGACGTAGATCTAAACTGGAGCGGCGAGAGGTGAATGGACGGCTCTGGAGGATGCACCAAGAACAGGTCGTTGACAATGTTTACCAGCCCAAGGCTCGCGCTGGGTGCCTCCTCAGCTGCAGCTAAGATGCGGAATAGATCCGCCAAGATGCTCCGCAGCTCGAGGATGCCTCCGATGAGGCTGGAGACGTCGGAGGCGCTCCAGCGACGGCGGTGGCCTGGAGCTCCTGTGCTGAACGTGAAGGACCTCAGATGGACCTCCTCTGACCTGGAAAGATACACAGAAAGACTCCTGGGTCGAGAGCAAAGTGCCTCGACCCGGTTAGAAGCGAAGTAGGTGGCTGATGCGTCGGGGCGGAGGATCTCCGGCGATGCAACGGCGAAGGAGATCGACTCCCAGTTCCAGGGCGAACTGGGTTGTATGGATAGGCGAAGAACGTGCAGGGGAGAAGGGCAGAGGTGATGGTCGAGTCGATCGGTGAAATGGGTGGACGATATGGCCGGAATCGATGGTCGACGGTGAGAGATGAAATTGGGCGTAACTGGAAATTAGAGAAAGATAGAAAGAATCTAGCTTACCGGATGGCCGAGGTCGACTGTGGAAGAGCTCCTGAAGCTCATGGTCTTTGCGTCGAGGGTCGTCGATGCCCGAGGCTCGAGCGCTGCTCCTGGGCGGTGCACGGCGGCGCTAGGCGGTTGGATCAGTGGCTGGGGCACTTCCTCCTCACTGCGACACCACCCGCGGCTAGCTGTCACTCTAGGGAAGGCAGTGGAGGTCATGGGATGGGAAGGCGGAGCCAAAGATGAGATGAATTGTGCAGCGGAGCTGGGGATATATACGGCTAGGGGTCCGGCTAAACGAGGGTCGGGCAAGGAAATCGGAGCACGGACCCCGATGCGAACCTCCGGGCGAGGATCTCGGATCTGCAGGGAAGGATGGAAGCCCGGGGTTTAATCGAATGGAACTCGGATCAAGGCACGATAATTGGGAGAAATCGGATCAAGCGCTAGATCCGCGAAGGATGAAGGTCTGCGGGGGGAGTTGACCGGGGGTCAACATCCCCCGTGGAGCAATCAGATTATTCCGATTTTAATTTATTTGGAAATTCATTTATAAATAGTAAATGACTTATTTTCGAAATACTCAAAACATGAAAAATGTTTATTTATTTTTAAACTATTTTTTAGTGATTTTTATTTATTTTTTCTGAGATATAATTTAGGTATTTACTAAATATTTTTATTATATACATGTATATACATATGTATTTTTTTATTTTTAATTATTTATTTTTATACAAATTATTCCAATTTTATATTTTATTTATTTATAAGATAAAATTTGGAATAAAGGAGTATTTTTATTTTGTTTTTATTAATTACTTACAAGGGTTAAATAAATACTTTTATTTATATACATATATGGTATATATACAATGTGATTTCGATTTTTATTTCTTTTTCTTTTTATTTTATTTTTGTGATTTATATTTTATTTATATTCATTATGGGATAAGGGAATATATACATATTTTTATGAATTTTATTGACCTCTGGGGTAAGCACAATCCACTATTTCTTTCGCAGGCTGAAGGCTAACTAGCGCTGGTTAGACTGTGCAGCATGAGAACAAGACTGGAAAAGCGGATGGGAGGACTGTCTTCACTCATGGGATACTCGAGGGCAGAAGAGAACAAAGCAGGGAAAGAGGGCATTAGAAGGCCTGTAGTTGCCACATGTGGACTGATTGAAGGAAGATGTGAGGTCAGGGTTAACACTACATTAACTGCTTGCGTGAGGAGGGTTATGCTTCCACTACTGTCATACCTGTGTATACGGAAGCTGGGAACCATGATGCTCAAAGTTACAAGGTGAATACATATGTGGTTTATATACACATGGTGAATATAGACAATGAGGGATGAATTTTATTTCTTTTTATTTTTCTCATCTTTATTTTAATTTTATATTTACAAATATATACAAATAAATACAAACCATTTTTATTTTTATTTAGAGGACATTATATTTTTATTTATTTACATAGGTATATGTACAAGTGTGAGCTTCCTTATCTCTTTCTACTTGGGTTTTTATGCAGTCAGGCCCTTGCTGAGCCCTCCCTTGGGATTAGGTCGCTCAATATTTATTCTAAATATCTCCCTCTTTTTCTTTTATTTCCTTATTCTTTTATTTATGCGCAAAAACATGCTAAAAATGCATATTTAAACAATGCATGCTTTTTGATAATTATTGTTATTTACAGGAATGTACATGTGTTTTGCATGGGTTTTGTAGCTAAAATGAAAGAATAAAGAGTGATGAATGGGTATTCATCACCCCCCTATACTTAACTTTGCTAGTCCCTTAGCAAACACTTATTTGAAAAATAAGTGAAGAAGAAGAAAAAGAAAAAGAGGAGAAAAATACATGGATCAATGCTGATTATTAAACTAGCCTTCATTAAATTGAAATATGGAGCTTGATCAGATCTTTGGATTATTAATTTGTCGGAACCTTATTTGGACTTAAGCTTAAGACCTAACCGCCTCCAAGTTCCACCAATCTATGGGCAAGACTCCTCAATAAACCAGATCAGAACAAGTTTATATACACAAACTCTAATGACAAAGTTTAAATTTTCAATCCGACCCACCATTTTTTGGAGTTCTTTTCTTTTTGCACTTTTTTTATGTGCATCTGTACAACATATCTACATGGTGCAGCGTATATACAAGGAGTTTTTCCCCTAGAGCCAGTAGACTATCCCTCTTTTGAAGCTTTATTGCAACCCACGGCTTCTGTCTTTAGACTTCAAAACCACCAGACCAAGTTGAGGTGCACTTCCTTCACTAGAAGAAGAAGAAGAGAAATTCCGCCTAGAAGTACTACCCTCATATGCTTCCCCAAGCCAAAGGAAACTGCCTCCTCACCACCTCATCCGTGGAGAGCTATGTGTAAAGTGCTGGTGCAAGTAAAGCCATTGTCTCTGAGAGTCATGCGTGTGTTGTTAAGTGATCTACTTAATCTCATCAAGATGACATATGCTCATAGCCTAGTGGACTCAAAGAAGGTCCCAATGGACCTGAAAAGCCTTAACCCTAAGACCTATAAGGTTCCTCTTATTGTTAGGTGGATTAAGATCTTAATCAAGGTCCATTTTCCAATTTAATTCCAGGCTAGTTTAAATGTCAACTATGATCCCGAAAAAACTATACAAATATTTACAAAGATGCTATTTACAAATGTGCAATTTACAATCTCGCAAAATTTTTGAAAATTGTTTGAAAACATGGATGTATGCGTGAATGCGAAGTTTTGCAAAATATTTACAAATATTTACACAAGGTTTTTGCAAACTTTTTGTTTTCAAAACATTTACAAAAATTTTGTACTATATACATAGATTTTAATATGAAAATATTTACAAATCCTTTACACAAATCATTTTACAATCATTTGTACAAAAATAATTTGTAGAAATAAATAGGTATGTGCAAGATGAATTTTATATACAAGGGAAAAAATTTAAATTTTATGGATTTTTAGCCATTTTATTTATTAACACACTCACACAAAGTACGAGTTATGGCTAAAGTATATATGAAATATATACACACCCCCCTATACTTAGCTCGAACGATGTCCTCAGATTGATCAAGAGCGATGAAGAAGACGTAACTCGTGCTTAGTATAGGGAAGTGAAAAGGACTGGCTATATACAGAGATGAATCAAAGAATAGAATGAGGAGAACTCGGTGTTTTCCCCCTATACTTAGGATCAAGTCATCATAAGTGTAGCAAGCTGTACATGAAGGGGAATCCGAGTGAAGGATGTACAGGGTCTACCCCCCTATAGTTAGGCTGAAATATCCCTAAGTATAGGCAGCAAAACAGGGGTAGAAAGAATCAAAAGAATACCCGAAGGTCCTACATCCCCCCTATACTTAGGGTAAAGTACACCCTAAGTATAGCAAAATCATAAGATGAGAAAAGGGATGTGGGAGTAAAGAATAGAGTGATATGGACAACTGGATCTATACAAGTCGGAAGAACAATGATAATCAGGCGTAAGATGCAATAGATGTGAGTCAAGAGACCACATCTCACGCAAAGTGAATAGGGGCAACATCAACGATCCGCGGCTCATGATCTAGATATGGCTTGTGCCGCTGGCCGTTCACTCGAAAGGTACTCTCAGAAGACAACTCAGATATGTCAATACTCCCATTGTCGTGTACCTTTCTCACCAAATATGGTCCCTTCCATTTGCTCTGTAGCTTCCCTGGGAATAATCTAAGCCTAGCATCAAACAACCATACTCTCTGTCCTGGCTCAAACTGGTTGTGGCTGATATGAGAATCATGCCACCCCTTCACTCTCTCCTTATAATGTAGGCTGTTTGAAAAGGCGGTATCACGAAGCTCCTCCAGGGCTGCTAACTCTACCCTCCTCTGGTCTCCTACACTATCTGGATCCAAAAGTATATCAGTGACTGCCCAAAGTGACCTATGTCTCAGCTCACCAGGTAAATGGCACGGCTTTCCATAAATGAGGCGAAAGGGAGATGTACCCAAAGGAGTCTTGAAAGACGTCCGATATGCCCACAAGACCGAGTCCAAAAGCTGTGACCAATCCTTTCGGTCAGGGCGGATGACTTTCTGCAATATAGTCTTGATCTCCCTATTCGACACTTCAGCAAGACCATTCGTCTGAGGGTGGTATGGAGTGGCAACTCGATGGTCAATACTGAACTCGCGAGCAAGGGCCTTTACCTTGTCGTTGACGAAATGAGACCCCCCGTCGGATATCAACATTCTACGCACCCCGAACCATGAAATGATATTCCTCCTCAAAAATCTACAAACAATCCTAGCATCTGCGGTTCGGGTGGGGATGGCCTCAACCCAATGATTCACATAATCAACGGCCAACAGAATGTACTCAAATCCCTGACTCCTAGGGAATGGACCCATGAAATCGATGCCCCATGCGTCAAAAACCTCACAGAAGTGTATGGGCTGCATCGACATCATATCACACTGTCCACAAGTGCCCATCCTCTGACAGTCAGTACACCTCTTCACGAACTCATCAGAGTCCTTGTAGAGAGTAGGCCACCATAGGCCGGATTGGAGCACTTTCTGTGCCGTTCTCCTCCCTGAGTGATGTCCTCCTGCCTCAAGCTTGTGGCAGTAAGTAAGGATGCTGTGGTGCTCCTCCTGAGGAATGCACCTACGTCAGATACTATCCCCTCCCTTGTGGTACAGAACGGGATCCTCCCAATGGTAAAACTTGGCCTTCGCGAGGAAGGTCTCAAGTTTCTTCCTGGGCCAATATTGTGGAACTTTCTTGGCGACAAGATAGTTCACAATATCGGTATACCATGGGAGCGAGGTGATAGCAAGGATCACCTCATCTGGGAAGGTCTCACAAATAGGGTCAATCTGCTCAGAATCCTCAAGATACTCCAATCGGGAGAGATGATCCGCCACCACATTCTTGACTCCAGGCTTATCCTTAATCTCTATATCAAACTCCTGGAGTAGAAGGATCCATCTGGTCAATCTAGCTTTGGCATCCTTCTTTGCCATGAGGTACCTGATGGCGGTATGATCAGTAAAGATGGTCACTCTAGATCCGATAATGTAAGATCTGAACTTATCTAGGGTAAAAACTACGGCTAGCATCTCCTTCTCAGTGACTGTGTAGTTCCGCTGTGCGACATCCAATGTACGGCTAGCGTAGTGAATAGCAAATGGGACTCCATCCCTCCTCTGTCCTAGCACGACCCCCACGGCAAAATCGGAGGCGTCCATCATGATCTCGAATGGGAGAGACCAATCAGGTGGCTGAAGGACAGGAGCCTCTATCACACATCTCTTGAGAGTCTCAAATGACGATAGACACTTATCATCTACAAGGAACTCGGTGTCTTTCGTCAGAAGATCAGTCAACGGTCAGGCAATCCTGCTGAAATCATGAATGAATCGTCAGTAGAAAAAAACGTGCCCCAGAAAAGACCGTAACTGCCGCAAGTTGGATGGTGGATTGAGTTTGCTAATGACATCCACCTTGGTCGGTTCAACCTCCATGCCCCTGTTGGAGATGATGTGGCCAAGCACCGTCCCATGAGTCACCATGAAGTGACTCTTCTCCCAAGATAATACCAGGCGAACCTCAATGCATCGCTGAAGGATTCGGTCTAGGCAGTCAAGACAGGAGTCGAATCCGTCACCGTAAATCGAGAAATCATCCATGAAGACCTCCAAGCACTCCCCCACCATGTCCGAAAAGATAGACAACATGCATCTCTGAAAAGTTGCAGGGGCGTTGCATAGCCCATATGGCATGCGTATGAAGGCGTATGTGCCGAAGGGACAAGTGAAGGTGGTCTTGTCTTGGTCCTCGGGCGCAATGGCCACCTGGTTGTAGCCGGAGTACCCATCCAAGAAGCAGTAATGGCTCTTCCCTGCCAGTCTCTCAATGATCTGATCTATAAAGGGCAGGGGGAAATGATCCTTCTTGGTGGCCTGGTTGAGTCGTCTGTAATCCACGCAAACCCGCCAAGAACTAGGTACCCGGGTAACAATCTCCTCTCCGGACTCCGTAACCACAGTAGTGACTCCCGTCTTCTTGGGCACCACATGCAACGGACTGATCCACTTGGAGTCGGAGACGGGGTAGATAAAATTGGCGCTCCACCACTTCGAGATCTCCTTCATGACAACCTCTCTCAGATTTGGGTTCAACCGCCGCTGGAACTCACGCGACGGATTTGCCTCATCCTCGAGATAGATGTGGTGAGAGCACAGAGCCGGACTGATCCCCTGGAGATCTGCAACACTCCATCCTATCGCCTTGTGGTTCTTTTCAAGAACCCCCATCAGATGGGATTCTTGCTCTCCAGTCAACTCAGCGGAGATGATGATTGGGTACATCTCATGCTCATCCGCAAGGAACCTATACTTCAACGACACAGGTAGTGGCTTCAGCTCTGGACAAACTGGTACTGACAAATCTGGCTTCTGAAGAATCCGAGTGTATGCTGCCAAATCTGCCCGGGAAAATGAGAACTCTCTCTCGCAAATTGGATCTAGGAAAGGCTGCTCATCTGGACTATCTCTGCTCGGCATGGCATCAACCTCCTCCCTAGCTGCAGGCTCAGTAGAAGTCAGATCTGGTATATACTCATCAAACTCTACCCAATCACAATCTAACTCCGAGGGATCTATATCATCCGTGGTGGCCTTAGTACCACTGTCATCACAAAACACATCTGTCTCGCGATCTCGAACCGGCTCTGCTACCTCAAAAGTATCTTGGACCAGGAATGCACTCTCCAAGCTCTCCTCTGCTGGCGTCTCTGTATCAGAGGACTCTAAAGGTGAGAGGATGGCCTGTGCATCTGGATCTGCCCATACTACCCCGTCATCTGTGATCACAAAATCGCAGTCCTGGTGGATGTCTGGCCCTGCATCTGTCATCTGCTCTGTATCGGAAGTAATCTCTAAGCAAGCTGAATCTCTGGCTCTAATGTCCTCGACCGTCTCTATTTGTACACCCTCTCCCTCGACGCGAAAGTATACCTTCCTGCTATCATGGTCGATCACTGCCTTGGTTGTGGCCAAGAACGGGAGACCTAGAATGATGGGGGTATCGGTCACAGATTCAGGGATCTCCATGTCCAACACAATGAAGTCCACGGGGGAATTGCAGGCCCTGAATTGTGACGACAACGTCCTTCAGCAACCCTTTCGGCCTCTTGACAGATCTATCAGCAAACTGAAGGACTGTCCTGCTCTGTCGAAGAGTGCTCAACTCGAAGCGGTCGAGAAGGGCTGTCGGAAGTAGGTTGATCGAAGAACCACTGTCTAATAGAGTGCGGTCGAACCTCTGCTCTCTGATGTGGCATCTGACATAAGGGGCTCTGAAATCTGGTCTCTTGGCCGGCAGTCGGTTCTGGATCGCGAAACAAGTGGCTCTGGTCAGCACATGGATCTCGGAATGGTGGTTCCTCCTCTTCCTCCTAACTGCGGTCCTGTCTCTGAGCGATCTCTGGAGTAGAGAGATGTGTTGCAAGGCCTCCTGAAGAGTCAGCTGAATGTGGAATCGGTCTATCATCTGTTGGCTGAACTCTTCCTGCTTTCTCTTTTTGGGGTTTTTGGTTTTCTTCCCCTTTCCCATGTCAAGAGCCCTAGGGAAGGGGATCACAGGGCCCTTCTCAGATGAAGGACTAGGAAAGGGTCTAGGCTGCTCGACTGCAAGATCCACATATACATCAATCACCATAGGTGGACCAGAAGAAAACAAACCCTTTCCTTTATTGCCAGAAATGTCCTGAGATACATGTACAGATGGAAAGACTATAGGACTCTCAGAAGTGAAAATGGTGGCATCAGCACCACCCTCGGCTGGTAGACGTGCGACATCAGTACCGCGCTCTAGCTCGGCAACATCGGTGGCCTCAGTACCACCTCCTCTGGCTGGTGAAATGATGGCCTCAGTACCGCCGGTGGGATCAGCATCCATGGTGGCATCAGTACCACCGTCATCATCTCTCGCGGCATCAGTACCGCGATCCTCCTCGCCTGGCGCTCCAAAAGTAGCATGGGAACGTCGCTCAGACGAGGCACTGCCTGCTGGCATCCTACCACTCCTAAGTGTGACAAAATCAGTATCAAACAGATATGTAGACAAATCACCAAATGTATTACTAGGAGTGGCATACTCTGTGAAATCTACCTGCTCAGACTTCCTGTTGAGGTTGTTCGGGTTGGGCTCGATCTGGGCAGGTATGGCGGCCTTCCCTCTCATAATCTCCCGCACCTCCTGTCGGAACTCATCCATCTCCTGTCTGAAAATAGCCTGCTGGTCAGTCAAGAGACGGGCTATATCATCTAAGGAGGGGTTCTCATAGGATGGCCCATGAGAACCTGACGGGTGGCCTCGCTGGTAGTGAGGTTGTTGCTGCGAGTGCAGGTACTGCTGTGGCTGGTGAGAGGGGTATGACTAGGGATGATACTGCTGCTGAGGCTGATCTCGCCTCCAAGATTGTCCCTGCTGATAGGGACGAGGACCATACTGTGAAGACTGTTGCTGCTGTTGTTGCTGGTGTACTGGGGGCTGCTGCTGCTGGTGATCTCTCTAATAGCCGTACTGGCCACCCTGACCTGAAGGCTGCTGTTGGGAGCTGGCACCTCCGACCGACCAACAGAATCTGGGATGGTCTCGTCGGATACCGGGCTGGGGTCGGTCGTGCCAAATCCCGTTGACGTCCATCAACGGATCAAGCTCGTAAGAAAGGGGTGGGAGTACTGCCAGAGGCTGATCCGGCTGGTAGACCACCATCTGCGTGTCCGGAGATGGGGGTGACTGGTAAGAGAGTTGCGGCTGCTGGTACGGCTCCACATGTACAAGGTGAACCTGTCTAGGCTGCTGGTGGCTGGAGCGCTGGGATGAGCTGCCGGTGCTACTCGGATCGCCTCGTGCCTGAAGACGGGGCTGGGAAGCCGTCTGTGCCTCCTAGAGACACATGAGATGTGTCTTCAGGTCACTCAGAGTCTGTGCCATCTGCTTCATCTGCGTGATACCCTGGCACTGCTTCTTCTCTATGATCTCCATCTGGTCCAGCTTCTCGCTGATGATGCCCATGTCGACGGCTGTGGACTCGGCCTCTGCTGCTACCGCCGACGAAGTAGAAGGACTGGCGTCGACCCGTGCTATCCTCTTGTACTGCACGGACTGTGGTTGGGGTCGTCCCTGTGTGTAGAGTCAGGTCTGGGACATCACTGTGTAGTTCCCTGACATCTCCTCGTAGATGGCCCAGACCTGATCATGGTCCTTGGCGAAGTAGGACCCGCCACAAGAAGCGTTCACCAGGCCCTGCAGCTCTGGTGTCAACCCGCAAAAGAAGCTCTGAACAAGGTTCGGCTTCGAGATGTCGTGGTGCGGGCATCTGTTTGTAAGCTCTCTGAACCTCTCCCATGCCTCGTGAAACTGCTTGTTGGGGAGCATGGAGAAGTTGCTGATCAGGGCCCTCGCTGCGTTCGTCCGCCCGAGTGGATAGTACTTGTTCAATTACTCGGTGCGGAGCTGCTCCCAGGTGTACACGCACTTCCCGAAGTGCTTCAGCCAGGTGGCTGCTCTATCGGCCAGTGAGAAGGGGAAGGCAATCATGCGGATAGTGTCCTCGTCCACCTGTCTGTCGTGGACTGTGCTGCAGATCATCAGAAACTCCTGAAGGTGGAGATGGGGCTCCTCAGTGGCTAGCCCATGGAACCGAGGGAGAAGCTGCAAGGTGTTCGGGGGGAACTTGAAGTCCCCCACGATAGCTGGAAGTACCACCCAACGGTGCATCAAAGTCGATCCGGGGTTGTGCAACTCCCACATCGGTCTCGGAGGTCCATCTGCTGCTGTTACGGCTGCTGCAGCTGTTGCCGCACCATCGGGTCTGTCTCCGTGCTGCTCGCGGTCAGCTCTCATCTGCTCCATCTCTCTCCTAATCTCGATCATGAAAGCTCCCTGATCCCTCAACTGCTGCTGCACTGAATCAAGAGAGGCGATCAGGGTGGAGTTGATCGTACCCTGGTCCAAGACGAATGCCTGCTCTGGTCGAGGACCTCTGGTGTGGTCATCACTGCTGTCGGCCATGGTCTCTACAAAGGCAAAAGACCCAAACTCAGGTGCCTATAAATCATCTGATGGTAGTCTCTCATCTGACACTGGTATCTCGGAAATGGTAGAAGGGTGGTGAAGGGGTACAGGGCGGAGTCAAACTCGGGTTCGGAGAGAGGGTCTGAGCTCTCACGAACCGACCTAGATGAGTGGGCTGGAGTGCTGAAAAGCGGTGCAGCCAGAGGCTGCCTAAGAGACCTCCTGCCCATCATCATGATCTGGCGAGTCGGGTGGATGGGATCTGGAAACAACATGATCAGCAAGCAAACCCCTGATTCACCTACGTAACACGAGCTAAAGATCGTAAAGGTTCGGTCAATTATCTTGTCAATTTTATTAGGTGATAAAGTCAGGATAGCAGAGCAGTTACGTGACCTGTTGGGAATCCAATCCGTCGAACAGACTGTCCCGTATAAAAGGCCGGTAGTCTGATCGGGGCTCGGATATGGCTCTATCCTAGTTTGCGGGTCACTCTCTCGCTCAAGCAAACCAAAAAAGGAGGGGGTTGCTCTCCCCAAGACAAGTTTTTTTAGGTGTGGTGTCTTTTAGGGTCAAATAGAGTTAGCAGTCCCAAATTTTATGATTCAAATTTTTAGTTATTTTTCAATAATCAAACAAATCGCCTAACGAATTTTTCGGTTCTCCGGGTTATTTTAATCCAAAACAAGGGAGAGAAGACGAAAAAGCCGATGCGCGAAAATCAATGATGCATGTAGAGTAAGAAATGCGTACCTGACTCCAGCAGTCTACATGCAAAATGATCCACGCAGAATTTAAAGACTGAAATAAAACTACCTAAATGATGCAGGTGGAAATCCGAGCCTTAAGCAAGCAGTTCTACACGAAAGAACGGCTAGTCGACCACCAGCCTCCAATCCAAGAGTCCGGTCTAGGCTCACCCCTCCTCTTCTCGACAAATCGAGTTCAAGAGTAGCGCTTAACAGGGTGGGCTTGCGGCACGTAGGCTCGAAGGTAATGGATCGACTATTTTATTAAATTTTTATTATTGGTCCAATTAATCGATCTATAGGTACATGCAAAGCTGTTAAGGTGTGTGGACCTACTTATTTACGTCACAGTCAAGCAAAAATCCTAAGGATAGGGGCTCAAAATCCACGAGAATCAGAAAGGAAGGAAATAAACCGTAGAAAACCGCGATAAAAGCCGCGAAAAAGCCGAGGGGTCCCCCGAGCACACCAGTGCTCGGCGAAACAACCCCGAGAGTCTAATTGTCCTGCTGAGCGTCCTGTCCCTATTTTATTACAATAATGGTTCAAATAGTGCTGGAAATAAAATCTAAGCTACGGCTAATATAATCCGCAGCTATTCCGCAGCTCCCGCACTCTGCTGTCTCCTCGCGCTCCCCTGCGGCTTCGTGTAGAAGGGAACCGCCTCCGATTGCCGCGGTTGCGTCGGCTCCTCGAAAGTCGTCGCCTCGGTCCTCGGGCCCTCGCAAGTAAACATGCAAAATGATTAGACCAGGTTAATGTATAAACATGTCAGAAAAATATGTACAAAAATCTATACAGAAAACCGCAAAAATGAAAGCCGCGGAAAAATCAAATGTGACTACTAAGCCGTGCTCCCCGGCAACGGCGCCATTCTGATGACCCAAAAAATCACCCAAGCGACTAAGGAATAAAAATAACTCGGGTCGTTGCGACCTCAATCACTCGGGAAATAATTCAGTCAATCAAGAAAAATATGGATAGAACACCAAACAAAGATAAAAATCAATAAAAATAAATAGTGGCCCTGGTTATGAGATTAGCCTGGTATAGCACCCATGGTCGGACTCAGGGAGCACGAATTGGCCTTGCGGCCTACGAAGTAGTCAACAAATATAAACATATATTTTGTGGGGGTTTTTAATGTTTTATATTTTTTTGAATTTTTAATTATGAAGAAAAATTATAAAAAGGTGAAAACAAGCACATACAACAATTTATTTAACTACTCAAAAATCTTCAAAAACTAAAACAAAAATATTTTTACGTTTTTTTATTTTTTTACTGTTTTTGGTGATTTTTTGAGAATTTTATGATTTTTATGGGTTTTTCTAAAAATCAAAGAAGGAAGAAAAACAATGCTACTGTCCAGCCAGGCTTCAAAGACCACTTAAAAATATCAAATGGTCATTTCAAGGCATGGAGATAATTTTTATGAAAAATAGAAGCAATGAAGAAAATTCAGGAAAAGAGTTATGATTTTTGGAATTTTCTACGGTTTTTTAGAATTTTTATGAGTTTTAGGAGGTTTCTCAATTTTTCAGGTTTATATATATATATATATCCAAAAATGACCAAAAATGCATAGAAATTCCAACACACAAAAATTAACAACTCCTACTTTTTTTAGAATTTTTGAAAGAGTTTTAATATTTTTTGGGGATTTTATAATATGAATAGAGGCAAAAATGGATGTTTTTGAATTTTTTTAAAAAATAAAAGGGCAAAAAAATGTATCCAAAAATTAGTGAAAATTCTACACAGTGGCTGGAGCCACGTGTCAAATTTTCACTCAATTTGGATGAAAATTGGTATTTTATTTAAATCCAACAAGAGCCTACAGTACACAGCGTCCTATATGTAATTTAAATGAAGTTCTGGGCTAAAAAGGTAATAAACTCAGAAATCCAGGGAGTCTTGGTGCAAAAATTCCAATATCGCACGTGCCAAGCACGTGTACTGGGCACACAGGGACCAATATGCAATAAAAATACTTCCCCGAACTTCTTAGCAACAAGTGCTAAAAGTCTAGGGGAGATATTGCAAAATGCCCAACAAATTCAACACATATTCAATAAAAATCATTCACAGGGGCATAAGTGCAATTAACAAGAAAGATATTTCATTCATTAACACGTAAAAACTACAGCCCAGATATTGCAAAATCACCAAAATATCACGTGTCGATGCACGTATCCAACATTAACAGGGTTAGAAATGCAATTAAACTAAACGACAAGGTCCTCGATGCAAATTTACCAAACTAAAATAACTACGGAAAATATTTACAGGACTAAATGATAAAACAAAATAGAAGGGGGCCTAAGTGATATTACCCCACTTATGATCGGATGGCTGAGGACCAGCCATGTGGTGTATCCAACGGCTGCAAGGGGGCTGCTCCTCAACGAAGGACCTCAGCAATGATCGGACGGTGGAGGGCTTGCCACGTGGATGATCAATGGCTACTGTGTGAAGTGGCTAACCCTTCATATGGATGAACGGTCCAGATTCACCTCAGGTGATCGAACGGTGCTCGGCTGCTCCTCAAGTGGACGACGTATATCTAAACTGGAGCGACGAGAGGTGAATGGACGGCTCTGGAGGATGCACCAAGAACAGGTCGCCGGCGATGTTCGCCGGCCCAAGGCTCGCGCTGGGTGCCTCCTCAGCTGCAGCTAAGATGCGGAATAGATCCGCCAAGATGCTCCGCAGCTCGAGGATGCCTCCGATGAGGCTGGAGACGTCGGAGGCGCTCCAGCGACGGTGGTGGCCTGGAGCTCCTGTGCTGAACGTGAAGGACCTCAGATGGACCTCCTCTGACCTGGAAAGCTACACAGAACGACTCCTGGGTCGAGGGCAAAGTGCCTCGACCCGGTTAGAAGCGAAGTGGGTGGCTGATGCGTCGGGGAGGAGGATCTCCGGCGATGCGACGATGAAGGAGATCGACTCCCAGTTCCGGGGCTAACTGGGTTGAATGGATAGGCGAAAAATGTGCAGGGGAGAAGGGCGGAGGTGATGGCCGGGTCCATCGGTGAAATGGGTGGACGATATGGCCGGAATCGATGGTCGACGGTGAGAGATGAAATTGGGCGTAACTGGAAATTAGAGAAAGATAGAAAGAATCTAGCCTACCGGATGGCCGATGTCGAATGTGGAAGAGCTCCTGAAGCTCCTGGTCTTTGCCTCGAGGGCCTTCGATGCCCGAGGCTCGAGCGCTGCTCCTGGGAGGCGCACGGCGGCGCTAGGCGGCTGGATCAGTGGTTGGGGCACCTCCTCCTCACTGCGACACCACCTGCGGCTAGCTGTCACTCTAGGGAAGGCAGTGGAGGTCATGGGATGGGAAGGCGAAGCCAAAGATGAGAGTAATTGTGCGGCGGAGCTGGGTATATATACGGCTAGGGGTCCGGCTAAACGAGGGTCGGGCGAGGAAATCGGAGCACGGACCCCGATGCAAACCTCCGGGCGAGGATCTTGGATCTGCAGGGAAGGATCGGAGCCCGGGGTTTAATCGAATGGAACTCGGATCAAGGCACGATAATTGGGAGAAATCGGATCTAGCGCCAGATCCGCGAAGGACGAAGGTCCGCGGGGGGTGTTGACCAGGGGTCAACATCCCCCGTGGACCAATCAGATTATTCAAATTTTAATTTATTTGGAAATTCATTTATAAATAGTAAATGACTTATTTTCAAAAAACTCAAAACATGAAAAATGTTTATTTATTTTCAAACTATTTTTTGTGATTTTTATTTATTTTTCTGAAATATAATTTAGGTATTTACAAAATATAATTATTATATACATGTATATACATATGTATTTTTGATTTTTGATTTTTAATTATTTATTTTTATACAAATTATTCCAATTTTATATTTTATTTATTTATAAGATAAAATTTGGAATAAATTTTATTTTTATTTTCTTTTTATTAATTATTTACAAGGGTTAAATAAATACTTTTATTTATATACATATATGGTATATATACAATGTGATTTTGATTTTTTATTTATTTTGATTTTTATTTTATTTTTGTGATTTTTATTTTATTTATATACATTATGGGATAAGGGAATATATACATATTTTTTATGGAATTTATTGATTTGTTTACAAGGTGAAATGAATACATATGTGGTTTATATACACATGGTGAATATAGACAATGAGGGATGAATTTTATTTCTTTTTATTTTTCTCATTTTTATTTTAATTTTATATTTACAAATATATACAAATAAATACAAACCATTTTTATTTTTATTTAGAGGAAAATATTTTTATTTATTTACACAAGTATATGTACAAGTGTGAGCTTCCTTCTCTCTCTCTACTTGGGTTTTTATGCGGTCAGGCCCATGCTGACCCCTCCCTTGGGATTAGGTCGCTCAATATTTATTCTAAATATCTCCCTCTTTTTATTTTATTTATTTATTCTTTTATTTATGCACAAAAACATGCTAAAAATGCATATTTAAACAATGCATGCTTTTTGATAATTATTGTTATTTACAGGAATGTACATGTGTTTTGCATGGGTTTTGTAGCTAAAATGAAAGAATAAAGAGTGATGATTGGGTATTCATCATCAATCAGTGTCTCAAAGAGGTATGGAAAGTGAAGATCAGGAGACTCTCTAAGAAAACTGATATCTGATGCATAAAATGGAGACAAATCAGACAGATCATCGAATATCTCAAGGATCGGTTCATCCTCACGAGGGTCGTCGAGGTGAGATGACTCAGAATCAGAAGGATCGGAAGACTTGATTTCGTGATCCACCAGATGAATCAGAAGGATTGGAAGACTTGATTTCGTGATCCACCAGATCAGATACACTATCAGAAGGTGAAACCTAGTACTCATTGTGGGTGGCATCCTCCCGCAGATAACCCTTGGGGAGAAATGCAACATCATCGGTGAGAAATGGAGGATCAGGATCTAGAAGGGCATCTTCTCTGCTGTCAAGTATCCACTTGGTGCACCAGGCTGCATCATCATCTGATGTGTGGCTCTCGGCAATCTGAAAGCAGGAGAAGGTACTGGTCAACACCGCGGAGGCTGGCAATGTGTCTGCGGGTGATCCTCACTCTGCGGCAATGCTGGCTGCCAACTGGTCCTCGGAAAATGTATCTGTCTCATCGAAGTAGAGGACAAAAGGCTCAAATACGGGACTCTCTATGTCTGGCCTCTCAAAGTGGTGTCCCATATCGAGTTGTGGCTGCTGGGCTGAGTCATGATATCTGTCTGGCTCCAAGAAGTGTCTCTGCAGAAAAGAAGCTGAATCATCCGGGACTGGGCTCTGGAATGGCTGGACTGATGGCCATAGTAGCGGGGGCTCCTCCGTCTCTTGGAGTATCAGAAGATCTGATATCCAAGAACCGTCAACTGAAAACTCTGGGGATGACTCAAATTCTAGCTGGAAAACCAACGGGAACTCGAGTAGTTTCTGTGTCATATCCTCCGCTGTAGCAATCATGTCCTCTGTACTCTGTGGTGCTATAGAATCCAAGTCCTCAGGCTGGTGTGTAGAAACAACATCCTCATGTAGTGCGACACACCTCACTGGTACTGCAACATCCTTATGTGTTGTCCCAACTACTGCATCTCATGAAGATGGTCTCTGTGAAAGTAACCTCGAGATGGTATCCAGTAAGTTAATGTTGGAACTGCGATGTGAACCGCCACATGATGCAATCACTAGTGCTATCTGATCCGCGGTCATCCCCCACATGGAGATCTCGATAAGGTCGATCGGTGGAAGTTCGTGGTCAGGAAATCACCTCAAGAGGTCAAGAAACCTCGACCATGCCTCGTGCAATGGCTCCTGGGGGTCCACTGAAAACTCGTTGATCAAAGACCGCATCATCTCTTCTCTACGCTGGGGAAAATATCTCTGTAGAAACTCTCGATGTAACTCTCCCCACGTAGCAAATCTCCTCCCCAATCGTCTGTGCCATCTCGTGGCTCTGTCCTGAAGTGTGAATGGGAAGGTCTTCAGCATCATCTCCTCTGCAGTGATATCTGAATAATCTGTGTCCTGCAAAACTCCTCGAACTCGGAGAAGTGCAGATAGGGCTCCTCGTGCACCTCGCCAGAAAATGTCGGCAGTCTCTGAATAAAATCCAAATCCAAGATGAATGGACCTAGTGTAGAAGCTGACTGAGTTCCCTGTCCTATCTGCTCCTCCATCAATCTGGTATAGGATCTATCTGATAATCTCATCTGCTCTCTGTGATCACGAACGGAGTACACTCTCAACTCAACAATGACATCGTCTGGGTCTCGCATCTTCTTCATTTGATATCCGCGAATGTCTAGCGCAGCATGCCCAGAGTAGTGATAGGGATGGGAAGGAGGGAGCGGGAGGTTGGTCGGGGATCCGACCTCCCTCGAAGGTGGACTAGACTGATGGTCAGAAGGTGAAGAAGAAGCTGCAAGAGTCAGCCAGAAGTGAGGGGGATCTATCATCCAGGGGTACAGAAGGGTAAGAGAAGAAGAAGACTGAAGTGAGGGTGGGAGGGAGAAAGTGAGATGGAAGGGATCTGGAGACACACAAGATGAGAAAGCAAACCCCCGATTCTCCTACGCATAATGAGCTGAAGACCGTAAGAGATCGGTCAATTATCTTGTCAATTTTGTTTTAGGTGATCAAGTCAGTCTTTCAGAGAGATTACGTAAGCTAATAGGAATCCAATATTCTCAACCGACTATCCTAAATAAAAGGTCGGTAGTCAGTCAAGAAATTGGATATGGCTCTAGCCTAGGATGCGGGTCACTCTCTCGCACATCCAAACCAAGCAATGAGGGGATTGCTCTCCCAAGACAGATTTTTAAGTGAGGTGTCTTTTAGGATCAAGTTTGATTAACAGTCCCAATTTTATAGTTTTTGTTTTTTTAGGTATTTTTCCAGCAAACAACGCCTAACGAATTTTTCGGTTCTCCTGATTACTTAAGACCAAAACATGGGGAGAAGAAGAAAAAGCCGATGCGTGGGAATCAATGATGCATGCAGAGTAAGAAGTGCATACCTGACTCCAGTAGTCTATATGCAGGATGATCCGCGCATAAATAAAAGACTGAATATAAACTACCTATAAGATGCACGCGTAAAAACCGTCCTAGCAGAGCAATTTCTACACGTAAAGAACAACTGCGTACTCGAGCCTAGGTTCGGAGTCCTATCTTGGGAGCCACTCGGTGTCTGCCACAACAGATCCTACACGCGCTGTATGTGACTCCTCAAGGCACGCGGACCAGAGCTCAAATAAGCCGGCTTTTTCTTGTGAATTAATTAATTAGATCCAATTATTCGAACTACAGGAACATGCAGATAATTAGGTGTTTGGATTCTAATTAATTACATCACAATCAATGAAGGGATTTTTACTCAACAGACCTTATGAACGTTTTAAAATGCCTCTACGACCTTTTGCACAACGAAATTACCCCATCGACCCTATAAATTACCCCAAGAACCCCCACGGGCTTAAAACATATTACCTTGAGGGTTCATGGGGTAAGATTTGGCAAGTTTACGGGGTCGAGGGGGGAATTAGGTTGTTTCAAAGGTCGTGGAGGTGATTGGCAAAGTTTATAGGGTCTATCGGGTAAAAATTCCATCAATGAAAATCCTAAGCTAAGGCTGAAAACTGCGTAAATCGAATAAGCAGTAAATAAACGGTCAAAAGCCGCGAAAAACTCGGTGAGGTCCCCCGAGCACACCGGTGCTCGGCGAAACAGACCCCTAAATGTCAAAAGTGTCCAAGATCGTCCCTGTATTATTATAAATTAAATGGTTCAGCTGAAAATAAATCTAAACTAAACTAGACTGAACTACGGCTAATTTTGTGGCTATTCCGCGGCTCCCTAACTTCAGCTTTTCCTCCTCGCGTCCTCCTGCGGCTTCGTAGAGGAAGAAGACTCCTCCGACTCCCGTGGTTGCTTCAGCTTCCGAGGAAGCCGCCTCGGTCCTCGGGCCCTCACAAGAAAGAGAAACGAAGTATCAGTCCAGAAAAATATCTATAAACAAGTCAGATAAAATATATACAAAAATATCTACTGAAAGCCGTGAAAAAGAAAAGCCGCAGAAAACTCAAAAGTGACTACTAAGTCGTGCTCCCCGGCAACGGCGCCATTCTGACGGGCCGAGAATCTAGGTAGAAATAATCTCACTTGGGTCGTTGCGATCCGGATCGAGTAAAATCGACCAATCAAGAAAATGTCAATGAACCACCAAATCAATGGATAAATCAATCCGAACAAAGAAGCGGTCCTCCCTAAATTATTAACCTGGTATAGCGACCAAGGTCGGCCTCAGGGAGCACAAATTGGCCTCGCGGCCTACGAAGTAGTCAGAAGTCAAGAACAAATGGTAAAAATATTTTTTGGTGGGTTTTTATAAAATTTTTTATGTTTTTGTATTTTTGATATTTTAAAAGAAATGTAAAAACAAGCACACACATATAATTATTAGATCAACGAAAAATTCTCCAAAAATTCTAATAAAAATGTTTTTATGTTTTTTACGTATTTTAATGTTTTTGGTGAATTTTTCAGAATTTTCTAATTTTTATACAATTTTCTAAAAATCAAGACAAGCGAAAACAGGAGATCACTGTACATCCAGATTTGAAAGATCAATCTAAAATATCAAATTGATCTATAAAAGTCTGGAGGCAATTTTTATGAAAAGTATAACAAAAATTAAGATTCAGAAAAAGAGTTTGTATTTTTTTATTTTTCTAGAATTTTTTATAATTTTTATAAGATTTTTGATGTTTTGCGATTTTCAAGGTTTTTATAAATCTAAAAAGCAGAAAAATTGGACAGAAATTAAAAGACACTAAAACTAACTTACACTATTTTTTTGTAATTTTTAAAAGAGTTTTTATATTTTTATTTGATTTTCTAAGTCAGACAATAAGAAAAATCACTGTTTTTGAATTTCTAAAATATCAGAAAGCCTAAAAATATGCCAAAAATTTAGGGAAATTTTTACACAATGGCAGGAGCCACGTTTCCAAATTTCACCTAATTTGGATTTAATTTGCTATTTTATTCAATCAAAATAAGGCACACAGTACACAGGGACCTAAATGCAAAGAAAAGTAATTTCAAGGGCTAAACAATAACAAAGCAAGAAAGTGTATGGCCCTCGTGCAATAAGTGCACAAGCTTACGCGTGATGCACGTGTATCAGGCACGGAGGGGAATATATGTAAATCCTATTTTAAAACATTTAAACCGTAACACTTAGAAAAGACAAGACCAAATGTGCAAATAAATCAAGTCCGCACGTGTCGATGCACGTGGCCCACATATATAAGGACTGAAATGCAAATATCTTTAACATAGAGGTCTGATGTGCAAAATTTCCAAAATAAAAAGAACTGAATAAAATATTTACAGACTAAATAGCAAATGCAATAAATAGAGGGGCCTACAAGAAATTTACCCCTTTAAAGTAGACGGTCGAAGAGGCGCCACGTGGACGATCGGACGGTGGAGAGGCGCTAATGCCTCTTCGCAGACCGACGACTGGGATCTGACGGACGAGGGGTCGCCACGTGTAGATCGGACGACTGACGAACGAGGGCACCCCTTCATGTATGATCGGCCCAGATCGAGCCCAGATGAATATCGAATGGCTGCAAACTCCTCGGGAATGGATGGACATGATCAAAACTGGCGCGAGAGGGCTGATCAGACGGTGAAGGAGGATCCTGGATGAACAAAGCTCCGGCGAGTTTCGCCGGCTCACCACGGGCGTGCGGGACCTCCTCTGGAGCTGCTGGGATGGTCAGAAGAGAGCTCGAGGGCTTCCGCAGCTACTAGACACCTCCGATGAGGTCGGGGACCACCGGAGTGGCCCGACGACGGTGGAGGAGGTCAAGATCCTGTACTGAAATGAGTGGACCCTCATATGGGTTGCATCGACATGCAAAATGGCATAGACAAGCTCCTGGGTCGAGGGTAAATTGCCTCAACCCATCAGTGGGTGGAAAGGGTGGCTGGATGGGTCGTAGCGGCGATCTCCGGCGAAGCGACGGCGGTGGAGGTCAAACTCCCAGTTCCTGGGCGAACCGGATTGAATGGAAGGGCATAGCAGGTGGAGAGGAGACTGGTGAACGTGAAGGTCGAGTCGTATGGTCAAATGGGTGGTCAGAGATGGCTGGCGACGGCGGCGGAGCTAAAAGAACCAAAATCTAAAAACGGAAATCTAGGCTAACCTACAAGCTAAGCTACCTGGCAGGTGCAATCGTCTGGGCTGGAGCTGCTGGAGCTTTGGGGGTCATGGCCTCGATGGATCAACGGCTCCAACGGTTGAGCACACCTCGCGGTGGTGCACAGCGATGATCGTCGCCGGATCAGTGGTTCCCGGCTGCCCAAGCCTCGTTGCAACACTCCCGCACACTGCTGTCACTTTGGTGGAGGAGCGGAGCTCATTGGCATCGAGGGGGAAAGCCAAAGATGGCGGTGAAAGTTGGCCGGAGATGAGGTTTTATATGGCGAAGGGTCTGACAAGATGGACATGGAGTGCGCAATCCGAGGAGCAGATCCTAAAGATGATAGGCGGGCGTGGATTGCAGATCTCTCTTGGAAGATCGGAGCCCTGGGTTTGAGGAGATGGGTGGCGGATCATGGCGTGAAAATTGGAGAAGTCGGGTCAGCGCATGGATCCTCGAGAAAGAGATCCGTGAGGGAGAGTTGACCGGGGGTCAACATTCCCCCCGTGGACCAATCAGAATTAACCTTTTTATTAATTATTTGAAAATTCGATTAAAATTATGAAATGATTTTATTTCGAAAATGTCAAAACATGAGAAATGTTTATTATTTTTCAAATTATTTTTAAGTAATATTTATTTATTTTTTTGAAAAATATATAACGTATTTACAAAATATTATTATTATATACAGATATATACATATAAGTATTTTTTATTTTTCTTTTTAATTGTTTATTTTTGTATATGTATTCCAATTTTATAATTTATTTATTTACAAAATAAAATTTGGAATAAAAATGTATTTTTATTTTATTTTTATTATTTATTTACATTAGTTAAATAAATAGGTTTGTATACATATTTACCTCGTATATGTACATGGTAGAAATTGATTTTTATTATTTTTATTTTTATTTTTCTGATTTTTATTTTATTTTTATACACCATGAAATATTGAATATAGAAATATTTTTATTGGATTTTTATTAATTATGTACAAGGAGAAAATAAATAGGTATGTTATTCTATTTACATGGTCTATAGACACTGATGAGAGGGATTTTGTTTATTTTTATTTTTATTTTGATTTTATTTCTAAATATGTATAAAATGAGAGAAATACATATTTATTTTTGTTTAGATGAAAATAATTTTATTTATATACATTGGTATATGTACACATGATTGAGCTTCCCTATCTCTCTCTACTTAAATTCTTTTGTGGTCAGGCCCATGCTGAGCCCTCCCTTGGGATTAGGTCACTCAATATTTATTCTAAATATTTCCCTCTTTTTCTTATATTTCTTTATTCCTTTATTTTGGCATAAAAAACATGCTAATTATGTATATTTACAAGATGCATGCGTTTTGGTAATTTATGATATTTATACTCATTTACGTGATGTTTTGCTCAAGTTTCTAGCTAAAATAAAGGAATAAAGAGTGATGAATTGGGATTCATCCGTGCACCCCGTCCAGTACCCATGAGGTCTAAAGACAAGAGAGTACGAGTTCCAATAATGCTTCAAAAGAGGGATACTCTTCCGGCTCAAGAGGAAAAACTCCTTATGTAGATGTTGTTTTATATAGTATTTCAAAAAAAACTACAAAAAAGTGGATAGGTCTGATTGATAATAAATTAACTGGTGGAGTGTATATATTTGTATTGTCAATAAGCATGCTTGAGCTTCAAAGTTATACCATGTGAGCCTGGAGCTGGATGACTTAACTACACTTCATGCATCCCCAAATAGGTAGCTACACTGGCTACCGTCCATTCTTCTCATCACCTCCCCCTCTTGAGTCGGATGCACTTGAACTTAGAAGGGAATACCCCATTCCTCGAGGAAAGAGTTGCTGGATTGGGGAATCATTGGATTGTCATTCTAGAGAAGTTAGTTCTTTTGTCATTTCAGTTGGGGAGAGCCGCTATCACTTACACCGTACAAGTGCGCTTGAAAGTCATAAGGGTTTGTGTATAATGTAAGCTAGTTCTTACTTAGCTATTGAGGCAGTTTGAACCGAGTTCTGTGACTTTCGAAGGCTGTTGTGCTTTAAATTTGGTTCCCAAATAGGTTCCACACACATTCTCACATCAAGGTCTGACTTGAGCTCAAAACATTGTTTTTGTGAAGACAAGTTTGATAATTGGAATCAATTCTAGTAATTCTTTCTTTTTATTTTCTTCATTATTATTTTTACACTTATTACAGAAGTGTTTGCTAGGGACTATCAAAGGCAAGTATAGGGAGTATGAATCTTCATTTCATCACCTTTATTCTATCATTTTGGCCTTAAAATCCCTAGCTAATGCATGTAAATAGCATTATTTTGTACATATTAGTGTTCATCGTTTATTGCATTAATTGTATAAATAATATTGTTTTTAAAGTAAAAATTATAGAATAAATAGAAGAAAAGAATAAGAATTAAATACCAAATGTACTTTATAACCCTAAACCCTGAGATCTAGTCAAGAATTGAGTTGGTCGACAAGGAATAAAATGATGAGAGATAAGGGCCAAAAATACAATAAGAAGCACCTTATTTTTTCCTAATAATTCATTTTTAAAACCCATTTTGTTCTTTACTATTTATACATTAAATAAAGGGACTCTGCACATGAAAGTTGCAGATAATAATATAACTAAAAATACAAAATTGAGTTCATAAAAAAAATAATACACAACATACTTTTATACTCAAAATAAAAAGCCAAAACCTCAACATCATAGACCCATATCTTCCAAATAAAATTTCAAAATATATCAAAATCACCTCTAATTATATATAACTTTTAATAAGATATTTAATGAAAGTAGTTCATATTTTTATAGTTAAGGTGTGGATTTGGTTTTGTGCCCTTACTATACATTATACCGGATTAAAATATTCATTTTATTTATTCTTTATTATTTTTATTTCATATTCTTATAATTTTTCAAATATCATTCGTAATGTACGTACATATTAAAACCAAAATAAAACCAAAAGGAGAACACAAAATGAAATAAGCCTATCTAAAGATATAAGCAAAATACATATGCTCATAATTGTGAATAAATAAAAGTTATTCATTCTTTCATTCTTTACTCTTTTATTAGTTTATACTATTGTAAATATTATTTATATTCTACTGAAAATATAAAGATAAAATAAAACCAAAGAAAACGCTTCATATAAATACTATAACAAACTACATAGATAAAATACCTACATTTATACATATATAGATTATATACCTATTTATCTGAAGATAAAAATAGCATCACAACAATATAATAAAAAACTATTTGTGTATATAAAAATAATTTATAAATAAATAAAATAAGGGAATAAAATAATAAAATAAAATATATGAAATAAAAATAAAACAACCAAAGACATATATAAATATACCTATAAATACACCCCTAATAATTAATTTGTAATAAATAGCACTAAAAAATTAAAAATCATAATAAAATACTACATAAAATAATAAATATTTTATTTTATGATCAAAATTTAATAAAATCAGTTAGTATTTTTAATTAATTAATTTCAAATAAAGATATTGTTTTGTCTTCTAGCGGCTAATGTGGGCCAATCAGGGCTCAGGGATTGTTGACCCATGGTCAACTCCCCCTGGCACGTCTGACCTGCATCAGAGCTGTCTTTTCCCCCAATTTCTTCCATTTTTTCGCTCAGTCAATCGATTAAAATCCATCGAGCCCTTCACAAAATTTCATCATGGATATCCCCTGATCTACGCCAACTTCTTAGATTGCTTGTGCATATCTTGTATTTCTCCCCATTAGTCAGTCAATAAGGGTGACATACATGTTTATAAATATATACCTTTGTCTTCCTCCTCCTCTTTGGTCATCCCAGGAACCATAAAACAATGTAGCTTCGACCAAGAGTGCAACCTCGTGACAGGGGGAGGTCCCCTGAGGTCTACAACAATTGGAGGACAAAGGAGGTGCACCTAATGGTGAACTCCGGCCACCTCTTCTTCCTGCCATCGTCGGTAGGTATGAGCTGTGCTATTTTTAATTTTCTAGGTAATTTTGATTCCTACATTTATTTATTCATTTATTTTAGCATTTAGATCCTAGTTTTAGCCATACAAACACGATTCGTAGTTCATTGTTTTCACTGTGCCTCCACCTGTCTTTCACCTCGCTATCTACCTTGCCACCTTCTCCTTCCACGAGCAGGATCCAGGTCTTCCACTTTGTCGCCTCACCGGAAGCACCTCTGACGTACTCCCATTCACCCATTCTCACCAAATAAGGCCCCTAAGACCCCCCCTTTTTATTTTTGTGAAGGTCTTTTGCAGGTCTTGAAGTCCAAAGGACCCCCAGGGGTTGACTTTAGTGCAATCTGTAGATACTTGGAGCCTCCTGCATTCTCTGAGCTCGTAGGGTGTCTCCAGGACTCTTGGAGCATTGTCGACAATGCTAGTAAATGCGGGGGGAGGGGGACAAGTGCACATTTTGCATCTCCGGTGAGTTGCCCAGGTGGTCGGAAGTACGGGAGCAGCCAGATTGAAGCTCGGAGGAACGAGAGTTCTTCCATGTTCCTCCAATCCACCTTAGAGATGTTCGATCATAGCAGCTTTCCAGTTTCACATGGAGCTGTTCGATCATCGCATGCCACAGTTGTAGATCTCCCGCTGGAGATCAAATCTAATCCGTCTAAGGCTGAATGGGTATCGGTGCCCCTTGTTGCGACATGTGTCCAAGTGAGTGAAGCAGAACCATTCAATGGTGCACGTGAAAGGTTAATTTTTAAATCCTCCTTGCCTTTTTGCATATTTATTTATTAATGTTGTAAATATAATGTGTAGTTTAAATAAAATGGACATTTTATAGTCAAGCCTCTATACTTAATTTAAATTATTATTTGATCCTATCCAGCTATGCTCATGTACCATCCCACGTGAGTTGGTAATTTGCAAGGAAGCCCCTATGACTTTTTGTATTTAGTTTTAGTCCAATAAATTTTTAAATACATTATAATTTTTTTGAAAAATTGTACATGAGCCCCTGGGCTTTAATTTATTTGTAATCATTCTCCTGACAGCTTATGAATTTTGATGGTTGAATTTCATTTATCAAAAACAACATCTTCATTCTAAAAATTACACAAAATAAAGTGAGATGCCTGGTAGCATGTGTTTTCACACTGATATTTATTTTACATTTTTATCCATTTTTAACCATTTTTTAAAAATCATAAGGATCAAATTTTTGTTCTATCTAACTTGTAAAATACCAAAAAAAAGCAAAACGTTTTGAAAAATCCCAAAAAAAGCTTATATGTTGTCTATTTTCTCATATTTTAAATCTAGACCAAAAAGCACTAAAACAGAAAAAGAAAACTCCTAATAATTGAAAACCCCAAAATCCTTCATAAAAATAAAAAAAATCATTAAAAAGCCAAAAATAAATTTTATGTTTCTTAATTGTATTTATATAATTATCTATTTACAAAAATTGATTTGATAATTTTGGACCTTGTTTCCTATTTTTAAAATTCAATCCATGTTGGATATTTATTAAATCCCTTATTTGGATATTAAAAAGCCATAAAAATTGCCAAAAAATCCACAAAAATTACAAAAGCACTGTAAAAAATTATGAAATCCTAAAATAACTTAATTTCTATATTTTATTTAATTTATTAGTATTTATAATTATATTACTCTATATGATATATAGCCTTTTATATTCTAGTATATATTAAAAGAAAAGAAATAAGAAATCTGAAAATATAAAAGAAATATAAAGTTGTAAAATTTAAAATAAAATACAAAATTATAAAAAATCCAAAAAAATATATAAAATTTGAAACTGACAAAAATAATAAAATAGACAAGATGAAAAAGAACAAATTTTTACGCTTTATTTCGCACAATTTATTATTTGCTCCTTGAGTTTGAGCTCTAAACATGCTTACACTATACACACTTCTTGTAGAGTTATAAAAATTTTAACTCCACATTTTTGCTATGCATTGCTTTAATTTATATTGTGGGTTAATTGTTATTAATTGAGGTTTCTTGAGGGGTTCCGCAATGACTCTCTCTCCGCCTTAAGTGAGACTCATTTAGACCCTCGACAAATTTCAATTATCACCCACATGCCTTCGCTAGTCCCTAGTAAACACTTACGCAGTAAGTGCAGAAAATAAAAACAAAGAAAAGAAAAATAAAGAAAGTGGATTAAGTTTAATTTTCAAACTTGTCTTTACAAAATCAAAGTTTGGAGCTTAAGTAGGGCCTTCGAAATTTTAGTGCAGGCAGAACCTTATTGGGAGTCAGATTTGAAATCCAACAGCCTTCGTGAATCGTAAAACTTTGCTCAAGTATCCTCAATATCCAGGTCAGAATACTTCAACTGATATGCAAACCATTACGAATATGAATCTGACTCATACAATGTTTGTTATAGTGGCTCCCCTCAATTGAAATGACAAAGTGACATACTTCTCTAGCTTGACAATCCAATGATTCCCCAATCCAGCAACTACTTACTCGAAGAGTGGGGTATTCCCTTCTAAGTATAAGTGACAACCATCTCAAGAGGAGGGGGTGAAGGGAAGAAAGGACGGTAGCCAGTGTAGCTGCCTATCCTAGGATGCATGGCCAATATAGTCAAGTCATCCAACTGCGAGCTCACATGATTTGACTTTGAAGCTCAAGGCTTCTTATTGACTATACAATTATATACACTTTGGCAGGTATTTTATTTTCAATTAGGCATGTCCACTATTTTTTTAAGTTTTTACTTTCGTTTATTTTTGAAATACTATTTACAGTAGTGATGAATACCCATTCATCACTCTTTATTCTTTTATTTTAGCTACAAAACCTATGCAAAACACATGTATATTCCTGTAAAAAACAATAATTGTCAAATAGCATGCATTGTGTAAATATGCATTATTAGCATGTTTTTGTGCATAAATAAAAGAATAAAGAAATAAAAGAAAAAGAGCGATATATTTAGAATAAATATTGAGCGACCTAATCCCAAGGGAGGGCTCAACATGGGCCTGACCGCAAAAAGAACCAAGTAGAGGGAGATAAGGAAGCTCATTTGTTTGTACATATACATGTAAATAAATAAAAAAATATTTTCCTCTAAATAAAATAAAAAGGAATTTGTGTATATATATATATATATTTGTAAATATAAAATTAAAACAAAAATGAGAAAATTAAAAAGAAATTAAAAACCCCTTCATCATTGTATATACACCATGGACATAAAACCACATCTCCATCTATTTCTCCTTGTAAGTAAATAAATAAAAATTCAATAAAAATATTTTCTCATCCCATATTCCATAATGTATATAAATAAAATATAAATCACAAAAATAAAATTAAAATAAAAATAAAAAAATAAAAATCAAAATCACATTGTATATATACCATATATGTATATAAATTAAAGTATTTATTTAACCCTTGTAAAAAATTAATAAAAAAAATAAAAATACCCCTTTATTCCAGATTTTATCTTATAAATAAATAAAATATAAAATTGGAATAAGATGTACAAAAATAAACTATTCAAAATCAAAAATAAAAAATACATATGTATATACTTGTATATAATAATAATATTTTGTAAATACCTAAATTATATTTCAAAAAAATAAATAAAAATCACAAAAAAATAATTTGAAAATAAATAAACATTTTTCATGTTTGGAGTTTTTTGAAAATAAGTCATTTGCTATTTTTAAATGAATTTCTAAATAATTTAAAATTGGAATAACCTGATTGGTCCACGGGGGATTGTTCACCCCGGTCAACTCCCCCCGCGGACCTTCTTCCCCCGCGGATCCAACGCCAGACCCGATTTCGCCCTATTTTCCTCGTTTGATCCAATCACTAAAACCCTAAACCCCGGGTCCTAATCCTTCCTTGCAGATCCGAGACCCACGCCCGGGGTGGATCTTAGGGGTCCGTGCCTCGACGTGTGTGCCCGACTCCCATCTAGCCGGACCCCTAGCACTATTTAGGCCGAGCTCCGCCGCACATTTCACGCCATCTTTGGCATCGCCACTTCCACCCAGGACCTCCACCCGACTCCCTAGAGTGACAGCTCGTGGCCGACGTGTTGCAGAGAGGAGCATCGTGTCACTGATCCGGCCGCGTTTCGCCGCCGTGTGCCGCCCAGAGCTGCGCCTGAGCCTCGGGCCCTTGACAACCCTCGAGGCGAAGACCAGAGCTCCAAGAGCTCATCCCCAGTCGAATCCACACATCCAATAAGCCTTATTCCTCTTAGTTTTCGCCAATTTCCATTTTCGCCCAATTCCTCCGTTCACTGTCGTTCTTCGATTCCGACCATCTCAGTCACCCCCTCGATCATCGGACTCGACCATCATCTCCGCCATACTCCCCTTCACGTTCTTCACCCACGCGTTCCCCTTGGTTTGCCCAGGAACCAAGGCCCGATCTTCACCGCCATCGCCTCGCCGGAGATCATTCGCCCCGACGTGCCAGCCACCCATTTCCTGTCTAATCGGGTCAAGGCATTTTGCCCTTGACCCAGGAGCTTGCTGTGCTGCTTTTCAGGTCCGAAGAGACCCATCTGGGGGTCTTCACATTCAGGTACAGGAGCCCCAGCTCCGCCTTCGTCGCCGGAGCTCCTCGAAGCCTCCCGGCATCATCGGAGGAGCTCAGTGGCTGCGGAGCGTCAAGGCGGAGCTATTCCGCACCTTAGCAGCAGCAGAGGAGGCCCAACGCAGCCGTGGTGCTCCGGCGAAGTTTGCCGGAGACGTGTTCTTCCAGGAGTCTCCAGAGCCGTCCGATCGACCTCCTGCTCCAGATGTGATCTCAGCCACCCATTTGAGGAGCCACTCCACCATTCGATCCACCAGAGGCGCGATCAGGATCGTCGATCCAGCGAGAGTTTAGCCACAGCCTTCTACCGTTGGATTTGTCCACGTGGCTGACTCTCCTCCGTTAGATCCGAGCGAGGGTTACTCGAGGAGGCGCCCGCTACCTGCAGCCGTTGGATCATCCACCTGGTGCGCCCGCAGTCCTCGGATAAAAAATAGGGGTAAAATACTCTTAGGCCCCTCCTGCTTTGTCATTTACTTTCTAGTCCTGTAAATATTTTATATAGTTCATTTTATTCTTGAACATTTGCACTTAGGACCTGGATGTTTACTTTTATTGCATTTTCGTCCCTGTTTATGTGAGACACGTGCTTCGTCACGTGGTTTTTGTGGAGAATTTGCATGTTATGGGCTTGTAGTTTCTGAGTGTTACTGAATGAAAAATACTTTTTGATAATTGCATCCATACCCCTGTGAATGATTTTATTTGACATGTGTTGAATTTGTTTGGGTATTTTACAACTTCTCCCCTGGACTTTTAGCACTTGTTGCTATTTAGTCCCCCGAAGTAAGTTTCATTGCAAATAGGTTCCTCTGTGCCCAGACCACGTGCCTTGCGCATGGGGACTTGGAGAAATTGCACGAGGACCCCCCACACCCCCCCGGTTTCTAAATTTGTTCCTTTTTAGCCCTTGGACTATTATTTTATTGTGAATAGGTCCTTGTACACTGTGTGCTTGTTTTAGATTTAAATAAAATATCAAATTCAACCCAAATTTTGTGAAAATTGGATATGTGGCTTCTGCCACTGTGTAAAATTTTCCATAATTTTTGGGTACATTTTTGAGTCGTTTTATTATTTTTAAAAATTCAAAAACCCTTGTTTTACTGTCTGTTTAGATTATAAAATCCCAAAAAATATTAAAACGCTTTCAAAAATTCTAAAAAAAATAGGAGTTGTTAATTTTTTTGTGTTTGAATTTCTATGCATTTTTGGCTATTTTTGGATATATAAAAACCCTAAAAATTGCAAAACCCTTAAAAGCTCATAAAAATTCTAACAAATCATAGAAAATTCCAAAAATAATAAACTCTTTTCCTGAATTTTCTGCATTACTTCTATTTTTCATAAAAATACTTCTAGGCTCTTTTAGGACAATTTTATATTTTAAATTGGTCCTCCAAGACTGACTGGACAGTGTTGTCTTTTTGCTGCCCTATTTGATTTTTAGAAAATTCCATAAAAATATAAAAACCTCAAAAATTAACCAAAAATAGTAAAAAATACATAAAACTTAAATATTTTTGTTGGAATTTTTATACCATTTTGAGCATTTAAATAATTGGTTGAATGTGATTGTTTTTACCCTTTTTATTGCTTTTTTCATAATTAAAAATCCAAAAAAATATAAAAAATTATTAAAAACTACCGAAAAATTTGTTCTTGCTTTCTATTCATTGTTGACTACTTCGTAGGCCACAAGGCCAATTCGTGCTCCCTGAGTCCGACCCTGGGTGCTACACTAGGCTAATCTCATAGCAAGGGCCACTACCTGCTTTTCTTGTTTGATTTCTCTGTTTGGTGGTCTGTTCCTCATTTTTATTGTTGAGCTGAGATCTCTATCGATCCGGGTCGCAACGACCCGAGAGTGATTATTTTATCCCGGATTGATCAGTTGATTTTTGGCTCATCAGAATGGCGCCGTTGTCGGGGAGTACGACTTAATAGTCACTTTTTGATTTTTCCCGTGGTTTTCTTTTCTGCGGCTTTTGTGCATATTTTGTGTATATATATCATTTATTTTCGTAATTGTTCAAATAAACTTGTCTGATACACTCTGCTTGTTTTCTTACGAGGGTCCGAGGACCGAGGCGGCTTTCTTCGGAAGCCGAAGCAACCGCGGGAGTCGGAGGCGGCTCTCTTCTCTACAGAGCCGCAGGAGGACGCGAGGAGCGAGCAGGAGTACGGGAGCCGCGGAATAGCCGCGTATAAGATTAGCCGTAGATTTAGTTTAGATTTATTTCCAATCAGATTACTTGAACTGTTGTAATAATATAGGGACCGAACTTTTAGAGACACTTAGACTTTCGGGGTCTGTTTCGCCGAGCACCGGTGTGCTCGGGGGACCTCGTCGAATTTTCGTGGCTTTTTCGCGATTTTCGACGATTATTTACTATCTATCTGATTTACGTGGTTTTTCAGCCTTAGCTTAGGAATTTGCTTGATTGTGACGTAATTATTTAAGATCCCCACACCTAATTGCTTGCATGTTCCTATAGCTCGATTAATTGGACCTAAATAATCAACTTACAAGAAAAAGCCGCTTATTAGAGCTCTGGTCCATGTGCCTTGAGGAGTCACATACAGAGCGTGTATGATCCGTTGTGGCGGACACCGAGTGGCTCCCAAGATAGGACTCTGGACCTAGGTTCGAGTACCCGGCTACAGTTCTTTAATGTAGAAATTGCTCTTCTAGGTACGATTTTACCACGTGCATCATATAGGTAGTTTATATTCTGTCTTTACTTTATGCGCGGATCACCCTGCATGTAGACTGCTGGAGTCAGGTACACATCTCTTACTCTGCATGCATCATTGATTCTCACGCATCGGCTTTTTTGGTTTTCCCCCTGTTTTGGATTAAAATAACCAGGAGAACCGAAAAATTCGTTAGGCGTTGTCTGTTATTGAAAAATATTAAAAAGATAAACAATAAAATCGGGACTGTTAATCACACTTGACTTAAAAGACACATCATTGCAAAATCTATCTTGGGGAGAGTAACCCCCTCCTTGTTTAGTTTGGAAGAGCGAGAGAGTGACCCTCAACCTAGGCTAGAGACATATCCGATTTCTTGACTGACTACCGACCTTGTGGTCGGGACAGTCGGTTGAGAATATTGGATTCCTATCAGCTCACGTAATCACTCTGAAAGACTGATTTGATTACCTAAAATAAAATTGACAAGATAATTGACCGATCTCTTAGGTCTTCAGCTCTGTGTGCATAGGTGAATCGGGGGTTTTGCTTTCTTATCTTGTGTGATTCTAGATCTCTTCGTTCTTCTTCCCTTCTTCTTCATCCATACTTCTCCCACACGCCCTCCCTTCAGTCTCCCCCTTCTCTTCTGTATCCCTGGATGATGGATCCCCCTCACTCCTGGCCGACTCTTGCGGCTTTTTCTTCACCTTCTGACCATCAGTCCAGTCCACCTTTGAGGGAGGTCGGATCTCCAACCAACCTACCGCACCCTCCCTCCCATCCCTTTTACTACTCTGGGCATGTTGCGCTAGACGTCCGCAGATATCAGATGGAGCAGATGCGAGACTCGGACGATGCCAGTGTTGAGTTGAGAGTGTACTCCGTTCGTGATCAGAGAGAGCAGACACGATTATCAGATAGATCCTATTCCAGTATGGTGGATGAGCAGATACGACAGGGAGCCCAGTCAGCTTCTACATTAGGTCCATTCATCCTTGATCAGGAACTTATTCAGAGACTGCCGACATTTTTAGGGGAGGCGCACGAGGAGCCCTATATTCACTTGTCTGAGTTCGAGGAGTTTTGTAGGATACAGATTTACTCAGATATCACTGCAGAGGAGATGATGCTGATGACCTTCCCATTCACACTTCAGGACAGAGCCATGAAATGGCACAGACGATTGGGAAGGAGATTCGCCACGTGGGGAGAGCTACGCCGAGAGTTTCTACAGAGATATTTTCCCGAGCGTAGAGCAGAGATGATGCGGTCCTTGATCATCGAGTTTTCATTTGACCCCCAGGAGCCACTGCACGAGGCATGGCCGAGGTTTCTTGACCTCTTGAGGAGATTTCCGGATCACAAACTTTCACAGACAGACCTTATTGAGATCTCCAAGCAGGGGATGACGGCAGAGCAGATATCACTGGTGATTACCACATGTGGCGGTTCATACCGCAGTCCAGACATTTAGTTACTGGATACCATCTCACGATTACTTTCACGGAGACCATCTTCACGAGATGCCATAGTCGGGACAACACATGAGGATGATGCAGTACCAGTGCGGTGTGTCACATTACAGGAGGATATAGCTTCTACTCACCAGCCCGAGGACTTGGATGCCCCAACACCACAGAGTACAGAGGAGATGACTGCGATAGCAGAGGTTCGGACCCAGAGTCTACTCGAGTTCCCGTTGATCTTCCAGCAAGAGTTCGAGTCAGCCCCAGAGTTCTCAGTTGATGAGTCTTGGATATCAGATCTTCTGATACTCCAGGAGCCGGAGGAGCCCCCGCTTTTACAGCCATTGATTCAGCCACTTCCGTGTCCAGTCTCGTAGGAGTCAGCTTCTTTTCTATAGAGACACTTCTTGGAGTTCGACAGCTACCAGGACTCAGCCCAACAACAACAGCTCGATATGGGACACCACTTTGAGAGACCAGACGCAGACAGTCCCGTATTCGAGCCTTTTGTCCTCCACTTTGACGACACAGATACCTTTGCTGTGGACCAGTTGGCAGCCAGCAGCGCCGCAGAGCGAGGATCAGCCTCAGACACATTGCCAGCCTTTGTGGTGTTGACCAGTACCTTCTCCTGCTTCCAGATTGACGAGAGCCACATTTCAGATGATGATGCAGCCTGGTGCACCGAGTTGATACTTGACAGCAGTGCAGATCCCTTCTAGATCCTGATCCTCGATTTCTCACCTCTAATCTTGCATTTCTCCCCGAGGGTTATCTTCGGGAGAATGCCATACACGATGAGTACTCGGTTTCATCTTCTGAGAGTGTATCCGATCTGGCGGATCACAAAACCGAGTATTCTGATCCTTCTAATTCTGAGCTTTCTTACCTCAACGACCCTCGCGAGGATGAGCCGATCCTGGCGATATTCGATGATCTGCCCGATTTGTCTCTATTATATGCATCGGATATCAGTTTTCTTAGAGAGTCTCCTGATCTTGACTGTCCACACCTTTTCGAGACACTAATTGACGTGGAGGATTCCATGACTGATCCATCCTTCTCCACGTTTGATTTCTTCGGCTCTACCCTTCCACTCCAGTCTGATCCAGAGCCGATGATTTCTTTTGTGCTACCGGATCCCGATCACATACTTCCATATCCTTGGTCGGTAGCAGACACCCGCCTGATTGCCTACCTGGGTATCTTTATTTACACTTTTGAGTTCATCGTTGTTCTCCTACCGAGACTGCGATGACAGTACGACATTTGCCTTACCGATGCCATCATGAACCTTAACACCGCTTTGTCCTAGCCTTTGCGCCCAGCTAGGGGCGTAAAACCTAGCACTTGTTGAGAGGCACCTCAACATTGTACCCCTTTGTATATACGTGTTTCGTCTTAGATTGGTATGTTCTTTATTCCGTATTTGTTTTCACCCCAGGTCTCGTATAGGATTATCTTTGCTATACTTAGGATATACCTCATCCTAAGTATAGAGGGATGGAAACACCGAGTTGTTCTTTCATTCCGTTTCATCACTTCTGTTGATGCCTATACTTAAGGATTCTTCACCTTAAGTATAGGGGGAGTGATGCCCTCCATCTTGTATCTATTCGTTGATATTCTTTTGATTCTTTCTATCCCTGTTCTGCTGCCTATACTTAGGGATATTTCACCCTAAGTATAGGGGTGGTAGAACCTGTACATCCTTCACTCGGATTTCCATTCATGTACAGCTTGCTATACTTAGGATTACTTGATCCTAAGTATAGGGGAAAACACCGAGTTCTCTTCATTTTATTCTTTGATTCATCTCAGTATATAGCCATTCCTTTTCACTTCCCTATACTAAGCACGAGTTATGTCTTCTTCATCGCTCTTGATCACTCTGAGGACATCGTTCGAGCTAAGTATAGGGGGTGTGTATATATTTCATATGTACTTTAGCCATAACTCGTACTTTGTGTGAGTGTGTGAAGAAATAAAAAATGGCTCAAAATCCATAAAATTTAAAAAATTTTCCCTTGTATATAAAATTCATCTTGCACATACCAATTTATTTATACAAATTGTTTTTGTACAAATGATTGTAAAATGATTTGTGTAAAGGAATTGTAAATATTTTCATAACAAAATCTATGTATATAGTACAAAATTTTTGTAAAATGTTTTGAAAACAAAAAGTTTGCAAAAACCTTGTGTAAATGTTTGTAAATATTTTGCAAAACTTCGCATTCTTGCATACATCCATGTTTTCAAACATTTTTCAAAAATTTTGCACGATTGTAAATATTTGTAAATTGCACATTTGTAAATAGCATCTTTGTAAATATTTGTATAGTTTTTCCTGGATTATAGTTGACATTTAAACTAGCCTGGAATTAAATTGGAAAATGGAGCTTCATTAAGATCTTAATCCACCTAATTCTAAGAGGAACTTTATAGGGCTTAAGGTTAGCTTTTCAGGTCTATTGGGACTTAATTCTTTGAGTCCACTAGGCTATGAGCATATGTCATCTTGATGAGCCTAAGTAGAGCACTAACAACACACGCATGACTCTCAGAGACAATGGCTTTACTTGCACCAGCTCTTTACACATAGCTCTCCACGGATGAGGTGGTGAGGAGGCAGTTTCCTTTGGCTTGGGGAAGCATATGAGGGTAGTACTTCTAGGCGGAACCTCTCTTCTTCTTCTTCTAGTGAAGGAAGTGCACCTCAACTTGGTCTGGTGGTTTTGAAGTCTAAAGACAGAAGCCGTGGGTTGTAATAAAGCTTCAAAAGAGGGATAGTCTACTGGCTCTAGGGGAAAAACTCCTTGTATATACGCTGCACCATGTAGATATGTTGTACAGATGCACATAAAAAAAGTGCAAAAAGAAAAGAACTCCAAAAAAGTGGTGGGTCAGATTGAAAATTTAATAACCCCACCGGAGTGTATAGAGTCAAATAAAGCAAAAGCTTATGGTATCCATGTTCCATCTCATGAAGCTTGCAGCGGGAGACTCAGCTACACTGGATAGAGCTCCCAAGGATACATGGCTACATTGGTCATGGTCCATTCTTTTCTTTCCCCTCCTATTGAGCCGGTTGCACTTGAACTTAGAAGGGAATACCTCGCTTCTCGAGGAAAGAGTTGCTAGATCGTGGCATTAGAGTTACCAGGTTGAGGGAGGTTGTTTCTTTGTTACTTATGAGGTGGGGAGCTACATAGCACTTACACCGTACAAGGAAAGATTCATGGTCATTAGAGTTTGTGTATGTAGACTTGTTCTGATCTGGTTTATTGAGGAGTCTTGCCCATAGATTGGTGGAACTTAGAGGCTGTTAGGTTTTAAGCTTAATCCAAATAAGGTTCCGACACATTAATAATCCAAAGATCTGATCGAACTCCATATTTCAAATTAATGAAGGCAAGTTTAATAATCAGCATTGATCCATGCATTTTTCTCCTCTTTTTCTTTTTCTTTCTTCTTTTTCACTTCTTTTTCAAATAAGTGTTTGCTAAGGGACTAGCAAAGTTAAGTATATGGGGGTGATGAATACCCATTCATCACTCTTTATTCTTTTATTTTAGCTACAAAACCTATGCAAAACACATGTATATTCCTGTAAATAACAATAATTGTCAAATAGCATGCATTGTGTAAATATGCATTATTAGCATGTATTGTGTAAATATGCATTATTAGCATGTTTTTGTGCATAAATAAAACAATAAAGAAATAGAATAAGAAGAGGGGGATATTTAGAATAAATATTGAGCGACCTAATCCCAAGGGAGGGCTCAGCATGGGCCTGACCGCAAAAAGAACCAAGTAGAGGGAGATAAGGAAGCTCATGTGTTTGTACATATAAATGTAAATAAATAAAAAAATATTTTCCTCTAAATAAAATAAAAAGGCATTTGTGTAAATGTATATATGTATATATATATATATTTGTAAATATAAAATTAAAACAAAAATGAGAAAATTAAAAAGAAATTAAAAACCCCTTCATCATTGTATATACACCATGGACATAAAACCACATCTCTATTTATTTCTCCTTGTAAATAAATAAATAAATAAAAATTCAATAAAAATATTTTCTCATCCCATATTCCATAATGTATATAAATAAAATATAAATCACAAAAATAAAATAAAAAAAAGAAATAAAAATCAAAATCACATTGTATATATACCATAAATGTATATAAATAAAAGTATTTATTTAACCCTTGTAAATAATTAATAAAAACAAAATAAAAATACCCCATTATTCCAAATTTTATCTTATAAATAAATAAAACATAAAATTGGAATAAAATGTACAAAATAAACAATTAAAAATCAAAAATAAAAAATACATATGTATATACCTGTATATAATAATAATATTTTGTAGATACCTAAATATATTTCAAAAAAATAAATAAAAATCACAAAAAAATAATTTGAAAATAAATAAACATTTTCATGTTTTGACTTTTTAAAAAATAAGTCATTTACTATTTTTATATGAATTTCTAAATAATATAAAATTGGAATAACCTGATTGGTCCACGGGGGATTGTTGACCCCGGTCAACTCCCTCCGCGGACCTTCTTCCCACGCGGATCAAGCGTCGGACCCGATTTCGCCCTATTTTCCTCGCGTGATCCGATCACTAAAACCCTAAACCCTGGGTCCTAATCCTTCCTTGCAGATCCGAGACCCACACCCAGGGTGGATCTTAGGGGTCTGTGCCTCGATGTGCGTGCCCGACTCCCATCTAGCGGACCCCTAGCACTATTTAGGCCGAGCTCGCCGCACATCTAACGCCTTCTTTGGAATCACCCCTTCCACCCAGGACCTCCACCCGACTCCCTAGAGTGACAGCTAGCGGCCGACGTGTTGCAGAGAGGAGGAGGAGCACCGCGGTACTGATCCGGCCGTGTTCCGCCACCGTGCACCACCCAGAGCTGCGCCCGAGCCGCGGGCCCTTGACGACCATTGAGGCGAAGATCAGAGCTCCAGGAGCTCATCCCCAGTCGAATCCACACATCCGGTAAGCCTAATTGCTCTTAGTTTTCGCCTATTTCCATTTTCGCCCAATTCCTCCGTTCGCTGTCGTTCTTCGATTCCATCCATCTCAGTCACCCCCTCGATCATCAGACTCGACCATCATTTCCGCCGCACTCCCCTTCACGTTCTTCACCCACGTGTTCCCCTTGGTTCACCCCAGAACCAAGGCCCAATCTTCACCGCCACCGCCTCGCCGGAGATCATCCACCCCGACGCGTCTGCCACCCATTTTCCGTCTAACCGGGTCGAGGCATTTTGCCCTCGACCCAGGAGCTTGTTGTGCTGCTTTTCAGGTCCGAAGAGACCCATCTGGGGGTCTTCACGTTCAGGCACAGGAGCCCCAGCTCCGCCTTCGTCGCCGGAGCTCCTCGGAGCCTCCCGGCATCATCATGAGAGGCTCAGTGGCTGCGGAGCGTCAAGGCGGAGCTATTTCACACCTTTGCAGTAGCAGAGGAGGCCCAGCGCAGCCGTGGTGCTCCAGCGAAGTTCGCTGGAGCCGTGTTCTTCCAAGAGTCTCCAGAGCCGTCCGATCGACCTCCTGCTCCAGATGTGATCTCAGCCACCCATTTGAGGAGCCATTCCACCGTTCGATCCACCAAAGGCACGATCAGGACCATCGATCCAGCGAGAGTTTAGCCACAGCCTTCTACCGTTGGATTCGTCCATGTGGCTGACTCTCCTCCGTTAGATCCGAGCGAGGGTTACTCGAGTAGGCGCCCGTTACCCGCAGCCGTTGGATCATCCACGTGGTGCGCCCACAGTCCTCGGATAAAAAATAGGGGTAAAATATTCTTAGGCCCCTCCTGCTTTGTCATTTACTTTCTAGTCCTGTAAATATTTTATATAGTTCATTTTATTCTTGAACATTTGCACTTAGGACCTGGATGTTTACTTTTATTACATTTCCGTCCCTGTTTATGTGAGACACGTGCTTCGTCACATGGTTTTTGTGGAGAATTTGCATGTTATGGGCTTGTAGTTTCTGAGTGTTACCGAATGAAAAATACTTTTTGATAATTGCGTCCATACCCCTGTGAATGATTTTATTTGACAAGTGTTGAATTTGTTTGGGTATTTTACAACTTCTCCCTTGGACTTTTAGCACTTGTTGCTATTAAGTCCTCGGAAGTAAGTTTCATTACAAATAGGTCCCTCTGTGCCCAGACCACGTGCCTTGTGCGTGGGGACTTGGAGAAATTGCACGAGGACCCCCTGATTTCTGGATTTGTTCCTTTTTAGCCCTTGGACTATATTTTTATTGCGAATAGGTCCCTGTACACTGTGTGCTTGTTTTGGATGTAAATAAAATATCAAATTCAACCCAAATTTTATGAAAATTGGACCCGTGGCTCCTGCCACTGTGTAAAATTTTCCAAATTTTTGGGTACATTTTTAAGTCGTTTTATTATTTTTTAAAAATTCAAAAACCCTTTTTTTTATGTCTATTCAGATTATAAAATCCCAAAAAAAATTAAACCTCTTTCAAAAATTCTAAAAAAATTAGGAGTTGTTAATTTTTGTGTGTTTGAATTTCTGTGCAATTTTGGCTATTTTTGGATATATAAAAACCCTGAAAATTGAAAACCCTTAAAAACTAATGAAAATTCTAAAAAATCATAGAAAATTTCAAAAATAATAAACTCTTTTCCTGAATTTTCTCCATTACTTCTATTTTCATAAAAAATACTCCAGGCTCTTTTAGGACCATTTTATATTTTAAATTTGTCCTCCAAGCCTGACTGGACAGTGTTGTCTTTTTGCTACCTTATTTGATTTTTAGAAAATTCCATAAAAATTATAAAAACCTCAAAAATTCATCAAAAATAGTAAAAAATCATAAAACTTAGAAATATTTTTGTTGGAATTTTTGGACCATTTTTAAGCATTTAAATAATTGGTTGAATGTGATTGTTTTTACCCTTTTTATTGCTTTCTTTCATAATTAAAAATCCAAAAAAATATAAAAAAATATTAAAAACCACCAAAAATTTTGTTCTTGCTTTCTATTCATTGTTGACTACTTCGTAGGCTGCAAGGCCAATTCGTGCTCCCTGAGTCCGACCCTGGCTGCTACACCAGGCTAATCTCATAGCCAGGGCAACTACCTGCTTTTCTTGTTTGATTTCTCTGTTTGGTAGTTTGTTCCTTATTTTTCTTGTTGAGCTGAGATCTCCATCGATCCGGGTCGCAACGACCCGAGAGTGATTATTTTTGGCTCATCAAGTAGCATTTTACATAAAGAAGTTTTCCTCTTGAACCAGTAGACTATCCCTCAATTGAAGTATTATCGCAACCCACACTCTCCTATCTTTATACATCTCTGCTAATGGATGGGTTGGGGTTCACTTCTCTCCCTAGAATAGGACAAATGTTTCCACTTGTGTGTGTCTCATACTGACAAATCCAATCCCCTCACAACTCCAATTGAGTTGAGCCAAGTTAAAGGTGCAGTCCATGTTAGGTCGTTATCAACAAGAGCCATGCATGTGCTTTGAAGTAGTCTACTTAGGCAGTTAAGAATCCATTGAACCAATCCTCGCAATTCTCAAAGAACTAAGTCAACTAGACATGAGGTATCTCAGTTCCAGCTCCTATAGGGTTCCTGTTATTAGGTAGATTTAAGGTCCAACCGAATTCCAATATTTGTATTTTACTTAGACTTGTTAATTATCAAACTCAATCTGAAAAATGCGAATGCTATGCACTTGTTATGTACAATGCAGAAAATATTTTTGTGATGTAATTCTCAAAGTTTGAACTTTTTATGGATTTTCTAAAAAAATGATGCAAATGCATTTTTTGGTATTATTCAAAAATATTTTGCAAATGTTTTTGGGAATTTTTATTTTGCAAATATTTTTGTGATTTTTGAAAACAAAATATGGATAAAAACATGGTACAACTATTTACATGAGGATGCATCTTATATTTACAAGACTTAAGTTTTTAAGAATTTACAAGGGATAGGTACTCATTTTTATAGAAGGCATATAGGAGGCAGGAAAGGTTAAAGAATGAAAGAACTTGGTCAAAGAATTATCAAATAATACTAAGTATAGTAGATTGTACACAAGGCAGGAAGGTTCAGGGGTGGAAATAAATAGATCGTACTCAGACGATCTCTCTCTATACGTAGGGTAAACTATCCCTAAGTACAGATAAGAAGAGGAGACAATGGAGAGGATTAAAGAATGAAAGAACTTGGAGTGCACACCCCATATATTTAGGATAAAGTATATCTAAGTATAGAAGACTAATAAGAAGGGGTGACACCTTCTTGGTTGAAAAAGAAAAATGTGAAGGAAAAGAAGAAAAGAAGAAAAGAAGAAAAGATAGGCACAGATAGAATAATATATTTAAACAACTTCTCCCTATACTTTGGACAAAGTGCGTCCTAAGTGTAGCAATGATGAAGGGGATGACACATTTTCAGGAGAACAAGAGACTAAATAAGGAAAAGAAAATAAAAGAAAAATCATTCACAAATATTTTATGGAAGTATTCAACTCATCATAATAAATAACTTGATTGAGTCAACGAAAGATAAGAATGTGTCATGTTCAAGATATAGTTTTAGACAATACCCATTTACCACAAATGGTTGTGCATCTGACAGACCATATATCATTACACTTCCATTTCCACGCACATGCCTTACTTTAAATGGCCCAGTCTGTTTGCTCTTCATCTTGCCTGGAAAGACTTTCAGTTTAGCATCGAACAACCACACCTTCTGACCTGGCTCAAAGGTTTTGCAGCGGATTTGCTTGCCGTGCCACTTTTTGACCTTCTCCTTGTACATCAAGATGTTGTCATAAGCATAATCTCTAAATTTGAATAATCTGTTCAGATCCACTTTTCAATTCTTCCCGGCTTTCTCAGAGTCCAAGTTATAGATGTTTATGACCCATAGAGATTTGTGAATCAGTTCAACAGGTAGATGACATGGCTTGCCATCGACAAGGCATTAGGGGGACATTCTTAAAGGAGACTTGTACACATTTCTATAAACCCAAAGAATGGAATCGAGTAGTTGAGACCAGTTCTTGCTATCCGGACGCACAAGCTTTTGTAGAATTTTCTTTATCTCCTTGTTTGAACATTTAGCTAAGCCATTTGACTGTGGGTGGTATGGTGAAGCGACACAATGTTCTATGTATAATTCTTGAGTTAGCTTCTTCACCTCTCTATTTATGAAATGGATACCCCCATATGATATTAGAATTTTGGGAATCTCGAACCGTTCAATGATGTGATTTCTTAAGAATCGACAGACAGTTCGACTCTGGGCAATTAGGGCAGGAATAGCTTCCACCCAGCGACTCACATAGTCGACAACAAGAAGAATATATTCATAGCCCTGACTGTTTGGAAATGGGACCTTAAAGTTGATGCCCCAAGCATCGAAGACGTATGATATCTAAATTAACTTTAGAGGCATCATGTCTCTCGCTCCTATGGTACCACCCATCTTCTGGCAGTCAGTGCAACACTTGATGTAATATTCTGCATCCTTGAATAATGTACGCCACCAAAAGCCACTCTTAAGAACCTTTGCTACCATTCATCTACCTGAATGGTGTCCTCCTGATTCTTCTGAAGAATTCACCTCCTCCAGATGCAATTTGCCTCCTTACATGATAGATATGGATCTTCCAACTGGTAAAAATAGATTTTAGACAAGAATTTGTCTACTTTCAGCTTCGACCAATCTTATGGAGTTCTCTTGGACACAAGATAGTTCACAATATCATCATACCAGAGAAGTGAGGTGATTGATTAAATATCCTCATCTGGAAAGGTTTCTATGATTGCTTGTAAGTTCAACTCTAGAGACTCAAACTCGGGAACTCCAGATAAGTGGTCTTCCACCACATTGTTAAATCCAATTTTATCTCAAATCAAGGTCAAACTCCTGGAGGAGAAGGATCCACTGGATGAGACATGGTATGGCCTCCATCTTATGTTGTAAATATCAGATGACAGAGTGATCTGTATATACGATAACCTTGGACCCAAGTAGATGGGATCTAAACTTTTTTAAAGCAAAGACTATGGCTAGCAGCACCTTCTTAATGATTGTCTAATTTCTTTGAGCTTCATCGAGCATTCGGCTAGCGTAGTAAATAGCAAATGGGACGTTATCTTTTCCATGTCTGAGCATAGCACCATTGGCATAATCAGATGCATATGTCATTATCTCAAAAGGTTGGGTCCAAATTGACGGATGCAAGACAAGGGCTTGAGTAATAAGTTCTTTCAACTAATTAAAAGCATGGAGCACATGGTCGTCAACAACGAAATCATTCTCCTTGCCTAGCAGCTCGATCAACAGTATGGACAACTTACTGAAATCCTTGATAAACCGTCGGTAGAAACCTACATGGCACGAGAATGGCCTGGCATGCTTTATGTTTGTAGGTGTCTCTAGTTTGTAAATCACCTCCACCTTGTTTAGGTTAACTTACATGCCACGTTTAGATACAACATGACCCATCACAATTCCTTCAGTCACCATGAAGTTTCTCTTCTCCCATGAGAGCACCATATTTACTTCGTAACACCTCCATAAGACTTGAACAAAGTAATCAAGTCATTGATCGAAGGAGTCCCTGTATACCGAAACATCATCCATGAAGACCTCAAGAAAATTGTTCGCCATGTCGGTAAAGACTACAAGCATACACATCTAAAATGTGGTTATGATATTGCATAGCTTGAACGACATCTGTCTGAAGGCATATGTACCAAAGTGACAGGTGAACGTTGTCTTATATTGATCTTCTTGAGCGAAAGCAACTTGATTATATCTAGAGTATCCATCCAAGAAGCAGAAGTATTCCTTCACGACCAGTCTCTCATGAATTTGGTCAATACAGGGCAATAGAAAGTGATCCTTCTTGGTTGAGAGAATGAGTCTTCTATAATCCATGCACACACACACACACACACACACACACACACCAAGAAATGGGTACTGTGGTCACGATCTCCTATCCTTTATCAATCTTTACGATAGTGATCCTTGATTTATTTGGCACTACATGCAGAGGTCTCACCCATTTGCTATCGAAGATGGGATATATGAATCTCGCATAACACCATTTCTGGATTTCTTTCACACAACCTCCCGAAGGTTCAAATTTCTCCTTATCTGAAATTTGCAGGAGGGTTTGATGTCTTCTTCAAGGAAAATGCGATGCGAGCAAAGGGAATGTTTGATCCCATGGAGATCTGAAGCCTTCCAACCAATAGCCTTACGGTTCCATTTGAGAACCTTTGTTAGACGATATTCCTGGACTTCGATCAGATGATCGTTGATGATGATCTGGTACATATTAGGTTCAGCGCAAGAAAGGTGTACTTCCTATTGGAGGGCAGTTGTTTCAGATCAGGCAGAGCCGGAGCTACTTCAATGGTGACTTCGACTATCATAGTAGGGGATCGTTCTTTCATTTGTTCGGTGTCCACCTTTCTACGTTCAACCTCTTCATTAAAAAATTCACAGAAATCTTTAATAATATCCTCTTCATTGCAAAATTCCTTAATGATCTTCTCTTGGTCTTGAGAGAACATGATCTCAATAGAAACCTCATCAAGTGAATAAACATGAATCTCATCATGATCAACAAGGGTAAACTCGACTGCATTCTCCATTCCTTCCTAGGTGCAGAGGATTCATGGGTCTCACTATCCTCCATAAAGAGATTGGTGTCTTGAATTTCTGCCAAAAGGTCGCAGTCTTCAGAATGATTGACCCCCCCTGCACATGTTGTAGATGTTCCCTCTGTAGGCTTTGCATCAGCCATGATCTCTATCTTGACTTTGATGCCACTGGAGCTTAACATGATCCCTTCAGTGTCATAGTTCAGTACTGCAGGGGTTGTTCACAGGAACGACTATCCACGGATAATAGGGGTGAGGAGTAGAGGCATGGAGACGTCAATGTCTAGCAGAACAAAGTCGGCAAGGAATTGCATCCCATGAACTGTAATGATTACATCCTCCAACATGCCTTTATGTCGCTTAACAGATTTGTCTACGAATTGCATAAACATCTTTGTAGGTTTGAATGGTCCTAACCCAAATTTTGTGAGAAGTGAAGTTGGCATTAAATTTATTGAAGACTCGTTGTCGAGTAAAGTTTGTTCGACCTCATGGTTAAACATTTGATAGCGAACGAGCGGTGCTCCCTTATCTAGCTTTTTGTTCGAGAGATTGCCGATGGCATTAACTGTGGCAATTGTAAGAATGTGCTTTTCAGACTTGCCACATTTTCTTTGTGTAGTGTGTGGATGAGGCCTGTGCCTAGTTTCTTAACATCAATCATGTACTCAAGATCTTTCATTAGAGGCACGATCAAGATCAAACTTTGAATAATTTCTATAATGGCAGGATCATATAAAGCATTTTTTAACATTTTTCATTTTTTTGTTTTTTATTACGTCTGGAAACGGAAACGGGACATTTATTGATTCTGAAACTATATCATTCACATTTGTCCATATCATTATTAGCAGGTAGATGGAAAAAAGGTATAAAATCATCTACAATCTGTGGACCAAAAAGTTCAAGCTCAGCTTCGGGTGTTGGCATTGGATTTGTTGCAGGTACAAAATTCATCAAGATTGGAGCTGGTTCTACAGCACATGCAGGCATCTCAAAAGCTGGCTGGTTTCCACCAAGATTGTTTTTTGTCTTTTTGTATTTTTGTATTTTCTTCAATTTTTGTGATTTTTCTACAGATGGTGTTCCTTCAAAAATGCTACTTGGCCCTCGTGCTTGTTGGACTGATGATTCCTTGTCAAATGCAATATGCTTTCCCTTCACGGTTGTTGATGGCTGCAGCGCTCTACTACTCCTGAGAGTACCAATGTTAAATCAAAACAAATCATTTCTTCCTTACTTGGGAAGATCACTGCAAACTACCTGCTCCTTGCATCGTAAATCATTTGTATTAGCTTAGACCTGGGCTGGTATGATGGTTTTGGCAGCCATCAGGTCGTCTATCTTCTGGGTCATCTCAGACATGTTCTTGACTAGCTGTCCAGGCAAGCGAGGGTCAGGTTCACTGACGCAACCTCAAAGGATTCGCCCACTTGGGGCCTCTAGTGCTGATAGTGTAGTGGAGGTTTTTTCAGTAACCCTATGAAAAATGGTGAGGAGGAGGGAGAGAAGAATACTATGAATACTCTTGAGAGGGATAAATCTTGGATATGATGCAGGCGACTGCAGTGGAGGAAAGCCATGATGACAGTAGCCGGACTGTTGCTGTTGATACAACTGCCTCCATTTGTTCCCATATTACGGAGGCTACTGGTTTTGGGGTGGGTAGGGCAGGAAGTTCCTCCCTCTCTGTTGATGTTGTTGGTGTGGTCGGTTGATGAATCCCTGATTCTCACTCTTTATTCTTTTATTTTAGTTTTATCTTAGCAAAGAAACATGTAAATACATGTAAATGCAATAACATAGCAATCGGCATGCATCCGTTAATATTGCATAATTAGAATATTTTTGTGCAAGAATAAAAGAATAAAGGAAAACAAAAAGGAATGAGTATTTAGAAGAAATACAGAGTGAATCAAACCCTAAGAGAAGGTCAAGCCTTGACCTGATCCCAAAAATAAAATAAGTAGAGAGAGATAGGGTCTACTTTGTGTTGTACATACTATCTATATTTGTATATAATTATTTTTGATAAAATAAAACTCAATTATTATTTTTATCCCCTCTATATATTTCTAGAAATAATATCAAAATAACAATAACAATTATAAAAATTAAATAAAAATAGAGATAAAATCCCCCTTTCATTGTACAATGCAAATGTACAGACATGACACCCTCTATTTATTACATATCATCAAATAACTCATAAAAATAAAATAAAAAGTAATCTGTACAACAAAAATTTTGTTATAAACAAATAAAATATAAAATTAGGGTATTTATGTAAAAATAAAAAAATAAAAATAATTGTACATAATACATATGTATATTATACATGTATACAATATTATATATCGTATATACACTAATTTATTTTTCACAAAAATAAATAAAAATGATAGAAAAAAATCTTTGCAATATAATAAACATTTTTCATTTTATTTTTTTCTAATTTAAATTCATTTATTATTTTAAATTGAATTATCTTTATTTTTCTTCTTTATTTTGTCTTTTAGCGGTTTTTGTTCGCATCCTAGGCGGCCTCTGGTTGGTCCATCTTGGTTTGTTGACCGAGGTCAACTGGTCCCGCCTCTTCTTTTTTTGTCAAGTCGGGTGTCTCCCGATCTTCTCCCATTTTTAGAAACCCAATCCGACCACCATTCCACCTGATCCGTCACCCTGATTCGATAGCGCGGATCCCTAATCTTTTCCTGCTACTTTCCTCCTCGATCCGCGCATGGGTTCACGGGCCACGCCTCCTTCTCGGACATGTGCACCTATATAGATGCACCCTCCTCTCCCCTTTTCCAGTACCTTTGGCTGCGCCACCACCTCCTGCATACCCATCCATCCTTTTCCAGAGTGACAGCAAGAGATTGCGAAGGCGAGGATACTTTTCGGAGCATGAGAGCCCCCGGTCCGGCGAGGGAATCCCTCATCTCCACCGTGAGGAGCTCAGCCTCTAGCAGTGTCAGCTATTGAGGCCAAGACCCCCATGGATCGAGGTCTGCATCCCTAGGCCTACTCCGACCATACTTAAGTACTTCATTTCCATTCATTTTCAGTTCAATCTGATCGTTTTCCTAACAAACAGAGTATCTCCAACCACTATCTTCCATACCCTCTTTCGTTGTACCCTGACCTTAACCCGCCTCGCTCCGACCTCCCCTCGCTTCTCCGTACGCTCCACAACCCCTCTCTTGACTCCAATCGCTGGATTGGAGTCAAGCTACAAATCGATTCCTCCATCCCGCACGAGACCTGACCCATTCTTCCTATGCCTCTGTTCTAGATATCTTTGGTGCTCTAACCCTCATCGGAGCCACTCCTTCGAGCAGACCCCTCTCCTGTAGGGTTGGCGCATGATCGAACCTCATATGGAGGTCTTGGACACTCTCAAGAAGCTTTTGACCCATCATGCATCCTCAGGACCCTCTCTTTTGTCTTGGGCCCTTCTAAGCCATCCAATAGCTTTAGAACATCGTCGCCATCATTTTCCACACTACAGCATCTCGTGAAGACGTTGGGACCATGCGCCATCACCGATTGAAACTCACCGGAGGTGAGTTCTTCCCCGACATCTTCTCCATTGTTCGATCAGGCATCCTTTTAGTTCTAATCGTAGCCATCCATCACCGGGAGGCACTTGGTCGTCAAATCCATCCGAGGATCCATCATAAACCGTCCATCGTTGAAGGTGTATCCACCCATCCTGATCGTCCATTCATTAGTGGAGCATCATTGGTCGTTGGATCGTGCTTAATAAAGGGTAAACTTCACTTAGGCTCTTTTTATTTTTCTTTTATTATTAGTCCAGTGAATATTTGACATAGTTTCAAATAGTTTAGATATTTTGTAAGTGGACCCTTTTTATTTCCAGTATTTGCACTTTAGTCCTCTGTGTGAACTCACGTATACTTATCTGGTGTATTTGCATGTTCTATCCTGGATTTCACATATGTTATGTTTTGAATGAATACTTTCTGATATTTGCATTTATACCCTTGTACGTGGTTTATTGAGCACGTATGTGAATTTCCTAAACTGTTTGCAATTCTTGCCCTAAGATTTATGTGTGAATTATTATTTGGCCCTTGAACTTTGTTATAATTACAAGTAGGTCCCTACAATGTTTATATCTTCTACTTAATTAAATAAATACCAAATTAAGTCCAAAAATTATTTGAAAATTATTGTTAGCTCATGCTAACACATAATATTTATTGTAATTTTGGGATTAATTTAGTGTCATACTTTATTTTCTAAAACTCAAAAATCACCAAAAAAATCACTGTCTATTTTAGAAAATATATAAAAATTAGAAAAATTATTTTAAAAATTCCAAAAAAATAGTAAGTGTAGGTTTCTATATGCTTTGTTTCCAGTAGCATTTCTGCTTGAAAAATCTTCATAAAACCCTAAAAGTACATAAGACTCAAAAACTTCTAGAAATCATTAAAAATCCTAGAAAAATCAGAAAAATTCAATTTTAGTTCCTGTTTGTAGCTATAAGACATTAGGTCATCTTAAGCATTTTTAATTTGCAATATTATCCTGGTTGTGCATTGTTTGCAACTGTAGCTCTTATTTAATTTTTATAAAATCACATAAAAATGGAAAAACCACAAAAAATGACCATAAACGCTTTAATATTTGAAAAACTCAAAAATATTTTAGCCTTAATTTTTGAGTATTTTTAGCATTAAATAAAAATTCCAAAAGCATGTCGTTTGTTTCATTTGCTTACTTACCCATTTTATTCATTAATTGAAAATTATGAAAATTTGCGAAATCAAAATCGATAAAAATATGCATTTGATTTTCTAAATTTTGACTACTTCGAAGGATTTCTCGTGCTCCTTGTGTTCGACACTGGTTATTGTACCAAGTTAAAATAAATAGCGGAGACTATTGACATATTTTTCATGATTGATTTATCTTGATTGTGTGGTTCTCTATTTTTCATGATTGAGCATTAGCCTTACGATCCGGGTTGTAATACCCTTTTGATTACTTGATTCCATAACCCTTTTTGCTTGGCCGCTCATCAAAATGGTGTCGTTGCCGGGGAGCACATCTTAGTAGTCTTTTCCAAACTTGTTGCTTTTGCCTATTTTTATCTATATTTGTTATAACCGTTTTCTTACATTTTTCCTGCTTTTCTTTTTGCGTGAGGAACCGCAGAAGGACAATTTGGAGCAGACCCGTACCCAAGGAGAAGCATGAGGAGAAGAAGTAGTTATATTAGATAGAGTAGAATTAGATTAGTTTTCTATTTCAGCAGACTTATTTTTATTGTTGTAATAACTTCAATTGTGGACACTCTCTTGGAATAGACTTATATCAGGGTTTGTTTCATCGAGTACCGATGTCTTGGGGGACCTCACTGAAATTTTCACTATTTTGTTTTATCGCATTCTTTTCTATTTTATTCCCATAGATTTTGGCCCTTAAACTTACGATTTTTATTGATTGTGATGTAAATACCTTAAGTCCCAATCCCTAATTATTTGCTAATTGGACCATATAATAATTCATAATAAAAAGTTAATTTAATTAGATGCGAGACCATGTGCCGTGAGGAACTACATATAGTGCTAGTAGGACCCGTTGTGGTAGGCACCGAGTGGTTCCCAAGATCGGACTCCGGACTCGATTTGATTAGCTAGCTACCATTCTTCATGATCATTAGAAATTGCTCGCCTAAGACCTTTTTCCATGCCTCATTTAGATTAGTTTAAATTCTACCTTTGAATCTACAAAAGCAAAAGACACCAACTCAAGTGTCGTCAAATGAACAAGTAGCTACGGTGGTCTCTTCTCTGGCACCTCAAGACTAGAAGAAGGATGGTCGAGGGAGAACAGGACGGTATCAAACTCAGGCTTGGAGAGTGGGTCTAGGCTCCCTGAAACTTCCCTAGATGAATGGGGCAGAGAGCTCGAATAGGGTTCTACCAAAGGTAGTCTAAGGGACCTCCATCTCATCATTATGATGTGGGGATGAGTGCTGATGAGAGCTAGATGCAAACAAGATGAGAAGTCAAATCCCCAATTCACCTACTCAACACGAGATCCGATGATCGTAATAAATATCAAGAAAATCAAGACCAAAATATAATTTATCCATCCTTCATAATGTAAATATTTCACCTATTTCATTTATCATTTAGAAATATCAAATCAAAATACTCTTTTATAAAAGTTGTTCACAAAAATATATATTATTTTATAAAAATATAATAAAAATAATTTGATACAAAAATATTTAATCACAATAGACCGAGAAAGTTGCAAACGCCGACTTCTGAGGTTCATAACTATTTATAGAAAACTCCAAACAGATCAAATTCACTTTCAAACTTCGTTTTATTACTAATACTATTTATTAAAAATATTAAAAATATTATAATAAAAAAAATGATTTTTAGCATTTGGACCCCTTATATATATGTACTATAAGTAGAAACTTCATGGATTTTTGATTAATTAACCATATATCCAATTAACTTAATTTCTTTTCCAAAAATCTTCTAACAATGTATATAAAAATATAATTAAGTCAAAATACCAATAAAATCCGAAGCCATGAAGCCTCTACCGAAATTTTCTGGGCCTCATAACTCAGCCATGCGAACTCCTAATTTGGCAAACTCAGTCTTAGAATTCGTATTATTTAATTATCTATAAAATGACACCGATTTTGCTAAAATCAGAATTAATATGAAAAGTGTAGGTTTCGCGATCGTATTGGTATACTGTACAATGTACCGTAACTTATATTTAATATATTAATACTCTACTCTTAGATTATAATTCATAAGATTTTATTTATTTATTTACTAATTTATTTATTACATAATGTATTTAATTACTTATTACCCATTAATTACTTAATAACTATTTAATTATAGCTTAACATTATTTAATTTTTAATCTAATCATTTATTAATTACTAATTTAGTTTTAATTAATTTAATTAATTTTCCTTCTCTTTCTTACTTTACACTTTCACTTTTTCTCCCTCTCGATTCCTTCTTCCCCAAGCAGCTCACGTTACTTGATTCCCTCCTTCCTGTGCCTCTGCCAATTGCCCAAATGGTCGGCCGTTGGCTGGTCGTTTGCCCAACTTCCTCCAACTGCTCGTCGGTGTCCATACCTCTCTCCAGTGACCACATCCTTCTTCTCTGATAAATAGGACTCTCCTCCTCCGAGAAGCCCTATCCGCCATTAATGATCTCTACTACTTACACTAAGCTCTGCAAGAAGCAAGCGAGAGTGACAATAAGCTATGTCAGTCGTCGCAGCGAGGAGGATTAAGGGAGGCGGCGAGATTACTCCGCCAGTGTCGACCTCGGTTCCACTGTGCGGTCCGGCCTCCGACCACTTTAACCATCGAGGCTATCATTTTCGGAGCACTGTCACTCTAATCCCAAAGTTAACTTTTTACCATCAATTTCCAGTTTACATCTTGATGAAACCGAATTTCATCATCACAATTTGCCCTTATTAATCCACTTTCTTAAATTATTGTCAATACAAACAAGATAAATATGTGTTTATATCAGAATCTCAAAATAAATTAAAAATACACAAAATAACAAAATAAAAATTCATAGTGTTTTTATACCCGTAAAAATGCTCACAGAAATATTTCTCTCTTTATTTAAATTCATCTTCATTTTGGTCAACATAAAACTTGTAGATCTCATCAAGATCTACAACTTTCATGTTTTGAGTTTTTCCAAATTCGACCTCTTTTCCCTCATGTTTCACATTGTTATTCTGAATAACCTGATTGGGCCATGTAGCTCTTTCTGGTTGAGCCACGTGGACCGCTCCTTCATGCACCACACACCTCAACTTCTCGTCGTTAGATCACCCCAGTCATCTTCAGATTACAACCGCTCCTTCCTGCAACCAATGACCACCCTCCGATCAAGATCAAGACTCCATCATAGCCGTCCTCCAGTGCCTCACTCTCAGCTCGCCACGCGTCACATTCTCCTCCCCCTAATCTTCTCCAAGACCCTCAATCCCCGCCATCGGTTCTTTCTAGGATATCGACCATCTGATCCAATCCTATCTTTCATCTCATCCACCCAGTTCTGCCTCCTATGCACACGACACGTGGCATTTTATACGCCCACCGATCGTGACGCCCTCGATCAAATCCAAGCCATTCTCAAGCGCCATCTTCTCTGGTGTTGGATCGTAAGATCCAATGGTCGAGGACCCTTCGTCTACCTCTGGCCCCATCCCTCCAACGTCTCCCATCATGCCAACCACCTTCACCCTTCCCATTTCCCCACTTATGTTGCCATCTTCTCCACTCGCGAAACACCCCAAGACTTATGCCATTCTTCCGTCATCCTCGTGGGGGCCGATGTTCACCATATTTCCCTTCCTCTCGCTCCCTATCCTCCATGAAAGCAACACCTCCCTTCATCGGAACCTCGATCTCCCACCTTGAAATACTCCATCTCCGTTACCATTCTTCCTGGTCCGCCTTTACATGGGGCTCCGCTCAGAAATCCTCAGCTCCTCAATGACAGCGAGGAAGCGCTATGGAGCGCGAAGACGACGGACCCCCCCTGTCTCACACAGGCTCCCATTCCACTCCACCTCGCACATATTATGCTTTTGTACTCTTCGGTTGCGTTCTACCATTACAGGTACTCAAATCGCCAATGACCGGAGACCTCTTCGAAGCATCTCCAAATATCTACTCCTCCGACTTCCAAGCATCCACCAAGTTTTCCAACTGCTTCATCGAGCTTCGACGATGATCTCCTACCATCCAGGAGCAGCTAGAGACATCCATGGAGCCTGATAGTCGGCAGCAGAGCTTCAGGCATCTCGCCGGAGGTCTGTTTCTACCGCCTGCCTAGCAGAGGAGGAAGAGGGCTAGAGTTGCCAGATACCGTCCAATTCGTAATATCGGATGGACCTCAAAAAGCCACGTCGCTTCCCCAAATTCACACAACCATCTTCCGATCTCGATGATCGGGCGGTCCTTGGTCATCCACGTGTCGGCAATGGGGAGCGGTACGATGACCGAGAAATCAACGAGAGACTAAGGGGGATAAATATCATGGTTCATTACGACCTCAATCCCTCAAATTGATCAATCAAGAAAAAAATTCAGACCACCAAAATGAGTAACCAGTTCAAAGCCGAATAAGAGATCTTGTTATTTATTTAACCTGGTATAGCGACCAGGGTCAAACTCAAGGAGCACGGATTGGACAAGTGGCCTATGAAGTAGTCAAAAAATGAATAAAATAAGAAAAAATGTATTTTTGGTGTATTTTATGTATTTTTATTTTTTTTGTATTTTTAATTATAAAGAAAACAAGGGAAAAGCAAGAAAAAGGCACAATCATCCAAAAATTGTAATAAAAATATTTTTGGGTTTTATAATTTTTTAAATGTTTTTGGTGATTTTCTCAGAATTTTGTTATTTTTACTTGATTTTCTAAAAATAGAAAAAAAGCAAAAATAGGGAAGTAATGTGCAGCCAGATTTGAAAGGTTATCTAAAAATAGATAAATAGCCTTTATGAAGCTACATATACAAACTAAACTACAGAAAGAGAAATTGTTTTTTTTTAATTTTATAGAATTTTTAATAATTTTTATAATATTTGAAGGTTTATTAAATTTTTAGGTGTTTTATATATCCAAATGCAGTAAAAATTGGACTAAAGCTAAAAAATACAAGAACAAACAATAAGTAATTTTTTTAAAATTTTTGAAAGGATTTAAATTTTTTTAGCTGATTTTATATTTCAAACAATAGCAAAAATGCATGTTTTGGAATTTTTCAAAATATCAAAACTACTTAAAATTTTCACAAAAAATTAGTGAAGTTTTTACACAGCGGCAGGAGCCATGTTTCCAAATTTCACTCAATTTTAAATTAATTTGACATTTTATTCAACCAATACAAAAGCTACAGCACACAAGGACCTAAACGCAAGAAAACAAACTTTCAAGACTAAATGGAAACACGTGCAGAAACTATAGGGGGTTAATGCAAAATACGCATAAATTTCAACACATGTTCGAATACTGAATACAGAATGGTATATATGCAATTCTCAAAACATATCATTCATTCCATAACAGTCATAAAAAACTAGCCCTGAATATGCAAAAAGCCCATAAAATCATGTGTCAAAGCACGTGTCTCCACAAAGTAGGGACTAAACTGAAAATATAAGAAATTACAGGTCCATATATGCAAATTATCCAAGTGTGCGAGATTATTTAATAGACTAAACACAAACTAAAATAAAATACAGGGGGTCGGGCGCAAGTTACCCCGCTAAAGCGCGTGTGGGGCACGTAAGGGCCAGGTGTCGGGCGGTGAATGGCGGATGGTGTGCGGCTGTGATGGCGCCTCCTAGAAGATCCAACGGTACTGACAAGGCATCGAATGTGGGGTTCATGTGGCCGTTAGATCTGGTATCTAACGGCCTCACAGGAGCAGGGCACGGACGGCTCGGATGATAACTGGAGGCGAGGCGCAATTCGACGATAGAGAGATAGGCTGGATGAACTCCTCCTTGGCGAGCTTCTCCGGCGAGCTGGGAGTGATCCGAGCATCTGATGGAAGATCGAAGAGGAGGGTTCTCCTCACGATGACGATCAGCGGTCGGGTGTTGGCGTTCGATGGAGCTCCCAACGGTCTGATCCTCCGACGATGGAGGAGGGAGCTTGGCGACTCCGACGAAGGATGGACGACGTGACTAAGGGGGGTGTCCAGTGCTTATTCACCTGTAAGAGAAAGCTCGTGCTCGGAGTAAGACTCCGGCATGGGTTATTTGCGAAATGACAAAGGGAAGCGACGTGGATAGGCAAGGGAGGTTCCGGCAGCGGCGACGGAAGGAACCAGACTCGATCTTGGCTCGGATAGCCAAGATCGAGGTGATCAGATCGTGGAAGGAATGTGGCTATGGGTCAAGGGAACTATCGATACAAATGAGATGAAGTGACGGGGCTCCGGCCACTGGGGCGGAGCTGGCGGAGCGACAATGGATGTATCGAAGCTACACGATGATCGGGAAGCTAAGGATGATACCTGATGATCAGATGCGTCTAGGCTGGAGCTCCTAGGTCTCCTATGGTCTTCGCCTCGATGGAGCGACGCCTCCAGTGGCTCGGGCTACGCCGGCGGCGGAGCTCGACGACGATGGTCGCCGGACCTAAGGCAAACGCCTCAAAATCGTCGCTGCAATACACTCAATCACTCGCTGTCACTCAAGGATGAAGATGGAGGTCCAGGGAATCGAAGACGGAGGCCAAAGGTGCATAAAATGGCGGAAGGATGCGAAGCTTTATACTGGTAGGGGTCCGGGAAGATGGGAGCCGGGCGCGCAATCCAAAGCTCGGACCCCTAAGACGATGGTCGGGCGTGGATCAGGGATGTATCGTGGATAATCGGGGCCCAGGGTTTGGGTGAATGGCGGTCGGATTGAGGCACGAAAAGTCGGAGAAGTCGGGTCGACGCGTGATTCGCGAGACTGGTGGTCCTGTGGGGAGAGTTGATCGGGGGTCAACAATCCTTCGTGGACCAATGGAAAAATTCCATTGGAAAATTATTTAAAAATTCATTTAAAAATAGTAAATGATATTATTTCGAAAATTTTTTAACATGAAAAATGTTTCTTTATTTACAAAATATTTTTTAGTGATTTTTTTTTAATTTTTTTGAAGAATAAATTATGTATATACATAATATTATGTTATATACAGGTATATGTACATATGTATTTTTTATTTTTATTTTTAATTGTTTATTTTTGTATAATTATCTCTATTTTATATTTTATTTATTTATAACATAAAATATGGGATTCAAAATAATTTTTATTTAATTTTTATTATGTATTTACAAGGGTAAAATAAATATGTATAGGTACATATGTACATGCTATATACAAGGGGCAGAGAGAGAAATTATTTTTTTGTTTTATTTTTTATTTTTTATCATTTTTATTTTAGTTTTATAAATGTATATAAAATATTGTAAACCCATGTATAATTTTATTTTTGGAAAATAAATTATATATTCTGAGAGGGGGTTTATGTACAATGCTGAGTTACCTTATCTCTCTCTACTTATTTTATTTTGCGGTCAGGTCCATGTCGAGCCCTCGGGTTCAGGTCACTCGATATTTATTCTAAATATTTCCCTCTTTTTCTTTATTTCTTTATTCCTTTATTTTTATGCAAAAATGTGCTAATTATGGTTATTTACATGAAGCATGCATTTTGACAACTCATTCTATTTACAAACATTTACATGGTATTTTACCAAGGTTTCTAGCTAAATAAAGGAATAATGAGTGATGAATGGTCATTCATTACCCCCCTATTCTTTACTTTTGTAAGTCCCTTAGAAACACTTATTTGAAAAAGGAGTGCAAAAGAGAAAGAAAAAGAAATAGAGAGGAAATCAATGTTAATTATTTAACTTTCCTTCATTAAATTGAAATATGAAGCTCAGTTGGACCTTTGGATTATTAATTTGTTGGAACCTTATTTGGACTTAAGCTTAAAACTGAACAGCCTCCAAGTTCCACCAATCTATGGTCAAGACTCCTCAATAAACCAAATCAGAACAAGTCTACATACACAAACTCTAATGACCATGAATCTTTACTTGTACTGTGTAAGTGAAATGTAGCTCCCCACCTCAGAAGTGATAAATAAACAACCTCCCTCAACTTGGTAACTCTAATGCCTCAGTCTAGCAACTCTTTCCTCGAGGACGGGGTATTCCCTTCTAAGTTCAAGTACAACCGGCTCAAGAAGTGGGGGAAGAAGAGAATGGACCATGACTAGTGTTGCCATGTATAACCTGTGTAGCTGAGTCCCCCACTGCAAGCTTCATGAGATGGTCATGTATAACATAAACTTTGCTTTATTTGGCTATATACACTCCGGTGGGATTATTAAATTTTCAATTCGACCCCCCACTTTTTTGGAATTTTTCTTTCTTTGCACATTTTTTTTCAATGTGCATATGTACAACATATCTACATGGTGCATCATATATACATAAGGAGTTTTTCCTCTTGAACCAGTAGACTATCCCTCTTTTAAATCTTTATTGCAACCCACAACTCCTGTCTTTAGACTTCATAACCACCAGATCATGTTGAGACGCACTTCCTTAACTATAAGAAGAAGAGAGGTTCCGCCTAGAAGTACTACCCTCATATGCTACCCCAAGCCAAAGGAAACTGCCTCCTCACCACCTCATCCGTGGAGTACTAAGTGTAAAGTGTTGGTGCAAGTAAAGCCATTGTCTCTGAGAGTCATGTGTCTGTTGTCAAGTGCTCTACCTAGGCTCATCAAGATGACATATGCTCATAGACTAGTGGATTCAAAGAATTAAGTCCCAATGGACCTGAAAAGTCTTAATCCTAAGACCTATAAGGTTCATCTTAGAATTAGGTGGATTAAGGTCTTAACCAAGCACCATTTGTCAATTTAATTCAAGGCCAATTTAAATATCAACTGTGATTTGGAAAAATTGTACAAATATTTACAAAGATGCAATTTTACAAATTTTTATAAATGTGTAAAATTTTTGAAAATGTTTGAAAACATGGATGTATGCATGAATGCGAAGTTTTGCAAAATATTTACAAAAATTTACACAAGGTTTTAGCAAAATTTTTGTTTTCCAAATATTTGACAAAAAAATTTGTACTATATACATAATTTTGTTATGAAGATATTTACAAAATATTTACACAAATCATTTTTACAAACATTTGTACAAAAATAATTTTTATAGATAGGTATGTGCAAGAAGAGTTTTATGTACAAAGGAAAATATTTAATTTTTATGGATTTTTAGCCATTTTATTTATTGACACACTCCCACAAAGTACGAGTTATGGCTAAAGTATGTATGAAATATATACGACACCACCCTATACTTAGCTCGAACGATGTCCTCAAAGTGATGAAGAGAGACGAAGAAGACATAACTCATGCTTAGTATAGGGAAGTGAAAAGGAATGGTATATACAACGATGAATCAAAGAATAGAATGAAGAGGAATCGGTGGTTCCCCCCATACTTAGGATCAAGTAATCCTAAGTATAGTAAGTTGTACATGAAGGGGAATCCGAATTGAAGGATGTACAGGATCTACCCCCTATACTTAGGGTAAAATATCCCTAAGTATAGGCAGCAAAACAGAGGTAGAAAAGAATCAATAGAATACCCGAGAGTCCTACACCCCCTATACTTAGGGTAAAGTACACCCTAAGTATAGCATAATCATAAGATGAGAAAGGGTGTGGGACTAAAGAATGGAGTGATATGACAACTGGATCTATACAAGTCGTAAGAACAGTGATAATCAGGCGTGAGATGCAATAGATGTGAGTCAAGAGACCACATCTCACGCAAAGTGAACCGGGGCAACGTCAACGACCCGCAGCTCATGATCTAGATATGGCTTGAGCCGCTGGCCGTTGATGACCGAAAAATCAGACTCTCAAGATCCGGGCAAGGTATAAATCGCTCTCGGGTCGTTGCGACACGGATCGAGAGGCTCGGTCAATCAAGAAAAGGATAGGAACCACCAAATCAAAGGATAAAACAGTAAAAATCACAAGCGGTCCTCGCTAGTTTATTAAACTGATATAGCGACCAGGGTCAGACTCAAGGAGCACGGGATGGCCAAGACGACCTACGAAGTAGTCAAAATCGAGAAAATAAAGAAGAATTTTTTTTGTGGATTTTAAGGGTTTTTAAATTTTTTGTGTTTTTAATTATATAAGAAAATATAGGAAAATGTGTAAAAGAGCAAATACAATGATTTATTTAAGCACTCAAAAATACTCCAAAAATTCAAATAAAATTGTTTTTGTGTTTTTTATGTTTTTAAGTGTTTTTCATAATTTTTGGGGGGTTTTATAATTTTTATTTGATTTTTGAAAAAATCAAGAAAGAGAAAACGGGGGATCAATGTGCAGCCAGACTTGAAAGGCCAATTAAAAATATATAATAGGCTATAAAAGTCTGGAGACAATTTTTATGAAAAATATATATATAAAAACTAAACAATAGAAAAAGAGTTTGCAAATTTTTGAATTTTATAGAATTTTTTATTATTTTTTTTGAGTTTTTTAGGGTTTTGCAATTTTTATGGTTTTTATAAATCAAAATAAGCTAAAAATGGGAAAGAAGTTTAAACACGGTAGAACAAACAAATACTGATTTTTTTTAGAATTTTTAGAAAATTTTTATATTTTTCTTTGATTTTTCAATTCAAACAGTAACAAAAATACGTGTTTTTGAATTTGTAAAAATAGTAAAAAATCTCAAAAATTCCCAAAAAATTAGGGAAATTTTTACACAGTGGCAGGAGTCACGTGTCCAAATTTCACCTAATTTGGCATTCAATTGATATTTTATTCAATAAAAACAAGGCACACAGCAATCAAGGACCTAAATGCAAGAAAACATACTTCCAGGGGCCAAACAGTAATAAATAAAGAAAGCCCAAGGGCCCTTATGCAAAAAGCCCACAATAACACGCGCACAACACTTGGTTCGGACACGGAAAGGCATAAGTGCAATTTCTATTTAAGAATGTGCAATCAATAACACTCAGGAAATACAGGACTAAACACGCAAATATCCCAAACCTTACGTGTCGATGCACGTGGCTCACATAAAAAAGGACAGTTTTGCAAATACTAAAAGCCTAAGGTCCTAGACGCAAATGTTCCGAAATAAAAACAACTACTAAAACTATTTACAGGACTAAACGACAAATAAGAAAATGATAGGGGCCTAAGTGAAATTACCCCTCTTATTACGGATCGACGGTCGAGGGCGTGCCACGTGGAAATTTGACAGTGGAGATGCGTGCACGCCTCTTCGCTGGATCAACGGCCTGGATCAGTTCCTCAAATGGATCGACGGCTAGGGATGCTCCGCAGATGAATAGCTATGATCAGATCTGGCGAAAAAGGCACAATCGGACGGCAACTGGAGCTCCTCCAAGAACAAGCCACCGGCAAAGTTCACCGGACTAATCCGCGCAGCGGAGGGCTCCGATGAGGATGCTTAGGTGTGGAAGAGATCGGTCACGATGGTCCGCAGCTGGTTGGTGGGTTCGATGAGACCGGGAAGCTCTGGAGAGCTCCGACGATGAAGGCGGCGATGGAGACCATGTTCTTCGATTGTTGGTCCCCCAGATGGGGTCCTTCTTCTAACGCTACCTGCACAGGAAGAACGCAGGGTCGAGGGCAAAGTGCCTCGACCCGGTTTTGTGCGAAGGGGGTGGTCTGGTGAGGCGGAGCGGAGGTCTCCGGCGAGGTGACGGCAATGTAGACCCGAGCCTTGGTTCCAGGGCGAACAAAGAAGATCGTCGGTGCGGAGAAGGTGTGTCGGAGTCTCGTGAAGGTGAATCGATGTCGGTCGATCAAATGGGTGGACAGGTTGGAGTGAATCAGCCGGCGACGGCCGGCGGCGAAAATGGCAAAATCAGAAATTAACCTAATCTAAGGGGTATCAGAGCTCCTCAATGGCTCGTCGGGGCCAGAGGCTCGGCTCGCTCGGTGACGGAGCACGACGGTGCAAGTCGTCGGATCAGTGGTTGGGGCCACCTTCTCCTCGCTGCAACACTCTCCTCGGATAGCTGTCACTCTAAGGAAGAGAATGGAGGTCCTGGGATGGAAGACGAAGGCCAAAGATGCCCTGAAATGTCGGCCGGAGCTGGGACTTTATACAAGTGACGGTCCGGCAAGAAGGAGTCGGGCATGGCGCTATGGTGCACGGATCCCTAGAATCATACCCGAGCGAGGGTCTCGGATGAAGCATCTATAAAAGGAGCCCGGGGTTTTGGAAAAAGGGAGGCGGATCGAAGTGGGAAAAATGGGAGAAGTCGGGTCAAAAACCCGATGCGCCTGGAAGGATTCCGCGAGGGAGAGTTGACCGGGGGTAACCATCCCCCGTAGACCAATCAGAAACCTCCATTTATTAAATTTTTGAAAATTCAATTAAATTAGTAAATGATTTTATTTTGAAAAAGTTTAAACATGAAAATGTTTATTATTTTTCAAATTATTTTTTAGTTTTTTATTTATTTTTTTGAAAAATAGTTAACGTATTTACATTATATTATTATATGTAGGTATATATACATATGTATTTTTTATTTTTATTTTGAATTGTTTATTTTTTGTACAATTATTCCAATTTTATATTTTATGTATTTATAACATAAAATTTGGAATAAAAAAGGTATTTTTATTTTATTTTTATGATCTATTTACATGAGTTAAATAAATAGGTTTATATACATATGTACATGGTATATATACAAGGTGGAAAATGATTTTTATTATTTTTCTTTTCATTTTTATTTTTCTGATTTTTATTTTATTTTTATAACTATGTGCAAGATAAGAAAAACACTTTTTATTTTTATTTTGAGGAAAAAAATTATTTATATACATAGGGTTATGTACATCCATGGTTGACCTTATCTCTCTCTACTTGGGATCTTTTGCGGTCAGGTCCATGCTGAGCCCTCCCTTGGGATTAGGTCACTCAATATTTATTCTAAATATTTCCCTCTTTTTCTTGTGTTTCTTTATTCCTTTATTTTCACACAAAAACATGCTAATTATGCATATTTACATGATGCGTGTGTTTTGACAGCTTTTGATATTTACACATATTTACATGGTATTTGGCTAAGATTTCTAGCTAAAATAAAGGAATAAAGAGTGATGAATGGGGATTCATTAGCCCCCTATGCTTTACTTTTGCTAGTCCCTTAGAAAACACTTATTTGAAAAAGAAGTGCAAAAGAGAAAGAAAAAGAAAAAGAGGATAAATCAAGGTTGATTATTAAATTTTCCTTCATTAAATTGAAATATGGAGCTCAGTCAGACCTTTGGATTATTAATTTGTCGGAACCTTACTCGGACTTAAGCTTAAAACTTGACAGCCTCTAAGTTCCACCAATCTATGGTTAAGACTCCTCAATAAACCATATCAGAACAAGTCTACATACACAAACTCTAATGACCATGAATCTTTCCTTGTACTGTGTAAGTGATATGTAGCTCCCCACATCAGAAGTAATAAAGAAACATCCTCCCTCAACCCGGTTACTCTAATGCCTCGGTCTAGCAACTCTTTCCTCGATAAGCGGGGTATTCCCTTCTAAGTTCAAGTACAACCGGCTCAAGAAGAGAGGGAAGAAGAGAATGGACCATGACCAGTGTAGCCATGTATCCTTGGGAGCTCTAACCAGTGTAGCTGAGTCTCCCGCTGCAAGCTTCCTGAGATGGTCATGTATAACATAAGCTTTTGCTTTATTTGACAATATACACTCCGGTGGGATTATTAAATTTTCAATCCGACCCACCGCTTTTTTTAAGTTATTTTCTTTTTGCACTTTTTTTTGTGTGCATCTGTACAACATATCTACATGTACAACATATATACAAGGAGTTTTCCTCTTGAGCCAGTAGACTATCCCTCTTTTGAAGCTTTATTGCAACCCACAGCTTCTGTCTTTAGACTTCATAACCACCAGACCAAGTTGAGACACACTTCCTGCACTACCTCATATGCTACCCCAAGCCAAAGGAAACTGCCTCCTCACCACCTCATCCGTGGAGAGCTATGTGTAAAGTGCTGGTGCAAGTAAAGCCATTGTCTCTGAGAGTCATGTGTGTGTTGTTAAGTGCTCTACTTAGGCTTATCAAGATGATATATGCTCATATCCTAGTGGACTCAAAGAATTAAGTCCCAATGGACCTGAAAAGTCTCAATCCTAAGCCTTCTAAGGTTCCTCTTATTATTAGGTGGATTAAGGTCTTAACCAAGATCCATTTGTCAATTTAATTCCAGGCCAGTTTAAATGTCAACTATGATTTAGAAAAACCGTGCAAGTATTTATAAAGATGTAATTTTACAAATATTTACACGTGTGCAAATTTTTTGAAAAATGTTTGAAAACATGGATGTATGCATGAATGCGAAGTTTTGCAAAATATTCACAAAACTTTACACAAGGTTTTTGCAAACTTTTTATTTTCCAAACATTTTACAAAAATTTTGTACCATATACATAAATTTTGATATGAAAATATTTACAAGCTATTTACACAAAAAGATTTTACAATCATTTATATAAAAATAATTTTATAAATAAATAGGTATGTGCAAGAAGAATTTTATGTACAGAGGAAATTTTTAAATTTTTATGGATTTTTAGCCATTTGTTTTATTAACGCACTCACACAAAGTACTAGTTATGGCTAAACTATATATGAAATATATACGACACCCCCCTATACTTAGCTCGAACGATGTCCTCAGAGTGATCAAGAGTGATGAAGATGACATAACTCGTGCTTAGTATAGGGAAGTGAAAAGGAACGACATATACAAAGACGAATCAAAGAATAGAATGAAGAGAACTCGGTGTTTCCCCCTATACTTAGGATCAAGTAATCCTAAGTACAGCAAGCTGTACATGAAGGAAAATCTGAGTGGAAGGATGTACAGGGTCTGCCCCCCTATACTTAGGGTGAAGTATCCCTAAGTATAAGCAGCAAAACAGGGGTAGAAAGAATCAATAGGATACCCGAGAGTCCTACACCCCCCTCTACTTAGGGTAAAGTACACCCTAAGTATAGCATAATCATAAGATGAGAAAAGGGGTGTGGGACTAAAGAATAGAGTGATATGGACAACTGGATCTATACAAGTCGAAAGAATAGTGATAATCAGGCGTGAGATGCAATAGATGTGAGTCAAGAGACCACATCTCACGCAAAGTGAATAGGGGCAACATCAACGACCTGCCGCTTATGATCTAGATATGGCTTGAGCCGCTAGCCATTCACTCCAATGGTAACATCAGAAGACAACTCAGATATATCAATACTCCCATTATCATGTACCTTTCTAACCAGATAAGGTCCCTTCCATTTGCTCTATAGCTTCCCTGGAAATAGACGAAGCCTAGCATCAAACAGCCATACTCTCTGTCCTGGCTCAAACTGCTTGCGGCTGATATGAGAATCATGCCACTCCTTCACTCCCTCCTTATAATGCAGGCTGTTTGAAAAGGTTGTATCACGTAGCCCCTCCAGGGCTGCTAACTCTGCCCTCCTCTGATCTCCTACACTCTCTGGATCCAAAAGTATATATGTAACGGCCCAAAGTGACCTATGTCTCAGCTCAACAGTTAAATGGCATGGCTTGCTATAAACAAGGTGAAAGGGAGATGTACCCAAAGGAGTCTTGAAAGACGTCCTATATGCCCAGAAGACCGAGTCCAAAATCTGTGACCAATCCTTTTAATCAGGGCGGACGACTTCCTACAATATAGTCTTGATCTCCCTATTCGACACTTCAGCAAGACCATTCGTCTGAGGGTGGTATGGAGTGGCTACTCGATGGTCTATGTTGAATTCGCTCGCAAGCGCCTTTACCTTGTCATTGACGAAATGAGACCCCTCATCAGATATCAACCCTCGAGGGACCCCGAACTGTGAAATGATATTCTTCCTCAAAAATCTGCAAACAGTCCTAACATCTACGGTTCGGGCGGGGATGGCCTCAACCCAACGACTCACATAATCTACGGCTAACAGAATGTACTCGATTCCCTGACTCCTAGGGAATGGACCCATGAAATCGATGCCCCATGCGTCAAAAACCTCACAGAAGTGTATGGGCTGCATAGGCATCATATCGTGATGTCCACAAGTGCCCATCCTCTGACAGTCAGTACACCTCTTCACGAACTCATTAGAGTTCTTGAAGAGAGTAGGCCACCATAGGCCAGATTAGAGCACTTTCTGTGTCGTTCTCCTCCCTGAGTGATGTCCTCCTGCCTCAAGCTTGTGGCAGTAAGTAAGGACGCTGTGGTGCTCCTCCTGAGGAATACACCGATGCTAGATACTATACCCTCCCTCATGGTAAAGGATGGGATCCTCCCAATTATAAAACTTGGCCTTCGCAAGGTGTTGAAATCAGAGAAGCGGAAGCGAAATCAATAAAACAAGAAACATAAAAATGGAGACCAGAGGTTTAACGTGGAACCCTACTCCCTAGGGAGCGGGATGAAACCACAGGAGAAGCCCTCAAAGGGGTGGATATTCTATTAGAATTCTCAATGAGTACAGGGGGTGTGAGGATCCTTATATAGGTGCTCAAGGGAGAATATTCTATACGATATTCTCTATAGAATATTCTCTTAACAAATAGCCACACATAATATTCTCTAACACTCCCCCTCAAGCTAGAGCTGAGAAAGCTGCAGCTTGCAACAAAAAGAAAGTATACAACACATCTTCACACGATACATCACAAGAAGAATACAAGTCTGTTGCTGGTAGAAGACCTCGCAAGAGGACGGGTCTGCGGCTTTCAGGTCATCGGAATGTATCTCTGTCATGCTTGTAGAACCGCTGCGATATCAGGTCACCGGAACATATCTCTGTCGTGCCTGGAGGAGAATCGCTGCAGAATAAGTCCAGCGCAGTAAACTGATCGATCGTAAAAGAAGAAGTATACGCCTCGATGAAGAAGTTGATGCTCGGTGAAGATGGATGATCTGTAGAAATCTGGAGTGTCGGTCTATTGTGCAGATATCGTGAAGAATATGTCATTTCTGACTCCCCCTTTCTCCCATACTTGATAGAATAAAGATCATGAAACACCAAATTGGGAGAAACCAAAAGAATAACATGCAACTTTTTTTAATCATTCATTTTCATCATTTTTTTGCACATATCTTTTTTTGAATTGCGTACGGCTTTTCTTTGTACGTGCCTCTTTTCCTCAATTTTTTTTACTTTTGCATATCATTCATTTTTTTTTGAAATCATCCTTTTTTTGGATAAGCTATGTTGTGCTTATTCGGCCCTTTTCTTTTCACAAATAAGGGCAACAACCCCTTTAAAAAAGAGTAACAGTAGCCCACCTGGGCTAAAAAAACCTAGTGGACTAATTGAGTATCTCTCTCTCTCTTTCTCATTTTCCTTTTTTTTAACTCACTCCAAAGTAGGCCTTGAATTTTTTTTTTAAAAAAATCCGATCAGCTCACATGGGCCCATCTCTTCTTCCTTCGTGAAACTGTTAGACCCACTTGGGCCGTAAGAAAATGCTCCCCACCTTTTTTTCTTTAACGAGCACATAGATTTTTTTTATAAAAGGCATTAGGGTTCCCAGGTGAAACCCTATTTCTTTAAACCAACGCCGCCGTCGATGAGCCTAAAACAGCAGGGAGCGTCGCCTCATCGTTGGGCGCGTGTGATGGAGGCAATCAAAGGGAGAGGCAGCTTCGCGACAGCCTGGAAAAGATTCGCGCATGGGATGGAGATCAGAGCGACACTGTTGAGATACCCTGGAGTTTCCGGTTGCCGAATATGCGCTGCCTCCCTGTAGAGATACATCGCCACCTACAGCGGCATCGCGGCCTGGGATCTGGGATATGGGGCGTGAAGGAAGTCGAGCTCTCCTAGGAGCTCTGCTGGTGGGAGATCACAAGATGTTGGATCCGATTGCTGCGCTGTACTGAGAGAGAGAGGCGCTACTACGCGCCACCACCTGCGTACGATTTGCAAGGGCTCAATCATGGAGTGGAGGGAGAGCGTGAGGATGATGCGCGAAGGAAGGAAGCGCCTAGCGTTCTTCCTCTGTGGGGTTCTTCGTGTGGGCAGAGAAGAGGCGATCTGTGTGAGGAGGATGGAGAAGATGCGGTGCCTCCGCTTGGAAGTTGGTGTTGCGCACCCAAGATGCTACTGCCTAGGGTTGTGCGGCGATACTGGAGATCTCCTGGAGCGACAGGCCGGTGATGGGGTATCGCTTGGAGCGACATGGCAGCCTCGCGTGCTTGGACTAGTTCTCCTCCATCAGGAGGTGCCGCTGGAGCCTGTCGTGTTTGTTGAAGGAGCGGAGGAGATCTCCTCTGATTGCAGCAAGAACAGGGGCTTCCAAAGCCCTAACCTGAATCACGTGGTGCGGTAGCCTGGAAGTTGGAGCATGAACAATCTTCAAACATGATAATGAACAGAAATCTCATTTTGAATCGAATCTCGAACAGAATATGAAAATTAACAATTTTAAGAACAAATCCACGAGAATCGAACCCGCTCTGATACCATGTTGAAATCTGAGAAGCGGAAGCGAAATCGATAAAACAAGAAACATAAACACGGAGACCAGAGATTTAACGTGGAACCCTACTCCCTAAGGAGTGGGATGAAACCATGGGGGAAGCCCTTAAAGGGGTGGATATTCTATTAGAATTCTCAATGAGTACAGGGGGTGTGAGGATCCTTATATAGGTGCTCAATGGAGAATATTCTATAGGATATTCTCTATAGAATATTCTCTTAACAAATAGCCACACAGAATATTTGGTGACAAGATAGTTCACAATATCGGCATACCATGGGAGTGAGACGATAGCAAGGATCGCCTCATCTGGGAAGGTCTCAAAAATAGGCTCAATCTGCTCAGAATCTTCAAGATACTCCAATCGGGAGAGATGATCCGCCACCACATTCTTGACTCCAGGCTTATCCTTAATCTCTATATCAAACTCCGAGAGTAGAAGGATCCATCAAGCAATCTAGCTTTAGCATCCTTCTTTGCCATGAGGTACCTTATGGCGGTATGATCAGTATAGATGGTCACTCTAGATCCAATGATGTAAGATCTGAACTTATCTAGGGAGAAAACTACGGCTAGCATCTCCTTTTCAGTGACTGTATAGTTCAGCTGCGCGGCATCCAAAGTACGGCTAGCGTAGTGAATAGAAAATCGGACTCCATCCCTCCTCTGTCCCAGCACAGCCCCACGGCAAAATCGGAGGCGTCCGTCATGATCTCGAATGGGAGAGACCAATCGGGTGGCTGGAGAACAGGAGCCTCTACAACACAGCTCTTGAGAGTCTCAAACGACGATATACAGTTATCATCAATAAGCAACTCGGTGTCTTTCATCAGCAGATCAGTCAACGGTCGGGCAATCCTACTAAAATCATGAATGAAGCACCTGTAGAAATCGATGTGCCCCAGAAAAGACCGTAATTGCCGCAAGTTGTACAGTGGATTGAGTTTTCTAATGACATCCACCTTGGCCGGATCTACCTCCATGCCCCTGTTGGAGACGATATGGCCAAGCACCGTACCTTGAGTCACCATGAAGTGACTCTTCTCCCAAGACAACACAAGGTGAACCTCAATGCATCGCTGAAGGACTCGATCTAGGCAGTCAAGACAAGAATCGAATTCGTCGTCGTAGACCAAGAAATCGTACATGAAGACCTCCAAGCACTCCCCCACCATGTCCGAAAAGATGGACAACATGCATCTCTGGAATGTCGCCGGAGCGTTGCACAATCCAAATGGCATGCGTCTGAAAGCATATGTCCCGAAGGGACAAGTGAAGGTGGTCTTGTCCTGGTCCTCGGGCGCGATGGCCACCTGATTATAGCCGGAGTACCCATCCAAGAAACAATAATAGCTCTTCCCTGCCAGCCTCTCAATAATCTTATCAATAAAGGGTAGGGGGAAATGATCCTTCTTAGTGGCCTGGTTTAATCGTCTGTAGTCCACACAAACCCACCAAGAAGTGGGTACCCGGGTAGCGATCTCCTCTCCAGACTCACTGTCAACTGTAGTAATGCATGTCTTCTAGGGCACCACATGCAATGGACTGACCCACTTGGAGTCGGAGATGGGGTAGATAAAATCGGCGCTCCACCATTTCGAGATCTCCTTCATGACAACCTCTCGTAGATTCAGGTTCAGCCGCCGCTGGAACTCACGTGACGGCTTTGCCTCCTCCTTGAGATAGATATGGTGGGAGCACAAAGCTGGACTGATCCCCTGGAAATCGGATACACTCCATCCTATCGCCTTGCGGTTCTTTTCAAGAACCCCCATCAGACGAGATTCTTGTTCTCCAGTCAGATCAACGGAGATAATGACTGGGTACATCTCATGCTCACCCGCAAGGATCAGCGACGACGGTAGCGGGTTCAGCTTTGGACAAGTAGGTGCTGGCGGATCTAGCCTCTGAAAGGTCTGAGTGAATGCTGCCAAATCAGCATGGGAGAATGAGAACTCTCGGTCACAATCTATATCTGGAAAAGGCTGATCTGCTGGGTTGTCTCTGCTATGCAAGGAATCAACCTCCTCCCTAGTTGTAGGCTCTGTGGAAGTCAGACACGGTATCAAATCATCGAACTCTGCCCAATCAATATATGACTCCGAGGGATCTGTATCATACTCACAAAAATCTGTCTCGCAGTCGGAAATCGGCTCTATTGCCTGAGATGTATCCTGGACCAGGAATGCGCTCTCCAAGCTCTCCTCTGTTGGCGTCTCTGCATCAGCGAACTCTGAAGGTGAGAGGATGGCCTGTACGACTGGATCTGCCCAAACTGCCTCATCATCTATAATCGCAAAATCGCAGTCCTGGTGGATGTCTCGCCTTGGCTCTATCATCTGCTCTGAATCGGAAGTCGGCTCAGAGCAAGCTGAATCTCTATCTCTAGTCTCCTCGACCGTCTCTATTTGTATACTCTCGTCCTCGACGCAAAAGTACACCTTCCCGCTATCATGGTCGAACACTACCTTGGTCGTGCTCAAGAAAGGGCGTCCTAAAATGATGGGGGTATCGATCACAGACTCAGGGATCTCCATGTCCAACACAACGAAGTCCACGGGGAATTTCATGCCCTGAATCGTGACAACAACGTCCTACTGCAACCCCTTCGGCCTCTTGACAGATCGATCAGCAAACTGAAGGACCGTCCTGCTCTGTCGTAGAGTGCCCAACTCGAAGCGGTCGAGAAGGGCTGCCGGAAGTAGGTTGATCGAAGAACCGTTGTCTAATAGAGTGCGGTCGAACCTCTGCTCATGGATATGGCATCTGACATACGGGGCTCCTGCATCTGGCCTCTTGGCTGGCAGACGGTTCTGTATCGCGAAACACGTGGCACGAGTAAGCACATGGATCTCTGATTTATGGTTCCTCCTCTTCCTCCTAACTGTGGCACTGTCTCTGAGTGATCTCTGGAGTAGAGGGATGTACTCCAAGGCCTCCTGAAGAGTCATCTATATATGAAATCTATCGATCATATGCTGGCTGAACTCTATTTGTTGGTTCTTTTTTTGATTTTATGCTTTCTTCCCCTTTGCCATGTGGAGTGCTCGTGGAATGGGGATCACATGATCCTTCTCAGATGAAGGAGTAGGAGAGGGCCTGGCATGCTCATGAACATCAGAATCCATTTAAACATCATCAATCAACATATGTGGATCCGAAAATAACAAACCCTTTCCTTTATTTCGAGAAACGTCCTGAGATACATGTACAAATGGAAAGACAACAGGACTAGCAGAAGTAGAAATGGTGGCATCAGTACCACTCTCGGCATGTCGACTCGCGACATCAGTACTGCGCTCTGGCTCAACAACTGTGGTGGCATCAGTACCACCTCCTCCAACTGGTGAAACGACGGCCTCAGTACCGTCGGTCGTATCAACGTCTATGGTGTCATCAGTTCCACTGTCATCATCTCTCGCGGCATCAGTACCGCGCTCCTCCTCGCCTGGCGCCCTGGAAGTGACGTTGGATCGTCGCTCATACGAGGCGCCGCCTGTTGGCATCCTACCGCTCCTAAGTGTAACAAAATCAGCATCAAACATGTATGCAGACAAATCATGAAATGAATCACTAGGAGTGGTAATCTATGTGAACTCTATCTGCTCAGACTTCCTCTTCAGATTGTTCGGATTCGGCTCAATCTGGGCAGGGATGGCAGCCTTCCCTCTCACGTTCTCCCGCTTCTCCAGGCAGAGCTCATCCATCTGCAGTCGAATGGTGGCCTGCTGCTCGTACATGAGGTGGGTTAGATCATCTAAGGTGGGGTTCTCATAGGTTGGCCCATGAGAACCTGACGGGTGGCCTCTCTGGTAGTGAGACTGCTGCTGCTGGTGTGGGTGAGAGGAGTATTGTTGTGGATGATACTGTTGAGGCTGCTCTCGCCTCCAAGGTTGTCCCTGCTGATAGGGTCGAGGACAGTACTGCTGCTGTGGCTGGGATGACTACTGCTGGGGTACTGGGGGCTGGGGTTGCTGGTGCTCTCGCTGATGGCCGTACTGGGCACCCTGAACTGGAGGCTGCTGCTGGGAACTGGTACCTCCTGCTGACCAACGGAATCTGGGATGGTCTCGTCGGATACCAGGCTGGGGTCGGTCGTACCAAATCCCGTTGACATCCATCAACGGCTCCGGCTCGTAAGTGGGTGGGGGGAGTACTGCCAGGGGCTGATCCGGCTGGTAGACCACCATCTGAGTGTCTGGGGATGGTGGTGACTGGTAGTATGGTTGTAGCTGCTGGTACGGCTCCGCCTGTACATGGTGAACCTGTCTAGGCTGATTGGAGCACTGTGACGAGCTACCACTGTTGCTCGGATTCGTCGTGCATGAAGACGGGGATGAGAAGCCATCTGTGCCTCCTGGAGACACATGAGCTGTGTCTTTAGGTCACTCAACGTCTGTGCCATCTGATCCATCTGAGATATGCCCTGCCACTGCTTCTTCTCTATCAGCTTGATCTGGTCCAGCTTCTCGCTGATGATGCCCATGTTTGCGGTTGTGGACTCGGCCTGTGCGGCTGCCACGGACGATGTGGAAGGAACGGCATCGACCCGTGCTATCCTCTGAAACTGCACGGTCTGGGACTGGGGGCGTCCCTGAGTGTAGAGTCAGGTCTGGGACATCACTGTATAGTTCTCGACCATCTCCTCGTAGATGGCCCAGACCTGATCCTCATCCTTGGCGAAGTAGGAACCACCACAAGACGCAATCACCAGGCCTTGCGGCTCTGGTGTCAACCCGCAGAAGAAGCTCTGACCTAGGTTAGGCTTCATAATGTCGTGGTGCGGGCATCTGTCGGTAAGCTCACGGAACCTCTCCCATGACTCATGGAATTGTTAGTTGGGGAGCATGGAGAAGTTGCTGATCAGGGCCCTCGTTGCATTGGTCCGTCAGAGTGGATAGTACTTGTTCAAGTACTCGGTGCGGAGCTGCTCCCAGGTGTATACGAATCTCCCCAAGTGCTTCAGCGAGCTGGCTACTTTGTCGGCCATGGAGAAAGGAAAAGCAATCATCCTGATGGTGTCCTCGTCCATCTGACAATCGTGGACGGTGCTGCAGATCATCTCAAACTCCTAGAGATGAAGATGGGGCTCCTCAGTAGCGAGCCCGTGGAAGCGGGGGAGTAGCTGAAGTGTGTTCGGGGGGGAATTTGAAGTCCCCCACGATAGCCGGAAGAACCAACCATCGATGTTTCAGTGTCGATCAGGGGTTGTGCAACTCCCACATCGGTCTCGGCTCTGTTGCTGTTGCTGCTGCCGGCTGGTCTTTCTGCTCTGGCTGATCTGGACCCCTGCGTCTATCAGCTCGTGGTTGCTCTCGTGCGGTCCTCAGCTGCTCCATCTCTCTCCTCATGTCCACCATGAAAGCCCCCTGGTCTCGTATCTGTTGCTGCATGGTCTCAAGGGAAGCTAACATGATGGTGTTGATCGCACCCTGGTCCAGAACGTATGCGGTCTTCTCTGGCCTCTGACCCTCAGTGTGATCCTCGCTGCTGGCCATGGTCTCTGCAAAGGCAAAAGACCCAAACTCAGGTACCGAAATATCATCTGTCTGCTGTCTCACATCTGGCACTGGTAACTCAGGAATAGAAGAAGGGTGGTCAAGGGGGAACATGGAGGAATCGAACTCGGGTTCGGAGAGCGGGTCTGGGCTCTCACGAACCAACCTAGATGAGTGGGCTGGAGTGCTGAAAAGCGGTGCAGCCAGAGGCTGCCTAAGAGATCTCTTGCCCATCATCTCGATCTGGCGAGTCTGGCGGATGAGATCTGGAAAACAAACAAGATGAGCAAACAAACCCCAGGTTCACCTACTCCACGCTGAGCTGAAGATCGTAAGATCTCGGTCAATTATCTTGTCAATTCTATTTGGGTGATTATGTCAGGATATTAGAGCGGTTACGTGACCTGATAGGAATCCAATCCTCCTACCAGACTGTCCCGTATAAAAGGTCGGTAGTCTGATCGGGGCTTGGATGTGGCTCTACCCTAGTGTGCGGGTCACTCTCTCGCGCATCCAAACCAGACAATGAGGGGGTTTCTCTCCCCAAGACAAATTTTTAGGTGAGGTATCTTTTAGGGTCAAGTTTGTTTAGCAGTCCCAAATTTTATAGTTTTTGTTTTTTAGGTATTTTTCAAGCAAACAACGCCTAACGAATTTTTCGGTTCTCCTGATTACTTTAAGTCCAAAACAGGGGGAGAATACGAAAAAGCCGATGTGCGAAAATCAATGATGCATGCATAGTAAGAAATGCGTACCTAACTCCAGCAGTCTACATGCAGAGGGATCGGCGCATAAAATAAAGACGGAATATAAACTACCTATATGACGCACGAGAATCCAACCATAGCAGAGCAATTTCTACACGTAAGCACAGTAGCCGGGTACTCAAGCCTAAGTCCGGAGTCCTATCTTGGGATTCACTCGGTGTCCGCCACAACGGATCCTGCACGCGCTATTTGTGACTCCTCAAGGCACATGGGCTAGAGCCTAAATAATCCGACTTTTCTTTGTGATTTAATTAATTAGGTCAAATTATCGATCTATAGTCACATGCAGATAATTTAGGTGTTTGGATCCTAATCAATTACGTCACAATCATCAAAATTCCTAAGCTAAGGCTAAAACCATGTAAATCAAATAAGCAATAAATAAACGGTCAGAAAACAAAACCGGCGAAAATCACGATGAGGTCCCCCGAGCACACCGGTGCTCGGCAAAATAGACCCCGATATCACCCAAGTGTCCAAGTCTGAGTCCTGCATTATTACAAATTAATAATGCTGCAAAAAGTAAACTACACTAATCTACGGCGATTCTACAGTTATTTCGCGGCTATTCCGCAGCTCCCGCACTTCGGCTCTCCTCCTCGCGCTCTCATGCGACTCCGTAAAGAAGAGAGCCGCCTCCAAATCCCGAAGTTGCGTCGGCTTCTGAAAAAGCCGCCTCGGTCCTCGGGCCCTCGCAAGAAAAAGAAATAGAAGTGTGTCCGTCCAGAAAAATATATAGATAAAGCAGAGAAAAATATATCTATAAATATCTACAAAAAGCCGCGGAAAAGAAAACCGTGAAAAATCGAAAAAGACTACTAAGCTGCACAACCCCGACAACGGCGCCATTCTGATGATAGAAAAATCAGACTCTCAAGATCTGGGCAAGTTATAAATCGCTCTTTGGTCGTTGCAACCCGGATCGAGAGGCTCGGTCAATCAAGAGAAAGATAGGAACCTCCAAATCAAAGGATAAAACAGTAAAAATCACAAGCGGTCCTCGCTAGTTTATTAACCTGGTATAGCGACCACGGTCGGACTCAAGGAGCACGGGATGGTCGAAACGGCCTACGAAGTAGTCAAAATCGAGAAAATAAAGAAGAAAATATTTTATTTGGTGGATTTTAAGGGTTTTTAATTTTTTTGCTTTTAATTATAAAAGAAAATATAAGAAAATGTGTATAAGAGCAAATACAATGATTTATTTAACATACAAAAATACTCCAAAAAATTCAAATAAAATTGTTATTGTATTTTTATATTTTTAAGTGTTTTCGGTAATTTTATGGGGGTTTTATAATTTTTATTTGATTTTCGAAAAAATCAAGAAAGGAGAAAACATGAGATCAATGTGCAACTAGAATTGAAAGGCCAATTAAAAATATATGATAGGCCTATAAAAGTTTGGAGATAATTTTTATGAAAAATATATATAAAAACTATACTTCGGAAAAAGAGTTTCCAATTTTTTGAATTTTATAGAATTTTTACGATTTTTATGAGATTTTTAGGGTTTTGCACTTTTTATGGTTTTTATATATCCAAATAAGCTAAAAATTGGACAAAAGTTTAAACACAGTAAAACAAACAAACACTAATTTTTTTAGAATTTTTAGAAAAGTTTTTATATTTTTCTTTGATTTTTCAATTCAAACAGTAACAAAAATACATGTTTTGGAATTTTTAAAAATAGTAAAAAGCCTAAAAAATGTCCCAAAAATTTAGGGAAATATTTACACAGTGGCAGGTGCCAAGTTTCCAAATTTCACCTAATTTGGAGTTCAATTGATATTTTATTCAATAAAAACAAGGCACACAACAATCAAGGACCTAAATGCAAGAAAACCTACTTCCAGGGGCCAAACAGTAACAAATAAAGAAAGCTCAGTGGCCCTTATGCAAAAAGCCCACAATAACACGTGCGCAGCACGTGGTTCAGACACAGAAGGGCATAAGTGCAATTTCTATTTAAGAATGTGCAATCAATAACACTCAGGAAATACAGGACTAAACATGCAAATATCCCAAACCTCACGTGTCGATGCATGTGGCTCACATAAACAAGGACAGTTTTACAAATACTAAAAGCCTAAGGTCCTAGATGCAAATGTTCCAAAATAAAAACAACTACGAAAACTATTTACAGGACTAAACAACAAATAAGAAAATGACAGGGACCTAAGTGAAATTACCCCTCTTATTACGGATCGACGGTCGAGGGCGTGCCACGTGGAGATCTGACGGTGGAGATACGTGCACGCCTCTTCGTTGGATCAATGGCCTGGATAAGATCCTCAGATGGATCGACGGCTAGGGACGCTCCGCAGATGAATGGCTATGATCAGATCTGGCGGAGGAGGCGCGATCGGACGGCAACTGGAGCTCCTCCAAGAACAAGCCACCGGCGAAGTTCGTCGGACTAATCCGCACGGTGGAGGGCTCCGATGAGGCTGCTGAGGTGTAGGAGAGATCGGTCGTGATGGTCTGCAGCTGGTAGGTGGGTTCGATGAGACCGGGAAGCTCTGGAGAGCTCCGGTGACGAAGGCGGCGATGGAGACCCTGTTCTTCGACTGTTGGACCCCCAGATGGGGTCCTTCGACGCTACCTGCACAGGAAGAACGCTGGGTCGAGGGCAAAGTGCCTCGACCCGGTTATGTACAAAGGGGGTGGTCTGTGAGGCGGAGCGGAGGTTTCCGGCGAGGCGACGACGATGGAGACCCGAGCCATGGTTCCGGGTTGAACCAAGGTGATCGGAGGTGCGGAGAAGGTGTGTCGGAGTCTCGTAAAGGTGAATCGATGGTCGGTCGATCAAATGGGTGGACGGGTCGGAGTGAATCAACCGGCAACGGCCGGCGACGAAAAAGGGTGAAATCAAAAATTAACCTAATCTAAGGGTTATCGGAGGTACCTGATGGCTGCAATCGACCGGGCTGGGGCTAAGGAAGCTCCTTGGGTCATCGCCTCAATGGCTCGGCTCGCTCGGTGGCGGAGCACGGCGGCGCAAGCCGCCGGATCAGTGGCTGGGACCGCCTTCTCCTTGTTGCAACACTCTCCTCGGATAGCTGTCACTCTAGGGAAGAGAATGGAGGTCTTGGGATGGAAGACGGAGGCCAAAGATGCCCTGAAATGTCGGCCAGAGCTGGGACTTTATACAAGTGAGAGTCCGGCAAGAAGGAGTCGAGCATGGCGCTATGGTGCACGGATTCCTAGAATCATCCCTGGGAGAGGGTCTCGGATGAAGCATCTGTAAATGGAGCCCGGGGTTTTGGAAAAAGGGAGGCGGATCGAAGTGGGAAAAATGGGAGAAGTCGGGTCAAAAACCCGATCTACCTGGAAGGAGTTCCGCGGGGTGAGTTGACTGGGGGTAAACATCCCCCGTGGACCAATGAGAAACCTCCATTTATTAAATATTTGAAAATTCAATTAAAATTAGTAAATTATTTTATTTCAAAAACATTTAAACATGAAAAATGTTTATTATTTTTCAAATTATTTTTTAGTTATTTTTATTTATTTTTTTGAAAAAATAATTAACGTATTTACATTATATTATTATATGTAGGTATATATACATATGTATTTTTTATTTTTTTTTATTTTTTAATTGTTTATTTTTTGTACATTTATTCCAATTTTATATTTTATGTATTTACAACATAAAATTTGGAATAAAAAGGTATTTTTATTTTATTTTTATGATCTATTTACATGAGTTAAATAAATAGATTTATATACATATGTACATGGTATATATACAAGGTGGAAAATGATTTTTATTATTTTTCTTTTCATTTTTATTTTTCTGATTTTTATTTTATTTTTATAACTATGTACAAGATATGAGAAACACTTTTTATTTTTATTTTGAGGAAAATAAAATTATTTATATACATAGGGTTATGTACATCCATGGTTGACCTTATCTCTCTCTACTTGGGTTCTTTTGCGGTCAGGCCCATGTTGAGCCCTCCCATGGGATTAGGTCACTCTATATTTATTCTAAATATTTCCCTCTTTTTCTTATGTTTCTTTATTCCTTTATTTTCACACGAAAACATGCTAATTATGCATATTTACATGATGCATGTGTTTTGACAACTTATGATATTTACACATATTTACATGGTATTTGGCTAAGGTTTCTAGCTAAAATAAAGGAATAAAGAGTGATGAATGGGGATTCATCAGCCGTTAACATGAAAGGTAACATCATAAGACAACTCAGATATATCAATACTCCCATTGTCATGTACCTTTCGAACCAAATATGGTCCCTTCCATTTGCTCTGTAGCTTCCATGGAAATAAACGAAGCCGAGCATCAAACAACCATACTCTCTGTCACGTCTCAAACTGCTTGTGGCTGATATGAGAATCATGCCACTCCTTCACTCTCTCCTTATACTGTAGGCTACTCGAAAAGGAGTATCACGAAGCTCCTCCAGGGCTGCTAACCCTGCCCTCCTCTGATCTCCTACACTCACCGGATCCATAAGTATATCAGTAACAGCCCAAAGTGACCTATGTCTCAGCTCAACAGGTAAATAGCAGGGCTAGCCATAAACAAGGCGAAAGGGAGATGTACCTAAAGGAGTCTTCAAAGACGTCCTATATGCCTACAAGATCGAGTCCAAAAGCAGTGACCAATCCTTTCGGTCAGGGCGGATGACTTTCTGCATTATAGTCTTGGTCTCCATTTTCGACACTTCAGCCAGACCATTCGTCTGAGGGTGGTATCGAGTGCCTACTCGATGGTCTATGCTGAATTCGCTAGCAAGGGCCTTTACCTTGTCATTGACGAAATGAGACCCCCCCGTCAGATATCAACACTCGAGGGACCCTTGAACCATGAAATGATATCAAAAATCTGCAAACAGTCCTAGCATCTGCGGTTCGGGCGGGGATGGCCTCAACCCAATGACTCACATAATCTACGGCTAACAGAATGTACTCGAATCCTTGACTCCTAGGGAACGGACCCATGAAATCGATGCCCCATGCGTCAAAAACCTCACAGAAGTGTATGGGTTGCATCGACATCATATCGCGCTGTCCACAAGTTCCAATCCTCTGACAATCAATTCACCTCTTCACGAACTCATCAGAGTCCTTGAAGAGAGTAGGCCACCATAGGCTAGATTGGAGCACTTTCTGTGCCGTTCTCCTCCCAAAGTGATGTCCTCCTGCCTCAAGCTTGTGGAAGTAAGTAAGGACGCTGTGGTGCTCCTCCTGAGGAATGCACCGACGCCAGATACTATCCCCTCCTACATGATAAAGGACGGGATCCTCCCAATGGTAAAACTCGCCCTTCGCGAGGAAGGTCTCAAGTTTCTGCCTGGGCCAATCTTGTGGAACTTTCTTAGCGACAAGATAGCTCACAATATTGGCATACCATGGGAGAGAAGTGATAGCGAGGATCGCCTCAACTGGGAAGGTCTCACATATAGGCTCAATCTGCTCAGAATCCTCAAGATACTCTAATCGGGAGAGATGATCCACCACCACATTCTTGACTCCAGGCTTATCCTTAATATATATATCAAACTCCTGGAGTAGAAGGATCCATCTGGTCAGTCTAGCTTTGGCATCCTACTTTGCCATGAGGTACCAGATGGTGGTATGATAAGTATAGATGGTCACTCTAGATCCAATGATGTAAGACCTAAACTTATCTACCGTGAAAACTACGGATAGCATATCCTTCTTAGTGACTGTGTAGTTCCGCTGCGCGCCATCCAAAGTATGGCTAGTTTAGTGAATAGCAGAGGGGACTCCATCCCTCCTCTGTCCCAGCACGGCCCCTACGGCAAGATTGGAGGCATCCGTCATAATCTCGAATGGGAGAGACAAATCAGGCGGCTGGAGAACATGAGCCTCTACAACACGACTCTTGAGAGTCTCAAATGACGATAGACACTTATCATCAACAAGGAACTCGGTGTCTTTCGTCAACAGATCGGTCAACGGTCGGGAAATCCTACTGAAATCATGAATGAAGTGTCGGTAGAAACTGACGTGCCCCGGAAAAGACTGTAATTACCGCAAGTTAGACGATGGATTGAGTTTTCTAATGGCATCCACCTTGGTTGTATCAACCTCCATGCCCCAATTGGATATGATATGGCCAAGAACCATCCCTTGAGTCACCATGAAGTAACTCTTCTCCCAAGACAACACAAGGTGAACCTCAATGCATCGTTGAAGGACGATCTAGGCAGTCAAGACAAGAATCGAATCCGTCGTTGTAGACCGAGAAATCATCCATGAAGACCTCCAAGCACTCTCCAGCCATGTCCGAAAAGATAGGCAGCATGCATCTCTGGAATGTTGTCAGAGCGTTGCACAATCCAAATGGCATGCGTCTGAAAGCATACGTCCCAAAGGGACAGGTGAAGGTGGTCTTGTCCTGGTCCTCGGGTGCGATGGCCACCTGATTATAGCCGGAGTACCCATCCAAGAAACAGTAATGGCTCTTCCCTGCCAGCCTCTCAATAATCTAATCAATAAAGGGCGGGGGGAAATGGTCCTTCTTGGTGGCTTGGTTCAGACGCCTGTAGTCTACACTGACCCGCCAAGAAGTGGGTACTCGGGTAGCAGTCTCCTCTCCGGACTCACTAACAACTGTGGTGATGCCCGTCTTCTTGGCCACCACATGCAACAGACTGACCCATTTGGAGTCGGAGATGGGGTAGATAATATCGACGCTCCACCATTTCGAGATCTCCTTCATGACAACATCTTGAAGATTCAGGTTCAGCCGCCGCTGGAACTCATGCGACGGCTTCGCGTCTTCCTCGAGATAGATATGGTGGGAGCACAGGGTTGGACTTATCCCCTGGAGATTGGCTACACTCCATCCAATCGCCTTGCAGTTCTTTTCAAGAACCCCCATCAGACGGGACTTCTGCTCTCCAGTCAAATCAACGGAGATAATGACTGGGTACATCTCACACCCATAAGGAACCTATACTTCAGTGACGACGGTAGCGGCTTCAGCTCTAGACAAGTAGGTGCTGGCGGATCTGGCCTCTGAAATGTCTGAGTGAATGCTTCCAAATCTTCATGGGAGAATGAGAACTCTCGCTCACAATCTGAATCTGGCGAAGGCTGCTCTGCTGGACGGTCTCTGCTCTGTATGGAATCAGCCTCCTCCCTAGTTGTAGGCTCAGTGGAAGTCAGAAACGGTATCAGATCATCAAACTCTGCCTAATCAATATCTGACTCCAAGGGATCTGTATTAGAATCACAAAACTCTGTCTCACGATCGAGAACCAACTCTGCTGCCTGAGATGTATCCTGCACTAGGAATGCGCTCTCCAAGCTCTCGTCTACTAGCGTCTCTACGTAAGCGAACTCTGAAGGTGAGAGGATGGCCAATGCTACTGGATCTGCCCAAACTGCTTCGTCATCTGTAATCACAAAATCGTAGTCCTGGTGGATGTCTCGCCCTGCCTCTTTCATCTACTCTGAATCGGAAGTCATCTCTGAGCAAGCAGTATCTCTATCTCTATTCTCCTCGACCGTCTCTATTTGTATACTCTCGCCCTCGATGCGAAAGTATACCTTCCCGCTATCATGGTCGGACACTGTCTTGGCTGTGGCCAAGAACAGGCGTCCTAAAATGATGGGGATATCGATCACAGACTCAGGGATCTCCATGTCCAACACAACAAAGTCCAGAAGGAATTTCAGGCCCTGAATCATGACGACAACGTCCTTCAACAACCCCTTCGGCCTCTTGACTGATCGATCAACAAACTGAAGAACCATCCTACTTTGTCGGAGAGGGCCCAACTCGAAGCGGTCGAGAAGGGCTGCTGGAAGAAGGTTGATCGAAGAACCGCTGTCTAATAGAGTGCGGTCAAACCTCTTCTCATGAATGTGGCATCTGACATACGGGGCCCCTGCATCTGGCCTCTTGGCTGGCAGACGGTTCTGAATCGTGAAACACGTGGTACGAGTAAGCACATGGATCTCTGACTGATCGTTCCGCCTCTTCCTCCTAATTGTGGTCCTGTCTCTGAGTGATCACTGGAAGATAGGTATGTGCTCCAAGACCTCCTGTAGAGTCAGCTATATCTGAAATCTATCCATCATATGCTGGCTGAACTCTATCTGATGTTCTTTTTGAGATTTTCCTTTTTTCTGCCCCTTAACCAAGTGGAGTGCTTGGGGAAAGGGGACTACAGGGTCCTTCTAAGATGAAGAACTGGGAGAGGGTCTGGAATGCTCATGAACAGCAGAATCCACACATACATCATCAAGCAACACAGGTGGATCCGAAAATAATAAGCCTTTTTCTTTATTTGCAGAAATGTCCTTAGATACATGTACAGAAGGAGAAACAACAGGACTAGCATAACTGGAAATGGTGGCCTCAGTACCACCCTCAGCATCTGGACTCACAGCATCAGTATCGCGCTCTGGCTCAGCAACTGAAATGATGGCGTCAGTACCACCTCCTCCATCTAGTGAAGCAACGGCCTTAGTACCGTCAGATGGATCAACATCCTTGGTGGCATCATACCATCGTCATCATCTCTAGCGGCATCAGTACCGTTCTCATCCTCGCCTGGCGCTCCTGAAGTGGCGTGGGATCGTCGCTCAGACGAGGCGTCGCCTGTTGGCATCCTACCACTCCTAAGTGTAACAAAGTCAGCATCAAACATGTATGCAGTCATATCACCAAGTGAAGCACTAGGAGTGGTAATCTTAGTGAACTCTACCTGCTCAGACTTCCTCTTGAGGTTGTTTGGGTTCGGCTCGATCTGGGCAGGGATGGCGGCCTTCCCTCTCACAATCTTCGCATCTCCTGGAGGAAATCATCCATCTCCCGTTGAAAAGAATCCAGCTGCTCAGTCATGAGGTGGGCTAGATCATCAAGTGCGGGGTTCTCATAGATCGGCCCAAGAGAGCCTGACGGGTGGCCTCGCTGGTAGTGAGGTTGCTGCTGCAGGTGCGGGTGAGAGGGGTACTGCTGATGATACTGCTGCTGAGGCTGCTTTCGCCTCCAAGGTTGTCCTTGCTGATAGGGACGAGGACCATAATGCTCTCTCTGGGATGGTTGCTGCTGGTGTACTTGGGGCTAGGGCTGCTGGTGCTGCTCATGCTGCTGGTCATCCTGAACTGGAGGCTGCTGCTGGGAACTGGTGCCTCCGGCCGACCAACGGAATCCGGGATGGTCTCGTGGATACCGGGTGGGGTCGATCATACCAAATCCCGTTGATATCCATCAACGGCTCCTGCTCGTAGGTGGGTGGAGGGAGTACTGCCGGGGGCTGATCCGACTGATACACCACCATCTGAGTATCATGGGATGGTGGTGGCTGGTAGAACTGCGGTGGCTGCTGGTACAACTCCGCCTGTACAAGGTGTACCTGTCTAGGCTGAATGGAGTGCTGGGACGAGCTACCACTGCTTCTCGGATCTCCTCGTGACTTGAGACGGGGCTGAGAAGTCGTCTGTGCCTCCTAGAGACACATGAGTTGTGTCTTCAGGTTACTCAACGTCTGTGCCATCTGATCCATCTGCGTGATGCCTTGGTACTGCTTCTTCTCGATCAACTCGATCTGGTCTAGCTTCTCGTTGATAATTCCCATGTATGCGGTTGTGGACTCTGCCTGTGCGGATACCACAGATGAAGTGGAAGGAATGACATCGACCCGTGCTATCCTCTGAAAGTGCACGGCCTATAGCTACGGACGTCCCTGAGTGTAGAGGCGGGTCTGGGACATCAAGATTTAGTTCTCGGTCATCTCCTCATAGATGGCCCAGACTTGATCCTCATCCTTGGAGAAATACGAACCGCCACAAGAAGCATTCGCCAGGCCCTGCAGCTCTGGTGTCAGTCCGTAAAAGAAGCTCTGAACTAGGTTCGGCTTCGTGATATCATGGTGCGGGCATCTGTCGGTAAGCCTTCTGAACATCTCCCATGCCTCGTAAAACTACTCGTTGGGGAGCATGGAGAAGTTGCTAATCAGGGCCCTCGTTGCATTGGTCCGCACGAGTAGATAGTCCTTGTTTAATTACTCGGTGCGGAGATGCTCCCAGTTGTACACAAATCTCCCCAAATGCTTCCGCCAGTTAGCTGCTCTATCAACAAGGGAGAAAGGGAAGGCAATCATTCGAATGGTGTCCTCGTCCACCTGTCGATCGTGGACGGTGCTGTAGACCATCTCAAACTCCTGGAGATGCAGATGGGGCTCCTCAGTGGCGAGCCCGTGGAAGAGGGGAAGAAGCTGAAGTGTCTATGGGGGGAACTTGAAGTCCCCCACGATTGCTAGAAGAACGATCCACCGGTGCGTAAGTGTCGATCCGGGATTGTGCAACTCCCGCATCGGTCTCGGCTTATCCGTTGTTGCTGCCAACTGGACTGGCTCCTCTGGTTGACCTGGAATACCCCCTGCTCCTGCGACTCTCAGCTGATCTCGCTCTGTCCTCAGCCTCTCCATCTCTCTCCTCATCTCCACCATGAAGGCACCCTGATCCCGTATCTGGCGCTGCATCATCTCGAGGGAAGCCAACAGGGTGTTGTTGATCGCACCCTTGTCCAATACGTATGTCGTCGTCTCTAGCCTCTGACCCTCGGTACGCTCCTCACTGTTGGACATGGTCTCTGCAAAGGCAAAAGACCCAAACTCAGGTGCTGATAAATCATCTGTCTGTTGTCTCTGATCTGGCTGCGGCACTGGTATCTCAGAATCAGTGGTAGAAGGGTGGTCAAGGGGGAACAGGGCGGAATCAAACTCGGGTTCGGAGAGCGGGTCTCGTCTTTCTCGAACCAACCTGGATGAACAGGCTGGAGTGCTGAAAAGTGGTGTAGTCAGAGGCTGCCTAAGAGACCTCTTGCCCATCATCTTGATCTGGCGAGTCAGGCAGATGAGATTGGAAACACACAAGATGAGCAAACAAACCCCAAGTTCACCTACGCAACGCGGAGCTGAAGACCGTAAAGGATCGGTCAATTATCTTTTCAATTTTATTTAGGTGATCAACTCAGTCTATCAGAGCGGTTACACGAGCTCATGGGAATCCAATCCTCCCAACAGACATTCCCTCATAAAAGGCCGGTAGTCAGATCGGAGATCGGATATGGCTCTAACCTAGTGTGCATGTCGCTCTCTTGCTCATCCAAACCAGACAAGGAGGGGGTTGCTCTCCCCAAGATAGATTTTTAAGTGAGGTGTCTTTTAGGGTTAAGTATGTTTAGCAGTCCCAATTTTATAGTTTTTCTTTTTAGGTATTTTTCAATACAATCAATGCCTAACAAATTTTTCAGTTCTCCTGGTTATTTAAGTCCGAAAACAGGGGGAGAAGACGAAAAAGCCGATGCACGATGAAATAAATGATGCATGCAGAGTAAGAGATGCGTACCTGACTCCAGCAGTCTACATGCAAAGTGATCCGTACATAAAGTAAAGATAGGAAATAAACTACCTATATAATGCACGACAAACCGGCCTTAGACAGAGCAATTTCTACACGATAAGAATAGTAGCCGGGTACTCAAACCTAAGTCCGGAGTCCTATCTTGGGAGCCACTCAGTGTCCGCCACAACGGATCATGCACGCGCTGTATGTGACTCCTCAAGGAATGTGGACTAGAGTCTAAGTAATCCGACTTTTTATTATGAGTTAATTAATTAGGTCCAATTACGATCTAATAGGTACATGCAGATAATTAGGGTTTGGATCCTAACCAATTACGTCACAATCAGAAGAAAATCCTAAGCAAAGGCCAAAACCACGTAAATCAGATAAGCAGTTAATAATAAAATGCGAGAAAACTAAAACCGGCGAAAAACGCGGTGAGGTCCTCCGAGCACATCAGTGCTCGGCGAAACAGACCTCGGTAGTCACCGATAAAGTCCAAGTGTATATCCATGTATTATTACAATAATAGTATGCTTAAAAGTAAACTAAACTACTCTACACTAAGCTATGGCTATCTGCGGGGCTATTCCGTGGCTTCTGTACTCCTGCTTGGCTCCTCGCGCTCTCATATGGCTCTATGCAGAAAAGAGCTGCCTCCGACTCCCACGGTTGCTTCGGCTTCCGAAAAAGCCGCCTCGGTCCTCGGGCCCTCGCAAGAAATCAAACAAGAATGTATCAGACACAGATTATTATAAAATATGCAAATAAATCAGAGAAAATATATATGTACAACTATGAACAAAAAAACAGTGAAAACCACGAAAAAATAAAAAACGACTACTAAGCCACGCTCCCCGGCAACGGCATCATTCTGATGAACGAAGAAATCAATGGGAGACTAAGGGAGATAAATATTACGGGTCGTTGCGATCTCAATCCCTTAAATCGATCAATCAAGAAAAAAAATTCAGACCACCAAAATGAATAATCAGTCTAAAGTCGAATAAGAGGTCTTGCTATTTATTTGACCTGGTATATCGACCAGGGTCGAACTCAAGGGGCACAGATTGGCCAAGTGGCCTACGAAGTAGTCAGAAAATGAATAAAATAAGAAAATGTATTTTTGGTAGATTTTATGTATTATTATTTTGTTTGTATTTTTAATTATAAAGAAAACAAGGGAAAAACAAGGAAAAGGCATAATCAATGAATTATTAAACACCACAAAACAACTCCAAAAATTATAATAAAATTTTTTTTGGGTTTTATAATTTTTCAATGTTTTTGGTGATTTTCTCAGAATTTTTTGATTTTTACTTGATTTTCTAAAAATAGAAAAAGGCAAAAATAGGGAACTAATGTGCATCCAGATTTGAAAGGCTATCTAAAAATAGATAAATAGCTTATAAAAATCTGGAGACAATTTTTAGTGAAACTACAGATACAAAATAAACTACAGAAAGAGTAATTGTATTTTTTTTTGAATTTTATAGAATTTTTAATAATTTTTATAAGATTTTTAGGGTTTTTCAATTTTAGGTGTTTTATATATCCAAGTGTTGTAAAAATTGGACTGAAGCTAGGAAATACAAAAACAAACAGTCATTAATTTTTTAGAATTTTTGAAAGGTTTTTAATATTTTTATTTTATTTTATATTTCAAACAGTAGCAAAAATGCATATTCTTGAATTTTTAAAAATACCAATCGACTCAAAAGTTTCTTAAAATTTTAGTGAAATTTTGACACAGTGATAGGAGCCGTGTGTCCAAATTTCACTCAATTTGGAATTAATTTGATACTTTATTCAACCAATACAAAAGCTACAACACATAGGGACCTAAACGCAAGAAAACAAACTTTCAGGACTAAATTGAAACACGTACAGAAACTATAGGGGGTTAATCCAAAATACGCATAAATTTCAACACGTGTTCGAATACTGTACGCACAGGGGTATATATACAATTCTCAAAACATATCATTCATTCCATAACAGTCATAAAAACCCTTCTCTGAATATGCAAAAAGCATACAAAATCACGTGTCGAAGCACGTGTCTCCACAAAGTAGAGACTAAAATGGAAATATAAGAAACTACCGGTCTAGATAGGCAAATTGTCCAAAAGTGCGAGTTTATTTAATAGACTAAACAGAAACTAAAATAAAATGCAGGGGGTCGGGTACAAGTTACCCAGCCAAAGCGCGTGCGGGGCACGTGAGGGCCAGGTATCGGGCGGTGAATGCCAGATGGTGTGCGGCCGTGATGGCGCCTCCTGGAAGATCCAACGATACTCATAAGGCATCGAACATGGGGTGAACGTGGCCGTTAAATCCGGTATCTAACGGCCTGACAAGAGCAGGGCACGGACGGCTCGGATGATAACTGGAGGCGAGGCGCGATCCGACGATAGAGAGATAGGCTGGATGAACTCCTCCTGGGCGAGCTTCTCTGGCGAGCTGGGAGTGATCCAAGCATCCGATGGAAGATCAGAGAGGAGGGTTCTCCTCGCGATGACGATCCACGTCGGGTGGTGGCATCCGATGGAGCTCCCAACGGTTCGATCCTCCGGCGATGCAGGAGGGAGCTGGGTGACTCTAGCGAAGGATGGAAGACATGACTAAGGGGGATGTCCTGCTCTTATTCACCTGCAAGAGAAAGCTCGTGCTCAGAGTAAGACTCTAGCATGGGTTATTTGTGAAATGACAAAGGGAAGTGGCGTGGATAGGCGAAGGGAGGTTCCGGCGGAGGCGGCGGAAGGAACCGGACCCGATCTTGGCTCGGATAGCCAAGATCGAGGTGATCATATCATGGAAGGAAGGTGACGATGGTCGATAGAACTATCGATACGGATGAGATGAAGTGACGGGGCTCCGTCCACTGGGGCGGAGCTGGCGGAGTGACAATGGAATAATCGAAGCTACACGATGATCGGGAAGCTAAGGGTGATACCTGATGATTGGATGCGTCTAGGCTGGAGCTGCTGGGTCTCCTACGGTCTTTGCCTCGATGGAGCGATGCCTCTAGAAGCTCGGGCTACGCCGTTGACGGAGCTCGATGACGACGGTCGCCGGACCTAAGGCAAACGCCTCTAAATCCTCGCTGCAACACACTCAATCACACGCTGTCACTCAAGGATGAAGATGGAGGTCCTGGGAGTCGAAGACGGAGGCGAAAGGTGTGTCAAATGGTGGAAGGATGCGAAGCTTTATACTGGTAGGGGTCTGGGAAGATGGGAGTCGGGCGTGCAATCCAAAGCTCGAACCCCTGAGACGATGGTCAAGCGTGGATCAGGGATGTATTGTGGATAATCGGGGCCCGAGGTTTGGGTGAATGGCGGTCGAATCAAGGCACGAAAAGTCGGAGAAGTTGGGTCGGCACATGATCCACGAGATTTATGGTCTTGGGGGGAGAGTTGACCGGGGGTCAACAATCCCCCGTGGACCAATGGGAAAATTCCATGGGAAATTTTTTAAAAATTCATTTTAAAACAGTAAATGATTTTATTTCAAAAAAATTTTAACATGAAAAATGTTTATTTATTTACAAATATTTTTTAGTGATTTTTTTTATTTTTTTGAAGAATAAATTATGTATATACAAAATATTATGTTATATATAGGTATGTGTACATATGTATTTTTTATTTTTATTTTTAGTTGTTTATTTTTGTACAATTATCTCTATTTTATATTTTATTTATTTATAACATAAAATATGGGATTCAAATTAATTTTTATTTAATTTTTATTATGTATTTACAAGGGTCAAATAAATATGTATGGGTACATATGTACATGGTATATACAAGGGGAAGAGAGAGAAATTATTTTTTATTTTAATTTTATAAATATATATAAAATAAAGGAATAACGAAATAAAACATATACACTGAGAGGGGTTTTATGTACAATGCTGAGTTACCTTATCTCTCTCTACTTATTTTATTTTGCGGTCAGGCTCATGTTGAGCCCTCCCTTGGGTTCTGATCACTCAAGATTTATTCTAAATATTTCCCTCTTTTTATTTATTTCGTTATTCCTTTATTTTTATGCAAAAACATGCTAATTATGGTTATTTACATGAAGCATGCATTTTGACAACTCATTCTATTTACAAACATTTACATGTATTTTACCAAGGTTTCTAGCTAAAATAAAGGAATAAAGAGTGATGAAATGGTGATTCATCATGGTACCAGACCTCCAGGCTCAGATCTCCCGAGCCACATCTAAAGCTAAGCCTCCTCCCGAGCCATCTCCGAAGCATCAGTAGGTTCTGAGCCAACTCCGACCCTGCATAGACACCCGAACCTCGCCCTCACGTGCCTGGTCATGTGACAGGTTGGGAATTTTGCAGGGATACCTTACAGCTTCTATATATCACAACCATGTCCAGAGATCATGTGCTACCCACGCGTGCCTGGGATAATTTGCACCCGACCGCCTCTAGGATTAAATAATTGCAAATATACCCCCACGTGTGTGGGAAATTTATAGGAAAGGCCTTGTGACTTTTGCTATTTGCATTTTACTCCCTCCCAGGGACCTGTTTGCTACTTGTTTCATGTCTTTTTCTTACATTTATGCCCCTAGTTTCATTTGTGAATATCTTAAGCATTCGAGCTCCGTTTGTGTCGATTTTGGTCTTGTTCTGAATCTAGTTTCAATATCTTTATAATGGCATGGTTATATTCTTTTCTGACACTTGTTGATTCTACTGATTAGATCTAATTACGTAGTGTCATTTATCTATTGATTTTTATGTCATTAAGTAGCTTGTAAATGAAAAGGGATTTACGACCTCTTTCCGAAATTGACCACCATTTATTGCTCATGGATTCTGTATAATTTGGGAATAAATACATTGTTTTAATATAGCATTTCCTTGCATAATGAAAGGCAAATAAAAAATGGCATATCTTCATGTTTCTTTATGCATCTTTTCTTCATGCATCTTGACCTATGTATTATTAATTCATTGCTTAATTCAAGTAATAAAAGTCTAGATAAATCACTTAAGAGGCTCGTGTCCCTGAGTTTGACCTTGGTCTTGCCTATGTAAATTATAAATCAATCACTTTACCTTTAATTGAAACATTATTTAAAGTGGTCTTTGACAAACTCGATTTTATTTGACTGCAACGAAGTAATTAATTCTATATAAATAAAAGGGTAAAATCGTAGTTTGTCAAATGGTGTCATTGCTGGGGACATGGCTCATCTTTAGTATTTAGATTTTTATTATTTGATTAAATGATTATTTTTAATTCGTAGGTCATGTTGTTAATTTCTTTGATGGATATCTAACTCTTGTTTTTGATGCAGAGCCCTTGGTGTTCAAGGAGGTGAGGAGCCGCAGAAACAAACTTTGAAGATAAATCAAAGAAGAAAAAATGTTTCCTGAATTTGCATTTCATGTAATAATCATCCTTACATCGATCTTCATTCGAAGACTCGCATGTGTAAAAGAACGAAGTTCTCCATGGTGGTGTGGGGATATCCCCACTTGAGTGTCGACCTAGGAACAAGCACACGACTCTCTGAGCGTCTTTCACATTTTAATTTTTACATGTTTGATCGTAGGTAGGACACATTCTAATTCAAGACGCACATAAACATCACTTCATTTAGCCAAATTAAAAGATGTTCTTCCCTGCTAATAGAAGCATGTTAATTGGAGTTTTTCATCGATTTGCATACATTTGGATTTGATTTTAAATTCAGTACGAGTTTTTGTATAGTTTTGCTCAAGGCACTGCGAGTTTTATCTTAGCATAGGTCATGATTTTTATCGATTGCATTGCTTTTTCTCAACCTTCTTTCCTGGATTGATCACCTAGGTTAATGGAATTGGGAATGAACAATAGACCATAATTGTTTGATTTAGGTGCTCACATTTAATAAGTGATAACCTTAAGCAAATAATTGGGATTGATAATTGCAAGTCAACCTAAAATGGAGTAAAATCTTATTTTGGGAGAGCAACACCCTTGTTTACGTAGGGTGATTTTATTCGACATGTGTTTGATCCTAGCGTAAACTAGAATGTTTTAATCACCAATAAAAATTACAAGATAATCAACCAACATTTGTTGGTTTCACGTGTGAGTTGGTGAAATCAAAGGGTATTGCATGCTTGTTTGAGCTGTGATTGCTCTGACACCCTCCCCTAGACCTTAGGTACTCCATTCATCTCTGAAGATTCATCCGCTCATGTGTACATCCATCCTACTTCTTCGTTCACCTCAGGTCTCCCAACATCAGATATCCATATCTGTACTTAGGCTATTCTCATCCTAAGTATAGGGGGGACCTAAGTCCTCGTGATTTTCTTACTCATCTTTCCTTGCCTTAATACTTAGGTTATTTCTAACCTAAGTATAGGGGGAGTCCACCTCAGTTCCTGTATATTTTTCTTTACTTAAATGGATCTATGACTTTATATCATCTAGTGCTATGAGGACATAGCAAAGTTTAAGTATAGGGGGTATATTGTATATACAGTATATGTACTTTAGCTATATTTTGAAAAAAATTGAAAATTTTAAAACATTTGGGCTGAAATATAATCTTTTGAACTAAGTGGACAAAATGGTTTCAAGGCTTTCTAGACTATGTAACACTATTTTCTAGAAAATATTTTTGAAAATGATTTGAAAAAAGGGGTTTTTACTTATTTTGAAAAAAATGTTTGAAAAAATTGAAAAATCTATATATGTGTGAAATGGTGTTGAAATTTATTTTCTTGATTTCAAATAAAGTGGGTTTAACATGTGTTCTATCTCTAATAAAAAATCCATAAAATGATAAAAACCCAAAAATCATTTAAAATTCAAAATTGACTATTAAACGCAAATAAGTACCCGCATTTAGTGAGGGTTTCCCTTACCAGAGTAGGTGGTTTAGAGGACATCGCATAAGGCTCCGTCCTCAAGCAACGGGTTTCAGCATGTACTTACACCTATACTGGCTGAATGTGGATGCTTCTACTCATTTGAGTTTAGGCAGTCATTATGTCTTTTAAAGTCTTCATAAAATTACAAAAAAATTGCATGAAGGAGTTGGATTAAATCCCCTACAGTTTCACTTCCACACAGGATTAGAAATGTTTGAGAATACTCGATTTATGAGGTCTTGAGATTTTAGGTTAACCAGCCTTAACCATCAGGGTCTTAGACTTAATTATCCACATTTCCCTAGTTTGCTAGATTTACATGTTATATGGCATGCTTAGTCTCCGACCTTAAGAATATGATAAGCACTTCACATACACGACTGCGGTCTCGATGAGATGAGTTGAAATTTCACTTGAGGGACTGGGATGAGGGACTCAAGTCTTGATTTGATCTAATGATGCTCGAGGATGAGATAAAATTACTAAGGGCTTCATGAAACCTGAGTGCCAACATTTTCAGCCAGTGTGAGAACTTGGTTCTTATACTAATCTCTTGATATTGACCTAAGTGCCAGGGTGTGTAAAAGAAAAAAAATGTGTTGATCAGTGTGCGCCAACTCTTGATAAAAGCAGTGGAGCTAGCCAAAAATAATACAAAGCAAAGAAATATAAATGTTGAAAGAAAAGCTCTCATTCCACAAAGTCAATCATCAAAGAGATTCCACCAAAGGCAAGCACTCCAAAACATTTGAAAGTGTCCACTTGAACCACTTCTATTAGGAGCATGAGTCGGGCTTGCACCAAAAAAGGGCTCTGCATCGTAAATGCTACAAGTCTGGGTGTAGAAGGTACGATAGGTACTCAAAAAAGGCACACCCTAGTGTATTCTCAAGAAAACAAGTGCAGACGGCTCCAACTTCTCTTGACGGACGCACTAATCAAAACCAAAAATATGCATTGAGTAATAAGGCACTCGATGGATCCTTGTTCCAATGAGGGGGAGATAAGAAATGACACAATCCTAAACCCTCCATAAATTGGCCTGCCACCTACACTTCTAAGTCTGACAACTAAAGATACGATGGATTGGACGCAATATCTGATCTATTCCCTAGCATTGAGGATTGGGTCCTTAGGAGAATTTCTTGGATCATGACCTTGGGAGACGTTTTGACTCTACTCTCATAATCACGGTCAACACTTAAGTTCACATCCTTAGTTTATATGTATACAAGAGAGAGTCTGGAAAACTAGAGGAATTGGATGCCTCTTGATTAAGGCTGGGTTAAGCTTTGAGATTTTGGATCTCTAAAATTGGGAATTTTTCAACGGATCAGATCATGTACACACTTGCACAAGGGAGTTAATCCAGCTCATTCATTTTTGAGATGCTCGGGGACGAGCATAGTTTAAGTATAGGGGGTTGATGAAACCCGATTTCATCATCACAATTTGCCATTATTAATCCCTTTGCTTTAATTAGTGTCATAAAAATTAGATAAATGTGTGTTTATATAAGAGTATTAGAATAAATTAAAATTGCAAAAAAAAAGCGAAACAAAAATTCGTGGTGTTTTTATACCCTTAAAAATGCTCACAAAAATATTTCTTTCTTTATTTTGCCTCATCTCTATTTTTGGTCAACATGAAATTTGTAGATCTCATTGAGATCTACAACTTTGATGCTTTTAGTTTTTCCAAGTTCGGCATTCTTCTCCCTCATATTTCACATTCTTCTTCTGAATAACCTTACTGGGCCACCTGGCTCTTTCTGGTTGAGCCACGTGACTCGCTCATTCACGCACCATGCGCCCCCACTTCCCGCCGTTAGATTACCCCATTCATCTTCAGATTACAGTCACTCCTTCCTACAACCAACGACCACCCTCCGATCAAGATCAGGACTCAATCACAGACGTTCGCCAGCGCCTCGCTCTCATCTCACCATGCATAGCATTCTCCACCGCCCGATCTTCTCCAGGACCCTCAATCCCCGCCATCGGTTCCCGTTAGGATCATCAACCATCCGATCCAATCCTATCTTTCATCTCATCTGTCCAGTTCTGCCCTCCTATGCGCATGACACATGGCATTTCCTGCACCCACCGATCGTGCCACCTGATCAAATCCAAGCTGTTCTCTAGTGCCATCTTCTCTGTGGCGAAGGACCCTTCGTCTACTTGTGGCCCCATCTCTCCAACGTCTCCCATCTCGCTAACCACCTTTTCCCTTCCCATTTCCCCCGCTTCTCCCGACGTATTCTCCACTCGCGAAACACCCCAGGACATAGTCCATTCTTCTGTCGTCCTTGCGGGAGCCCATGTTAACCATATTTCCACGAAAGTCATGCCTCCTTTCATCGGAACCTCAATCTCCTACCATGAAATAATCCATCTCTGCCTCCATTCTTCCCAGCCCATCTTTACGTGGGGTTCCGCCTAGCAATCCTCCACTCCTCAGTGACAGCGAGGAAGCACTATGGAGCACGAAGATAACGGGCGTCCCCAACGTTGACCCCTGGCTGATGTCGACCAGGTATGCGGTGTTCCGTCATTGTCAAGCTGCTCCCCGTAGCTGGGGGAGTCCAATGATGATCGGAGGTTTGCCTTGAACCTCAAGCTTAGGCCCCGCATCGCCCAATTTCTCATGTAAGCTCTTCGATGCTCCTTTGCATTTTTTCTTTAATTTGTCTAATTTTATTAGCTTCTTCCGTACTACATCACCCTCCATTAACCATCGATTCTGCTTCACCACGCTTCCACTTATTTAGTGCATCACTCCATACAAAATACTATATTTAAAGCTAAAATAAAAGAATAAAGAAAAGAATAGATAAAAAAATGAAATACCAAAGGTATTGAATGACCCTAAACCCCGAGACCTAGGCATCATGATGACCAGATCGACAAGGAATAAGATGCCCTGTATTCAATTTTGATAAAACCCTAATTCATAAGATGTCCAATAAAATAGGGGAGATAAGGGCCAAAAATATGATAAATCCTAATTCATAGGATGCCCAATAAATCAACTTTGGGACTTATTTTATTCTTTATATTTATACCTTAAATCAATAAATTGGGACATGAAAGATGTAGATAAAAATACATAAAAATAGAAAATTGATTTCACATAAAATTAGTACACATTGTACCTTCTACATTCAAAATAAGAATCCAAAATCCTAACTTTATAGACCCATATTTTCTCCATATGGACTCAAAATTCATCAAAATCATCTTTGATTGTATATAACGTTTTATTAACTATTTTAATAAAGGTGGTTTCATTTAATTTGGATTTAAAATGTAAAAACTAGGTTTTGGACCCTATTATACATTATACATGAATAAAATATTCAATTTTTTTTATTCTTTCTATTTTCATTATTTTATATTTTTGTTATTTTGTAAATATTCTTTATATTATATGTAAGTAATTAGAATAAAATAATATAATATTAAAAAAGATACTAAAATAAATAAGTCTATTTCTATACATAGATGAGTACACTATACATATACCTATAAAATAAATACCTATATTTAATTAATACTAGAAGTAAACTCAAAAAATAAGAATATATTCGAGTATATTAGAATAAGTTATAAATATATAAATTACATATATAAAATAATAAAAATATAATATACAAAATAAAAATAAAATACTTATTACATAGGTAAATATATCTATGTGTATACTTGTAAAAAGTAACTCATATTAAATTAAATAAACATAAATATAATTATAATAAAATACTATATAAATTAATAACCAATTTTATTTTATTTATTTTGTTTTATTAAATAATTTTTATTTTATTTGAATTATTTATTATTTTCTGTCAGTTTTTTTCCTCTAGCGATCCAGCTAGAATAATGGGGGAGTTCGCTGACCGTTCTCAACTCTCTGACCTAGGCTCTAGTGTGTGTTAGACCTTGTTTGACATATTTTTTTTCTTGATTTTTCTTGTCATTTCTTTCACCATTTGGCCTTGATTCCTTCTACAATCCTTCGCCTCGATCGATGACCATTCACATCAGATCATTACTTCGATTCGAGAACCATTGAATTGAGTGCATACTTCTGATGAAGTTGCCCTTTATATAATGTCTCTTCCTACCCTTGATCCCTCGTCCCCAACCAAAACCCTAAACCTACAGCCTGATCGAGTTCCTGGTGATACCAGGAGCTTCTGCAAATGGCTTTACTATGAAGAAGGTGTCAATTTCGAGGTCTATCAACTTCAGGTGAGCTCCACCACTGCGAGGTTTGGCTCCCCCATCTCTAGGTGACTTCGAGCACCGTTCTTTGCATTTTTAGGTAGCATTTTGATTCAATATTTTATCTCTATCTTTTGTTTAGTCTTTAATTCCCTGCATTAGAGTAAAATTTGATCTTCGTAGTTCGTCGAAGCTCTACTCCGACGACTATTTCATTGTGCCTCAACAGTTCCTCCGCCCCCTGACCATCTTCATTTCCTTTCCCTATTGCTACTCTACGCCCCATGCACATCAGCTCTACTTGATCTTCCTTAGATCGGGACATCCGCTCTCACCCTTCGCCCCGTTGTCGAAGAGCGCCACCTCATCTCATTTTGCGTCCGTCTTTGCCAAAACGGAGACCAGACCTTCATCTTCTCATTTTCAATCTAACCCTATAGGTCAAATCCCGTGATGGCCCAATTTGAGTTGATTTTTGTCAAGGAACGGACTCCTGGACCTCTTGAACTTCACCGAACTCTTAGGGCCCCTTCAGCGGCCCTTGGAGCCATCTGAGCCCACTAGTAGGTCCAGGGTGCTCCCAAGCACTTTTTAGGACATTTTTCAGCATCGGAGACCGTGGGAGGAAGCAGTCGTGTCTGATCGAAGCACGGAAGAATAGGTGTCCATTCCTGTTCTTCCAAGACACATCTCTACCGTCCAATCGAGCCCTGACACCAGATTGTGTAGGAGCCATTGGATTGGGAACGCCTCAACCACTAGATCCCATCGCTTGATCTAATCCCACACATCCATAGTGAACCAATATCGTGCATCTAGAGCACCCCACACATCAAGTAGATTTGTCCCAACCATTGGATCACGCAACATGGGGCATTTTGCATACTCCACCCCATGCATTTTGTATTTTATTTTTAGTACATAATCTTTCATACGTAGTGTAATATGTTTAGTGATATTTATAAAGGAACACTCGTACTTTAGGCATATTACAAATAGGAACCTCGCTACGTCACCTCACGTGCATGTGCATGTGAGGTGGTGGGCTTTTTTGTAGAGAGACCCTCATATTTTTGTATTTTAGTTTAGTTTTCATTTTTGGAGTGCAATATTTTTGATATTTTTCATCTTGGCCACCTAACATTTTTATTAATTGTGGAAATACCTCTCTTGGTATATATTATTGAAAATATTTGTAAAAGTTATATTTTTGATCTTATTGGTGTTCAGGATTGGTCTGTAAACTTTAATAATTTACCCCTACTAGATTGTATTTTCTTTTAGAATATCTTATTTTATTAAAAAATAACTCTTGTTCCCTAAAATTTCGTACAAAATTTGGATATATATAGAAGTATTATTCTTCCACATATAATTTTTGAACGGTATTTATCTCTTTTTTTCTATTTATTGAAAATAAAAAATAAGGCCATTTTTCCATGTCTAACTTAGAAAAATACCAAAAGTTATATAAAAAATTTTAAAAAAATAAAAAAATATTTTTTGTCTATTAGCATATTTAGCATTTACAGACCAAAAATCCAAAAAAATAGAAAAAACATTAAAAATAAAAAAATCTCCAAAATCTTTAAAACCTATAAAAAGATCTAAAAAATCCAAAAATATTTGTTATTTTGGTTTTATTTATGTCATTATTTATATATTAAAATAGTTTTAGAAAATTTTGAGATTTTTTGCAATTTTTAAAGTCCAAAACAATTCAACCTATCTTTGTTGGTTACTATTTGTCCATATTAATTCAATTAAAAATACAAAAATTATACAAATTATAAAAAAAATATAAAAATTAGACAAAAAAATTATAGGAGAAAAATATTTATTTTATGATTTTTGAGTATTTATAGCTATATCTATAGTTATATTAGTAAATTATTTATATTAGAACTTGTATTTTTATAATATCTTCTTAAAAAGAGAAAAAAATCAGAAAATATAAAAAGAAAATAAAATTAAAAACTAAATTGAAAACTATAAAAAATCCTAAAAAAATAATTAATTAAAAACCCACAAAAAAGTCAAAATCCCTAAAAAACCCCAAAACATTTATTTTCTTTTTAGCTAATTTTACTATTTATCCTCATTCTCCATGTGTTCGACACCCTACTTGTACTAGACCATTATACATTTTTTTGCAGCGTTATAATACATTTTGATTTACACTTGCTTGCATTTCTCTTTCTATACATTGTGTGGGTTGATTGTTGAAATACGTTGGATCTCGTGAGAGGTCGCCTCAGCGAGAGTATATCTTCATCCTGGTGAGAATATTATTTTAGACCCTCGCAAGATCCTGATTTTCACCTACCTCCGTGGATGTGCATGAAGCCAAACTCCATTATGCTGACACTTGATTCTTGGACCAAAAGTTCTTGTAAACTCAATGATGTTTACTTGCAACTACTTATGGATGAGTTGTAGCTATTGCAACACAATGGTGCGGAAACTTTTGATGCACTATGCAAAGCAATCCTTTCAAATACATGGTGCACTACTGCAGACAAGCAATGACTTTCTTGTATATGTCAACCTATCTCCTAGGGGTTACGAATAATACCATTAAAAATATCTCCTAGGGGTACAACAGAGACGTTTCGAATGAAGAGTACGATGACAACAATTTTTATGCTTACCAAGAAGATCGAGAGGTATAAAATCTGGTATGATTCTAATAAAGTTTGCATCCATAAATTGAGAAAATTTCTAAATTTATATATGAACATTTCTTTTGCATGTGTAAATATACATTTATTTGTCTCTTTACATATCTTAATATATGTAAACATTTACTTTGTTGGTTTATATATGTGACCAATTCTTTTGCAGGTTTAAATATATCTAAATTTGATTTTAAAAATCTTGTGCAGTTATGGTTCTTTTCGAAATAATGCAGGTGATTCAAATACGATTTCCTATACAAAATGACCAAGATGAGGATGAGCGAGCAGGTGAGCCACCATATTTCGAGGTGGTTGAGTTGTCATAGGCAACACCTAAGTTTATAAGGAGGTTGACGGGACTGTGACCAGTCTGCAATGTTCTCTAGAGACCGATTCATCATCATCAAGTATAATTTTAAGTGATAGTTGATAATTTTCAATTTATGACAAGAATAATGCCTATATAATAGTGACTTGTTTGGATGGTAATAGGTCATCGATGTAAAGGGAGGCCACCTGCTAAATGCATTTTAATTAAATAAGCTAAAGCTAGTCAAGAGAGTGAAGCTGCAACTGAGTAGGTGATTGAGGAGATCAAGTAGAGGTACCTAACGTCCAGTCTTAGAGGAGCCCGTGGTGTCCAACAATTCGATTCCAACAATCTTTGTAAGACCGTCTCTCAGAACTCGGTAAGTAACTCAATCAAATCATCAATAATGAACCCTCGAATAATATATCCAACGAAAACTAAGTGAGATGAAATTTATTATACCCTACAAAATATGCCTATATTACGTAATTGTTGGGGTCAAACCACTAAGAACAACATAGGATAGGTATAATTAATAATAATAATAATTAATAACTAATAATAAATTTTTTATTTTTAGCCATTTTCTATTTTTGAGTTTTTAATTATATGTAAATTTTATGGATTTTTAAGTGTTTTATATTTTAAAATTGAAAATTTTAAAAATTTATTTTCTTTTAAATGTTCATTTTGTAGTTTATTTGTTATTTTTAAAATACAATATATATTTATATAAAATAATAATGATATTATATACAATATAAATAATATATATAATTTAAAAGATATACCGGGTTTTATAATTTTAAATACACTTAAATATACTCAAAATATAGAAAATAAAATTTTTTTGGATTTCTAATAATTTATTTATTTTTGTTTGTAGGATTATTAGTACTTTTAATGTATTTTTTAAGTATTAAATACAAAATAGTGAATAAAATAAAGATCCGAATTGTTTTGGGTTTTACAAATAGATAGTGTCTAAAATTCTCAAAACTATTTATAATATATGATGTATATAATAAGGGAAAATATAAGATAGAAAATAATATTTTTGATTTTTTACTTAATTTCTACTACTTTTTATGGTGTTTTAGTGTTTTGTAATTTTTATGCGTTTTGTTTGTATTTTTATTTTTAGATATATAGTAGAAAATACAATAGTATGCCTAATATATATTTTTTGAAATTTTAGAAGTATTTAGATATTTTTTAGGATTTTAATAATCAAACACGGAATACAAATATTTTTTATTTTTAACAAATAATAAAATTAATTAAACATGAATGAAAAAATATATGACAATAACATGTCCTAAAAATATAAGGGAATGCATGTAAATATTACAACGTAACAAGTGCTCCCACACGTGATGTTAGAGGACCTAGGTTCAACATCCAGAATGTTCAGGGGTCCTTTTGTAATTTATACGAAACTTTTGCTCTAAACTATATTTATAGGAGTAATAAAATATGACAAAAAGCAGAGGGGTTCAGCTGATATTTCCCCTTAAGATGTTCTATACAAAAATGCAGTATACTCAAAGCAAATAACACAAAATTATGCTCTTGATCAAACAAAATAAATATTTGTGATTTAAATTAAATTAATTAATGATAACTCCATGTCAATCAGAGCCAATTCAACATATATATAATTAATTTTAATTCAATATTAAGGTTGATCCTCTAAAATTCAATGCATGAGATATAGATCAAAATTGTGATTTGAATGAACTAAATTGAAGAGCATGAAACTAGCTTCCCAACAACATTAAATTTATTAAAATCAGATCTATGGTTCACAAGTTATTGCTAAATTATTACAGGGGGTACAAATGAAATGAAATATGTTTATTTTATTACAAAAGAGAGATAAAAATAATGTGAACTATTAATCATTTTTTTATTTTCTTAAGCTAGAGAGATAAAAATAAATAATAATGTAGATGAATTTGGGATTCATCATGTAGGAGGAGAATCGTTTCAGAGGATTGGAATTCTATGGTCGAGCCTCAACTACGATTGGATGGTTGGTAAGAGGTGTGAAGAGGCTTTTGTAGGATGAAGTTAGAAGGTGCATCATTGAGTTTAGCCAAGGAGAGATTCGTGTTGTTGCTTTTGATCTCAATGCGTGTGTGTCCCCAGGATCAGATACATCCTTAGGGCCTGTTCGGTAGGAGAATAAGCAGGAATAAGGATGTGGAATAAGGGAAATAAGGGTCTATTCTCCGTTCGGCTGAAGGATAAGAATAAGGAGAATAAGGTGAAATAAAGGTAGGTAAGGTGAGATAAAGATATGAAAAAGAGTGAAATAAAATGAAATAATGGGGAATAGTCGTACCATGGGGAAGCATGTTGGGAGCTTTTTTTCCTTATTCCATTCCTCCTTATGACCCAAACGAACAGGGCCTTAGTGTTCTTCTTCAGAGAGTTCTGGATGTGGTGTTGGAAGTTGTTACGATCATAGTTTCTTGTAGAGTTCAGGCATGACAACCAAATATTTCAACAGTTGACATGCCTCTAATATTTTTGGAGTACCTTCAACCCATTGCATTATCTAACGCCATCCTTATCATTATTGCTAAAGTCCTAGTAAATCGTATTTAGTTGGTGCTACATGCTATTATGTCACCATAATAGTTAAGCGTTATCTTGGAGCAATAGTTGATGGATTGTCTGGTCATGACAACTAAGATTATAACGGACTTAAGATGCAAAAAAAACTTCGTAGGTTCTTTGAAGGTCAACTTCTCAAAAGTTTATGACCATGTTGATTGGAGATTCATTTCTAGTTCTTTTATAAGGTAAGGATTTTCCAAGCAACAGACTTCTTGAGATTGTAGTTTATTACTATTTTTATTAGTGCATATGCAAAAATATCTTAAAATAAGTTTGATCCTGAGCATTTGTAGGAGACAAGTATAAAAATACCTTGTTTAATACTAGAAGGGGGGTTGGTGGGGGAGGATTCGAACATTGGTCTTTTAGCGTGAGAGTCACTGCTTCTACCATTAGATCATTAGGGAAGTTCTCAAGTATAAAAATACCCTAAATTTTAGGATAAATTATATAGAAAGGCGCCTATTATGCGTCTTGGGATCTCATCTTTCAAATGTAACAAAGGGAGGTCTGTTCTTATTTTTTATGTTTCAAAAATATGCCTTCATAAGCATATGCAACCCTTTTAATTGAACTTAAACTCTAAAGTTGAGCTCAAACCTCTTTTTGTTGCATTCTGAAAAATGAGGTATCTAATTGAAAAATCGACGAACTAGTTGGGACTTTAAAATTTATACATCAAAATGTCACCATTTCCTATCACGACCTTTTTTGAACAGACTCCAAGGTTTCGGGATCCTTGGTGTAATTTCTCCCAAAAAGTTTTAAGTGTTGGACCTCCCAAAAAAATACAGAAGGTCATCTCGAGGTTCAAAAATATGGGCTCGGATTTGAATAGGGTTTTGTATTCTCTGTCTTTCTTAGTAAAACCGGAGCCTATGCGAGTTGAGTTCGAGTCCGAATAGGAATTGGAAAGTGCTCAAACGATCGTGCCCGAACTCGAAATAAGTGTCGGTCCATTTAACACAGTGAACGTTGGACCGCGTCAAAATCCAACTCAATCATAGTAGGCCTCTTTACTCTCTCTCTTTATTTTGGTCTAATTAACCTCTTTTTTCTTTCAAAATTGAAAAGAAAAAAAAGTTCAGCATGTTATTCCGAAGATGAAGAAAGTAATAAATGTCATTTTTTTGCTTTTTTATTCATGCATAATTTTTTCCTTGATCTTCCTTGATGCTCGATATTTTTGGAGGGAAGTACTTCTTTCTCACACCATGTTCTCGTACGGGTAAAATGAAAAAAGTGAATTTTTAAATTTGAATTTCGTTAATACATGAGCACATGTGCTATAGCATAAAAAATAGGGGCATAACTATAATTGTAGAATCTCGAAGGGATACGAGTAACAAGAAAATCCACATTTCAAATTGTAACTGATCGAACAATTGGGCTCATTGCAAGATCGTGGCCATTCATGCATGATCCAGTGGCGAAGACGAGTGGTTTTGCGAACCAATCCAAGTAAAAACCTCTTTTAAACAAAAATCTGCTTAGGCAAGAACGAGTCATCTCCTTCATTGATTTGCGTGTGGATTGCTGCGATCATCACAAACGTATTCACATTCAGACTACGTTGTAGACATTAATGGATGGAATCAATGACATCATACGTCTTTACTTCGAGGAGCCTTATGATAGGTCGGACGGTTAGTTACAATCTTCAAATCCTTCTATAACTCTATGGAATGCCATATTCGATGAAAGTCACAAATAGCTTGGAGGAAGACTCATATCTTTACCACGAACCATGGTAGTTAACTTTAACAGAAGTTGGAAGAGGCATACGATTGAAAGATTAAGTTGGAGATTTCAATCTAAACAGCACCAAGCTATTCTATATTATGACGATCTTAGTGCAATATGCATAGTCAAGAGTCAAGTGCAGCAATGCATCATGAGATAACATCCAACAGAAGAATGTGGGAGAGAACAGATCGTGTTGATCTTTACGTGCCTAAGGAGATGTGGATCACCTTCAGAGAAATTGACTCTTTTACCCTATTCGTTTGGGGTATAAGGTGGAATGGAATAAGGGGAATAAGTCCCCAACACGCTTCCCCATGGTACGACTATTCCCCATTATTTCATCTTATTTCACTCTTATTCCTATCTTTATCCCACCTTACCTACCTTTATTTCATCTTATTCTCCTTATTCTTATCCTCCAGCCGAACGGAGAATAGACCCTTATTCCCCTTATTCCCCATCCTTATTCCTGCTTATTCTCCTACCGAACGGGCCCTAAATCGCAAACTCGACAATCATGTTTTCATGGATTGGAGTGGTGGTTCCAACGAATGCAGGGTTACGAGGTAGGAGCTGGATCAAGAAAGTTCACGAGGGATAAGAAATAAGATGGTATAATAAATAAGTGATGTTTATCCCTCATTCTTATTCAATCAGATTAAAGGATACGGTGTGGAGTATAAATACTGTAGACATTGAAAAAAGGGATATTTGCCCCCATAAACCTTATAACCTTTGTAAATTATCTTCTCAACCTTTGAAACAACATAATTCTCCCCTCGATCCTGTAAACTTTTTAACTCTTATCCTATTAATCATACGGTCAATCTATTTGAAGCTCGTGGGGGTTCTTAAGGTAATTTACTGGGTCGATGAGGTAATTACATTGTGCAAAATATCGTAGAGGTAATTTGTTAAGTGGAATAAATATCCCTTGAAAAAATTTGATGAATATAATTATAACGTGAATACTTATCCTATTATAGATTATCTCAAGATAAAGTTACTGGATAAAGTTAATGTATGTAGCTCGTGGTAAAGGGATACTATCTCTCATCTAACCATGGACTCAAGTTTGCAAAGCTAAACCGGTCGCATGTAACCCAATCCATATTTAGATCTAGTTTACCTTAACTTTACGCTTACAATACAATGTTGGCTTAATAGTAAAACATGCTTTTAGTATAAATATAATCAATGTAACGTATAAACAATATCAAATCTAAGTCTCATTTATCAATCCAACCTCTTAACAATTCAACACGTGAGGTCAGTCATCATAATCATGATGCTTCCAACATGACGTATTTAACCAGCATTTTTTGGAAAAATCATATATATGCTCCCACGTCTAAATTTTAATGTTATATATGAAATTTTAATAAACACATCGTATATCCTACTTGACAAAATTTGTTTTACAGATATAAAAATCTAGAGAATATGAGATCTTGAGAAGCATGCCACATTAGGTACGTGTCATTGTCATTACTATTACATTTATGCATGCTCTTATAGATTCGACAGTACTTGCACCTATTTTTTTTTTTGCAAAAATACTTGGTTGTTTCCCTGAATTCTGACAAGATTTACAGAATTAACCTTTCGTTAAGGTTAATTAGGATCATAAGCAATAACAAAACGATAGTAACGTGAATTTTGAATGAATACATGTACACGAGTGTAACCGCAAAAAGATAGGGTGTAACTGTAATTGTTGGTTTTGAAGGGTCGTAAGTGCAAAAATCTTTATTTATAATTAGAGTTGCAAACCGACGGATACACATATAGGTGGTTACCATATCCTTACATGCTTTTTAATGCGAATACAGATGTAAATACATATATCGGATATGGAAAATATGTTATCATACCCTTAAAAACTATATCGCTATACGACGAGTTCATAACTGAACACCACCAATAATCTAAAGATTATTTGTGGTGGCATGTTGCTGACATGATAATAGCAACACCGTAAATAAATTACTTTGCAATCAACGTGAATAAAATTATCCTAAAATCCAGACAATATTTCATTCCCTCCCACTGTGTGCCTCCCCATTCCTAGAATCCCTCCCTCCAAACTCTCCCCCACCCCTCGAACCCAACCACCACTGACCACCTTGCCCTCCCCAGCCTCCTTCCCCACCCTTATCCTCCCCCGCTGGCCACCCTGCCCTCCACGGCCTCCTTCTCCCTCGCCCTTCTCCTCCCTCCTCTTCCTCCCCTGCCCCTCACAACCCCTCCCTCCTCCTCCTATTCTGGAACCATCTACCACCCTCCGTCGCTACCTTGTATCGCAACCATTCGTCGCGTCCTCATCATCCGCTCCTCTCGTCCCTCAAGTATAATTATATCATATATGTTGTTAAAATTGTATATTAATTTAAATGCTTTTTTGAAGGTTAACTTGAAGCATATTAATCCTGTATGTTCATTTGAAGCGTGCTAATCTTCTACTACAAGTATAATTTTTATCTCATTTATGCTAATTTATATGCTAATTTAAAGTATATTAATCTTGTAGGGAATATATTTTGTTAATTTGAATGTTTAGTAGAATGATATAAAATGATTGCATGAATCATATTATGTGTGCATCTTCATGAGGCTACTATTTGAGAACCTCACATCAATATTCGTTTGTTAAGGAAACCAATCATGTCAAGTGTTTAATCATTTACACATGATAGGGAGATATTTCATACACATCCATTTATCATGAACTCATCATATATATATATATATACATATATATATATATATATATATATATATATATATATATATATATATATAGGGGCGAACCTGTGAGAACCAAAATTTGTGAGAGCATGAGAGAGTGATTCTAGACCACAAGATTCAATCAGGAGAGAGAAGACCAGAAGAGAGAAGACAGAATTTTGTGGTCTAGAATCACTCCTCTCATGCTCTCACCAATTTTGGCTCTCACAGGATCACCCCTATATGTATGTATGTATGTATGTATGTATGTATGTATGTATGTATGTATGTCTGGGTCAAATGGAGCTGCCCCATGGAGGGAGCTAACTTGGCTCCACCCACGTCATTTCGTCCGCTTTTTTTTTTGAAAATTTCTTCCATGGAATTTCATCATTATATCCCTATATTATGTCCTAAAATTTCGTGCGAAACAGAGATTTCTACGGCCTCCATCCTCATTTTTTAACGGTAACAGAATTGCTGAAAATGACCCCATCTGGATGGAGGCCGTAGGAGTCTTTGTTTCGCACGAAATTTTAATGACATAATATAGGGATATATTGATGAAAATCCACGGAAGAAATTTTCAAAAAAAATAAAAAATCGAGGCAAAATGGGACGAGGGGAGCCAAGTTAGCTCCCCCCTGGGGGCAGCCCCATTTTACCCTATATATATATATATATATATATATATAGGGTAAAATGGGGCTGCCCCAAGGGAGTAGCCAACTTGGCTACTCCCACCCCTATTTTCCCTCATTTTTTTTATTTTTTTGGAAAATAAAAATTTGTATATTCATCATTATATCCCTCTCAGATTCTATTAAATTTCGTCAGAAACAGAGACTCCTAAGCCCTCCATCCAGACGTCATTTTTTTAACGGTCGCAGGATTTTTTAAATCGACCATGTTTGGATGGAGGCCGTAGGAGTCTCTGTTTCTAACGAAATTTTAATAGAATGTGAGAGGGATATAATGATGAATATACAAATTTTTATTTTCTAAAAAAAGAAAAAAATGAGGGAAAAATAGGGGTGGGAGTAGCCAAGTTGGCTTCTCCCTGGGGGCAGCCCCATTTACCTCTCTCTCTCTCTCTCTCTATATATATATATATATATACATATATATATATACATATATATATATATAGAGGGGGCCTTTCATATGAGACTTGGTTCTTCCATTCAATTAGAAGGCCAAGCATTCTAACCATCGGATGTAAAATCAACGTATATGATTAAAACCGCCCTATTTTACAAAAACCAGATTAGCAATGACTATCGTTTCCTAAATTTAAGGAACTCCTAATAAAGAAATTACACATTTTATAACTGACAAAAATGGCTAATAACGTGTGTTTTTGAATACAAAATGATGTAAGTATCCTACAAAAAAACAGTATAAAATAGTAATCAAGCCATGATTCTGAGAAATGAAATATATAATATACGAAACATAATATTACAGTTTACATCATACGATATTTTTAAGGAAAGGCTTTTGCTATTTGTTCCTATAATTATGGGAGTTTCTATAATTACGAAATTTCAGTAAAATATGTTTACCGAAAATTAAAAATGAAAATTCGATACTAGAGGTTTTGAAAAAATGCTTCAAATACAACGTATGTAGAATACAATTATTCATTTGTATTATATAAAACAATCATTATATATGCAAAAGACGAATGTACGTGGTATACAACAATATTGCGAAATACAAAAAAATTGGCCCTGTATTATGGAAGACGAGTTTTTTAAAGTAATGATAACAAACAATCCCTATATTTAATGGATGATTGTACATGGATTAAACACAATGGAAATCCACGATTTAATATTAAATTCAACTAAATTAATTTAATAATAAAATGGATGTATTATACAAAATGATGTTTCAGAATACAAAATCATACAATAAAATTACATATTTAAAGGAAAAATACAAATAATAATCTTAATAATTAACGTATTTTTGTTTTATTATATTAAGAAAGAATAGAATTGTAAACACAATAAAGTTAACGATATTTATTATTCTGAATACAAAAATAAATGCTATAATACAAATAATAATGAAAAAAACCAAAACATAAGCCTCTCGTCAACTTAAAATGTCAACATCTAATTTTACAATATCGATAACAACCTTATTTAGACAGATGCGGCATGAACTAATTTGACTGAAAATGTTTATTACTTCCAAAAAGTCTGCCGCTCCGTAATGAGGTAGAGAGAGTGGAAGTGAAGGAGAGAGTTACTACTCGCCGAAGAAGGAGGGAAACCCTACCGATTCTGGCGAATCGTCGAAGATGGATCTAAATCAAGAAGCAACAACACAGAATTTTTTTATCATCTGATCGGCATTACAGGGTTCCAGGAAGCGAAAAACACTTCGCGATCATCGGTACACCATAGAGGCAAGTATTCCTGGTCGTTTGATCCTTAGTAAGTAATTTTTTTGCTGAACAAGTAAAATAAAAGTTTTGGTTTGTTGTATATATGAAGAATATGATTTTGTTTGTGATGGTATTGAGTAAAATTAATATGTTATTAATTTCAGAAAAAGCATAAGATCATTGACCTAGAAAAAAATTATATTTTTACTTGAAAGAAATATTAAATATACCAGAATGATAAATAAAAAAATGTTTGGCATAATCTGACATTAAAGCTTTTCTTGTAGAAGCTACTATAGCAGGTAAAAAAATTTCATGCGAAATATGTTTACAGGGACAGAATGAGCAGCACAGAATATGATTGTGATGATCCAAGCGGGGATAGTAGTAATGAAATCAATCCATGTGAAGGTGCATTATCGAAACTGAAGAACATCCACCCAAACAGAGGTACAAATAGTAATTAATAAATCGTTTTCCATCTTTAAAAAGTTTACTATTATTCTTGTATGCCAAACTCCGTTGTAAATATCAGAAAAAAGTTCTACTAAGGTGATTAAAGGAAGGAGAACACAAATGAAATCGAATACTGATGGATGTGATGGCACTTCTGAAAATTTTGGATGTAAGAGAGAAATGATCATTTCATTAAGTATGCTTTGATTATAATAATTAAATATCAACACAACTCTTATTGTATAGGTAAGGGGTACGTCCAACATAGATGTTTTATAGATCACTTCGTGTAGTTCATTGATAGCCATCGTCCAACTCCAAAGCAACAAGCACTAATTAACAAGATTGTATTTTCAAGACTTATCAATATCATGAGCATTGAAATCGAGAGAAAAATTCTTCAGTGGATTGTAGAACAATATCAATGAGGGAGGAATTTCAGATTTGGGAACAAGATTTGAACTTTAGTGATGACGACATTGGAGTCATACTTGGTATTCCAAGTTCAGGGGATACGATTTCAGTACATGGAAAACATTTGCAGTGGAGAAGCTATATAGCTAATGAGATGTTTGACAAAGGCATGATTTTCAACCGGCGTAAACTTGTTAGCGTACTGACTGAATACTACCACTACGACGACGATAACTCAGTCGCAATTTACGTCACATGCCTAATTCTATTAATGTTTTGCACATTTCTTTTCCCGAATTCAACATATTCATTTCCAAAAGATCTTTTAAACTATGTGGAGTCACTGGAAGATACAAGGTTTTTTAATTGATCTGATGCAGTTGCATGATTGATTCTATTTAACATAGATGATATCGTCAATAGAATAAACCAGAGACGTCGTGGTGCAGCACGTATTACCCTGGGATACCTTACTGGATGTGTAGCTTGCCTCTATGTAAGACTTTTTATATGAAAAATGTCATTGTTCTTTAATAAATTATTCATAAGTTCCATCTATTAGGTTTGGATGCTAGAGTACTGTTGCAAGGATATGGTCATAAGCCGTGATCTTCGACCAAGAATCAGGAAGTGGTCCGGCTCCATAAAAAGACTGACAAGACGATTGGTATCTTTAACAAATGACCAAGTAATTCTACACATCTTTTATATTATGAATAACAAAGAGTAATAATTTCCATAAATTTATTGCATATTCATGAATAGATACAGATTTCAATGTCTTGAGAAAACAGAAATAGTGAGAACTAGACATGATGAATACGTATTTCCTTTTGAGATGTTCACAATGAATGTGTTTTCAATACGAAAGCCAAATATTGTTATTGATACACCCATTTCACTGCCTGAAGATGGTCCTTTGAAAAGAGGAAGACTCAAAAAAGATCAAAAGTTTGATGTGATAGAATGGAAATGTTCAAAAAGCAAGATAGTGGATGTAGAAAAAAACCAATGAGAATTGCAACTGCAGTGAATATAAGAAAGAAATTGAATTTTTAAAAGGAAAGGTGTTGGAATTGGAAGCATCCGTATTGAGAAATGAAACAATACAAATGATTTCCAATAACAATGATCAATTAAGGAGTCTTGAGGATGAGAATAAAATGTTGAAGGCACTGCTACAATCAAATGGGATTGAGTTTGGAGAAAAAGACAAACAGAGCTTTGCAGAAGAGCAAGGTATTTGCATGGATGGTGCATCAATAGTAGACAACGATGAGAATGAAAAAGAAAATGATGACCATGCTAATAACAACTCTTTACATTGTGAAAGTGAACATTTTGATGAGCTTGCTTTAGTTCAAAAAAGAAATGATCATAGCCAGATTGAATTTACTCATCATGGAAATGAGAGTGACAAGATTGAGGAAAAGCCTGACGTCGAGAATGAGACTATGAACGTGGATGTTGAAAAAATAACAAATAATGAAGAATATTATAACAGACTTTTGACAAATGAGTGCCCTACTTTTGAACTTGGAATTGATCTTGATTTTCAACAAGCCAATGAAGTGGAAAAAAACACAACAAAGAAGCGAAAAAAAAAAAACAGAAATCTGCTATCAGTCCAAGCTCAATGGCAAAGAGGGTTAAAGCAATGAGTGAAGCACGGCGTATTGGAGTGGAAAGTACAACAAAATTCAGGAAGAAAAAAGAGATACAAAGAAGAGCAGTGTTTGAAGTCTTATTGTTGACTGCGAAACAGAGGTTAGATATAAAATTTATACTGAAAAAACTTCTACATTCTAATACTAACAAAATCATTTTTCAGTATCTATGCGATCCGCCCACGGATTTTATTGGATACGACGACAGCTCTGAGGACGTTCGATCAAGAATTCAGAGCTTTTTGAGAGATCCAGCAGACAAGTACTTATATTTCTTAGTTAACATTTGAAATATTTTATGGCATATTATGACAAACTATAATGTATTGATTCTTTTTTTAGATTGAACGCAACATATTTTTCACATTAAAAAACTACTGCAAAGGACTTGAAATACATAACTTCTTGTACGAAAAAATGGTAGAGGATTCGGTATGTATCAATGAATTAAACTAAGTAAATTTAATCATTGTAATTTGTAATGAGATATAACTGTATGCAGATTATTGTCATGTTCAAGGATATATTGAGTCATAGGCATTGCAAAGAAAACGAACCAGTTCCATATTTGTTCACTCCTTTGTACAAAATGGTGAGAATTATAGTAAATTGAATAAAGTTAATTTACATGTACAAAGTGTTTATTGATTTTAATTATATCATTTCAGCAATACTTTCTCAACAACGTAGAAGACGGTACATATGACGACTTTGAAAATTTGGAGAGATTATATGACATCAATGAAGAAAGAATGATGGGAATCTTGAAGGTGTTCACAGTGATACACACCAGAAATCACTGTCATCTTCTAGTGACAGATTTTAGAGCCAAAATGCATTTCTCGTTCAATTCCATGAATGGAAATAAACAACATAAAAAGAATATCTTCAAATGGGTAAGGATAAAATGTGTTTGATATATTTGAGTTTATATGTTGCATAGAATTAACAGTATATAATAAATAACACAATTTAAAAATGCAGGTTGGATGGATATCTGAATATTTTAGCGCAAACATAGTGGAAGACTTCTTAATACACTGGGAAACTCTGTTTATAAAGGATTGTCCACAACAACCTGCTCAAAGTCTAGACTGCGGTGTATACGTGATGAAGATGATGGAACTGCTTTGTGAAGAGAGTCCCCTAGATTTCGAATATGAAGATGTGCACAAGATTAGAGCAGAAATAGCCGACACAATCCTATGTACTAATCGTGTTGAGAATGCTAGTACACCTTAATATGTAATGATAGAACATGTTTTGTTAGAAACAACTAAAACTGCATTAGATGTTATTAAATTTTTTAGTTGTTTGGATAGTGATTGATATCATGTTTGTTTTACGAATGATATATGATATTAAGCTTATGTTTATCGCAATGTTATGCTACTACATGATTTACAAATAGATGTATAGATTATGGTTTGCATTTATCAAATTGAAGTTTAAATCCTGACAAACCTTTGCTGCTACCAAAGATAAACAATTTCAATATGATTGAAATTGTGTATGTTTTAATGTCAATGTTAGCTTATTATATGTTCTCCAAATTATATGTGATATTAAGATTTACAAGATGATGTTTTTTCTTTAAAATTAGCAAACCTATCTTTGAACTGATAAATAAAGATTAGAGTTCTGGAAAACATCGGATATGGTAAATGATGAGTGTCAAATTGAAGTTTAAAGTTTATCGAATAGATGTATGGATTATTGTTTGCATTTATCAAATTGAAGTTTAAAGTTCTGGCAATCCTTTCCTGCTCCCACAGATATAACAATTTCAATATGATTAAAATTGTGAATGTTTTAATGTCAATGTTAGCTGATTATATGTTCTTCAAGTGATATGTCATATTAACATGAGTATTTTCTTTGAACAAAATATCACACAAACATGAGTGTTTTCTTAGAACACAATATCACATAAACGTGAGTGCTTTCTTTGAACACAATCAAAGCATTCATCTGAATAAGACATAAACAAAATAGTTTAACATAGAATTTACAAAAATGCATCATAGGGATCAAAAGAACTTCATTAGAAATCTGATCGTTTACATAGAAAAATAGAACACAAATTTTCTAATAAAATAGACTCCAATAGACCAGCACTCTTTGAATATTGTGTTCTTTATTATGAGCAGACATCAGCATAATAGTTGATCTTCAAAAAACTTCAAATTCTTCAACTGAGATTTTTATGGAAAGATAATACTCAACAACAACATAGATAACACTCATCAGCAGCATAGATATCTTGATTGTATAACCTGGGTAAAAAAAACAACAAATTTTAAACAATCAAAAAGAAAAATGAACAATAATGAACATTGAAGTAATTAATTTAAATTACTTGAATAATGAAGAGATCAAAAACTTGTAAAACTCATAGGAAGAATCTGCATTGGGAATATTAGAGACATCATCGCTGTAAACATAGCAAAATATCAGTACAATCTACAACTCAGATAACATATTGCATAACGTAAAAGATAAATACCTATTTGAGCTAGAATTGTGTTTATTGTTGGGACAGTTCCTTGAATCATGACCTACATTGAACTTCTTGCAAGATTTGCATTGCTTACCCTTATTCCGTTTTGATTCATTGACGCTGATCATCCCTGACATTTGGTCTGGATTCGTGAACAGGTCTATCCTCAGAAGGTTTATCTTCATATGAAGCTTGCAGTTTAATAATTTCTTTATCAATCATTTCTAACTCTTTTTTTGCAAATGAAAATATAGCATCACAGTCCACCGATCTAGCGATAAAACCAGAGCAAATTCTATTCAAAGTAGCTGCTCTATCCTATTGGACACTTCTGCCATAAATAGGATAATTACCAAAAATCTTTATATTTCTAGTCCACCATTTCAGAATAAATTCATATGGTAAATGCTGACAATTTCGTGCCTTCAAAACAACTAAAATATGCTTGCATGGAATGCCTTGAAATTCCATCTTTTTGCAAATGCATGATAGATTTGAAGTGTTGTTTGAAAGTAATACTTCAAAACTTTTCTCAGCTTCACCAACCTGGGAGACTGAATATTCAGTTATCTCATCATGTGCGCCAGAGATGATTGCATTCAGCAACAAACTATCATTTAATTCTTTCTGAAATATGTAAAAAATCCTTTTAGTATATAACATCGATATTTGTTTCTCTAGTTCCCAAGTGATCCTTAGCTTCGGTCTCCGATTGACTGTATCATTATCCATGTCATTCTCCTTCTCTCTGATCCTTTGAAGTGCTACGTGGAACCGTGCAATAAACTCCAATAATGAATTCTGTTTGGTAAATTGGTGATGAGATGCAAAATCGACCCTTTAAGAGTGTGTTTTTAGCACTTGGAATTGTCGTAGCAGTCGGGCCAAAATGGGTTCATCAAAAGACCATCTGATTGATATATGTTAAATAAGAATGAGATGCTCGTATTTATTTTATTTTACTTGGTAAGATACCAAGGTCGAACTCAGGGACACGAGCCTTTCTTTAATTATCTGGACTTCTATTTATTTAACTAAGTGATGAGTTGAAAGTATATATAGGTCAAATTCATGCAAAGACACAACAATGCATCAAAAATAAACATGCATTTTTATCAGTTTTTATCATGCAAATAAATGCAATGAAATGCATCACAGAAATGCCCTAGATCAAGATGATGAGCCAACTAAACCATAAGTTCATTTCAGATTTAAACAGGGTGACAGACTCAATTTGAACAAGGCATAAGTTAAGAAATTAGAGACACATGGCTATAAAATAATACACCAAAATTCATTGTGTCCAAAACAACAATTAAGCATGCCATTGGAAAGACCATCAAACCAGCTTTAAAACGAAACTGAAATCATCTCAATCGGATATATGTAGCTCAAGATATGCATAAAAGAAGCCAGGGGCATAAGTGCAATAAAACATAAAAAAAATAACTACAAATAGGTCCCTTGGAAGGACTAAAATCAATAAAAGTTAAGATCGAGGCCATCCCTGTAAATTATCCTCATGCCCAATCCTCAACACTAGGGAATAAATCCAATCTTGCATTCAATCTACCGTCTCTTTAGTTGTCAGACTTAGGAAATGTAGATAGCAGGGCAGTAATGGAGGGCATGGGATTGTGTCATTTCTTCTCTCTCTCTCTCTCATTGGAACAAGGATTCTCTCTAGTGCCTTTTACGCAACACATTTTTTTGGTGTTGATCAGTGCGTTCGTCAAGAGAAGTTGGAGCCGTCTGCACTTGTTTTCCTGGGAATACACCGGGGTGTGTCTTTTTTGAGTACCTATCGTACCTTCGACACCCAGACTTGTAGCATTTACGATGCAGAGCCCTTTTTTGGTGCAAGCCCGACTCCTGGTCCTAATAACGGTGGTCCAAGTGGACACTTTGAAAAGTTTGGGAGCGCTCGCCTTTGGTGGAAGCTCTTTGATATTTGACTTTGTGGAATTAGAGCTTTTCTTTGAAATTTATTGACTTGCATAATTTTTGGCTAGCTCCACTGCTTTTACCAAGAGTTGGTGCACACTGATCAACAATTTTTATTTATTTCACACCCAGGTACTTAGGTCAATATCAAGAGATTAGTATAAGAACCAAGTTCTCATACTGGCTAATATTGCTGACACTCAGGTTTCATGAAGCCTTCAAAGATTTTATCCCATCCTCGAGCATCATTAGATCAAATCCAAACTCGAATCCCTCATCCCAATTCCTCAGGTGAAAAGTTAACTCATCTCAATCAACAACCGCAGTCGTGCATGTGATGTGCTGATCATATTCTTTAAGTCTGAGACTAAGCATGGAATATAGCATGCAAATCTAGAGACCTAGGGAAATCTGGATGATTAAGTCTATGACCCTGATGGCTAAGGCTGGTTAACCGCAAATCTCAAAGACCTCATAAAACTAAGTTTCCTTAAACATTTCAGATCCTGGGTGGAAGTGTAAAAGTAGAGGATTAATCCAACTCCTTCAATCAAAAACATTTTTTTTCATTTTTGAATTTTTCTCATTTTTAGGGGTTTTAAATTAAAGGTTAGAACAATGGTTAGACTCAACTTTCCTTGAAAAAAAAATATTTTCACAACCATGTCACAAAATAAAAAATTTCAAAACATTTTTCAAAAAGTTTTTTTAAAACAAGAAAAACTCATTTTTCAAATCATTTTCGAAAATATTATTTTTATGAAAATAGTGTAACATAGTATAGAAAAGCCGTGAAAATATTTGAGTTCTCTTAGTCCAAAGGATTTTACTTTAGCCAAAAAGTTTTAAATTTTTCAAAATTTTTCAGATTATAGCTAAAGTAAGTAAATTGTATATACGGTATACCCCCCTATCTTTAAACTTTGCTATGTCCTCATAGCACTAGATGATACGAGTCCATAGGTCCATTTAAGTATAGAGAAATATACAGAAGCTAAGAGGGGCACCCCCCTATACTTAGGTTAGAAATAACCTAAGTATAAAGGCAAGGAAAGATGAGTAGAGAAATCATAGGCACTAGGGTCCCCCCTATACTTAGGCTGAGACTAGCCTAAGTATGAAGATGGAAATTGATGTTGGGAGGGACCCAAGGTGAACGAAGAAGAGGAATGGATTTACAAGTGAGCGGTTTGAATCTGCGGAGATGAATGAAGCGACTAAGGATTTGGGGTGTGTATCGAAGCATACAAGGCTCAATCAAGCAAACAAGACCTTTAGGTTCACCAACACACACATGAAACCAACCGAGGTTGGTTTATTATCTTATCGGTTTTATTGGTGATAAACATTAAATATTTTACGCGGAGAAAAATGTGAAGTGAAAATCAATGCGTAACCGAGGGTGTTGCTCTCCCAAAACCGAATTTTACTCCATTTTTTGGTTGACTTGTAATTAACAGTCCCAATTTTATTTTAAGTTATCACTGACTTATGGTTAGCACAAAATCAAGCAATCATCGTCTACCGTTCATTCCCATTTTCCATTAATCCTAGGTGATCAAGCTAGGAAAAAGAAACCGAGAAAAGCCGCGTATTCGATAAAAACCGCTATCTAGGCTAAACGAGAAAACATGCAGTGATTTGACGAAAACACGTGAAAACTTGGGCTGTTTTGAAAACCTAGAATCAAAGTATGCAAGTCGATCAAAAAGCCGCACCTAACATGCTTCTATTAGCGGGGAAATTTTTTTCTTTTAATTTGGCTAAGTGAGGCGATGCTACGTGCATCTTTATTTAGGGTGTGTCCTACCTACGAACAAGCATGTAAAAGATAAAAATGAAAAACCGTGTGCCTGGTCCTAAGTCGGCACTCAAGTGGGGACGATCCCCACACAACCATGATCGTTCGATTACATTCACGAGTCTTCAATCGAAGACCGTTGTAAAGGACGAATTATGACATGCAGAAAATAAAATGCGAGACACACATTTTTTTCTTTCTTCCCTATTTGCTCCATGTATGTTTTGCGGCTCCTCGCAGCGGGAAGCATCCTGCTCCTCACCTCCTTGAACCATCAAGGGCCCTGCCACAAAGACAATGGTAAGAGATCAAATAAAAAAGAAAAGAAGATTTTATAATGCAAATGAAATGAACACTTTGATCTATAAAATAAACACTTAATAAAATAAACAAAATTCCAAATAATAAAAGAAATGAGCCGTGTCCCCGGCAACGGCGCCATTTGATGAGACGCAAAATCGGCCCTTTAAGAGTGTGTTTTTAGCACTTGGAATTGTCGTAGCAGTCGGGCCATAATGGGTTCATCAAAAGACCATCTGATTGATATATGTTAAATAAGAATGAGATGGTCGTATTTATTTTATTTTACTTGGTAAGATACCAAGGTCGAACTCAGGGACACGAGTCTTTCTTTAATTATATGGACTTCTATTTATTTAACTAAGTGATGAGTTGAAAGTATATATAGGTCAAATTCATGCAAAGACACAACAATGCATCAAAAATAAACATGCATTTTTTATCAGTTTTTATCATGCAAATAAATGCAATGAAATGCATCAGAGAAATGCCCTAGATCAAGATGATGAGCCAACTAAACCATAAGTTCATTTCAGATTTAAATGGGATGACAGACTCAATTTGAACAAGGCATAAGTTAAGAAATTAGAGACACATGGCTATAAAATAATGCACCAAAATTCGTTGTGTCCAAAACAACAATTGAGCATGCCATTAGAAAGACCATCAAACCAGCTTTAAAACGAAACTGAAATCATCTCAATCGGATATATGTAGCTCAAGATATGCATAAAAGAAGCCAGGGGCATAAGTGCAATAAAACATAAAAAAATAACTACAAATAGGTCCCTTGGAAGGACTAAAACGCAATAAAAGTTAAGATCGAGGCCTTCCCTGTAAATTATCCTCACGCAGGGGGGTATATTTGCAATTATTAAACCTGTAAGGGTATGAGTGCAAATAACCCCAGGCGCGCAGGTGTTTCACGTGCTCCAAGGACCTATCTGCAAATTGGAGAAGTTCGGAGGGCGTCTCTACAAATTGCCCAGGTACGCACGTGCCAGGCACATGCCACCCAGGCTCAGTGGTTGCCTCAGACTTGGTAGAGGTTCGATGGTGCTTCGGCTCGTACGTCAGGCTCGGGCTCGATGCATGTTCGGTAGCTGGATCAGAAGTATCCAAGACTAGAGGCTCGGTGATCCAAGTCTGTAGGGTCGGAGGGGAGGCTCGATGCTGGCTCAAAGAAAGCCACGTGGCCGAATGACGACCTTTGGATCGTGATGATCCAAGGGTTACTGGTACAGGCGCTTCCGGGCGACGTGGCGGAAGAGGAACCGTTGGATCTTGAGGATCCAACGGTACATGGAAGGAGATCTGATCGGCGATGTGGGCTCATCTGGGCCTTCAGATGACAACCATCCGATGGCAGCTGTTCCTTCGTCATCCTCCGCAGCTGGCGGCACTTCTGGAGCTCCGGCGAAGGAGCTCCTCCTCCGCCTCTCGTCCTCAACTGCGCGCGACCTCCCCGAAGCTCCCTTAGTGATCGTTGAGGAAGACCGGAGCTCGGGGGAGGCAGAGGATAGCTTAGCTCATTCCAGCGGAGCTTTGAAGCCGGAGATGAATGTGCCGAAGTTGGCTCCGGCAAACATCCGGCCATTGAAGGCTCTTGAAGACCTGCAGTGTTAGGCACATAGCCGAAGCGAGGAGGCGTGTGTGCGTGGATGAAGTGAGGCGAGATGGGAGCTTTTATAGGCGAAGAAGATGGGAGCTCGAAGATCCTCCGCCGTGGGTGGCGGAGGAGATGGATCGACGGTGGTCTGGGGTTGCGAAGGAGTAGGAGGGTGGTCGGAAACGTGCGCGTCAAGGGGGAGTGTGAGTCGAAGCTTGGGGAACCCTCGCCGGAGGTCTAGGACAATCGTAGAGACCTAGATAATTACGTAAAATAAAAATGGAAATCAGAGAAAAGGTCGGAGAGTTTACCTGGTCGGAGGCGGAGCGGGGGCTTGGGCTGGGGATTCCAGAGGGTCCCCGATCTTCGCTGAACACGATCAACCGGTCTGTGCAGCTCGGGCGGTCGCTAGGGCACCGCAGCTCCGCCTTGTTTGGCGGAGGGTCTCACCAGGGAGCCTCTTCGTCTTCGCTCAATCCGGCCACCTCCCCCTGTCACTGGGAGGTGGCGGAGGGCTGGGCGAACCCCCATGTAAAGGTGGACACCGAAACTCGAAGGAGGAAGCAACGTATTTAAAAGTCGAGTTCGGTGGTACTGGTTGGTAGAGACGTGGGTTTCGAGGGAGAAATGGGAGGCATGAGAGGACATCGCGGATCGTGGAGGTATGCACGAGGAAGAGGGAAGATGGGGGTTCGTGATGCGCCGGTTAGCGAGAGGAGAGATGAACAGAGGAGGTGGAGATAATGGAAAGGGCGAGCGGGGCGCACGAGGTTGTGAACGTGGGGGAGAGGAGGTTCTGGAGGTTGACGACGGTCATCTGACCGTTGGATCTGGAGATCCAACGGTGGGAAGCGACGCGTAACGGAGCGGTGTGGATTAGATCGGGGGCGGAGCGATCGGAGGGCTGGCGAGTAGCCACGTGTCGAGCTGGAGCATGCACGCTAGCGGACGGGAGCGATTGGATTATGGCTTCGATCGGGAGGTTGGGATTCAAAGAAGAAGTGAACGGTGTGGATGATGAGGCTGGGGCTTGATCGGACGACGTGCAGCACGCCACGTGGCAAGCTGTGGGCGCGGCGCTAACGGATGGCATGGATGATCCCAAGGGTATGATCAGATGGCTGAGAATTGAGGTGCGCGTGGCGAAGGCAGAACCGTTGGATCTTAAGGAGATCCAACGGCCAGGAACGCAGGCGGATGCTGCGAGAAGGAGCGGGCCACGTGGCTCACCCAGATTGGGCCACGTGGCCCAATCAAATTATTCAGAGAGTAATTTTAATTTTTGAAGGTTAATTTTGCCGAATTTGAGAAAACTCAAAACATGAAAGTTGTAGATCTCGACGAGATCTACAAGTTTTATGTTGACCAAAACTGAAGTTGAGATCAAACAAAGACCCGAAATATTTTTAAGGGTATTTTTAAGGCTAAAAATACCACGGATTTTAATTTTGCCATTTTTTGTGGTTTTTAATTTATTAAGGACTCTAATAATTACAAGACATTAGCTGGGTTTTATTGACACATTTTTAAGCAACGGGGTTAATAATGAGAAATTATGATGATGAAATCGAGTTTCATCACATGGCATTGGAGGAAAGAATTCATGCTTTTACTTCGTTGTGTGCTCCTCATTCCAGCAAAAAATGTCTCCTTATAATATATATCTATCCACTTATGCCTTATTGCGAACTTTTCAGAGAGCCATTTGTTTTCTTGGAGACCAAATTGCTCAAGTATTGAAATCCAAGTACTTTCAAAATATAGCACACTTTTCCCATCCCGTACAAGTTTGCTAATAGAATTTAGAGCTTTATCAATATCTTTGATGTGTCCCAGCTTCGACTTCAATTTGGTCATAATATGTCATGTACAAAATTTGTGGATTGTACTTGGAAGAGATATAGCAATTGCAGCGCAAATAGCCGGGTCTTCATCAGTAATAATGGAAATTGGATACTTGCCCTTGGCATGGACAAACCTATCAAACAACCACACAAAGGAATCGGTGGTTTCCCTGTTTAGGAAAGCACTTCCAAAAAAATGGTCTTGCCATGGTGATTAATACCACAGATTGATCCAAAAATTAATTTATACTCGCTTGTTCTGTATGTAGTATCAAATGATATTGTATCTCCAAAAAGGGAGTAATCATGCCATGAAACAGAATCAATCCATAAATTGTGAGTTATGTAATTTTCCTCGTCCACCTTAAAAGAGAAGAAAAAATTCGGCGTCATCTTTTGACATTCTGAAAAATGATCTAAAAGCATCTGAGCATTTAACCCATGCTTGCTTTTCTTTTGATTTCTATAAAGATTATAAATAACCCTGACTATTCCACCTGCAGGACTATTGGTTAAACAACCATTGTCAATAAAGGTGGATTGTTTCGAGGTAGATATATTAACATCTAACATAGACTTAACAAGCAATTTTGTTGCTTTTGTAAACCTTCTGTTTCCCTGAGATACCTCTGTTTGTTTGGTGATACTAACTCATGATTGTGTGAATCTATGAACCTGACCACAATCCAATCCAACTCTACTTGACGTAGACTGATTTCGATCAATGCATGGCAACCAGTTCGAACCCGTCCAACTCTTCTCTCTTCCAAATCGAATATATCCCCTTCACTGTCATCGTTGTAATCTGGAAACTTTGATTTTCTTTTACCATTAGCTCTTGTGTGACCTTCTTTCCAACATAAAAATCTCTTAAAAACAATAATCTTTTTCTTCGAACAATGTTCTATGCCATGATGAGTACCAGCCTTTCTAACATTGAATCCAGTCCTAGTTGCATACAATTTATAAAAATTATATGCATCTTCTATCGAACCAAATGTCATACCTACTTCGGGAACATATGAAGTATCGCACTGTTCTTCTGGAGATGATTTTGAGAAGCTATCTTGGAAATCTGAAAATAGAATAAATACATTATTAAAAATTGCTGAAAATGTGAACAAAAATATAAAATATAAAAATTTATTGGAAAAACACTTTCAACCTATCATACTTTACATTTAATATTTCAGACTCATATTTTAATTGTATTTTGTTATCTATATTCAAAAGTATACGTAAAATTAAGCATAATATAAATATATTTAGTATTTTTTGTTCGTATTTTTGTATTTCAGAAAACACAGTTAATTCAGAAAATACTTTTAGTACATTTGTATTTTTTGTATTCAGTATAATATAAATACTTTTTGTATTATTCTTTATATTTTTTGTATACTAATCAGTATATTTGTATTACATGCAATCAAATACAGATACAACATACTTTTAGTATATTTGTATTTTTAGTATTCAATATAATATAAATACTTTTAGTATGATTGTTTCATTTTTATATACTAATCATTATATTTGTATTATATATAATCAAATACAGATACAACAAAGTTTGTATTTTGTTGCCTATCTTATAAATTTATTTGATAAAAATGTATAATCTAAAACGATTTAGTATATCTTTATAAAAAAATTATTTTAGATGAGTTGGTTAATCATACCGAATTGAGTAATGTATTTTTAAAAGAATACTTAGTATATTAATATCAAAAAAGGTATATAGAGACATTTCTTTGTATCACATAAAGAATATACATGAAATAGAAAATAAAATACAGAAACATCAGATTTTGTATTTTGATGTCTATGTAAAATGTTTATATGAAACTATTGCATAATAAAACCATGTTTAGAATATTTTTAATTCAAAAAGTAATTTCCGATGAATTAGTTATTCAGAAAAATACTTTTATGATTAATAGAATATAATGAATCTTAGATGCTAAAACGAATAAGAAAATATAAAAAAAGAACCTGCATCGATCATAGCTTCGAATTCCTCCTGTTCTCGCGACATTTGACACATACCAATCTGAAAGAAAAGCACAAAAATAAGAATTTTGAAACTCAAAATACAGAAAAAATTTCATATTTAATATATAAAATACCTCCGATTCATCGATTTCATCAGAAAGATCCTAGAAGATACGATCTTCAAACATGCCGTCCGTTTCAACCATTTCTTCAGAAAAAATCTGGAATTATGAACTCGAAAACACGAACTGGGAAAATGACGCGCAGACTCAGAATTACGGACTTTAATGGAGCTTGAATTGCAGAAACAGTTGCCATCGCCAAAAAATATTCCATTTTTGGATGGCACGTCCCTCATTAGATTAGCGATTTTGCTTGTGGAAGGTGGTTTTGTTAAAAGCCGTTGATACAAATATGGATCAGATCCAATGAATGGGATGGTTGGCCTTCCATATGAATGGAAGGACCAAGTCTCATATGAAAGATATGATATATATATATATATATATATATATATATATATATATAGGGTGCACTTGAATTGAGGTGGCACCTTTCCTTGCTTATGGAAAGGTGTCACCTTAAGCCGTGGGATGACGAGTGTACGAAGGAGATTGAAACCACTATGTGATTTTCGTGTCAACTAACATTCCTAAAATGTGGGAGGGTTAAATTAAAGCTAATTTATAAAAATACATGTCATTGAACATTCTATATTTAGGTATATGCGGATTGATGTACAAAAATTTTCATAATTATTTGATGGAATAAAGAACCTCATTTTGAAACAATTGTTATGAATTTACAATCGACTGACATATTTTACATTTACATGTTATAAATTACAACACCGTGTCTACCGATATTTGAGAAAAAACCTAAATCCGGTGAAATTTTGTGTTTACAAATGGCAAACTTTCCTATATGAAAGCAAAAATTGATCTCTGTAAAAAGTTGTATACTTAACTTTATATCATTAAAAAATCTATTATAAAAGATTTGCGTTTTATTGAAATCTCAAATTTGCAAGAAAAAGGGATGAGTATAAAAAATAAACAAAATACATTTATTTTATGCACACACACAATTTTACAAAAGTGGATTATATTTTACAAAGATATTATAACAATTTGTGCCTACATAATGCCAATTTTAGTACTAATTTACAAACTATTATCGTATATTACGTAAATAATATCTATGTTACTAAAAGATTCTATATTTTATCAATTTCTAATTCTATTACGATATGTATGTTATGTCCACAATTAATATATTTATTTTCACAGATTTTTAAAATGAGTTATATTTACAATTTTTTCCAATAAATTACAGCTAAATAATTTATTTTACATAAAATGAGCTTATTTTACCGAGATATTATAATATTTTGTACCAACTTATTGATAATCTGTCTATTATTTTAAACTAAGGGATCGTATTTTACGTAATCACGTTATATTTTACAAAAGTAGAATGTTTTTTTACAATTTACTAATTTTATTGAAATGACATTGTTACGTCTACAAATGATGTATTCATTTTCGCTATTTCATTAATTTTGATAGAATTACATTTTTTTTACTATATAATACATCTACTTAATTTAATCTATAACAAAAGATCATATTGTACAAATATGTTATATCATTCATTTGCTATGCAATGATAATTTGCGTATTATTTTACATAAAAAGAACATATATTAAAAGAATAAGATATATTTTACAATAAAATAATGTACTTTACTAATTGCTAATTCTATAGTCTATACGGATGTTATGTATAATACTGATGAATACATATAAAATGACAACATATTCGATGTATCAAATCTTATGTTGATATTAATCTTATTTTCCATTTTTAAATTTTCATAAAGTATTATTTCGGATTTTAGTGAAACAATATAACAAATTATATATATATATATATATATATATATATACAGAGATTGTTTTACATATTAAAAAATTGATAATAATGATTTTATATATTACAGGAAAAGACAACTGAAGACTATGGATCCAAATACTTTGAAGTTGTGCTTGAGTGAAACAAGTAGCATAAACATACAAAAAAACAAAATCTGAAAGCAAATATATCTATTGGAAAGAAAAAAATGCAGAAATACTGATGAAAACAGTGACCGAAATTTCGAAGAATTGATAATGATAACAAGAAGAAACATATTATATAAATGATGATAAAATACCAACCTGGTAAGACATGCTTATGAAAACGTAGTAATGGCTTTGAAATGGATGCAATAGCGAACAATGTTTGAACCGGAATGAACAAAAAGACAATTGATCTTTTTAAGTAATAATTAATTGTCAAACTAATGATAACTCATTAATTAATCTAAAAATAAAAGGTATTTTATATTTTTAAATAAAAACGGAAACAAGCACTTACTTTTTAAAGTTGAATACGAACTTGTGGATAACCCAAAAAGCGGGATTTTTAAAAATATCAATTAGAATTTTAGGAAAGTATGAATATGAAATATATTCGTATAATGATATTACATAATACCTAATTTGAAATAAAGCGATAAGAAAGAGACTGCATACAGGAGACAACGACGAAGAAGGACCTCTTCTAGGCGAACGATCGAGGGGAAAGTCAGTACTCACAAAAGCATCTTCTAAGGAGGTAGAGTGACAGCTGTCTACGATGGAGGAGATGCAGTCGCGCTCGGTTGAAAACATATGAGAACAGGAAGACGACTCTGACCAGTATTGGAGGTACATTGTTACAACTCCAAATCCATCATCCGAAAGAAAATTTCAAAAGTAAGTAAGATTTCCAATTAAAAAGAAGTTCTTAATAATTTTTTATACATTATATATGTCCTAAATGGTATGAACAGAAGGATCATTACTTCCTATTAGCAAATCAAAGGAGGTGGACGTTGAAAAGGATCTTCTGAAGGTTGAAGATGATTTTGAAAGTATGAAAATTAATGTTTCTTTAAATATAAAATAAGTTTTTCTTTTAAATTAAGATACTCATGACTCGTTGAAAGCACAAAAATGATTTTTTGTGTCTCTACTTTTAGGCAAAGGCTATGTACAACACATATGTTATATTGAATATTTTGTGCATTTCATTGATAACCATAGACCTACGCCCAAACAACAAGCACTTTTGTCAAAGACTACTTTTGGAAAACTAATCAACATTGAACATGTAGAAATCCAACGAAAAAACTTCAATGGTTAGTTGAATAGTTCTAAGGAGGGAGGAATTTCAGATTTGGCAATAAGGTGATGACTTTCAGTGATGAAGAGGTGGGTGCAATATTGGGCCTCCCTAGCTCTGATTTCTCAATCACAGTGAGGGGTAGACACCTTCAATGGAAATCATTCATATCGCATAAAATGTTTGAAGAAGGAATGATTTTCAATAGGAAGAAGTTGAACAGCATTCTAGATGATTATTACAATAGAGACGATGACAACTCAGTCTCTATTTATGTAACATGCTTGATACTTTTGATGTTTGCCACATTCATTTTCCCAGACAGTTCTTATTCTTTTCCAAAAGATTTGTTACACTACGTAGAATCCCTTGAAGATACACGATTCTTTAACTGGTATGGCGCTGTAGCAAGAATGATACTGTTCAACATGGATGACGTAGTTAGTAGAGTTCAAAAGAGAAGAGCCGGTTCATCAAGGGTAACACTGGGTTACCTTACAGGATGTGTTGCATGCTTATTTATGAATACCCATTCATCACTCTTTATTCTTTTATTTTAACTACAAAGCCTATGTAAAACACATGTATATTCATGTAAATAGCAATAATTACCATTCATCATGCATTGTGTAAAAATGAATAATTAGCATGTTTTTGTGCATAAATAAAAGAATAAAGAAACACAAGAAAGAGAGGGAAATATTTAGAATAAATATTGAGCAATCTAATCCCAAGGGAGGGCTCAGCATGGGCCTGACCGCAAAAGAACCCAAGTAGAGGGAGATAGGGAAACTCATGTGTTTGTACATATACACGTAAATAAGTAAAAATTATTTTCCTCTTAATAAAAATACAAATGGGTGTATAATTATTTGTATATATTTGTAAATATAAAATTAAAATAAAATTGAGAAAAATAAAAGATAAAAAAAACTAAAAAGAAATAAATTCACCTCATCATTGCATATAAACCATGTACATAGAACCACTCTCATATTTATTATCACCTTGTAAATAAATAATTAAAATTTAAATAAAAATATGTATATATTCCACAATCCACAGTGTAAATAAACAAAATAAAAATCACAAAAATAAAAATAAAATAAAAAGAAATAAAATAAAAACCAAAAGCCAACTTGTATATATACCATGTATGCACATAAATAAAACTATTTAATTCACCCTTGTAAATAATTAATAAAAATAAAATAAAAATATCCTATTATTCCAAATTTTATCTTATAAATAAAATGTAAAATTGGAATAATTTGTATAAAAATAAATAACTAAAAAATCAAAAATCAAAAATACATATGTATATACATATATATAATAATAATATTTTGTAAATACCTAAATTATATTTCAAAAAAAAAATAAAAATCACAAAAAAAATTGAAAATAAATAAACATTTTCCATGTTTTGAGTTTTTCGAGAATAAGTCATTTACTATTTTTAAATGAATTTCTAAATAATTTAAAAATGGAATAATTTGATTGGATCACGGGGGATTGTTGACCCCAGTCAACTCCCCCCGCGGACCCTCATTTCCAGCGGATTCGTGCGCCGGACCCGACTTCTCCCCATTTTCACGCCGCGATCCACCAACCAATACCTCAAACCCCGGACTCCAAACTTCCAAGAGAGATCCGCGATCCTCGCCCGCATATCGTCTTAGGGACCCGCTCCTCGGATTGCGCACTCCACAACCATCTTCTCGGACCTGGGCAGCTATATAGGTTGAGCTCCGCCGCATAATTCACGCCATCTTTGGCACTGCCCTTTCGTCCCAGGAGCTCCACCTTATTCCCCAGAGTGACAGCTGCGCGAGGAAGGTGTTGAAGCGAGGAGAGAGAGCTTGCACCACTGATCCGACGACATCTCGTCGCCGTGCGCCGCCCAAAGCAGCCCCCGAGCCTTGTGCCTCTAACGACCCTCGAGGCGACGATCAGAATTATCTCAGCTCATCCCCAGTCGACCCAGTCACCAGGTAGCCTTTATTCTTCCTATATTTCTTGAATTTTGGATTATCCCCAAATCGACCCTTCGCCGTCGTTCATCGATTACTCCCGCTCCGATCATCCATTCCATCATCGGACGATGCCATCATCTTCGCCATACTCCTATTCACGTTCTACGCCTTTCCATCCAACCCAGTTCGCACCGGAACTGGGAGTCCACCCTCCTCCGCCGCCTCGCTGGAGGGTGTCGCCCCGACGCACCCATTCCCCCATTCCGCCTCTCACTGGGTTGAGGCAGTTTTCCCTCGACCCAGGAGTCTTCTAGTGATGTTTTGCAGGGCCAACAAGACCCATCTGAGGGTCTGGACACTTAGGCACAGAGCTCCAGCTCCGCCTTCGTCGCCGGAGCTCCTCGGAGCTTCCCGGCACCATCGGAGGAGCTCATCAGCTGCGGAGCATCGAGGCAGAGCTATTCCACATCCCAGCAGCAGCAGCGGAGGTCCAGCGCGCCCGTGGTCCTCCGACGAAGTCCGCCGGAGTCGAGTTCTTCCAGGATCCTCCGCAGCCATTCGATCTTCCTTGCAGCTCCATTTTTGATCAGACCCGTTCATTTGAGGAGTAGTCCATCACCGTCCGATCTGGCCGAGGGTTGATCAGCACCGCACGATCAGATGAAGGGGTGCCCTTGATCCAGAGCGTCAGATCAGCCACGTGGCACGCCCCCGTCCTTCAGATAATAAGGGGTAATTTACCCGTAGGCCCATCCTGTTTTTGCTTTTATTAGTTAAACCTGTAAATATAGAATATAGTTGTTTTTATCTTTGAACAATTGCACTTAGGACCTTAACATTTCTTGTATTTGCATTTTCATCCCTGTGTATGTGAGACACTTGCTTCGTCACGTGATTTTTGTGGTGAAATTACATTATCTAGGCTGATGTTTTGAGGTGTTATTGAATGAAGTATACTTTCTGATATTTGCATCCATACCCCTGTGAACACTTTTATTCAACATGTATTGAAATCTTTGGGTATTTTGCAACTTCTCCCCAGGACTTTTAGCACCTATTGCTAATAAGCCCTTGGAAGTATGTTTTATTGCATTTAGGTCCCTTTGTGCCCAGACCACGTGCAGCGCGCATGGGGACTTGGACAATTTGCACGAGGGACCCCCAACTTCTTGGTTTTGTTACTTTTCATCCCTTAGAGATACTTTTTATTACATTTTGGTCTAGGTCTTAGAGACAGCAGCAATACAGGAGCCGCAGAATAGCCGCGTGGATTAGCCGTAGATTAGGTTTAGCTTAGATTTACTTTTCAGTCAGATTATTTAAACTGTTGTAATAATATAGGGACAGGACAGAGACACTTAGACTCTCGGGGTCTGTTTTGCCGAGCACCGGTGTGCTCGGGGGACCCCACCGATTTTTCACAGTTTTATGCGGTTTTTCGACCGTTTATTTACTACTTGTCTGATTTACACGGATTTTAAGCCTTAGCTTAGGATTTTTCTTGATTGTGATGTAATTATTTAGGATCCCAACACCTAATTGCTTGCCTGTTCCTATAGCTCGAATAATTGGACCTAAATAATTAATTCACAAGAAAAAGCCGCGTATTAGAGCTCTGGTCCACGTGCCTTGAGGAGTCACATACAGCGCATGCAGGATCCGTTGTGGCGGACACCGTGTGGCTCCCAAGATAGGACTCCAGACCTAGGCTCGAGTACCCGACTACCGTTCTTTCGCGTAGAAATTGCTCTGCTAGGGACGGTTTTCCGCGTGCATCATATAGGTAGTTTATATTCTGTCATTTATTTTATGTGCGGATCACCCTGCATGGAGACTGATGGAGTCAGGTACACATCTCTTACTCGGCATGCATCATTGATTTTCGCGCATCGGCTTTTTCGTCTTCTCCCCCTATTTTGGATTAAAAATAATCAGGAGAATCGAAAATTCATTAGGCATTGTTTGATATTGAAAAATACTTAAAAAATAAAAACTATAAAATTGGGACTGCTAATCCAACCTTACCCTAAAAGACACCCTACTTAAAAATTTGTCTTAGGGAGAGCAACCCCCTCATTGTCTGGTTTGCTTGAGCAAGAGAGTGACCCGTACACTAGGCTAGAGCCATATCCGAGCCTGGATCAGACTACCAGCCTTTTATACGAAACAATCTGTTCGGCGGATTGGATTCCCAACAGGTCACGTAACCGCTCTGCTATCTTGACTTGATCACCTAATAAAAACTGACAAGATAATTGACCGAACTCTTACGGTCTTCAACTCGCGTTGAGTAGGTGAACCCGGGGTTTGTTTGCTCATCATAGTTATTTCCAGATCCCATCCACCCGACTCGCCAGATCATGATGATGGGCAGGAGATCCCTTAGGCAGCCTCTTGCTGCACCACTCTTCAACACTCTAGCCCACTCATTTAGGTCGGCTCGCGAGAGCCGAGACTCGCTCTCCGAACCCAAGTTCGACTCCGCCCTGTTCCCCCTTGAGCACCCTTCTACCACTCCTGAGACACAAGTGCCAGATGCGAGACAACAGACTGATGATTTATCGGTACCTGAGTTTGGGTCTTTTTCCTTTGCAGAGACCATGGTCGGCAGCAGTGAGGACCGCACCGGAGGACCCCGAGGAGAGCAGACATTTATCCTGGACCAGGGTGCGATCAACAACACCCTGATCACCTCCCTTGAGACAGTTTAATAGCAGTTGAGGGATCAGGGTGCCTTTATGATTGAGATGAGGAGAGAGATGGAGCAGATGAGAGCCGACCGCGAGCAGCATGGCCCAGGAGACGGACCGAGGATACCCGGTGATGCGACAGCAACCGTAGCAGCCGCAACCGCAGCAGCAGCCGCAGAAGAGCCTCCAAGACCGATGCGAGAGTTGCACAACCCCGGATCGACTCTGATGCATCGTTGGGTAGTACTACCAGCCATTGTGGGGGACTTTAAGTTCATCCTAAACACTCTTCAGCTTCTACCCCGGTTCCATGGGCTCGCCACTGAGGAGCCCCATTTTCATCTCCAGGAGTTTGAGATGATCTGCAGCACCGTCAACGACTGTCAGGTGGACGAGGATACCGTCAAGATGATTGCTTTTCCTTTCTCCCTGGCAGACAGAGCAGCCAACTGGCTGAAGCACTTAGGGAGATTTGTGTAAACCTGGGAGCAGCTCCGCACCGAGTACTTGAACAAGTACTATCCACTCGAGCGGACGAACGCAGCGAGGGCCCTAATCAGCAACTTCTCCATGCTCCCCAACGAGCAGTTTCACGAGGCATGGGAGAGGTTCCGAGAGTTGACAGACAGATGCCCGCACCATGACATTTCGAAGCCGAACCTTGTTCAGAGCTTCTTTTGCGGGATGACACCAGAGCTGCAGGGCCTAGTGAATGCTTCTTGTAGCGGGTCCTACTTCGCCAAGGATCATGATCAGGTCTGGGCCATCTACGAGGAGATGGTCGAGAACTATACAGTGATGTCCCAGACCAGACTCTACACTCAGGGACGCCCCCAGCCACAGTCCGTGCAGTACCAGAGGATAGCACGGGTCGACGCCGGTCCTTCTACTTCGTCGGCGGTAGCAGCAGAGGCCAATTCCACAGCCGCCGACATGGTCATCATCAATGAGAAGCTGGACCGGATGGAGATTATAGAGAAGAAGCAGTGCCAGAGCATTTCACAGATGGATTATATGGTACAGACGCTGAGTGACTTGAAGACACAGATCATGTGTCTCCAGGAGGCATAGACGCTTCTCAGCCCCGTCTTCAGTCACGAGAAGATCCGAGTGGCAGTGGCAGCTCGTCCCAGCGCTCCAGCTCCAGCCAGCCTAGACAGGTCTTGTAAAGACGGAGCCGTATTAGCAACCGCAGCCTTACTACCAGGCACCACCATCCCCAGACACTCAGATGGTGGTTTACCAGCCGACTCAGCCTCTGGCAGTATACTCCCGCCACTCTCCTATGGGCCTGAGCCGTTGATGTACGTCAACGGGATTTGGCACGACCGACCCCAGCGTGGTATCCGACGAGACCATCCCGGATTCCGTTGGTTGACCGGAGGTACCAGTTCCTAGCAGTATCCTTCAGATCAGGGTGGCCACTACGGCCATCAGCGAGAGCAGCAGCAACAACCCCCAGTGTACCAGCACCAGCAGCAACAAAAGTCATACCAGTATGGTTCTCGTCCCTATCAGCAAGGACATTCTTGGAGGCGTGATCAGCCTCAGCAGCAGTTTCATCCACAGCAGTACCCCTCTCACCCACAACACCAGCCACAGCAGCAGCCTCACTACCAGCGAGGCTACCCATCTGGTTCTCATGGGCCATCCTACGAGAACCCTGCCTTAGATGACATAGCCCGCCTCCTGACCGATCAGTAGGCTACTTTCATACGGGAGATGGATGAGTTCCGCCAGGAGGTGCGGGAGATCGTAAGAGGGAAGGCCGCCATACCTGCCCAGATTGAGCCGAATCCGAACAACCTGAAGAGGAAATCTGAGCAGGTAGATTTCACAGAGTATGCCACTCCTAGTGATGCTTTTGGTGATATGTCTGCATATCTGTTTGATACTGACTTTGTCACACTTAGGAGTGGTAGGATGCCAGCAGGCGGTGCCTCCTCTGAGCGACACACCCAGGCCACTTCCAGAGCACCAGGCGAGGAGGAGCGCAGTAATGATGCCACAAGAGATGATGACGGTGGTGCTGACGCCACCATGGATATTGATCCCACCGACGGTATGGAGGCCGTCACTTCACCAGACAGAGGAGGTGGTACTGATGCCACCATTGTTGCCGAGCCAGAGCGCGGTACTGATGCCGTGAGTCGTCCTGCCGAGGGTGGTGCTGATGCCACCGTTTCTACTTCTGCTAGTCCTGTAGTCTTTCCATCTGTTCTTGTATCTCAGGACTTATTTGGCAATAAAAGAAAGGGTTTATTTTATTCTGATCCACCTGTGGTGCATGATGATGTATGTGTGGATTCTGCCGTGCTTGAGAAGCCTAGACCCTCTCCTAGTCCTTCATCTGAGAAGGACCCTGTGATCCCCTTTCCACGAGCACTTCACATGGGAAAGGGGAAGAAAATAGAAAATCCCAAAAAAGAAGCAGCAGGAAGAGTTCAGCCAGCAGATGATCAAAAGATTTCACATTCAGCTGACTCTCCAGGAGGCCTTGGAGCACATCCCTCTACTCCAGAAATCACTTAGAGGCAGGACCACAGTTAGGAGGAAGAGGAGGAATCACCAGTCAGAGATCCATGTGCTGACCAGAGCCACGTGTTTCACGATTCAGAACCGTCTGCCGGCCAAGAGGCTAGATTCAGGAGCCCCATATGTCAGATGCCATATCAGAGAGCAGAGGTTCGACCGTACTCTATTAGATAGCGGTTCTTCGATCAACCTACTTTCGGCAGCCCTTCTTGACCGCTTCGAGTTGGGCACTCTACGACAGAGCAGGATAGTCCTTCAGTTTGCTGATCGATCTATCAAGAGGCCGAAGGGGTTGCTGAGGGACGTTGTCGTCACGATTCAAGGTATGAAATTCCCCGTGGACTTTGTTGTGTTGGACATGGAGATCCCTGAGTCTGTGATCGATACCCCCATCATTCTAGGTCACCCGTTCTTGGCCACAGCCAAGGCAGTGACCGACCATGATAGCGGGAAGGTATACTTTCGCGTTGAGGACGAGAGTGTAGAAATAGATACGGTCGAGGACATCAGAATCAAAGATTCAGCATACTCAGAGTCGACCACAGATTCAGAGCAGATGACAGATGCTGGGCCATACATCCACCGAGACTGCAATTTTGTGAGCACAGATGACGAGGCAGTTTGGGCAGATCCAGAAGCACAGACCATCCTCTCACCTTCAGATACCGCTGATGCAGAGACGACAACAGAGGATCACTTGGAGAGCGTATTCCTGGTCCAGGATACTTTTTAGTCGGCAGATTCGGTTCTCGGCCGCGAGACAGAGTTGTTTTGTGATGATGATACAAATCCCTCGGAGTCAGATTTTGATTGGGCAGAGTTTGATGAGCTTATACCAGATCTGACTTCTACTGAGCCTATAACTAGGGAAGAGGTTGATGCCATGCAGAGCAGAGACAGTCCAGTTGAGCATCCTTCTCCAGATCCAGTTTGTAAGTGAGAGTTTCCGTTCTCCCATGCAGATTTGGCAGCATTCACTCAGAGCTTTCAGAGGCCAGATCCGCCAGCACCTACTTGTCCAGAGCTGAAGCCACTTCCTGTGTCGTTGAAGTATAGGTTCCTTGCCGGTGAGCATGAGATGTACCCAGTCATTATCTCCGCTGATTTGACTGGAGAGCAAGAATCCCGTCTGATGGGGGTTCTTGAAAAGAACCGCAAGGCGAAAGGATGGAGTGTAGCAGATCTCCAGGGGATCAGTCCGGCTCTGTGCTCTCACCACATCTATCTCGAGGATGAGGCAAAGCCGTCGCGTGAGTTCCAGCGACAGCTGAACCCAAATCTAAGAGGTTGTCATGAAGGAGATCTCGAAGTGGTGGAGCGCCGATTTTATCTACCCCATCTCCTACTCCAAGTGGGTCAGTCCGTTGCATGTGGTGCCCAAGAAGACGGGCATCACTACTGTTGTTTCGGAGTCCGGAGAGGAGATTGCTACCCGGGTACCCACTTCTTGGCGGGTCTGCGTAGATTACAGACGACTCAACCAGGCCACCAAGAAGGATCATTTCCCCCTGCCCTTTATAGATCAGATCATTGAGAGACTGGCAGGGAAGAGACACTACTGCTTTTTGGATGGGTACTCCGGCTACAATCAGGTGGCCATCGCGCCCGAGGACCAGGACAAGACCACCTTCACCTGTCCCTTCGGCACATACGCCTTCAGACGCATGCCATTTGGGCTATGCAATGCCCCTGCGACTTTTCAGAGATGCATGCTGTCTATCTTTTCGGACATGGTGGGGGAGTACTTGGAGTCTTCATGGATGACTTCTTGGTCTACGACAACGGATTCGACTCCTATCTAGACTTCCTAGTTCGGGTCCTTCAGCGATGCATTAAGGTTCACCTAGTGTTGTCTTGGGAGAAGAGTCACTTCATGGTGACTCAAGGGACGGTGCTTGGCCATATCATCTCCAACAGGGGCATGGAGGTTGATCCGGCCAAGGTGGATGTCATTAGAAAACTCGCACCACCGTCCAACCTACGGCACTTACGGTCTTTCCTGGGGCACGTCGGTTTCTACCGGCGTTTCATTCATGATTTCAGTAGGATTGCCTGATCGTTGACTGATCTGCTGACGAAAGACACCGAGTTCCTTGTCGATGACAAGTGTCTATCGTCGTTTGAGACTCTCAAGCGCTGTGTCATAGAGGCTCCTGTTCTCCAGCCACCTGATTGGTCTCTCCCATTCGAGATCATGACGGACGCCTCCGATTTTGCCGTAGGGGCCATGCTGGGACAGAGGAGGGATGGAGTCCCATTTGCCATTCACTACGCTAGCCGTACATTGGATGCCGCGCAGCGGAACTACACTGTCACTGAGAAGGAGATGCTAGCCGTAGTCTTCGCCCTAGATAAGTTCAGATCTTACATCATTGGATCTAGAGTGACCATATTTACTGATCATACCGCCATCAGGTACCTCATGGCAAAGAAGGATGCCAAAGCTAGATTGACCAGATGGATCCTTCTACTCCAGGAGTTTGATATAGAGATTAAGGATAAGCTTGGAGTCAAGAATGTGGTGGCGGATCATCTCTCCGGTTGGAGTATCTTGAGGATTTTGAGCAGATTTACCCTATGTGTGAGACCTTCCCTGATGAGGCGATCCTTGCTATCGCCTCGCTCCCATGGTATGCCGATATTGTGAACTATCTTGTCGCCAAGAAAGTTCCACAAGATTGGCCCAGACAGAAACTTGAGACCTTCCTCGTGAAGGCCAAGTTTTACCATTGGGAGGATCCCGTCCTTTACCATGAGGGAGGGGATAGTATCTGGCGTTGGTGCATTCCTCAGGAGGAGCACCACATCGTCCTTACTTACTGCCACAAGCTTGAGGCAGGAGGACATCACTCAGGGAGGAGAACGACAGAGAAAGTGCTCCAATCTGGCCTATGGTGGCCTACACTCTGATGAGTTCGTGAAGAGGTGTACTGACTGTCAGAGGATGGGCACTTGTGGATAGCGTGATATGATGCCGATGCAGCCCATTCACTTCTATGAAGTTTTTGACGCATGGGACATCGATTTCATGGGTCCATTCCCTAGGAGTCAGGGATTTGAGTACATTCTGTTGGCCATGGATTATGTGAGTTGTTGGGTTGAGGCCATCCCCATCCGAACCGCAGATGTTAGGACTGTTTGCAGATTTTTGAGGAAGAATATCATTTCACGGTTCGGGGTACCTAGAGTGTTGATATCAGACGGGGGGTCTCATTTCGTCAACGACAAAGTAAAGGCCCTTGCTAGCGAGTTCAGTATAGACCATCGAGTTGTCACTCCATACCACTGATGACCGCCCCGCACCCTATGTTAATTCGAGCAAATTAATGTCCAAATTAATGTTAATCGTTCATTGTAGTCGGATACGAGAGGGCTAATCAAAAACCACTTTAATTAGATTCGAGTTAATTTCAAGCGGCAAATTTTTTTACTTGGTGAAGTCCAAGGTCGAACTCAGGGAGGCATCTTTCTCCTTAGGTAAATTTTAGCAATTGTCAAGCGTTGGATTTTCAGGGAGAATATTTTTGGTATTTTTTTCGGTTTTTTATGCAATGCACATGCAAAATCAGGCCAAATTAAATGTTAATTCAGAAAGATGGTCAAATTAATTCCAAAAATTATGAAACTTGGCCAGACTATGAAATGGGATGAAATTGAGCTACTCTAATTTTTTTGTAATTTTTAGACACTAAATGAATTTACTGGGAATTAAATATGCAGACAGGGTGATTTTCACTATTTAATTTTTAATAAATAACAAATCACAATTTCTTCAGAAGATAAAATTATCCTAGATAGAACTAGTGATAAGGAATCTAGGAAAATTGACAGATCTTAATTTCAATGTGAAATGAATTTACTAAAATTAAAATTAGAAAATCACTCAACAATTTATTTAGGCCTCGATATGTGTGCAAATGACATGAAATTTTTATGGCATGTTAAGAGTACTGTCCTTAAGCTACTGTGAATTTTTGAGGATTTTTGGAATCACAGTGAATTAACTACAAATTAAAAGGTGTCACTGGGCAAAATATTCCACAAAGCAACCAATTAATTCATTTAATATTCCACTGAAATTACAAAGACATGACACGTGGCTCAATAGACAGAGGACAAGTTTCTCAACAAAATGGAATTTTTGGAATTTAAAAATGATGTAAAATGCAACCTAGGGATGCGCGCAAACATAGGGGTGTAAATGCAATACAGGAAAAATAAAATTACGTAAAGTAAATATGCTGACAGGGACGTAAATGCAATTACCTATTATGATGGGGACTCGGGTGCAATTTCTCCACAAGGCACGTGCTCCTCACGTGGGGGCTGCTTCGCAGGGACCTTTCTGCAATATTTGGAAGTTCCAGGGCCTCTGTGCAAAATACCCAGGCCGCACGTGCTCCTCACGTGAGTCGGCCTAGGCTCGGGCGGCTTCGGAGGCTCGGTGCTTGGCTCGGGAGCTCTTGGAGGTCTGGAGTGAGGCTTGGTCGTAGCCTTGGATAGTCCGAACCTAGGTTCGGGGGTGAGGCTCGGTCGTCATCGACGTGACGTGCTGAAGACCCTTGGATCAAGATAGATCTAAAGGATGTCGGTGCGGACGCGTGGCGAGATCAGAGGCCGTTAGATCTGGATAGATCCAACGGCTCCTGAGATGCTCCAGATGTCGATGACGTGGCGGACTAAGCTCCGTTAGATCTTGAAGGATCTGACGGTTGACTGCAGCTATGGGCGGATGGCGACGTGGCTGACTCTAGACCGTTCGATTAGGATGATCGAACGGCCGCGAGACCTTCTCCCTCAATGGTCCTCCGCCGCCTGCGGAGAAGATGGCGGGGCTCCGGCGATGAGGCCTCTGCTCCGCCCGTCCCTACAGACGTTGGTGAAGCTCTTCAACAGTTCGGAGAAGTCTCAGAAGGTGCACGGAAGTGCGGCGATGGTGCTGGTGATCTCAGGAGCGGCGGAGGGCTGTCGGAAGTCGCTGGCGATGAAGAACGAAGACGACTCCGGCGAAGCTCCGACCAATGAGCAGAGAGGTACCTGCAAGTGCTAAATACAGAGCCGAAGCTCGTGCATGCGAGTGGAGAGGTGAAGGTGGGGTGGCGAGGCCTAGAGCGGAGGGAGGATGCTCCGACGATGATGCTCCGGCCAAGTGGCGGTGCTGGAGCTGGTGGCGAGCGAAGGGAAGTACCTGAGTGCGTGAAGAGTGTCGTGAGGAGGAGAGTTCCGTCGCGGAGCTCGGCGAGATGGAATGGAGGCGTGAAGATGACCGGAGGTGGCAAATAAAATGCGAGAAAATCGGAGAAGAAATGAAGAACAGATCGGAGAGAGATGGAGGTATCACCTGGGGATTGGAACTCGTCGGGGAGTTCCAAGTCGTCGCTCGAAGGGCCGGTGGCTCCCTGAGCTCAAGCAGCTGCTCGGAGATGAGGCTGCGTGATGAATCTGCTATTCATCACTCTAAAAGTTGAAAATAGAGCTTTGTTCCCGAGTAATTAGAGGCATATTTCTACTTATATTGTATAATTAGCATTCATGCATGCATTGATAACATTTGCATGTTAGCATTCATATTTACATAAAAATAAGAAGCCAAATTCACTTTTAAATATTCACCTGTATATTAGATAAAATACCCTATTTGTATATATTTTATACTAACTCCAAATGCAATAAAACCAACTCTATTGTGTATATATTACTAACACTAATTAAAGAAAAATATCTAAAAAATACTAACTTGTAAAATCGACCAATAAAACCCCAATCCAAGTTTGAAACCATGAACCTTAAAATGCACATATCTCTCTCATACAGTGTCCGATTGAGGTCTACTCACTTTTAAAGTAATATATTTTTAAAGACCTTCGAAACAAGACCAATTTCATTAAAATCGGAGCTCGTATGCAAAACTTGGGTTTTGGGCCCCTTTTGTACATTGTACATAATGACCATTGTACCCCTGTATTTTATCTTTTTAATTTCTTCATTATTAAAAATCCAAAAAAATTAGATTAAGTTGTAAATAATCTTTTCATATTTTCTCTATTTTTATTTTGATTTTTCTCTCTATTAAAAATGACAAAAAAAATACAAAAGATAAAATGCGGTATTTTATATCTATAAGGTACCACCCAAAAATACATTTTGTACAGATGATCTCCGTTGATTTTCAGCCCTTCACGAAAGTTGTAGATCTCGTCGAGATGAGCAACTTTTGTGTTGACCACTTTTTGATTTAATCCCTTTTGTTATTTCTTTTTGATTTTCTTTACATTTAATCTTTGAATTTTCTGGGAGCGACATGTAGCCGCTCCTGTAGCCGCCACATGTCACCCCAATTTTTTTATTTTCGGATTTATTTTTTTACTATTTTCGGATTTATTATTATTACTATTTTACTATCATTATTTTAATCATTTTTAGTAGCCTACTATATTATATTATTAAATAAATTATTTTAATCCTCTTTTACCTCTTCTCCTTTCTTTTCCCCCACTCCAAGCCACATCTTCTCCACTTCCTCCACCGTTTTCTCCACTCTCTCCATCTCTTCTCTAACTCCATCCATACTCTTTATAATCTCCTCCACTCCTCCATTCACAATCGTCCGTCGTTTTCGAGAGAAGTGAGGTCGAGCCCCTTTAACCTTCATGTGACAGCTGCAGGAGACAAGTCGAGCGACGACAACCTCAAGGCGAGATCCGCGGCATCACCATTGATCAGTCCATTTACTTGTTCTATCCTTCCAATTACAAAGACTCGATTGGGTTCCCGCACAATACCTAATTGCAAATATGACAAAAATATTTTGGTAACGAAAAAATCAGAATCGTATTACAAATAAATTTGTGAACGAAAAAATATTTTTTTTTCGAGAAATTTTTTTCTGTTTTTTGGTGTCATGTCAAAACAAAATATGTGGTACAAAAATAGATAATCTATTCCCTTTTGCCAAAAAAAAAGATCTTGGAGATTGTGTAATGCTTACTCTGAAACTCTTTGTTTACACAGTAGTGATATTCTTTGCGTCGCGAGATCCGATTGGACTCGCTCAAGCTTCGGAGCAACCGCCATCTCTTCGAGGCCACGACGGAAGCCGCACGACGCGACTTCACTTTCGGTGAATCACAGGTAAGTATCTCTCTTCTTTTCCTTATCATTTTTTTTATCTAACAAAATTTTCTTCGTGTTGATTTATATCACAATCATCATCACATAAAAACCACATCATTTTTCATTCCATCACCACAACTTCAATCACCATCACCACCATACCTTCATTGTATTTTCTATTCTACTATTTATAAATAAAAAAAAACAAAACAAAAACAAAAAAGTTGCAGGACAGCCGAGCTTCCCCCTGGACATCCTCGCCGCCAGCCAGGCTGCCGCACGTCAGCGGCGCTCCGCGCTCAAGCGCGTTCTCCAACCCTTTCGCAGCAGGCTGCCTTCACCGTTCACGCCACCTGCAGCCATCAGCTTGCCCTCCAGGACGCTGCCACACAACATCGGTGCGTCACCCCCATTGGTGCACCTCCGCCCGCCACCGCCAGCAGCCTGCCGGCGGCCCGCCGCGCCAACTTGCCGTTCAACATCCGTGTTAGCAGCCGTCCGCCTCCGCCAGGAGCCCACGCTCCAGCCATTCAGGCGCCACCTCCTCCGCGGCGCACAGTCGCACGCCTCCCCGCGTGGGCAAACCAGCCGCACTCCTCGATCACCGTCCCGCCGCCATCCTCCCCGCGGCGGTGCGTCGCCTCCAGCCTCCAGAAGCAACCACGCCCGCCGCGCGCAGCCACGCGCAGGCCTCCTCCGCGCCTCACGCCCACCTCCGACCCCCGCGCCACGCAGCTTTCATCCAGCGCGCCGCCCAGGTGCGCCATCGCCGTCCCCCAGGCACGCCGCCCGACCAGCCCGGTCGCCGCCGCTCCACCTCCCAGCCGCGCTCCACGCGCCCCAGCGCCGCCGCCCACATCCCCTTTGCCCTAAGTTGGGATACAAGTACCCGAAGGTCTATTTCATTTCATATTTTATTTTTTTGTGAAATTTGCATATTAAGCACGTAGCATTTCTTTAATATCAAAAGTGCCCCTGTGCACAGTTTTCATTATTTGTTTATTGTTTGTAATTGCAAAGACACCCCTACGTTTGAGCGTTAATTTGGACACTATTCTTGCATAATTTTTTTAATCAAAAAAATATTATGTTGTAGCACAACTAATTCTTTATCTTTCAGCTATTTATTTATATTTTTGTGAGCCTTGGATGTTTTATTAAAAAGCAGAGACTGAAAATCATAGATATTTTGCCTAATTATGCTCTGAAATTCGCACATAGTCATTTATTGTTCCAAAAATTGCGAAAAAATTGTAAATGATGCCTTTAAGTGTTCTTTGATTACTGTCCAAATTTCGTCTAATTCGGAGTTGTCTTGTGCGTAAAATAAATTTTTGAGTGATTTCTGTAATTGATTTTTAATTAATTCCATGGATAATATTTTTGTGAAATTTTAAGTCTCCTGTATTCCTTATTGAAACATCTACTTGAGATAAATCAATATTTGGATAATTTTATTTCGTGGATTAATTAGGAATTAAATACTCACAGTTGCTCTGTTTTCAGTAAAATATTCATAAAAAATCAAAAAGTGTCAGAAAATTTCAAAAAAATTAATTTAGCTTCATATCATCATATTTAACTTCCAGTGAAATTTTCATAATTTTTACGTATCATTTGCACGTAAAATTGCATAAAAATCCCAAAAAAGTTTGCATTTTTCATGTGTGCATCTTAAAGTCAGAAAATCCTAAAAAAATACATTTTACATTCATCATTGGAATAGGTTGTTAGAAAAAATATAATTTGGCTGATTTGAGTTACTTTCGCATTCAAATTAATTTCGGCTAAGTTGTTGATCTTCTTAATAACCTAATTCATCCGCATTGAATCATTAGCATTTTTATTGCATAAAAAAATTCAAAAAAATATACCACTTGGAAAACCGCAATCTAATCACTCTAACTTGATCCCGAGTTGTTCCTTTGCCTCCTTGAGTCGACCCTGGGACTTGCCCAGACTAAATAAACATCAAACCGCATATTAATTTAATTCGACGATTAATCGAATCGTGCGGTTAATTTTTGATCGACGCGGATCTATCCGACTGCAACGCACTAGTCTATCAGACAACATTAAAAAGGGTAGAACCGCGGTTCATCAAATGGCGCCGTTGCCGGGGAGGCAAACGGGTTAGGATCACTTTAGAAAAATTAGATTTACATTTTCCATTCACTCAGGTAGTCGGACCCCCGAGCCGCATTGTAATTATCCATTTCTTCTTTAATTATTTTTCTGACCATTTCTGTATATATCTCTTTCTGACATAATTTTTTATCTTTTTGTGCGAGGGTCCGGTGGACTTGGAGCGACTTTCTTGAAGTCGACGCATCTCGAAGTGCATCGGAGGACGACGATTCGTGGATCAAGTCGGCTGTTGGACATCAAAAAGATTTTTTTACAAAAAAAAGTGTCTGCATCATTTACAGTGGTTCCCGTTTGGGTTCTCGCAATTGTAAACATAGTGAAACCGTGTCCCCGTCTGCTGTGTGGTTTGAATTTTAGACTAGGCCTGCACTAGCGGCTCCTCGAGCCACTCTAGGATTTGCTTGTGCTCGTAAATCTTTAGGACCACACATCACACATAAAAGACGCACTTAGACCGCATGACTTAGCCAAATCAACTTGTTCTTCACTCGCTAATAGAACTGCCTGTCTAGGAGCGGCTTTTCATCGTCTGCATTCATTTAGTGTAAAATTTCAATTCAGTCCTGCATCCTGCATTGTAGAGAGCTGGAGGCACTGTAAGTCTTCTTACTCAAGCATTCATCATCGTTTTTCGATTGCATCGGCTTTTTCCGATTCTCTCTCTCGGTTTTCTAACCTAGGATAAAGGAATTGGGACTGGACGGTAGACGTGATTGCTTGTGTGGATTAATATCAGTGACAACTAATCTTTAAAATCGGGACTGCTAATTGAATTGGACCAAAAAAATTGACTAAAATTAACCCTTGTTTGCGGGAGAGTAACCCCGACCTTGTTTTCAGGCTGAGTGAGGGTACTTGAGTGTGTGTGAACACCTTAAGGCAGAGCCCAAATCCCCGCCTTCCATATCACGAGCCGACTGATCTTAGCAAATATCACGAGTGGGATACTTTTTAGCTCATTGACAAGTACCAAGTAGCCTCCGCCTTCGCGGGTAGATAGGGGCGAACCAGCGGTACTCTGCGACAAGGCCTAGCTTTGTCAGCCTCCGCCTGCTTGCAGGTAGATAGGGGCACGTCAGTGAGTCCCCACTCCGGATAGGAGCGCAGAAAGGGAGGATCGGCGGTATCTTAGGCGACAGGTTAAACAGGGAAGGCGCATCTGGCTCTGAGCCGACTTTCCCTATAGGCCACGTAAATCCTTGCTATCTTGCTTGAAAAATTACACTTAAAATTAACAAGATTAATTGGACTCGGTTTCGGGTCCTTCACCGTGTTGAGTGTGAATTCAGGGTTTGCTCTTGCGTTTGTCTTCGTGTCTGTCCGTGTGTGTTATCCTGCGTAATTGCGCATTTGCTACCTCGCTCTACTTACATTCATTATCTTCTTTTCAAGATGTCGGGATATTGGTCCCCATTCCCTAAGACCTCTGGTCATTCCTCATCGATCATATACCGATCATCTTCACCTTCTCATTCTTCCATGTATCCTCCGCCGCCCACGGGAGACCCTTACTCGTGGTCCGCTCCACCTCAATCCGATTATGAAGTCAGAACTTGGACTGACTTCTCCACTTCTTCGCATTTCTCACCTACTCCATATTCTAGCACCACGGATCCACTTCCACCTTGGGCTGACTGTCCTTAATCCTGAGAGCTTGCAGGAATCAAAGACTCGAATGAAGAGCAAGTCACTGCTGAGACAGATGATTGGCAAAATTATATGCCCCCACATACTTCACCCCAAGTAGGGACAACACTACAACTCATATATACACATCCTGACTTGAACTTAGGGCATAACACGGTCGATCGAACAAGCCGAATGGAGAGGCCTGAACATCATGATTTCCCAGACTTGATTGACTTTAGTGCTCAAGCCTCCATTAACCAGCCTTCATTTGGAGAGCCTATACATTCACAAGATTGGACTCATGACCTAGACTTATCAGTCCCTGTTTCATTGACTCCGTCATATGAGGCTCCGACCGATATTTGCCATTTGGATAGTCCATACTCAGCCCAGCATTACATGCCAGAGTCAAGGTATGTTGAGTATGAGACCCCAATATCTCAGCAGCATCCTCCACTTGAGCAGAACTCTCCCATGATTTGTCATGAGAATTTTGTGGAGGATGACATCTCTAGACTTATTAAGAAAAATGAATCATTTGGTAACGAGTTGAGAGATGTCATGGGAATATTACAATCAATTTCTGCCAGCCTGGGTATAAAAGTGAGAAAAGACATGAGTAGTTTTGAGGTTGAAAACAAAGCAAACATCAGGGAACCCACACCGTCTGTACAGCTGGAGTCCATTCTATCTCCCTCTTCTACTAACCACTTGCCCTCCAATCAAGAGTCTGATCATTCACCCATCAAAAACACCAAAAAATTGAAAAACCAAAAATTCACATAAAAATTGAAAATGAAAACGATTTAAAAAAATTGGATTCCACCCTAAGGGAAGCACTTGATGATGAATTGATCTTTAAACTTCCCTTAATAAAGGCCATAGATCACTTCCCCGACCTCAAGAGATTTGTAAAGAGTAAATTAATGCCCAAGAGGTCGGGTAAGAAGAGAACAAGGACTGAAAGACACATAGTGTCTATGGCCACCTCCATGGTGATGGGGAGAAAAACCAAGAGCCGCAGAGTGAAGCGGTTGCCCCGAGTTGAATGTGAAATCAAAGACACCATCTTTACCCATGCAAGAATCGATGATAACTCTCCAATAAATATCCTCCCGACCTCTGTGTTTGACAAACTCAAACTCAGGCCAAGCAGAAAGTCAAGAGAGATCGTCAGTTGGCTGACCGATCCATCAAACGGTCTAGAGGAAACATTTCAGTCATCGTTACTTTCCAAGGTGCTCTACTTCAGGTGGACTTCACGATCATTGACATCGAGCACCGAGGAGAGTTTACCCAGTCTCCGATTATTCTCGGGAAGCCGTTCTTAGCCTCAGCTAAAGCGTCTATAGATTGCGAGACTCGGGAGATCGATTTCTCAGCAGTGGGAGCACTCCGACCTCACCCATTCTTTGATACACTTTACTCTAAGGTAACCCGCACATCCGCTGACAGTCGTGACCATCAAGAGGTAAATGAGTCCCACCTCTCTGCTACACCTGAGAGACCGACTGCCCAGACGATCATTGGTTCTGAGACTCCCCACACCTCCACTTCATCAACTGCTTGCACCACCACCAGGACAGCTTCTAAGGAGGACTCACAATCAGAAGCTATCATTAAGTCGGACATGATCTTTGTTGACTGCCTTGACCATTTTGATGATCCCACACAAGAGCCCAATAATGCCAAGCCAACTGAGACCACTAGCACTTTCCCGAGACATGTGCTGACCCTTCAGGAATATTATAATTTATATGGTGACTCGTTTGATGAGGAAACCATAGTCAGCACCACACCACATCCCGGACCTTCAAAGGAAACAACCAAGATTAAATTGACTCCACATAAAAACAAGGTTGCTCCCTCTTCTAGTCGGCTATTTAGTGAGAGGAAGTCGAGAATTGATTCCTCGAGGAGTTTCCCAGAACCTCTCAAGGCGCGTCTCTCTCATCTGCCACTCAATGATTCAGGTTCTAGAAAACCGACTAAGAAAGTTTCCTTCAACACACCGGAGAAGGAATTTTCTGAGGAGTCCTCATCTGGTCCGGACAAGGTGATTTATATGAGTGAGCTCAGTTCGGCTGTTCTCAAGCCTTATCTAAGAAAGCAGCCATGTGTCGACCCTCGTTGGACGATCCCTACACCTCACTATTATTCATCTGAGGACGATTCCGACATCGACACATATGTATATTATCCACCTCCTCGCATCCGCAAGAAGGTTCGTCACAAACCTTCTTAATCCTTGTATATTCTCACTCTTTCTTGTATATACTTTTTCTCCCTCCCTCCCCAGTGATTCGAATCACTCGCTCCGACTCATCTCATTTCATTTTAAGACTATACTTAGGATAATCAGATTCTAAGTATAGGAGGGAGAGTGACCCGCATCCATTCATTGTACATCCTACAGATCACATCGGTTCTCATACTCACTCTTGTCCTATACTTAGACTGACCGGAGCCTAGGTATAGGGGAGAACGATGCCCGCCTTGTATATACTCATCCATTTCCCCTCTTCTCCTCGTTCGCCCCATTTTTGATCTTCTTCTACACTTAGGCTGTCAGAGCCTAAGTATAGGGGGGCGAGCGACTTCTATACATTTTGTAATTTTAGCTCTCCTACGCTTAGCCCGAGCTATGTCTTTTTCGTCGCTTTTCGTGCTCTGAGGACATAGCACACGCTAAGTATAGGGGGGGCGTGTATATATTACATATATACTTTACCCATAGCTCGTACTTTCGCGTATTTTCGCGTATTTTTGTATATATTATGCAATAATTACGGGTGGGTAAAAATTTGAGAAATTTTTTTTTGTAAAATACATTTGTATAAACTGACTCATAAAAGACTTGTATCATAGGAGGTATACGAAAAAAAATTTTGTATAATACTTGTATAAAAAAATGTAAAATTCTTGTAAAAACATACTTTTGTAAAATTTGTTGGATGTATACCGAAAAATTTTTTGTATACTATGTATATTATGTATAAACTAAAAACTTGTTGTAAATAATACAAATTGTTGTATACTTATACCAAAAAAAATTGTGTTGAAAATAAGGCTTCTTATTTACTCTTACATATCATCTTTGCATTTAAAAAAAAGGTCTTGCATTTTCACTCATCTTCATAGCATGACATCTGCATCTCATCTGCATATCTTGCATATGCAAGGTGGAAAGCTAGTTGGTTCTGAACTAAGTTATGAGTAGATGTCGAGGATGGGCTTGATTTGACCTTAATCCACCTAATTTCAGAGTAACCTTATAGGAACTGGAGTTAAGATTTCTCAGGTCAAGTGACTTAATTCTTTGAGTCCGCAAGTCTATGTTCACATGTCATCTTGATTAGTCTAAGTAGAATATCTCGTGCACACGCATGATTCTTTTAGACAGTGACCTAACTTGGACAAGCACAATGCACGTAGCTCTTCATTGATGAGGTGGTAAGGAAGTAGAATCCTTTAGCTTGGAGTAGCACACGGGTGGAAACATCCGTCCTCCTCTAAGGAGGGTAGTGCATCTCAACCTAGTCTGGTGGTGTTGAAGTCTAAGGACGGGACGCTGTGGGTTGCAATAATGCTTCAAAAGAGGGATAGTCTACTGGCTCAAGAGGAAAAACTCCTGATGTACATGCTGCACCTTGTATATAGTTCCAAAAAAAAGAGGAAAAAAAAGAAAAAAAAAAGAAAAATGCAAGAACTCCAAAAAAAAATAGACAGGCCCAAAAAAAAAATTGCCTGTTGGAGTATGTATACTAGCAAGAAGTCTGCAGCTGGATGACTTGGCTACACTGGTCATGAATCCCGGGATAGGTTAGCTACACTGGCTACCGTCCATTCTTTATTCTTTTCTCTACCCCCTCCTCTTGAGTTGGTCGCACTTGAACTTAGAAGGGAATACCCCGCTCCTCGAGGAAAGAGTTGCTGGACCGGGTTATTGAGTTACCTTGTTAGAGGAGGCTGGTTCCGAGTCATTTCTGATGTGGAGAGCTATTTATCACTTACACAGTACAAGTAAGAATCATAGTCATCAGAAATTTGCGTTTGAGGATTTGTTCTGACCTGACAGTTGAGGCGTCTTGAATAGAAGACTTGTGGAACTTGAAGTCTGTTAGGTCTTAAATTCAGATCCCAATAAGGTTCCGCCACACAATTAATCCAAAGGTCGAGTCAAGCTCCATTTTCAACTTTTGTTCATGACCTTGGTATGGAACCCAATCTCATTTCACTCTTGCATTTCATTTTAGTTGCTCGGGGACGAGCAAGGTTTAAGTATAGGGGTTGATGAATCTCCGATTCATCACTCTAAAAGTTGAAAAAAGAGCTTTGTTCCCGAGTAATTAGAGGCATATTTCTACTTATATTGTATAATTAGCATTCATGCATGCATTGATAACATTTGCATGTTAGCATTCATATTTACATAAAAATAAGAAGCCAAATTCACTTTTAAATATTCACCTGTATATTAGATAAAATACCCTATTTGTATATATTTTATACTAACTCCAAATGCAATAAAACCAACTCTATTGTGTATATATTACTAACACTAATTAAAGAAAAATATCTAAAAAATACTAACTTGTAAAATCGACCAATAAAACCCCAATCCAAGTTTGAAACCATGAACCTTAAAATGCACATATCTCTCTCATACAGTGTCCGATTGAGGTCTACTCACTTTTAAAGTAATATATTTTTAAAGACCTTCGAAACAAGACCAATTTCATTAAAATCGGAGCTCGTATGCAAAACTTGGGTTTTGGGCCCCTTTTGTACATTGTACATAATGACCATTGTACCCCTGTATTTTATCTTTTTAATTTCTTCATTATTAAAAATCCAAAAAAATTAGATTAAGTTGTAAATAATCTTTTCATATTTTCTCTATTTTTATTTTGATTTTTCTCTCTCTTAAAAATGACAAAAAAAATACAAAAGATAAAATGCGGTATTTTATATCTATAAGGTACCACCCAAAAATACATTTTGTACAGATGATCTCCGTTGATTTTCAGCCCTTCACGAAAGTTGTAGATCTCGTCGAGATGAGCAACTTTTGTGTTGACCACTTTTTGATTTAATCCCTTTTGTTATTTCTTTTTGATTTTCTTTACATTTAATCTTTGAATTTTCTGGGAGCGACATGTAGCCGCTCCTGTAGCCGCCACATGTCACCCCAATTTTTTTATTTTCGGATTTATTTTTTTACTATTTTCGGATTTATTATTATTACTATTTTACTATCATTATTTTAATCATTTTTAGTAGCCTACTATATTATATTATTAAATAAATTATTTTAATCCTCTTTTACCTCTTCTCCTTTCTTTTCCCCCACTCCAAGCCACATCTTCTCCACTTCCTCCACCGTTTTCTCCACTCTCTCCATCTCTTCTCTAACTCCATCCATACTCTTTATAATCTCCTCCACTCCTCCATTCACAATCGTCCGTCGTTTTCGAGAGAAGTGAGGTCGAGCCCCTTTAACCTTCATGTGACAGCTGCAGGAGACAAGTCGAGCGACGACAACCTCAAGGCGAGATCCGCGGCATCACCATTGATCAGTCCATTTACTTGTTCTATCCTTCCAATTACAAAGACTCGATTGGGTTCCCGCACAATACCTAATTGCAAATATGACAAAAATATTTTGGTAACGAAAAAATCAGAATCGTATTACAAATAAATTTGTGAACGAAAAAATATTTTTTTTTCGAGAAATTTTTTTCTGTTTTTTGGTGTCATGTCAAAACAAAATATGTGGTACAAAAATAGATAATCTATTCCCTTTTGCCAAAAAAAAAAGATCTTGGAGATTGTGTAATGCTTACTCTGAAACTCTTTGTTTACACAGTAGTGATATTCTTTGCGTCGCGAGATCCGATTGGACTCGCTCAAGCTTCGGAGCAACCGCCATCTCTTCGAGGCCACGACGGAAGCCGCACGACGCGACTTCACTTTCGGTGAATCACAGGTAAGTATCTCTCTTCTTTTCCTTATCATTTTTTTATCTAACAAAATTTTCTTCGTGTTGATTTATATCACAATCATCATCACATAAAAACCACATCATTTTTCATTCCATCACCACAACTTCAATCACCATCACCACCATACCTTCATTGTATTTTCTATTCTACTATTTACAAACAAAAAAAAACAAAACAAAACAAAAACAAAAACAAAAAAGTTGCAGGACAGCCGAGCTTCCCCCTTGACATCCTCGCCGCCAGCCAGGCCGCCGCACGTCAGCGGCGCTCCGCGCTCAAGCGCGTTCTCCAACCCTGTCGCAGCAGGCTGCCTTCACCGTTCACGCCACCTGCAGCCATCAGCTTGCCCTCCAGGACGCTGCCACACAACATCGGTGCGTCACCCCCATTGGTGCACCTCCGCCCGCCACCGCCAGCAGCCTGCCGGCGGCCCGCCGCGCCAACTTGCCGTTCAACATCCGTGTTAGCAGCCGTCCGCCTCGCCAGGAGCCCACGCTCCAGCCGTTCAGGCGCCACCTCCTCCGCGGCGCACAGTCGCGCGCCTCCCCACGCGGGCAAACCAGCCGCACTCCTCGATCACCGCCCCGCCGCCATCCTCCCCGCGGCGGTGCGTCGCCTCCAGCCTCCAGAAGCAACCACGCCCGTCGTGCGCAGCCACGCGCAGGCCTCCTCCGCGCCTCACGCCCACCTCCGACCCCCGCGCCACGCAGCTCTCATCCAGCGCGTCGCCCAGGTGCGCCATCGCCGTCCCCCAGGCACGCCGCCCGACCAGCCCGGTCGCCGCCGCTCCACCTCCCAGCCGCGCTCCACGCGCCCCAGCGCCGCCGCCCACATCCCCTTTGCCCTAACTTGGGATACAAGTACCCGAAGGTCTATTTCATTTCATATTTTATTTTTTTGTGAAATTTGCATATTAAGCACGTAGCATTTCTTTAATATCAAAAGTGCCCCTGTGCACAGTTTTCATTATTTGTTTATTGTTTGTAATTGCAAAGACACCCCTACGTTTGAGCGTTAATTTGGGACACTATTCTTGCATAATTTTTTTTAATCAAAAAAATATTATGTTGTAGCACAACTAATTCTTTATCTTTCAGCTATTTATTTATATTTTTGTGAGCCTTGGATGTTTTATTAAAAAGCAGAGACTGAAAATCATAGATATTTTGCCTAATTATGCTCTGAAATTCGCACATAGTCATTTATTGTTCCAAAAATTGCGAAAAAATTGTAAATGATGCCTTTAAGTGTTCTTTGATTACTGTCCAAATTTCGTCTAATTCGGAGTTGTCTTGTGCGTAAAATAAATTTTAAGTGATTTCTGTAATTGATTTTTAATTAATTCCACGGATAATATTTTTGTGAAATTTTAAGTCTCCTGTATTCCTTATTGAAACATCTACTTGAGATAAATCAATATTTGGATAATTTTTATTTCGTGGATTAATTAGGAATTAAATACTCACAGTTGCTCTGTTTTCAGTAAAATATTCATAAAAAATCAAAAAGTGTCAGAAAATTTCAAAAAAATGAGTTTAGCTTCATATCATCATATTTAACTTCCAGTGAAATTTTCATAATTTTTACGTATCATTTGCACGTAAAATTGCATAAAAATCCCAAAAAAGTTTGCATTTTTCATGTGTGCATCTTAAAGCCAGAAAATCCTAAAAAAATACATTTTACATTCATCATTGGAATAGGTTGTTAGAAAAAATATAATTTGGCTGATTTGAGTTACTTTCGCATTCAAATTAATTTCGGCTAAGTTGTTGATCTTCTTAATAACCTAATTCATCCGCATTGAATCATTGGCATTTTTATTGCATAAAAAATTCAAAAAAATATACCACTTGGAAAACCGCAATCTAATCACTCTAACTTGATCCCGAGTTGTTCCTTTGCCTCCTTGAGTTGACCCTGGGACTTGCCCAGGCTAAATAAACATCAAACCACATATTAATTTAATTCGACGATTAATCGAATCGTGCGGTTAATTTTTGATCGACGCGGATCTATCCGACCGCAACGCACTAGTCTATCAGACAACATTAAAAAGGGTAGAACCGTGGTTCGTCACTGCAACACGGCGGAGGAGCCGCGGATCTCGCCGGAGAAGATGGCCATCTTCGCTCAAGGATTCGTGCAATTACTCTCACCAATCGGATGCCCCGAGCTCGGGGAATCTCTCAGGGGTGGCGGTCGTGTTGTTTCGAGGCGAAGATGGGGCGAGTGGAGAGGATATCGGAGTTAGTGGGGTGGTGCGCGAGGTAGAGGGATGACTGGGGAATGTCGTGGGGCAACTGGCGACGGGAGATGGAGTCGGGGAAGACGAGGGAAATAGGAAGGGGAAGAGGGTTCGCGTGGTGGAGAACGTGGCGAGTGGACTGTTGGAGGTTGACGATGATCAACTGACCGTTGGATCTGGAGATCCAACGGTGGGGGTCGATGAGCGAAGGAGTGGCTCAGATTAAATTGGGGGCGATGCGATCAACGGATTCAGGCGCTGCCACGTGGCAGGCTATGCGCGAGGCGGTAGCGAACGGTTTAGATGGGACCACGGGCCTGATCGATCGGCTGAGGAGAGAAGTGGAAGCTGCGGCCAAGATTGAAGGATAAACATCCGAATCGAATGGCTCACAACATGCCACGTGGCATAAGGAGGGGATCGGCGCGAACGGAGGGCGGCGATGGGAAGCTGATGATCATCCGATGGCTAGGAACATCAGCGGCGTGGAGAAGGCCTGGCCGTTGGATCAGAGGGAGATCCAACGGTCTAGGAAGAGGGCGGATAAGACAAAGCAGACCGGGCCACGTGGCTCACCCAAATTGGGCCACGTGGCCCAATCAGATTATTGTGAAAGTATTTTTGATTTTTGGAGGTTAATTTGTCCAAATTTGAGAAAACTCAAAAAACATGAAAGTTGTAGATTTTGACGAGATCTACAAGTTTCATGTTGACCAAAACTGGAAATGAGATCAATCAAAGACCCGAAATATTTTTGAGGGTATTTTTAAGTCTAAAAATACCACGAATTTCATTTTGTCATTTTTTGTGATTTTTATATTATTTAGGACTCTGTTAATTACAAGACTTTAACTGGGGTTTATTGACACTAAGCTTAAGCAAGGGGGTTAATAATGTGAAATTATGATGATAGAATCGAGTTTCATCACCCCTATACTTAAACTATGCTCGTCCTCGAGCATCAAAAAGAATGACTAAGTTGGATTAACCCCCTTGTGCATGTGAATACAGGATCCAATCTGATCAAGTCGACTCGACTTTAGAGATCCAAAATTCTAGAGTTCAACCCAGCCTTAATCAAGAGGTTTCCTAATTCCTCTACTTCTCTAGACTCTCTCTGATGTACATATAAAGTAAAGGATATGAAGTTTAGTGTTAACTGCAATTCTGAGAGTAGAGTCAATTCGTCACCCAAAATCTTGGTCCGAGAAAATCTCCTAAGGACCCAATCCTCAGCACTAGGGAATAAATCAAATCTTGCATTCAGTCCACCGTCTCTTTAGTTGTCAGACTTAGAAAATGTAGATGGCAGGCCAGAAATGGAGGGCATGGGATTGTGTAAATTCTTCTCTCCCTCTCATTGGAACAAGGATTCTCTCTAGTGCCTTTTACGCAACACAATTTTTTTGGTGTTGATCAGTGCGTCCGTCAAGAGAAGTTGGAACCGTCTACACTTGTTTTCCTGGGAGTACACCAGGGTGTGTCTCTTTTGAGTACCTATCGTACCTTCGACACCCAGACTTGTAGCATTTACGATGCAGAGCCCTTTTTTGGTGCAAGCCCGACTCCTGGTCCTAATAGCGGTGGTCCAAGTGGACACTTTGAAAAGTTTGGGAGCGCTCGCCTTTGGTGGAAGATATTTGATATGTAACTTTGTGGAATGAGAACTTTTCTTTGAAATTTCATTGACTTGTATAATTTGTGGCTAGCTCCACTGCTTTTACCAAAAGTTGGCGCACACTGATCAACAATGTTTTTATATTTCACACCCAGGCACTTAGGTCAATATCAAGAGATTAGTATAAGAACCAAGTTCTCATACTGGCTAATAATGCTGACACTCAGGTTTCATGAAGCCTCCAAAGACTTTACCCCATCCTCGAGCATCATTAGACCAAGTCCAAACTCGACTTCCTCATCCCAATCCCTCAGGTGAAAAAACAACTCATCTCATCAAAAACCGCAGTCGTGGATGTGATGTGCTGATCATATTCTTTATGTCTGAGACTAAGCATGGAATATAGCATGCAAATCTAGAAACCTAGAGGAATGTGGACGATTAAGTCAATGACCCTGAAGGCTAAGGCTGGTTAACCTAAAATCTCAAAGACCTCATAAATCAAGCTTCTTGAATATTTCAGATCCTGGGTGAAAGTGTAAGAGTAGAGGTTTAATCCAACTCCTTCATTCAAAAACATTTTTTTTTGAATTTGCAATATTTTATAGATTTTAGTTTTTAAAGTTAAAACACATGTTAGATTCAACTTTCCTTGATAAAAGATTTTCAAAACCATGTCACATAAATAAAAGATTTTCAAAACATTTTTCAAAAAGATTTTTCAAAAAAAGAAACTCATTTTTCAAATCGTTTTCGAAAATATTTTTATCAAAATAGTGTAACATAGTATAGAAAAGCCGTGAAATCATTTGAGTTCTCTTAGTCCAAAGAATTTTACCTTAGCCAAAATGTTTTAAATTTTTCAAATTTTCAGATTATAGCTAAAGTAAATATATGGTATATACGGTATACCCCCCTATACTTAAACTTTGCTATGTTCTCATAGCACTAGATGTTACAAGTACATAGGTCCATTTAAATATAGAGAGATATACAGGAGCTAAAAGGGGCTCCCCCTATACTTAGGTTAGAAATAACCTAAGTATAAAGGCAAGAAAAGATGAGTAGAGAAATCACAGGGACTTGGGTCCCCCCTATACTTAGGCTGAGATTAGCCTAAGTATAAAGATGGAAATTGATGTTGGAAGAGACCCAAGGTGAACGAAGAAGAAGAATGGATATACAAGTGAGCGGTTGAATCTTCGGAGATGAAATGGAGTGTCTTCGGTTTTGGGGTGCGTGTCGCATCAAACAAGGCTCATTAAGCAAGCAAACCCTTAGTTTCACCAACTCACACATTTAAACCAACCAAGGTTGGTTTATTATCTTGTCTGTTTTATTGGTGATAAAACGTTTGATTTTTACGCAAAGAAAAGATGTGAAGTGAAAATCATTGCGTAAGCGAGGGTATTGCTCTCCCAAAACCGAATTTTACTCCATTTTTGGTTGACTTGCAATTAACATTCCCAATTTTATTTTAGGTTTTCACTGATTACGGTTAGCACAAAATCAAGAAGTCATCGTCTACCGTTCATTCCCTTTTTCCATCTAACCTAGGTGATCAAGCTAGGAAAACGAAACCGAGAAACACATGTATTCGATAAAAACCGCGATCTAGGCTAAGCGAGAAATCATGCAGTGATTTGACAAAAACATGTGAAAAACTGGGGCTGTTTTGAAAATCAAATCCAACATGTATGCAAGTCAAAAAAGCCACACCTAATCATGCATCTATTAGCGATGATTGATTTTTCATTAATTTTAGCTAAGTGATGCGAGATTACGTGCGTCTATAATTTAAAGTGTGTCCTAGCCTACGATCAAGCACATACGAATATGAAAAAATAAAATGAGCTCGGAGAGCCGCGTGCTAGTCCTAGGTCGACATTCAAGTGGGGACGATCCCCACACAACCATATTCGTTCGATTACACTCGCGAGTCTTCAATCGAAGACCGCTGTAAAAGATGAATTATTACAAGTCATGTAAACATAAAATGCGAGACACATTTTTTTCTTTCTTCCTTATTTCCTCCAAGCATGCTCCTGCGGCTCCTCACAACAGGAAGCATCGGCTTCTCGCCTCCTTGAACAGCAAGGGCCCTGCCACAGAATACAAGGATTAGAGATCAATAAAGAAGAAAATTTTTACGATGCTCAATGAATTGACAAATTGACCTATAAAAAAATGACACTGAATTAAACAAACAAAATTCCAAAAAATATGAGAAATGAGCCGTGTCCCCGGCAACGGCGCCATTTTGATGACCGCCCCGCACCCTATGTTAATTCGAGCAAATTAATGTCCAAATTAATGTTAATCGTTCATTGTAGTCGGATACGAGAGGGCTAATCAAAAACCACTTAATTAGATTCGAGTTAATTTCAAGCGGCAAATTTTTTTACTTGGTGAAGTCCAAGGTCGAACTCAGAAGGCATCTTTCTCCTTAGGTAAATTTTAGCAATTGTCAAGTGTTGGATTTTCAGGGAGAATATTTTTGGTCTTTTTTTCGGTTTTTATGCAATGCACATGCAAAATCAGGCCAAATTAAATGTTAATTCAGAAAAAAAGGCATAAAAGACACTAGAGTTAATAAAAAGATACATTAAGCTCACAATGTCAAATCAAGAGAACAAATATGCCATTAAAAAGTACGTCAGACAAGTGTGAAAATGAAACTGAAATCAACTTAATCGGAGCTACGAGGCTCAAGATATGCAACAAAGAAAGCAAGGGCATAACTGAAAGAAAACATGAAAGATAACTACAAAAAGGTCCCTGGAAAGGACTGAAATGCAATAAAAATAAGGTACGGGCCCTCCCTGTAAACTATCCAGATGCGCGGGGACCTTTTTGCAAATTTAAAGAATTACTGGGCTCCTCTGCAAATTACCCAGAGTAGCACGTGCGATGCATGTGCTATATGACGAGCGTCCCGCACCCTTAATTAATTCGAGCAAATTAATGTTAATCGTTCGGTTGCAGTCGGATACGAGAGGTTAGTCAAAAACTACTTTAATTAGATTCAAGTTAATGTCAAGCGGCAATTTTTTTTTTACTTGGTAAAGTCCAAGGTCGATCTCAGGGAGGCATCTGTCTCCTTAGGTGAATTTTAAGCAAGTATCCAAGTGTGTGATTTTCAGGGAATTATATTTTTTCCTTTTTTTTATTTCTATGCAGACACATGCAATCCGCAGGCCAATATAACAATTAATTTAATTAAGATGTCAAATGAAGTTCAAAAATTCTAAAAATTGGCCAGATGATTAATTATGATGAAAATGAGGAACCCTATTTTTTTTTGGATTTTTCAGACACTAAATGGATTTAATGGGAATTAAATATGCAGACAGGGTGATTTTCAATATTTAATTTTTAAGAAATAACAAACCACAGTTTTTTCAAGAACTAAAATTAACCCTAGATAACACAAATGATAAGGAATCCAGGAAAATTGAAAGATCTGAATTTCAATGTGAAATGAATATTAACTAAAATTTAAATAAGAAAATCACTCAACAATTTATTTAGGCCTCGATATGTGTGCAAATGACATGAAATTTTTATGATATGTTAAGAGTATTGTCCTTAAGCTAATGTGAATTTTTGATGATTTTTGGAAGCACAGAGAATTAACTACAAATCAAAAGGTGTCACTGGGCAAAATATGTCAAAAATGCACCAATTAATTCATTAATAATTCTATTGAAATTACAAAAATGTGACACGTGGACCAATAGACAGAGGACAAGTTTCTCAACAAAATGCAATTTTTAGATTTGCAAAATGATGTAAAATGCAACCTAGGGATGCGTGCAAACACAAGGGTATAAATGCAATACAGGAAGTTAAAAATACAATAAGCAAATATGCGGACAAGGACTAAAATGCAATTACCTATAATGTTGGGGACTCGAGTGCAAATTCTCCACAGGGCACGTGCTCCTCACGTGGGCTCAGCTTCACAGGGACCTTTTTGCAAATATGGAAAGCTCCAGGGGCCTCTGTGTAATTTTCCCAGGCCGCACGTGCTCCTCACGTGGGCGGCCTAGGCTCGGATGGCTGCGGAGGCTCGGGCCGAGGCTCGGGCGGACGTGGAAGTCTGGATTGAGGCTCGGTGGTAGCCTCGGGTCGTCCGAGCCTAGGGTTGGGGGCAAGGCTCGGTCTTCGTCGACATGGCTGGCTGCGGGCCTTTGGATCAAGATCGATCCAAAGGATGGCGGTGATGATGCGTGGCGAGATCCTGAGCATGGGATCAATGATGATCCTACGGTCGTTGGCAGCTCCAGTGGGCGGGCGACGTGACTGACTGCGAACCGTTCGATCGAGATGATCGAACGGCCTCTGGGGCTTCTTCCTCGACGGTCGTCCGCCTCCTGCAGAGGAGAAGGCAGGGCTCCGACGTTGCTGTCTTTGCTCCGCCCTTCCCTCCCGTCGTCGGTGAAGGTCGATGGCGAGTCGGAGGTATCTCGGAAGATGCGCGGATGGTCGACGAAGCTCCTGGTGACCTCAGGAGTGAGAGAGGGCCGTCGGAGGTTGCTGGCGACGAAGCTCGAAGATGACTCCGGTGAGCTTCCTTTCAATGAGACGCGGGGTACCTGCAAGTGTTAATGAGAGAGCCGGAGCTCGTGCATGCGTTTGTGGAGAGGTGGAGGTAGTCGGCGAGGCCTAAGGCGTGAGGAAGATGGGTAGGCGATGGTGCTCCGGCCAAGTGGCGGAGCTAAGCAGATGAAGGTTGACGTGCGTCGTCGGGGGACGTGAAAGCTACCGCGAGGATGGAAGCTTCGACACGAAGCTCGGTGAGATGGAACAGAAGCGAGAGGATGACCGGGGGCGGCGAATAAAATCGGAGAAGATAGAGAAAAATTAAGAAAAAGATCGGAGGGGGGATGGAGGGGTACCTGGGGATCGGAGTTCGGTCTCGAGTTCCAGGGTTGTCGCTCTAGGGATCGATAGGGTCCCGAGCTCGTGCAGCTACTCGGAGGAGAGGCTGCAACACGGCGGCGATGCCGTGGATCTCGCCGGAGAAGAAGCCCTTCGTCGCTCACGGAATCGTCGAATTGCTGTCACCAATCGAAAGCTCGGAGCTCAGGGAAGCTCTCTGGAGTGGCGGATACGGCTGAAGTTGGCCGGTGGTGGCGTATTTATAGGATGGAGTTTGGTGGGTTGGCTGGTGACGAGGTGAGGTTTGTGGTCGACGTGGGGCGACTCTAGTGGGAGTCGTGGGAAGCGAGGGAGCTGGCGAGGGTGAGGGAGGAGTGCTCTCCATTGTGGTGGTGTTGGTGGTCGGAGAGGGTGGATGAGGTGCTGCCAAGAATAGGAAGGGGGTGGCTTGTTTCGCAAGGGGAGAGATCGTGGGCGAGTGGCGTCCGTAGGTAGACGACGGGGCTCCACCGTTGGATCTGGTGATCCAACGGTGATGATCGAAGCGGTATGGGACGTGTGTGATTAGATCAAGGCGCATAGATGATGGGCCGTGATCGCGCCACGTGGAGGGCGCTGGGCGAAGCGCGGGCGAACGGCTTGGATGGGGAGATGGAGAGGATCGAAGGGACGAGGAACGCCAACGGAGGAGCGGTTGTGATGGGCTCGATCAGATGGTTCATCTGCCGCCACGTGGCGAGCTCTGGAAGAGGCGCGAGCGGATGGTGCGGATTGAAGGCATGAGATGATCTGACGGCCCAGACAAAGGGGCGTATGTGGAAAAGACTGAGCCGTTGGATCAAAGAGGAGGATCCAACGGTTGAGGATGCAGGCGGATGAGGCAAGGGGGAGTGGGCCGCGTGGCGCAACCAGAGGGCGCCACGTGGCCTGCTGTGAGTGGCTGGAAGAAGATACATGTGTAGAGAGAAGAGGGGGCCGAATTTGGAAAAACTCAAAACATGAAAGTTGTAGACCTCGATGAGATCTACGAGTTTCATGTTGACCAAAGACGGAGATGAGGTCAAATATGATACATAAACACAAGGATACAAATATACATATATGTAGTATACAAAGTGGCCCCCAAAACCCAACTTTCCCATACAAGCTCCAAATTCAATGAAATTAGTCTCATTTTAAAGGTCTTTTAATGTGTAGTATTCTAAGAGTCAGTAGAACTAATTCGGAGTTTGTATGAGGGCTTTATGTGCATTTTAGTGTACAGGGGTTGTCAGGCTTTATTGGCTATTTTACAAAGGGGATTTTTGGTATTCTTCCCTATATGATTAACTAAGGAGTACAAATTATAGAGAAGAGATTATTTTAGTGAATGGGTATTTTACAAGTGATTTTTGGCTTCTTATTTAAATGCAAATGGACTGCTAACATGTATGAATTATGAATGTATGCAAGAATGCTATTTATGCAATATAAAGGGAAACATGCATCTATTTTCTCGGGAACAAGGCTCTATTTTTGACTTTTGAAGTGATGAATCACAGATTCATCAACCCCCTATACTTAAACCTTGCTCGTCCCCGAGCAACTAAATGAAATGCAAGAGTGAAATGATGTTGGGTTCCATACCAAGGTCATGAACAAAAGTTAAAAATGGAGCCTGACTCGACCTTTGGATTAATTATGTGTCGGAACCTTATTGGGATCTGGGTTTAAGACATGACAGACTTCAAGTTCCACAAGTCTTCTATTCAAGATTCCTCAACACACCTGATCAGAGCAAGTCTACATACACAAACTCTAATGACCATGAATCTTTTCATGCAGTGTAAGTGATATATGACTCCCCACCTCAGAAGTAACAAAGAAACAACCTCCCCCAACCTGGTAACTCTAATGCCTCGGTCTAGCAACTCTTTCCTCGAGAAGCGGGGTATTCCCTTCTAAGTTCAAGTGCAACCAGCTCAAGAAGAGGGGGAAGAAGTATAGACTTTTGGGAGCTCAGCCAATGTAGCTAAGTCTCCCGCTGCAAGCTTCATGAGATGTAACATGGGGACCATAAGCTTTTTCTTTTCTTGACTACATATACTCCGGTGGGGTTATTAAATTTTCAATCCGACCCACCACTTTTTTTGGAGTTCTTTTTGGCATTTTTTTCAACAAAATGCCTCTGTACAACATATCTACATGGTGCAGCATATATACAAGAAATTTCCTCTTGAGCCAGTGGACTATCCCTCTTCTGAAGCTTTATTGCAACCCACAGCTTCTGTCTTTAGCCTTCATCACCACTAGGCCAAGTTGAGACGCACTTCCTTCACTAGAAGAAGAAGAGAGGTTCCGCCTAGAAGTACTACCCTCATATGCTACCCCAAGCTAAAGGAAACTGCCTCCTCATCACCTCATCCGTAGAGAGCCATGTGTAAAGTGCTGGTGCACGTCAAGCCATTGTCTCTAAGAGTCATGTGTGTGTTGTTAAGTGCTCTACTCAGGCTCATCAAGATGACATATGAACATAGACTTGCAGACTTAAAGAATTAAGCCACCTGACCAGAAAAATCTTAACTCTAGTTCCTATAAGGTTCCTCTGAAATTAGGTGGATTAAGGTCAAATCAATTCCATCCTCAATATCTGCTCATAACTTAGTTCAGAACCCACTAGCTTTTCACTTTGCCTATGCAAAGTATGCCGATGAGATGTCATGCTATGAAAATGCAAGACTCTTTTTGGATGCAGAGATGGTATGCAAGGTTAAACAAGAAGATTTTATTTTCAAATATATATATATATATATATTGGCAATTTTTACCCACCCATAATTATTGCGTAATATATACAAAAATACGCGAAAATATGCGAAAGTACGAGCTATGGGTAAAGTATATATGTAATATATACACGCCCCCCTATACTTAGCATGTGCTATGTCCTCAGAGCACGAAAAACGACCAAAAAGACATAGCTCGGGCTAAGCGTAGGAGAGCTAAAATTACAAGAGTGTAGAAGTCGTCCTGCCCCCCTATACTTAGGCTCTGGCAGCCTAAGTGTAAAAGAAGATCAGAAATGGGGCAGACAAGGGAAAGATGAATGTATACCAGGCGTTCATCGGTCCCCCCTATACTTAGGCTCAAGTCGGCCTAAGTATAGGACGGAAGTGAGTATGAGGACCAATGTGATCTGGAGAATGTACAAAAATCGACTCGAGTGACTCCTCCCCCCTATACTTAGGATCTGGTCATCCTAAGTATAGTCCAAGATAGTGATGTAATGAGACGGGGATGGGTTACTAAAGTCGTGTAAGAGAGAGAGGATAAGATGTACAAGAAGAATGATATATACAAATGAGTCGGTCTGAATCTTTCGAGATGCTGCGGATGGCTGGAGTTTACTGCTGCAAGGTCTCATACGCGGCTTGAGGTGTATCTGCTGTATCTGTCTCGCGCATGAATACAATCTCCTCAACATGGACTAACTGCTCATTAGATTCGACGAAGTGCTTCAACAGCTGTCCATTCACTAAGAATGTCGGTGCGTCATCTGCAAGATCTGAGATCTCGACACATCCACTATCATGCACCGTACGGACGACAAATGGGCCTGTCCACTTAGACTTCAACTTGCCTTGAAAAATCTTCAGCCTAGCATTGAACAACCATACCTTCTGTCCAGGAACAAAGGTCTTTCTCCTGATATATCTATCATGCCAACGCTTCACCTTGTCCTTGTACACCAAACTGTTGTCGTATGCGCGGTTTCTGACTTCCACAAGCTCATTCAGATCCATGTCTCTCTGCTTCTGACCCAGGTGTGTGTTCCAATTGACCTTCTTGATTGCCCATTCTGATTTGTGCACTAACTCTGCGGGCAAGTGGCACGGCTTTTCCGAATACCATTCGGAATGGGGAGGTGCCTAATGGTGTCTTGTAAGCTGTCCTATACGCCCAGAGGACTTGATCCAAGATCTGAGACCAGTCCTTCCTGTCCGGGCGGACAAGCTTCTGCAATATGGTTTTCACCTCCCTATTTGACACCTCAGCCATACCATTGGTTTGTGGGTGGTAAGGACTTGCGATACGGTGTTCAATGCCGTAATCCTTCAGGAGTTTCTTCACCTCCCGATTCACAAAGTGGCTACCCCCGTCTGATATCATCATTTTGGGGATCCCAAACCTAGAGATTATGTGTTCTCTGATGAATTTGCAGACAGTCCTGCTGTCTGCGGCTCGGGTCGGGATAACCTCCACCCATCTGGACAGATAGTCTACCGCAAGAAGGATATATTCGAACCCGTGGCTGACAGGGAATGGGCCCATGAAATCGATACCCAGGCGTCAAAGACATCACAAATGATGACCGGCTGCATTGGCATCTCATCCTTGGAACCAACAGTTCCTCCCATTCTCTGGCAAACTGGGCATGACTTCGCGAAGGCGGTGGCATCGCGAAACAGAGTCGGCCAGTAGAAGCCACACTGAAGTACCTTCCATGCGGTCCTCTTCCCGGAGTGGTGTCCTCCTGCCTCCAAACTATGGCATAAAGAAAGGACACTCTGGTATTCCTCCTGAGGAATACACCGTCTCCAGACACAATCCGGTCCTTCGAAGAAAAGGATCGGATCCTTCCAATGGTAGTGTCTAGCATCCGACTTTAGTCGGTCGATTTGGTTCTTGGTCCAATCTTCGGGAACTTTCTTAGAGACAAGATAATTCACGATATTGGCGTACCATGGGAGTGAGTCGATAACAAAAATCGACTCGTCAGGGAAGGAGTCTCGAATTGGTGAAACCTCGGAAGTATTAAGATCTTCGAGACGAGAAAGATGATCGGCCACTACATTCTTCTTTCCAGGTTTATCACGGATGTCCAAGTCAAACTCCTGGATGAGTAAAATCCAACGAAGAAGACGCGCCTTCGCGTCCTTCTTCTCCATTAAATACCGTAGTGTCGTATGGTCAGTGAACACAGTTACCTTGGATCCAATTAGGTGAGATCTGAATTTGTCCAAGGCAAACACTACCGCAAGCATTTCCTTTTCCGTAACTGTATAGTTACGCTGAGCAGAATCAAGCACTTTGATTGCATAGTGAATTGCAAAAGGGACGCCCTCTCTTCTTTGTCCCAACACAGCCCCAACAGCATAATCAGAGGCATCCGTCATGATCTCAAAAGGTAGAGACCAATCTGGGACTTGCAGGATGGGTGCGTCCATAATCATTCCTTGTAAAAGCTTAAAGGCCTCAAGACATTTGTGATCAATAGTAAACTCCATGTCTTTGCCTAAAAGCTCAGTTAGCGGTCGGGCAATCTTAGAAAAATCCTTAATGAATCTCCGATAAAATCCAACATGCCCGAGGAACGACCGCAACTGCTTTACGTTGGTGGGTGGCTGGAGTCGTCTGATCACATCCACCTTGGCAAGGTCAACCTCCATTCCTCTCTTGGAGATGACATGCCCCGACACTATGCCCTCCGTCATCATGAAGTGACTTTTCTCCAAGGAGAGCACCAGATTAACCTCACAACATCTTTTGAGGACTCAGTCCAGATTCCTAAGACAGGAATCGAAAGAATCGCCGTGGACCAAGAAGTCATCCATGAAGACTTCCAGGAATTCGCCGACCATTTCGGCGAACACAGCAATCATGCACCTTTGAAAAGTACCTGGAGCATTGCATAGCCCAAAAGGCATGCGCCTGAAAGCATAGGTACCAAAGGGGCATGTGAACGTGGTTTTTTCCTGGTCCTCTGGAGCTATGGCTACTTGATTGTAGCCCGAGAACCCATCTAAGAAGCAGAAGAACTCTTTTCCCGCCAATCTCTCTAGGATCTGATCAATGAATGGTAGGGGGAAATGATCCTTCTTCGTCGCGGCATTCAGGCGTCTGTAATCCACACAGACACGCCACGACATGGGTACTCTCGTCACGACCTCCTCTCCATCCTCGTTGGTGGTCGTCTGAATTTCCAACTTCTTCGGGACAACATGGATTGGGGCCACCCACTTAGAGTCAGAGATTGGATAAATGAAACCCGTGTTGCACCATTTTTCTATCTCCTTCTTCACGACTTCTCGTAAATTTGGATTCAACCGGCGTTGGAATTCACGAGAGGGTTTGGATTCATTCTCCAAGTAAATATGGTGCAAACACAGAGCGGGATTTATCCCGTGGAGATCGGAAATGCTCCAGCCTATTGCCTTGCGGTTTTTCTCTAGGATCTCTAGCAAGCGAGATTTCTGCTCCTCGGTCAATTGCGAACTGATGATGACCGTAAATTTCTTGTCTTGGCCCGCAAGGAAGGCATACTTTAAGGTTGTGGGTAAGGGTTTGAGCTCAGGAATGGTGTGATCGTCTAAGAAATCTGGCTCAATCTGTCCTGGTTCAGTGTTGGAAGTGGCTGGATCGTTCTCTGTGATTGCTGCCACCAAGTTCAACTCTGGAGTCGGATCGTCAAAGGTCTCCATACAATCGGCAAACGCCTCGTCCGACTCGTCATCCTCATCTTCCGATTGTCCTAGAGATGTAAGGACTGACAGGCCCAACTGGGCCTCTACGTCATCGAAGATGTAGGGCGATGCAGGCTCAGAGCTGTACTCGTTCCTGAGGATCTCGCAGACTGACTCGTGCACTGGATCATCTTCGGAGAAGATGGACACATCGAAGCTGCCTGGGTTCTGTCTCCATGGCCCAACTAAGTCTACATGCTCGCAGTCTGTTCCGGTAGAAGAGTACTCGGTGCTGGATTCTGAATCCGGTCTCTGCCATCTTGTCTGCTTCATTTCAAGTTCCTCATCTTCGCCTGGAGTTTGTAACTGAATCTTCCCGATCTTATAATCAAATAAGGCCCCTGCTGTTCTGAGGAAGGGCCTACCTAAAATGATCTGGGAGTCTCTCCAATTACGAGGGGTTTCCATATCCAGGACAGTGAAGTCCACCATGTATTCTTGTCCCTCGACTTTGATCACAATGTTCCTCAATTCTCCTTGGGACCTCTTAGTTGATTTATCAACAAACTGTAGGAGGGCTCTAGATTTCCTAAGAGGTCTGAGATTCAACCGCTCATAGAGGGCTGTAGGCATCAGATTGATCGAGGAATCATTATCCAGGAGAGTGCGTGCAAACGCGATGTCATCAACATGACTCACTACATAATGTGCACCCATATCTCTTCGTTTCCTTGGAAACGAGTTCTTTATTGCACAAGTCGTGGCTACTGATAAAACGTGTTTCTCAACACGGCTTTTGGTCTTCTTGCTAACCCTAGTAGGTGTGCATCTCACCTTAAGGTATTTTTGAAATGCAGGGGTCATCTCCACGTACTTGTCAAAGGGGATTGTGACCTTGATATAGTTGTTGCAGAATTCAGCCATCTCAGGGTCATCTTTTTGGATTTTTTTGGTTTTCTTCTTTCCACCCGTAAGAGCTCGGGGGAAAGGGATTATTGACTCTAACTCAGGTTCGGAAACTGAAATTTTCTCATTGATTTCGGGAACTGAGTTCTTAACAGGACTCTGACTCTGATACAAACTAGGACTCTGACTCTGACTGAAAAGAAAATGCTGAGGCGAAACCGGTGACGCTTCTTTCGCGACTGCTGGACGATCCTCCTCAGATGGAGGTGCGGGCTCTTCATCGGTTTCTTCTGACTCTATGCAAATGCGAGAATGCTGCTTCGAGGACTCAGATATCCTCTTCTTCTGCCGGCGATGATGGTGGTGATGCTCCTCCTCTTCTTCCTCCAAGTTCTCCTGAGGTAGAGACTTGGAAGTTCCTTCCTTTTGTGCCCGTGCCCGATCAGGTATGGTTACGGTCCTTCTGCTCCTGAGGGACATATGATTTACATTATCGTACGAAAGGATCTCATGTTCAGATAAATAATTATCTGAATAGTATACCTGATCTCGAGGTCGGTTCTGGCCATGAAGTATTTTGTTCGGGTTGGCCTGAACCTGTGCGGGAATTGGGGTCTTTGGCGCCATCTGTTGGTCCTGGGTACGAGAGACCCGATTGATGTCGGTTCTTATGTCCAGGTAATCATTCTGCATCTATTGGACCCTATCAGACAGGGTCTGGATCACCAAGGTGAGAGACTCCAATTCGGTGGGCTGGGCTGACTGCTGTGCAGACGAGGTTCTGTATTGGCCCTGCTGGCCATGCCGATATTGCTGCTGCTGATGGGATGGTGCTGGCCCCTGCTGATAGGTGCGCTGCTGCTGCTGGTATTGCTGCGGCTGGTACCCTTGTTCTGGCCTGGACTGAAAGCACGGTGTGGAAACGGGCCTGATTTCTTGGTAGACTGGGGATGGACGGTGATGCTGGTCCTTCCCCATTTCGGCCTGTCTGACAATCGGGTCACGACTATACCAAAGCCCGTTGATCTCGTAGACTTGAGGAGGCTCCTCGTATCCCGTCTCTACTTGTGGGGGTGCATGCTGGTCCTTCTGGGTGTAGGTCTGATCCCAGCTATTCTGAGACCCCGGTGCCTGTTCCTGTACAAGATGGACTCGATGTACAGGTGCAGGTGGTGCAGAAGGGGCAGGTAGCTTGATTTTAGCTACCTTCTCAGAAAGTTCCTCCACTTGCTTCGGTAGACGCAAGAGAGACTCAAGTTCCACGACTCTCTTGTGGATCTGCTCGACCATGGTAAGCTTGTCGGCAATCATTCCCATGTTGAGGATGAGGTCCTCAGTCAGATCCGCTACAATCCTTCGGGTTGTCTCATTGGATAGGATTGAGGGAGACATAGAAATAAAAAAAAAGGAAAAAAATATAATTCCCCGAAAATCACACACTTGGATACTTGCTTAAAATTCACCTAAGGAGACAGATGCCTCCCTGAGATCGACCTTGGACTTTACCAAGTAAAAAAAATTGCCGCTTGAAATTAACTTGAATCTAATTAAAGTGGTTTTTGACTAACCTCTCGTATCCGACTGCAACGAACGATTAACATTAATTTGGACATTAATTTGCTCGAATTAATTAAGGGTGCGGACGGTTCATCAAATGGCGCCGTTGCCGGGGAGGCACGACTTAGGTTAATTTGAAGTGAAATTCTCATTGTTTGATTTTCAATCCCCGGGTAGTCTGACCCCCGATTTTTCTTGTGAATATTTCTCTGTCTTTTAAATTTTTGCATTTTTGTATCGTTCTTTATCTGACCTCAACTTTTTTTTGTGCGAGGGACACCGGAGTCGAAGACACTTCGAGGAACACGCATTCGAATTTGTTTGAGTGATTTGAGAGAATCTGTAATCTCATTTATTTCCACATTTTTCGCATCATTTCCAGCGGTTCCCGTTCGGGTTCTCGCGTGTGTAAAAATAGTGGAATCGTGTCCCCGTGTGCTGCGTGGTTGAATTGTAACTTAGACTTGCACTATCGGCTCCTTGAGCCACTCTAGGAATTGCTTGTGCTCGTAATTTTTAGGACCACACATACACTTAAAAGACGCACCTAGACCGCAGATCTAGTCCAAATAAACTTGTTCTTCACTCGCTAATAGAAAATGCCTGTCTAGGAGCGGCTTTTCATCGTCTGCATTCATTTAGTGTAAAATTTCAATTCAGTCTTGCATCCTGCATTGTAGAGAGCTGGAGGCACTGTAAGTCTTCTTACTCAAGCATTCATCATCGTTTTTCGATTGCATCGACTTTTTCCGATTCTCTCTCTCGGTTTTCTAATCTAGGATAAAGGAATTGGGATTGGATGGTAGACGTAATTGCTTGTGTTGATTAATATCAGTGACAACTAATCTTTAAAATCAGGACTGCTAATTAAATTGGACCAAAAAAAATTGACTAAAATTAACCCTTGTTTGCGGGAGAGTAACCCCGACCTTGTTTTCAGGCTGAGTGAGGGTACTTGAGTGTGTGTGAACACCTTAAGGAAGAGCCCAAATCCTCGCCTTCCATATCACGGGCCAACTGATCCTAGCAAATATCACGAGTTGGATACTTTTAGCACATTGACAAGTACCAAGTAGCCTCCGCCTGTCCGCGGGTAGATAGGGGCGAACCAGCGGTACTCTGCGACAAGGCCTAGCTTTGTCAGCCTCCGCCTGCTTGCAGGTAGATAGGGGCACGTCTTTGAGTCCCCAACTTCGGATAGGAGCAAAGAAAGGGAGGATCGGCGGTATCTTAGGCGACAGGTTAAACAGGGAAGACGCATCTGGCTCTGAGCCGACTTCCCTATAGGCCGCGTAAATCCTTGCTATCTTGCTTGAAAAATCACACTTAAAATTAACAAGATTAATTGGACTCGGTTTCGGGTCCTTCACCGTGTTGAGCGTGAATTCAGGGTTTGCTCTTGCGTTTGTCTTCGTGTCTGTCCGTGTGTGTTATCTTGCGTAATTGCGCATTTTCTACCTCGCTCTACTTACATTCATTATCTTCTCTTCAAGATGTCGGGATATTGGTCCCCATACCCTGAGACCTCTGGTCATTCTTCATCGATCATATACCGATCATCTTCACCTTCTCATTCTTCCATGTATCCTCCGCCGCCCACGGGAGACCCTTAACCGTGGTCAGCTCCACCTCAATCCGATTATGAAGTCAGAACTTCGACTAACTTCTCCACTTCTTCGCATTTCTCACCTACTTCATATTCTAGCACCACGGATCCACTTCCACCTTGGGCTGACTGTCCTTACTCCCGAGAGCTTGCAGGAATCAAAGACTCGAATGAAGAGCAAGCCACTGCTGAGACAGATGATTGGCAAAATTATATGCCCCCACATACTTCACCCCAAGTAGGGACCATACCACAACTCATATATACACATCCCGACTTGAACTTAGGGCATAACACGGCCGATCGAACAAGCCGAATGGAGAGGCCTGAACATCATGATTTCCCAGACTTGATTGACTTTAGTAATCAAGCCTCCATTAACCAGCCTTCATTTGGAGAGCCTATACATTCACAAGATTGGACTCATGACCTAGACTTATCAGTCCCTGTTTCATTGACTCCGTCATATGAGGCTCCGACCGATATTTGCCATTTGGATAGTCTATACTCAACCCAGTATTACATGCCAGAGTCAAGGTATGTTGAGTATGAGACCCCAATATCTCAGCAGTATCCTCCACTTGAGCAGAACTCTCCCATGATTTGTCATGAGAATTTTGTGGAGGATGACATCTCTAGACTTATTAAGAAAAATGAATCATTTGGTAACGAGTTGAGAGATGTCATGGGAATATTACAATCAATTTCTGCCAGCCTAGGTATAAAAGTGAGAAAAGACATGAGTAGTTTTGATGTTGAAAACAAAGAAAACATCAGGGAACCCACACCGTCTATACAGCTGGAGTCCATTCTATCTCCCTCTTCTACTAACCACTTGCCCTCTAATCAAGAGTCTGATCATTCACCCATCAAAAACACCAAAAAAATTGAAAAACCTAAAATTCACATAAAAATTGAAAATGAAAATGATTTAAAAAAATTGGATTCCACCCTAAGGGAAGCACTTGATGATGAATTGATCTTTAAACTTCCCTTGATAAAGGCCATAGATCACTTCCCCGACCTCAAGAGATTTGTAAAGAGTAAATTGATGCCCAAGAGGTCGGGTAAGAAGAGAACAAGGACTGAAAGACACATAGTGTCTATGGCCACATCCTTGGTGATGGGGAGAAAGACCAAAAGCCGCAAAGTGAAGCGGTTGCCTAGGGTTGAATGTGAAATCAAAGACACCATTTTCACCCATGCGAGAATCGATGATGACTCACCTATAAATATCCTCCCGACCTCTGTGTTTGACAAGCTCAAACTCAGGCCAATCAGAAAATCGAGAGAGATCGTTCAGCTGGCTGATCGATCCATCAAACGGTCTAGAGGAAATATTTCAGTCATCGTTACTTTCCAAGGTGCTCTACTCCAGGTCGACTTCACGATCATTGACATCGAGCACCGAGGAGAGTTTACCCAGTCTCCGATTATTCTCGGGAAGCCGTTCTTAGCCTCAGCTAAAGCGTCTATAGATTGCGAGACTCGGGAGATCGATTTCTCATCATTGGAAGCACCCCGACAAAGGCGCCATTTTGACGAGCGTCCCGCACCCTTAATTAATTCGAGCAAATTAATGTCCAAATTAATGTTAATCGTTCGTTGCAGTCGGATACGAGAGGTTAGTCAAAAACCACTTTAATTAGATTCAAGTTAATTTCAAGCGGCAATTTTTTTTACTTGGTAAAGTCCAAGGTCGATCTCAGGGAGGCATCTGTCTCCTTAGGTGAATTTTAAGCAAGTATCCAAGTGTGTGATTTTCGGGGAATTATATTTTTTTCCTTTTTTTTATTTCTATGCAGACACATGCATTCCGCAGGCCAATATAACAATTAATTCAATTAAGATGTCAAATGAAGTCCAAAAATTCTAAAAATGGGCCAGATGATTAATTATGATGAAAATGAGGTACCCTAATTTTTTTTTGGATTTTTCAGACACTAAATGGATTTAATGTGAATTAAATATGTAGACAGGGTGATTTTCAATATTTAATTTTTAAGAAATAACAAACCACAGTTTTTTCAAGAACTAAAATTACCCTAGATAACACAAATGATAAGGAATCCAGGAAAATTGAAAGATATGAATTTCAATGTGAAATGAATTAACTAAAATTTAAATAAGAAAATCACTCAACAATTTATTTAGGCCTCGATATGTGTGCAAATGACATGAAATTTTTATGGTATGTTAAGAGTACTGTCCTTAAGCTACTGTGAATTTTTGATGATTTTTGGAAGCACATAGAATAAACTACAAATCAAAAGGTGTCACTGGGCAAAATATGTCAAAAATGCACCAATTAATTCATTAATAATTCTACTGAAATTACAAAAATGTGACACATGGACCAATAGACAGAGGACAAGTTTCTCAACAAAATGCAATTTTTAGATTTGCAAAATGATGTAAAATGCAACATAGGGATGCGTGCAAACACAAGGGTATAAATGCAATACAGGAAGTTAAAAATACAATAAGCAAATATGCGGACAGGGACTAAAATGCAATTACCTATAATGCTGGGGACTCGAGTGAAAATTCTCCACAGGGCACGTGCTCCTCACGTGGGCTCAGCTTCGCAGGGACCTTTTTGCAAATACGGAAAGCTCCAGGGGCCTCTGTGTAATTTTCCCAGGCCGCACGTGCTCCTCACGTGGGCGGCCTAGGCTCGGATGGCTGGGAGGCTCGGGTCGAGGCTCGGGTGATGGTGGAGGTCTGGATTGAGGCTCGGTGTAGCCTCGGGTCGTCCGAGCCTAGGGTTGGGGGCAAGGCTCGGTCTTCATCGACGTGGTTGGCTGCGGGCCTTTGGATCAAGATCGATCCAAAGGATGGCGGTGATGATGCGTGGCGAGATCCTGAGTGTGGGATCAATGATGATCCTACGGTCGTTGGCAGCTCCAGTGGGCGGGCGACGTGGCTGACTGCGAACCGTTCGATCGAGATGATCGAACGGCCTCTGGGGCTTCTTCCTCGACGGCCGTCCGCCTCCTGTGGAGGAGAAGGCAGGGCTCCGACGTTGCTGTCTTTGCTCCGCCCTTCCCTCCCGTCGTCGGTGAAGGTCGATTGCGAGTCGGAGGTATCTCGGAAGATGCGCGGATGGTCGACGAAGCTCCAGGTGACCTCAGGAGTGAGAGAGGGCCGTCGGAGGTTGCTGGCGACGAAGCTCGAAGATGACTCCGGCGAGCTTCCGTTCAATGAGACGCGGGGTACCTGCAAGTGTTAAAGAGAGAGCCGGAGCTCGTGCGTGCGTTTGTGGAGAGGTGGAGGTAGTCGGCGAGGCCTAAGGCGTGAGGAAGATGGGTAGGCGATGGTGCTCCGGCCAAGTGGCGGAGCTGAGCTGATGAAGGTTGATGTGCGTCGTCGGGGGACGTGAAAGCTACCGCGAGGATGGAAGCTTCGACGCGAAGCTCGGCGAGATGGAACGGAAGCGAGAGGATGACCGAGGGCGGCGAATAAAATCGGAGAAGATAGAGAAAAATTAAGAAAAAGATCGGAGGGGGGGATGGAGGGGTACCTGGGGATCGGAGCTCGGTCTCGAGTTCCAGGGTCGTCGCTCTAGGGATCGGTAGGGTCCCGAGCTCGTGCAGCTACTCGGAGGAGCGGCTGCAACACGGCGGCGGTGCCGTGGATCTCGCCGGAGAAGAAGCCCTTCGTCGCTCACGGAATCGTCGAATTGCTGTCACCAATCGAAAGCTCGGAGCTCAGGGAAGCTCTCTGGAGTGGCGGATACGGCTGAAGTTGGCCGGTGGTGGCGTATTTATAGGATAGAGTTTGGTGGGTTGGCTGGTGACGAGGTGAGGTTTGTGGTCGACGTGGGGCGACTCTAGTGGGAGTCGTGGGAAGCGAGGGAGCTGGCGAGGGTGACGGAGGAGTGCTCTCCATTGTGGTGGTGTTGGTGGTCGGAGAGGGTGGATGAGGTGCTGCCAAGAAAAGGAAGGGGGCGGCTTGTTTCGCAAGGGGAGAGATCGTGGGCGAGTGGAGTCCGGAGGTAGACGACGGGGCTCTACCGTTGGATCTGGTGATCCAACGGTGATGATCGAAGCGGTATGGGACGTGTGTGATTAGATCAAGGCGCATAGATGATGGGTCGTGATCGCGCCACGTGGAGGGCGCTGGGCGAAGCGCGTGCGAACGGCTTGGATGGGGAGATGGAGAGGATCGAAGGGACGAGGAATGCCAACGGAGGAGCGGTTGTGATGGGCTCGATCAGATGGTTCATCTGCCGCCACGTGGCGAGCTCTAGAAGAGGCGCGAGCGGATGGTGCGGATTGAAGGCATGAGATGATCTGACGGCCCAGACAAAGGGGCGTACGTGGAAAAGACTGAGCCGTTGGATGAAAGAGGAGGATCCAACGGTTGAGGATGCAGGCGGATGAGGCAAGGGGGAGCGGGCCGCGTGGCGCAACCAGAGGGCGCCACGTGGCCTGCTGTGAGTGGCTGGAAGAAGATACATGTGTAGAGAGAAGAGGGGGCCGAATTTGGAAAAACTCAAAACATGAAAGTTGTAGATCTCGATGAGATCTACAAGTTTTATGTTGACCAAAGATGGAGATGAGGTTAAATATGATACATAAACACAAGGATACAAATATACATATATGTAGTATACAAAGTGGCCCCAAAAACCCAACTTTCCCATACAAGCTCCTAATTCAATGAAATTAGTCTCATTTTAAAGGTCTTTTAATGTGTAGTATTCTAAGAGTCAGTAGACCTAGTTCGGAGTTTGTATGAGGGCTTTATGTGCATTTTAGTGTACAGGGGTTCTCTGGCTTTATTGGCTATTTTACAAAGGGGATTTTTGGTATTCTTCCCTATATGATTAACTAAGGAGTACAAATTATAGAGAAGAGATTATTTTAGTGAATGGGTATTTTACAAGTGATTTTTGGCTTCTTATTTAAATGCAAATGGACTGCTAACATGTATGAATTATGAATGTATGCAAGAATGCTATTTATGCAATATAAAGGGAAACATGCATCTATTTTCTCGGGAACAAGGCTCTATTTTTGACTTTTGATGTGATGAATCACAGATTCGTCACTATCCAGGCTTGGAATCAGGCTCGGCAGAGGCTTGGTGTAGCAGAGGTTCGGACGCGCTTGGAGGTCTGGAGTGAGGCTTGGTTGTAGCCTCGGATAGTCCGAACCTAGGTTCGGGGGTGAGGCTCGGTCGTCCTCGACGTAGCGTGATGAAGACCCTTGGATCAAGATGGATCCAAAGGATGTCGGTGCGGACGCGTGGCGAGATCAGAGGCCGTCAGATCTGGATAGATCCCACGGCTCCTGAGATGCTCCAGATGTTGATGACGTGGCGGACTATGCTCCGTTAGATCTTGAAGGATCTTACGGTTGACTGCAGCTATGGGCGGATGGCGACGTGGCTGACTCTAGACCGTTCGATTAGGATGATCGAACGGCCGTGAGACCTTCTCCCTCAATGGTCCTCCGCCGCCTGCGGAGGAGATGGCGGGGCTCCGGCGATGAGGCCTCTGCTCCGCCCATCCCTACAGACGTCGGTGAAGCTCTTCGACAGTTCGGAGAAGTCTCAGAAGGTGCACGGAAGTGCGGCGATGGTGCTGGTGATCTCAGGAGCGGCGGAGGGCTGTCGGAAGTCGTTGGCGATGAAGATCGAAGACGACTCCGGCGAAGCTCCGACCAATGAGCAGAGAGGTACCTTCAAGTGCTAAATAGAGAGCCGAAGCTCGTGCGTGCGAGTGGAGAGGTGAAGGTGGGGTGGCGAGGCCTAGAGCGGAGGGAGGATGCTCCGACGATGATGCTCCGGCCAAGTGGCGGAGCTGGAGCTGGTGGCGAGCGAAGGGAAGTGCCTGAGTGCGTGAAGAGTGTCGCGAGGAGGAGAGTTCCGTCGCGGAGCTCGGCGAGATGGAATGGAGGTGTGAAGATGACTGGAGGCGGCAAATAAAATGCGAGAAAATCGGAGAAGAAATGAAGAACAGATCGGAGAGAGATGGAGGTATCACCTGGGGAATGGAACTCGTCGGGGAGTTCCAGGTCGTCGCTCGAAGGGCCGGTGGCTCCCTGAGCTCAAGCAGCTGCTCGGAGATGAGGCTGCGACACGGCGGAGGAGCCGCGGATCTCGCCGGAGAAGATGGCCGTCTTCGCTCAAGGATTCGTGCAATTACTGTCACCAATCGGACGCTACGAGCTCGGGAAATCTCTCAGGGGTGGCGGTCGTGTGTTTCGAGGCGAAGATGGGGCGAGTGGAGAGGATATCGGAGTTAGTGGGGTGATGCGCAAGGTAGAGGGATGACTGGGGAACGTCGTGGGGCAACTGGCGATGGGAGATGGAGTCGGGGAAGACGAGGGAAATAGGAAGGGGAAGAGGGTTTCGCGTGGTGGAGAACGTGGGCGAGTGGGCTGCTGGAGGTTGACGACGATCAACTGACCGTTGGATCTGGAGATCCAACGGTGGGGGTCGATGAGCGAAGGAGTGGCTCAGATTAAATCGGGGGCGATGCGATCAACGGATTTAGGTGCTGCCACGTGGCAGGCTATGCACGAGGCGGTAGAGAACGGTTTTGATGGGACCACGGGCATGATCGATCGACTGAGGAGAGAGGCGGAAGCTGCGGCCAAGATTGAAGGATAAACAACCGAATCGAATGGCTCACAACATGCCACGTGGCATAAGGAGGGAGCGGCGCGAACGGAGGGCGGCGATGGGAAGCTGATGATCATCCGATGGCTAGGAACATCAGCGGCGTGGAGAAGGCCTGGCCATTGGATCAGAGGGAGATCCAACGGTCTAGGAAGAGGGCGGATAAGACAAAGCAGACCGGGCCACGTGGCTCACCCAGATTGGGCCACGTGGCCCAATCAGATTATTGCGAAAGTATTTTTGATTTTTGGAGGTTAATTTGGCCAAATTTGAGAAAACTCAAAACATGAAAGTCGTAGATTTTGACGAGATCTACAAGTTTCATGTTGACCAAAACTGAAAATGAGATCAATCAAAGACCCGAAATATTTTTGAGGGTATTTTTAAGTCTAAAAATACCACGAATTTTATTTTGTCATTTTTTTGTGATTCTTAATTTATTTAGGACTCTTTTAATTACAAGACTTTAACTGGGGTTTATTGACACTAAGCTTAAGCAAGGTGGTTAATAATGTGAAATTATGATGATAGAATCGAGTTTCATCAACCACCCTCAGACGAATGGTCTTGCTGAAGTGTCGAACAAGGAGATCAAGAGTACATTGCAGAAAGTCATCCGCCCTGATCGAAAGGTTTGGTCAAAGCTTTTGGACTCGGTCTTGTGGGCATATCGGACGTCTTTCATGACTCCTTGGGTACATCTCCCTTTCGCCTCATTTTGGCAAGCCGTGCCATTTAACTGTTGAGCTGAGACATAGGTCAGTTTGGGCAGTCACTGATATACTTTTATATCCAGAGAGTGTAGGAGACCAGAGTTGGGTAGAGTTAGCAACCCTGGAGGAGCTTCGTGATACCGCCTTTTCAAACATCCTACATTATAAGGAGAGAGTGAAGGAGTGGCATGATTCTAATATCAGCCACAAGCAGTTTGAGCCAGGACAGAGAGTATAGCTGTTTGATGCTAGGCTTGGATTATTCCCAGGGAAGCTGCAGAGCAAATGGAATGGACCGTATTTGGTGAGAAAGGTATATGAAAATGGGAGTATTGACATATCTGAGTTGTCTTCTGAGAGTACCTTTCGAGTGAACGGCCAGCGGCTCAAGCCATATCTAGATCATGAGCCGCAGGTCCTTGATGTTGCCCCTATTCACTTTGTGTGAGATGTGGTCTCTTGACTCACATCCATTGCATCTCATGCCTGATTATCACTGTTCTTCCGACTTGTATAGATCCAGTTGTCCATATCACTCTATTCTTTAGTGCCACACCCCTTTTCTAATCTTATGATTTTTCTATACTTAGGGTGTACTTTACCCTAAGTATAGGGGATGTAGGACTCTCGAGTATCTTTTGATTCTTTCTGTCCCTGTTTTGTTGCCTATACTTATGGATCTTTCACCCTAAGTATGGGGGGGGGGTAGACCCTGTACATCCTTTACTCGGATTCCCTTCATGTACAACTTACTATACTTAGGATTACTTGATCCTAAGTATAGGGCGAAACACCGAGTTCTCCTCATTCTATTCTTTAATTCATCTTTGTATATAGCCATTCCTTTTCACTTCCCTACACTAAGCACGATTATGTCTTCTTCATTGCTCTTGATCACTCTGAGGGACATCGTTCGAGCTAAGTATAGGGGGGTGTGTATATATTTCTTATATACTTTAGCCATAACTCGTACTTTGTGTGAGTGTGTTAATAAAAAAAATGGCTAAAAACCCCAAAAATCCATAAAAAATTAAAATCTTTCCTTGTAAATAAAAATTCTTTTATTGCACATACATAGCTATTGAACAAATTATTTTTGTAAAAATGTTTTTCAAAAACATATTTGTAAATAGTGCGTAAATATGTGCATATCAAAATTATGTATATAGTACAAAATTTTTCCAAAATGTTTTGAAAATCAAAAGTTTGCAAAAACCTAGTGTAAATTTGTGTACATATTTTGCAAAACATGCATTCATGCATACATCCACGATTTCAAAACATTTTTCAAAAAATTTTTTTTGTACATATGTAAATATTTTTAAATAGCATCTTTGTAAATATTTGTATAGTTTTTCCTGGATTATAGTTCATCCCCAGTCGACCCAGTCACCAGGTATTCTTTATTCTTCCTATATTTCTTGAATTTTGGATTACCCCTAAATCGACCCTTCGCCATCGTTCATCGATTACTCCCGCTCCGATCATCCTTTCCATCATCGGACGACGCCATCATCTTTGCCATACTCCTATTCATGTTCTACGCCTTTCCATCCAACCCAGTTCGCCCCGAAACTGGGAGTCCACCCTCCTCCGCCGTCGCCTCGCTAGAGGGTGTCGCCCCGACGCATCGAGGAGGAGCTCATCAGCTGCGGAGCGTCGAGGCGGAGCCATTCCACATCCCAGCAGCAACAACGGAGGTCCAACGCGCCCGTGGTGCTCTGGCGAAGTCCGCCGGAGCCGAGTTCTTCCAGGATCCTCCGCAGCCGTCCGATCTTCCTCGCAGCTCTAGTTTTGATCAGACCCGTTCATTTGAGGAGCAGTCTAGCACCGTCTGATATGGCCAAGGGTTGATCAGCACCACACGATCAGACGAAGGGGTGCCCTTGATCCAGAGCATCAGATCAGCCACGTGGCATGCCCCTGTCCTTCCGATAATAAGGGGTAATTTATCCGTAGGCCCCTCCTATTTTTGCTTTTATTAGCTAGTCCTGTCAATATAGAATATAGTTGTTTTTATCTTTGAACAATTACACTTAGCACCTTAAAATTTCTTGTATTTGCGTTTTCATCCCTGTGTATGTGAGACACGTGCTTCGTCACTTGATTTTTATGGTGAAATTGCATTATCTAGGCTGATGTTTTGAGGTGTTATTGAATGAAATATACTTTCTGATATTTGCATCCATACCCCTGTGAACACTTTTATTCGACATGTGTTGAAATCTTTGGGTATTTTGCAACTTCTCCCCTGGACTTTTAGTACCTGTTGCCAATAAGCCCTTGGAAGTAAGTTTTATTGCATTTAGGTCCCCTTGTGCCCAGACCACATGCAGCGCGCGTGGGGACTTGGACAATTTGCACGAGGGACCCCCAGCTTCTTGGTTTTGTTACTTTTCAGCCCTTAGAGATACTTTTTATTACATTTAGGTCTAGGTCTTTGTGCACAGTGAGCCTTTTTTTGATCTAAATAAAATATGAAATCAAGTCCAAATTTCGTGAAAATTGGATATGTGGCTCCTGCCATTGTGTAAAATTTTCACTAAAAATTTGGTACATTTTTTAGGCTTTTTAGTATTTTTAAAAATTCAAAAACAACAATTTTTGCCTATGTTCAGATTAGAAAACTATAAAAAAATATAAAACACTCTTTAAAATTCTAAAAAAATTAGGATTTGTTCATTTGGTGTGCTATATTTTCTATGCAATTTTGGCTATTTTTGGATAAATAAAAACCCTAAAAATTGAAAAACCCTTAAAAACTCATAAAAATTATAAAAAATAGTAGAAAATTCCAAAAACAATAAACTCTTTTTCTGAATTTTCCTTGTTGTTTGTAGATTCCATATAAAATACCTCCAGGCTTTTATAGGACCATTTAATATTTTAAATTGGTCTTTGAAGCCTGGTTGGACAGTAGCACAGTATTGCTACCTTCTTTGATTTTTAGAAAATTATATAAAAATCATACAAATCTCAAAAATTCATCAAAAATAGTAAAAAACATAAAAAACATAAGGAATTTTTGGACCATTTTTGATTGATTAAATAATTCCTTGAGTGTGCTTATTTCTTGCCTTTTATTATTTTCCTCCCTTATTAAAAATCCAAAAAAATATAAAAATAATTAAAAACCACCAAAAATACTTCTTTTTCCTTCATTTCATTTTTGACTGCTTCGTAGGCCGCAAGGTCAATTCGTGCTCCATGAGACCGACCCTGGGTGTTATACCAGGTTAATCACATAGCAGGACCGCTATTTTTGTGCTGATTGATTTTTGTCTTTTCGATTGGTGGTCTGATTTTGTTTCTTGATTGAGCTCTGAGCCCCGAGTGACTGAGGTCGCAACGACCTTAGTGTTATATTTACCTTAGTCTATCGGGCGGCTCATCACTTATACGTGAGTTCTTCGATTAAAATTTTTAATTATATGATCAATAATAAGAATTACTAATAAAACAACTAAATAAGGTATGGATGATGGAATATTGCTGCAAAGACCTTGTAGTGAGCAGAGATCTTAGACCACGAATTCGGAAGTGGGCTGGTCCAATCAAAGGGGTCTCCAGAGCATTGGTTTCTATCAGCTGTGAACAAGTAAGTATTGTTAATATGAAATATGATATACTGTATGTCTCATAATTTCAATAGTTTAATTACTAAGTCCTCTTCTTTATGTAGATATTGCCTTCTTTGCAACTACAAAAAAATGAAATGGTTAAGATAGGAGCTGATGAGTATGTTTTTCCGTTTGAGAAGTTTACTTTGTGTGGTTTTACGGTGAGGAGACCAGAAATTATGGTAATAAACCCCATCCCAATACTACAAGATGTGTTAATAAAGAATGGAAAGCAAAGATAGATGAATTGTGTGAAAAAAAATCAATTGTTGGTGTTTCAACAAGAGACGTCGTAACAAAAAAATCCAAAAAAATTGTATGTGTGAAGCATTTGCCTGTGAGATAGATGAGCCGAAGGGGAAAATTAAAGATATGGGAGAAAAATATACAAAAAAAGATGCAGAACACAAAAGATTAACTTCTGAAATGAAGGATGAGAATAATAAATTGAGATCTGAGATTCTGAAGCTGCAGGAAAAACTAAAAAGATATCATGATTGTGATATCATAGATGATGAACAAAATGTTTTCCAAGCAGTAGATACATTAAAGAACAAAACTGGAAATGTTGTTGAAGGTGCAATTGATAACCAACAAGAAGACATGCTTGCACTGACATGCAATGTAGCTGATATGAAAGACGGAGTTTTAGAATATAGTGACTCGGATCCTGGTGACAGACTTGATACTTTAATTTCAGAAATCTGTGATGAACATTCACTCCAGAAATCCAAAGATACGAGTAATAAAGTTTCATCTATGAACATTGACATGCCTTCGTTTGATCTGAAGATTGGTGACATTGCACATTCAGATAATGTGCAAAACGAAACTACAACAAGGGAAAGGAAAAAGGAAAAAGTCCCTGTCCAGCAAAACTCAATAATTAGAAGATTGAAATAGAGACGAGAAGGCAAAAAAAAACTTTACAAAAATCAACGAAGCAAGGCAATGAAGAGCATGAAACAGCAGTGGATGACACGACAAGTGAGGTAAGCCATAAAATATATAACAACTTATTTTTTATTCATTGTATGCAATACAACTAGAATACAGATTTTTACTATGGCACACAAACCTTTCTATGATCTTCATGATTATGATAGGAATTGATTCTAACATTGTTTTTAACTGATTGAATAAGAATCAATATCTATGCGATCTCATAACCGATTTCATTGGTTACGAGAAAGTATCAGAACAAACGAAGAAAACAATTCAAGAATTTTTTTCGTGATCCTGCAGACAAGTAAGAATTTTAATCTAATTACAACATTTACAGTTAAATATCATTAACTTTAAAGGGGATAATATTAATGGAAGATTATTCCCTCAAGTTGAATGCAACCTACTTTACTTTGGAGAATCGGAGTTGTAAAGGGAGAGAAATTCACAATTTTTTGTACGAAAGAATGATAGAGGATTCGGTACGTATGTCTTTATTAATCACTTTTTTAAATTTCTTTACGAATAAATTGTTTTTGATATTACAGATAATAGACATGTTTATGGATGTGATACAACATAAATACTGCACAAGAAATGATCATGTTCCATTTCTATTCACACCAATATTCCAAATGGTGAGATTATATGTACTGATATAGATTATTTTATAAATAGATTACTTTAATTACCATAATAAGATGTTCTTACTTTAATTTTACAGCATTTTTTAAACCTTGTGGTTAATGCTACGGAACACGAATTTGATAAGCTCGAGGAGTTATATGAAGAAGGAATACACATGTCGGAGTTGGAGAAAATATTCACAGTTATTCACACAAGAAACCATTGTCATCTTCTTGTGACTGATTTTTCATCAAGAAAGTTCCTTTCATACAATTCTACGAAAGGAACAAAATTTCATCAAGAAAGTATTTCATGGACAGCTTGTCAGATGAATGTCTTACAGGTTGGGAGATCATATACGTGCAGCCCGCAGCAACCTTCACAAAGTCTTGATTGTGGAGTCTACGTCATGAAAATGATGGAGTACCTGTGCGAAGGGAGGGCGTTGGATTTCAACTACGACGACATTGACATATTTAGAGCTGAAATAGCTTCAACATTGTTAATATACGGTCACATTGAGAACTCAGCAACACAGTAATATAGATGGCGGACAGAATATAGACGCGCCATATCTTTTTTACATTTCAAACTGGATCTATATATTATTGCAAGGCTTAAATATGTTATGTTTCTAGAATTTATGTTTCAACCTTCTTCTTTAAAACGAAATACTTGATTTGAATTTCATGATTACCATATGTTATAGTCATATGCATTGAATATCTGGTTACATGTTGTACTGAATATTTACATGTTTGACAGGCAAACAAAGTAGGTATTTGATGAATACTCATTCATCACTCTTTATTCTTATATTTTAGTTACAAAAACCTTTGCAAATGCATGTATAGATTTGTAAATACAAATAATTACCAAGAGCATGCATGGTGTAAAAAGCAATAATTAGCATGTTTTTGTGCAAAAATAAAAGAATAAAGATTAAAAAGAAAAAGAGGAAATATTTAGAATAAATATTGAGCAACCTAACCCAAGGGAGGGCTCAGCATGGGCCTGACCGCATAAAGCCAAAGTAGAGAGAGATAGGGTGCTCATGTGTGTAAATATACCTGTAAATAAAATAAATATATTTCCATCCAAAAATGGACTATAATGCGCTTGAATATATTTGTATATAGTTATAAATACAAAATCAAGATAAAAATGGAAAAAAATTAAAAAGAAGATAAAAATCACCTACCTTGTACATAATCATCATGTACATAGTCACCTTATTTATATTTATTTCACCTTGTAAATAAATAAAATAAAATCCCTAAAATTTGTATATATTCCATATTTTAGGGTGTAAGTAAAGAAAATAAAAATCACAAAAATAAAATAAAAACAAAAAGAAATAAAAATAAAGATCAATGCCACCTTGTATATATATCATACATGGATATAAACAAAACTATTTATTTCAACCACGTACATAATTGATAAAAATAAAATAAAAATACCATATTATTCCAAATTTTATCCTATAAATAAATAAAATATAAAATTGGGATAATTTGTACAAAAATAAACAATTAAAAATTAAAAATACATATGTATATACATGTATATAATACTAATATTTTGTAAATACCTAAATTATATTTCAAAAAAAATAAATAAAAATCACTAAAAAAATAGTTTTAAAATAAATAAACATTTTTCATGTTTAAAGTTTTTCGAAAATAAGTCATTTATTATTTTTAAATGAATTTATAAATAATTAAAAAAAATGAAATTATCTGATTGGTCCACGGGGGATTGTTGACCTCCGGTCAACTCTCCCCCGCGGACCATTCTCTCGCGGATCGGGCTGTCGACCCGACTTCTCCCATTTTAACCCACTTGATCTGCCCGCCAAATCCGCAAACCCCGGTTCCTAATCATTCCCTGATCATCCGAGATCCGCGCCCGGTGGTTAGCATCGGGGTCCATGCTCCGATTTCCTCGCTTGACACTCATCTAGCCGGACCCCTAGCCACATAAATCCGCAGCTCCGCCGCACGATTCACTCATCTTTGGCTCCCCACCTTGCCTTCCCAGGACCTCCACTGCCATCCTCGAGGTGACAGCTCGCCGCTGGTGGTGTTGTAGAGAGGAGAGGGTGCCCGGACCACAGATCCGACGTCCTTGCGCCGCCGTGCTCCACCCAAAGCAGGAGCTCGAGCCTCGGGCCTCGTCGACCTGCAAGGCAACGACCCAGAGCTCCAACAGTTCGAGCCCAGTCGATTCCTTCACCCAGGTAGCCTAGTTTCCTTTCCGTTTTCTTTCATTTCTAGTTTCGCCCAAATATCGCCGTCGCCGTCCATCGTCGATTCCGGTCACTTCAGCCATCTCCCCGATCATCGGACCTCGCCATCGCATTCGCCTTCCTCCTGCGCACGTTTTACGCCCCCCATTCAACCCAGCTCGCACAGGAGCTGGGGTTTCGAGCTCCACCGTCTATCCCTCGCCGGAGCTCGACTGCCCCGCCTCACCGACCACCGTCACCCCCTCTCACAGGGTCGAGGCACTTTGCCCTCGACCCGCGAGTCTTCTGGTGACCTTTTGCAGGTACAAGGAGGACTGTTTGAGATCCTCTAACTTGAGCCCAAGAGCTTCCCCTCCGCCGGAGTCGACCGAGCTCCTCAGAGCTCCGTTGCTCCATCGGAGAGCACCATTCGACGCAGAAGGCCCGTAGCCATCTTCTCCGATCTTCAGTGCGCCTCGAGGAGGACGCCGGAGCACACACGGGCCCGGCGAAAGTCGCCGGCCTCCAGTTCGTCCACCATCCTTCCCAGCCGTCCGATCGACCCCAGGCTCCAGTTTTGATCCTGACCTTCCATCCGAGGAGCTTCCAGCACCGTTTGATCTTGAGAGGGGCGATCTGGATCATTCGATCGCCAAGGTTTAGCCACAGCGTCCCTCCACCGTTCGATCTTCCACGTGGTCAAGCCCGAGCCGTCCGATCAACACGAGGACTTCAGCTCTAAGGCGCCACCCCTTCCCAGCCGTAGATCAGCACACGTGGCGCCCATCTGACGGCCTCCTTAATAAAGGGTAAATTGTCCCTTAGGCCCTTAGTTTTAGTTTAGTTTCGTTTTAGTCCTGTAAATATTTTTAGAATTTTATTTGCGTTAGGTTAATTGCACTTTGGACCTTATCCTTTCAGCTATTTGCAAGTATACCCCTGCCTGTAGTGTGTCACATGCATCGACACGTGTTCTGTTGGGTTATTTGCACACTTAGCCTTGTAGTTCTAGGTTGTTCACGAATGAATGAAAACTTTTAGATAATTGCATTTATACCCCTGTGCGTGGTTTATTTGTGCATGTGCGTATATTTTTGGGTATTTTACAGTCAAGCCCTCAGACTTTTGGTACTTGTTACCAATTAGTCCGAGAACTCTACTTTTCTAGCAATTAGGCCCCTGTATGCCCCAGACACGCGCCTCGCGCGTGACTTCCTGGGATTTTTGCACCAGACCCCCTGAAACTTTCACTAATTACGTATAGATCCCTATGCATTGTACCTTGGTTTTGATTTTGAATAAAATCTCAAACTCACTCCAAATTCAATGAAAATTGGACACATGGCTCCTACCATGTTGTAAAATTTTCTAGAATTTTTGGGGACATTTTTGATTTCATTTACTATTTTTAAAAATTAAAAAATACACATTTTCTTTACTGTCTGACTTGAAACATCACAAAAAATATTAAAACTCATCTAAAAATTATAAAAAAAATTTAGCTAATGTGTCTTTTGCCTTGTTTGATTTTATGACCAAGTTTGGTCATTTTTCATCATATAAAACTCATAAAAAATTACAAAACACTAAAAACACTATAAAATTCTAGTAATTAAATTAAAAATCCAAAAACAATAATTTCAGTGCTTAAATTTTCCTTGTCCCTTCTTCTATACAAGAAAATTACCTCCAAGCTCTTTAGGGATTTTTAGATATTTTATCTAAGTCCCTCAAGCTCGACTGGACATTGTTGTTGTTTTCTTGCATTGTTTTATTTTTAGAAAATGAAATAAAAATCAGAAAATACCAAAAATTCACTAAAAACAGTAGAAAACATAAAATACACAAAACCATTTTTAGTTGATTTTTTGATTGATTTTGGTGCATTAAATAATTGTTTGAGTAGGCTTGTTTCCTTGTTTTCTTCATTTTCTTAATTAACCAAAAATCAAAAAATACATATATAAATAAAAAATCCACCAAAAATACCTGTATTTTATTTTATTTATTCTTTAGACTACTTCATAGGCCGCAAGGCCATCACGTGCTCCCTGAGTCCGACCTTGGTCGCTATACCAGGCTAATCTAGTAGCCAGGACCGCTATCGTGTTTGATTGATTTTGATTTGATTTTGGTGGTATGAACTTCATTTTTCTTATTGATCCGGATTTCTCGAGCGACTAAGGTCGCAACGACCTGTGTTATTTCTTCGTCCTTAGTTGCTTGTGGATTTTTGCTGTCATCAGTATTCTAATGGTCGAGAATGACTGTGTATTTGTGGTGGCAGGTTTGTTTTATAATGGTCGAAAATCTTCTTGTACGTTAATGATTCACATTCCAGTGTTTAACATAGGTTTGTTAGTAGACTTCATGATTAAGACTTCTTCTTCAAAACGAGAAACTTAACTACTGATGTAAAATATGATAAGGAAGTGTAAAAGATTGAATATATGTTAGAAATTTAAAATATTAGAGAAATATGTAAATCATTATAAATAAATGGAAATTATTGAGTATATCTGTAAATTACTGCATATATTTGTAAACTATATAGATCCACTTTACAATAAAAGTACAATGACGCTTAATATACAATAAGAATAAATATTACATTACTCTTGTACAAGAAGGAATCATATTAGCAAATTTATGACATGTATTATAGAATGATAATCTAGGTTGGATGGTTTAAGATTATTGTTAATGAACAAATTAACATAGGTAAAATATGATATATTGATTAAATATGTAAATTATTACACAGAAATGTGAATTATTGACTATAATTGTAAAATAATGCAAATATATGTAAATTGTATATATCACTGAGATGTCTGCTTTTATTTTAATATTGGCAACCACTATGTTAAGATTGTTGATAGGAAATATTTAATCATGTAGTATTGAAAAGTTACTATTTCATAACTGAACAATCATCCAATACTTATCCGCATTAAAAATACTAAATAAATAAAGTTCATCTTGTATGAGGAATCGCATATACATTTACCGAAATGTGAGTATATTTAAAACAAAATCCTAATAAACACTTAAAAGGGCTTAGTCTACGATACATATTACAAAAACCTAATCATTAAACAAGTATTAAAGGAATGACACATATATCCAAAAAAGAAGAGACTGGACTTATAAGCCAGAAAGCTCATGTTGAATGTCAAACATTCACAACACAAAAAAAGATGTATTCCTGTATGTTACTATTTCATAACAGGAACCTTCTGAACTTCAACAATTATAAGAAGACAGTATTTGAATTATATAATAACTGAACAAAGTATGACAAGCAACAAAATTTACATATAATATAAAAATCAAAGACTGAGAAATAGATAAATGACCATGCTCGAATGACGCAAAAAACTTTCTATAAATTGCAAACCTACAAAAAGGATAATATTAGGAATATAATAAACAACATTTAATTGATTTACATGTAAGGTAGAAAATCTTATAAGAAAAAGAAAAACATATAAAATCTTACATTAAAGGTATTTGATCAATTTATGATGATGTCGGTCCACCACCGCCTTCATAAGTAAGAAAAAGTATTAATGAACTGAAACCAAAAATTAAAAGTAAAAAATGCTAGCAATTTACCATGAATAGCCGATTTGTTATTAGGACAGTTTCTAGAATTATGCCCGACATTGTATTTGAGGCAAGATTTGGCATTGTCGACCTCTATTTTTTCTCATCTCAGATTCCGATGTAATACGATTGCCAACGTCCTTAGGTCTACCACCGCGACCGCTTCCTTTCGTTCTCGCAACATTTGGTTCTTTAACAGATGGTTATGTAATCAGATCTGGATCATTTGAATTGTTCCCGGTTGTAACACTGGAAGAAGGTTTGTTGCTTATCATAAGATTGGAGCATAAATCACTTAATTTTTCTTTAGCAAATAAGAATATCTCCTCATCCTGATCGACTGAAGCTGAAATAATATGCGAACACAGCTGATTCAACTGAGACGACCTTTCTTTGTATGCAACTTACACATAATAGGATAATTTCCTTATTTTTTAATGCTCCCTGTCCAATTTTTCAGTATTTAATCATGATTCAGAAGCTCCACATTCTGTATCTTCAATACTGCAAGTATGTGCCTACATGGATATCCAAAGAATTACATATTCTTGCATTCACAAGAAAGAAAACCGCTTGGCCTAGACGAAGAAACACATAATTCATCCTCAGGTTTTCCAATATATGATACAAAATATTGATAGTAATCCAGAGAGTTCGATTCAATTCGAACATTAAGGTCCTTCACTTCATTAAGTTCAAAACAAAATTTGTAAAATATGAACTTAATGTATATACAAACCATCTGCTCTTCCATCTTCCATTTGAAATTTATTTTTGGAGTGTATACTTCTCCGATATTATCCATGTCATTCTCTCTTTCCCTACGTCGTTGAATTGCACATTGAAATCTACAGACAAATTCCAACAAAGAGTTCTGTTTAGTGATGTGGTGTTGCAAAAATGCATTCATAATTTCACTCCTCTGTGTATTGCGTTGACCAGCCCAGAAAAAATCCTTATGATTGATGATCGCGAATTCCACCTCTTTAATAATGAGGAATTGTAGTATAGGAAGCGGATTTCGGTCGTCAAAATACCACAAGCTTTGAATGTTGTGGAGTATTTTTACTTGGTAAGTGTACTAATGTCGAACACAGGAACGGTGATTTTTAGTTGCGTGGTCTTAAATCAAATTAAATAATTGGTTAATGATCAATTAATTTTCTGTGTTGAGAAATATACAATGCAATGATGCGAATGTGATGCAAGGGAATTAAACAGAATTTATGCTCAGGATCTGTGATCTAGAATTCCAATCCAAACAATGATGATCAATTTCCTCTATAATAAATCACAGATCAGAAGATATCAAATCCAGAAATATATGTCAAATTAATTCATAATGCGAATAAGAGTGAATAGATCCCGGAGAATTCCTGCAATCAATTTTATCTCCAAAATTCTTCAAATTATATTCTTAAAAGATGTTTGCAGTCCACAAGTCATATGTCTACTCAATCTCCTTAATTTAACCCCTGCATAAAATAAGTCCTCAAATAATATTTTAACTCCAACGAATACCTGCAAAATAAGTCATCAAATATTTCAAGGGAAAAGTGCCACAAATATGTCAAAATAAGCCTGCAAAAGCCAATAGATATCCTCAATAATGATTCTCAATAATTGACCTCAGATCTGTTCACAAGCTATAAGTTGTAGAGCATGAAAATAGCTTCAGAATGACATATTGTATGCTAAAATCGGAGTCCGTATGACAAAGATATGCTAAAATGAAATTTCAGGGACTGAAATGTAAATAAAATAAAGTTTTCTTTGCATAGAGGTCCTTGGGAGGACTTATTTGTAATTAGCAAAAAGTTGAGGGACTATCTGAAATTTACCCCTGGAGGGGTAATTTTTGTAATTTCTGAAAGTGGCAGGGGCTTAAGTGCAATTTTCCAAAGAGCGCACGTGCGTTGCACGTGCGCCTGAGGCTCGGATGGAAGGCGGGAGGCTCGGTTGCCGAACCTGAGGTTCGGGCCCGGGGTGAGGCTCGAGGGTCCCGAGGCTCAGGCTCGGATGGCAAAGCTGTGGCTCGGTAACAAGGCGGAGGCCCTGGCAACGGAGCTCAGGCTCGGATGCCCGAGCCTACGTGGCGGAGGGAGGCGCTTCGGGGGCCTCGAGCCTCGAGGCTGGGGCCGAGGCTCGGGGGGCTGACGTGGGTCTCCTGGGCCGTTGGATCAAGGGCTGAAGGCCCGATCCAACGGCAGCTGTATGCTGCGGAAGGGGGCGGAGAAGCTCGGGGGCTGGCCTTGCACGCACGGCGGCGCCTCCGCGCTCGGGGGCTAGTCGGAGGCGAGGAGGAGGGTTGCTGGTCGTGCGTGGCGGTGGCGTGGCGCCGGTGGGCCTGGGCGGAGGCGAGGGCGGTGAAGCGGTGGCCGGGGCCGAGGGGGCAGTCCCGCGCGCGAGACGAGGCGCGGCGGAGGCTGGCGAAGTTGAGGCGGCGACCGCGCTTAGCGGAGCAGCCGAGCTGCGGCCGAAGTCGATGGCAGAACTGGTGAAGGCGAAGCAGTGGTGTTTGCCTGGATGGAGGCACCGACGAAGGTGGTGCGGGAACCTGCAAGATTTGTAAAAACACGTGGGGGGGGGGGGGGGGGGGGAGGTGTGCTGCGCGGCGATGGGAAGAACCCCGGCCTGTGCGAGGCCGACGATGGACGCGACGCGTAGGGAAGATGCGTTGGAGTACCTGGGGGGTTGGTGGAGCTTCGAGCTCGGTGATAGCTGCGAAGTGGCCGCAAGCCACGGAGCTCAGGCAGCGAGCTGGGGCTCGCTACAACACGAAGATCCTTCGTGGATCACACCAACGACCGTCGCCTACTGCTGTCACCGGTAGGGCTGAAGCTTGGGGATATGGCGGATGGCTGGAGAGGAGGGAGGTGGCGGTGATTTATAGGATGACGGCGGCTGGGGGGTTACGGTCGAGGATGGTAACGGCCGGAGGAGGTGACGATTAAGGCCATGCATGGCGGCGGTTATTGGTGGAAGATGGAAACGACCAGGGGGAAGGAGGCGGCTTGCAACGGCTGGCGGTGGAAGAAGGTCACGTGCGCAGCACGTGACCTTGGGGGAGGGGGCGGCTGGAGAGAGAGAACAAGGTGGGGGGCCACGTGGCACGCCCAGGGGCTGCCACGTGCGCCCCAAAAAAATTTCAAAATAAAAGACAAAGAAAATTAGAAAGAAGGTAGCAGGAGACCACGAATCGAAAAATTTTCTTCACGAAAGTTGTTCGTTTTGTCGAGATATACAACTTTTATGAAGGACCTGGGAGCAAAAGAGGTTGCCTGTGCGAAGTGGTATTTTTGGTGGCTCTCCATGTGTATAGAAAACCGATTTTTTTGGGATTTGTATTTTTTTTGGTGGTTTTAGAGGGGATAAAAAAAAGAAAAAATAAGATAAAATATAAGAAAATTATTTACACATTAATCTAATTTTTTGGATTTTTAATAAATAAGAAAATAGGAAAATAAAATAGAAGTTAGAAACGCACAACTTTTGTATAGACCGACAACGGACACTTGGACTTGGTCAGTTTCTTTGATCTCGGTTTTGATCTGGATTTGGATTTTTGAGTCTCTTAATAAAACTTCTATCAAAGAACAATAATGAAAAAGAAATAAAATTAAAAGAGTTAAATATACACATAAAAACTCAGGTCAAAAATATCAAAAAGTTAAAATGCGCAAAAGAGGCCAAAAACCCAACTTGCACATATGAGCTCCGAATTTTATGAAATTAGTCTTGTTTTTGAAGGTATTTGAAAATGGAGTACTTTAAAAGTGAGTAGACTAAAATCGAACACTGTATGTGGGAGATATGCTCATTTTAGTCCGTTAGATGTGAAATTTGACTTTGGGATTATTTGACACTTATTGGAGTCAGTAATTTTTTTGTATTTTTTTATTTAATAAGGTTAGTAATATCTACACAATGGAGGTAGTTTTGGGTCAATCGGAGTTAGGATGAATTAACTAAAAATGTGAGAAGTTAGCGGCTTTTTGTGTTAATTTACACAAGGGATTTTTAATGCAAATTTATGCATGATGAAATGCAGATATTATTTACACATGTATGAATGCTAATAATGCTCTATTAATGATTAATTACAAATGAATGATGGGGAACAGAGCCTAAATGAACAATTTTAGCATGATGAATACGAGATTCATCATACCCCTATACTTAGACCCATGCTCGTCCCCGAGCATGAATGAATGACTTAGTTGAATACATCCCTGACTGTGCAAGTGAATTTACAAGGCTCAATTCATATAAGACCCTTAATTTGAGTGATCCTAAAATTCCGTGCTCAACCAAGCTTTAATCAAAAGGAACCCAACTTCTCTAATTTTCAGACTCTCTTTTTGTACATATAGTATAAAGGATATGATTCTTAGTGTACTGCATTTCATGAGAGTCAAGTCGAGACATCACCCAAAGTTCCAATGCAAGAGACTCTCCTCTAGACCTGACCCTCACCCTAGGGAATAAGTATATTCTTGCTTCAATCAACCGTCTCATTAGTCTGTCAGACTTGAAAGTGTAGATGGACGGCCAGTTGATGGAGGGCATAGGATTGTGTCTGATTTTCTCTCCCTTTCATTGGAACAAGGTGCCTCTCGAGTGCCTTATTACTCAACACAAATATATTTTATTTTGTTGATCAATGTGTCCGTCAAGAGAATTTGGAGTCGTCTGCACTTGTTTTTCTGGGAGTACACCGGGGTGTGTCTCTTTTGAGTATCTAAGATACCTTCGACACCCAGACTTGTATCGCTTACGATGCAGAGCCCTTTTATGGTGTCAGCCCGACTCCTTGGTCCTAATTAGCGTTTGGTCCAAGTGGACACTTTTAAAATTTTGGGAGCGCTTGCCTTTGGTGAAAGCTCATTTGGAATTTGACTTTGGATGATAGAGCTTTTCTTTGACATTTATTTTTCTTTTCTTTTGTTGGCTAGCTCCACTGCTTTTACCAAAAGTTGGCGCACACTGATCAACAATTTTCATTAAGTTTCATCACACCCTGGCACTTAGGTCAACATCAAAAAGATAGTATATGAACTTGTTCACATACTGGCTAGGTTCTTGTTGACATTCAGTGTTTTTTTGAAGCCTTCATTAACTTTATCCCATCCTCGAATATCATCAGATCGGGTCTAAACTTAAATCTCTAGTCCTAGTTCCTCAAGTGATATCTCAACTCATCTCATCAATCATGCAGTTGTGGGAGTGGTTGTGCTGATCATATTCTTTTTGAAGGTAGAGATGAAGAGTGCAATATAGCGCTCAAATCTTTCAAACTAGAGAAGTGTGGATAATTAAGTTAAAAACCCTAATGACTAAGGCAGGCTAACTCGGAATCTCAAGATCTCAGAAACCAAGTGTCCTCAAAAATCCTTAAGCCTCGAGTGATGGTGAATGTGTCAGGATTATATCGACCAAGGAATGCATGAAATGCTTGATGAAATGCAAGACCATGAGTGATTTTTTTAATGCAATTTTTTATGCAAAAAAAATTTAATGCATTTTTTTTCAAAAAGTTTTGTTTTTGGTGTTTTTTTTTGAAAAAAAGGTATTATACTCACTACTTGTACCCATCCCCGGTGTTAGATAAAAACGATTAAAGTACGAGCTATGGATAAAGTAAATAAGATATATACAAATACACCCCCCTATACTTAGAGTGTGCTATGTCCCCATGACACAAAGTGAAATGTTGACATAGCTCGTAAAATATAGAGAGATTAAAAACAAAAGAAGAGAAGTGATGTATAAACAATGGATGCGGTCCCCCTATACTTAGGCTCAGGTCAGCCTAAGTATAATCGGTTAATTACAGATGGGGGAACCGGGAAGAATTTCGGATGTACAAGAGAGTGTAGGTTCCGGAGAGGTGTGCTATCTGGGCAGATCAAATTTTTCATCAAAACCTATGCCCTGAGTGAAGGAGATCTGTTCAACTTGTACTAATTGCTCATTGGATTCGACAAAATGTTTAAGCAGATGGCCGTTGACTATAGATGTTTGCGCGCTATCTGCGGTCTCTGAGATCTCAACACTCCCATTATTGTGTACCTCTCTTACAATGAAGGGTCCCATCCATTTTGATTTCAATTTTCCTTGGAAAATTTTCAACTTTGCATTAAATAGCCAAACTTTCTGCCCTGGGACAAAGATCTTTGTTCGAATGTTCCTGTCATGCCATCTCTTTACTTTTTCTTTGTAGATGGTGCTGTTTTCGTAAGCATGATTTCGGATTTCAGACAGTTCATTCAAATTCATGTCTCGGTTCTTCTTTCCTTGGTGACAGTTCCAATTAGTCTTTTTGATTGCCCATTCTGATTTATGGACGAGCTCTGCGGGCAAATGGCATGGTTTTCCATATACCATTCTAAACGGGGAGGTGCCCAATGGGGTCTTATAAGCCGTCCGGTAAGCCCACAGAACTTGGTCCAGGAGTTGGGACCAGTTCTTCCTGTCAGGGCGAACGAGCTTCTGTAAAATGCCTTTAACCTCCCTATTTGACACCTCGGCCATGCCATTGGATTGTGGGTGGTAAGGAGTAGCGACACGGTGCTCGATGCCGTATTCCTTAGTCAACTTCTTCACCTCCTGGTTGACAAAGTGGTTTCCCCCATCAGATATTAAAACTTTTGGAATTCCAAACCTCGAAATAATATGATCTTTCAAAAACTTGCAAACAGTTTTGCTATCTGCAGCTCGAGTAGGGATAGCCTCCACCCATCTAGATAAATAATCTACCGCGAGAAGTATATATTCAAATCCTTGACTATTAGGGAATGGGCCCATAAAGTCAATGCCCCATGCATAGAATACGTCACAGATGATCACTGGTTGCATAGGCATGGCATCTTTGGAACCAATGGTTCCTCCCATTCTCTGACAGACGGGGCACGACCTCACAAAATTATAAGCATCCTTAAACAAGGTCGGCCAGTAAAATACACATTGCAATATCTTCTCAGCGGTCCTCTTCCCAGAGTGATGTCCTCCCGCCTCCAAGGTGTGGCATAGATTTAGGATACTTTGATATTCCTCTTGAGGAATACATCTTCGCCATATGCAATCCGGTCCTTCAAAGAAAAGGAAAGGATCTTCCCAATGATAGTGTCTCGCTTCAGATATGAGTCGATCGATTTTGTTTCTGGGCCAACCTTAAGGAACTTCATTGGTGACGAGATAATTCACCGTGTCTGCATACCAAGGGAGTGAGTAAATAGCAGAAATTGACTCGTCTGGGAAGGTTTCACGGATGGATTCAGATTCCGGAATTTTGTTTTGTTCAATTCGTGATAAATAATCAGCAACGACATTCTTCACGCCAGGTTTGTCCTTAATCTCCAAATCAAATTCTTGAAGTAGTAGAATCCATCTCAGAAGTCGTGCTTTTGCGTCCTTTTTGGCCATTAAATAACGAATGGCAGAATGGTCTGTGTAAACTGTCACCTTAGATCCTAGAAGTATTGATCGAAATTTTTCCAAGGCAAAAACCACAACAAGCATTTCTTTTTCGGTCACAGTGTAATTTTTCTGAGCAGGGTCTAAAACTTTGCTTGCGTAGTGAATAGCATACGTGATTCCATCTTTTCGTTGTCCTAAAACAGCCCCTACAGCAAAATCAGATGCGTCTGTCATGATCTCGAAGGGAAGAGACCAGTCATGAGCTTGTAGGACGGGAGTCTCAATGATCCTTCTCTTGAGTATTTTGAATGCTTCTAGACACTTATGATCTACCACGAATTCGGTGTCTTTCCCAAGAAGGTCAGTTAGCGGTCGGGCAATTTTTGAAAAATCTTTTATGAATCTCCTGTAAAATCCAACATGCCCTAGAAAAGACCGCACTTGTTTCACATTTGTAGGTGGCTCAAGCTTTTTGATCACATCAACTTTGGCAGGGTCAACTTCCATTCCCTTCCTGGAGATGACATGCCCCAATACAATGCCCTCTTTCACCATGAAATGGCTTTTCTCCCAAGAGAGCACCGGATTCACTTCCATGCACTTTTGGAGGACTCGATCCAGGTGCGCTAGTCAATCATCGAATGAATCACCATGAACCGAGAAGTCATCCATGAAGACCTCCAGGAAATCCCCAACCATGTCGGCAAAAATCGCAATCATGCATCGCTGAAAGGTGCCGGGGGCATTGCATAGCCCAAAAGGCATTCGCTTGAATGCGTATGTGCCGAAGGGACATGTAAAAGTAGTCTTTTCCTGGTCCTCTGGGGTGATGGCTACCTGATTGTAGCCCGAGTACCCGTCTAAGAAACAGAAGTATTCTCTCCCTGCCAATCTCTCCAGGATTTGATCAATAAAAGGCAGCGGAAAGTGATCCTTCTTCGTTGCGGCATTCAGGCGCCTGCAATCCACACAGATACGCCACGACGTAGGTACCCGTGTCGTAATCTCTTATCCCTCCTCATTGGTTATAATCTGGAGTCCTGACTTTTTCGGGACTACATGCAAAGGTGACACCCATTTGGAGTCGGAGATGGGATATATGAACCCAGCTTTACACCATTTTTCGATCTCATTCTTAACCACTTCCCGTAAGTTTGGATTCAATCTACGTTGGCATTCACGGGAGGGTTTAGCATTATCTTCCAAGTAAATATGGTGTGAGCACATGGCTGGGTTAATCCCTGGAAGATCAGACAATCTCCAGCCTATAGCCTTGCGGTTTTTCTCCAAAACATTAAGCAGGCGGATCTCCTGCTCTTCGGTCAGTTGTAAGCTGATAATGACCAGAAATTGTCCTTTTTGTCTTGCAAGGAAGGCATACTTAAGTGTAGGGGGCAATGGTTTGAGTTCAGGTAAGTCAATGATGTTTCTCGAATCTGGTTCTGTCTGTGATGTTTGTTTTTGTGATGTGGACGCTTGTAGTGTATCAATGTTGACCACCATCATGGTTGTATCAGGGATCGGATCGCTAATAATGGAATGAGGTGTGGCAATCGCCGCGTCCGATCTGTGTACCTTACTCAAGGCTTGTCCATAAGGAGAATGGACTGACAGGTCTAGAGTGGCCTCTGAGTCTCCAAGAGTATAGGTTGATGCATGGATGAGCTGGCAGACTAAGTCATCAACAATTTCCTCACCAGATGAGGTTGATTCTATCATAGCGGCTGGGTTTTGTCTCCAGGACCCAGCTTTTGGTTCTGTAATTTCAGTCTCAGTTTCTGATTTTTCAGACTCGGTGCTCGACTCAGTGTCAGGTCTTTGGAACCTAGTTTGCTGCATTTTAAGTTCAACTTTTCCGAACTGGATTCTCCCGGATGTATAATCAAATATAGCTCCTACGGTCCTAAGGAAGGGTCGCCCTAGTATCATCTGGGAATCTTTCCAATTTCTAGGGACATCCATGTCAAGAATTGTAAAATCCACTGGGTAGTTTTGTCCCTCTATGTTGATGACAATGTTTCGAATCTCGCCCCTAGGTCGCTTAGTTGATGTGTCTGCGAATTGAAGTACGGTTGCAGATTGTTTAAGAGGACCTAGATTTAGATGCTCATATAGGGTTGTGGGCATGAGATTGATGGATGATCCATTGTCTAACAATGTTCTTGCAAACTTGATTTCCTTGATGTAGCTAGTGACAAAGTGGGCACCCATGTCTCTCTTCTTTCTTGGCAGCTCATTTTTTATGAGACGAGATGTGGCTACTGAGAGTATATGTTTCTTTGTTCGGCAAGGAGCTTGTTTGCTGGCCCTTGTTGGTGTGCATCTCACCTTCAGGTATTTTCGAAAAGCCGAGTCTCTTTCTATCATCTCGTCTAGGGACAGAGTGACCTTAATATTTTCCTTACAGATGCGGGCCATCTCTTCATCATTTTTTTGGTTTTTTATGTTTTTCTTCTTTCCCGCCGTAAGAGAACGGGGGAAAGGAATGGACTTGGTATGATCAAGAACATCACTTTTATTGAATGAAAAATTTCTTACAGGACTTGGACTCGGACTAAAAACAGGGAAATTTGTGGATGGTGGCATTTGTTTGTCTGACTCAGACTCAGACTCTCCATTATATCCGGGTGGTGTGGGTGGGACTTGTTCTTTCTCCTCCTGTCGTTCTTTGTCAATTCCCCCAGGGTTGTGTGAATTGGTGGACACTGGGGCTATGTCTTCGTGTTCCTTCGCTCGATCAGGCATGGTTACGGTCCTTCCGCTCCTAAGAGATATATGATAAGAGTTATTATTCGAGGAGGGCTCAAGTTCAGGTACAGAATAGTCAGAAATTAATACATGATTGTGTCCAAGGCTATTTGGGTTAGCCTGGACTTGGGCTGGAATCACGGTCTGGGTTCAATCACCTCATCTCTCCAACGAGAGAGTCTATTTATGTCGACTCTCATATCATGAAGCTCATCCAGCACTCGCTGGAGCTCTGGAGAGATAGCAGAAGAGGTGGACCCTTGGTCCTGCCTGTCCTGAGGTCGCTGATACTGGCCTTGTTGGCTTTGGCGTTGGTTTTGCTGTGGCTGAGGTTGCGGGTTCCGGTAACCCGTGCGATATTGCTGCCTCTGCTGCAGTTGAGGCTGATAGGTGGGCTGGGCTTGCGGTGGACAAGGGTTTGGAGTAGAGGTTTGGCCTGAGCGATTGACCGGTTCCAAATTATACCAGACTCCATTTATCTCCATGACTTGTGGAGGTTCCTCAAAATCAGTCTGAGTAGAGGTTTCATCAGTTTGAGAGGACAAGACTTGGTCTCCACCCCAATGGCTCTGTTGCCCTACCCCTTGACCTTGAATGTAGTGAATTTGGTGTATGGGTGCGGGGGGTGCCATCTTTGATACCCTGTCAGCCAATTCCTCCATTTGTTTCGGCAATTTAGCTAATTTCTCCATATCAGATGATTTATGGATCTCATCTACCTTTTTATAAATCTGCTCAACCATAGTTAGCTTATCAGCTACTATTCCCATGTCAGCATTGTGGTCGGTTGTCAGATTATTCACCATCTTTTTGGAGCCAGCTATGTAAGCCCGACTAGTGGTTTGTGCACGGCTAGACTCAGCAAGTCTTTCGAACACCTTGTAGACGGTGTCCTCGTGGCGCCCCATGTAGCTTCCTCTGCAGGATGCACTAACCATTCCTTGAGTCTCAGGGTTCAGCCCGCTCACAAGTCTTTGGACCAGCATCATTTTACTTATCCCGTGTCCTGGGCATTTCTGTACTAAGTCCGTGAATCTTTCCCAGGTTTCATGAAATGGTTCATTCGGGTGTTGGGTGAAACTCGTGAGCTTGATCCTCATTTGGTTAATTCTACTAACTGGGTAGAATTTTTTTAAAAACAGAGTCTTGAATGTGGCCCACGTAGTGACTATTTCCCCTAGATTTTTCAGCCAGTAAGCCGCCTTATCAGTCAAGGCGAAGGGGACAGCTCTCAACCTTATGTAGTCTTGGCTAACCCTAGGGTGGCAGAGGTTAGCACAGACTAACTCGAAGTCTCGGAGGAAGATATATGGTTCTTCATGATTATTTCCTCCGAACTTTGGCAACAGTGCAAGGAAATGTGGTTTGTGTTCGAAAGCATCCTCAGGGGGAACAGGTCTCAACCAATTATAGTCTTCATCTAATTCTGGGAGATACGTGTCTTCCATAGCAGCCTCGCCTTGTTGTATTATTTCCAACTGCGTCCTAAGTAGTTCATTGGTTTGTTCAGCAGCTGTTATCCTAGCCAAGAGTGCCGGGATAGGGTCATTGTCGTTTTCATCGTCCCCAGAGTTCTTCTTAGGAGGCATGATGATTCACCTTCAGAGAGGAAGAGTTTAGAGATAAGTGTTGTGATTAAAAAAAGATTTTTGCTAAGGGGAAGAGATTCCTTAGAGGAGGAGTAAAAGATGAAACTTCTAAGACAAGGAGGATAGAGAGATAGTCCTTACGAACAAGCAGACACAAGCAAACACAAGACAATTCTCAAGTTCACCACACAACACAGATGAAGGCACGTCAGGGTTCGGCCGCTTATCTTTTCATTTTTAATTTAATGACAAAACAATCTTGCAAATTAAGCGGAGCTGTTAGGTACCGAAATATTTCTCAAAGACTGTCCCGAGTTCGTACAACTAGTTGCATCTACTCTCAGCCAGTATAGGTGGAAGTACAGACCGTTTAAACGGCTACCCGTGTTGCTTGAGGACGGTGCCTTTCGCGGTATCCTCTAAACCACCCACTCTGCTAAGGGAAGTCGGACCGTAAAACGGCTACCCGAGACCCTCATTGAAAAGTAGCTAATTTTTTTTAAAAACAGTAGTCTTTGTGAAATTTCTCAGTTTTGGCTCTATCCAAAGTGTGCGTTCTAAACCTTACAAACAATGAGTGGGTTTCTCTCCACGAGACACGGGTTAATTTTAGATCAGTTTATTTACAATCACCTTGATTAGCAGTCCCAGTTTTAGGTTAAGGTTATCACTGTAGTTTATGTGAGCACAAAAATTCATGCCTACCGAACAGTCCCAATTCCTTTAAATCCTTAGTTGTAAAACTTTGAGAAAGGGGAATCGAAAAAGCCAATGCAGACTTAAATCAATGATGCATGCTTAAGAGAATGACTTACAGTGAATCCTCGCGTTCTTCATGCGGGATGCAAGACAAGGAATTTAAAATTTACACTAAATGATATTCACAGATGAAAAACGCCCTAGACAGATAGTTCTATTAGCGGGAAGAATTGATTAAAAATTTGGCTAATGTTGAACGATCTATAGTGCGTATAGTTAGTGAATGTGTGACCCTAAAGATTACGAGCACAATTAATAATAAACAAGCAAGCGTATATGTGCCTAAGTCCTACGCCACTCAAGTCGGGTCCCAACCACACAGAAGGGGTTGAAACAGACCCAACACACCACAGAAGTTTTCAGTCTGAATTATTACAAGGGTTCAAAGAGAGGGACCCTGAGAATATTGCAGAAAATAAAATCTATGCGAACTCTCTCTCACAAAATTAAAATTCAGTCTTCATCGCAGATCCTTAATTTAATATCAAAATCCAGCTCCCAGAAGTCTGCGAAGAGAGAATTCGCGGTTAGTAGCAGAAGTAAGAGAGAAATGCAAAAATGCAGAAAAAAATGACACAAAAATTAATTTTACAAAAATTAATTATAAAAATGATTCAAAACCCTAAAAACTCGCCATTCCCCGGCAACGGCGCCATTTGATGATCGCGAATTCCACCTCTTTAATAATGAGGAATTGTAGTATAGGAAGCGGATTTCGGTCGTCAAAATACCACAAGCTTTGAATGTTGTGGAGTATTTTTACTTGGTAAGTGTACCAAGGTCGAACACAGGGAACGGTGATATTTAGTTGCGTGGTCTTAAATCAAATTAAATAATTGGTTAATGATCGATTAATTTCTGTGTTGAGAAATATACAATGCAATGATGCGAATGTGATGCAAGGGAATTAAACAGAATTTATGCTTAGGATCTGTGATATAGAATTCCAATCCAAACAATGATGATCAATTTCCTCTTTAATAAATCACAGATCAGAAGATATCAAATCCAGAAATATATGTCAAATTAATTCATAATGCGAATAAGAGTGAATAGATCCCGGAGAATTCCTGCAATCAATTTTATCTCCAAAATTCTTCAAATTATATTCTTAAAAGATGTTTGCAGTCCACAAGTCAATATGTCTACTCAATCTCCTTAATTTAACCCCTGCATAAAATAAGTCCTCAAATAATATTTTAACTCCAACGAATCCCTGCAAAATAAGTCATCAAATATTTCAAGGGAAAAGTGCCACAAATATGTCAAAATAAGCCTGCAAAAGCCAATAGATATCCTCAATAATGATTCTCAATAATTGACCTCAGATCTGTTCACAAGCTATGCTAAGTTGTAGAGCATCAAAATAGCTTCAAAATGACATATTGTATGCTAAAATCGGAGTCCGTATGACAAAGATATGCTAAAATGAAATTTCAGGGACTGAAATGTAAATAAAATAAAGTTTTCTTTGCAAAGAGGTCCCTGGGAGGACTTATCTGTAATTAGCAAAAAGTTGAGGGACCTTTCTGAAATTTACCCCTAGCAGGGGTAATTTTTGTAATTTTTGAAAGTGCCAGGGGCTTAAGTGCAAGATGGAAGGCGGGAGGCTCGGTGGCCGAACCTGAGGTTCGGGCCCGGGGCAGAGGCTCGAGGGTCCCGAGGCTTAGGCTCGGATGGCAAAGCTGTGGCTCGGTAACGAGGCGGAGGTCCGGGCAACGGAGCTCAGGCTCGGATGCCCGAGCCTACGTGGCGGAGGGAGACGCTTCGGGGGCCTCGAGCCTCGAGGCTGGGGCCGAGGCTCGGGGGGCTGACGTGGGGTCTCCTGGGCCGTTGGATCAAGGGCTGAAGGCCCGATCCAACGGCAGCTGTACGCTGCGGAAGGGGGCGGAGAAGCTCGAGGGCTGGCCTTGCACGCACGGCGGCGCCTCCGCGCTCGGGGGCTGGTCGGAGGCGAGGAGGAGGGTTGCTGTCGTGCGTGGCGGTGGCAGTGGCGCCGTTGGGCCTGGGGCGGAGGCGGAGGGCGGTGAAGCGGTGGCCGGGGCCGAGGGGGCAGTCCCGCGCGGCGAGAGGAGGCGCGGCGGAGGCTGGCGAAGTTGAGGCGCCGACCGCGCTTGGCGGAGCAGCCGAGCTGCGGCCGAAGTCGATGGCGGAGCTGGTGAAGGCGAAGCAGCGGTGTTCGCCTGGATGGAGGCGCCGGCGAAGGTGGTGCGGGAACCTGCAAGATTAGTAAAAACACGCAGGGGGGGGTGCGTGCGCAGCGATGGGAAGGAACCCCGGCCTGTGCGAGGCCGGCGATGGACGCGACGCGAAGGGAAGGTGTGTTGGAGTACCTGGGGGGTTGGTGGAGCTTCGAGCTCGGTGATAGCTGCGAAGTGGCCGCAAGCCACGGAGCTCAGGCAGCGAGCTGGGGCTCGCTACAACACGAAGATCCTTCGTGGATCACTCCAACGGCCGTCGCCTACTGCTGTTACCGGTAGGGCTGAAGCTTGGGGATATGGCGGATGGCTGGAGAGGAGGGAGGTGGCGGTGATTTATAGGATGACGGCGGCTGGGGGGTTACGGTCGAGGATGGTAACGGCCGGAGGAGGTGACGGTTAAGGCCGTGCATGGCGGCGGTTATTGGTGGAAGATGGAAACGGCCAGGGGGAAGGAGGCGGCTTGCAACGGCTGGCGATGGAAGAAGGTCACGTGCGCAGCACGTGACCTTGGGGGAGGGGGCGGCTGGAGAGAGAGAACAAGGTGGGGTGCCACGTGGCACGACCAGGGGATGTCACGTGGCGCCCCAAAAAATTTTCAAAATAAAAGACAAAGAAAATTAGAAAGAAGGTAGCAGGAGACCTCAAATCGAAAAATTTTCTTCACGAAAATTGTTCGTTTTGTCGAGATCTACAACTTTCATGAAGAACCCAGGAGCAAAAGAGGTTTCCTGTGCGAAGTGGTATTTTTGGTGGCTCTCCATGTGTATAGAAAACTGATTTTTTTGGGATTTGTATTTTTTTGGTGGTTTTAGAGGGGATAAAAAAATAGAAAAAATACGATAAAATATAAGAAAATTATTTACACATTAATCTAATTTTTTGGATTTTTAATAAATAAGAAAATAGGAAAATAAAATAGAAGTTAGAAACGTACAACTTTTGTATAGACCGACAACAGACACTTGGACTTGGTCAATTTCTTTGATCTCGGTTTTGATCTGGATTTGGATTTTTGAGTCTCTTAATAAAACTTCTATCAAAGAACAATAATGAAAAAGAAATAAAATTAAAATAGTTAAATATACACATAAAAACTCAGGTCAAAAATAGCAAAAAGTTAAAATGCGCAAAAGAGGCCCAAAACCCAACTTCCACATATGAGCTCCGAATTTTATGAAATTGGTCTTGTTTTGAAGGTATTTGAAAATGGAGTACTTTAAAAGTGAGTAGACCAAAATCGGACACTGTATGTGGGAGATATGCTCATTTTAGTCCGTCAGATGTGAAATTTGACTTTGGGATTATTTGACACTTATTGGAGTCAGTAATTTTTTTTGTATTTTTTATTTAATAAGGTTAGTAATATCTACACAATGGAGGTGGTTTTGGGTCAATCGGAGTTAGGATGAATTAACTAAAAATGTGAGAAGTTAGCGGCTTTTTGGGTTAATTTACACAAGGGATTTTTAATGCAATTTATGCATGATGAAATGCAGATATTATTTACACATGTATGAATGCTAATAATGCTCTATTAATGATTAATTACAAATGAATGATGGGGAATGGAGCCTAAATGAAAAATTTTAGCATGATGAATACGAGATTCATCAATGATATAAACTAATCTATTTATATCTGATGCTATATTTCTCATCCAACCAGACATTTGATGATAAATCATATTGATCAATAACCTTGCACCAGTTTTGCTCAAATTCACTTATAGTTATATTTTTCTATACATCTATGGATAACGTTGAAAGAACTTCATTTATATACTTTTAAGCTTGGCCATTATATGCCAAGTGCAGAATTTATGAACAGTATGTGGAAAACAATTCCTAACAACTACACAAATTGCCGGATCTTTGTCAGTGATTATAGAAATTGGATGTTTTCTCATTACTTTCGATAAATCTCTCGAATAACCACGAGAATGACTCGGTTGTCTCTCTGCTCATGAATGAATTTCCAAAGAAAATTGTATAACCATGATGGTTAACACCACAAAAAGATCCAAAGACCAGATTGCACTCATTGGTCCTATATGTTGTGTCGAATGATATGGTATCACCGAATAATTTGAAATCTTCAATAGAGGCACTATCAATCCATATACACTGAGTGAGTCTGTTATCATCATCGGTTATATAAGCATAATAAAAATCAGGAGTATTGGCCTTACAACTTTCAAAATGTTCAATTAGTAGGTGAACATCCATCCCAAGACGTTGTTTTTTCTCTTTTCGGTTTAAGTTGTAAATATCTCAAGCAATACTACCAACTTGACCGCTAGACATGTTTATGAACGCTGATTGTTTGGATACAGGTACGTTCACATCATTCATTGACTTCACAAGCATTTTTGTGGCTTTTGAAAAATGTCTATTTTGTCGGAGGTATCTGCGTTTAGAAGGAGAAATGAGATTGTAATTGTGTACAGCTTCAAAATTAGATACAACCCAATCCTTGAGATCAGACCTAAAGGAAACTGACATCAAAGCTTTGCACCCAGTCTGGGATAAACCAACATGGCGCTCCTCCTTGTAAAAAATACAATCAGTGCTCTCACCACTTCTTGCATTGTCAACTGTCAATGTTTTATCTGTAGATTTAGAAAACCCCTCTTTCCAGCAAACAAATGATTTGAAGATAATTATTGTTTCCTTGGAAATCTTATCTTTACCAACCCTTGAGCTTGCTTTCCTGACATTAAATCCAATCTCCGTTGCATATGTCTCATAAAATTTATATGCATCTTGAATAGATACAAACGTTTGACCTATGCAAGGTGTAAGAACATTGACAGTTTCGTTGATTGTGTATTCACAACCTGGGGGAAATTTTAGAATTTTAAATGTATTAGCAACTAAATAAAAAAACGCACAACATACTACGACGGATAAAATTCCTATATATATAAAAAACACCCTAATCAAACATGAACAATTTATTGTAAAATAAAGGTAATATTAGTAAAATACGATATGATATAGTAAAAATTAACATATTTCAAAAAATGATTGAATATACGTTGAATTGTACCTTATATGAAAACTATGTAAGTAATACTGAAAGTCATATTAAAGTATTTTCGCATCTACCATAAATAAAATATAAGTTCTGATGTATTAAAGTGTGATTTAAATATAGGAAATAGGAAGTGTAAAATGAGATACAATGTTCTAAAATAAAGTTCATGAATGTAAAATAAGTTAATCTAACTCAAAATATACAGTATTTACGCATCGATTGTCATACAAGATCATTCTTCTATAAGGCGTGGATAAATACTAACAGAATCAGTGAGTGTGTAATCAGAGCCAGGTAGTAACTTCACAATTTCGTAAATTATATGTGAATATAAAATATGGTTGGTGAAAGTAATATGGGTTCAATTCTAGTAGAATGGACATGTATATATATAAAATCATATGAAGTATAAGGGCTATGATGCTTTGAAAACTCTTTGACATTCAGAATACCTGGTTGATACGAATTATGACCAGTTCCTTCCATCACTCCAATAACTTCACCATCTCCAACAGATATCTGAAAAAATTTGTAAATTAATGTCAAAAATAACATACAGAAAAATAGAATGCAATTTCCCGAATCGATTTCTGTTAAAAAATCAGTTCATCTTTGAACAAAATTCATTCAAGTTCTCTGAAGTTGATAACAAAACAGATGAATAAGAACTAGAAAGAATACATTTACCTGTGAAATTTTTCTACTAGATGTGCAATCTTCTGTTTTGTCGATTTTCATTGCATATCACAGTGTTTGATACGAAATAGTTGATTACGAACTAGTGATAGGTCAAGAAATTCACGATAGTAGGAAAATTGGAATTTTAATGGCAGGCGTTCTATTTTAGTAAGAATAGAAATTTAATTCGTAGATAACTAATCCGTTGAAAATGTGGAATCGAACTTAATTATGTATATTGTCGTCATTGATAGCATATATAAAATTTCTAAATATAGATTTTCCTTACTAGACTATTAGTGGTTTTGACTCTCGGTTGGTGGTTTTTATAAAGGCCGTAGATTGAAATCCGACGGGTATAGAATGTTGTCACATAGAGATCGAATTGAGGCACCACCTCAATTCAAGTTTTTCATATATATATATATATATATATATCTCAAATTGACTTCACAAACAAGTAAAGGGATTTACACTGATCTATAATTATTTTTACCTCATACTGTCCACATTCATTAAAAATCCATGAGCATTAGGTCCCTTTTACTTTATAACACTTACCCTATTAAGATAAAGGATCTCATATATGCCTTAGAGACTACTGATGTGAGCTCACCCCATATATGCTTGTTTAAGAATGATCTTGTTTGTACATGTAGTGAAATAGGTATATATGTATGTATATATACATAGCTATGCATGTGTTATGAATGTATGTATATATGTAAGCATATGTATATATTTATGGTCCTTCCTATATATGCATGCATATTTAGTTGGGTATGTGTATACATGTATGTGACCATATGTATATCATATGTATTACATAAAAAAACTCACGTGATATTTATCACATTACAATTAATTAATATAATAATATAATAACATTAATTTGTTACTAGATATTAAATAATAAAAAAATAATTTAAGTTAAAATCACAAATAATAAAATCACGCATTGCGTCCCTCCACACGAAGATGTGTGTGCAACACATTGGGAGATTCCATCACTTACAATTGTTTTATACTTTTTCACAAAATTATAGGACACAATTCAGGATGAGATATTCTGATACAATGGTTGTGGATTTTGATGTGTGTAGATGGAAGACTTATTCTTTTGTAGGTTCATTCTTAGTAAGTGATATATACTTACAATTTAATTAGACACGATATTAGGTTCACATAACTCCCTTTCCCTCTCGTAAACCAACCAAATACATGTAAGTATTTTACGAACAACATATATTATTAAGTATTTTATGGACATCTTGAAGATCCCATTTGTAGCACGTACATATGCGCACACAAGGTATATGTATAATCTTACATACATATATTATCTTTCCTTAGTTCGGAGGCCCTGGCGTAAGGGAGTCCATAAAGGCACAAACCATGGTCGATTGTTGCCACATGTAGAGGTTTGTATTTGAGCATACTTTTTGATAACATAACTACAATACTCTTTACGACAAATCATTCACAATCAACTTTAATTATTGTTACCTCAGTAATACTTTTAAAAGCTAATCACGATTGATTTATGGCGTATACTGAAGGGGTGCAGGGTTATGTTGTCAAAATTTCCTTAAATGTAAATTTTTTCATGTAACAACAATAGTCTTGTACTGTGGTTTGCATCTTTATAGACGGACTCAAGTAAAATATTAAGAAAAATAGTTCTTTATCTTCTCATAGATCTACTCTTATAAGTTTTAGACCAAAGATATGTGACAAATGTTTTTGGGGTAAAGAAGTTGACTGAGGTCAACTGGTTAAAATGGGCTAAGTTTAGGACTCTGAAGAAATGATTTTCTAGAGATAATATACTCTATTTGATGAATGCTATGGTATTAGGGATGGACAAGTCTTGGTTATCAAAGAGACAGACTGACTATCCTGCATACAAAGCCGGTTTGCTAAACTGGTTAGATTGTGCAGTGAACGAGGATCAGACTACCTTTTGAAAGAGACAACTCGAGATATGATTGATTTCTTGTTCAAGAAGTGTTTGAACAGTAAATTGAGAGATAGACAAATCGTTTTTGAGCTTGCAATTTGTAATGGATGGTGAGAATTTTACATCAATTGGTCTATTCATAGTGACGACCTTATATGGACCTTGTCATCGATGAATGTAAATTTATAGTCTAAAGGGGGTACGTAACCAAATCTGCTAGTATTCGAGGAGGTTGTTACGTATTGTGATTCAAACCAAGTTGAACTCATTGAGAATACTTGTCAAATTTTCACATTTTTTAAAGATGTGGAAGAGTCCATCGTACCTGGGAATAAGATGTCAAGACTAAAGTTTTTATTAGAATTATTTAGGATAAATGCAAGATACAGTGTGAGAACCGTTGCATGGATGATATTCTTGATTTGACATGCCAGTTGTTGGAATCAAAGAATGGTTTCCGAAATGCTTGGTGGGATGCAAAGAAAGAATTTTGGAAGTTAAGGTTCAATTTTGAGAAGATTGATGTATGTCCTAATGATTGTATTCTTTTTCAGAATGCTTAAACATAGATACACACCCCAATGTCGAGTATGCAGATACATGCGTGAAAATGTTGATCGCTCTCATATGAAGCAAATACCAACTAAGATATTGTATTACTTCTATCTCATTCATAGATTGTAAAGATTGCCCACGTCGAACAAAACAACTAGACGGATGAGTTGGCACGAGAGGAATCAATACGCAGACAAACTAATGCATCGTCTAGTAAACTCTGCTCAGTAGAAATCATTCGATTCTATGTTTCCTTCTTTCTATAGGACAACAGAAATGTTCGATTGGGCCTTGCTAGTGATGATTATAATCCTTTCAATACTATAATCCCATCATACTCTATTTGTCTAGTGGTTGTTATGATCTACAACCTACTTCCGTAGATGTGCATGAAGTCAAACTCCATTATGCTGAGCCAATTGATTCCCAGATCAAAAGTACCTATAAATGCAATCGATGTATACTTGAAACCGCTTATCGATGAGATGAAGCTATTGTGGCACAATGGTGTGGAGACTTTTCAAATACAAAGCGATCTTTTCAAATACTTGATGCACTATTGTAGACAATCAACGACTTTCATGCATATGCCAATGATGAATCCCCATTCATCACTCTTTATTCCTTTATTTTAGCTAGAAACCTTGGCAAAATACCATGTAAATACCTGTAAATACAATAAATTGTCAAAATGCATGCATCATGTATTTATTCATAATTAGCATGTTTTTATGTAAAAATAAAGGAATAAAGAAATAAAAGAAAAATAGCGAAATATTTAGAATATATATTGAGTGACCTAATCCCCAGGGAGGGCCCAATATGGTCCTGACCGCAAAAGAAACCAAGTAGAGAGAGATGGTGACCATAAAAACCGAGTGAGCGAGGTAAATCAGGTATATCTCATGCGGTCGTTGCGACCTCAGTCACTCGGGTGATCAATCGAGAAAAATAGACCACCAAAATCGAATAAAAATCAAACGAGATCAAGTAGCGGTCTCGCTATTAGATTAACCTCGTATAACGACCAGGGTCGAACACAAGGAGCACGTAATGGCCTTGCGGCCTACGAAGTAGTCTCAAATGAGATAAAATAAAAGAAAATGATTTTTGGTGGATTTTTGGTCTTTTTATATTTTTCTGGATTTTTAATGTAATTAAGAAAATAGAAAAGCAATGAATCAAGCAACTACAAATAATTATTTATCTACTCAAAAAGCATCCAAAAATTCAAACAAAAATGTTTTTATGTTTTGTATTTTTTTTACTGTTTTGGTTAATTTTTGGTAATTTTTTGATTTGAATTTTATAAAAATCAAACAAGGCAAGAGAAGAGAGGTACTATCCAGTTAGACTTGGAGGATTAAAATAAAATGAATAATGGTCCTATCAAGGTCTGAAGGTAATTTTCCTGTATAGTAAAAACTACAAAGAAAGTTTAGGCACCAGAATTATTAGTTTTTAATTTTTCTTTTAATTATTAGAATGTTTATGGATTTTTAGTTTTGCCTTGATTGATTTTCTGACCAATTTTGGTCACTTTTGGATTTATAAAACCTATGCGTATTTTTGAATTTTTAAAATATCAAAAAGTATCAAACATGTCTCCAAAAATTAGAGACAATTTTACACCATGGCAGGAACCATGTGTCCAATTTTCATCAAATTTGGAGTTGATTTGCTATTTTATTGAAAATAAGAACAATGGTATAATGCATAGGGACCTGTACGCAAATAGTAGAAAGTCCAGTGGGTCCGGTGCAGTTTCTCCAAGAAATCACGCGCGAGGCACGTGACCTGGGTACTTAGGGACCTATTTGCAAGGAAACTAAAGTTCCTGGACTATTTAGTAACACGTACTAAAAGTCCAGGGGCTTCAGTGTAAAATACCCAATATATCAAGCACATGCGCAATTAAAACCATTCACAGGGGTATTTATGCAAATACTAAAAAGTTACTTTCATTCAATAACACCCTAGAACAATAGGTCTATACATGCAATTAACCCAGATAATCACGTGTCGAAGCACGTGTTCCACTACAGGCGGGGGTATAAAAGCAAATACCAAAAACTACGGGGTCCACTATGCAATTTACCAAACACAAATAAAATTTCTAAAATATTTACATGTCTACAGTAGAACAACTAAGAAACTAAGGGCCTAAGAAGAAATTTACCCTTTATTAAATCGAGGGCCGGATGCGTGCCACATGTTGGATCTAACGGTCGAGGAAGCGCGGTGCACAACGAAGGAGCCCTCGATGCAGATCGGACGGTGGAGAGCCAGCCACGTGTATGATCGGACGGCGGTGGTGCGACGTGGCTAAGCCTCGTAGATGGAGGGTCCAGATCACTCTTCCTAGTAGATCGGACGGTGGAGACTTCTCCTGGCATGGACGGCTCGATGATGACCTGGAGCGGGAGGGATGATCGGACGCCTCTGGAGGATGGTCGAAGAACCAGGCGACGATGAGCTTCACCGAGCTTGTGTACGCGCTGGGGTCCTCCTCGCGGGCTGATGAAGATCGGAAGAGAAGCTCCTTGGCCTCCCGCGTCGACTGGTACCCTCCGATGGCTCGACGGAGCTCTTGGGAACTCAGGCGAGGCCGACGGAGGTCGAGCTGCTGCACCTGGATGTCGTAGCCCTCGGATGGGCTCCTTTGGACCTGCAAAGATGTGCAACGAACTCGCGGGTCGAGGGCAAAATGCCTCGACCCTGTAAGCGGGGGTGAAGGTGGTCGGTGCGGCGAGGCGTGCGAGCTCCGGCGGAGCGATGGCGAAGGAACTCGACTCCCACCTCCTGTGCGAGCTGGGTTGGATGAAGGGGTGGAGAAGGTGCGCGGGGAGAAGGCGATCGTGACGGGGTGCTCCGATGGTCGAGATGAAGGCGGAGATGGTCGGAATCGAAGATGAATGGCGACTGGGCGATTTGGGCGAAACTACAAATTCGGGGAATAGAGAAGAAAACAGAGCTACCTACTTGGTGGATTCGACTGTGGAGGAGCTGGGGGTGCTCCTGATCCTTGCCTCGAGGACCGTCGGTGTCCGAGGCTCTGGCGCCACCTCCAGGTGGCGCACGATGGTGCAACGTTGCCGGATCGATGGTCGAGACGTCCCCTCCTCGTTGCAACAACGCCTGGAGCGAGTTTGAAGGATATGGTTAGATCCTCAAGCGCATCACGGAAGCGTGAGCGTCGCATCGAATACGACGAAGAACGACTAGTCGCACTAGTTGTTCTATGCAGCAGAAATTAAAAATTTTCATGTGACGAAACCACATGATCCAAGAACACTTCTCGGATCATTTCGTCTAAACCACAACCAAGTATTAGGTTTACCTCTTGAAGCGTGGTTGCGATCAAGTCTCTAAACGAAGAGACCTCCTGTCTCAAGTCCGATCCGTCGGAGGAGACGCTTGCGAGCGCGGTGATGAACCGCGTGCTTCTCGCAATCCAAGTTGATGATCCAAGCGGTGGATCTCCTGATCTCGACACACGAGATACGACGTCTTCTTCACGAGCAAGGCACGCCGAAGTAGACGGAGTTCCACGAGCAAAACATTGGGCAGCATAACGACGGTGCCGCGGCGATGGAGAGCCTCTCTAGGTCATCCATGGTGGACGGCCATGAGAGGGAGAGAAAGAGAAAGAAATAGAGAGAGACTTGTTGTCTCACTTATGTGCAAAGAAGAGCAATGGGGTGCCTCTCCTTTTATAGGGTTTCGGGATCCATGGATCTCAATCCATGTGTCAACACAAATCCAATGGTCCACATAAATTTGTGTTTCTTTCAATGGTCATGATTTGTTGCTAAAAGCACAACAACAATTAATTTAATAAAAATCAAATATATATTAAATATAATTTTATTTATATCAAATCAATCTCCATTGGAGAGATAGGAAAGGAGGCAAGCCTCCTTCCATAAGGAGGGTGGACGGCCAATTCCTCATGGGAATTGTGGCCGTCCCCTCTCCTCATTAGGAAGGGAGCTTCCTTTTTTCTATTACATGAGATTACATTATCTCATGATTCTCTCCAATATTTGCAACAACATTTGTTGCAAATTATTTCACAAAAATAAATACAATTTATTTTGTGAACATTGCAATCATGCCATTGGAAATTTGTGAATCATATTCACAACCCAAAACAAAATGTAAATTAAATTTTCAATTCAATGTCCAATGTGAATCCAATTCACATTAACATTTAATTAATAAATGTAAATCACAAATAGCTCTCTCTTATATATTATAAATCACATTTATAATATATATGACTAATATGGATATTGCTATCCACATTATTCATATCCATGATAATTAAATCACATTTAATCATCTTGGATCTTTATTCTCTTGTTCTCAAATAATATGAATCACATTCACATTATTCACATCTTTTGATGTCAAATCACATTTAATTATCTCAGATAACTCTCTTTATCATATGAATCAAATTCATATTACTCATGATAATTAAATCACATTTAATTATCCATTTTCTTAATGCTCGGATACATAAATCAACATTAGAATTATCCATGAACTCCTTCAAGGATAATGCACTTTCTCCGCAGATACTTGGAGATAAGGATAGGGCGATTGTATTGTTCCACGTATAGTGACATGGATATTGAGATCGTATCTCAAATCCAGATCGCGGGCCTCCCATAGATGCTTGATTAAATCAAGACCGTAAATCTAATCTTCTCATTGTATCTGAATCACATTCAGATCAATGTCCAACACTTGGACCAAGATCAGATCACTTCTCTACTGAGAGGAGTCACTAAAATCCAGACCCGTTTCATCACTCCCTAGGAATGGAAGCGTCATGGTTATACAATCGTTTATGATCACATCACCCTCAGGTATTCCCAATACCTGTACATCCTGCATACTGGAAGACTCAGACTAAACCCGAAGTATTGGATCAACTTTATACTGTCTACTTCATGGTTTTATCAGTTAGTTTCTCATTCGATCATTGGGAGTTGGTATCAATCATACACTTTCCAAAAGCGTATATCATACCTAGGTCTTGATCATATACTTTCCAAAAGTATATATCAAACCTACAAATTCAGTCAAGCTTCCAAAGCGAGGCGACCGTGCGCACGGAATTTGATTCTTCCCAATATCTCATGAGTGAGCTCATGTCTTCCGGTTCAGTAATTGAACCTGTATGATCCCTTTGAGAGATCGTATTACTCATATGCCCTTATATGCACACCAGCGCGCCGGTGTATAGACCTTGATTAGGTCATCAACCTATTGGTCTGACAAATGTACATACTTAGACATATAGAAACATATCTGTCTCCGGTCAGAGGATGCGTGCCTATATCATGACAGCATACGATATAGGACTTTGGTTATCTCGATCTCGTTAAGTCAACTCTTTGACCTAACTAATCTGACACCTCCGAATCTCTATTCCTATGCAGAAGACCTGCATCAAGAGGTCGGTCAGATATTAGCCTAACTGAGATAGGATTGCCATCTCCTTCTCAGGCTGGAGATCATCTCTTAACAATCATTTGACGGTGCTTGATGAGTCCTCAATCTAACTCTTTAGATATTCATCCAAGCACCAGCCTCTATGATTCAATAGTTGAATCAACAGCTGTATGATCGTCAAGATGGCCATGGTACATAACCCTAATTGTACTAAGGGACCTATTATGCAAATTATGTATTCTTTATTTCAGATTAAGGAGTGAATTGCAATAACATTTATTGCATAATGGCTCGCCGTGGGCTCGCATATCCAACAATCTCCCACTAGCCCAAAGAGCCATTAATGGGCTAATCATTTAAACCCACACTCATGTGACAATCATAGACTATTAAGAAAATAGCTAGGTAAGCTGATCAGTCACTCTGTTCCCGCGAGACTACGCCAAGTCCTTTTACGGCACTTGCATATCCCCAGTAACAGTGCTCGCATCTAATGCGAATGTTGCATCTCATGCAACCAATACTCAATCTAGTTGGTTACAGTGTCCCTGACATCATAACCAGTATCCCCATAATCCTTATTAGAATACCTTCATTCCCGGAGATCTCTATCTCCCAAGGTATCTAAAGTTTAGACCTTTATAGATCACTATCTACATGGTCTTAAACTTTTGAAGATAAGACTTTGAGATTACTATCTCAAAAATCTCCTCATCTATGAAGATTTTGTTATTACTGCAATCAAGTGTTTTATCTCTACAGTCGGATTAGTAACAATTTACTACTCCCACTGCATGACAGACATCTGGTATTTGTACACTCTAGCATACACTCAGCTTCTCGTAACTAATGCACAAGTGCAAGTAGTTGTAGCATTTACTTCCTCAACTCTTTGAGGTGCTATCCGTTAAGATAGGTCAGAACCATATCTTAAGGGATGGAAGTCTTTCTTGGGATTTTCCATAAAATAGAATATGTCCAAGGTGTACTACTAATGTGACAGTCCCAATACCCTCTTCTCTTTGCTCTTGAACACCTTCAGAACTAAGATCCAAGAGGTATCCTTGAGATCATATCTCAAGTTATGGAACAATCAGATTATAACACACTTATTATTATCCTTATATCATTTTAAATGATCAGGATATCATCTACATTCAGCGCAATGAACACATAGGCACTCCCACTAAGCTTCGCATGGCTCATCAAGATTCCATTTGAAATCATAAAATTTATAATTTCATCAAATCTTATGGTCCATCTCAAAGAAGCTTATTTGAGTCCTTAGATGGATTCCTTAGCTTGCACACCTTGCTTTCCTCAATCATGAAGCCCTGAGGCTACTTCATGTGAATATCCTCAGAGAGGTATTTATAGAGAAATGAAATCTTGACTTACATCTAATAGTCAAGTTGTGCAACTAAGATTAGCAATATTCTGATGTTTTTAAGCATGGTCACCGAAGAGCAAGTCTCATCGCAAGCAATGTCTTCTCTTCCGATGTGTAGCTCATGGCTACGAACCGTGCTTTGAAGGTCTCCACCTTCTCATCAGGTTCCCTTTCTCTTGAAGATCCATTTACACCTTTACATGTATTACCCATATAGGTGGATCCTCGAGGGTCCATATACAACACTTGTATATGAAGTCTACGTTAGACTTTTATTGCTAAAATCCATCTTTCCATGTCATGATCCTTAGGAGCTTCATCACATGAAGTCCGATCATTGTCAGACTTAACTGACACATGGAATACTTCCTCAAACTCATTTGAAGAGATATTAATGTTTCATCATTAATTGTCCTTTTTAGTTTCCAATTTCAGGAGCCTCATTATCTTCTCAAGATAAATGAGTTCCTACACTTCATTTCCATCTTGATTCTCAAGAGTCTCAACCTCTAAGAATCATATTCTCGGAGATGAGATACTTAGAATCTCAAGGTCATAAAGTAGGTATCCAATACCATCCTTTATTTTCCTAATGAAGCAACACATTCAAGTGCTAGATTCCAGCTTGCATGCATGGAATCATATTAAGCATATATATTGTAGTCTCTTCTACACATATATACCTGGAAACTAAGGGATAATTATGCTAAAATTCATCATTGATAAGATCATGTCACACATGATCCAATTGTATCTACCTATAACTCTATTGAGTTGTGTTAGGAGGATTGAGATGGAAATGATATTCATATCTCTATAATGGTATTCTTTGAATTTATCTAACATGTACTTGCTACCTAGATTAGATCAAATTCATTTTATCTTCCTTCAAACTTTGGTTCTAAACCAAAAATAATGAAATCTTTGAACATTTCAAAGGTTTCTTAGGTGAAGAGAAGAAATCTCATATCATACATAATCATCAACAAATATCACATATCCATAATGTTTACTATGATATAGATGATCTACATACATCAATATGCATGAGATCCTGAATACCTTGGCATCTTACACCTTTCTCTAAGAAGGGTGTATTGGACATTTTACTTTGAATACAATATTCATAAGTATGTAAGTTTTGAAATTTTAGACATTCTAAAGTTTCATCTCTTACTAGTCTATTGATCAAAACAATAAACAAATGTCCAAAGCTTGATGCTAGATCATCGTCAAATGATCTTCATCCTCATATTGATCTTAAGTTTTAATTTCAGCATTTAGAAATGTTAATGAGCCATTCATCAATTTTCTAATTTAGTGGAGTCCACTAGATTTTAGATTAGTATCTGAAATATCTCCATCATAACTCTTTATGATAGTTCTACCTCAGAATTCATGTTTATTTCCAACATTTAGAAACAAACAATGAGTGTATTTTTATATCTAGGTCATAGAGACATTCTCTAAGACTAAGAACTCTCCCACTGAAATTAACAAGTCTATCAATCCAACAGAGATTGTTGCAACAATTGCATCAATATCCATGTGGATAACTATAAACCTTTTAAGATCAAAATTTCAAGTCATCTAAAACATATGCAACCTATTGCAAATGTCATCAGAAGATTGAGATACAATTATTTGACTTCATCTTATCAATGATTTATGTAGATTAATCCGATGCTCCATCCGAGTCCTTCTCTAAGGATTCTAGATAGACTTGATAGTCATACTATCAACACATCAACTTATTGCAGTATTGGCATTCATCCAACTCTTCGGATGACATATGTAAGTCATAGACGTATAGTCAACTCTTTGACCATACTTCTTACTCAGGTCCAACCCATGCTTCCACTGCGCTCCCTTTATCTATAAGCAACCATTGCTTAAGACTACGGATCTCTTATGTAAGAGCATTTCAACATTTACACATGCTTCATTAAATTCATACAATATGAATATTATGAAGCTTCATGAATGACCAGAGTATAGATAGTAGAATGATGACACTCATCGTCTACATCCATCTAAACTCTTAAAGCATAGGTTCAGGTAGGTACTCAAACAATTTGAATACATCATCTCTTATAGAGCCACCATTCTGCATGATGCAGTGAACCATCTCATTCATGTTAAATGTCAAGAGCACATATGTATGCCAGAATATCTTCATTAATTTTATAAGGATTATTTGACAATCGCGATCATCATCGACATGTCACTTCCAAAGTACATCCGATGAGAGATCAAGACTATAGGGATATACAAACCCTAGGGTTGTAGTCCTATTATCTATTTAATTGTCATTCCTCAATATTATGAGGAAACTTGCACATTGCAACCACATACATTATGTGTCCAACTGCAAGTACAATATCTGGATCATGAGTCCAATCCATGATATTTTACTGGTTATTATTGAGCATAACATTGAGTGGGTTTTAATGAAGGAATAACTGATATAAGAAATTTGCATAAATATATATATATATTTACTTTGATTTAGGAATTTTTATATCAAAGTTGTCTTGTCTTGTCAACACTGAAAGTTCATTCCCTTAATCACTTTCAATGTAAGAGATATACTTACCATTATATCTCAACAAGATCTGGGATCTCCTTCCTTATCTTTGTTGCATCCCAATAATATGAGAACCTACAACTCGGATAAAAAGAAGCGGGAACACATTCCACCTTGCAAGTCCAACTTGCATTCCCAATTCGGTCTTTAACACCCGGGCCCACCACCCCTAAGGCGATGTTGACCTGTTGTTAATTGAACCAACCGTCAACAGGAATAGTACTCGCTATACGCAATCCAATATCGCCCCAATAATATGAGGATCCGATATTGGGGTCACTACATATACGGCCTTACTCTTTCGAGAAGCAAAGAGCCCGATCCAGATGCGCTTGCATATAGGAGCTGTCACTTCGGACATGCGTCTCCTACATACAATCCCTGGCGACGGAACCCTTTGCCTTGACGGGAGACCATGGATGTCACTTATGTGATCCTCCATATCATATTCAAATTCTAATTAATCATTATGAATCATATTCATTATGATTAATTCTTCCAAGGGAATTAACACATCTATTTATAATAGAGTGTCTTAATTTTAATTGGATTCCAATTAATCTAATCATATTAAATTAATGATCCAATTAATATCCAACAAATAATTTTTAATTGTTACTTGAATTATGGTATTATCTCAAATACGTATTATTTTGAATTTTAATAATTAGAAATACATCATGATTTCTTAAGCATTATACTAACCCTACCTGCTGTTATGGCCAGTACCGACGAGAGTGGGACAGACCACATACGTTGCAACCCGCAACCCCAATGCTCTCCGACTAGACACCATATCCACCTCGGGAAAGGATAATGCAAAATAGATCATTTTGTACTTGAGATGATCATCGGTTCTTCAACCAAAATTATACCATATAGTAATATTCAAAACAATTTTGATTAACATTATAATGAGATTTGCTAAACAAATCCCAAGTCCTATTCAAGCAACATGTTTGTTGGAATGTTGATCATGTAGATCATGTAACCAATCTTGATCTAGATCACATCTAATCATTTGTTGGTTAGGGCAAAGTCATTTAAGGACATAATTATCATTAAATATTTCACAAATATTTATGCATAATTATTCCAGGAAATTAAACAATTTAATTTCACTAATTAATTAAATGACAATCACTAGGTTCTTGATTAGTAAAGTATTTTCAGCAGTGACCCTCACTTACTAAAAATACCATATCTCAATCAATTTAAATCCAAATTAAGCAAAGTAAATTTCTAAAGTTTGCTAACTTGATTTACAACAGAACCCAAGTGATTTGCACGCATTTCAAGGCGTTTCAAATCCGTAATTAACATCTTAATTACGTCATGATCCGCAGTCCCCGAAACAGTGGATACATGTTCACTAAAATGAGCATATCTAGAGCAAACGGAATCGAAATCACGCAAACTCAGATCCTACGGTTTCCTTATTTAATGGGGAATAAAATCCAAATATTATTTTCGTGTTTAAATAATTTAAACAGTGCCGAAAATGATATCAAAACAGAGATGCGAAAATGAAATGCAAGAAAACTTTCGCAAACCCTAATAAACCCAAGTCGTCCTCGGTTTATGGATCGTATCCAAAACCACCGACCTAAGGCTCTAATACCACTTGAAGGATATGGTTAGATCCTCAAGCGCATCACGGAAGCGTGAGCGTCGCATCGAATACGACGAAGAACGACTAGTCGCACTAGTTGTTCTATGCAGCGGAAATTAAATATTTTCATGTGACGAAACCACATGATCCAAGAACACTTCTCGGATCGTTTCGTCTAAACCACAACCAAGTATTAGGTTTACCTCTTGAAGCGTGGTTGCGATCAAGTCTCTAAACGAAGAGACCTCCTGTCTCAAGTCCGATCCGTCGGAGGAGACGCTTGCGAGCGCGGGGATGAACCGCGTGCTTCTCGCAATCCAAGTTGATGATCCAAGCGGTGGATCTCCTGATCTCGACACACGAGATCCGACGTCTTCTTCACGAGCAAGGCACGCCGAAGTAGACAGAGTTCCACGAGCAAAACATTGGGCAGCATAACGACGGTGCCACGGCGATGGAGAGCCTCTCTAGGTCATCCATGGTGGACGGCCATGAGAGCGAGAGAAAGAGAAAGAAAGAGAGAGAGACTTGTTGTCTCACTTATGTGCAAAGAAGAGCAATGGGGTGCCTCTCCTTTTATAGGGTTTTGGGATCCATGGATCTCAATCCATGTGTCAACACAAATCCAATGGTCCACATAAATTTGTGTTTCTTTCAATGGTCATGATTTATTGCTAAAAGCACAACAACAATTAATTTAATAAAAATCAAATATATATTAAATATAATTTGATTTATATCAAATCAATCTCCATTGGAGAGATAGGAAAGGAGGCAAGCCTCCTTCCATAAGGAGGGTGGATGGCCACCAATTCCTCATGGGAATTGTGGCCGTCCCCTCTCCTCATTAGGAAGGGAGCTTCCTTTTTCCTATTACATGAGATTACACTATATCATGATTCTCTCCAATATTTGCAACAAAATTTGTTGCAAATTATTTCACAAAAATAAATCCAATTTATTTTGTGAACATTGCAATCATGCCATTGGAAATTTGTGAATCATATTCACAACCCAAAACAAAATGTAAATTACATTTTCAATTCAATGTCCAATGTGAATCCAATTCACATTAACATTTAATTAATAAATGTAAATCACAAATAGCTCTCTCTTATATATTATAAATCACATTTATAATATATATGACTAATATGGATATTTCTATCCACATTATTCATATCCATGATAATTAAATCACATTTAATCATCTTGGATCTTTATTCTCTTGTTCTCAAATAATATGAATCACATTCACATTATTCACATCTTTTGATGTCAAATCACATTTAATTATCTCAGATAACTCTCTTTATGATATGAATCAAATTCATATTACTCATGATAATTAAATCACATTTAATTATCCATTTTCTTAATGCTCGGATACATAAATCAACATTAGAATTATCCATGAACTCCTTCAAGGATAATGCGCTTTCTCCGCAGATACTTGGAGATAAGGACAGGGCGATTGTATTGTTCCACGTATAGTGACATGGATATTGAGATCGTATCTCAAATCCAGATCGCGGGCCTCCCATAGATGCTTGATTAAATCAAGATCGTAAATCTAATCTTCTCATTGTATCTGAATCACATTCAGATCAATGTCCAACACTTGGACCAAGATCAGATCACTTCTCTACTGAGAGGAGTCACTAAAATCCAGACCTGTTTCATCACTCCCTAGGAATGGAAGCGTCATGGTTATACAATCGTTTATGATCACATCACCCTCAGATATTCCCAATACCTGTACATCATGCATACTGGAAGACTCAGATTAAACCCGAAGTATTGGATCAACTTTATACTGTCTACTTCATGGTTTTATCAGTTAGTTTCTCATTCGATCATTGGGAGTTGGTATCAATCATACACTTTCCAAAAGCGTATATCATACCTAGGTCTTGATCATATACTTTCCAAAAGTATATATCAAACCTACAAATTCAGTCAAGCTTCCAAAGCGAGACGACCGTGCGCACGGAATTTGATTCTTCCCAATATCTCATGAGTGAGCTCATGTCTTCCGGTTCAGTAACTGAACCTGTATGATCCCTTTGAGAGATCATATTACTCATATGCCCTTATATGCACACCAGCGCGCCGGTGTATAGACCTTGATTAGGTTATCAACCTATTGGTCTGCCAAATGTACATACTTAGACATATAGCAACACATCTGTCTCCGGTTAGAGGATGCGTGCCTATATCATGACAGCATACGATATAGGACTTTGGTTATCTCGATCTCGTTAAGTCAACTCTTTGACCTAACTAATCTGACACCTCTGAATCTCTATTCCTATGCAGAGGACCTGCATCAAGAGGTCGGTCAGATATTAGCCTAACTGAGATAGGATTGCCATCTCCTTCTCAGGCTGGAGATCATCTCTTAACAATCATTTGACGGTGCTTGATGAGTCCTCAATCTAACTCTTTAGATATTCATCCAAGCACCAGCCTCTATGATTCAATAGTTGAATCAACAGCTGTATGATCATCAAGATGGCCATGGTACATAACCCTAATTGTACTAAGGGACCTATTATGCAAATTATGTATTCTTTATTTCAGATTAAGGAGTGAATTGCAATAACATTTATTGCATAATGGCTCGCCGTGGGCTCGCATTTCCAACAGAGTTGTCACTCTCGCGAAGGCGATGGAGGTCACTGGGTGGAAAGAGAATGATTCAAAGATGAAGAACAGGGAGGCAGAGCTCGGATTAAATATGGGTGCAGGTCCGAGAAGAATGGATCGGGTAGGGTTCCGCGAAGCGCGGATCCCCACGCGGATATGGTGGCTAGGGTCTCGGATGCACGGGGAAGAAGACGAGCCCGGGATTTGCGGGGATGGTGATCAGGACATGACGCGAAAAATTGGAGAAAAGCAGGTCGGGCGCGAGATCCGGGGCTCGGTGGTCCTGGGGGGGAAGTTGACCGGGGGGTCAACGTCCCCCGTGGACCAATCAAGGATGGCCACCTGGAAAAGATTTGAAAATTCATTTTAAAATAGAGGATGGTCGAATTATGAAAAACTTAAAACATGTAAAATGTTTGTTTTAATTTTTTCTATTTTTTTGTGATTTTTAATTAATTTTTTTGAAATAAAAATAGGGTATTTACATTCTAGTGCTATATATAGGTATATATACAATATAGCTTTTTAATTTTTGATTTTTAATTAGTTATTTTTGTACATTTTTATTCTCATTTTATATTTTATTTATTTATAGCATAGAATTAGGAATAAAAAGATATTTTTATTTTATTTTTATTATTTATATACAAGGGTGAAATAAATAGATACGTACATCTATATACAAGGTATATGTACAATGATCTTTTTAATTTTTAATTTTGTTCTTTTTATTTTATTTTTGTTTTTATGGTTTTTATTTTATTTATTTACAACATAAAAGATGGAGTATATACAAATTTTTAGGGATTTTAATTTATTTATTTACAAAGCTAAATAAATATAAGTGTGGATATATATATATATATAAGGTAAATATGTACAAGGAAGAGTATTTTTAGTTTCTTTTTAATTTTTCTATTTTTATTTGGATTTTATATTTACAAATATATACAAGCTCATTTTATTCTATTTTTGGAGGAAAATATTCTTATTATATTTACAGGTATATTTACACACATGAGCACCTATCTCCCTCTACTTTGGCTTTTATGCGGTCAGGCCCATGCTGAGCCCTCCCTTGGGATTAGGTTGCTCAATATTTATTCTAAATATTTCCCTCTTTTTGTTTTTAATCTTTATTCTTTTATTTTTTGCATAAAAACATGCTAATTATTAGTTTTTACGCCATGCATGCTTTTGGTAATTATTTGTATTTACACATATCTACATGCATTTGCAAAGGTTTTTGTAGCTAAAATATAAGAATAAAGAGTGATGAATGAGTATTCATCACCCCCCTATACTTAACTTTGCTAGTCCCTTAGCAAACACTTATTTGAAAAAGAAGTGAAAAAGAAAAAGAAAAAGAAAAAGAGGAGAATGTACATGGATCAAGGTTGAATATTAAACTTGCCTTTATTAAATTGAATGATGGAGCTCGATCAGCTCTTTGGATTATTAATGTGTCGGAACCTTATTTGGGCTTAAGCTTAAAACTCAACAGCCTCTAAGTTCCACTAATATATAAACAAGACTCCTCAATAAACCAGATCAGAACAAGTCTACATACACAAACTCTAATGACCATGAATCTTTCCATACGGTGTAAGTGATATGTAGCTCCCCACCTCATAAGTAACAAAGAAAGAACCTCCCCCAACCTGGTAACTCTAATGCCTCGGTCTAGCAACTCTTTCCTCGAGAAGTAGGGTATTCCCTTCTAAGTTCAAGTGCAACCGGCTCAAGAAGAGGGGGAAGAAGATGAAGAATGGACCATGGCCAGTGTAGCCACGTATCCCTGGGAGCCCAACCAGTGTAGCTAAGTCTCCCGCTGCAAGCTTCATGAGATGTAACATGGATACCATAAGCTTTTGCTTTATTTGACTATATACACTCCGGTGGGGTTATTAAATTTTCAATCCGACCCACCACTTTTTTGGAGTTCTTTTCTTTTTGCACATTTTTTTTCATTTGCAACTGTACAACATATCTACATGGTGCAGCATATATACAAGGAGTTTTTCCTCTTGATCTAGTAGACTATCCCTCTTTTGAAGCTTTATTGCAACCCACAGCTTCCGTCTTTAGCCTTCATCACCACTAGACCAGGTTGATACGCACTTAATTCACTAGAAGAAGAAGAGAGGTTCCGCCTAGAAGTACTAGACCAGGTTGAGACGCACTTAATTCACTAGAAGAAGAAGAGAGGCTACCCCACGCCAAAGGAAACTGCCTCCTCACCACCTCATCTGTGGAGAGTTATGTGTAAGGTGCTGGTGCAAGTCAAGCCATTGTCTCTAATAGTCATGCGTGTGTTGTTAAGTGCTCTACTTAGGCTCATCAAGATGACATATGCTCATAGCCTAGTGGACTCAAAGAATAAAGTCCCAATGGACCTGAAAAGCCTTAACCCTAAGCCCTATAAGGTTCCTCTTAGAATTAGATAATCAAGCTCCAATTCCCAATTTAATTCCAGGCTAGTTTAAATGTCAACTATAATCCGGGAAAAACTATACAAGTATTTACAAAGATGCTATCTACAAATATGCACTTTACAAATATTTACAATCGTGCAAAATTTTTGGAAAATGTGTGAAAACATGGATGTATGAGTGAATGCGAGTTTTGCAAAATATTTACAAACATTTACTCAAGGTTTTTGCAAACTTTTTGTTTTCAAAGCATTTTGGAAAACTTTTGTACTATATACATAATTTTGATATACACATATTTACAAATCCTTCACACAAATCATTTTACAATCATTTGTATAAAAATAATTTGTATAAATAAATAGGTATGTGCAAGATGAATTTTATATACAAGGAAGAATTTTTTTTAAATTTTTATGAGTTTTTAGCCAATTTTTTATTCATTCACACACTTACACAAAGTACGAGTTATGGCTAAAGTATATATGAAATATATATACACCCCCCTATACTTAGCTCGAACGATGTCCTCAGAGTCAAGAGCGATGAAGAAGACATAACTAGTGCTAAGTATAGGGATGTGAAAAGGAATGGCTATATAGGGAGATGAATCAAAGAATAGAATGAGGAGAACTCGGTGGTTTCCCCCTATACTTAGGATCAAGTAATCCTAAGTATCGCAAGCTGTACATGAAGAGAAATTCGAGTGAAGGATGTACAGAGTCTACCCCCCCTATACTTAGGGTAAAATATCCCTAAGTATAGGCAGCAAAACAGGGGTAAAAAAAATCAAAAGGAATACTCAAAGGTCCCACATCCCCCTATACTTAGGGTAAAGTACACCCTAAGTATAGCATAATCAAAGATGACAAACGGGATGTGGGACTAAAGAATGGAATGATATGGACATATGTATCTATATAGGTCAGAAGAACAATATAATCAGGCGTGAGATGCAATAGATGTAAGTCAAGAGCACCACATCTCACGCAAAGTGAATCGGGGCAACATCAACGACCCGCGGCTCATGATCTAGAAATGGATTGAGCCGCGGGCCGTTCACTCAAAAGGTACTCTCAGAAGACAACTCGGATATATCAATGCTACCATTGTCATGTACCTTTCTCTCCAAGTGGGGTCGCTTCCATTTGCTCTGTAGCTTCCCTGGAAATGAACGAAGCCCCGCATCAAACATCCATACTCTTTGTCCAGGCTCAAAATGCTTGTGGCTGATGTGAGAATCATGCCACTCCTTCACTCTCTCCTTGTATTGTAGGCTGTTTGTGAAGGCGGTATCTCTAAGCTCCTCCAAGGCTGCTAACTCTGCCCTCCTCTGATCTCCTACACTATCTTAATCAAAAAGAATATCCGTGACTGCCCAAAGTGACTTGTGCCTCAACTCAACAGGTAAATGGCACGGCTTGCCATATACAAGGCGAAAGGGAGATGTGCCCAATGGTGTCTTGAAAGACGTCCTATATGCCCACAAGACAGAGTCCAAAAACTGTGACCAATCCTTTCGATCAGGGCGGACGACTTTCTGCAAGATAGTCTTGATCTCCCTGTTCGACACCTCGGCTAGACCATTCGTCTGTGGATGGTATGGAGTGGCAACTCGGTGGTCTATACCGAACTCGCTAGCAAGGGCCTTCACCTGGTCGTTGATGAAATGAGACCCCCCATCTGAAATCAATACTCGAGGTACCCCGAACCACGTAATGGTGTGCTTCCTCAAAAATCTGCAAACTATCCTGGCATCAGCAGCTCGGGCGGGGATGGCCTCAACCCAACGACTCACATAATCAACGGCCAACAGAATGTACTCAAATTCCTGACTCTTAGGGAATGGACCTATGAAATCGATGCCCCATGCGTCAAAAACCTCACAGAAGTGAATGGGCTGTATCGACATCATATCACGCTGTCCACAAGTGCCCATCCTCTGACAGTCAGTACACCTCTTCACGAACTCATCAGAGTCCTTGACGAGGGAAGGCCACCATAGGCCGGATTGGAGCACTTTCTGTGCCGTTCTCCTCCCAGAGTGATGTCCTCCTGCCTCAAGCTTGTGGCAGTAATTGAGGACGCTATGGTGCTCCTCCTGAGGAATGCACCTACGCCAGATGCTATCCCCTCCTTCATGGTAAAGGATGGGATCCTCCCAATGGTAGGACTTGGCCTTCGCAAGGAAGGTCTCAAGCCTCTGCTTGGGCCAATCTTGTGGTACTTTCTAAGCAACAAGAAAGTTCACAATATCGGCATACCATGGGAGAGAGGCAATAGCAAGGATCGCCTCATCTGGGAAGGTCTCACATATGGGGTCAATCAAGTCAGAAACCTCAAGATGCTCTAATCGGGAGAGATGATCCGCCACCACATTCTTGACTCCAGGCTTATCCTTAATCTCTATGTCAAACTCCTGGAGTAGAAGGATCCATCTAGTCAGTCTGGCCTTGGCATCCTTCTTTGTCATGAGGTATCAGATGGCGGCATGATTAGTATACAAGGTCACTCTAGATCCAATAATGTATGATCTGAACTTATCTAGGGCGAAAACTACGGCTAGCATTTCCTTTTCTGTGACTGTATAGTTCCGCTGCGCGGAATCCAAAGTGTGGCTAGCGTAGTGGATAGAAAAAGGGACTCCATCCCTCCTCTGTCCCAGCACGACCCCCACGACAAAATCGGAGGCATCCGTCATGATCTCGAATGGGAGAGACCAATCAGGTGGCTGAATAACAGGAGCCTCAACAACACATCTCTTGAGAGTTTCAAAGGACGAAAGACACTTGTCATCGACAAGGAACTCAATGTCTTTCATTAGTAGGTCAGTCAACGACCGGGTAATCCTGCTGAAATCATGAATGAATCGTCGGTAGAAACCGACGTCCCCCAAGAATGACCGTAACTGCCTCAGGTTGGATGGCGGTGCGAGTTTTCTAATGACATCTACCTTGGCCGGATCAACCTCCATGCCCCTGTTGGAGATGATATGGCCAAGCACCGTCCCTTGAGTCACCATGAAGTGACTCTTCTCCCAAGATAGCACAAGGTGGACCTCTATACATTGCTGAAGTACTCGATCTAGGCAGTCAAGACAGGAGTCAAATCCGTCGTCGTAAACCGAGAAATCGTCCATGAAGACCTCCAAGAACTCCCCTACCATGTCCGAAAAGATCGACAACATGCATCTCTGAAAGGTCGTAGGGGCATTGCATAGCCCAAATGGCATGCGTCGGAAGGCGTATGTGCTGAAGGGACAGGTAAAGGTGGTCTTGTCCTGGTCCTCGGGAGCGATGGCCACCTGGTTGTAGCCCGAGTACCCATCCAGAAAACAATAGTGGCTCTTCCCTGCCAGTCTCTCAATGATCTGATTAATAAAGGGCAGGGGGAAATGATCCTTCTTGGTGGCCTGGTTGAGTCTTCTGTAGTCAACGCAGACCCACCAAGAAGTGGGTACCCGTGTAGCAATCTCCTCTCCAGACTCGCTGACCACTGTAGTGATGCCCGTCTTCTTGGGCACCACATGCAAAGGGCTGACCCACTTGGAGTCGGAGATGGGATAGATAAAATCGACGCTCCACCACTTCGAAATTTCCTTCATGACAACCTCCCTTAGATTTGGGTTCAGCCGCCGCTGGAACTCACGCAACGACTTTGCCTCATCCTCGAGATAGATATGGTGGGAGCACAGGGCCGGACTAATCCCCTGGAGATCTGCTATGCTCCATCCAATCGCCTTGCGGTTCTTTTCAAGAACCCCCATCAGACGGGATTCTTGCTCTCCAGTCAAATCGGCGGAGATAATGACTGGGTACATCTCATGCTCACCAGCAAGGAATCTATACTTCAGCGAAGTAGGAAGCGGCTTCAGCTCCAGACAGCTGGGTGCTGGCGGATCTGGCCTCTGAAAAGTCTACGTGAACGCTGCCAAATCTACATGGGAGAACTGAAACTCTCTGTCAATCTCAGAAACTGGAGAAGGCCGCCCTGTTGGACTGTCTCCGCTCTGCTCAGCATCTACCTCCTCTCTATCTGCAGGCTCAGTGGAAATCGGGTCTGGCATGTAATCCTCACAGTTTGCCCAATCAGACTCTGACTCTGAGGGATCTGTGTCATCCAAGGTAGCATCAACACCACCATCATCACAAGAATCAGTGTCGCGGTCGAGAACCGGCTCTGTTGCCTCAGAAGTATCCTGGACCAGGAATGTGCTCTCCAAGCTCTCCTCTGCTGTCGTCTCTGCATCTGCGATGTCTGAAAATGAAAGGATGGCATGTGCTGCTGGGTCTGCCTGAACTGCCTCATCGTCTGTGATCACAAAGTCACAGTCCTGGTGGATGTCTAGCCCTGCATCTGTCAGCTGCTCTGTGTCTGAAGTCGTCTCTGAGCATGCTCTCTCTCTGGCTCTACTGTCCTCGACCGTCTCTATTTGTACACTATCGCCCTCGACGCGAAAGTATACCTTCCCGCTATCATGGTCGGTCACTGCCTTGGCTGTGGCTAAGAACGGGCGACCTAGAATGACGGGGGTATCGGTCACCGATTCAAGGATCTCCATGTCCAACACTACGAAGTCCACGGGGAATTGCAGGCCATGAATCGTGACGACAACATCTCGCAACAACCCCTTCGGCCTCTTGACAGATCTATCCGCAAACTGAAGAACTGTTCTGCTCTGTCTAAGAGTGCCCAACTCGAAGCGGTCGAGAAGGGTTGCCAGAAGTAGGTTGATCGATGATCCGCTATCTAATAGAGTACGGTCGAACCTCTGCTCACTGATATGGCATCTGACATAAGGGGCTCCTGAACCTGGCCTCTTGGCCGGCAGACGGTTCTGGATCGCGAAACAAGTAGCTTTCGTCAGCACATGAATCTCTGAGTGGTGGTTCCTCCTCTTCCTCCTGACTGTGGTCCTGTCTCTCAATGAACGTTGAAGAAGGGGAATGTGCTGCAAAGCCTCTTGAAGAGTCAGCTGTAAGTGAAACCGATCTATCATCTGCTAGCTGAACTCTTTCTACTCTCTCTTTTTAGAATTTTCTTTTCTCTTCCCCTTCTCCATCTGAAGGGCTCTAGGGAAGGGGATCACAGGGTCCTTCTTAGATGAAGGACTAGGAAAGGGTCTAGACGGTTCGACGACCGGATCCACACATACATCAGGCACCACAGTGGGACCAGAAGAAAATAAACCCTTTCCTTTATTCACAAAAAAGTTCCGAGATACATCAGAAGTAGCAAAAACAACAGATCTCTCTAAATGAATACGGGTGGCCTCAACCCCACCATCGGCTGGATCAACTGGAGAACTCGCGGCCTCAGTACCGCGCTCTGGCTCGGCATCATGGGTGGCCTCAGTACCACCTCCTTGAACTGGTCAAATGGCGGCCTCAACACCGCCTGTGGAGTCAGCATCCTTGGTGGCATCAGTACCACTGTCATCATCTCCAGCAGCCTCAGTACCGCTCTCCTCCTCCTCGTCAGGCACTCTGGGTGTGTCCTCGTGGTGTCGCTCAGACGAGGCACTGCCTGCTGGCATCCTACTGCTCCTAAGTGCGACAAAATCAGTATCAAAAAGGTCTGCAGACATATCATCAAATGTAGCACTAGGAGTGGCATGCTCAGTGTAAGCTACTTGCTCAGATTTCCTCTTCAGGCTGTTGGGGTTCAGCTCGATCAGGGCAGGGATGGCGGCCTTCCCTCTCACGATGTCCCGCATCTCCTGACGGAAATCGTCCATCTCTCGTCGAAAGGTAGCCTACTGATCCGTGAGGACGCGGGCTATGTCATCCAAGGCGGGGCTCTCGTAAGGTGGTCCATGGGAACTCGACGGGTAGCCTCTATAGTAATGAGGCTGCTGGAACTGGTGCTGTTGTTGCTGAGAGGGGTATGGGTGATGTTGCTGCTGCTGGTGAGGTTGCTCACGCCTCCATGATTGTCCCTACTGATAGGGACGAGGACCATAGGACGACTGCTGCTGCTGCTGTGATGGGTATACTGGGGGCTGCTGCTGCGGTTGGTGCTCTCTCTGATGGCCGTACTGGCCACCCTGTCCTGACGGCTGCTGCTGGGGCTGGGTACCTCCGGTCCCCCACCGGAATCCGGATGGTCTCGTCGGATACCGGGCTGAGGGCAGTCATACTAAATCCCGTTGACATCCATTAACGGCTCTGCATCGTACTGGGGTGGTGGGAGCACTGCCAGAGGCTGATCCGGCTGGTATACCACCATCTGCAAGTCTGGAGATGGTGGTGACTGGTAGGTGGGCTGCGGCTGCTGGTACGGCTCCGTCTGTACAAGGTGAACCTGTCTAGGCTGCTGGTGTGAGCTGGAATGCTGGGACGAGCTGCTGCTGCTGCCGGAGTCGCCTCACGACTGAAGACGGGGCTGGGAAGCTGTCTGTGCCTCCTGAAGACACATGAGCTAGGTCTTCATGTCGCTCAGAGTCTGTGCCATCTGCTCCATCTGAGTGATGCTTTGGCACAGCTTCTTCTCAATCAACTCCATCCGATCCAGCTTCTCGCTGATTTTCCCCATGTCCGCGACTGATGACTCGGCATGTGCTACTGCTACTGTGGACGCACTGGAAGGACCGGCGTCGACCCGTGCTATCCTCTGGTACTGCCCTGAGTGTACAACCGGGTCTGGGACATCACCATGTAGTTCTCGACCATCTCCTCGTAGATGGCCCATACCTGGTCATGATCCTTGGCGAAGTAAGACCCGCCACAAGAAGCGTTCACCAAGCCTTGAAGCTCTGGTGTCAGCCCGCTGAAAAAGCTCTGCACAAGGTTCGGCTTGGAAATGTCGTGGTGCGAGCATCTATCAGTCAGCTCTCTGAACCTCTCCCATGCCTCATGGAACTGCTCGTTGGGGAGCATGGAGAAGTTGCTGATCAGGGCTTTCGTGGCATTGGTCCGCCCGAGTGGATAGTACTTGTGCAAGTACTCGGCGCGGAGCCGCTCCCAAGTGTAGACGAACTTCCCCAGATGTTTTAGCCAGGTGGCTGCTTTGTCTGCCAAAGAGAAGGGGAAGGCAATCATCCTGATGGTATCCTGGTCCACCTGACGATCGTGGATAGTACCGCAAATCATCTCAAACTCCTGAAGGTGGAGATGAGGCTCCTCAGTGGCCAACCCATGGAACCGGGGTAGAAGCTGCAAAGTGTTCGGGGGGAACTTGAAGTCCCCCACGATCGCTGGTATCACCACCCAATGGTGCGTCAGAGTCGATCTGGGATTGTGGTTCTCCCGAATCGCTCTTGGTGGTCCTGCTCCTGCTGCGGCTGCTGCGGTGGCTGCCGCATCGTCGGGTCCTCCTCCGCGGTTCTCACGGTCAGCTCTCATCTGCTCAAGCTCTCACCTCATCTCGATCATAAAAGCTTCCTGATCCCTCAACTGCTGCTGAACTGAATCTAGTGAGGCAATCAGGGTGGAGTTGATCGCACCCTTGTCCAAGACAAATGTCTGATCTCCTCGTGGACCTCCAGTGCGGTCATCAAAACTGCCGGCCATAGTCTCTGCAAAATCAAAACATCCAAACTCAGGTGCCGATAAATCATCTGTCTGTCTCTCCTCTGGCACTGGTATCTCTGTCTCAGAAGAAGGGGGGTCGAGGGGGAACAGGGAGGATTCGTACTCGGGTTCGGAGAGCGGGTCTGAGCTCCCACGAACCGACCTAGATGAATGGGCTGGAGTGCTAAAAAGCGGTGCAGCCAGAGGCTGCCTAAGAGACCTCCTGCCCATCATCGTGATCTGGCGAGTAATGCGGATGGGATCTGGAAAAACTATGATCACAAGCAAACCCCCAAGTTCACCAACGCAATGCAAGCTGAAGACCGTAAAGGCTCGGTCAATTTATCTTGTCAGTTTTAATTTGGTGAACAATCAAGATATCAGAGCGATTACGTGACCTGTTGGGATACCCGATACTTTCTCAACCGACTGTCCCGTACAGAAATAGCCGGTAATCAGTCAAGAAGAATATCAGGGGGCTCTACCTAGGGTGCGTGGTCACTCTCTCGCACAATCAAACCAATCAATGAGGGTGTTGCTCTCCCCAAGACAAGTTTTTAAATGAGGTGTCTTTTAGGGTCAATAGTTTTAGCAGTCCCAATTTTATTGTTTTTCTTTTTAGGTCCTTTTCAATAAAAGCAAAAACGCCAAACGAATTTTTCGGTTCTCCTGGTTATTAAGTCCAAAATAGGGGGGAGAAGACGAAAAAGCCGATGTACGATAAAATCAATGATGCATGCAAAGTCAGAAATGCGTACTCGTCTCCAGCACTCTACATGCAATATGATCCACGCAGAATTGAAAGACATAAAGAAAACTACCTATATGGTGCAGCGGAAAACCGAGTCCTTAAATAGCAGTGCTACTCGAAAGAACCACTAGCTGATCACCAGCCTCCAATCCAGAGAGTCCGGTCTAGACCCACCCCTCCTCTTCTCGATAGGTCGAGTTCAGGAGTAGCGCTTGACGGGGCAGGCTCGCGGGGTGTAGGCTCGAAGGTGGTGAATCAACTATTTTTATTAATATTTTATTGTAGGTCCAATTACCGATCTATAGGTGCATGCAGATATATTAGGGTATTTGGATCCTAATTATTACGGCACAATCAAGCAGAAAATCCTACGGCTAGGGGCTTGAAAATCCGTGTGAAACCGGAAAAGGCAGGAAAGAAATAAAACCGCTTAAAAAACCGCGAAAAACCAAACTAGCTAAGGGGTCCCCCGAGCACACCGGTGCTCGGCGAAACAGACCCCGAAAGTCTAAGTCTCTGTCTGAGTGTACCTGTATTATTACAAAAGTTCAAATATTGCGAAAATGTAAATCTAATCTAAGCTACACTAATCTCGCGGTTATTCTGCGGCTCCCGCACTCCTGTTTGCTTCTCGCGTCCTCCTGCGGCTCTATGGAGAAGAGAGCCGCCTCCGACTCCCACAGTTGCTCGGCTTCCGAAGAAAGCCGCCTCGGTCATCGAGCCCTCGCAAGAAAATAAACAGAAAGTGATCAGACTAGATAAATGTATAAACAGGTCAAAGATATATACAAGAATATATACAAAAAGCCGCGAAAACAAAGCCGCGGAAAAAGACGACTACTAAGCCGTGCTCCCCGACAACGGCGTCATTCTGATGACCACAAAAACCGAGCGAGCGAGGTAAATCAGGTATATCTCATGCGATCGTTGCGACCTCAGTCACTCGGGTGATCAATCGAGAAAAATAGACCACCAAAATCGAATAAAAATCAAACAAGCTCAAGTAGTGGTCTCGCTATTAGATTAACCTGGTATAGCGACCAGGGTCGAACACAAGGAGCACGTAATGACCTTGCAGCCTACGAAGTAGTCTCAAATGGAATAAAATAGAAGAAAATGGTTTTTGGTGGATTTTTGGTCTTTTTATATTTTCTTGGATTTTTAATGTAATTAAGAAAATAGAAAAGCAATGAATCAAGCAAATACAAATAATTATTTATCTACTAAAAAAGCATCCAAAAATTCAAACAAAAATGTTTTTATGTTTTGTATGATTTTTACTATTTTTTGTTAATTTTTGGTAATTTTCTGATTTTTATTGAATTTTATAAAAATCAAACAAGGCAAGAAAAGAGAGGTACTGTCCAGTCAGACTTGGAGGACCAAAATAAAATGAATAATGGTCCTATCAACATCTGAAGGTAATTTTCCTATATAATAGAAACTACAAAAAAAATTAGGCACCAGAATTATTAATTTTTGATTTTTCTTTTAATTATTAGAATTTTTATGGGTTTTTAAGGGTTTTGTAATTTTTATAGGTTTTATAAATCCAAAAGTGACCAAAATTGGTCAGAAAATCAATCAAGGCAAAACCAACACTACCTAATTTTTTTGTAATTTTTAAATGTGTTTTAGTTTTTTTTTTTGAATTTCAAAGATAGACAGTAAAGAAAATGTGTGTTTTTGAATTTTTAAAAACAACAAAAAGTGTCAAAATGTCTCCAAAAATTAGAGAAAATTTTACACCATGGCAGGAACCGTGTGTCCAATTTTCATCAAATTTGGAGTTGATTTGCTATTTTATTGAAAATAAGAACAATGGTACAGTGCACAGGGACCTGTACACAAATAGTAGAAAGTCTAGGGGGTCTGGTGCAATTTCTCCAAGAAATCACGCGCGAGGCGCGCGACTTGGGCACTCAGGGACCTAATTGTGAGGAAACTAAAGTTCCTGGACTATTTAATAACACGTACTAAAATTCCAGGGGTTTCAGTGTAAAATACCCAATATATCAAGCACATGCGCAATTAAAACCATTCACTGGGGTATTTATGCAAATACTAAAAAGTTACTTTCATTCAATAACACCCTAGAACAATAGGACTATACATGCAATTAACCCAGATAATCACGTGTCGAAGCACGTGTTCCAATACTGGCGGAGGTATAAAAGCAAATACCATAAACTACAGGGTCCACTATGCAATTTACCAAACACAAATAAAATTTCTAAAATATTTACAGGGCTACAGTAGAACAACTAAGAAACTAAGGGCCTAAGAAGAAATTTACCCTTTATTAAATTGAGGGTCGGATACGCGCCATGTGTTGGATCTAACGGTCGAGGAAGCGTGACGCACAACGAAGGAGCCCTCGATGCAGATCGGACGGTGGAGAGCCAGCCACGTGTATGATCGGACGACGGTGGCGCGACGTGGCTAACCCTCGTAGATGGAGGGTCCAGATCACTCCTCCTAGTAGATCGGACGGTGGAGACTGCTCCTGGCGTGGACGGCTCGATGATGACCTGGAGCGGGAGGGATGATCGGAAGACTCTGGAGGATGGTCAAAGAACCGGGCGCCGGCGAGCTTCGCCGGGCTCGTGTACGCGCTGGGGTCCTCCTCGCGGGCTGCTAAAGATTGGAAGAGAAGCTCCTTGGCCTCCCGCGTCGACTGGTACCCTCCGATGGCTCGACGGAGCTCCTGGGAACTCAGGCGAGGCCGGTGGAGGTCGAGCTGCAGCACCTGGATGTCGAGGCCCTCAGGTGGGCTCCTTTGGACCTGCAAAGATGTGCAACGAACTCGCGGGTCGATGGCAAAATGCTTCGACCCTGTAAGCAGGGGTGAAGGTGGTTGGTGCGGCGAGGCGTGCGAGCTCCGGCGGAGCGATGGCGAAGGAACTCGACTCCCAGCTCCTGTGCGAGCTGGGTTGGATGAAGGGGTGGAGAAGGTGCGCGGGGAGAAGGCGATCGTGATGGGGTGCTCCGATGGTCGAGACGAAGGCGGAGATGGTCGGAATCGAAGATGAACGACGACTGGGCGATTTGGGCGAAACTACAAATTCGGGGAATAGAGAAGAAAACAGAGCTACCTACTGGGTGGATTCGACTGTGGAGGAGCTGGGGGTGCTCCTGATCCTTGCCTCGAGGACCGTCGGTGTCCGAGGCTCTGGCGTTACCTCCAGGCGGCGCAACATCGCCGGATCGATGGTCGAGACGTCCCCTCCTCGCTGCAACAACGCCTAGAGCGAGTTGTCACTCTCGCGAAGGCGATGGAGGTCACTGGGTGGAAAGCGAATGATCCAAAGATGAAGAACAGGGAGGCGGAGCTTGGATTAAATATGGGTGCAGGTCCGAGAAGAATGGATCGGGCAGGGTTCCGCGAAGCGCGGATCCCCACGCGGAAATGGTGGCGAGGGTCTCGGATGCACGGGGAAGAAGATGAGCCCAACTTTTGCGGGTATGGTGATCAGGTCATGACGCGAAAAATTGGTGAAAAGCGGGTCGGGCGCGAGATCCGGGGCTCGGTGATCCTGGTCTCGGTCTCCCATGGACGAATCAGGGATGGCCACCTAGAAAAGATTTGAAAATTCATTTAAAAATAGAGGATGGCCGAATTATTAAAAACTTAAAACATGAAAATGTTTGTTTTAATTTTTTCTATTTCTTGTGATTTTTAATTAATTTTTTTGAAATAAAAATAGGTATTTACATTCTAGTGCCATATATAGGTATATATACAATATAGCTTTTTAATTTTTGATTTTTAATTAGTTATTTTTGTAATTTTTATTCCCATTTTATATTTTATTTATTTATTGCATAGAATTAGGAATAAAAAGATATTTTTATTTTTATTTTATTATTTATATACAAGGGTGAAATAAATAGATATGTACATCTATATACAAGGTATTAGTACAATGATCTTTTTAATTTTTAATTTTGTTCTTTTTATTTTATTTTTGTTTTTATGGTTTTTATTTTATTTATTTACAACATAAAAGATGGAGTATATACAATTTTTTAGGGATTTTAATTTATTTATTTACAAGGCTAAATAAATATAAGTGTGGATATATATAAGGTGAATATGTACAAGGAAGAGTATTTTTAGTTTCTTTTTAATTTTTTTATTTTTATTTGGATTTTATATTTACAAATATATACAAATATATACAAGCTCATTTTATTCTATTTTTGGAGGAAAATATTTTTATTATATTTACAGGTATATTTACACACATGAGCCCTATCTCCCTCTACTTTGGCCTTTATGCGGTCAGGCCCATGCTGAGCCCTCCCTTAGGATTAGGTTGCTCAATATTTATTCTAAATATTTCCCTCTTTTTCTTTTTAATCTTTATTCTTTTATTTTTTGCACAAAAACATGCTAATTAGTAGTTTTTACACCATGCATGCTTTTGGTAATTATTTGTATTTACACAAATCTACATGCATTTGTAAAGGTTTTTGTAGCTAAAATATAAGAATAAAGAGTGATGAATGAGTATTCATCAAGAGATAAGGTCAATCATGCTTGCACATACACTTATGTATATAAATAATTTTATTTTCCTCAAAATAAAAATAAAAAGGTGTTTCTCATATTTTGTACATATTTATAAAAATAAAATAAAAATCAGAAAAATAAAAATAAAAAGAAAAATAATAAAAGTCATTTCCCACATTGTATATACCATGTACATATATATATTTATTTAATTAATGTAAATAAATCATAAAAATAAAATAAAAATACCTTTTTATTCCAATTTTTATGTTGTAAATAAATAAAATATAAAATTGGAATAATTATACAAAAATAAACAATTAAAAATAAAAACCAAATATACATATATACATATACCTATATATAATAAGGGAAAAGGGAAGCTACACCGGGGGGTGCAACCAACTAGCTACACCCGGGTATTTTTCTCATTGATTTTTGATTTTTTTGAATGAAACTTTTGGGGGATTTACTTAGTTTATTGTGTGGAATATGTGTTTCAATTTTCATGCAAAACAAACACTCCTAGCATGCCCTCTAGATATGGTCAATTTCAATAATTCTGAAACCATTAAAATGTCATAGCCTTGATGGAGATGGTAGAAATGTCGAATTTAGTTGAAATTGGTATGATATCGTGGTGATATATAGTGATTTAAATCCCCCTAGGATTCATTTCAAAAACACAAAAAATCAATGAAAAAAATGGTCTGGTGCAGCTAGTTAACTACACCCCCGGGTGCTGCTTCCCCTGCCCCATATAATAATAATAAAATATAAATATATTATTTATTTTTCAAAAAAATAAATAAAATTCACAAAAAAATAATTTGATAAATAATAAACATTTTTCATGTTAAAATGTTTTTAAAATAAAAGCATTTACTAATTTTAAATGAGTTTACAAATAATTAAGCAATCGGAATTATCTGATTGGTCCACGGGGGATGTCGACCCCCGGTCAACTGTCCCCCTAGGACCACCTCTTAGCGGATCCGCTTCGCCGACCTGACTTCTCCAAAATTTCATGAGTTGATCCGCCTTCCATTCGCCTAAACCCCAGGCTCCAATTGTAGCTCGATGATCCGATACCTTCGCCCGACCCTCGTTCTAGGTGTCCGTGCATCGACAAGCGTGCCCGACTCCAATCTTCCCGGACCCCTGGCACTATAAGGTCTCAGCTCCCCCACACATTCCACTCATCTTTAACCATCTCCTTCTAGTCCCAGGACCTCCATTCTTCTTCTTAGAGTGACAGCTATCGAGGAAGGGTGTCACAGTGAGGATTCGAGGGCTGCAGCCACTGATCCGACGAGCTTCGCTGCCTGCTCCGCCACCGAGCGAGCTTGAGCATCTAGCTTCGACGAGACATCGAGGCGACGACCCCTTGAGCTTTCTGATCTCCAGCACAGTCGGTTACGATCATCAGGTACCCATGATACCCCTTAGGTTAGCCTAATTTCTGATTTTCCCAATTTGCGCCGCCGGCCTTCGCCGGTCGATTCACTTAGCTCCGATCACCCATTCGATCATCCGACCCCCTATTCACCTTCACGAGACCTCGCTCCACATTCTCGGCACCTCCGATCACCCTGACTCACCCCGGAGCAGGATTTTAGGTCTCCTCCACCGTCGCCTCGCTGGAGACCCATGACTCGCCTCATTTCATCACCCCCTTCACCCACTGACGGGTCGAGGCACTTTGCCCTCGACCCAGATTTCGTTTGGTGCAGCTTGCCGGTCAAAGCGACCCCATCTGGGGGTCCAAACGTTCGGGTATAGCAGCTCTGCCCCTTCATCATCGTCGAGGACCTTCAGGCGTCCTTAGCCTCATCGGAGCCACCCATTAGCCGCAGACGACCGGGACCTTCATTTCCCAGCTTCGAGCAGCACCGGAGGAGCCCTCCACCACGCGTACTGGGTCGACGAAGTTCGTCGGCGTCGTGTTCTTCCAGGACCCTCCTCCGTCATCTGATCGAGCACCTCTGCCAGTGCTGATCTCCACCATCCATTCGAGGGAGGCTCATAGACGTCCGATCCATATGGGATCTAATCAGGGACGCCCATCGCTGAAGAGGCATCCACTACCCTCCACCGTATGATCGTACACTGGCTTCGTCCTCAGCCGCAGATCATAATAATAGGGGTAATTTCACTTAGGCCTCTCCTCTTCTTGCATTTGTAGTTTAGTCCTGTAAATATCTTTCGTAGTTGTTTTTATTTTGGATAATTTGTACTTTGGACCTTCTAGTTTTTAGTATTTGCATTTTAGTCTCTGCCTATGTGAGACACGTGCTTCGACACGTAAGATTTTGGACATTTTGCATGTTTAGGGCTGGGTTTTTTTATGTCATGAAATGAAAGAATAGTTTTGATATTTGCAGTTATACCCCTGTGCGTGAACTTATTTGGACATGTGCTGATTGTTTGCGAATTTTACACTTTACGTCTTAAGGTTTTCGCAGGTATTACAGTTTAGCCATCCGAACTATGTTTTCTTACAAATAGGTCCCTGTGTGTTGCTTTTATTGGTTTAATAAAATAGCAAATAAACTCCAAATCAAGTGAAATTTGGATACGTGGCTACTGCCACTGTGTAAAAATTTTACTAATTTTTTGGGAAATTTTCCTTGCTTTTGACTATTTTTAAAAAATCAAAAACACGTATTTTCGCTACTGTTTGGAAAAGAAAATCAAAGAAAATATAAAAAACTTTTCTAAAAATTCTTAAAAAAATTAGGATTTGTTTGTTTTGCTGTGTTTAAGTTTCTATCCAACTTTTGGCATTTTTATTTATAAAACATAAAAATAGGAAAAACCTAAAAAATTTATAAAAATCATTAAAAATTCTATAAAATTTTAAAAAATGCAAACTCTTTTTCTGTAGCTTATTTTTTGTATATATTTTTCATAAAAAAATGTCTCCATATTTTTATAGGCCAATTATATATTTTTAATTGGCCTTTCAAGTCTCGCTGCACATTGATCCACTGTTTGCCCCTTTCTTGATTGTTAGAAAATCAAGTAAAATTTATAAAATTCCCATAAAATCACCCAAAATACTTAAAAATATAAAAAATACAAAAACAATTTTATTTGAATTTTCTGAGTATTTTTGATTGGTTAAATAAATTGTTGAGTCTGCTTGTTTACCCTTTTCTGATATTTTCTTATATAATTAAAAACACAAAAAAATAAAAAACATTTAAAGACCACCAAAAATATTTTATTCATTTTTTTATCTTTTTGACTATTTCGTAGGTCATAAGGTCAAACCGTGCTCTTTGAGTTCGACCCTGGTTGCTATACTAGGTTAATAAACTAGCGAGGACCGCTGTTTGATTTCATTGATTTATCTTTCGATTTGGTGGTTACTGATTTTTCTTGATTGATCGAGTCTTTCTATTTGGGTCACAATGACACCGAATACTTTTATCTTAGCCCGATAGTGAGAGATTGATTTTTCCGGTCATCAGAATGTCGCCGTTGCTGGGGAGCACTTCTTAGTAGTCTCTTTAGATTTTTCGCGATTTTTCGTGGCTTTTTGTGCATATTTGTAAATATTTTTCTATCTGATATTATTTGTTTATCTTTATAATAATCTGGTCTGACACACTTCTGTTTCTATTTCTTGCGAGGGCCCGACGACTGAGGCTGCATTTTCGGAAGCCGAAGCAACCGCGGGATTCAAAGGCAGCTCTCTTCTGTACGGAGCCACAGGAGAGCGCGAGGAGGAGAACCGAGGTGCGGGAGCAGCAGAATAGCCGTGGAGATAGCCGTAGTTTAGAAGTAGATTAGCTTAGATTTACTTTCAGCAAACATTTATTTGTAATAACACAGGAACTCAAAGGCTTGGACTGTGGTGACTTATCAGGGTATGTTTCGTCGAGCACCGGTGTCCTCAGGAGACCTCACCGCGGTTTTTCGCCGGTTTTGTTTTCCCGTCTTTTATTACTGCTTATCTGATTTGCACGGATTTAGCCTTAGCTTAGAATTTTGTTGATTGTGATGTAATTAATTAAGGCCTAATCCCTAATTATCTGCTTGTACCTATAGATCGATAATTAGACTTAATTAATTAAATCACAAGAAAAAGTCGAATAACTTAGACTCTAGTCCACGTGCCTTGAGGAGTCACATACAGCGCCAGCAGGATCCGTTGCGGCGGACACCGAGTGGCTCCCAAGATAGGACTCCAGACTTAGGCTTGAGTACCCGGCTACTGTGCTTACATGTAGAAATTGCTTTGTCTAGGGTCGGATTCTCGTGCATCAAATAGGTAGTTTACTTTCTATATTTATTTTATGCGCGGATCATTTTGTATGTAGACTGCTGGAGTCAGGTACGCATTTCTTCCTCTGCATGCATCATTGATTTTATCGTGCATCGGCTTTTTCATCTTCTCCCCCTGTTTTTGGACTTAAAATAATCAGGAGAACCGAAAAACTCGTTAGGCGTTGTTTGCTTCAAAAATAAAAAAAATTAAAAACTATAAATTGGGACCGCTAAACACACTTGTCCCTAAAAGACTCCTCACTTAAAAATTTGTCTTGGGGAGAGCAACCCCTCATTATCTGGTTTGGATGAGCGAGATGAAGGATATGGTTAGATCCTCAAGCGCATCACGGAAGCGTGAGCGTCGCATCGAATACGACGAAGAACGACTAGTCGCACTAGTTGTTCTATGCAGCGGAAATTAAAAAATTTTCTTGCGACGAAACCACATGATCCCAGAACACTTCTCGGATCGTTTCGTCTAAACCACAAACAAGTATTAGGTTTACCTCTTGAAGCGTGGATGCGATCGAGTCTCTAAACAAAGAGACCTCCTGTCTCAAGTCCGATCCGACGGAGGAGACGCTTGCGAGCGCGGGGATGAACCGCGTGCTTCTCGCAATCCATGTTGATGATCCAAGCGGCGGATCTCCTGATCTCGACACACGAGATCCGATGTCTTCTTCACGAGCGGGGCGCACCGAAGGAGACGGAGATCCTCGAGCAAACCATCGGGCAGCATAACGACGATGCCGCGGCGATGGAGAACCTCTCTAGGGCATCCATGGTGGACGGCCACATGAGAGAGAGAGAGAGAGAGAACGTGTAGAGAGAATGAGAGAGAGAGAGATTTGTTGCCTCAACTTATGTGTAAAGAAGAGCAATGGGGTGCCTCTCCTTATATAGGGTTTTGGGATCCATGGATCTCAATCCATGTGTCAACACAAATCCAATGGTCCACATTAATTTGTGTTTCTTTCAATGGTCATGATTTGTTGCTAAAAACACAACAACAATTAATTTAATTTAAATTAAATATATGTTGATAAATCAACACAATTTAATTACAAAATTAAATCATCAATACATGGAGATAATGAAAGGAGAGAAAGCCTCCTTCCATGTGGAGAGGGAGGACGGCCTCCCTTTCCTAATGGGAGTGGTGGCCGTCCACCCTCCTCCATTAGGAAGGTGGCTATTTCACCTTTTATGTAATCTCCATTATTTGCAACAACTTTTGTTGCAAATTATTTCACAAAAAATAAATCGAATTTATTTTGTGAACATTGCAATCATGCCATTGAAAATTTGTGAATCACATTCACAACCCAAAACAAAATGTAAATTACATTTTCAATTTTATGTCCAATGTGAATCCAATTCACATTAACATTTAATTAACAAATGTAAATTACAAATAGCTCTCTCTTATATATTATAAATCACATTTATAATATATATGACTAATCTGGATATTGCTATCCACATTATTCATATCCATGATAATTAAATCATATTTAATCATCTTGGATCTCTATTCTCTTGTGTCCAAATAATATGAATCACATTCACATTATTTACATCTTTGATAATTAAATCTCATTTAATTATCTAAGATAACTCTCTTTATAATATGAATCAAATTCATATTACTCATGATAATTAAATCACATTCAATTATCCATTTTCTCAATGCTCGGATACATATATCAACAATAGAATTATCCATGAACTCCTTCAAGGATAATGCACTTTCTCCGCAGATACTTGGAGATAAGGACAGGGCGATTGTATTGCTCCACGTATAGTGACATGGATATTGAGATTGTATCTCAAATCCAGATCGTGGGCCTCCCATAGATGCTTGATTAAATCAAGACCGTAAATCTAATCTTCTCATTGTATCTGAATCATATTCAGATCAATGTCCAACACTTGGACCAAGATCAGATCACTTCTCTACTGAGAGGAGTCACTAAAATCCAGACCCGTTTCATCACTCCCTAGGAATGGAAGCGTCATGGTTATACAATCGTTTATGATCACATCACCCTCAGGTATTCCCAATACCTGTACATCCTGCATACTGGAAGACTCAGACTAAACCCGAAGTATTCGATCAACTTTATACTGTCTACTTCATGGTTTTTGTCAGTAAGTTTCTCATTCGATCATTGGGAGTCGGTATCGATCATATACTTTCCAAAAGCATATATCATACCTAGGTCTTGATCATATACTTTCCAAAAGTATATATCAAACCTACAAATTCAGTCAAGCTTCCAAAGCGAGACGACCGTGCGCACGGAATTTGATTCTTCCCAATATCTCATGAGTGAGCTCATGTCTTCCGGTTCAGTAACTGAACCTGTATGATCCCTTTGAGAGATCGTATTACTCATATGCCCTTATATGCATACCAGCGCACCGGTGTATAGACCTTGATTAGGTCATCAACCTATTGGTCTGCCAAATGTACATACTTAGACATATAGCAACACATCTGTCTCCGGTCAGAGGATGTGTGCCTATATCATGACAGCATACGATATAGGACTTTGGTTATCTCGATCTCGTTAAGTCAACTCTTTGACCTAACTAATCTGACACCTCCGAATCTCTATTCCTATGCAGAGGACCTGCATCAAGAGGTCGGTCAGATATCAGCCTTTAGAGAAAGGATTGCCATCTCCTTCTCAGGCTGGAGATCATCTCTTAACGATCATTTGACGGTGCTCGATGAGTCCTCAATCTAACTCATTAGATATTCATCTAAGCACCAGCCTCTATGATTCAATAATTGAATCAACAGCTGTATGATCATCAAGATGGCCATGGTACATAACCCTAATTGTACTAAGGGACCTATTATGCAAATTATGTATTCTTCATTTCAGATTAAGGAGTGAATTGCAATAACATTTATTGCATAATGGCTCGTCGGGGGCTCGCATTTCCAACAATCTCCCACTAGCCCAAAGAGCCATTAATGGGCTAATCATTTAAACCCGCACTCATGTGACAATCATAGGCTATTTAGAAAATAGCTAGGTAAGCTGATCAGTCACTCTGTTCCCGCGAGACTATGCCAAGTCCTTTTACGGCACTTGCATATTCCCAGTAACAGTGCTCGCATCTAATGCGAATGTTGCATCTCATGCAACCAATACTCAATCTAGTTGGTTACAGTATCCCTGACATCATAACCAGTATCCCCATAATCCTTATTAGAATACCTTCATTCCCGGAGATCTCTATCTCCTAAGGTATCTAAAGTTTAGACCTTTATAGATCACTATCTACATGGTCTTAAACTTTTGAAGATAAGACTTTGAGATTACTATCTCAAAAATCTCCTCATCTATGAAGATTTTGTTATTACTGCAATAAGGTGTTTTATCTCTACAGTAGGATTAGTAACAGTTTACTACTCCCACTGCATGACAGACATCTGGTATTTGTACACTCTAGCATACACTCAGCTTCTCGTAACTAATGCACAAGTGCAAGTAGTTGTAGCATTTACTTCCTCAACTCTTTGAGGTGCTATCCCTTAAGATAGGTCAGTACCTTATCTTAAGGGTTAGAAGCCTTTCTTGGAATTTCTATGAGTAGAATATGTCCAAGGTGTACTACAAATGTGACAGTCCAATTATCCTCTTCTCTTGGCTTCTGAACAACTTCAGAACTAAGATCTAAGAGGTTTCTTTGAAATCATATTTCAAGATATGGAATAACCAGAGAATAAAACACTTATTATTATCCTTATATCATTTTAAATGATCAGGATATCATCTACATTCAGCAAGATGAACACAAAGGCACTCCCACTAAGCTTCACATGGCTCATCAAGATTCTATCTGAAATCATAACAATTATAATTCCATCAAATCTTATGGTCCAACTTCAAGAAGCTTATTTGAGTCTATAGATGGATTCCTTAGTTTGCACACCTTGCTTTCCTCAACCATGAAGCCCTGGGGCTACTTCATGTGAATATCCTCAAAGAGGTATTCGTAGAAGAATGCAATATTGACTTACATCTTGAAGATTCAATAGTCAAGTTGTGTAGCTAAGGTTAGCAACATTCTGATGATTTTAAGCATGGTCACCGAAGAACAAGTCTCATTGCAAGCAATGTCTTCTCTTCCGGTGTGTGGCTCATGGCTACGAACCGTGCTTTGAAGGTCTCTACCTTCTCATCAGGTTCCCTTTCTCTTGAAGATCCATTTACACCTTTACAGGTTTTTACCCATATAGGTGGATCCACGAGGGTCCATATACAACACTTGCATATGAAGTCTACATTAGACTTTTATTGCTAACATCCATCTATCCATGCTATGATCTTCAGAAGCTTCATCGCATGAAGTTCAGTCATTGTCAGATTTCTCTGACACATGGAATCCATCCTCAAACTCATTTGAAGAGGTATTAGTGTTTCATTTTTTTTTAATTGTCCTCTTAGTTTCCAATTTCAGGAGCCTCATTATCTTCTCAAGATAAATGAGTTCCTACACTTCATTTTCATCTTGATTCTCAAGAGTCTCAACCTCTAAGAATCATATTCTCAGAGATGAGATACTTAGAATCTCAAGGTCATAAAGTAGGTATCCAATACCATCCTTTATTTTCCTAATGAAGCAGCACTTTCAAGTGCTAGATTCCAGCTTGCATGCATGGAATCATATTAAGCATATATATTGTAGTCTCTTCTACACATTTATACCTGGAAATTAAGGGATAATTATGCTAAAAATCATCATTGATAAGATCATGTCACACATGATCCAATTGTATCTACCTATAACTCTATTGAGTTAAGATGTGTTAGGAGGATTGAGATAGAAATGATATTCATATCTCTATAAGGTATTCTTTGAATTTATCTAACAGGTACTTGCTACCTAGATTAGATCAAATTCATTTTATCTTCCTTCAAACTTTGGTTCTAAACCAAAAAAATGAAATCTTTGAACATTTCAAAGGTTTCTTAGGTGAAGAGAAGAAATCTCATATCATACATAATCATCGATAGATATCACATATCCACAATGTTTACTATGATATAGATGATCCACATACATCAATATGTATGACATCCTGAATACCTTGACATCTTACACCTTTCTCTAAGAAGGGTGTATTGGACATTTTTCTTTGAATACAATATTCATAAGTATGTAAGTTTTGAAATTTTAGACATTCTAAAGTTTCATCTCTTACTAGTCTATTGATCAAATCAATAGACAAATGTCCAAGGCTTGATGCTAGATTATTTTCAAATGATCTTCATCCTCCTATTGATCTTAAGGTTTAATTTCAGTATTTAGAAATGTTAATGAACCATTCATTAATTTTCTAATTTAGTGAAGTCCACTAGATTATTAGATTACTATCTGAAATATATACATCATAACTCTTTATGATAGTTCTATCTCAGATTCATGTTTATTTCTAACATTTAGAAACAAACAATGAGTGTATTCTTATATCTAGGTCATAGAGACATTCTCTAAGACTAAGGACTCTCCCACTGAAATTAACAAGTCGATCAATCCAACAGAGATTGTTGCAACAATTGCATCAATATCCATGTGGATAACTATAAACCTTTAAGATCAAATTTTCCAGTCTTCTAAAACATATGCAACCTATTGCAAATGTCATCAGAAGATTGAGATACAATTATTTGACTTTATCTTATCAATGATTCATGTAGATTAATCCGATGCTCCATCCGAGTCCTTCTCTAAGGATTCTAGATAGACTTGATACTCGTACTATCAACACATCAACTTATTGCAGTATTGGCATTTATCCAACTCTTCGGATGACATATGGAAGTCATAGAGGTATAGTCAACTCTTTGACCATACTTCTTACTCGGGTCCAACCCATGCTTCCACTGCGCTCCCTTTATCTATAAGCAACCATTGCTTAAGACTAAGGATCTCTTATGTAAGAGCATTTCAACATTTATACATGCTTCATTAAATTCATACAATATGAATATTATGAAGCTTCATGAATGACCAGAGTATAGATAGTAGAATGATGACACTCATCATCTACATCCATCTAAACTCTTAAAACATAGGTTCAGGTAGGTACTCAAACAATTTGAATACATCATCTCTTATAGAGCCACCATTCTGCATGATGCAGTGAACCATCTCATTCATGTTAAATGTCAAGAGCACATATGTATGCCAGAATATCTTCATAAATTTTATAAGGATTATTTGACAATTGCGATCATCATCGACATGTCACTTCCAAAGTACATCCGATGAGAGATCAAGACTATAGAGACATACAAACCCTAGGGTTGTAGTCCTATTATCTATTTAATTGTCATTCCTCAATATTATGAGGAAACTTGCATTTTGCAACCACATACATTATGTGTCCAATTGCAAGTACAATATCTGGATCATGAGTCCAATCCATGATATTTTACTGGTTATTATTGAGTATATCATTGAGTGGGTTTTAATGAAGGATTATCTGAAATAAGAAATTTGCATAAATATATATATATATTTTACTTTGATTTAGGATTTTTATATCAAAGTTGTCTTGTCTTGTCAACACTGAAAGTTCATTCCCTTAATCACTTTCAATGTAAGAGATATACTTACCATTATATCCCAACAAGATCTGGGATCTCCTTCCTGAAGGATATTGAGAATCCTCAAGCGCATCACGGAAGCGTGTCGATCGCATCGTATGCAATCAGAGCAACTAGTCGTACTAGATGCTAGATGCAGCGGAAATTAAAATTTTTTTTTAACTTTAAAGATGAAACCACATGATCACGAGAACACTTCTCGGATCGTTTCATCAAACCACAAAGTACAAGGAATACCTCTTGAAGCGTGGTTGTGATCGCGAGATCCCAAAGTAGAGATCCTCCTATCTTAAGTCCGATCCACGAAGAACGCACTTGCGGGCGCGATGATGAGTCACGTTCCTTCCCGCAATCCTCGATGAAGATCCAAGCGATGGCTCCCCCGATTTCGTCAAACGAAATCCGTCGTCTTCCTTTAGAGTAAGAAACTCCAAAGAAGATGGAGATCCACGAGTCGTCGAAGAAGAAGCCGAGAGTCTCTCCTTTCTCAACACAAAGTGGACGGCCACTTAATGGAGAAGAGAAAGAGAGAGAGGGCGAGAATGAGAAAGAGAGAGAGAGAGAGAGTTGTCACCTTGTACAACTCTTAATGATGTACCATGGAAGGCTGCCCTAGCCCTCTATTTATATTAGTTTAGGATCCATTGGATCTCAATCCATGGACACATAGATCCAACGGCTAGGCTTGGTCTATGTAAGATCAATGGTTATGATTGTTGTTGGTTAAAACCAACAACATTTATTTATGATTAAATTAAATATATGTTGCAACATTATCAACACATTTTTAATTCAACATAAATAAATTAGTTGAGATATTAATCATCATAATAAAATGGAGTCAATATAGCCTCCTAAAATTAAGGGGCGTCACCCATGACTCTTTCATGGGTGACGCCACCTCTAAATTTGGTGGCATTATTTCTCCTTTTATTATATTATTTTATCTCTCAATTATTGCAAAAATATCCACCAAATTAATTCCAAATTAATTTGTGAATATTTCAATCATGCCATTGAACATTATGTGAATCATATTCACAACCCAAACTAATTTGTAAATTGCATTTCCAATTAATTAACAAATGTGAATCCAATTCACACTATTAATTAACAAATGCTATTTACATAAATTCTCTCTCTTATATATACATATTATAAATCACATTTATAATACACATATATCATGGATAGTATTATCCACATTCTCTAATCCTTGATAATTAAATCTCATTTAATTATCTTGGATAATAATATGAATCATATTCATATTATGCTTGATAATTAAATCTCATTTAATCATCAAGTCCTTGCTTGGATATACATTTCATCAAATGAATTATTCTTGAACCCTTTCAAGAATAATGTGCTTTCTCCGCAGATACTTGGAGATAAGGACAGGGCGATTGTATTATTCCACGTATAGTGACTTGGATATTGAGATCTTATCTCAAATCCAGATCTTACGAACCTCCCACAGATGCTTGATTAAATCAAGACCGCAAATCCAATCTTCTCATTTAATCTGAATCTCATTCAGATCAATGTCCAACACTTGGACTAAGATCGGATTGCTTCTCTATTAAAAGGAGTCACTAAAATACAGACCTGTTTCATCACTCCCTCGGAATGGAAGCGTCATGGATATACAATCGTTTATGATCACATCACCCTCAGGTATTCCCAATACCTGTACATCCTGCATACTGGAAGACCCATGGTCAACCCGAAGATCAAGATCTATTTTACACTGTCTTCTTCAGGGTTTGATCACCAAGTTTCTCATTTGATCATTGGGATTTGGTATCGATCATATACTTTCCAAAAGCATATATCATACCTAGGTCTTGATCATATACTTTCCAAAAGTATATATCAAACCTACAAATTCAGTCAAGCTTCCAAAGCGAGACGACCGTGCACGGAATTTGATTCTTCCCAATATCTCATGAGTGAGCTCATGTCTTCCGGTTCAGTAGTGAACCTGTATGATTCCTTTGAGAGATCGTATTACTCATATGCCCTTATATGCACACCAACGCGCCGGTGTATAGACCTTGGTTAGGTCATCAACCTATTGGTCTGTCAAATGTACATACTCAGACATATAGCAATACATCTGTCTCCGGTCAGAGGATGCGTGCCTATGCTGTGACAGCATTCAACATAGGACTTCGGTTATCTCGATCTCGTTAAGTCAACTCTTTGACCTAACTAATCTGACACCTCTGAATCTCTATTCCAATGCAGAGGACCTGCATCAAGAGGTCGGTCAGATATCAGCCTATGTGAGAAAGTATTGCCATCTCCTACTCAGGCTGGAGATCACATCTTAATAATCATTTGACGGTGCTTGATGAGTCCTCAATCTAACCCTTTAGATATTCATCCAAGCACCAGCCTCTATGATTCAATAATTGAATCAACAGCTGTATGATCATTAAGATAGACATGGTACATAACCCTAATTGTACAGAGGGGCCTATTATGCAAATTATTTATTCTTCATTTCAGATCAGGGAATGATATTTGCAATAACATTTATTGCATAATGGCTCGCCGTGGGCTCACATGTCCAACACTTCCTTATCTTTGTTGCATCCCAATAATATGAGAACCTACAACTCGGATAAAAAGAAGCGGGAACACATTCCGCCTTGCAAGTCCAACTTGCATCTCCCAATTCGGTCTTTAACACCCGGGCCCACCACCCCTAAGGCAATGTTGACCCGTCATTAATTGAACCAACCGTCAACAGGAATACAACTCGCTATGCGCAATCCAATATCGCCCCAATAATATGAGGACCCGATATTGGGGTCACTACGCATACGTCCTTACTCTTTCGAGAAGCGAAGAGCCCGATCCAAATGGATCGTATGCAGGAGCTGTCACTTCGGACAGGCGTCTCCTACATACAATATCTGGCGACGGAACCCTTCGCCTTGACGGGAGACCATGGATGTCACTTATGTGATCCTCCATATCATATTCAAATTCTAATTAATCATTATGAATCATATTCATTATGATTAATTCTTCCAAGGGAAATAACACATCTATTTATAATAGAGTGTCTTAATTTTAATTGGATTCCAATTAATCTAATCATATTAAATTAATGATCCAATTAATATCCAACAAACATTTTAATAGTTACTTGAATTATGGTATTATCTCAAATACGTATTATTTCGAATTTTAATAATTAGAAAAATACATCTTAATCCCTCGAACATTATCCCGGCCCTACCCATTGTCATGGCCAGTACCGACGAGAGTGGGACGGACCACATACGTTGCAACCCGCAACCCCAATGCTCTCCGACTAGGCACCATATACGCCTCGGGAAAGGATAATGCCAAATTGATTAATTTGTACTTGAGATGATCATCGGTTCTTCAACCGAAATTGTACCATATAGTAATAATCAAAACATTTTTGATTAACATTATAATGAGATTTGCTAAACAAATCCCAAGTCCTATTCAAGCAACATGTTTGTTGGAATGTTGATCATGTAGATCATGTAACCAATCTTGATCTAGATCACATCTAATCATTTGTTGGTTAGGACAAAGTCATTTAAGGACATAATTATCATTAAATATTTCACAAATATTTATGCATAATTATTCCAGGAAATTAAACAATTTAATTTCACTACTTAATTAAATGACAATCACTAGGTTCTTGATTAGGAAAGTATTTTCAGCAGTGACCCTCACTTACTAAAAATACCATATCTCAATCAATTTAAATCCAAATTAAGCAAAGTAAATTTCTAAAGTTTGCTAACTTGATTTACAACAGAAACCAAGAGATTTTCACGCATTTCAGGGCGTTTCAAATCCGCAATAGACATCTTAATTACGTCATGATCCTTAGTCCCCGAAACAGTGGATACATGTTCACTAAAATGAGCATATCTAGAGCAAACGGAATCGAAATCACGCAAACTTAGATCCTACGGTTTCCTTATTTAATGGGGAATAAAATCTAAATATTATTTTCGTGTTTAAACAATTTAAACAGTGCCGAAAATAATATCAAAACAGAGATGCGAAAATGAAATGCAAGAAAACTTTCGCAAACCCTAATGAACCCAAGTCGTCCTCGGTTTATGGATCGTATCCAAAACCACCGACCTAAGGCTCTCATACCACTTGAAGGATATGGTTAGATCCTCAAGCGCATCACGGAAGCGTGAGCGTCGCATCGAATACGATGAAGAACGACTAGTCGCACTAGTTGTTCTATGCAGCGGAAATTAAAAAATTTTCTTGCGACGAAACCACATGATCCAAGAACACTTCTCGGATCGTTTCGTCTAAACCACAAACAAGTATTAGGTTTACCTCTTGAAGCGTGGTTGCGATCGAGTCTCTAAACAAAGAGACCTCCTGTCTCAAGCCCGATCCGACGGAGGAGACGCTTGCGAGCGCGGGGATGAACCGCGTGCTTCTCGCAATCCATGTTGATGATCCAAGCGGCGGATCTCCTGATCTCGACACACGAGATCCGATGTCTTCTTCACGAGCGGGGCGCACCGAAGGAGACGGAGATCCTCGAGCAAACCATTGGGCAGCATAACGACGATGCCGCGGCGATGGAGAACCTCTCTAGGGCATCCATGGTGGACGGCCACATGAGAGAGAGAGAGAGAGAACGTGTAGAGAGAATGAGAGAGAGAGAGAGATTTGTTGCCTCAACTTATGTGTAAAGAAGAGCAATGGGGTGCCTCTCCTTATATAGGGTTTTGGGATCCATGGATCTCAATCCATGTGTCAACACAAATCCAATGGTCCACATTAATTTGTGTTTCTTTCAATGGTCATGATTTGTTGCTAAAAACACAACAACAATTAATTTAATTTAAATTAAATATATGTTGATAAATCAACACAATTTAATTACAAAATTAAATCATCAATACATGGAGATAATGAAAGGAGAGAAAGCCTCCTTCCATGTGGAGAGGGGGGACGACCTCCCTTTCCTAATGGGAGTGGTGGCCGTCCACCCTCCTCCATTAGGAAGTTGGCTATTTCACCTTTTATGTAATCTCCATTATTTGCAACAACTTTTGTTGCAAATTATTTCACAAAAAATAAATCCAATTTATTTTGTGAACATTGCAATCATGCCATTGAAAATTTGTGAATCACATTCACAACCCAAAACAAAATGTAAATTACATTTTCAATTTTATGTCCAATGTGAATCCAATTCACATTAACATTTAATTAACAAATGTAAATTATAAATAGCTCTCTCTTATATATTATAAATCACATTTATAATATATATGACTAATATGGATATTGCTATCCACATTATTCATATCCATGATAATTAAATCATATTTAATCATCTTGGATCTCTATTCTCTTGTGTCCAAATAATATGAATCACATTCACATTATTTACATCTTTGATAATTAAATCTCATTTAATTATCTAAGATAACTCTCTTTATAATATGAATCAAATTCATATTACTCATGATAATTAAATCACATTCAATTATCCATTTTCTCAATGCTCGGATACATATATCAACAATAGAATTATCCATGAACTCCTTCAAGGATAATGCGCTTTCTCCGCAGATACTTGGAGATAAGGACAGGGCGATTGTATTGTTCCACGTATAGTGACATGGATATTGAGATTGTATCTCAAATCCAGATCGCGGGCCTCCCATAGATGCTTGATTAAATCAAGACCGTAAATCTAATCTTCTCATTGTATCTGAATCATATTCAGATCAATGTCCAACACTTGGACCAAGATCAGATCACTTCTCTACTGAGAGGAGTCACTAAAATCCAGACCCGTTTCATCACTCCCTAGGAATGGAAGCGTCATGGTTATACAATCGTTTATGATCACATCATCCTCAGGTATTCCCAATACCTGTACATCCTGCATACTGGAAGACTCAGACTAAACCCGAAGTATTCGATCAACTTTATACTGTCTACTTCATGGTTTTTGTCAGTAAGTTTCTCATTCGATCATTGGGAGTCGGTATCGATCATATACTTTCCAAAAGCATATATCATACCTAGGTCTTGATCATATACTTTCCAAAAGTATATATCAAACCTACAAATTCAGTCAAGCTTCCAAAGCGAGACGACCGTGCGCACGGAATTTGATTCTTCCCAATATCTCATGAGTGAGCTCATGTCTTCCGGTTCAGTAACTGAACCTGTATGATCCCTTTGAGAGATCGTATTACTCATATGCCCTTATATGCATACCAGCGCGCCGGTGTATAGACCTTGATTAGGTCATCAACCTATTGGTCTGCCAAATGTACATACTTAGACATATAGCAACACATCTGTCTCCGGTCAGAGGATGTGTGCCTATATCATGACAGCATACGATATAGGACTTTGGTTATCTCGATCTCGTTAAGTCAACTCTTTGACCTAACTAGTCTGACACCTCCGAATCTCTATTCCTATGCAGAGGACCTGCATCAAGAGGTCGGTCAGATATCAGCCTTTAGAGAAAGGATTGCCATCTCCTTCTCAGGCTGGAGATCATCTCTTAACGATCATTTGACGGTGCTCGATGAGTCCTCAATCTAACTCATTAGATATTCATCTAAGCACCAGCCTCTATGATTCAATAATTGAATCAACAGCTGTATGATCATCAAGATGGCCATGGTACATAACCCTAATTGTACTAAGGGACCTATTATGCAAATTATGTATTCTTCATTTCAGATTAAGGAGTGAATTGCAATAACATTTATTGCATAATGGCTCATCGTGGGCTCGCATTTCCAACACGAGAGAGCGACCCGTACACTAGGCTAGAGCCATATCCGAGCCCCGATCAGACTACCGACCTTTTATTCGGGACAGTCTGGTAGGCGGATTGGATTCCTATCAGCTCGCGTAACCGCTCTGATATCCTAACATTATAACCTAAATAAAATTGACAAGATAATCGACCAATCTCTTACGGTCTTCAGCTCAGCGTTGAGTAGGTGAACCCCGGGTTTGTTTGCTCATCTTGTGTGTTTCCAGATCTCATCCCCCGACTCGCCATATCAAGATGATGGGTAGGAGGTCTCTTAGGCAGCCTCTGGCTGCACCACTTTTTAGCACTCCAGCCCGTTCATCTAGGTTGGTTTGCGAGAGCCGAGACCCGCCCTTCGAACCTGAGTTCGATTCCGCCATGTCCCCCCTTTACCACCCTTCTACTAGTCCTGAGATATCAGTGCCAGATGCGAGACAACAGACAGATGATTTATCGGCACCTGAGTTTGGGTCTTTTGCCTTTGCAGAGACCATGGCCAATAGCAAGGAGCGCACCGAGGGTCAGAGGCCAAAGACGACCACAGACAACCTGGACCAGGGTGCGATCAACATCACCATGTTAGCTTCCCTTGAGACCATGCAGAGACAGATACGTGATCAGGGAGCTTTCATGGTGGAGATGAGGAGAGAGATGGAGAGGCTGAGGACAGCACGAGATCAGCCAAGAGCCAATGGACGGAGAGACCCAGATCTGCCAGAGGTAGCAGACCAGCCGACAACAATAACAGAGCAGCCTAGGCCGATGCGGGAGTTACAAAACCTCGGATCGACACTTACACACCGGTGCGTGGTACTTCTGGCGATCGTGGGGGACTTCAAGTTCCCCCTGAATACACTTCAGCTTCTCCCCCGCTTCCACAGGCTCGCCACTGAGGATCCCCATCTACATCTGCAGAAGTTTGAGATGATCTGCAGCACCGTCCACGATCAGCAGGTGGACGAGGACACCATCAAGATGATTGCTTTTCCTTTCTCCCTTGCAGACAGAGCAACCAACTGGCTAAAGAATTTGGGGAGATTTCTTTACACCTGGGAGCAGCTCCGCACCGAGTACTTGAACAAGTACTATCCACTCGGGCGGACCAATGCAGCGAGGGCCCTGATCAGCAACTTCTCCATGCTCCCCAACGAGCAGTTCCACGAGGCATGGGAGAGGTTTAGAGAGCCTACAGACAGATGCCCGCACCACGACATCACGATGCTGAACCTAGTTCAGAGCTTCTTTTGCGGACTGACATCAATGATGTAGGACCTGGTGAACACTTCTTGTGGCGGTTCCTACTTCGCCAAGGATGAGGATCAGGTCTGGGCCATCTACGAGGAGATGGCCGAGAACTATACAGTGATATCCCAGACCCGACTCTATACTTAGGAATGCCCCCAAATACAGACTGTGTAGTACCAAAGGATAGCACGGGTCGATGCCGGTCCTTCCGCTTCGTCCACAGAAGCCGTACAGGCTGAGTCCATAGCCGCAAAAATGGGTATCATCAGCGAGAAGCTGGATTGGATCGAGTTGATAGAGAAGAAGCAGTTCCAGGACATCACACAGATGGATCAGATGGCACAGACGTTGAGTGACCTGAAGACACAGCTCGTGTGTCTCCAAGAGGCACAGACGGCTTCTCAGCCCTCGTCTTCGATCACAAGGAGATCCGAGCAGCAGTGGTAGCTCGTCCCAGCACTCCAGTCAGCCTAGACAGGTTCACCTTGTACAGGTGGAGTCGTACTAGCAGCCACCGTAGTTTCACTAGCCACCACCTTCCCAGGACACGCAGTTGGTGGTGTACCAGCCGGATCAGCCCCTGGCCATACTCCCTCCAGCCACTTACGAGCCGGATCCATTGATGGATGTCAAAGGGGTTTGGTACGACCGACCCCAGCCCGGTATCCGACGAGACCATCCTGGATTCCTCTGGTCAACCGGAGGCACCAGTTCCCAGCAGCAGCCTCCAGTTTTGGGTGGCCAGTACGGCCAGCAGCATGAGCAGCACCAGCAGCCCCAACCCCCAATACACCAGCCGCAACAGCCATCCTAGCACCAGCAGTACAGTCCTCGTCCCTATCAGCAGGGACAGCCTTGGAGGCGATAGTAGCCTCAGCAGCAGTATAATAAACAGTACCCCTCTCACCTGCACCAGCAACAGCAACCTCACTACCAGCGAGGCCACCCGTCTGGTTCTCATGGTCCAACCTATGAGAACCACGCCCTGGATGTTCTAGCCCACCTCATGATAGATTAGCAGGCTACTTTTCGACGGGAGATGGATGAGTTCCGCCAGGAGATGTGGGAGATTGTGAGAGGGAAGGTCGCCATCCCTGCCCAGATTGAGCCGGACCTGAACAACCTGAAGAGGAAGTCTGAAGAGGTAGAGTTCACTGAGATTACCACTCCTGGTGCTTCACTTGGTGATATGACTGCATACATGTTTGATGCTGATTTTGTTACACTTAGAAGCGGTAGGATGCCCACAGGCGGCGTCTCGTCTGAGCGATGACCCCATGCCACTTCAGGAGCGCCAGGCGAGGAGGGGCGCGGTATTGATGCCACGAGAGATGATGATGGTGGTACGGATGCCACCATGGATGTTAATCCAACCGACGGTACTGATGTTGTCGTTTCATTAGATGGAGGAGGTTGTAGCCGACTCTTCAGGAGTATTTGGAGCACATACCTCTACTTAGAGATCACTCAGAGATAGGACCACAGTTAGGAGGAAGAGGCGGAACCACCAGTCAGAGATCCATGTGCTTACTCATGCCACGTGTTTTGCGATTCAGAACCGTTTGACGGCCAAGAGGCCCGATGCAGGAGCCCCGTATGTCAGATGCCACATCCATGAGCAGAGGTTCGACCGCACTCTATTAGACAGCGGTTCTTCGATCAACCTACTTCCGGCAGCCCTTTTCGACTGCTTCGAGTTGGGCACTCTCTGACAGAGCAGGACGGGCCTTCAGTTTGCCGATTGATCTGTCAAGAGGCCGAAGGGGTTGCTGAAGGACATTGTCGTCATGATTCAGGGCCTGAAATTCCCTGTGGACTTCGTTATGTTGGACATGGAGATCCCTGAGTCCATGACCGATTCCCCCATCAATCTAGGATGCCCGTTCTTGGCCACAGCCAAGGCAGTGTCTGACCATGATAGCTGGAAGGTGTACTTTCGCATCAAGAGCGAGAGTATACAAATAGAGACGGTCGAGGAGACTAGATCCAGAGATTCAACTTGCTCAGAGCCGACTTCTGATTCAGAGCAGATAACAGAGGCAGGGCGAGACATCCACCAGGACTGCGATTTTGTGATTACAGATGATGTTGTAGTTTGGGCAGATCCACCTTCAGAGTACGGTGATGCAGAGACGCCAGCAGAGGAGAGCTTGGAGAGCGCATTCCAGGTGCAGGATACATTTCAGGCTGCAGATCCAGTTCCTGATCGCGAGACAGATTTTTGCGAGTCCGATAAAGATCCCTCGAAGTCAAATATTGATTAAGAAGAGTTTAATGATTTGATGCCATGTCTGACTTCTACTGAGCCTACAGCTAGGGAGGAGGCTGGTCTCATGCAAAGTAGAGACATTCTAGCAGAGCAGCCATTTCCAGATTCATATTGTGAGCGAGAGTTCTCATTCTCCCATACAGATTTGGCAGCATTCACTCAGACCTTTCAGAGGCCAGATCCACAAGCACCTACTTGTCCAAAGCTGAAGCCGCTACCGTCATCGTTGAAGTATAGGTTCCTTGCGGGTGAGCATGAGATGTACCCAGTCATTATCTCCGCTGATTTGACTGGAGAGCAAGAATCCCATCTGATGTGGGTTCTTGAAAAGAACCGCAAGGCGATAGGATGGAGTGTAGCTGATCTCCAGGGGATAAGTCCAGCCCTGTGCTCCCACCATATCTATCTCGAGAAGAAGGCAAAATCGTCGCGTGAGTTCCACCGGCGGCTGGAACCGAATCTTCGAGAGGTTGTCATGAAGGATATCTCGAAATGGTGGAGCGCCGATTTTATCTACCCCATCTCCGACTCCAAGTGGGTCAGTCCATTACATGTGGTGCCCAAGAAGACGGGCATCACCACAGTTGTCAGTGAGTCTGGAGAGGAGATCGCTACCCGGGTACCCACTTCTTGGCGGGTCTGTGTGGACTACAGACGATTGAATCAGGCTACCAAGAAGGATCATTTCCCCCTGCCCTTTATTGATCATATTATTCAGAGGCTGGCAGGGAAGATCCATTAATGTTTCTTGGATGGGTACTCCTGCTATAATCAGGTGGCCATCGCGCCCGAGGACCAAGACAAGACCACCTTCACCTGTCCCTTCGGGACATATGCTTTCAGACGCATGTCATTTGGATTGTGCAACGCTTCGGTGACATTCCAGAGATGCATGCTGTCTATCTTTTCGGACATGGTGGGGGAGTGCTTGGAGGTCTTCATGGATGATTTCTCGGTCTACAACGATGGATTCGATTCTTGTCTTGACTACCTAGTCTGAGTCCTTCAGTGATGCATTGAGGTTCACCTTGTGTTGTCTTGGGAGAAGAGCCACTTCATGGTGACTCATGGGAAGGTTCTTGGCCATATCATCTCCAACATGGGCATGGAGTTGATCCAGCCAAGGTGGATATCATTAGAAAACTCAATCCATCGTCCAACTTGCGGTAGTTACAGTCTTTTCTGGGGCACGTCGATTTCTACAGGCGCTTCATTCATGATTTTACTAGGATTGCCCGACTATTGATTGATCTGCTGACGAAAGACACCGAGTTCGTTGTTGATGATAAGTGTCTATCGTCGTTTGAGACTCTCAAGAGTCGTGTTGTAGAGGTTCCTGTTCTCCAACCACCTGATTGGTCTCTCCCATTCAAGATCATGACGGACGCCTCCAATTTTGTCGTGGCGGCAGTTCTGGGATAGAGGAGGGATGGAGTCCCCTTTTCTAGTCACTACGCTAGTCGTACATTGGATGTCGCCCAGCGGAACTATACGGTCACTGAGAAGGAGATGCTAGCCGTAGTTTTCGCCATAGATAAGTTCAGATCTTACATCATTGGATCTAGAGTGACCATCTATACTGATCATACCGCCATCAACTACTGATGAATCCCAATTCACCACTCTTTATTCCTTTATTTTAGCTAGAAACTTGAGCAAAACATCATGTAAATATGTGTAAATATCATAAATTGCCAAAACACATGCATGATGTAAATATGCGTAATTAGCATGTTTTTGTGCCAAAATAAAGGAATAAAGAAACACAAGAAAAAGAAGGAAATATTTTGAATAAATATTGAGTGACCTAACCCCAAGGGAGGGCTCAACATGGGCCTGGCCGCAAAAGAACCCAAGTAGAGAGAGATAAGGTCATTCATACATGTACATACCCCCATGTAAATAAATAAAATTTATTTTCCTCAAAATAAAAATTAAAAAGTGTTTCTTACATTTTATAAATATTTATAAAAATAAAACTAAAATAAAAATGATAAAAACAAAATAAAAATAAAAATAAATAAAACCTCTCTCATCAGTGTATATAGACCATGTATATAAAATAACATACCTATTTATTTTCTCCTAGTAAATAATTAATAAAAATTCCATAAAAATATCTATATATTCCATATTTCATGGTGGAAATAAATAAAATAAAAATCAGGAAAATAAAAATAAAATAAGTAGGAAATAAAAATCATTCTCCACCTTATGTATATACCATGTACATATGTATATAAACCTATTAATTTAACCCCTGTAAATACACCATAAAAATAAAATAAAAATACCTTATTATTCCAAATTTTATTTTGTAAATAAATAAAATATAAAATTGGAATAAATATACAAAACTAAACAATTAAAAATAAAAATAAAAAATACATATATGTGTATAACTATATAATAATAATATATTGTAAATACGTTATATATTTTTCAAAAAAATAAATAAAAATCACCTAAAAACAATTTGAAAAATAATAAGCATTTTTCATGTTTTGAATTTTTTGAAATAAATTATTTACCAATTTTAATTGAATTTCTAAATAATTAATAAATGGTGGATTCTGATTGGTCCACGGGGGATTGTTGACCCCCGGTCAACTCTCCCCCCAGGACCACCAGACTCGGATCTTTGCTCCCAACCTGACTTCACCGAATTTTCCCAGCATGATCCGATCACCATCCACGCAAACCTCGGGCACCGATTAAACTAGATCCATTCTTGATCCACGCCCGATGATCTTTCTTAAGGATCCGGGCTCCGACAGCCATGCCCGGCCCATTCTTCTCGGACCCCTAGAAGTATATAGCCAACCTCCGCCACACCTTCTCACTCATCTTTGGCCTCCGCCTTTCATCCCAGGACCTCCTTTCTCTTCCCCAGAGTGACAGCTGCCCGAGGAGAGTGTTGCAGAGAGGAGAGAGCGACGCCGGCCACTGATCTGACGAATCTTCTCGCCGTGCGCCGCCGCGAGGTGCGCCGAGCCTCGGATCCCGACAAAACATCATGTAAATATCTGTAAATATCATAAATTGCCAAAACACATGCATGATGTAAATATGCGTAATTAGCATGTTTTTATGCCAAAATAAAGGAATAAAGAAACACAAGAAAAAGAGGGAAATATTTAGAATAAATATTGAGTGACCTAATCCCAAGGGAGGGCTCAACATGGTCCTGACCGCAAAAGAACCCAAGTAGAGAGAGATAAGGTCATTCAAACATGTACATACCCCCATGTAAATAAATAAAATTTATTTTCCTCAAAATAAAAATTAAAAATTGTTTCTTACATTTTGTACATATTTATAAAAATAAAACTAAAATAAAAATGATAAAAATAAAATAAAAATAAAAATAAATAAAACCTCTCTCATCAGTGTATATAGACCATGTATATAAAATAACATACCTATTTATTTTCTCCTTGTAAATAATTAATAAAAAATCCATAAAAATATCTATATATTCCATATTTCATGGTGGAAATAAATAAAATAAAAATCAGGAAAATAAAAATAAAATAAAAAGGAAATAAAAATCATTCTCCACCTTGTGTATATACCATGTACATATGTATATAAACCGAATTATTTAACCCCTGTAAATACACCATAAAAATAAAATAAAAATACCTTATTATTCCAAATTTTATTTTGTAAAAAAATAAATAATAAAATTGGAATAAATGTACAAAACTAAACAATTAAAACTAAAAATAAAAAATACATATATGTATATACCTATATAATAATAATATATTGTAAATACGTTATATATTTTTCAAAAAATAAATAAAAATCACCTAAAAACAATTTGAAAAATAATAAGCATTTTTCATGTTTTGAATTTTTTGAAATAAATTATTTACCAATTTTAATTGAATTTCTAAATAATTAATAAATGGTGGATTCTGATTGGTCCACGGGGGATTGTTGACCCCCGGTCAACTCTCCCCCCAGGACCTCCAGACTCGGATCTTTGCTCCCAACCTGACTTCACCGAATTTTCCCAGCATGATCCGATCACCATCCACGCAAACCTCGGGCACCGATTAAACTAGATCCATTCTTGATCCACGCCCGATGATCTTTCTTAAGGATCCGGGCTCCGACAGCCATGCCCGGCCCATTCTTCTCGGACCCCTAGAAGTATATAGCCAACCTCCGCCACACCTTCTCACTCATCTTTGGCCTCCGCCTTTCATCCCAGGACCTCCTTTCTCTTCCCCAGAGTGACAGCTGCCCGAGGAGAGTGTTGCAGAGAGGAGAGAGCGACGCCGGCCACTGATCCGACGAATCTTCTCGCCGTGCGCCGCCGCGAGGTGCGCCGAGCCTCGGATCCCGACAAAACATCATGTAAATATCTGTAAATATCATAAATTGCCAAAACACATGCATGATGTAAATATGCGTAATTAGCATGTTTTTATGCCAAAATAAAGGAATAAAGAAACACAAGAAAAAGAGGGAAATATTTAGAATAAATATTGAGTGACCTAATCCCAAGGGAGGGCTCAACATGGTCCTGACCGCAAAAGAACCCAAGTAGAGAGAGATAAGGTCATTCAAACATGTACATACCCCCATGTAAATAAATAAAATTTATTTTCCTCAAAATAAAAATTAAAAATTGTTTCTTACATTTTGTACATATTTATAAAAATAAAACTAAAATAAAAATGATAAAAATAAAATAAAAATAAAAATAAATAAAACCTCTCTCATCAGTGTATATAGACCATGTATATAAAATAACATACCTATTTATTTTCTCCTTGTAAATAATTAATAAAAAATCCATAAAAATATCTATATATTCCATATTTCATGGTGGAAATAAATAAAATAAAAATCAGGAAAATAAAAATAAAATAAAAAGGAAATAAAAATCATTCTCCACCTTGTGTATATACCATGTACATATGTATATAAACCGAATTATTTAACCCCTGTAAATACACCATAAAAATAAAATAAAAATACCTTATTATTCCAAATTTTATTTTGTAAAAAAATAAATAATAAAATTGGAATAAATGTACAAAACTAAACAATTAAAACTAAAAATAAAAAATACATATATGTATATACCTATATAATAATAATATATTGTAAATACGTTATATATTTTTCAAAAAATAAATAAAAATCACCTAAAAACAATTTGAAAAATAATAAACATTTTTCATATTTGACTTTTTTGAAATAAATTATTTACTAATTTTAATTGAATTTCTAAATAATTAATAAATGGTGGATTCTGATAGGTCCACGGGGGATTGTTAACCCCCGGTCAACTCTCCCCCCAGGACCACCAGACTCGGATCTTTGCTCCCAACCTAACTTCACCGAATTTTCCCAGCATGATCCGATCACCATCTACGCAAACCTCGGGCACCGATTAAACTAGATCCATTCTTGATCCACGCCCGATGATCTTTCCTAGGGATCCAAGCTCCGACAGCCATGCCCGACCCATTCTTCTAGGACCCATAGAAGTATATAGCCAACCTCCGCCACACCTTCTCACTCATCTTTGGCCTCCGCCTTTCATCCCAAGACCTCCACTCTCTTCTCTAGAGTGACAGCTGCCCGAGGAGAGTGTTGCAGTGAGGAGAGAGCGGCACCAGGCACTGATCCGGCGAATCTTCTCGCCATGCGCCGCCGCGAGGTGCGTCGAGCCTCGGATCTCGACGAATCCTTGAGGCGAAGACCCCCAGCGCTTCCTTAGCTCATCCCCAGTCGACTTCGACTTCTAGGTACCTTCGATTCCCTCTAGTTTCGCCGAATTTTTGATTTCGCCCAAATCGCGCCGCCAGCTTCGTCGGCTGATTCCCATTGATTCGCTCACCCATTCGATCATCGGACCACCAATTCACAATCATGAGACCTCTCCACACATTCTACGCACCTCCGTTCATCTTGGTTCGCCCCGGTTCGCCCCGGAACCAAGAGTCGAGTCTCCTCCGTCGTCGCCTCGCTGGATACCTCGCTCCGACCACTTTCCGATCACCATTCCACCTCTAACCTGTTCGAGGCAATTTGCCCTCGACCCAGGAGTTGCTCTGTGCTGTTTTGCAGGTCAAAGGACCCCATCTGGGGGTCGAGTCGTTCGAGTATAGGAGCTTGGCTCCTCCGCCGTCGCCGAAGCTCCCTGGAGCTCCTCGGCCTCATTGGAGGTGTCCATCAGCTGCAGAAGCCTCTGAGTCGATCTCAGCATCTCAGTAGGAGGTCCCATGCACCCGTAGCGAACCGACGAAGTTCTCCGACATCCCGTTCTTCCAGGATCTTCGCCTATTGTCCGATGAGCCCCGTCGCTCCAGATTTGATCATCGTCGTCCATATGTGGAGCTTCAGCCACCGTCTGATCCACCTAGGGCTCGATCTGGACCATCCACCCAGCGAAGAGGAGCCTCGTATTCTAAGCCGTCAGATCAGCATGTGGCGCTTCCTCGTCCATCCGATAATAATGAGGGTAATTTGCGCTTAGGTCCTCCTATGTTTTGTTATTTCCGTTCAGTCTTGTAAATATTTTAGCACGTTGTTTTTAATTAGGATAAATTGCACTGTGGACATCTATGTTTCCTTTATTTGCAATCTAGTCCCCATGTATGTGAGCCACGTGCATTGACACGTGAGGTTTTGGAACATTTGCACTTTTTATCCTGTACTTTCTTGGTGTTATTGTTTGATATTTTATAAATAGGAATTACAGTTATACCCCTCTGTGTCTGATTCACGTGCCTTGCGCGTGAGTTTTGTGGAATTTTTGCACAAGGGCCCCTGGGCTTTCTGATTTTGTTACTCTTTGGTCCTTGAACTATGTTTTCTTGCATCTAGGTCCCTCACTGCTATGTGCCTTGTTTTGATTGAATAAAATAGCAAATTAAATACAAATTAGGTGAAATTTAGATATGTGGCTCTTGCCACTGTGTAAAATTTTTCCTAAAATTTTGGTACATTTTTTAGGCGTTTTGTTATTTTTAAAAATTCAAAAACAGTGATTTATGTTACTTTCTGACTAAGAAAATCAAAGAAAAATATAAAACCTTCTTCCAAAATTCTAAAAAAAATAGGGTTAGTTGATTTTAGTGTATTTTAGCTTATGTCCAATTTTCGTGCTTTTTGTATTTATAAATAATTTAAAATTTGCAAAAACTTAAGAATCTTATAAAAATTCTAAAACATTTTATGAAAATAAAAAAAATGCAAAATCTTTTTCTGTAGCTTAGTTTTTACATATAATTTTCATAAAAATTACCTCCAGATTTTATAGATCAATTTTCTATTTTTAATTGATCTTTCAATTCTAGTTGCACAGTAGCACACTATTTTCCTCTTTCTTGATTTTTAGAAAAAATAAAAACTATAAAATCTCCAAAAATTACCAAAAATACTAAAAAACATTAAAAACACAAAAATAATTTTATTTGAATTTTTGGATCATTTTTGTGTACTTGAATAATTTGTTGAATTTGCTTGTTTTTACATTTTCTTATAAACTTAAAAATACAAAAAAACATTTAAAAATCATAAAAATCCACCAAAAATATTTTCTCTTTATTTTTCGATTTTTGACTACTTCGTAGGATGCAAGGCCATCTCGTGCTGCCAAAGTTCGATCCTGGTCGCTATACAGGTTAATAAAAATAGCAAGGACCGCTTCTCGATTTTAGTGCTTGATTGTCTTATTTGGTGGTCTCTCTTTTCTTAATCGATTGATTTCCACTCGATCCGGGTCGCAAAAACCCAAGTGTGATTTTTTTACCTATCCCAGATCTTGAGTATTTTGTGACATTTTCCGGTCTTCAGAATGGCGCCGTTGCCGGGGAGCACGGCTTAGTAGTCGATTTCGATTTTTCCGCGGCTTTCTTTTTCGCGGCTTTTTGTAGATATTTTTTGTATATATTTTCTCTAATTTGATTACGTATTTTTCTGGACTGAAGTCGAAGTAACCGCGGGAGTCGAAGATGGATTCCTTCTTTACGAAGCCGCAGGAGAGCGCTAGGAGTAGAGACGAAGTTCGGGAGCCGTGGAATAGCCGTGAAATAACCGTAGATTAGTCGTAGTTTAGAGTTAGCTTAGTTAATTTTTCAGGATTATTTTATTGTAATAATATAGGGACAGACTTGGACACTTGGTTGATATTTCGGGGTCTGTTTTGCCGAGCACTAGTGTGCTCGGTGGACCTCATCGAGATTTTCACGTTTTTTACGGTTTTTTTGGCTTTTGATCGTTTATTTACTGCTATTAGATTTACGTGGTTTTTAGCCCTAGCTTAGGAGTTTTATTGATTGTGACGTAATTAATTAGGATCCAAACACTTAATTACCTGCCTGTACCTATAGCTCGAATAATTGTTTCTAATTAATTAAATCACAAAGAAAAAGTCGGTTTATTTGAGCTCTGGTCCACATGCCTTGAGGAGTCACATACATCACGTGCATAATCTGTTGTGGCAGACACCGAGTGGCTCCCAAGATAGGACTCCGGACCTAGGTTCGAGTACCCGGCTACTGTGCTTTCGTGTAGAAATTGCTCTGTTAGGACCGGTTTTCCGTGTGCATCATATAGGTAGTTTATATTCAGTCTTTTATTTATGCGCGGATCACCCTACATGTAAACTGCTGGAGTCAGGTACGCATTTCTTACTCTGCATGCATCATTGATTCCTGTGCTTCGGCTTTTTCATCTTTTCCCCTGTTTTAGACTTAAAATAATCAGGAGAACCGAAAATGTTGTTTGGCGTTGATTTTATCTGAAAAATACCTAAATAGAAAAACTATAAAATTGGGAATTAATTAAAGATTGGATCAAATTAATTAATTCACAAGAAAAAGCCGGATTATTAGAGCTTTGGTCCGCGTGCCTTGAGGAGTCACATACAGCGCGTGCAGGATCTGTTGTGGCAGACACCGAGTGGCTCCCACGAAAGGAGTCCGGACCTAGGCTCGAGTACTCGGCTACTGTTCTTTCATGTAGAAATTGCTCTGCTAGGCATGGTTTTCCGCGCGCATCATATAAGTAGTTTATATTCAGTCTTTTATTTATACGTGAATCACCCTGCATGTAGACTACTGGAGTCAGGTATGCATCTCTAACTCTGCATGCATCATTGATTCTTGCGCATCGACTTTTTCGTCTTCTCCCTCAGTTTTTGGACTTAAAATAATCAAGAGAACCGAAAAATTCGTTAGTCGTTATTTGATTTGAAAAATATCTAAAAAGAAAAACTATAAAATTGAGAGTGCTAAACAAACCTGACCCTAAAAGACATGTCACTTAAAAATCTATCTTGGGGAGAGCAACCCCCACATTGTCTGGTTTGATTGCACGAGAGAGTGACCTGCACACAAGGCTAGATCCACATCCGAGCTCCGATCAGACCACTGGCCTTTTATACGGGACAGTATGTTGGATTCCTACCAGGTCACGTAACTGCTCTGATATCCTGACATGATCACCTAAATAAAATAGACAAGATAATCGACCGAGCTCTTACGGTCTTCAGCTCAGTGTGGAGTAGGTGAATTAGGGGTTTGTTTGCTCATCTTGTTTGATTCTAGATCCCATCCGCCCGACTCGCCAGATCAAGATGATGGGCAGGAGGTCTCTTAGGCAGCCTCTGGTTGCACCGCTTTTCAGCACTTCAGTCCACTCATCTTGGTTGGTTCGTGAGAGCCCAGACCCGCTCTTCGAACTCGAGTTTGATTCCGCCATGTTCCCCCTTGACCACCCTTCTTCTATACCAGAGATGCCTGTGCCAGATGCGAGACAGCAGACTGATGATATTTCGGCACCTGAGTTTGGGTCTTTTGCCTTTGCAGAGACCATGTCCAGCAGCGAGGATCGTACTGAGGGTCAGAGGCCAGAGACGACTACCTATGTTCTGGACTAGGGTGCGATCAACACCACCATGTTAGCCTCCCTCAAGACGATGCAGCGACAGATATGAGACCAGAGGGCTTTCATGGTGGGCATGAGGAGGAGAGACTGAGAGCCGCAACAGATCGACCGAGAGCCACAGGAGGAGGAGCAGTAGATCAGCCAGGAGGAGGAGCAGGAGGAGGCCAGCCAGCTGTAGAGCAGCCGAGACCGGTGCGGGAGTTGCACAACCCCGGATCGACGTAGACACACAGCTGGGTGGTACTTCCGGCCATCGTGGGGGACTTAAAGTTTCCCCCGAACACACTTCGGTTGCTTCCCCGCTTCCACAGGCTCGCCACAGAGGAGCCCCATCTCCATCTCCAGGAGTTTCTGATGATCTGCGGCACCGTCCACGATAGACAGGTGGACGAGGACACCATCCTGATAATTGTCTTCCCCTTTTCACTGGAAGATAGAGCAGCCATCTGGATGAAGCATCTGAGGAAGTTTGTGTACACCTGGGAGCAGCTTCGCACCGAGTACTTGCACAAGTACTATCCACTCGGGCGGACGAATGCAGCGAGGGCCCTGATCAGCAACTTCTCCATGCTCCCCAACGAGCAGTTCCACGAGGCATGGGAGAGGTTCCGTGAGCTTACTGACAGATGCTCGCACCATGATATCACGAAGCCAAACCTTGTTCAGAGTTTCTTTCGCAGGTTGACACCAGAGCTGCAGGGCCAGGTGAACGCTTCTTGTGGCGGTTCCTACTTCACTGAGGAAGAGGATCAGGTCTGGACCATCTACGAGGAGATAGCTGAGATTTACACAATGATGTACCAGACTCGACTCTACACTCAGGGATGCCCTCAGCCACAGTCCATGCAGTTTCAGAGGATAGCACGGGTAGACGTTGGTCCTTCAACTTCGTCAGCGACAACCCCAGCCGCTGACATGGGCATTATCAGCGAGAAGCTGAACCGGATGGAGCTCATCGAGAAGAAGCAGTGCCAGAGCATATCATAGATGGAGCAGATGGTACAATTGTTGAGTCACCTGAAGACACATGTCATGTGTCTCCAGGAGGCACAAACAGCTTCTCAGCCCCGTCTTCAGGTACGAGGGGATCCGAGTAGTAGCGGCGGTTCGTCCCAGCGCTCCACGCAGCCTAGACAGGTTCATCTTGTACAGGCAGAGCCGTACCAGCAGCTGCAGCAGTACTACCAGCCGCCACCATCATCAGATACCCAGATGGTGGTCTACCAGCCGGATCAGCCTCTGGCAGTAGTCCCGCCACCCCCTTACGAGCCGGAGCCATTGATGGATGTCAACGGGATTTGGCACGACTGACCCCGGCCCAGTATCCGACGAGACCATACTGGATTCCGTTGGTCGGCCGGAGGTCCCAGTTCCTAGCAGCAGCCTCCAGTTCAGGGTGGCCAGTACGACCATCAGCAAGATCACCAGCAGCAGCAACCCCCAGTGTACCAGCAACAGCAGCAGTCTTCCCAGCCCCCGCAGTAGTATAGTCCTCGTCCCTATCAGCAGGGACATTCTTGGAGGCTTGATCAGCCTCACCAGCCGCAGCATCACCCACAATAGTACCCCTCTCATCCGCACCAGCCGCAGCAGTAGCCTCATTACCAGCGAGGCCTCCCGTCGGGATCTCGTGGGCCAGCCTATGAGAACCCTGCCTTGGATGACTTAGCCCACCTCATGATAGAGAAGCAGGCTACATTGAGATGGGAGATGGACGAGTTCCACCAGGAGATGCGGGAGATAGTGAGAGGGAAGGCCGCCATCCCTGCACAGACAAAGACGAACCCGAACAATCTGAAGAGGAAGTCTGAGCAGGTAGAGTTCACAGAGATTACCACTCCTAGTGATTCTTTTGGTGATTTGTCTACACACATGTTTGATTCTGATTTTGTCACACTTAGGAGCGGTAGGATGCCAGCAGGTGGCGCCTCATCTGAGCGAAGATCCCATGCCACACCAGGAGCGCCAGGCGAGGAGGAGCACGGTACTGAGGCCGTGAGATATGATGACGGTGGTGCTGATGCCACCAGGGACGTTGATCCAGCCGACGGTAATGAGGCCGTCGATTCACCAGTTCGAGGAGGTGGTACTGACGCCACCACAGCTGCTGAGCAAGAGCGCGGTACTGATGCCGCGAGACATGCCGAGGGTGGTACTGAGGCCACCATTACTTCTGCTAGTCCTGTTGTTCTTCCATCTATACATGTATCTCAGGATATTTCTGGAAATAAAGGAAAGGGTATGTCATTTTCGGATCCACCTGTGTTGATTGATGATGTTTGTGTGGATTCTGTTGTTCATGAGCATGCCAGGCCCTCTCCTAGTCCTTCATCTGAGAAGGACCCTGTGATCCCCTTTCCACGAGCTCTTCACATGGGAAAGGGGAAGAAAATAGAAAATCCCAAAAAAAATCATCAGATAGAGTTCATCCAGCAGATGATAGATCGATTCCATATTCAGTTGACTCTATAGGAGGCCTTGGAGCACATCCCTCTACTCCACAGTTCACTCAGAGATAGGACCACAGTTAGGAGGAAGAGGAGAAACAATCAGCCTGAGATCCCTGTGCTGACCAGAGCCACTTATTTCGCGATACAGAACCGTCTGCCAGTGAAGTGGCCAGATGCAGGAGCCCCTTATGTCAGATGCCATATTCATGAGCAGAGGTTCGACCGCACTCTATTAGATAGCGGTTCTTCGATCAACCTACTTCCGGCAACCCTTCTTGACCACTTCGAGTTGGGCACTCTCCAACAGAGCAGGACAGTCCTTCAGTTTGTTGATCGATCTGTCAAGAGGCCGATGGGATTGCTGAAGGACGTTGTCGTCATGATTCAGGGCCTGAAATTCCCCGTGGACTTCGTAGTGTTGGACATGGAGATCCTTGAGTCTGTGACCGATGCCCCCATCATTTTAGGACGCTCGTTCTTGGCCACAACCAAGGCAGTGTCCGACCATGATAGCGGGAAGGTGTACTTTTGTGTCGAGGGCGAGAGTATACAAATAGAGACGGTCGAGGAGACTAGAACGAGAGATTCAGATTGCTCAGAGCCAACCACAGATTCAGAGCAGATGACAGAGTCAGGATGAGACATCCACCAGGACTGCGATTTTGTGATTACAGACGATGAGGCAGTTTGGGCAGATCCAGTCGCACATGCCATCCTCTCACCTTCAGAGTTCGCTGATGTAGAGACGCCAACATAGGAGAGCTTGGAGAGCGCATTCCTGGTCAAGGATCCCATTTAGGACGCATATACGGTTCTTGATCGCGATACAGATTGTTGTAAGTATGATCCCTCAGAGTCAGATATCGATTGGGCAGAGTTTGATGATTTCACCCCGTGTCTAACTTCGACTGAGCCTACAACTAGAGAGGAGGTTAATTCTGAGCAGAGCAGAGACAGACCAGTTGAGCAACCTTCTCTAGATCCAGTTTGTGAGCGAGAGTTCTCTTTCTCCGTGCAGATTTTGCCGCATACACTCGGATTCTTCAGAAGCCAAATTTGCCAGCACCGACTTGTCCAGAGCTGAAGCCGCTACCAGCGTCGCTGAAGTATAGATTTCTTACGGGTGAGCATGAGATGTACCCAGTCATTATCTCCGCTGATTTGACTGGAAAGCAAGAATCCCGTCTGATAGGGGTTCTTGAAAAGAATCGCAAGGCGATAGGATGGAGTGTAGCAGATCTCCAGGGGATCAGTCCGGCTCTGTGCTCTCACCACATCTATCTCGAGGATGAGGCAAAGCCGTTGCGTGAGTTCCAGCGGCGGCTAAACACAATCTTAGAGAGGTTGTCATGAAGGAGATCACGAAGTGGTGGCGCGCTGATTTTATCTACCCCATCTCTGACTCCATGTGGGTCAGTCTGTTGCATGTGGTGCCCATGAAGACGGGCATCACTACTGTTGTCACGGAGTCTGGAGAGGAGATCGCTACCCGGGTACCCACTTCTTGGAGGGTCTGCGTAGATTACAGACGACTCAACCGGGCCACCAAGAAGGATCATTTCCCATGCCCTTTACTGATCAGATTATTGAGAGAATGGAAGCCATCCATCTTACATCTGATGTGTGCTATTGTTCATTTAAGTTTGAGATCGAGGTCCCTCTAATTAAAATCTGATTATTATTAGAGCTGCCCCCCTTCAGATACATTCCTAACTGCCCATTCGGTATCCAGAGACCACTGCATCACGTCACAACCCGTGCCCAGATGTAGCTTCATCTCAACCCATCATGGGCTGACGTCTCTAAGCCTGAATCAAACATCATTATCAATCATAGAGTTCGTGCGCACATTTTATTGGGATAGTAGGACACTGGGGGTACACGTAGGAAGTGTGTGATGCAAGGAACCACCAGCTAGCGAACCTGATCTTCACGAGGATTTGTTCTGACCGAATCCCAATCCCTACAATCATGCATATCCCATGATATATGTCCGATATAAAAAGAGATCATGCAAGCATTCTTACAGTCAAAACCGTATATGCGTTGGATCACTCCCATAAAATTCCCCATAGCAGATTTCACGGTACAGATTTGAACGTGATTACTTTTTTTTTCCGGAAATGCTACTCTGATGTGTCGTTGTTATGGTACGTTAATCTCGCGAGAATTATTTGAATGGATCCGGGATCACCCCAATCACGGATGCATCCCATTTTACTCACTCCCAGACGGTTACATGCGAGAGATATAAAAAGAGGTGGTGAACAGACTGTGCAAGAGGCGGGATTAGGACTTCTACAGGGAATATACGCGATGCACATGACATTATAGGAGCGTCAGAAAGCTATCTTAGCCATTCGCCCTCGAGTCCTGCAGTAGCCTGATGAATCTCCATTTCATCACCTTTATTCTATCATTTTGGCCTTAAAAACCCCAGCAAATGCATGTGAATAGCATTAATTTGTACATATTAGCATTCATTATTTATTGTATTAAATGTACATAGAATAAAGTTTTTAATGCCAAAATTATAGAATAAAGGGAAGAAAAGAAAAAGGAAAAAAATATTGCAAATATTTTATGACCCGAACCCCGAGACCAAGGCCAGCACGGAATTGGTCGACAAGGAATAAAGTAGGGGGAGATAAGAGCCAATTATACAATAAATATCTCATTTATTTATTCATTCATTTATGTATTTTTGACACCTATTTTGTATAGAATTATTTATTCATCAAATAAAGAAACTTTATACATGAAAGTTGTAGATAATAATGTAAATAAAAATACAAAATTGAGTTTGTATAAAAAGGATACACAGTTTACATTTATACCCAGAATAAAAAGCCAAAATCTCAACTTCACAGACCCATATCTGCAAATAAAAACTCCAAATCACCCAAACTCACCTTTAATTGTATATAGCTTTCCATGAACTATTAAATAAAATTGGTGTCATAATTTTTGGAGTTCATTTGTAGAAGCTAGGTTTTTGGCCCTCCTTGTACATAATACCTGATTAAAATATTCATTTTATTCAATACCTATTATTTCTACAAATTTATATTTTTAGAATTTTGTAAATAATGTATATAATACATGTACGTATTAAAAGTTCAAGAAAACCAACAAGAATTTGTAAAATAAAATAAGCATATGTAATACATAAGCAAAATACCTATGTTAAGAATGTATATAAATAAAAAGGGATCTTAATTCTTTTATTCTTTATTCATCTACATTTTCATAATAATGTATATATTATTTATAGCTTAGTAAAAATACAAAACCAAAAGAAAATAAAATTCATTAAATAAATAAAATATATATTAATATAGGTGAAATACCTATAAGTATACTTACATATGCATATACCTATTTATTCAAAAATGTAAATAAACTCCTAAAAATTAATAAAAATACCTTTCTACTCACAAAAATAAAATTATAAATTTATAAAAAAACCAATAAAATAATTAAATAAAATAAACAAATAAAAAAATAAAATACACAAAATTACATGTAAATACATACATATACACATTATTCAAATAAAACTATAATAAAACACGTCGAAAAATTCAATAAAAATCATTAATAAATACTAGATGAAATAATACATATTTTTTATTTTTATAAGAAAAAATTAATAAAATCGTTTAAGGTGTCAAATAAATCAATTTCCAATCAAATCTCCTATTTTTGCGTCTAGCGGCCGACGTGGGCCAATGGGGAGCCGACCTTCGTTGACCCCCTGGTCAACTGTCCCATCCAAGCCACTGCGCCTTTGAACTGTCAACTCCCCGATTTTCCTCCAGTTTTTGCGGCCATCCCTTCCATCGTTCAGGCTCGCTTCCTTCACAAGAATTGTCCTCTGATCATCCATGATGCCCGCCAAAATCTTAGATCAAGTAGATACTCATTGGATCAGTCAATAATCGCCGGTTAATAAGGCCCCTCGCCAATGTGTATAAATAAGTAGCTCCACCTCCTTCCTCGAATTTGGCCATTTTTAATCCGATCTCAAGCCTTGATTCCAGTCTTGGAACATTCCTCGTGATAGGGGCGTGTGCTGGTGCCTCGAATCGGTCGGAGGGAGGAAGATTTTGACGCGGCGGAGCTCCGGCGTCCGCCCTGCTCCCTGGAGGCCCCCAGGTATAAGAGCTGTCATTTCTATGCTTTTTAGTTAGTTTTTACTGTTAGTTTTCCATTCCAGTCATTAGATTAGCCCGTAGTTAATTTCCTTAGCTTAAAACCAAAAATTCGAAGTTCGCCGGAGCTCGGCTCCGGCGACTTCTCCACCATTGTCTCGCCTATCTCCGACCACCTCGTTCATCCCATTTCAAACCTCAACGCTTTCTCCATCGATCGCACCAATTTGCTCAACCCAGGACCCTAGGTCTTGGCGAATCGGGGCTCCACCTCCGCCATTCGCCGGAGCCCCTCCGCCCACCTTCATTTTGCGTCGCAGCTTCAAAACCTCGGGTCGAGGAGATAGCTCTCTCGCCCGCGGTTCTTCCTATGGCAGGTACATCGAGGAGTAGAGCCCATCCGAGCTTGCATTGAACCAGGAAGAGGTTCCTGGAGGTCCCTTCTTCACCGACCTCGACCGAGCGACTCGGACCTCCAGGAGCCATGAAAGGACCATCAGACGATGCGGAAGCTTCCCAGCTATGCCCAGAGTGCTTCAGACGCGCGGGAGGTGCCCGGAGGAACCCGTGTTGCTCGATCAAAGCTCGCCGGAGGCGAGCTTCTTCCCCGTTCTTCCAGACGCCTACAGTGCCGTTGGATCGGGAGGCGAGGCCCAGATCGAAGGATAACCGTCCGATGAAGACACGCGTCCACCGTCAGATCAGCCAGGAGCTTCTAATCCACGGCCTTCATCGACGAACCCGTATCCGCCATCCGATGGTTGACACGTGGTTAAGTGGCGCCTCCAACGCCGCAAGATGATGCGCCTTATTTGGGGTAAATTTCACATCTAGTCCCCCGCTTTTTGTATTTATAGTTTA